>CM060902.1:471445528-472749457 GCA_030737815.1 Allium fistulosum
ACAGTTTAATACATCAGAGTTATAACATATACACAAACACTGGACAGATACAATCAACATGTCCCAGACAACTACAATATATCACAGCGGAATACACTCCATACGTTCCTGCCATCCAGCTCGTCTCCTGAGCTCCAGAGCGTCCTTACCTGAAAATCTGTAATACTTGGTCTGACTCGAGCATTACATCAAAGTAACACCCGGGTCAGGTTGGAAACCAGCGTGAGTAAACCCATCCAACATGGAATACAAAGCATACAATTTATATAAAATCCGGGGTAACTCGAATTGGTTTACAAATTCACAAAGCCACACTTTTATTATAGATATCACTTATTCCACACATCCATTTTCTAAGTACCAAGATTCAGATTTAAACAGTCCAATTCCTTTAAATCACTTCATTACAGCCTATAGATTTCACATATCAATCTATAAAGAATCGAAGTGGTTTCGGGTATTTACTGATACCCGACCCCGGTCTCTTCGAATCCCATGTCATCCTAACCAAAAGTATTCGAATGAAATACAATTCAAACTTGAAACACCGGGTGTCACTGTTCAGCCCAAAAGTAATTATATCACATAGCATCACACATCACATATCAGAAATATCAACTAATCTAAGGCATACCATATCGTACAATCATTCATAAGAAAGATTAGTCAGCTAAACCATCTCTAATTTATCACATTAATTTATGATCCTTAATAAATTACTTCTATTAATCAGCCTAACCATAAACAGTGATTAACCGTCCTGTAATTACTTACCTAAATAAATTTTGTATTACTCCTTTAATTAATTACACCAAGTAATTAATCCTTAATTGCTTCTCCTAAGTAATTTCCTTTATATTAATTTCGTTTGATAATTTATCCATCAATTACTTCACTACGTAATGACACTTATCAATCTCATTAAGTAATCATACTTAATCAAATACCAAGTGACTATCTTTAAATAAATGAACAAATTAATTAATCACATTCATTTCATTAATTACAACTGAGAAATTAATCTTTTTCACAAACTAATTTACCTTAATTTAATTACTCACGTTAATAAATTTAGTTAATTAAGTAATTATACTTTAATTACTTTTGTAGCCAAACTTGATTAGATTAAGATAACCATGTTACATTAACTCTCATCTACTATTTAAATTTAATTAAAATTTTAAAAGCTTGTGTTCAGTTTGCATCAAATCATCATCTTTAAATTTATTCAAGTTAAATACTTTTACCTTACTCACATTTCAAATTACATCAATAACATGTTATTTGGAAACATATAGAGATTTATTTCATAATTTATCCCAAGCAAGATTTATAACCAAAACAATCATACTCTAAGTCAAATATTCATTCATTATAAAACTAGTAAAACACTTTGTCTAATTTCAGCTTGCCTTCAATTTTTTTTTTGAAAATCCATTTATATAATTAAAAATCTCGTCCCCATAGATTAATGAAATCTCCCTCGAATCGAAAAATGAAACAAAGGACCCACGACGCTCAGAAACTCTATTAGCAAAATCACCTATCGACGGCTAACTACACCATCAGACGACCAACCACCTTGACCATGGTTGCGTCACAAACAATCGAATCCACTTCCCCACCTGCGATTCGACCCGGTACGCCATCATTGCTGCGATCACCACAAATCCATCGCAGACAAAAACTACACTTCAAACCCTACTTCGCCATGTACCAATCACCACGACCATCGCTAACCCCTTGCACCATTTTTCCAGTGTCCCCTGACACTACGGCCACCTTCATGCCGGACCTCGACCTCCCCTTCTACTCCGATCAACGTCAATCGACCCAAGACCCAAATTCGAACCATTTTCGAATCCACGTCAAATACTTAGTTAAAAATCACGTAATCAAGTTTAAAATTTATGATTCACTTATGTGAATCAGGTCCCATAATTTAGAGATGAAATTATTGATATTGAAATTCAACTAAATTTTGATCTTACTGTAAATTTTAAATTTTACAGAATATTTGTAAAATATAAATTCTTAAAATGATTTTGGAAACAAGATTACTTTGTCACAATCCAATTCCCTTCAATGATCAAAGGTTAACAGTAATTAATTTGGAAGATATAAATTTTCTAATGGTTCTTGAACCAGAAATTTAACAGGGAATTTTATTCTTATATATACAGTCATTTTCAAACTCAGCAGCATTAAACCAAACTCAAATTCGAACCTCCATGCGAACAAACACAGTTACATATCATCATCACCCAGAAAACTACGCATAAGATCAAACATTAAAGGATATAGTTTACTCACACATTGTTCCTACTGCTGCTTTGTCTCTGCTTTACCTTCTTCTCTGTCCTGCTTTTATCCTGTCTTGTTTATTGAATTGTTATTTAAGTTTTGTGAAACGGTGATGCTAACTTTCTGGTTTACTCAGTTGTGAACAAACTGGAACTAGCTGGAACAAGAAGGATATATAGAAAAGTTTTACAGGGATAGGTATTAACGGGTACAATCTTAGGTCAGCGATTTTTTTCTCTTTGTTGCCTCCTTCTTTGACCAGCCAACATGAAAATGATTTGTTTTTGTACTTGAATTGATAGCATACTTATCCCATATATTTGTATGTACACCCATATTTTTAACTTACCTTGCATATACATATATTTCCACAATATATATATTTCTAGGATTATCTTCATGTGTCTCCAATAAAGTGATTATTGTTGTTGTAGTTATTATTATTTAAATTTTAACTTATATACTTATCCCTTGATTTTATATGTACAATCTTGTATACATGTTATTTATTTTATATGTTTACATAACCATCAATTATTTTATATATTTATTTCTATTTGAAACTTCAACTACCAAATACTTCATTTACTTATTTATTATTTATTTTTATACTTATGTTAATATCCTAGTTTTCTTATGTTTGTATATTTATGTTTATATATTTATACTTATGTTTAGATATTGATAAGATTTATTTTCTATTCTTAACATAGTCTTTTATTATTATTTATTTATATTTTCCCATATATTTATAAATATTTTATCATTTATTATTATTATTATTATTATTTATTTATTTCCTATAAAATTAATCATTTTCAAATATTTATAGGTGGGGTTTTATATATACATATGATTTATTTTTCTATAGGATTCAAAAATTATAAAATAAAATACTCAATAAAATTTTTAATTTAATTTATATATATTCAGATATTTTAACCATCCGAAATTTATTTGTTTGACTAATTAATATTAATATTTCAATGATTTAATTCCATTAATTACCAAGTAACATCCGTTGAAAATCTGGGTTGTCACATTCCTCCCCCCTTTAAAACTTTTCGTCCTCGAAAAGGAATGAAACCAGATTTATTGAAAATGCTTGAAATTAGATAAATATTCTTTAATCATTTTTAAATCACTTTAAAAATCTATATAATATTACTAAAATAGTTTTTATAAAAATACTTTTATAACTCGATGTTTCGACAAGTCCATCCTTGTCATCACAGAAATTCGGTCATACGTTGATCAGGCGTACGACTGAAAATCTATAAGTGCTTGGAGGACCCGTTTTCAACATCCAGTGAAAATACTTTGAAAAATAATTTTATATAGAAAACAGTTTTGAAAATAGAGGAAATATCCTTGGTGAAAATGCTCTGGAAATCATCACCCCCATCCATGGTCGCAGTTACATCCTGGGTTACGTTGCCATCGCAGTAAAAGTCCATGTAACTGTAGGTATCCGCGCCCCTTGATTACGCCATGGAACCCACAACAGATCGCAGTTACATTCTAGGGTTACGTTGCCGTCGCAGCAAAAGTCCATGTAACTATTGGCTCTCAGCGGCACACACGATTTTCGCTGTCAAAATGAAACTTCTCCACTCTTACATAGGTCGCAGTCTACCGATATAAAATCAAACGTAGACTGTTGGCTCTCAGCGGCACACACGACTTACGCTATGTTACCATAGTGTCGCAGTCTACCGATATAAAATCAAACATAGACTGTTGGCTCTCAGCGGCACACACGATTTTCGCTATGGTCTGCAGTAGATCGCAGTGACATTGAGTTAAACTGTCGTCACAGTAAAACTCAAATGCCTCTGTAGGCACCAGCCCCTCGACTTTCGCTACACAAATAATCCTCAGGAACTAGTTTTGTTCGGACTCCTCACAGGATCAACTTTAGAACCTCCCCCTTTGAGGCTCAAGGCAGTACCACCCTGTGGCACTCCTGAGAAGTTCATTTCAAGGGAGCGCCTTTTTCCCCAGAGCCACTTCAAAACACTTTATACTATACACATATAGTATTTTCCAAATCATACACCTAGTATGAATTCCATATAAAGCTCCTTTACACAAAATCAATTCCCAAAATCGATAATCCTCAATTTAGGCTTTCCAACTTTAAAATTTGATTTTCCTCGAAAATCAAAAGCCTTTTTCAAATCCAAAGGTTCCCAAAATCTTTTCTCAAAACCATTTCCATAAAATCTTTTATATATATGCATATATATAATTTTCTTGGGAAATCTTTAAATCTCTTTATACTTATACAAGTTCCCTTTGTATACGTCCAAAACTTTCAAAAAAATCCCTTTTATTCTGGCTAGGTTCAACAAGGGAAGTTTTATCTTATATAACAAAGATATATAACTTTGTTTATTCCAAATCATATATTCAAATTTGATTTACTCTTTTATAAAGTCATTTACCATATGACTTATTCCCATAAAGTAAATTTTTATTATCGAAACATCCAATTTCCATTTTACTTTATCATATATTTCACGAAATATACCTTTCATTTCAAAAACCATTTCACAATTATTATCCATAAATTCCCAATAAAAATTTCATTCAAACCCGTACGATGTACCCATACCATCCGTACGCAATATCAATCTGATCGCTCACTCGATCACACAATTTCACTTTCCGAACTAGTATTGTCCACCCGACTTCCTAGTGCGGACTCAGATCTGGTTTCTTGATCAGAAACCGTCATTCTCCTTGCATAGTCACATCTATGATAGAGAATATCCAGAACCAATCAAAAATCCATATCCAGGTTTGCCGTCGAAAATCGAGCGAAAAATCCCAACTCGGATCGATAATACTATCTCGAAATCCTGTGCTCGAATCTGGATCAAATCACTATGTGAATAGAATAATATACGTACATCCTACGTATTTATCTTCATTGATTATCAGTTAAATCAATTTCCTTTCTATTCACCCTCACTTTGATTTTATTCACTTATTCACATTTGCCTTAATCCCCACTTGGATTATCACTTCACTTCTTATCTCAGTTGGGTATTTAATCAATAACAGTTTGAACTCCGTCCAGTTTATATTTAGAAAATAGCTTGAAAATTTTAAAAATAGACAAGTAGTTGAAAAATAATTATTAATTTGTAAAATAGTTGTAAAATAGTTAAGTAATCGTAAAATAATTGAAAAATAGTAAAATAATTGCAAAATAGTTGTAAAATAGTAATTAGTTCTAAAGCAGTTGGAAAAATAGTAATTAGTTTATAAAACAGTTGTAAAATAGCTAAATAGTTCCAAAAGTAGTTGCTAAATAAATATAAGATAGTCTTGGAATTTAAAAAGAAAAGTTGCATAGTAAATAGTTAGGAAAATAGATTTATAATAATGTATATCAAGATAATTTATTTAAAATAGTCCAGAGCCAACTGTTCAACTTCCCAATCTCCATTTCCAATCAATTGCCAAATCCCAATTAACTTTCAATTTCATTTCACTTTGAACCATCTCGAATTATACCAATTCGAGTTATTATTTCAAATATTGATTTAATCCCATAAATCAAATTAACCTTTACTTTTTAATTTAACAGCCTAACCATTTAATCCTGAGTTCAAATTTTCAAAATTCCATTTTAATTTACCTTTACTTCTACATAAACTTATTTCTAGGTTCAAATAATAATTCAAACCCCTTTTTAAACAATTTAATCTTTGAAATTCAATTTATTACCCGAATTCAATCTTGGAACCAATCCTTAACCATTTTAGTTTACATGTTCATTTTAAACATTCAAATTTTAATGTTCAAAGTGATCTCATTTTCACAAGTTCAATTTTTATCTATAGAACCAAAATTACTTAAGTAATTTCAAATTAAAGTTTAATTCCATTAAATTCCAATAATGGAATAGATATTACCTCAATTTACTTCTTAATTCATTTAAACAATCTAATTCACAGTCTCATAATTACTGATAATAACAGGATGATATTAAGATAAATAAACATCCAATTTATTTAGAACATTCATCATCCCCTACCCATTCCAGATCTCAAACCCATTTTAAGATCACACAAACTTTCCATTCAAATCAACTATTTAAATTCCTAAGTTAAATCTCAATTTTTATCTTGAAATTTCCAAATCAGGTTGCTTGTTAACTTATTTCACTTTCCCAAAGTTAAATTCAATTTTCTTAATCTAGACAACCTTGCCAATTTGAATTCCCATTTCAAATTTTAAACTTCACATTAATAATCTTATAAGTTCAAAAACTTATCACCTTGGATATCACATCTCATTTCAAATTTAAACTCAACATTTAAAGTTTGTTTCAAACTATTTTTGATATTATGTATATTCCCCATATATACATATTATTTCTTTTACACACTAAGTTATCCTTAAATTTTAAACCACCTTGGGTTTTTAATTCAAACAAATTCCTTTAAATTTTCAAACAACTCCTATTTGAATCAAGCCCTTTCATTCAAATAATATTATTTATTATTTGTTTATCACTTTGAAACAAATTTCAAATTCTAGGCTCAGATTTAAAACTTCACAATTTATATCATCTTCAGTTCCAATTTATAAATCATACTTGTCTAAATGTCTTACTTCCCTAAAACATTTCATCTTGCTTACTCATTAACAACATTCCATTATTAAACATAACAACCATGATAATAACCAAGATTACCATATCTGGAAACCCATTTATTATTATCTTTATTTTGAAAACATTTCTACAAATTCAGGATTTTAATTTCAGTTTGGATCCATTTCAGATTTATCTTCATTCAATTTCAATTTGGTTGTATTACTATTACCACTTAATTCTCATTATTTTATTTAATTCCAATAATTTTTGACAACCAATTACCTTAACATTTATTAGTAAGAAATATTGCTTTATATATATCAAAATATATTCTTACTTAAAATCATTTAAAATCTTTATATAAGAAAATAACAAGTACGCTCTCATATATATATATATATATACACACACTCAACTCATTCTAGGGTACTATTGACCCTATCCTTAATGAGTAAACCCACCAGAGCCAAAGTTCTCGTTTAACCTTCTGCTCTGATACCAAGTGTAACGACCCGGAATTTACGATCCCGAAAATTCCAGATAGTTAGAAAAAGAAGAAAGAGATAGAAGAAGAAAAAGTGAACAAAACACAAAAGCTCACATTCACAGCGGATCAAAATATAGTATCAAATAATAACAGTTATACAAAGGAAATCTGTACCTGTCAAATTACACTTTAATACATCAGAGTTATAACATATACACAAACACTGGACAGATACAATCAACATGTCCCAGACAATTACAATATATCACAGCGGAATACACTCCATACGTTCCTGCCATCCAGCTCGTCTCCTGAGCTCCAGAGCGTCCTTACCTGAAAATCTGTAATACTTGGTCTGACCTGAGCATTACATCAAAGTAACACCCGGGTCAGGCTGGAAACCAGCGTGAGTAAACCCATCCAACATGGAATACAAAGCATACAACTTATATAAAACCCGGGGTAACTCGAATTGGTTTACGAATTCAAAAAGCCACACTTTTATTATAGATATCACTTATTCCACACATCCATTTTCTAAGTACCAAGATTCAGATTTAAACAGTCCAATTCCTTCAAATCACTTCATTACAGCCTATAGATTTCACATATCAATCTATAAAGAATCGAAGTGGTTTCGGGTATTTACTGATACCCGACCCCGGTCTCTTCGAATCCCATGTCATCCTAACCAAATGTATTCAAATGAAATACAATTCAAACTTGAAACACCGGGTGTCACTGTTCAGCCCAAAGGTAAATATATCACATAGCATCACATATCAGAAATATCAACTAATCTAAGGCATACCATATCGTACAATCATTCATAAGAAAGATTAGTCAGCCAAACCATCTCTAATTTATCACATTAATTCATGATCCTTAATAAATTACTTCTATTAATCAGCCTAACCATAAACAGTGATTAACCGTCCTGTAATTACTTACCTAAATAAATTTTATATTACTCCTGTAATTAATTACACCAAGTAATTAATCCTTAATTGCTTCTCCTAAGTAATTTCCTTTATATTAATTTCATTTTGATAATTTATCCATCAATTACTTCACTACGTAATGACACTTATCAATCTCATTAAGTAATCATACTTAATCAAATACCAAGTGACTATCTTTAAATAAATGAACAAATTAATTAATCACATTCATTTCATTAATTACAACTGAGCAATTCATCTTTTTCACAAACTAATTTACCTTAATTTAATTATTCACATTAATAAATTTAGTTAATTAAGTAATTATACTTTAATTACTTTTGTAGCCAAACTTGATTAAATTAAGATAACCATGTTACATTAACTCTCATCTACTATTTAAATTTAATTTAAATTTTAAAAGCTTGTGTTCAGTTTGCACCAAATCATCATCTTTAAATTTATTCAAGTTAAATACTTTTACCTTACTCACATTTCAAATTACATCAATAACATGTTATTTGGAAACATATAGAGATTTATTTCATAATTTATCCCAAGCAAGATTTATAACCAAAACAATCATACTCTAAGTCAAATATTCATTCATTATAAAACTAGTAAAACACTTTTTTTAATTTTAACTTGCCTTCAATTTTTTTTTGAAAATCCATTTATATAATTAAAAATCTGGACAGTACTTGAATTCTAGAAACAACCTGGTTAAAAATTTTTAGCACACGCGACCATCTACTTCCAAGACTTTGAGTTACACGCGAGGCAAACACGATGAACCCTCGACCAACAAACAATCTTCCACAAACCCAAATTCCAGATGCACAGGACGAAAGCCGTGCACATGCACACTGGACCCGATCGACGGCGACCATCACCGCGATGCTCCACAAGTCGTCCCTGACCCCTCCGACCATCTCGTCCCCATAGATTAATGAAATCACCCTCGAATCGAAAAATGAACCAAAGGACCCATGACGCTCAGAAACTCTATTAGCAAAATCACCTATCGACGGCGAACTGCACCATCAGACGACCAACCACCTTAACCATGGTTGCGTCATGAACAATCGAATCCACTTCCCCACCTGCGATTCGACCCGGTACGCCATCATTGCTGCGATCACCACAAATCCATCACAGACAAAAACTACACTTCAAACCCTACTTCGCCATGTACTAATCACCACGACCATCGCTAACCCCTTGCACCATTTTTCCGGTGTCCCCTGACACTACGGCCACCTTCATGCCGGACCTCGACCTCCCCTTCTACTCCGATCAACGTCAATCGACCCAAGACCCAAATTCGAACCATTTTCGAATCCACGTCAAATACTCAGTTAAAAATCACGTAATCAAGTTTAAAATTTATGATTCACTTATGTGAATCAGGTCCCATAATTTAGAGATGAAATTATTGATATTGAAATTCAACTAAATTTTGATCTTACTGTAAATTTTAAATTTTACAGAATATTTGTAAAATATAAATTCTTAAAATGATTTTGGAAACAAGATTACTTTGTCACAATCCAATTCCCTTCAATGATCAAAGGTTAACAGTAATTAATTTGGAAGATATAAATTTTCTAATGGTTCTTGAACCAGAAATTTAACAGGGAATTTTATTCTTATATATACAGTCATTTTCAAACTCAGCAGCATTAAACCAAACTCAAATTCGAACCTCCATGCGAACAAACACAGTTACATATCATCATCACCCAGAAAACTACGCATAAGATCAAACATTAAAGGATATAGTTTACTCACACATTGTTCCTACTGCTGCTTTGTCTCTGCTTTACCTTCTTCTCTGTCCTGCTTTTATCTTGTCTTGTTTATTGAATTGTTATTTAAGTTTTGTGAAACGGTGATGCTAACTTTCTGGTTTACTCAGTTGTGAACAAACTGGAACTAGCTGGAACAAGAAGGATATATAGAAAAGTTTTACAGGGATAGGTATTAACGGGTACAATCTTAGGTCAGCGATTTTTTTCTCTTTGTTGCCTCCTTCTTTGACCAGCCAACATGAAAATGATTTGTTTTTGTACTTGAATTGATAGCATACTTATCCCATATATTTGTATGTACACCCATATTTTTAACTTACCTTGCATATACATATATTTCCACAATATATATATTTCTAGGATTATCTTTATGTGTCTCCAATAAAGTGATTATAGTTGTTGTAGTTATTATTATTTAAATTTTAACTTATATACTTATCCCTTGATTTTATATGTACAATCTTGTATACATGTTATTTATTTTATATGTTTACATAACCATCAATTATTTTATATATTTATTTCTATTTGAAACTTCAACTACCAAATACTTCATTTACTTATTTATTATTTATTTTTATACTTATGTTAATATCCTAGTTTTCTTATGTTTGTATATTTATGTTTATATATTTATACTTATGTTTAGATATTGATAAGATTTATTTTCTATTCTTAACATAGTCTTTTATTATTATTTATTTATATTTTCCCATATATTTGTAAATATTTTATCATTTATTATTATTATTATTATTTATTTATTACCTATAAAATTAATCATTTTCAAAGATTTATAGGTGGGGTTTATATATACATATGATTTATTTTTCTATAGGATTCAAAAATTATAAAATAAAATACTCAATAAAATTTTAAATTTAATTTATATATATTCAGATATTTTAACCATCCAAAATTTATTTGTTTGACTAATTAATATTAATATTTCAATGATTTAATTCCATTAATTACCAAGTAACATCCGTTGAAAATCTGGGTTGTCACAGATGCTTTCTGATCTAAAATTAACTGAATTCCTTATTGTGTATCCTAGGATGATTATGTTTTCGAAGTTGAACTTTATGCTTATCCTGATTAAATTGCACAGTTGAATTTTTTGTTTGATATTGTGATGAATGTGGTTGATAATATTCATGTGTAATGTCCATTTGTGAATTGAACAAAATATTCATTTGTATGTCCATGTGTAACATTTTATTATAAAAGTTATTATAAATATATAAGTAGAGATTTGGAAATGAATATTTGATACTCAAATCTTTGTTATGGAATTATAGAAATAAAGTTAAATTACTATTTTCTATATAATATATTTTAAAAGCTTTTTTACATTTCAGAATATGAAGTTAATTAAGAAATGTTATCTGAATTTACTAATTTGTTGAGGGGAATCATTTATATTATCGTTTTGAGTAATTATTTAAAGGATTATTAAATTATGAAAATATGCAATATTTTCTGATTAATATTTTAGGTATTCTAAAGTGTATTTCACTAAAAATATGGTTTCCCATGAAGTATTAAAGCGGGTTATATATATATATATATATTTGAATACTTGATCTAATTGTTTAAAAGAGAGAATTTGTTGATATTTATTATTAATATATTTTTGAATTAATTTGGGATTTCTATGGATAATTTCTACATTTTTTATTTCTCATTTTCCTGTATTGATTTTGATATCATGAGTGATTCACCGTTGATATTGATTTTAGTTATATTTTAAGATGATACGATGATGACATCCTCCTATTTGATTTGGGAGATTTCATTTTTATTATACGAGAAATTTGAATAAATGGTTTAGTGACACCGTCTGGCATGAGACTTTCTGTAACTCTTTTCCGGTTATTCATCAGACTTGTCATATATAGATTGCTAGTGTAGATCTAGTGCAGTTTATGAGCCTTGAATAATTATCTGAATAACATGAGGTGTTATGAGATGTCATTATGTTATTTGTTTGATTATTCATTATAAATAAATGTCACTCATAAGGGGATTACACTCATGTGTCTTTATGATACTTGGTGAAGAGTATTGTATTGTTGATGTTGCCTTATGAGAGTCGTGTGCCGGTATACTATTATAGATTTGAGTAGCTATAGGTTATGAGTAGTATATGACCATCCACATTGTGTCCAGCTTCCTTTATTTTTCGAGAGCGAACCAAAATGGCCAATATCCACCTTGACGGCCTGGTCATGGGGTCGCCCCCTAAATCCACGACACCATAGTTATATGTGCCCTCGATGTGATCACAATATTGGTAGTAGAAGATGGGTTGTTGCCTATAGCCCCTTGTGTCACTTTGGCCAGCAACCTGTTACCATTATGAGCAAAGTAGGGTCACGACCGGGGTTGCATGTAGATGAGCAGATGGTGGATGGGGTCACGATGTCCGTTGAGGTAACTAAAGGCTGTAGGACTAGATGGTTACTCCCAGGGTTCCTGGAGCATGTTATTCTATCAGCCTCCTTTTCTTGTTTGATGTTATGTGTGAGTGGTGGATTGGCATATATGTTTCATTCCTACAATGAGTTGACTAGACTAAAGACTAGTTGGGTCTAAAGTGTAATCAGTCCCTGTATATCCATACTCTTTGATAGTTTGGTATTTTGAGATAGCCTTACTTTATTAAGGGTGCTTTGGTTTGTGAATGATTTATATTTATGGTTTGTGTGATATTGGATATGGTTTGGATGATTTGATCGGCTATCTCACATTATGTGTGTGTGTGTATTGATTTTGATAATGTTTTCTGAATATGGATGATTCATCCATTTGGCGTTGATTTTGTGATTTATAAGCAGTATCCTTTATATGGGTGATGACACTTTATTATGTGAAATTGTAATGGTTGTTATCTTGAGATATTTGAACTTGTTAATGTCATTATTAGTACATTATTATACTTTTCATTGATTTTACATATTTCATATCACCTATCATTATAGCCATAGTCTGACATGTGTGTCTATTTTAATACTCGGGTCAGTTCGAGACATGTTAGGTTCAAGGGACGAAATGACCGTTCCATTGGATGTTGGGCATAGATGGAGGCTAGGTTTTGTTATTATATATTGTCATCATGTAACATTAAGTTGTATATAGATTCATGTACTAAATGTTTTGATGTTGGTATATATTTGATGTATGATTGGATGATGTATACATTCTTATTATATATTATCGCTGGGTTTGACTCTATGTTCTCCTTTTCATTATTTATATATTATGTATTGTTTTGTCTTGGAGGCACAAGCGTTTTTGCTTTGTACCGAGATCATGTACATCTATGGTGAATTTTTATATGATTTGAGATATGTACTAGTGTTAGTCTAAGGGAATATTCACGTGTGTACCTCATATCGCCTCATTCTCCGTATTATCCGACAATGTTATTATATAATACTCTTGGATAGTATGAGTAAAGAGGTAGGGCTATTACAACAACTCAATTCATTTAGTGTTCATGTCAAAATTTAGTTGTATTTATGAATAGTAATGCTAAAATTCCATATTTGATTCCATAATTTATAAGAATAAATGTTTAAATCTTTAATGCGATATGCCTAAGCAAGTACTACAAAATTCATAAAATTGGATGGTGTTTCGGTATATTTGGTATCATGCATCTATGATGGCTCATGTACACATGTGTTTCATGTCATATGGAAATACAAGATACATTAGTGTATATTGGTTAGAAACAATATATAATATATTGAAATGTTTATATCTTTCATAACACGTGCATTATTAATTTTTCAATAACATAACGTTTATAGATAATTAAATTCTTTATGTCGCATTTTTAGACAATTATTCTCCCGGTGACAAATTTTAATGGTTATTTGAACTATTATGAAATTTAATATCTATATCTACAATTCGTTTTCTAATGAATTTATCTTATAAATTTTTGTACCTACGAAGTGAATATCATTTAAGATTGGTAGCTACATCTTTTGTTTCAATAGAGGTGAATCACACTCATTTATTGACCTATAATAATTTGTTTGTGGGTAATCTGAAAAGTAAGAGGTTGGTATAATTTTAGAAATAAAATATAGAAGGAACATGAAATATACATATTATTCCACTAATAACTCTTCCATCATTAAATAGTGTTTTTGTAACGTGTTGCTATATTCACGAAGATTAAGGATTGCTAATATTCCATATTTGATACAACACATTCATAAGAATAGAAACACATGTTTTAACTTTAAGACATATGGATAAATAATTATTATTAAATAAGCAATATTATATGGTAGTGTATTTGGGATCACAAGTCACAAACAAGTTATATCCAGCATGTCTTTCATGTTACACGGTCATACAAGTCACATTAGACTATGCTAATTAAAAACTAGATGTGTATCATATTTCACAAATTACAATACTTATGAATAATTTTTCTATAAAAAATACAAATTTTTTGGGACAATCATTGAGGAAGCCTTTTTTTCACAATTTTCGAATATTATCCTCATAAACAAAGTCAAATGTTTAGTAATCGTTTTTTTCAAACAAAAATATTTTTTTTAAAAAGGAAATGGGTTTTGTAGTGGCCTGTCCACTTTTTTATCAAAACTATTATAAAAGGTGTTTGGTTAAAGTAAAAGAGCAACTATAACTCACACAAACCATATGACCAAAGCAACACCAAATTGCATGAAATACAACGACTTATGAAAATGAAATAAGATGCCATACAAGGTAACAACCTAAGACGGGAATAGATCAGCTATTCCATACTCAATACCATCATTAAGGTCATCTTCATTGGCAGGGTGCTTGCTACGACTAAAAGAAGCGACAACAGGAGATAAAGGCCTAGCTTCAGAGAGTTTGGCATTAGTAATAACATCACAAGAGAAGCCGATGGCAAAAAAGGCATCAACATTAGCTATTTCCATAGAATCATGTATAGTGGGAGTAGGAGTATGAATAGGAGGAGGAGAAGAAGGAGGTGGAGGTGGAGAGGTAGAAGGAGAAGGAACCACAATGGGAGGAATAGGTTTGGGTGTCCATTTCCTAGGAGGGGGTTGCAATGGAAACTTTTCAGGAGTAGGATCAGGTTTTTCCGAATCAGGAAGGTGAATACATGAGCTCATTGTGTGACTGAAGGAGTGGCAGTCTGAACAGATGGGAGGATGCTAAAGATAAAAGACTGAAATAATGGAAGATCTGTTGTCAACAATCGCAACAGTTAACTGAGTAGGAAGAGGCCTATTTGGAGTAATCTCAATCAAAGATCTAGCAAACTCAAGGTGATCTCTACGCTCATCAAAACAAATCAATTCTCTAGTATTACTATCCAACCAATCTAGGCCTTCAAGAGACTGAAGAGAGGAGGGGATACAAGTGAACTTTGCCCAGACTAGAATATACATTACATGCTTTTGAGCAGAATCAACCGATGGGCTCCAACGGGTGACTATCAACACTTTATCATTTATTACATAAAGGTCGCATTCCAAAATCATATGCCTTTCTTCCTCATTACCAAAGTCAAAGAAATACATGTCCTTATCATACCACACTTTAAGCGATCCCTTAAGTTTCCAACGATTAGATGAAAATCTCTTTACAACACTATATGGAAATCCATCATTTTAGAAGAATCCAACAAGGGTATTTTTCCAAAGCTCAACTCCCAAGAAACAACTTCTTAGGGAGGGACAAGAACATCATCAAAACTACCAGAAATTTGAAGTGTTTAGTTGTATACCTGCCAGCATTCTTAGGCTTGTTAGAGAATAAGGAGGACCGTGATTTTTGACTCTTAAATTTCTTATCCAGAATGTGGTATTGCGGCATAGGAGGGTTAACAAAGCCATTTGAGTTCATAGCAACAGTAGGCGGGCATGGGGCAGAACAACCATCAGCAGGAAACCTTATAGTTGCATGAAAACTCTGACCAATATCATGGGAAGCTGCTCCTTGATCAGAGATTGCTGGCACCATAACACAACCATAAATACCATGAGCATTATCATGAGTTCACTAAATACCCTATGCATTATCGCAGCCTTGAATACCCTGTGCATTACCACAGACTGTTACAATAGCATATTAATTTATCTTGGACATAGCTGCACACTAAGAAGAAGCAGTAGCACATGCATCAACATTTGAGGCAGGAGGAGGGATGATATTGAGAAGAAAATCTGGAAGAGTAATGTTGCTATAAAGGGAGGACGCGCTAGCTTCAGGAGCATCGATAGGTAGTTTACACTTAGACTTCGTCGGAGTTTGAGGCTTGGCCAAAGGAGGATAGACGATAGGATCTGACAATAAGAGGGGCTTGAAGGTTTTCCCAGATCGTGTAGTTGGCATACCTATCTCAGAGGAGCTTAGCGGCCTAATTGGTGATTTAAAGAATCCCTTTTTCATGGGAAAAATCAACACGGGGGGAATAAACGAGGAGGTGGGGAGGAGGAAAATGGAGGAGACGGGGTTAATGAGATCATGAGACTAGAGAGGGGATGGATGGAAAAGAACGGCTGAGGAAATCCTAGAGGATGATGCCTTTGATTTTGATAGCAAAAATATTTTTACATGCAAACAAATAGGATAAAATTTCTTGCATCTATGAATTTACATCAATGATTAGCATAAAAATTGCAAATCTCCTAAAAATTTATCCTAAGATATACAGTATAATGAATTAAATTAATAGTATTATTGAAACCATTACAAATGCATATGTGTAAATACTATATTTGAAACACGATGATTATTTTATTGTAATTGTTATGAACTTAACAGTTTATGTATATCATAAACACTATTAATATCATAAACATGCAAATCACATGTCTTTCTACTAAATGTATTATATTTTATTATTGAAACATATGTTGTCCTTCTACTAAAATTTCTCATCCACATTTGGATCTAAATTCGTAGCTCTTTCTGTGGATATACGAAAAAGCATATATATATATATATATATATATCTAGTTGCATTGATATTTTCAAAATCATTTCCGAAAATTAAAATACATATAATTTTTATACAATTAAAGGCCGAATTTGGCTAATTTGCTGTTAGAATGTTTAATTTGTACAATCTACTTGCTTCAATACATGCTATACACCCAGGTATGAAGCATAGTCTTGGGATCAAATTGCCAAGCTAAACTGATAGGTACAACATGTGCTTGCTTTGAACAAGTGTGTAAGGTTCCTAATTAGAGAAAATTTCCTCATATCTTTGTAAAATCCATTATGTGGGACAAAATATAAGCATTGAGAACCATTTAGTTTTATTTACCTTTGGCAATTAGAACCGAGAGTCGTAAAACCGAACCAATCCGAGATGATCCAAACTCCACGCGAACCTGATGGATCCCGGGTCGGGTTCGGATGATGTAAAATACCATTTAGATCCTATTAAACCCAACCCGAATGGCCCGATCAAAAAACAAAAAAAATGGGAATTTTAAGTGTTATTATACAACCGAATCCAAATTGACCTGATCTTACCCAAACCTAATCTCGGATCAGGTCTGTTCTAGGTTTTGAAAATGTATAGTTTAGACTGGACAAAACTCGACCTATCAAAAACCGAGACCCGCTGGGTCAGGTTCGGATCCGACTCAATGGGTCAATTGCCATCCCAGTTTCATTCTTTTTATCCATTGGATGATCACACACGGACTATATTCGATTTCCTCTGCAATGATATATCCACATGGTTGAACTTTTTTGCCCTTTAGGAGCTAGAAGTTTTCGTACATGGATAGATGTTTTCGTACATGGATAAATCCATCGGATCCGACTCAACAGGAAAGCTAGAAGTTTTCGTACATGGATAGATGTTTTTTAACAATAAATCTTAACCACTAGTTTGTTTATTCTACTTTAAAAATCGTTGAATAAATATTATTGCACTATGTAAATTATAAAAGCGTTTTTATTCTATTTTTCAAAATAATTTTTTGGTAATAGATTTCTTGTAATAAATAAATATTATGTAGGTCTTTGGATATGGTTTTGTAAACTATTCGCTATTTTCTACTATGTCCTTGATATAATTTTTTATATTTTCGCCAACTATTAGGTGCAATAACTACACATGATAGGTCATGTTTAAGTTTCTAAATGGTCGGTGTAATAAAATATGGACTGGTTCTAAATGAAAGGTCGGAGCGCATACAAGGATTTGTGTTACTCATGTGCTTAATATTTTTACACAAAAATGGATCGTGAAATTAGTTTTTGACTAAGTTTTTTAAACATATGTTTAAAAACAATTTTTTATTATAATGTATTGATTTTAATTAGGTTGACTGTTAAATTTACATGCTATTACAATGTATTTGTATTTAATTTCATATCTAGTGTGTATTTTTTTGAATAAATGTACTATTGTATCCTTATTCTTATCCAAAATAATATTCAGATACCATATATGTGCATCGATTTTCCAGATATCGAATATTCTTCATATATTTAGATCTGGATGTGGATGGATACAAATTTTTTGAGTTCTTAGTTGAAATCTTCTTTTGTTCCTTGATATTGAAGTAAGACTACCTTGAGTTTTTGAATTACTATTTTTGAAAGGTATTTAATTTTTTGTTCATTTCTCTAGAGGTCCAATGATTTAAAATTCACATTTTAGATCGAGATTTTTGAATATTTTACTTTGTTTTCACTTTTTCTAAAGAATTAGATTTTGTACTTTCATTAAATATATCTGAAATATGTTTTTTATATAATAAGAGTGATACTTAATCGAAATAGAGCACTCATTTGATATCTTAGAGGATCGAACCCAAGACATCAAGAACCACAATCTAGATATCTTACTACTTGAGCTAGTGATCTTTGATGGTTTCATTTTCAAATTGGATTTTCGAAAAAGTTAATTTCTTTTTAGAATTTGACGTAGGTTTATTTGGATTTGGAGTAGTTGACTTAAAAAAAGTACAACTCTTGTTCTCAGAAAAATAAGAAAAAAAATCATATTTTATGTTGGGCTATTTTCCATCCTTTTATAATGGTGATAGTTGTCTTCAATGAATTTATAATGTTTCGATTTCGAGTTTTTGGTTTTCATTTTGGGGTGTTTGCCATCCTTCTTTAGTATTTTTGATCCCATTATGCAATACATTAAGATAAGTTACATAATTTGTTAATCAGTATAAACAATACACTATAATGCATCTAAAGTTGTTAAGGTGCCCAAAAAGTGCAAGGTTAGTGTCCAATGCTTTTTTGCGCCCACCGACTTTATGGACATCTTGAGCATCACATTTTCCATTTTCAACATAAAAAAGCTATACTTCATAACTGCTACTAAAATTGAATTTTAGAGAGTTGAAATCGGCAAGCGGCGTCTTGTTGCAACAAGCTACACCATGCAGCATCAGTCGTTAATTAGTAGCAGTTTGAATGTTGGAATCGGCAACTTTGGACTTTTCTCTTTTCTTTTGTTACATTTTTGTATTAGCACGAATTTAGATATAAGTCAACATCGAGCTTTGGTTAAATGGATCAAATTTGGGCTCATTTGGCTTGATACCCCAATTATTTTATATCCCTCATATCGACAAAAAAACTTGCGTTTTCAACATATAAAGCTTTAAATGCTTTAGTCCTTTCCATGTATTTATGGCGCCTCAAGCATAACTAGTCTCTCGACAAGGAATACAGCCCAAAGCTGGCACCTTGCCTTTTTTAGCCTCCGGGCGAGTGCCTTAAAAATTCTTAATGTATCTCGCATTGCCACATTGCATAAAATGCATTTTAATATGTACATCATAAATGCGTGATACCTAGTATATCGATACACCGTTTAATTTTGTGTACTTACAATAACTTGTCTAGTCGTATCGCATAAAATTTTTTAAACATCAATTATTATTGATTGGGACATCAAATATGAAATTTTGGCATTAATATATATGGAACTAACTTTGACATAAACACCAAATGGACCGAGGTGTTGATGGAATAATACTACACCTCATTTCAATGTTTTATTCCATTTATAATAAAGATAATCCTCTTACATCGCAAAATTATCATCAAAACATATATAACATATAAACTAATAAATGAGTATGATTTATGGTGTGAATATTATAACTAATGAAGTAAAAGATGTCATCAATGCTCTAATAATACTGGTGGTATTGGTATAACAATTTATAATAGGATTGGAAAATTACTACATGTTCAATCATATAAACATATCATACAAGCTTTAGTTTAAAGTTCAAACAATTTATTCATGTGATATCAAATGTGTGTGAGTACATGTGTCCTAAAGTTATGAGAAAGTTATGAGTTGAGATGATGGTTTGAATATATTTTGGTAGATTAAATTTTTGTGGCATTTAGATTGTCTTTTATTCATTTTGATCTTTTTTGCCATTTTATTCATTTCTTTTATAATTGACACTTATGTTCAACTAATTTGTACTATTTTCTAAGAACTAAAGAGCAAGCTAATTTTTAAAAAATGCTAGTCTATGAGGTTGAGTTTGTTCTTTTGTCGACTCGGAAAACATCCCTATCGATAAGTTTGGCTAATCAAACTAAATAAGGTTATTCATCTTACTAAACAAAATATTCAATCCATCATATCAACTCATAAGTTTATGCCACATTCATATATTTTTTGACAATTGATAGAAGATGACTAAATAGTATGAACTCTAAAACCTAAGCCACTATGATGTATATTCATGTTTCAATAGGTGGTAATTGTACATCATATTATAAATTATACATTGGTACTATCATTATTATTAGAGCATTGACGACATCTTTTACTTCATTAGATATTTTATAACACCATAGATCATACTCATTTGTTAACTTATATGTTATAATAGGCACACTCGGAAAAGCAATAATATGACTAGTTTCATAAAAGAATAAAACATTGAAAATGTGGTATACATATTATTCCATTCACAACTCAATATGTCTAGTGTTCATGTGACAACCCAAAATTTTGGTCATTTGATTTTAAATGTTTAATTAATTTTAAAATATTTAAATAATCGGATTGTGGAATTTAAAAACGTATAATTCAAATATTGTAATCATTTAAATATTTAATTGTGAATTAAATATTAATTAAACGATTTAATAATTTTATTTAACTTTTTTTATTTAATAAATAATATTGGTGAATTCAATTTGAAAATTTATTTACGAAAATAAATAGGTCGGATAAAAATCGATAATTGGATCAAAAATATTAACAATATTTAAATCTATGAAAATAGCATCCCGGGGCACTGTCTTGGATTTTGATGAAACCATTGTCGTTAGATCCGGAATAATAAATTGTTGTATGTAGTCAAGTTTCGTAATGGTCAGACGTACTGTTTGGTTGTATGAGCTCAAAGTGCGTAGCAATAAATTTTAAATATAATTTGATTTAAAAAGCTAACTTTCGTATACATTGAATTAAGTCTCGAAACTAGTTCCATTGAGTTTGGAATAGGGGTATTTAGTATAGAACGCCAGGCGACATGCTTTGATTGGAGTACGAGATCTTTGGGTAAGTTATGTTGAATGATTTAGAATAAAATAAATATATACTCTATTTTATAGCCCATGCCCGTTAATTCATGCCCATACTCCTCTGTATGCTTGCCCATACACTTGCGTGATGGCCTTACTTCTCTTTTCTCTTTAAATATGGTCTGTAAGCTTAAAAATAGAAGGTTTGTAAACTTTGAAAATCAAAATAAAAATGTATGCTCCATTAAAAATCGCGATTCTTGATTCGTTGAATTCGTATAAGCTAGAGCTTCGATTCCATGGTATTTTTTTGAGTACGGCATTGTGTTGGAGGTTTTGACATGAGAAGCTATGAACTAGGGTTAATGATTTAGGAAGGATTAGTCATCGATTGATGGATTGAAGCTTGGATTTGGATTCAACATAGAAATCAGCACCTCCAGGTCATTTTTTTGCAATATTCAATTAAGGGATGATGAATGCATCGTTTGGGGGAAGAGGGGCTATAGGGGCTGTGTGAGGATGGATTTTGAAGGGGAGGTGCGGACGTGGCATCGTCGTGATGGCCAAGTGTGGTTTGAGGAGAGAGTGCCAACAGTGAAAACGGTTCGTCAAACGAATGTTCGGAGCTCCGTATCCGTCGACATTCATGCACGACCATGATGCGTTGTGTTATCTTATACACGAATGTAATTAGGAGAAGAGGGATTAGAGTTAAGTAGGGATTTGATTATTTAAATTAAGTAATTAATGATTTAATTTAATTACTTAAATTTGAAAACTTATAAAATGTGTATCTCACTCATACGAGGTCGGATTCGAACCCCATCTTTCGTGTTGGACTCGTAGCAATGATAGTTATGCAATGGAGTTGGTTTAGTTGGATTTGGAGCTAGTGGAATTTTTGGCTATAATCGAACGCTCATTCGGTTTTAGTCCAAACAGGATCGCATCGGTGAAAACTGGAATCAATGTGATTTTAACTCACATTTAATTTTATTATATCTTATCTATGTTGCTATAAACTATTATTGATTGCTTGGATTTTTTTTTAAATTGTTTGATTGATTGTTTGGTTGAATTTCCGTTTGGAAAATGTATGACATGTTATTCGATTGTTATGAACCCATATAATTATGTATAATGTCCTTAACTATTGTTTTGTAGGGAAAATTTGTAGAGAAACCCTAAGGGGTTTCTCGCTAATAATTATTTATTTACATACTTATGCTGTTATATTGATATTTAATTGAAATAAATCATGATATTCCATTTAAATTGTTTAAATGTCATTATAGCGATTTTCGCTATACCATAATTTATTGATTTTCATCCCCAAAACTCTATCGTGTGTGTTTTGAACTTGAGCTTGCGCTTTCACTACAAAATTTTAAAATTTATTAATCATATTAATTAATGACATTTTAGATTAATTAATCATTTAAATTAATGGTTATTTAAATTAATTAATCAATTTTACTAATGATTTTGAAACTAATTAACCAATTTGATTAATGATGTTTAAAATTGGTTTTTCTTTAGATTTAATTAATCATTTTTGCTAATGATGTTTTATCCTTAATTAATCGTTTTAACTAATGATTATTTGAGTTTAATTAATTATTTTAATTAATGATAATGGAGTTTAATTAATCATCTTAATTAATGATATTTGAAATTAATAACCATTTTAATTAATGATGTTTAAAAGCAATTAATCATTTTAAATAATGGTATTTGAATTTAATTAATCATTTTTATTAATGATGTTTGAAATTAATTAATCTTTTTGATCAATGAGATTTAAATTTAAAATAGTTCATTATCGTTAATGATATTGAACTTTAATTAATCATTTTAATTAATGGTTGTTTTAAATTTAATTAATTGTTTTAACTTATATTGTTTTGAAATTTAGTTAATCATCTTAATTAATGATGTTTGTATTTAACTAAATCATTTTAATTAATGATATTTGAAATATGATAAACCATTTAACTAATGATTGTTTGAATTTAATTAATTGTTTTTAATTAATGATCTTTAAAATTTATTCATCATTTTAATTCATGATTGTTGAGATTAATTATTCATATTAATTAATGATTATTTGAATTTAATAAATTATTTTAATTAATGATATTTAAAGTAAATTAATTTAATAAAAGAGATTAAAGTGAATTAACTAATTTGATGAAAGTGTTTTAAAGTTAATAAACTGAAATAATAAAGGTTTTAAAGTTAATTTAACGATGATATAAAAGTGTTTGGAAATAATTAACTGTTTTAATAAAGATAATGGATTTGTTTACTTAAAAGAGATTATAAATGTGATTAATTATTTTTCAGGATAATTAATATTATTTTTATAAAGGTATTTAAATTGATTTAGTGTCTTTTGGGATAATAAATATTGTTTTAAATGTACAATGATGGTTTTAAATGAGGAAATCCTTTAAATGGAATTATTTATAAATAAAGCTAAGTGTAAATTGTTTGGTTTATAGTAAACTATGTTTTAATGACATTAGTTTTTGACCGTTGTTTTAATACACTTAGTACTATAAAAAGTTTCTTTTAAAAGAACATTTTAAAAGGTATTTCTAAAAGTGTTTTACCAATACTGTAATATGGAAATCAAGCACAAGTTTGGTTTTAAAAAGTAAAGTTCGATTTCGTTTATGGAAAAGTAGTTCTGTAATCAATATCGCTTGTATGGAAAGGATTGGTCATACTTTTAACGCTAGACGTCGAGGCTTGGAATCGTTTCTATCTTAAAGGTTCAAAATGTCATCAAGGCAATGCCTAGAGGTAATACTACCTCAACTTGCCTTGCTTCATTTTCAATCGAGGGATAACACTTGTTTGGAATCGACGAGTAGTGGTAAATATATGAAATTTAATTTCCTTATATGATCATTTTAATTATCCCCAATAGTTGATTTATTAAGTATTGGTTTCAACATTTTTCTTGGTGTATCATCACCTTAAAAACGACTTGCTGCTCTTTTGAACTTTGTTATCCTTTGTTGAAAGTGACTAAACCCAAAGCGCGAGAGGAAGCCAAGCTATTTGGGGTTGCGCCTGTTAGGATAGTTCCACATCTCATCTAGGTTGGATTCGGTTGTGCACTTAGATGTGGAAATATTCAAATTCTCGGTAAGGTTGGTGGGGTCCGGCTTAGACATGTCCGAGAAATATCACAGAGTAAATGTGCTTCTCAGAAGTATATTACTAGAAGTATACTTCAAGGGGGGTGCACCTTCCTAGTCATTTGTTGGAAATTTTCTATTTGATTCGAATCTTTGAATCTGTTTTTTATTTAATTGCAACGGGGAGAGTCAACCACTCTACGCGGATTTAATTATTGGTTTTTTCCACTCAATCAAGTTTGGACTTTTATCTTATTTTATTCATTCTGTCCAGTTTGGATTTTGCTCAGATTATTTTCATTCTTTCAAGTTTGTTCTTAATACTATATATGCCCATTCTTATTTGAATTTGTTTTCTATTGTTTATCTATACTCTTTCCCATATTGATTTTATTCTTGTGAGGTAAAAACCTGTTCCGCATTGCAGCGTGGTCTCATAGAACTTTTATATGTTCACCATTATTTGAGTTTTCCCACGCTAGTATTTCCAGACTGATCCGGATGTTATTTTATTATAATGCTCGGGTCAGACCGAGTATTTTCCAGGTTAGCTTTGGTGTTATAGAGATCTTGGAGAGGAGCTAGAGGTTCACATATCGTAGTGTTTTATTTTCCGCTATATTATATAGTATCCACATTAGCAATTGCAAGGTCAGGATTTTATAACTATCCAACTGATAAGATTTGTTTTTAACTCTGATGTACTCTGTATTTTGGAGTGGTAGTTTTTACTATCCTTGTTATATTATATGTGTGTGTGAGTGAGTGTATGTGTGTGCACCCGCGTGCGTATATGACGTTTGCTTTTGAATATAATTATCATCTATGATATAAAAACTAAGTGTGTTTATACTTGGTCACTTATATGTTGATCTTTGCTACAAGGTTTGATGCTCTGTATTGAGATCATGCTAATTTTCTTCTAATTGTTATTAGAATCATTCAATCTTATGGATAGTTTCTTATATAAATTTGGTAATAAACCTTCCTTGACAATGGCTTGATTAATATATCCATTTGCATATGGCATTATATGTAGTTTTATAGGGAAACAATACTTAAACACCACATGAATGATTTGCTTCCATATTAACTCCTTTGCAGATGTTGAATTCATAACATACTACAAAGAAAAAAAATCAACTTAAAAGCTCGAATATTCAAAGGTAATATTTTAAAAAAAACGCCTAGGAAGAATATATAGACACACACAAGAAACTCCTTATTCGATAAATATAAGCTCCAAATTTATTTCATGGGCCTAAGATTATTCATTTTGTTGTCAAAGATAGAGAGAGCATTTAAGCATTATGTTGCACCAGTCAAGACAAACAAAATCGTTTCTTCTTACCCAGTTTTGTGAAAAGACCCAAATCTTTAAAATGAATCATCAAGTAAACTGTCCTGATACTGTTGTACCCATATGCCATAGACATATTCCTAACATTTTCTCACCTTTTTCGAACATGGTGTTGGCTTCTTATATCTTTCACGATATTATCTTAGTTCTGCAATTCACTTATTCTGTCCTCAAATTGCAACAATATACACTGGAATATTTAACCGTGACAACATATGGCCCTCTTGATATTACAAAGTTCACCGATATAGTTTTGTAGAAATACTATTGACTAAATGCAATGTCTATTTTTTTCATTTATGCAATCATTAATTTTATGCTAAGCATGCTTTTTATTTATGCAGCATATGTTAGCTATATTACCTACAAATTTATAAGTCAGGTCTCTTCATTGAAATGATATAATATGTTTAATATTATATATATATATTTTCAATTGCATACAAAGTTTAGGTTGACAAAACATTTGTTGTTGTTTATTAAGAAACCTATTAATATACATGTTTTAAAAAGTATTTTATAGGATTCTTAAGAGAAAATTACATTGGTAATCTTGCTCCTAATTTAAGTTGATGTCGATATATTCATTTTAGCTCCCAATTTAAGTGGATGTTGATATATTTATTTTAGTAATTAATTTGGACCAAGAAATAACATTAATTATTAGATGATTTTCATTGTAATGGAATTGATGTAGTGGAGATATTGCCTTTTTACCCTCGCCTACATGCCAAATTGTTGGGTTTTGACATTCCAACCCGTCCCCATAAACGCACGCTTTATTGTTCTGTAATGGCACCACCTAATGAAACTTCTGATGTGCCACCGTTCTGATTGAAAATCCCTTTCAACGCCTTCCGGAATGGGTAGATAATGGTCTTGGCAACACTTGCTTGTAACAAAATGAATTCCCAATATTACGTGCGACCAATCGTACTATATACCACGTTATGCGCCACATTTCTTGTGATATGGGACTTATCGTTCTACCCATGCACTCTTAAATGCGAGCCACACCTAACAATTCTCCACCTTAGTGAGTATTTCCTCTAACTTTCATTTAGAGCATATTGAAGAAGTTCTGCAGTATGACCAGGCGACTTTTTTCTCACTTTTTACAAAGTTGAGCAGGGCTACATTACCAAATCTCCATCTTAAGGCTAGTACTTTTAACTTAAGCCATCTTGGAGCATCAGTTCTTAACGCAGTGGTGCAGGCTGCGTATCTTGCAGCAGTGTCAGGCTGCTTACATATCTCCAAACTTCAAGGAGTCCTTGCTTCGGTCACTCTCACATTGTCTAATGGTCCTGCGAACCATCGGCTCTGATACCATGTTGTGTTTCGACACTTCAACTATCTTCACAAACGCGCGCTTCATTATTCTGTAATGGTGCTATCTAATGAAGCTTCTGATATACCAGCGTTCTGATTGAACATCCCTTTCATTGCCTTCTAGAACGAGCACATACATGGTTTTGGCAACACTTGCTTGTAACAAAAGGAATTTCCAATGTTACGTGCCACCAATTCCACATATATGTTACATTATGAGTCATATTTCTTGTGATGTGGGACTTATCATTCAACCCATGCACTCTTAAATGAGATTTTGGGACATGGATGGTGAAGGCTAATGATGGTGTTCTTCAACAACAACTTCGTTCATTTAGAGAAAGAGATAGAAGCCAGAAGCACCTTGAACATAGTAGAGATATGCATAGGTCCCAATTCCTGGGTCCTAGAAGGGGTGTTTGCTATTATTGTAAGAAGAAAGGGAATTTCATACTTGATTGTCCAGCTCTTAGAAAGAAGAGAGGGAAGAATAAGAAAGCTTCAGTTGCGGTAGTAGTTAGATTAGATGTAGATAGAAACGATAGTGATACACCATTATTTTCAGCCAGTATTTCACCTTTAGGGAGTACAAGTTGGGCGATTGATTCTATAGCCTCTTGTTATATATATGATGCTATATAGGAGTTGTTTTGTCGGTTACAAGAAGATTGATGGCAGAGCAATTCATATATGGAATGACACATCTTGTCATGTTGTGGGTGTCGAAATTTTGAGGTTTAGGATGCATGACGGTATTATTAGGACTCTCACAGATGTTAGACATGTTCCGATGCTGAGTAGAAGTGTGTTGTCAGTTGGAGCTTTGAGTAGACTTGGTATGAGGATAATAATAGATGGAGAGAAATTAAGAGTTGTGAATGGTTCCTTAGTAGTGATGAAATGGATGCGAGTTGATGATATATATGTGCTTCAATGAAAGACAGTCTTGGGAGAACTTTCTGCTGATTCTAGTGTTCAATATTCTACTCAGTTATGGCATCTTCGTTTAGGTCATGTTGATGAGGAAAATCTTGAAGTATTATTAAAGCGACGTTTAATTGATGGTGTCTATCGGTCGAAGCCTAGCGCTTGTGGAGATTGTTCTTTTGGAAAGAAGATGCAATTCACATTTGATTTTGGGAGACCAAGAGCTACAAAGTTTCTAGAGTATGTTCATTTTTATTTGTTGGGACCCACCCCAGTTGCATCTTTTGGTGGAGCCAGTTTCTTTGTCTTATTTGTGGATGATTTCTCACATAAGATCTGGGTCTATTTCTTAAAGGCCAAAGACAAAATATTTGCCTAATTTTGTAAGTGTAAGACCTTGGTAGAGAAGCAATCTAGGAAGCGGTTGAAGGTTCTCAAAGTTGGAAATAGTAGTGAATTTATGTCAAAAGAATTTACTAACTATTGTGTATCCGAGCATGTAGTTAGAGATTTTTCTATTTCTATTTAGTCACATTGTTATGGATTGGCGGAGAGCATGTGTCGGACATTATAGGAGAGAACTATGAACTTGAGAATGGCTGCTGGTCTAGAAGAGGGATTTTGGGTAGAAGAGTTATCTATGGTAGTGTTTTTCATCAACTATACACCTTCTATTACCATAAATATGAAGATCCCAGAAGAAGCATGGAAAAGAGAGCCTATTGATTATTCATTCTTTAAAGTGTTTGATTGTTCATCTTATTTAGACAATAAAAGACATGATAACTTGAAGCCTAGGGAAAGCAAGCACATTTTATTAGGCTATAGAGAAGGAGTGAAGAGGTATAAGTTATTTTGTAAAACAACTAGAAGAATTGTGTCTAGCAGGCATGCGATATTTGATGAGAGATCTTTGTTGAAGGTGGAGCCTCTACTAAGTGATGACCTTGGGAGGACAGAAAATTGTCAAACACATTTGGAGTCATCATATTGCTTCCATATTCGGAGAGATATTGGTATTTACGATAATACCATGGTTGATCAGAAGATTGCATAGGTTCAGACTCTAGGTAGGGCTCAGTTGCAGGAAAGTTCTTTTGGTTCGGTTGGCCCTATTTGTAAGAATATTTGTAGCGATGATTCTTCATCTTATGCTTTGAATGTTGCAGAGCTTGTTAGTGAGTCTGCTGGTGTTGAGTTAGGAAAGTCTAGCAAAATTCTAGTGGAGGAGATTGAAGTAGATAATATGTAGTATGTTCTCACTCAATATGGAATGGAGAAGGTAAAGCGTGCTATTAAATCTCCATTGGTCACTCAAAGTTTCATATCTATAAGTTCATCTCCTACATCAGATATATTGAAGAATTTCGGTATTTGCTCAAATGCATTTTGTTTGTTGATGTGCATATTATCTTTCTTATGCTTGGAAAAGATTTGGAAGCTCCGTTAGGGCAATAATGCCCAAACTGGTCCATAGTGAGCTTGACGGCGTAGACCCAACAATTTGTTGAGATACAATGATGAAGAGAGATTATTATATTTGAATCAAGGTAGAGTGTTAAATTTGGTTTATTCAAATATATATTTTCCAAAGAAGAAAAGAATTTATCTAATTGATCATATCAATCAATTAAGTTATAGGTGAAAAGAGAAAAAAGAAAGTTATGTATGATTGCTTTTGAAGAATGAAACTAATTAATTATCTAATCAATTAATTAGTCAAAGGATTTGTTATATGAAGGAAAGAAAAGATTGCTAATCGAGATTGATTCAAGCAAGGAAAATTATAGAAACTAAGATCACCATTAGCCATTTGCATAGAAATCAAATCATGGATATTTGGAAAGATTTCAAGTTAATTGGACAATTAATTTTTTTTAAACTCCAAGTAACTCCTTCATTAAGTCAAATTAAATAAAGAAAGCTCATCTTCATATGTGTGTGTGAGAGAGCATCCACCATTATAATATTCTTCAGTAAACCCTAATTTCTGCAGCCAAATCAAATTAGGAGTTTTGAGCGCAAACAAGTCTTTGAAGAAATTAATTATTCAATTTGTAATTATATGTTAGTCTCTCCACTATGCCACCTATAATTTTGTAATCTCTCTCTTGTACTCTCTTTCTTCAGTAAAATAACGAATAGTTATTAGGTCTATGGATATAGGCAATCTAGCGAACTACGTTAAATTTTTGTGTTCTCTACTCTTCTATTTTTCTTTGTTTGGTGATTATTTTTCATTGAATTGGTGGTTGATAATTAATCGACAAGCTAGATCTTTCTTTTTTGATTGCTTTCCGCGCCTTAGTATTCCACCGCAATTTTGGAGTTAATACAAATTAATTAAAATTTCGCACAACACAAATTATGTTATGACAACAACTGATTGGATGCAGGTGCTAAGGTTAAGTTAGTATTGAGAAAACAATTGATGAATGCTTAATTGTAAATTCAGTTAGTGAAATCCATGTCAATATTTTTAAGGGTAATCTAAAGATAAACTCATGTTGTCATGGTTTTTTGTTATTTGGCTTTGAAGAGCTTTAATGGTTTCCATCGCATGAAAAGTCAAACATTTGGAAAAATGCTATTAAGGTTTGTGAATTCAATTTGTGTGCATTGCTTTATTTGATTTTTTTTTCAATAACCATTAGAATTATCATTGGTACATTACTTCAAGGTTGGCACTGGATGATATGTACATTTTTTTTATTTTCATGCAATTTAATCTTTGCGTTAATTACCATTCAATATCACATTCAAATGTTGGGTGTGTTCATTTTAAATTCTTTATGGATTCTTCACAGAAGCTTTATCCTTTCAACTTTATTTTAATCTTGTTATTGTAATCATTCATTCAACTGTTTATTTTTTAGATGAGTGTATATCATACATATCTTGATTGAAGATATAATTCATAATTGCAAATTGATTCAAATATTGGATGCTTGGGCAATTGAAAGTTTTACGCTAAGGTAAAATTGCTTTGTTTACTGTTAAAATATTTTTTCCATTTCTGATATTTTATTTGTTGATTTTGTGCTTCTTAAAGTGCACACTGTCCATCCTAAAGTGGTTGTTACTGACCCTTACTTAACTAAACTATTTGGTTAACTAATTATATATATCGCAAGGCTGGAAGTCAGTGGTAAGAGGGAATGGGTTTTGTTTCTTTTAGTTTATCGGGTTTGGCAGTAACAAGTTCAGCATCATTGTGCTGTTAATATTTGATGGCAAATGTTTCATTTGTAGATATTTTATAAATTTGAGAACTCTTATTTTTTGATATTTTATTTTTCTGTATTAAAAAATTTAAAAATTAATCTTATCAACGTCTCTTTTACATGATTCATTACTAAAACTTAGTTTTACTAATCAGCAATTTAACCTTCTATTTATGTTTAATCGATATTCGCTTTCTAAAATGTTTACTTATTTTGATCAAAATAAATACTTTTTTATGTATGTTTCTTTGGCACTTTTATACATGATAACAATATTTAGATTTGAAGTTGGTTTTTCCTATTCGCCTTTCTGTCTATAATGGGTATTAATCCATTTTTGAAATTTGGGTTGCTGTTGTGTTTCAATAATTCATTTATGCAATAAATTTGAAACCAAGACTGCTTATATAAAATATTTATATATATCAATATGGTCTCATTAAGCTCTGTAACATTAAAGTAGACGCTTTCAAGTAAAATGGTTGGCTTCTTATTATGTTCAAGAAGTTGCATTTAGGTAGGAAAGTAAAATGTAAAGTTAATGTTTCCAAGTAAAATTCTTTCTATCATTGGTGTTCAAATTATGAAAGTTTAGAGCAACACTTTGTGCAAATGAAGACAGTAATGTCTGAATGTCTTATAAGTTATCCTAGGTTTGAGCCTTCATTGAAAAAATGAATAATCTCCTACGTGTTTCCTCTTTCATTATAAAATTCATCCATCTACCATAAATTCTCCCATAACAGTCTATTGTCGGTTGTTACACACTATATATATTTTCTGACGGTGATGCATTTATAATTTATCAGTGATGGTTTGAGTGCATCGCAATATAAACCAGGTTTGTTATATTGAGGTGAACCAAATCTATAGGCTAAAAAGGACTATTTGTTTAGTTGTAACCTCATTTTGTTCATGATGTTCGTTTTTAGACATCTATTGGCTAAAGGTAGACATTTTTAACAATTTTGCATTTTGACAAGCAATTCGTCAATTAGATAAATCCAAACATAGAAAATTCACATTTCCAGCGGCACAAAAGGTTAACCACAAATAGCTTTATTTTACGATGTTGATCCTAATATAAAGACTTGGTATCGTACATTCTTCAATCTAATAAATATTGCTTTCTAATCTAAACTTAACCGAATTCTATATTATGTATCCTAGGTTGATCAAGTTTTCAAAGTTGATCTTGGTGCTTATTCCGATTAAATTGCATAGTTGAATTGTTTGTTTGATATTGTGATGAATGTGGTTGATAATATGGATGATGTTACAATTATTAGTAGATTGTGTTAGTTGAAAATGTCAATTTACAAATGGAACTCTGTCCATTTGTAAATTGACCAAAATATTCATTTGTATGTCCATGTGTGTATTTTATGGAAGACCGGAGTTTGACATAACTCGACTCGTGTCACACGATATATTTATAGTGGTGTTTTGTTAATTACTTATGGAGTAATTTTACTCCATAATTTATATATTTATTTTTTTAAATGATGTTTTGGAAAGTTTGAAAATTTTATTTAAAGGATTTGAAATTTTATTAATTTTTTTTATAAATAATTCACTAAATTTTATTCAATTAGCTATTTTATGTACTTTTAAATATAATTTGAATTATAAATATAAATATAAATTTCTGTCGGTTATAAATTATTATTTTTTAAATTAATATTATAATATGTTATATGTTTGGAATTATTTTAAAGGAAAAATTTAATATATTGCTATTTTATATAGTGTAATATGAAAATTTTAATATTACTTTTAAGTAATATTTTATTATAAAAGTTATTTAAATATATAAGTAGAGATTTGGAAATGAACTTTTGGTATTCAAATCTTTGTTATGGAATTATAAAAATAAAGCTAAAGTACTATTTGCTATATAATATATTTTAAAAGCTTTTTTTCATTTTAGAATATGAAGTTAAATTAAGAAGTGTTACCTAAATTAACTGATTTATTGAGGGTAAACTTTTATATTATCGTTTTGATTAATTATTTAAAGGATTATTACATTATGAAAATATGAAATATTTTTCGATTAATATTTTAGGATTCCTAAAGTGTATTTCACTGATAATATGATTATCCGTGAATTATTAAAGTGGGTTATATATATATGAATACTTGATCTAATTGTTTAAAAGAAATAAATTGTTGATATTTATTATTATTGCATTTCTGAATTAAATTGGGATTTCTATGGATAATTTCTACATTTTTTGATTTCTCATTTTCCTGTATTGATTTTGATACCATGAGTGATTCACCATTGATATCGATTTGAGTTATATTTTAAGATGATACAGTGCTGACATCCTTCTATTTGATTTGTGAGATTTCATTTCTTTGTAATGAGAAATTTGAATAAACGGTTTAGTGACACCGTCTGGTATAGGACTTTCGATAACCCTTTTTTGGTTATTCATCAGACTTGTCATATAGAGACATCTAGTGTGGATCGAGTGTAGTTTATGAGCCTTGAATAATTATCCGAATAAAATGCAGTGGTATAGGATGCCATTATGTTATTTGTTTGATTATTCATTATAAATAAATGTCACTCACAAGTGGATTACACTCATGTGTATATATGATACTTGGTAAGGAATATTGTATTGTAAGACGTTGCCTTAAAAGAGTCATGTATCGGCCTACTATTAGAGATTTGAGTAGTTATAGGGTATGAGTACTATATGACCATCCACATTGTGTATGGCTTCCTTTATTTTTCGAGAGTGAACCAAAATAGCCAATAACCACCCTGACGGCCTGATCATGGGGTCATGCCCCAGATCCACGACACCATGGTTATATGTCCCCTCGATGTGATCACAATATTGGTAGTACAAGATGGGTTGATGCCCATAGCCCCTTGTGTCACTTAGGCCAGCAGCCTATTACCATTATGAGCAAAGTAGGGTTGCGACCGTGGCTGCATGTAGACGAGCGGATGGTGGATGCGGTCACGATGTCTATCGAGCTACCTAAAGGCTGTAGGAATAGATGGTACTCTACGATTGGCAAGTAGACCAGGGCTCTTGGAGCATGTTGCTCTATCATTCTCCTTTTCTTGTTTGGTGTTATGTATATGTAGAGGATTGGCATATATCTTTCATTCCTATAAAGAGTTGACTAAAATAAAGATTGGTTGAGTCTAAAGTGTAATCAGTCCCTGTATATCCATACTCTTTGATGGTTTGGTATTTTTGAGATAACCTTACTTTATTATTGGTGCTTTTGTTTGTGAATGGTTTATATATATAGTTTGTGTAATGTTGGATATGGTTTGGATATTTTGATAGGCTACCTCACATTATATGTGTATATATATTGATTTTGATAATGATTTCTGAATATGGATGATTCATCCATTTTACATTGATTTTGTGATTTCTAAGTGGCATCGTCTATATGGGTGATGACACTTTATTATGTGAAATTGTAGTGGTTGTTATCTTGAGATATTTTAACTTGTTAATGTCATTGTTAGTATTATTATTATACTTTTCAATGATTTTACATATTTCATATCACCTATCATTATAGACATAGTCTAAACCCGTGTGTTATTTATAATACTTGGGTCAGTCCGAGACATTCCATGTTCAGGGGACGAAATGACCGTTCCATTGTATGTTGGGCATAGATGGAGGCTAGGTTTTGGTACTATATATTGTCATTGTATAACATTGAGTTGTATATATATTCATGTATTAAATGTTTTACTATATATTGTCATTGTATAACATTGAGTTGTATATATATATATATATGTATGTATATGTATATATATTCATGTATTAAAAGTTTTGATGTTGGTATATATTTGATGTATGAATTGAATGACGTATACATTTTTATTATATATTATCGCTGCGTTTGACTCTATGTTCTCCTTTTTCATTATTTATATATTGTGTATTGTTATGTCTTGGAGGTACACGTGTTTATTGCTTTGTACCGAGAGCATGTATATCTATGGTGAATTTTTATATGATTTGAGATATGTACTAGTGTTAGTCCAAGGAAATATTCACGTGTGTACACTATATTGCCTCATTCTCCGTATTATCCTAGAGTATTATTATATAATACACTTCGGTAGTATGGGTATAGAGGTAGGGTTGTTACAACAACTCAATTCATTTAGTGTTTGTGTCAAAATTTAGTTGTGTATATAAATAGTAATGCTAAAATTCCATATTTGATTCCACAATCTATAAGGCTAAATGTTTAAATCTTTATTGCGATATGCCAAAACAAGTATTGTAAAATTCATAAAATTGGATGGTGTTTTAGTATATTTGGTATCATGCATCTACGATGGCTCAGGTACACATGTGTTTCGTGTCATTTGGTAATACAAGGTACATGAGTTTATATTGATTAAAAATAATGTATACATATTGAAATGTTTATATCTTTCATAACACGTGCATTATTAATTTTTCAATAACACAATATTTATAGATAATTATTCTTTATGTGACACTTTCAGACAATTATTCTCTTAGTGAAAATTTTTAATGGTTGTTTGAACTATTATAAAATTTAATGTTTATATCTACAATTTGTTTTTCAAATGAATTCATCTTATAAATATTTGTACCTACAGAGTGAATATCATTTGAGGTTGGTAGCTACATCTTTTGCTTTAATAGATATTTTATCTACATGGCGAGTCAGGCTCATTTATTAATCTATAATAATTTGTTTGCGGGTAATCTGAAAAGTAAGAGGTTAGTATAATTTTAGAAATAAAATATGGAAGGAACATGAAATATGCATATTATTTCACTAATAACTCATTCTATCATTCAATAGTGTTTGTGTAACGTTTTGCTGTATTTGTAGGATCGATTTCACCCTAGAGGGGGAGGGGTAAATAGGGTGATACTATCAATTATAAAAATTTATTACAGAAGTATATAAAATAATTGCAGCACTGATCATAGCAGCACAGATAATAGCAGAATATTAAAAGCGGAAAATAGAACACACAGATTTAACCAGCTTCGGCAAAACCCTACCTACGTGCCGCCCACAAGGTTTCTACTAGAAATTAAGTAGTCAGACGCTTACACATGTAAACTCGCTACACCCGCTATCGACTGACCTAATTCTACGCTCAAAACCCTACCACAACTCAGCCACTGAGTTGCGAATTCTCGAACTACACCACCGTAGTTCGTCCCCTAGTCACACAAATAGAATTTACAAAAGTTTAAAAAGAAATACAAATTAAAAACAACTTAAAAACAATAAAACCCTAATTTAACAAATAAAGCCCAATATAAAAGAAACCGGCCCAATTCAAATATGTAGTGCTAAGAAAATGTCCCCCTTTTCTCTTTTTATTTCTACGGCCCGTTCCTTTGTGAAATTGTCTACCGCTTTTCTTTTGCTCAAAAACTTTCATTCCTCTTCAGTAAATTAGGGCTTTGGAAATTGAAATATCCAATTGATGGTTGATGATGATGTCCCCCTTTTTAGTTTTTATTTTGAATTTTCTTTTCAAATTATGTAACTCTCTAGTCATGTGACTAGGTTACGAACTACGGTGGTGTAGTTTGAGAATTCGCAACTCAGTGACTGAGTTGTGGCAGGGTTTTGAGCGTAGAGTTAGGTTAGTCATTAGTGGGTGTCACAAGTTTACGTGTGTAAGCGTCTGACTACTTAATTTCTAGTAGGAACCTTGGGGGCAGCACGTAGGCAGGGTTTTACCGAAGCTGGGTAAATTTGTGTGTGATCTCTACTGCATTATTATCTGTGATTGTTTTTATTTCCGCATTAATTTTTGTTATTATTAGTATCACCTTATTCACCCTCCTTTAGAGTGAAAACAATCCTACATACAATACATGGCGGAATATAATCAGATACGTGTAATAGGTCTTCGTCATGCAGCTCGTCTCCTGAGCTCCATAGCATCCTATCCTGTATCTGAAATACTCGGTCTGACCATAGCATTATAATAAAATAACACCCGAGTCAGTCTGGAAAAACCAGTGTGAGAAAAACACACTCAAATTGAATTATTAAAGTTATCAAAATCCTTTAAAAAACAAAGGTATCTCGTAAAACCACGTCACAAATAAACACGACGGGTTTTTACCATACGATAACCAAAACATTTTATATCAAAATCATCTGATATTATAATAGTGTCTAAGTACAAATACTTATTCCAATAGCTGAAATTGTTACATTAATTAAATTCCAGCATACTACGCTCTACAACTAAAACTGTAAAGGGCACGTATTGGAGAATGGATTCCATATGAATGACTAGGCACTGGTGTGATATCCCGGGTTTTTGGGCAATATAAATTTAATAATCAGTATTGATAATTCAATTGAATTGATAATTTTCCTTTATAATTTTATTTTAAATTGATAATTTAATTTTTAAAGGATAATAAATATTTAATCTGGAAATATTCAATTTGGTAATACTTGATCTTTTCTAATAATTTAATATTGATAAGATTTGTTTGTTAAAATTTATAAAATTTTAATCTATTTATAATATATATATTTGATATATATTGTGAATAGGATATCTTTTGTTTTAAATTAAAGATGAATTTTCAAATTGTAATATATATGTATGTATATGTTATAATTTGATATTGTTTGAAATTTATTTAATCTATTGATAATTTATATATGTATGAATTGTGATTTAAAAGCTTTGTTTTAAATTTAATATTCTTTCCTTTTAAAAAATTCAAACATAAGATAAATTGGTTTGTAAAAATATATATATATAGTTAAAATAAGTTTCTCAAGCCATATATAAATATGTTATAAATAGTTGATTAAAGTATAAGTTACTTAAATAATAAATTCATATTTGTATATTTATATAAAAATGTAAAAGCTTATTTATAAAAAGATAAATACATTATATACATGTAAAATATTTCTTAAATACATGTATATAGCTTAAATAAATTAATAAAAGACAAGATAAAAACACTTGTAAACATATGGAGGCTTGAATTGCATAGGTGTAAGCTAAATAATTAACTTAAGGACAAGTGTCAATTTCCTTGATAATTTAAATTAAAATTATTATAAATAAAAGAAGAAAAATCTGTTTTTCTCTTTTCAGTTTTAAGATTATCTTTTCTTTTTTTCTCAACCAAAAGAAATTCGAATCTAAAAATGCAAAGAAGGATGAAACCTGAAATCAAATTGCAAAGAAGAAATGTAAAAACTGGAAATTCTAATGCAAACTTAAAGGAGATCAAAGGCAATTCAGTAGCAGTTCTAAATCAATCAACAAGCAATTAAATTCAAAGATCAAAAGGAAGTTCAAAATCAAGTTTAAAATCTAGGACAAGTCTGGAAACCATCAGCCTGTGGTGTTTTCTGCTCTCTGTTCCTTGGTGAGTAACTTTTTATTTAAAAACCTAAATAAAATAACCAGTTGTATGTTTATATCTATGAATTCGTATGGTTGTATGATATATATTTATGGTGCATGTTTGGGTATATGTGTGAATGTATATATGTGTGACTATGTGATTTCTGTGATATTCCCTGTCTTTAGTTTCGAAGTTAAAGTTTAAATTTTAATCCAATCATCTTGTGACCTATTGTTGTTTAAACTTAGGATTTAAAGATTGTTGTTTAATATAAACAAAAGTTGGATAATTTATTCAAGATTGAAATAACTTGGAAAATATCTGGAATCAAAAAGAACAGGGAAATCTCTTATTTAAGCCAAACTCAAATATAATATTTTACGAAACCAGGATTATAATTTGAATACGATAACCGAAACATGATTTTTAAAACAAAGATTTTGATTTCTAGTGATAGGAATCAGGTGCAGTTCTTGTTTGAATGGAGAATGGGTTTTAGGCAAGTTCAGGCGGTCGGAGGCACTAGCGTGGTCGAAATTTCTTGCGAAGGTGGACGAGCCTACGTAGGTGATGAGAAAAATATCTGGAGCGGTTCCAGTTCATCGTGGTAGCAGCGGCGGTAGATTTAAGATTTTAAACCTAGTTTTAAAGATGACCACTTTTGCGATTCGTTTGCCTCCATCGATGGATCGAGTGTTGTGATGCTTTGGGAAATGAAAGGTGGGCGTGCTGTCGTGATGTAGCTGGAGTTGCTTCGCCTCTGGTGGTCAGAGAAAGGGGGAACAAGACGATGTTGGAAGCCTGGTTTTGAGGGAAATCTGGATCGTGGTGCTTGATTTCGACTAAGGACGAATGGGGGTTCTCGAGTGAGTTTAATTCGATGACGATGGGTTGTTCGATGTGTGGGAGGCAATGGGGTTGGTCGGAGTTCACCAGAAAAGTTGTGCACGTGCACGGCGATGGTGTATCGATGTTTGTCTGGGTTTTAGAATCGAGATACTCGAACGATTCTCGAGTAAACTGTCGATTTGCTCGAGTTAGAACTCGAGTACGCGTGAGTTTCTTTGTGTCAGTTTATAACTTAGAAATATCTTAGTTAAAATATAGAAGAAAGGGGATTGGGGACTGAGTCGAGTAGGAAGATGGATTATCTCGAAGCAGGAGTCGAGTGAAGTAGGGGTAGGACCCGAAGTAGGATCAAAGCATGTTTCTTTTATAAGTTTTTTTAAAGCCCAGTTTTTAAAATTTAAATAAATTAGTTTTAAGACTTTTCTTAAAAGAAAATTTCAAATGTAAATGAATTCTTTAACATTGATTTAATAAGTTATGTATTTAGTAACTTAAATGGGTTAAGCCAAGATTATGTTATGTTAATATTGAAAACTTAATTTAGGTAAATCAATTAAATGTAAACTAAGGTAAGATGTTAATTCTAGTTGATACTGGAATTAAGAAAGTAGTGGGATAAATAATTGATCTTAAAGAAATTTAGTTTAAATGGTTTAAGATTTAATTAATTGATTAAATAAGATTAGATTTTAAATTAACTGGTTATTAAGGATAAATTAATCTGTAATTCATATTGATTTATCTAAGTTAAATTTCTTAAGAAAAGAAATTAAGGGGATTATTAGTAGTAAATGAAGGTCATTTACTTAAGATTTATTTAATAAATAATAAATGTGATAATTTTATTTAATCACTAGATTGGTTAATTAAAGATAATCAATTATTAAAATGTTATGAATGAAAGTAATTAAAAGATCAATTGCTTAATGTAATTAATCGAGCCTAATTTGATTTATTTAAGTTAATTAATTTAGTTTAATTAATTTAAATTAATCATGGAACGATTTGATAAGTATAATTACTTAAATGTAATTAATAAAGTGGAATTACTTAATGAAGTAATTAATGGTAATTACTCTATGTAATTAATTGAAGGTGATTTAAATATGATAGTAATTTGGATTAAATTACTTGTGAAATTAATCAAGGGATTAATTGAGATAATTAATTAAGGAGTAATTAATTTGATGAAGTAATTAAGGGAGTTAATTACTGGAATATGATTAATCAAAAGTGATTAATAAATATGGTTTAATTAAAGGTTAATTACTTAATTTAATTTAAGTAATTAATAATTAATTTGTAATTAAGGATCATTAATTAATATAATTAATGATGTAATTAAGAATTGATTAATTAAGATTAATTAATAAATAATAAGTGATTAAAGTAATTAATTAATTGTAATTAATTAATTGTAATTAATTAAAGATTAATGTAATTAAGTATGGTTAATTAATTATGAAGTAATTAAGATTAATTACTGAAATGGTTTAAGATAATTAATTTGTGAAATTAATTAAGGATTAATTACTTAAAGTAATTAAAGGATTATTAATCAGAAATGATTAATTAAGATGATACTTAGAGTATGATTAATTAATTGGTTTAATTAATAATTAAGTAAGAAGGATTTATAAAATGAAGTAATTAATTTAATTTACTTTAAATTAATTAGAGATGATATAAATCATTACTTAGGGATGGTTGAATGATATGGAATGCTTTGCATTGTTGATATCTCTGATAAGAGATGTGCTGATCTATAATATGGATGTTTGGTTGGATTGAAATGATAATATGAATTATCTGTTTGGATGATAATGTAAATTTGAATTATCTATCTTTGTGTATATAGATAAAGAATTGAATTGTTTTAACCTTAAAACAACTTGACCCTTAAAATACGTTTTGGATTTCGATGAGACCGGGATCGGATTTCCGTATACCGGAATTCTAGGTCTGGAGACCCGAATACCACATCGATCCAAATTAACGATAGGTCGTGAATCTCAAGTGAAGATGAAGATTCAGAGTGCAAGGGTTATTGTCGTTAACTCTGAGGGTGATTCCAATACGAGTGTAACGAGATAATGCCTTCGGTTTCGTTCGAACCCGGAACGAACTTGTATGGATTGAATGCTTTCAGAACATCGTCAGGTGGACGATGAGCATTCTAAGTGATGTGTTCTGATTTAAAGGTAAATCGTGACCTCAAGCCTCATCAACCGGGAATGGCTAAAACAGGGGAGGTGCAGCAAGGCTTCGTGGGTAGCACCCACTGAGAGTAAGGTCATCCCTGTCTAGAGAGTTCCTTCTTTTATTTCGGCTTAGTGGTGCAGTTGGCGACGGCCATCTGTGGGGTGATTTTATTCAGAATTATCCAGTAAGGGATGGTTCCGGCTTTGTGTTGCAGGGGATTGGGAGTGATCCTCGGTACGGTGATCTAGGCCCCGTACTGTGATGAGCGGTACCCCGGTAGCTCTGCCATTGTATGGAAATCCATATTCCAATAAGTGATAACGGACTTGATTGTATACTTATGTATGCTGGAATTTAATAATGTAACAATTTCGGCTATTTCATATTTATTTGAAAACCCTAGACCCTATTATAATACAATCGAATTTCCTATCAAATGTTTTGGTTAGCGTAAGGTAAAAACTTACCCATGTTTATGTGTGGGAAGTCTTACGTGATACCTTTTCTTTCAAAAGGTTTTGAAGTTAAGCAAGTTTAACCTGTTACTCACACCAGACCCATGTCTGACCCAAGTTGTTTATTTCTGTTTTATAAACTCTTGGGTACTCAAATTTTTACGAGTAGCCAAGGGATTCAGGTTTAGCCTTGACGAATTATGGAGGAGCAATGGAGCAGGAGGCTTCAGCGTTGTAGATATAGATAGTAGTTTCCGCTGTGTTGATCTTGTTTAGATCTTTGTTTTGTATTGAGTTGTAATAACTAGACAGATGTTTATAACTGTCTAGTATATGATGTGTAATCTGTGTAACTCTGATAAATGTATATGATACTATGTAATAGTTATATGATATATTATATTTTGTTCCGTTTCCGCTGTGAGTATTTGTGTTGTTTTCTTTCTCTTTCTCTTCTTTTCTATTTCTCACCCCTTTCTTTCTTCATAATGATCCGACTTTCTGTGGAGAAAAAGTCGGGTTATTACAGTTGGTATCAGAGCAGTAGGTTGAGTGAATACCTAGGCTCTGAAGTGGTGTCTATCTTGAGAGCGCGTAATTGTTAATTATATAAAAATGGTTTTATATTGTGTTAATTGATCGGTTGAGTGGTATATGGATTCTGGTCAATACGAGTAGCTAACGTTATTGATAGGGATCTCTAAACACTTGAACCAGGCCAACGGACACAATATTGTTTTAAAAGGGAAGGTGAAATAATTTTACCCAGATATATTTTCTATATATAAACAGTATCATTTTAAATGTATATGGTATTTGTAATGATTGGTTGAGATGATAATAATTTATCATCTAGGATTAGGAGTCTGAGTGTTGAGGTTGGAAGTGTATTTGTCGAGACTGTAAACCTAATACCGTCTCGAGTGAACTTTGTTGTGGTGAAGGATTTCACAATCTCTGAAGAAAACCTGTTAAGGTTCGGAGTTTATCTTAGGAGTTGGATGAGTAGAGTTGGATCTGTCAGTTAGGCAGAAGCGAGCAATGGTATCTCTGTAACTCAGGGAGAAGTAGCTGTGTGATGAGATGCAGTGATTATGGATGTTTCCGAAGATGTTTTCTTTTGGAACAAGTTAATGAAGTATGTCTGTTTCGGTGTTGTGGCTGAGTTCAGCATGGTGATTCTGTTTGAGGTTCGAGTTTCTCGAAGAGCTTTGGATTGAGAAGTCTTTGGCATCTGTGGCAGAGTACAGCTCGGAGTATTCTGTATTAGCAGGAAGTTTCTGGCTGAGTAGTTTTTCTGAAGTTGGAGTCCAGAAGCAGCTGAGTGAATCCATTTCTTCGATGAATTGGATAGTTAAGTATGAGCTGTTCTAATTTGTGAAGAGAGAACAGTATCTGTGGAAGTTAGGTCGAGTTGATCGCAAAAGAGACTTGCGATTGTTTGAGTGTTCTCTTGGGTTATTGGAGATTGAGATTCCGTATCGACTTGATTCGTGGAGTTACTGGTGGTCCAGCTTAATAGAAGGATGTCTCCGAGAGAAGAATTTGGTGAAGCAGCTAAGGATTCTTTGGAGAGGAATTGATCATACCTAATTTTCTGGAAGGAATTCTATTGGGATGTTTTTGACCAAGTGGAAGGGTTCACTAAGATTTTATAGATATGGTGAATTGTGGATGATCAAGTTTGCTCGAGTTTCTCCGATGGCATTCTCATATATTCCAGATCAGAGTTGTGCAGCGGAAGCAAGATAACAGCTATTCTAGAGTGGGAGCAACCGAGAGTTGTAATTTTCTTCGAGTAGAGGATTTCTATAGGAAATTCAAGTGTATCTCTAAGTGTGAAGAAATTTTCGGGATTTGGAGGTAAAGTTGTCAAGTGCAACTGTTTTGACTATTTCAGATAGGAGAGGCAGTTCGAAGTTCTCTAATATTTGTAGAGTAGAGTTGTGTTTTGGATTTCGGCATATTTTTGAGAAACCATTTTGTTGAGTAGGATCCGGAAATTGGTTTGATGTTGGTCTAATCTATTTCAAAGAGCATCAGCAAGGATTAAGCTGATCAGGAAGAATGAAGTGACTCAGGATCGTCAAAGGAGTTATGCGGTTAAGAATTGATGGAATTTGGAAATTGATGTTGAAATTGGATATTGGTTAAGTTTTTCTCCGATCAAAGGAGATATAAGATTTGGTAAGACTGGAGAGTAAGCTCCGGAAGTATTATGAGATTTTCTTGTGTTCTCGAGAGGAGTAGTTCTTTGATCTACAGGGTTGAATGGCCAATTTGGATATCTGGAATCCATTCTATTTCACGTATCTCTGAGGGAGTACGTATATGATACATCATTAGTTGTTGAATCTGCAGTTCAGATGGATTTAGAAGTTAAGCTGGACTTGAGAATAGTCTGATATTTTGTTCAGATTAGTGAATCTAAAGAAGAGAGGAGCTCTGGATTATGGTGTGTAGTTTATTTAGCTTCTTTAGAGCGAGTATCCCGGTGATTTATACTCGGGGAAACTCGAGGTAGTGTTAATAGATCTATCCTGATTTGTATCAGAATAGTTAGTTAGGTTTGATTGTTTGATTGGTTGCTTTGATTGATAGGAATTGGATGATAGGTTTGTGTTTAAAATTAAAAATCTTTGTTGGGTTATTAAATTAACTTTGCTTTTAAATTTCGGGGACGAAATTATTTTAAGGGGGGAGGAATGTGATATCCCGGGTTTTTGGGCAATATAAATTTAATAATCAGTATTGATAATTCAATTGAATTGATAATTTTCCTTTATAATTTTATTTTAAATTGATAATTTAATTTTTAAAGGATAATAAATATTTAATCTGGAAATATTCAATTTGGTAATACTTGATCTTTTCTAATAATTTAATATTGATAAGATTTGTTTGTTAAAATTTATAAAATTTTAATCTATTTATAATATATATATTTGATATATATTGTGAATAGGATATCTTTTGTTTTAAATTAAAGATGAATTTTCAAATTGTAATATATATGTATGTATATGTTATAATTTGATATTGTTTGAAATTTATTTAATCTATTGATAATTTATATATGTATGAATTGTGATTTAAAAGCTTTGTTTTAAATTTAATATTCTTTCCTTTTAAAAAATTCAAACATAAGATAAATTGGTTTGTAAAAATATATATATATAGTTAAAATAAGTTTCTCAAGCCATATATAAATATGTTATAAATAGTTGATTAAAGTATAAGTTACTTAAATAATAAATTCATATTTGTATATTTATATAAAAATGTAAAAGCTTATTTATAAAAAGATAAATACATTATATACATGTAAAATATTTCTTAAATACATGTATATAGCTTAAATAAATTAATAAAAGACAAGATAAAAACACTTGTAAACATATGGAGGCTTGAATTGCATAGGTGTAAGCTAAATAATTAACTTAAGGACAAGTGTCAATTTCCTTGATAATTTAAATTAAAATTATTATAAATAAAAGAAGAAAAATCTGTTTTTCTCTTTTCAGTTTTAAGATTATCTTTTCTTTTTTTCTCAACCAAAAGAAATTCGAATCTAAAAATGCAAAGAAGGATGAAACCTGAAATCAAATTGCAAAGAAGAAATGTAAAAACTGGAAATTCTAATGCAAACTTAAAGGAGATCAAAGGCAATTCAGTAGCAGTTCTAAATCAATCAACAAGCAATTAAATTCAAAGATCAACATCAAGATTCAAATTCAACTAAAGAAAGGAAGTTCAAAATCAAGTTTAAAATCTGGGACAAGTCTGGAAACCATCAGCCTGTGGTGTTTTCTGCTCTCTGTTCCTTGGTGAGTAACTTTTTATTTAAAAACCTAAATAAAATAACCAGTTGTATGTTTATATCTATGAATTCGTATGGTTGTATGATATATATTTATGGTGCATGTTTGGGTATATGTGTGAATGTATATATGTGTGACTATGTGATTTCTGTGATATTCCCTGTCTTTAGTTTCGAAGTTAAAGTTTAAATTTTAATCCAATCATCTTGTGACCTATTGTTGTTTAAACTTAGGATTTAAAGATTGTTGTTTAATATAAACAAAAGTTGGATAATTTATTCAAGATTGAAATAACTTGGAAAATATCTGGAATCAAAAAGAACAGGGAAATCTCTTATTTAAGCCAAACTCAAATATAATATTTTACGAAACCAGGATTATAATTTGAATACGATAACCGAAACATGATTTTTAAAACAAAGATTTTGATTTCTAGTGATAGGAATCAGGTGCAGTTCTTGTTTGAATGGAGAATGGGTTTTAGGCAAGTTCAGGCGGTCGGAGGCACTAGCGTGGTCGAAATTTCTTGCGAAGGTGGACGAGCCTACGTAGGTGATGAGAAAAATATCTGGAGCGGTTCCAGTTCATCGTGGTAGCAGCGGCGGTAGATTTAAGATTTTAATCCTAGTTTTAAAGATGACCACTTTTGCGATTCGTTTGCCTCCATCGATGGATCGAGTGTTGTGATGCTTTGGGAAATGAAAGGTGGGCGTGCTGTCGTGATGTAGCTGGAGTTGCTTCGCCTCTGGTGGTCAGAGAAAGGGGGAACAAGACGATGTTGGAAGCCTGGTTTTGAGGGAAATCTGGATCGTGGTGCTTGATTTCGACTAAGGACGAATGGGGGTTCTCGAGTGAGTTTAATTCGATGACGATGGGTTGTTCGATGTGTGGGAGGCGATGGGGTTGGTCGGAGTTCACCAGAAAAGTTGTGCACGTGCACGGCGATGGTGTATCGATGTTTGTCTGGGTTTTAGAATCGAGATACTCGAACGATTCTCGAGTAAACTGTCGATTTGCTCGAGTTAGAACTCGAGTACGCGTGAGTTTCTTTGTGTCAGTTTATAACTTAGAAATATCTTAGTTAAAATATAGAAGAAAGGGGATTGGGGACTGAGTCGAGTAGGAAGATGGATTATCTCGAAGTAGGAGTCGAGTGAAGTAGGGGTAGGACCCGAAGTAGGATCAAAGCCTGTTTCTTTTATAATTTTTTTTAAAGCCCAGTTTTTAAAATTTAAATAAATTAGTTTTAAGACTTTTCTTAAAAGAAAATTTCAAATGTAAATGAATTCTTTAACATTGATTTAATAAGTTATGTATTTAGTAACTTAAATGGGTTAAGCCAAGATTATGTTATGTTAATATTGAAAACTTAATTTAGGTAAATCAATTAAATGTAAACTAAGGTAAGATGTTAATTCTAGTTGATACTGGAATTAAGAAAGTAGTGGGATAAATAATTGATCTTAAAGAAATTTAGTTTAAATGGTTTAAGATTTAATTAATTGATTAAATAAGATTAGATTTTAAATTAACTGGTTATTAAGGATAAATTAATCTGTAATTCATATTGATTTATCTAAGTTAAATTTCTTAAGAAAAGAAATTAAGGGGATTATTAGTAGTAAATGAAGGTCATTTACTTAAGATTTATTTAATAAATAATAAATGTGATAATTTTATTTAATCACTAGATTGGTTAATTAAAGATAATCAATTATTAAAATGTTATGAATGAAAGTAATTAAAAGATCAATTGCTTAATGTAATTAATCGAGCCTAATTTGATTTATTTAAGTTAATTAATTTAGTTTAATTAATTTAAATTAATCATGGAACGATTTGATAAGTATAATTACTTAAATGTAATTAATAAAGTGGAATTACTTAATGAAGTAATTAATGGTAATTACTCTATGTAATTAATTGAAGGTGATTTAAATATGATAGTAATTTGGATTAAATTACTTGTGAAATTAATCAAGGGATTAATTGAGATAATTAATTAAGGAGTAATTAATTTGATGAAGTAATTAAGGGAGTTAATTACTGGAATATGATTAATCAAAAGTGATTAATAAATATGGTTTAATTAAAGGTTAATTACTTAATTTAATTTAAGTAATTAATAATTAATTTGTAATTAAGGATCATTAATTAATATAATTAATGATGTAATTAAGAATTGATTAATTAAGATTAATTAATAAATAATAAGTGATTAAAGTAATTAATTAATTGTAATTAATTAATTGTAATTAATTAAAGATTAATGTAATTAAGTATGGTTAATTAATTATGAAGTAATTAAAGATTAATTACTGAAATGGTTTAAGATAATTAATTTGTGAAATTAATTAAGGATTAATTACTTAAAGTAATTAAAGGATTATTAATCAGAAATGATTAATTAAGATGATACTTAGAGTATGATTAATTAATTGGTTTAATTAATAATTAAGTAAGAAGGATTTATAAAATGAAGTAATTAATTTAATTTACTTTAAATTAATTAGAGATGATATAAATCATTACTTAGGGATGGTTGAATGATATGGAATGCTTTGCATTGTTGATATCTCTGATAAGAGATGTGCTGATCTATAATATGGATGTTTGGTTGGATTGAAATGATAATATGAATTATCTGTTTGGATGATAATGTAAATTTGAATTATCTATCTTTGTGTATATAGATAAAGAATTGAATTGTTTTAACCTTAAAACAACTTGACCCTTAAAATACGTTTTGGATTTCGATGAGACCGGGATCGGATTTCCGTATACCGGAATTCCAGGTCTGGAGACCCGAATACCACATCGATCCAAATTAACGATAGGTCGTGAATCTCAAGTGAAGATGAAGATTCAGAGTGCAAGGGTTATTGTCGTTAACTCTGAGGGTGATTCCAATACGAGTGTAACGAGATAATGCCTTCGGTTTCGTTCGAACCCGGAACGAACTTGTATGGATTGAATGCTTTCAGAACATCGTCAGGTGGACGATGAGCATTCTAAGTGATGTGTTCTGATTTAAAGGTAAATCGTGACCTCAAGCCTCATCAACCGGGAATGGCTAAAACAGGGGAGGTGCAGCAAGGCTTCGTGGGTAGCACCCACTGAGAGTAAGGTCATCCCTGTCTAGAGAGTTCCTTCTTTTATTTCGGCTTAGTGGTGCAGTTGGCGACGGCCATCTGTGGGGTGATTTTATTCGGAATTATCCAGTAAGGGATGGTTCCGGCTTTGTGTTGCAGGGGATTGGGAGTGATCCTCGGTACGGTGATCTAGGCCCCGTACTGTGATGAGCGGTACCCCGGTAGCTCTGCCATTGTATGGAAATCCAGATTCCAATAAGTGATAACGGACTTGATTGTATACTTATGTATGCTGGAATTTAATAATGTAACAATTTCGGCTATTTCATATTTATTTGAAAACCCTAGACCCTATTATAATACAATCGAATTTCCTATCAAATGTTTTGGTTAGCGTAAGGTAAAAACTTACCCATGTTTATGTGTGGGAAGTCTTACGTGATACCTTTTCTTTCAAAAGGTTTTGAAGTTAAGCAAGTTTAACCTGTTACTCACACCAGACCCATGTCTGACCCAAGTTGTTTATTTCTGTTTTATAAACTCTTGGGTACTCAAATTTTTACGAGTAGCCAAGGGATTCAGGTTTAGCCTTGACGAATTATGGAGGAGCAATGGAGCAGGAGGCTTCAGCGTTGTAGATATAGATAGTAGTTTCCGCTGTGTTGATCTTGTTTAGATCTTTGTTTTGTATTGAGTTGTAATAACTAGACAGATGTTTATAACTGTCTAGTATATGATGTGTAATCTGTGTAACTCTGATAAATGTATATGATACTATGTAATAGTTATATGATATATTATATTTTATTCCGTTTCCGCTGTGAGTATTTGTGTTGTTTTCTTTCTCTTTCTCTTCTTTTCTATTTCTCACCCCTTTCTTTCTTCATAATGATCCGACTTTCTATGGAGAAAAAGTCAGGTTATTACAACTGGGGTACCACCTGTCAAAGTACACGTCTAGAAAAATGTACCAAGGACCATGCCGGGATCCCTTGCAACATAAGACCGGACTACCCCTAACCTGGATAGACCGAATATGCTATCACCTCGGGTGTTCCCACCCTTTCCGAGTTCTTCCGCATAGCGTAGTAATAATATTTGAGGGTATCTAGAAAGGTGATAAACATACCCAAATTGGGCGCGACCCACTTAGCCTTGCTGCATCTCCCCTGATTTTCAGTCATTCCCGGTTGATGAGGCTTGAGGCTACGATTACCTTTTAAGGGATTTTCACTTAGAATGCTCATTGTCCTCCAATGATAACGTACCGATAGCATTCATCCATACAAGTCCGTTCTAGGTCCGAACGGAACCTTAGGCACTATTCCTACTACAACCATTTTGGAATCATCCTCAAGATTAGTAGTGATTAGCCCTTGCACTTCATTGCTCCATCTTCGACTCCCTGCTCTTGTTTTCACTTCGAAAACGTACTCATTGGATCAAAGTGGTTTTTGGATAACTTATCCGATCTCGGTCTCTTCGAAATAATGTTCGATATTTCCAGTAAACTCAACCCCGGTTCTTTAGGAAATAAACAGATGAAAATAAGATCGAAGATCACCTTCTAACCGTTATTAGACGGATTTCCTTATCATCGTCCTAGAAGAACGAAACGAGTTTATACGTACAGTATAGCACCTTTCGACGGTAACTATACCATATAATTCCCGTGTTTCTCCGAGATATTCCCAAAGTTATGTTATTGGTCCATATTTGATAGTCAGTTATTTAACTATCAAATAAAAAATCATTCAACCAAAGAGTGCATTTTCCACTGAAAACACTAAGTCTTATTTAATTTAATTTTAATAAATTAAATCTCTTTATAACAAGGTATGTACTTATCTTATTGGAGTAAGTACGTTCACTAACCATTCTTTCAAAAATATTTGAAATCCTTTTAAAATAATAAGGAAAGTACCATTGTGGTATCAACTATGGATTCACAGCTCAATGGTTCTGTATCTTTCCTAGAGAAATCCAAAACTTAACTGCAGGCCCTCTCTGCCTTCGATTTCGCCGTGAAAGCATACCATTACTTTCCAAAAACTTTATTTAATTTTTTTTTCAAAATAATACTTATAAAATTCCTATAATAATTTTCCAAGTTAAATCTTAGGCAAATACTCTTTAATAAAAGTTATTATATAATATTAATATTGAATAATTTATCCTTTTAAAATAATAATATTGATTAATTCTTAAATAATAATTGACTTAATATAAACTAACTTAATTAATAATTAAATATACTTTAAACAATTTAAAATAATTACATGACTTTGAAACGATAATTAATTTTGATTAATTAACAAGATTCTAATCGATTTACAAGACATATTTATAAACTTATAATCCATTTTGAGAATTTTAAAATATTTAACAAACTAACTTTCTGAAATATTTTTAAACACCTTTAAATTACCTATTTTAATGATTAAAAATCCCCTTATTAAAACAAACTCAACTTATCGATAAAATATATTTTCCAATCCCAATATAGCCAGTCTAATATTTATAAATCTCTCTTAATTTAACACCAATTTGATTTACGTCCCAATTTTGTAAATCTCCTTTTTCACTTTTCTAGAAGTAAATCAATTATTTATTTTTAAACCGATTTACCCACCTCATTATAAATCCTCACCGTGAATTTATAACTTTAATTTATCAATTGATAACCACTTCACTTTATTTATAACACTGTTTATAAATCTCACCGTTTTCAATTCTAGTTTATAACGGTTTCACATCACTTGATCCATTATAATTTGATTTTTAATTTAAATTCCATTTATAATCAATTTCCCAAATAATCCAAACTGTATTTCCAAAACCAAACCCAATCTCGATTATATTTCCATTTGTAATTAAGGAATCTCATTTAGGATCCGGTATATTCAATTTCACATTTATTTCCAAATGCACTTTTCTCAATCTATTTAAAATCTCGGTTTAAAAAAATCCTTTATATTTAAAACAAGTATCCATTAGGAATTATTTTGAAATCCTATATATATATATATATATATATATAATATTCCAAAATCTCTATTTACAATATTCCGAAATAGGTAAGTATTAATTTAGAGTCAAACTATTTATTTTTCCCAAATTCATTTCTTTTAATTAATCCAAAATTCACTATAAATATTTTACTTCCAAAATTTCTTTTTATTTTCTTTCCAAATTCAAAACATATATTATTGGTATTTTAAAAATACCAAAATCTAGGCCAAAACTACCATAGCATCTAATAAATTCAAATTGCACTATAATCTACCACAGATTATTTAAACAGATCATATATCAATATATATGAAATTTAATTCAACATTTTTGAGGAATCCAGTCGGATCCCTCCAACCTGTTTTCCTGCATCCATAGATGTTAATACAACATAAAAAAATACCAATCCCACTTCGAGAGGGATATCGCAGTATATAGGGTCATTCGCTATTATGCGGGGCGCATATATAGGGTCTCATCCGCTAAATATATGCGGTAATATCAATCCAACTACCAATATATATACTACTATATATAATACCTCATTCAACTGATAATAATTTATCAATTTAACCAATTAATCAATAATTAATTTTAACTATTTAAAATTAACTAGTAATCCAAAATTGAGTGAGATTAACTCACTTTGATTTTCCTATCGCTTTCGCGTTTTGGTTCCGATTTAATTTGAACGCGTTTGAATTTATCGGGAAAATTTTGCAAGCTCCAAATTCATCCAAACTATCTCCTATGCGTAGATGATGACAATACGATCCCAATGCAACTTGAATCGTCCGAATCGGATCTCGTGAGAGAGAGATATACATTTTTAAGTTTATCGATATTTATATAATTAATCAACACAAATATTATATAACTTTTAAAAATCCATACCTACATCCAAACCCGACCAGCCTAACCCACCTTTTCTTCCCCCTTTCTCTATTTTTTTTTCATTTGCCTGCAGTTTATTTTCATGTTGAATGGCCCAAAGCCCACGAGAAACAACCCGACCCATATCTTCTTCTTCTCCCTCCCTTTCTTTTTTTTGACATCAACGGAGTTTCTCCCCTGTGCACGCGTATCACTGATACGCCTCCAACGACCACCTATGGCCAAACCACCATCGCCAACATCTTTCCCACCACGCTCTCCATCCAACCGTCACCTCCACGTGATGTTCGATCCCCTTAACCTCGTCGCGACCTGCTCCTCAATCACACCGCTGCACCATGGGTCGCGACCCCCACTATGGCACCGCATGTTATCAAATTAAAGTCGCAAGTGCCAAATCATCTCACGATCACGATTTCGGCATCCAATCCTCGAATCAATGGCCAGAGCCTGGAAAATCCCAAACCCTAGTCTAAACGAGGTCTGTAAAATTGTAGAGCTCCATAAAAAAAGTACCGCACCCATCGTATCATATATCAGATTGAAGAAAATGATGTGATAGGATTTTTAAAACTAGTTTTTGAATTTTCCGATTTGTATTTTGAGAGAAAGAAATTTTTGAATGTTTTGATTTATTTATTTTCTTCACTGCAACTGTTCTATTGCGTGGGGTATAAAAGAAGGGGATGGAATATTGTGTGTAAGAGAGGAAAAACCACAATCAATGTCTTGTTGATTGAAAGAACACGGCTGATTGACTAAACAAAATTTAAAATATTATTATTTAATTTCAAATGTCTTGTTTAAACCAGTTTAAAATTATAAACTCCTATTGAGGCGTGCCGCTAGGCCTTTATAATGTTATACCCCTATTCTGAACGCAATGGAAAAGGTTTCGAGTCTTAATTCGATCGTATGGAGAAGATAGCGCTTTGGACCCAGTTATTATATTGAATTTACGATATAAAATTCAACGCGTTTCTATCCCGTACGACCAAACGTTAGCTCCGAACGCTACAAAATTTGAAATCCGATAATAATACACTATTATGGATCCAATGAAACCTATTTCACCGAAATTTGAGACTGTGTCTCGAAAAGCTATTTTTAGATGTCAATTTAAACGAGCTATTTTTAAAATCGAACAAATCACTTTAAAATTCATTAAAAAGGTTATTTATCTTCATTATTATTAATATAAATTTTACAAGCCCTTAAATTATTTTTATCAAGCTTAAAACTCAAGATTCAATGTTTTAACCAATTTCCAATTATTAAATTCAATAATTAAAATTTCAAAATAAATCATTTTATTTGAAATTCAAGTTACAGTTTAACTTTAAAATATTTGAAATCAATTAAATATTCCAATTTCAAATAACCAAATTTCTGGGTAATTACAGATGGCGTATCATATTTCATAACTTACAATACTTAAGTATAATTTTTCTACAAAAAATACAGATTTTTTGGATAATCATCGATGAAGCCTTTTTGTCACAATTTTCGAATATTATCCTGGTAAACAAAGTCAAATGATTAATAATCATTTTTTTCAAACTCCTTTTTGGCAAAAATGTTTTTTCGAAAGGCAATTGATTTTGGATTGGCCTGTCCACTTTTTTATTAAAACTATTATAATGGGTGCTTTATTGAAGTACCATAGCAACTACAACTCACACAAGCCATATGACCAAAGCAACACCAAATTGCATGAAATACAATGACATATGAAAATGAAACAAGATGCCATACAAGGTAGCAACCTAAGACGGGAATAGATCATATATTCCATACTCAATACCATCATTAAGGTCATCTTCATTGGCAAGGTGCTTGCTGTGACTAAAAGAAGCGACAGTAGGGGACAAAGGCCTAGCTTTAGAGAGTTTGGCATTAGTAATAACATCACGAGAGAACGCGGTGGAAAGAAAGGCATCAAGATTAGATATTTTCGTAGAATCATGTATAGTAGGAGTAGGAATAGGAGTAGGAGGAGTAGGTGGTGGAGGTGGAGTGGTAGAAGGAGAAGGAACCACAATGGGATGAATAGGTTTAGGTCTCCATTTCCTAAGAGGGGGTTTCTACAATGTAATCTTTTTAGGAATAGGATCAGGTTCTTTCGAAATAGGAAGGTGACTACATGAGCTCATAGTGTGACTGAAGGAATGGTGGTCAGAACATATCGGAGGATGCCAATGATAAGAAACTGAAATAATGGCAGATCTGTTGTCAACAATCGCAATAGTTAACTGAGTAGGAAGAGGCCTATTTGGAGTAATCTCAATCCAAGCTCTAACAAACTCAAGGCGATCTCTACGCTCAATATTCTCATCAAAACAATTCAATTCTCTAGGATTACTAGCCAGCGAATCTAGGCCTTCAAGAGACTGAAGAGAGGAGGGATATAAATGAACTTTGCCCAGACTAGAATAGACATTACATACTCTTATAACCAGAATCAACCGAGCGGCTCCAACACGTGATTATAAACACTTTACCATTTATTACATAAGGGTCGGATTTCAAAATCATATGCCTCTCTTCCTCATTACCAAAGTCAAAGAAATACATGTCCTTATCATATTGCACTTTAAGCGATCCCTTAAGCTCCCATCAATTAGATAAAAATCTCTCTACAACGCTATATGGGAATCCATCATCTTAGAAAAATACAACAAGGGTATTTTTCCAAAGCTCAACTCCCGTAGAAACAACAAAGGGACAAGAAAATCATCCACACCACCAGAAATTTTGTAGTGTTTAGTTGTATACCTGCCAGCATTCTTAGGCTTGTTAGAGAATAAGGAGTACCATGATTTTTTACTCCTAGATTTCTTATCAACATTGTGGCATTGCGGCGTAGTAGGGTTAACAAAGCCATTTGAGTTTATAGCAAAGCAGACGGGCAGGGGGCAGAACTACCAGCAGCACAAACCCATATAGTTGCATGAAAACTCTGACAAATATCATGGGAAGCTTCTCCTCGATCAGAGATTGCTGGCACCATAACACAACCATGAATACCCTGAGCATTATCATGAGTTCACTAAATAACCTATCATTATCACAGCCTTGAATATCCTGTGCATTATCATAGAATTTTGCAAAAGCATATTAATTTATCTTGGATGCAGCTACACACGTAGAAGAAGTAGTAGCACATGCATCAACGTTTGAGGCAGGAGGAGGGATGATATCGAGTAGAAAGTCTGGAAGAATAATGTGGCTATAAAGGGAGGAAGTGCAAGCTTTAGAAGCATCGATAGGCAGTTGCGCTTGGACTTTGCCTGAATTTGAGGCTTGGCCAGAGGAGGGTAGACGACCGGATCTGACAGTGAAGGGGGCTTGAAGGTTTTCCCAGATCATGTAGTTGGAGTACCCATCTCAGAGGAGCTGGGTGGTCTAATTAGGGATTTAAAGAATCCTTTTTTGCTTTAATAACTCCATTCCTTCATTTTCATCCGTGAATCACGGGGTCACCAACCATTAATATTTCCCAGCCTTTTGACCTTTGTTATTCCCGAGTTCCAATGAACATTTTAGCTGTTATTCATTTCTATTTATCTCTCTTCCTTCATTTTCGTTATATGCCTTTATAAAAAAATAGAAGAGATTTGCTGTTGGAACTGCATCTCCACCATTCGTCTCTGTTCTTATTTTTCTATTGGTTCTCTTGCGCACTCTCTTCTCCCACCGTGTAAACCTTTCCACTGCCTTCCAAACTTTTCTATTCATTTTATTTGCTTTGCACCTACTCCTCTTAGTAACCTTCCTCCAACCTGTAGCATGCCTTCTTCACTCCACCCATCATCAAATTTGTCTTCCACCTTTCCACCAGCGCCTGTCAAGTATTCCACCAACAATTGCTGGCCTTCACACGTTCACAACCGAAGGCTATCTCCACGTCCCCTTCTTCCCTGACCGGAGCTCCTCCACTCCAGTCGAAGCCTCAACCTGCCTCACCACCTGCTCTTCCCCTCCTTCGTGCTAGCTTCCATTCGCCACCGAACACACTTGAGGCCGAACTCCATTTCCATTATGGTGCCAAGCACCTGGCTCGCCTTGGATCCAACGCCACCCGAGCACAACCTCGCCAGTTGCTCACAGCCCAATCACGGCCTCGGCCCATCTTCTTCCGCCTTGTTCTCCTCGTCACCGCAGCTTCTCCACCCCTCCTCTCTGCTATTGTATAGATGTAACCGTGTAAGCGTATATATGTTTCAATATATCTAGTTTAAGTGCTATATATATATTATGTTAGTTAGTTTATAATATACATCATTTTATACACGTGTTTGTGTGCATATACTTTTATAAAATATGATGTTTTAAACACTGGGTTATGTTGATATGTCTGAGTATATTCAGGTATTATAATAAAGCGAGTTATTTTGGTTTTATAATACTGATTTTAATATAATATGTATATAAAATCATATATTAGTATATAAGCATATGCATGTGTGATTTTAAGTACAAGATATGGGTTTGTTTTGAAATGTTAATGTGTGTCAGATATATGTTTAAAAGGGTGTAGATTTTATATTAGGTAATACATATATCGTTGTGTATATGTCAGTTTTTATATTTTAAGTTGTAAGGCATATGTGATTTGCTGTCTGCATTTATAAGTTAGTTATATGTTCTAAAACATGTGTTATAGTTTATATTATGATTTATGTAAATGTTAGTTTATAAATTTTTTTGAATCTGTAGTTATGGAAGTATACTTGGTAGTGTATAAGTTATATAGTTTGCACATATATAGTGACTTGTTTATGAATATATATATATATGTACACATATTTTAAATTATAACTTGTACGTAAGATATATAGGTTTATATTGTGATATCCCGGGTTTTTTGGGCAGTATAAATTTAATAATCAGTATTGATAATTCAATTGAATTGATAATTTTCCTTTATAATTTTAATTTAAATTGATAATTTAATTTTTAAACGATAATAAATATTTAATCTGGAAATATTCAATTTGGTAATACTTGATCTTTTCTAATAATTTAATATTGATAAGATTTGTTTGTTAAAATTAATAAAATTTTAATCTATTTATAATATATATATTTGATATATATTGTGAATAGGATATCTTTTGTTTTAAATTAAAGATGAATTTTCAAATTGTAATATATATGTATGTATATGTTATAATTTGATATTGTTTGAAATTTATTTAATCTATTGATAATTTATATATGTATGAATTGTGATTTAAAAGCTTTGATTTAAATTTAATATCTTTCAAAAGTTAATTAAGGTTAATTCTATATTTTGAAAATATAAGATAATTAATTATTGTTAAAAATATGATAGTTTAAATAAAATTTAATAAAGGTTTGTAAAAAAATAAATAAATATAACATAAGTTAATAAAATTCATTTCATAAATAATAAAATGTAGATTCTTAAACTAAAAATAGTTTACATATAATAAAACATGAATTTATATAAATCCATAATTACATATAACATAAATATTTTTACAATAAGGATTTAAACATAATATTGCTTGTTTTTAACACTTGTAAAACATATAAAACAAGTTGGACATTTGTCTAATTAGTAATATAACAAGTGGCAATTCTTTTTCTTTATTTAAAATTTTACTTTATAAAAAATGTTTATTGAGAAACCTGATTTCATTTTCTTCAGTTCGAATCTTTTTCCTACATCTTCTTTTTCTCTCCTCATCTTTCCAAAAACTGAAACAAAGAAACAATCTGTAAAACCATTTCAAACCAGAGAATCCAAGAATCAAGATCTGTAAAACATCTCCTCTAACAAATCGAAACCCTGTAACACTTCTCAAAAACAAATCCAAAGCCTGTAAATTCCTCAAACCAGAAAATGTCATCAACCTGTGATATTCATACCAGAGGCAAATCAAAATCAAAAGCCTGTGATAAAGGGTTATTTTCAAATACAACCTGAAATCAAAAGTTTAAAGCATTCAAGTTCCAGTAAAGCAAGAATCAAACTTCAGTTCTAATCAACTTCAGATTCGAATTCAAAGCATCAGTATCTCAGTTTTCAAATCCCAGTTTTATCAAGCTCTCTGTTTTTTTTAAAAGGTGAGTAAATCTAATTTTAAAAACAGTTTTAAAATCTGTTACTATGTCTTGATAGGCCTGATAAATGTTACAGTAACATGATATGCAATGCTTACTTGAATGTTGGATGTGAATGGATGTTTATATAAGAGTTTGTTATGAAATACTTGTGTATATTGATGTTCATGCTTCTCTGTTATTTTCCTGTGAGTAAACACCTTTTTAAAGACTAAATATGTTGTTATTCTTTGATGCATGTGCTAGATTCATAAAGTAATGTTGTAAATATGACTTGCATGACTGTTTTTAACTGGAATATAGTTTGAATTACCCTGTAGGTTGGTGTGCATGTTTGTGAATATGGACATATATAAGCCTCTAATGTGTAAACAGACTCAAGATCATCATATAAAAATTTATATCTTTCAAACAAACAAATTTTAATCTAAGATCTTTAAAGTAAAAAGGTTTGTAACATGGTAACATTAATTTTAAAAATAGTTTCAAGATTTTACATTTGGTAAATATTTCAAAATAAAGAAATACAGAGATGAACTAAATATGGGTCGAAAATCAATGAACTAAATTTCATGTTTGAATTCCAAAATTAGGTTCGTATTAACAAATGTTGATTTTTGAAAGAAATTTCACAATTTTTAAGCGTGAGAAGATCGAGATTTCTCGAGATGATCGTTTTATGGTTTTTCGACGAATTCGGTTGATCGGCATGGTGGTGTTCGTCGTGGTCGTGGTCAAGGCTAGTCTGAGGGTTGACGATCATAGGAAAAATAGGGAGCCAATTTTTAGATGGCTGTGGCGACTAGATGGCGTCGAACTAGGGTTCGAATGATAAGTTTGGACAGAGTTGCTTCGCGATGTCGTGCATCGCCGTTGGATAGTCTGAGGCAATCGCAATGGTGGGAAACGTCGCGTGGGTATGAGATGCAGCTGTGGTTGGAAGAATGTGAACTCCGGTGGGCGAGGTTGTCGGCGATCGACGATTTTCCGATTGATGTGTGTTTCCAGGATGATCGAGTGAGCTCGATTTCGTTTGACATCGTTAGTATAGTATCTGGGTGGTCGGAAGCCTTGCGGTGGTCATCGGTGAGGTGTCGAGGCCGGCAGGGTTGGTCGGAGGGTCGTAGATTGTCTGTGCACGTGTACGTGCACGTTTGGAACCGGAATGATGGATGGTTTGGGAAGAAGAAGTTGTACCCGGGTTTGGTCTCGAGAATAATGAGAGTGCGACTCGAAGTAGCAGTGTTGCGTGAGAGAACTCGGGGTTTTGCTTGATTTACTCGAGTTTGTCTCGGGTTGTATTTGTCTTGATAATCAGATTTCATATTTTAAAGCAAATGTACAGATTTATAAAGAGCAAAGATTTTACCAATTTTAAAGTTTTAAATAATTTAGTTTTTAAGAAAGCTTAGTAAAATTTAAAAGTGTGATTAAGGGATATGTTTATAAAATGAATTATTTAACAAGTTTAAAAATAAAGGTAATTAAAGTGATATAATTTGTTTAACTTGAATTGGTTAAAGTTAAATTTTTAAGTTATTTTAAACTTAATTTTAAGATGTATTTAAGTGTTAATTTAAAAGAATTAAATGTTTTAAAAATATGTGTTAATCATGATTAGGTAATTATTTAAGATAAAGATTTATCTTTAAGTTAATTAAGGCGTTGATAATTAAATTAAGTAATTAATTAAAAGTAATTAATTAGTTTACTTAATTAATGATTAAGGATTAATTAAAGTTAATTGAGAGTTATAGTTAATTAAATTAGATTAATTAATGATTAGAGATAAATTAATTAAGTAATTAGAGGTAAATAAATTGGTAATTAAGAAGTACTTAATTTGTAATTTAAGTTTTATTAATTATGGGTTAATCAAATGATAATTATGGATTAATCAAATGGTAATTAAGGATTAATTAACTGATAATCAAGGATTAATAAATTTGTTATTAAGTTTTATTAATTGATAATTAAGGTTTATTAATTAATAATTAAAAGAATAATTAATCTATAATTAAAGATTAATTAAATTGTTTAAGAATAATTAAGGGATGAATTACTCAAGGGTAATTAATGAAATGAATGTGGTTGATTTAAGTTAATTAATTTATAGATTAATTAAAGATAATCATTTGATAAGGAATTAAGTATGAATACTTAATAAGATTAATAAGTGTAATTACTGTAAGTAATTAATGTATAATTACAAGATGTAATTAATTAAAGGATTATTATAATTAATTAAGGAGTAATGTAATTAAGTACAGTTAATTAATAAATGAAGTAATTAAAGATTAATTACTGAATGGTTTAAGATAATTAATTTGTGAATTAATTAAGTATTAATTACTTAAAGTAATTAAAGGATTATTAATCAGGAATGATTAATTAAGATGGATACTTAGAGTAATGATTAATTAATTGGTTTAATTAATAATTAAGTAAGCAGGATTTATAGAATGAAGTAATTAGTTTAATTCACTTTAAATTAATTAGATGATATAAATCATTGCTTAAGGATGGATGAATGAGATTGAATGTATTTCATTGTTTGATATCTCTGATGAGATATGATTGATATATGATATGGATGTTTGGTTGAATTATAATGATAATGTGAATTATCTGTTTGGGATGATAATGTAGATTATCTATTGAATTATCTATCTTTGTGTATATAGATAAGAATTGAATTGTTTTAACCTTAAAACAACTTGGCCCTTAAAAGATACGTTTTGGATTTCGATGAGACCGGGATCGGGTTTCCGTATACCGGAATTCCAGGTCTGGAGACCCGAATACCACATCGATCCAAATTAACGATAGGTCGTGAATCTCAAGTGAAGATGACGATTCAGAGTGCAAGGGTTATTGTCGTTAACTCTGAGGGTGATTCCAAAACGAGTGTAACGAGATAATGCCTTCGGTTTCGTTCGAACCCAGAACGAACTTGTATGGATTGAATGCTTTCAGCACATCGTCAGGCGGACGATGAGCATTCTAAGTGATATGTTCTGATTAAAGGTAATCGTAACCTCAAGCCTCATCAACCGGGAATGGCTAAAACAGGGGAGGTGCAGCAAGGTTTCGTGGGTAGCACCCACTGAGAGCAAGATAGATCCCTGTCTAGAGGTCCCTTTTCTTTTATTCGGCTTAGTGTGTGGTTGGTCGCGCCAACTACGGGATTATCTTGTTCGGGATTATCCAGTAAGGGATGGTTCCGGCTTTGTGTTGCAGGGGAGCGGGCGTACTCCTCGGTATGGTGATCTAGGCCACGTACTGTGACGGGCGGTACCCCAGTAGCCCGGCCATTGTATGGAATCCAAACTCCAATAAGTGCCGTACGTATTAGTTGTGCCCAACTATGTTGGAATGTGAGATGTAAGCATTTCAGCTATTTCTGTATTTTACTTGAAAACCCTAGACCCTATTATAATACAATCGGATTTCCTATCAAATGTTTTAGTTAGCGTAAGGTAAAAACTTACCCATGTTTATTTGTGGGGAGTCTTACGTGATACTTTTGTTTTCAAAGGTTTTCAAAGTTAAGCAATCTAACCGTTTACTCACACCAGACCCATGTCTGACCCAAGTGTTTATTTTCTGTTTTATTAAACTCTTGGGTACTCAATATTGTATTGAGTAGTCAAGGGATTCAGGATAGTCTTGACGAATTCTGGAGGAGCTGTGAAGCAGGAGGCTTCAGCGAGTAGATATATAGAGTTTCCGCTGTGTTTGTATTAGTCTGTGTTGTACTGATGTACTTGTGTTGTATAATAGACAGAAGTTTATAACTGTCTATTCTGTGATGTATAAATTGTGTACTCTGATGTATATGATACTATGTAATATCTTATGTGATAATATATTTCTCGTTCCGCTGTGAGATTTCTGATGTGTTGTTGTTCTCTCTTCTTTTCTTTTCTTCTTCTATCCCTTTCTTTCTTCATAACGATGCGTCTTTCTGAGCAGAGAAGGGCGGGACGTTACAGTTGGTATCAGAGCAGTAGGTTGAGTGAATACCTAGGCTCTGAAGTGGTGTCTATCTTGAGAGCGCGTAATTGTTAGTTATATAAAAATGATTTTATATTGTGTTAATTGATCGGTTGAGTGGTATATGGATTCTGGTCAATACGAGTAGCTAACGTTATTGATAGGGATCTCTAAACACTTGAACCAGGCCAACGGACACAATATTGTTTTAAAGAGGTAAATGAAATAATTTTACCCAGAAATAATTTCTATATAAAAAGTATCATTTTAAATATATATATATTTCTACCTATTTGTTGGGTTACCTATTCGGGTTTTCCAATATAAGTTATAAAGGTAGATAAGGTGGTGGTGTGAGTAACACGACTACCAATAGTTAGAATTTGAGCGTTGAGGTTGGAAGTATATCTGACGAGACTGTAGACCTAATACTGTCTCGAGTGAACTTTGTTGTGGTGTAAAGATTTCACCGATCTCTGAAGGAAACCAGTTATGGTTTAGAGTTTATCTTTGAAGTTGGATGTATAGAGTAGATCTACTGGATGAGCTGAAGAGAGTGATGGTATTTTGGTAACCTCAGGAAGTAGTAGCTGTGTGATGAGACACGGTGGCTATGGACGTTTCTGAAGATGTTTCTTCTGGAACAAGTTTGAAGAAGTGAGTCTGTTTCGGTGTTGTGGCTGAGTCCAGTGGGGTGTTTTTATTTGCTTTGAGGTCCGAGTTTCTCGAGGAGTTTCGGATAAGAAGTCTTTGGTTTGTGGCAGCAATGCGACTCGGAGTGTTCTATGTTGGCAGAAAGTTTCTGGCTGAGCAGTTTTTCTGAAGGTGAAGTTCAGAAGCAGTAGAGTGAATCCATTTCTTCGATGGATTGGTTAGTCAAATATAAGCTGTTCTGATTAGTGAAGAGAGAACAGTTATCTTTGGAAATTAGGCCGAGCTGATCGCAAAAGTGACTTGCGATTGTTTAAGTATTCTCTTGGGATTATTGGAGATTGAGATTCCGTATCGACTTGATTCGTGGAGTTACCAGAAGTTCAGCTTAGTAGAAGGATGTCTCCTAGAGAATAATTTGGTGAAGCAGCTCAGGATTCTTTGGAGAGGGATTGACCACACCTAATTTTCTGGTGAGGATTCTGTTAAGGTGTTTTTGACCAAGTGGAAGGGTTCACTAAGATTTTATGGGTCTAATGAACTGTGGATGATCAAGTTTGTGCTCGAGTTTCTCCGACGGTATTCTTATCTATTCCAGATCATAGATGCGCAGCGAAAGCAAGATAGCAGCTATTCTAGAGTGGAAGCAACCGAGAGTTGTAATTTTCTTCGAGTAGAGGATTTCTATAGGAAATTCAAGTGTATCTCTAAGTGTGAAGAAATTTTCGGGATTTGGAGGTAAAGTTGTCAAGTGCAACTGTTTTGACTATTTCAGATAGGAGAGGTAGTTCGAAGTTCTCTAATGTTTGTAGAGTAGAGTTGTGTTTTGGATTTCAGCATATTTTTGAGAAACCATTTTGTTGAGTAGGATCCGGAAATTGGTTTGATGTTGGTCTAATCTGTTTCAAGAAGCATCAGCAAGGGTTAAGCTGATCAGGAAGAATGAAGTGACTCAGGATCGTCAAAGGAGTTATGCAGTTAAGAATTGATGGAAATTGGAAATTGAAGTTGAAATTTGGATACTGTTTAAGTTTTCTCCAATCAAAGGAAATATAAGATTTGGAAAAATTAGAGAGTAAGCTCCAGAAGTATTATGAGATTTTTCTGTGTTCTCAAGAGGATTAGTTCTTTTGTCTATAGGATTGAGTTGCCAGTTCGGATAACTGGAATTCATTTTATTTCACGTATCTCTGAGGGAGTACGTATATGATCCATCATTAGTTGTTGAATCTGCAGTTCAGATGGATTTAGAAGTTGAGCTGGACTTGAGAGTAGTCTGATATTTTGTTCAGATTAGTGAATCTAAAGAAGAGAGGAGCTCTGGATTATGGTGTGTAGTTTATTTAGCTTCTTTAGAGCGAGTATCCCGGTGATTTATACTCGGGGAAACTCGAGATAGTGTTAATAGATCTATCCTGATTTGTATCAGAATAGTTAGTTAGGTTTGATTGTTTGATTAGTTGCTTTGGTTGTTAGTAACTGGATGATAGGTATGCTTTGCTATTTGAGATTAAAATCTTTGTTGGATTATTAAATTAACTTTGCTTTTAATTTCGGGGACGAAATTATTTTAAGGGGGGAGGAATGTGATATCCCGGGTTTTTTGGGCAGTATAAATTTAATAATCAGTATTGATAATTCAATTGAATTGATAATTTTCCTTTATAATTTTAATTTAAATTGATAATTTAATTTTTAAAGGATAATAAATATTTAATATGGAAATATTCAATTTGGTAATACTTGATCTTTTCTAATAATTTAATATTGATAAGATTTGTTTGTTAAAATTAATAAAATTTTAATCTATTTATAATATATATATTTGATATATATTGTGAATAGGATATCTTTTGTTTTAAATTAAAGATGAATTTTCAAATTGTAATATATATGTATGTATATGTTATAATTTGATATTGTTTGAAATTTATTTAATCTATTGATAATTTATATATGTATGAATTGTGATTTAAAAGCTTTGATTTAAATTTAATATCTTTCAAAAGTTAATTAAGGTTAATTCTATATTTTGAAAATATAAGATAATTAATTATTGTTAAAAATATGATAGTTTAAATAAAATTTAATAAAGGTTTGTAAAAAAATAAATAAATATAACATAAGTTAATAAAATTCATTTCATAAATAATAAAATGTAGATTCTTAAACTAAAAATAGTTTACATATAATAAAACATGAATTTATATAAATCCATAATTACATATAACATAAATATTTTTACAATAAGGATTTAAACATAATATTGCTTGTTTTTAACACTTGTAAAACATATAAAACAAGTTGGACATTTGTCTAATTAGTAATATAACAAGTGGCAATTCTTTTTCTTTATTTAAAATTTTACTTTATAAAAAATGTTTATTGAGAAACCTGATTTCATTTTCTTCAGTTCGAATCTTTTTCCTACATCTTCTTTTTCTCTCCTCATCTTTCCAAAAACTGAAACAAAGAAACAATCTGTAAAACCATTTCAAACCAGAGAATCCAAGAATCAAGATCTGTAAAACATCTCCTCTAACAAATCGAAACCCTGTAACACTTCTCAAAAACAAATCCAAAGCCTGTAAATTCCTCAAACCAGAAAATGTCATCAACCTGTGATATTCATACCAGAGGCAAATCAAAATCAAAAGCCTGTGATAAAGGGTTATTTTCAAATACAACCTGAAATCAAAAGTTTAAAGCATTCAAGTTCCAGTAAAGCAAGAATCAAACTTCAGTTCTAATCAACTTCAGATTCGAATTCAAAGCATCAGTATCTCAGTTTTCAAATCCCAGTTTTATCAAGCTCTCTGTTTTTTTTTAAAAGGTGAGTAAATCTAATTTTAAAAACAGTTTTAAAATCTGTTACTATGTCTTGATAGGCCTGATAAATGTTACAGTAACATGATATGCAATGCTTACTTGAATGTTGGATGTGAATGGATGTTTATATAAGAGTTTGTTATGAAATACTTGTGTATATTGATGTTCATGCTTCTCTGTTATTTTCCTGTGAGTAAACACCTTTTTAAAGACTAAATATGTTGTTATTCTTTGATGCATGTGCTAGATTCATAAAGTAATGTTGTAAATATGACTTGCATGACTGTTTTTAACTGGAATATAGTTTGAATTACCCTGTAGGTTGGTGTGCATGTTTGTGAATATGGACATATATAAGCCTCTAATGTGTAAACAGACTCAAGATCATCATATAAAAATTTATATCTTTCAAACAAACAAATTTTAATCTAAGATCTTTAAAGTAAAAAGGTTTGTAACATGGTAACATTAATTTTAAAAATAGTTTCAAGATTTTACATTTAGTAAATATTTCAAAATAAAGAAATACAGAGATGAACTAAATATGGGTCGAAAATCAATGAACTAAATTTCATGTTTGAATTCCAAAATTAGGTTCGTATTAACAAATGTTGATTTTTGAAAGAAATTTCACAATTTTTAAGCGTGAGAAGATCGAGATTTCTCGAGATGATCGTTTTATGGTTTTTCGACGAATTCGGTTGATCGGCATGGTGGTGTTCGTCGTGGTCGTGGTCAAGGCTAGTCTGAGGGTTGACGATCATAGGAAAAATAGGGAGCCAATTTTTAGATGGCTGTGGCGACTAGATGGCGTCGAACTAGGGTTCGAATGATAAGTTTGGACAGAGTTGCTTCGCGATGTCGTGCATCGCCGTTGGATAGTCTGAGGCAATCGCAATGGTGGGAAACGTCGCGTGGGTATGAGATGCAGCTGTGGTTGGAAGAATGTGAACTCCGGTGGGCGAGGTTGTCGGCGATCGACGATTTTCCGATTGATGTGTGTTTCCAGGATGATCGAGTGAGCTCGATTTCGTTTGACATCGTTAGTATAGTATCTGGGTGGTCGGAAGCCTTGCGGTGGTCATCGGTGAGGTGTCGAGGCCGGCAGGGTTGGTCGGAGGGTCGTAGATTGTCTGTGCACGTGTACGTGCACGTTTGGAACCGGAATGATGGATGGTTTGGGAAGAAGAAGTTGTACCCGGGTTTGGTCTCGAGAATAATGAGAGTGCGACTCGAAGTAGCAGTGTTGCGTGAGAGAACTCGGGGTTTTGCTTGATTTACTCGAGTTTGTCTCGGGTTGTATTTGTCTTGATAACCAGATTTCATATTTTAAAGCAAATGTACAGATTTATAAAGAGCAAAGATTTTACCAATTTTAAAGTTTTAAATAATTTAGTTTTTAAGAAAGCTTAGTAAAATTTAAAAGTGTGATTAAGGGATATGTTTATAAAATGAATTATTTAACAAGTTTAAAAATAAAGGTAATTAAAGTGATATAATTTGTTTAACTTGAATTGGTTAAAGTTAAATTTTTAAGTTATTTTAAACTTAATTTTAAGATGTATTTAAGTGTTAATTTAAAAGAATTAAATGTTTTAAAATATGTGTTAATCATGATTAGGTAATTATTTAAGATAAAGATTTATCTTTAAGTTAATTAAGGCGTTGATAATTAAATTAAGTAATTAATTAAAAGTAATTAATTAGTTTACTTAATTAATGATTAAGGATTAATTAAAGTTAATTGAGAGTTATAGTTAATTAAATTAGATTAATTAATGATTAGAGATAAATTAATTAAGTAATTAGAGGTAAATAAATTGGTAATTAAGAAGTACTTAATTTGTAATTTAAGTTTTATTAATTATGGGTTAATCAAATGATAATTATGGATTAATCAAATGGTAATTAAGGATTAATTAACTGATAATCAAGGATTAATAAATTTGTTATTAAGTTTTATTAATTGATAATTAAGGTTTATTAATTAATAATTAAAAGAATAATTAATCTATAATTAAAGATTAATTAAATTGTTTAAGAATAATTAAGGGATGAATTACTCAAGGGTAATTAATGAAATGAATGTGGTTGATTTAAGTTAATTAATTTATAGATTAATTAAAGATAATCATTTGATAAGGAATTAAGTATGAATACTTAATAAGATTAATAAGTGTAATTACTGTAAGTAATTAATGTATAATTACAAGATGTAATTAATTAAAGGATTATTATAATTAATTAAGGAGTAATGTAATTAAGTACAGTTAATTAATAAATGAAGTAATTAAAGATTAATTACTGAATGGTTTAAGATAATTAATTTGTGAATTAATTAAGTATTAATTACTTAAAGTAATTAAAGGATTATTAATCAGGAATGATTAATTAAGATGGATACTTAGAGTAATGATTAATTAATTGGTTTAATTAATAATTAAGTAAGCAGGATTTATAGAATGAAGTAATTAGTTTAATTCACTTTAAATTAATTAGATGATATAAATCATTGCTTAAGGATGGATGAATGAGATTGAATGTATTTCATTGTTTGATATCTCTGATGAGATATGATTGATATATGATATGGATGTTTGGTTGAATTATAATGATAATGTGAATTATCTGTTTGGGATGATAATGTAGATTATCTATTGAATTATCTATCTTTGTGTATATAGATAAGAATTGAATTGTTTTAACCTTAAAACAACTTGGCCCTTAAAAGATACGTTTTGGATTTCGATGAGACCGGGATCGGGTTTCCGTATACCGGAATTCCAGGTCTGGAGACCCGAATACCACATCGATCCAAATTAACGATAGGTCGTGAATCTCAAGTGAAGATGACGATTCAGAGTGCAAGGGTTATTGTCGTTAACTCTGAGGGTGATTCCAAAACGAGTGTAACGAGATAATGCCTTCGGTTTCGTTCGAACCCAGAACGAACTTGTATGGATTGAATGCTTTCAGCACATCGTCAGGCGGACGATGAGCATTCTAAGTGATATGTTCTGATTAAAGGTAATCGTAACCTCAAGCCTCATCAACCGGGAATGGCTAAAACAGGGGAGGTGCAGCAAGGTTTCGTGGGTAGCACCCACTGAGAGCAAGATAGATCCCTGTCTAGAGGTCCCTTTTCTTTTATTCGGCTTAGTGTGTGGTTGGTCGCGCCAACTACGGGATTATCTTGTTCGGGATTATCCAGTAAGGGATGGTTCCGGCTTTGTGTTGCAGGGGAGCGGGCGTACTCCTCGGTACGGTGATCTAGGCCACGTACTGTGACGGGCGGTACCCCAGTAGCCCGGCCATTGTATGGAATCCAAACTCCAATAAGTGCCGTACGTATTAGTTGTGCCCAACTATGTTGGAATGTGAGATGTAAGCATTTCAGCTATTTCTGTATTTTACTTGAAAACCCTAGACCCTATTATAATACAATCGGATTTCCTATCAAATTTTTTAGTTAGCGTAAGGTAAAAACTTACCCATGTTTATTTGTGGGGAGTCTTACGTGATACTTTTGTTTTCAAAGGTTTTCAAAGTTAAGCAATCTAACCGTTTACTCACACCAGACCCATGTCTGACCCAAGTGTTTATTTTCTGTTTTATTAAACTCTTGGGTACTCAATATTGTATTGAGTAGTCAAGGGATTCAGGATAGTCTTGACGAATTCTGGAGGAGCTGTGAAGCAGGAGGCTTCAGCGAGTAGATATATAGAGTTTCCGCTGTGTTTGTATTAGTCTGTATTGTACTGATGTACTTGTGTTGTATAATAGACAGAAGTTTATAACTGTCTATTCTGTGATGTATAAATTGTGTACTCTGATGTATATGATACTATGTAATATCTTATGTGATAATATATTTCTCGTTCCGCTGTGAGATTTCTGATGTGTTGTTGTTCTCTCTTCTTTTCTTTTCTTCTTCTATCCCTTTCTTTCTTCATAACGATGCGTCTTTCTGAGCAGAGAAGGGCGGGACGTTACATATATAGATTAGTCTATGTTCATCTTTTGGTTATAGATATATATTATAATAAATTGTTTATATTGATTTCATAATAAACATCGATAACTGGATTTTTCTTTAGAAATATATAAATATATTATTTTAAATATGAGTTTAAAATTGAATATTAATTTTAGAAAGGGATATATATGGATATAATACTTATTTTGTTTTAGTTTATGTTAAACAAATTTTGATTTGTTGTCATCAATTTCTGTCAGCTCTATCTGTCAAATTCATGCCAATTTAGCTTTGCTTTGGAATTCGGGCTTGGACTCGTAACTCGTCTCATTTCTCAAATTCCTCTAGCCTCGAAAGGTGAGCAATCACTCACGATTAATGTTCTTTTATTTATTAAATTTGATTTCAATTGAAACGACAATTGAAATGCTGCCATTAGTTATTTACACTGTTATATATGTTATTACCTGTATCTGTTTACCTGTGACATCTGACACCATTATCTGTCATTTATGCGATGATAATACAGTCTGGTTGATAATTGATTGATTGTTGATGTTTGTATTGGACGTTAAATTGTTAATGTTAAAGTGATAAATAATATGCAATTGAATTGATATATGATAGTTAACCATTTAAGTTGAATCTATATGTTGAATTTGATTAGTTAAATTTTGTATAATATGACCCCCTTTAATTGTTAAACTAGTTGACACGTAGAATTTGGTTAAGCACACCTTGAACCTTTGGATGTATGATTGTAAAATTTATGTAGTATGAAATTTAATAATTGATATCAAATGAAAAACCGTATTAATATTAGTGGAATAATCTTTAATCTACATGAAATGATAGTGTAGATTCTAGAAATAATTATATTAATTCGCACAAACAACAAGGTGAATTAATACGATTATTTTGGGATTATTTGAATTGATTATTGGATTGATATTAATTGTTGTTATTGCTTGTTTATTTACTTTGACACCATCCTAGTTATCACACTGCAAGTTCCCTTTGCTATGTTTTGATTTTGAATTGAATTGGAATCGGGTTGAAATGATAAATACCCAAATGAACTTGACTTAGGATAGAGAATTAAATAAAACCCGATTGGTCAATGATTTGATTTTAAAATAAAATGAAGATTTTATTTGAATAAATAATATGTTTTGAAACGAAGTTGGAATTTGAATGTTAATGAAAGGAAATGTTAATATTTAATAATCTGAATTAAAATATTAACATAGTAGATGATGAATGAACGTTGTTTTAAAATTTAGAATTATTAATAATTAAGTTTGAAATTATTTAATAATTAAGTTTTGAAATTATTAAGTAATTAAATAAGATTGAATTATTTAATAATTAAATAAATTAAATTCTTTAATAAGTGGAATTGAACTTCTTGAATAAGTGAAATTTAGTTTCTTTATTAATTAAGCTTTGAAATTGTAACCAAGTAAATAAATAAGTGAAATTGAATTTTCTTTAACAAGAAATAGAAATGCGATTTATTGTAATAATGTAAGATTTGAAATGTAAAGAATTTGATTTGATGAATTTAATTTAATGAAATTTGTAAGTTTTGATATAATGGAGTCGAACTTAAATAATTGATTTAATGAATTGGAAATTAAATAGAAATTGTTTTGAATGATTAAGTAACTTAATGAAAATTGAATGAAATCGATAAATGAAGTTAAATTGATTCGAATGTTAAATTAAATCGATTTAAATGATTTCGGAATGAAATTTATTTACGAATTTGAATCAATATTTGAATTATTTTACATAAAAATTGAAATTGAATTATAAGATTTTGAAATGGTAATTTGGATGTTTTGAAACGTAAATTTTTGGAAATTGGTTTTGAAAGACAAATGAAACGTTGGTTTACAAATTCTAATTGAGATTGGAATTGATTTGGTTTTTGAAATATATAAACGACCAATCGGTGAAATAATGACGAAAGTTATTAAAGAGACCGGAATCGGTTAGGGACATACTCACTGTCTAAACCGAAAACTACTTTAATAACTATGCGCGGAGTGTGATCCAGAATGAAGTGGTTGGAATGATGTACGTGATGACCGAAGAAAGAGAACGATAATGGATAGCCTTGACACTTGTGTCAAATTGGAAATGACTAAAACAGGAGCCGTGCCGGGCCAAATGGGGGTTAGCTACCTCGATCGAACACACTTCTTCGGAAACTACTCATTACTTGTTGTCGATTGGTGCACCCTTGATTTTGGGAGTGTTGTTTCGCGGTGTTGCGATCGCTGCGGCGATGCGTTTTCACCAGTTCGGATCAGGCAAACGGTAGTTTCACTACCTTGGGTATTGCCTCATGTGCCTTGTCATACTTGTATCCTATATACGCGACCACTATGATTTGTTTTGTGTTATACCTATGGAGTACTCCCTGATATCCCACTAGTTTACAGTGGAGTTTACAGTGCTGTATAGACTATAACGCTTATATAAAATGTGTTAAGGGGGATAATGGTAACGTCTTAACACTATTTTGATACTTTATATTACTAATAAGCATTATCTACTTATCGTACACTACTACATAGTAGATAGTTTAACGGATCCTTAATGGATGGTTATTCCAAACATCCTTTGAGTTACTTGTATTTCAGTTGCTATTGCACTTGAGTTGGATTTAATGATATAAGAATGTTAATCCTGACTCGAGTGTTTTGTGTTTTGCTTTACGCTCGGGTCAGACTGAGTGTACCAGTATTCGAGACTCACCTTTGGAGTTGGAGCTTCGCTTGGAGATCCAGCTATCTATCCAGCTTTCAGATATTCAGTTGATTCCAGTGATGTATTCTGATATTGTATTTGACTATTGTATTCGAGACTCCTATTGTACCTTATTTTACTCTGATATGTATAGTAGCTTCATGAACTACTATCTTTTATTTCCGCTGCACCTATTACTCTATGTCTGTGATCTGTGATTGTTAATTTACTGTATATGTTCAGTTTTGCCAAATTTAAATTAACAATTCGGTATTTTGAATTATTCAAGTCCGACATGTGCGGATGCGAATAGTCCAAAATAGCGGGTCATTACAGTTGGTATCAGAGCTTTGGTAGCTCTAGGCAAAACTTAGCATATATGGTAAATGTATTTACAGAATCACTCTCATTCGAGTTTCAATCTCTTCCTTTTGACTCGATTCCTTTGAATTTTGGAACGTTCCATGCGGTTCCAAATTTCATTCGTGTCCCTCACTATTCGTCTTCTTTCAATTCTGGAGCATCCCATAACTCCACTTTGAATGATCTTTATAATGGATCGGCGGTCTCGCCAATCTTTGAAATTTTGTAAATGGGAGAAACTCCTTTACAATTGGCATCGATTCACCGGAGATTTCTGTATCCTCGGTTTACGATGCTATCTATCTCCTGCTATACCTGAATTCTATTTCTTGAGATCGAATGTCGATTTACCTCGGGATTCCACATCGATCTTATTCTTGAATTCACGGTCGACCCGGTTATGGTTGGCCGCGATTTATATAAACTTATCAATCTTCCTACTTTGTTATTTAATCATCATATCTTTGTTTCGAACTTATCTTCGAATCAAAATTCTCTTTGATTTGAGTCCATCAAATTTGAATCCCTATACTTATTTTGAAATCCATCCTTGTATTGTCGAGCAAGGTAGTGCATGTGTTATTAATATAAAAATGTTTTCTTTATTGTGTTTTTTGAGTTGTTGATGTTGATTTGGGTTTTAGATCGATTCGTCTGATCAACGCTATCAATAGGATTTCCAAAACACTTGAACAGAGCAAACTGACACAATAGTATTTTCAAAATTTGGTAAATAAAATAATCTTGTATGATTATATTATATATAAGTATAAATTTTCTGAAATTGAATTGTTAACTGAATTGGTTGTCAGAAAGGTAATATTTGATTTTCACTATTTGTTCGGTAAATCATTGATTATTCCAACATAAAAATAAATGGAATTATAAAAGTTGGTTTATAGATTTATTTAGAAATTTAAAAGAATATAAAGTAAGAATTTGAGAATTTAATTTCCTAATATTTCAAGCTTTGGTTTTTAAATTTTTAAAATGTATATTATATAAAGTATTTTCGAATATAAATGATTTTTTAAAGAATTTTAAAATGTTGAAATCAGTGCTCTTCTCTTTGTCGCTGGAAAATAATTTCGGTGATGGCGGCCGCATCATCGACATTCATTTTCGAGTTTCGAAGAGAAGAAACCATTCTGTAGCTTTGCTACGGTTTTGTTTGTAAAAATATTTTAATTTGAATTTCTTAAGTATGACTTGATTTATATATATATATATATATATATATGGGTATATTATTTTAAATTTAATTTGATTTAATATATATAGTATATACATAATTATCTCTAAAGGGTTTGAAATTAAACGAAAATTTAATTCTTAAAATTATGTAAAAGGATGTTTTCAATTATAAATAAAGCTAAGTTTTGGATAAATATTTAAACTTGAAATAATTGAATTTGAAAATTTTATTTGTATAGTACTAAATTGCATTTTAATATAACTTACCTAAATTATTCAGAAGTTAAAATGTAATTGGATAATATACAATATAAAATGATTTTATAAATAAAATTTGAGTGTTTATAATAAATATTATACACTTAGATTTTAATTATAAGAAAAAAAAATGCTAATAAAGATGATAGAATAATAAGTTAATTGAATGAGATGAATATAATAAATTTTGTTCTGAAAGAATTAACAAATTGAAATTAGATCAACTTATGTAAATACCTTAAATTTAAACCAATTATTGAATATAAATTAATTTAATTTGAAATTTATATAGTTTAAATTAATTTATATGGTTTAAATATATGTAATAAGATATATTAAGTGGAATAAACATAATAATAATTTGGAATAAAAGAATTAAATTTGTTGAATAAAATATGAGTACAATAAATGATTATACAAATTGATGATTTAGAAATTGTCAATTGAGGATGACTAGATAATAAAATAATGAATTTAGAAATAGATAGATTAATTTAACTTAAGTGAACTCAAAGGGATTTAACCAAATTGTTAACTATTAATTAGTTTAAATTGAAATTTATATGGTTTAAATTAATTGTTTTACTTGTATTCCAATCTATTTCTTTCTAGTTGTTTCTATTCTCCTACCTCGTTCCTTTTCGGGGACGAAAAGTTTTGAGTGGGGGAGAGTGTAACGACCCGTAAATTTAACTGGTTTTAAATAACGTTATTAATTGAAATTTTGCGAAATTTTAAACGATAAAATTTTGAAATATAAATTTGATATTTGGAATGCGTCTAGTTAAACATAGCAACTGGTAAATTTTCGTCCGAAAATATGAAAGTTTATTTCGCGCGTAAATTTACTTCAATTTAATCAGTTAAAAAGCGATGAAAATAAAATATTTTGAAACCTGAATATTTTTACATAGAAAAATTCTAAACCATCTTCTGAGCAAGACGTCATTTTTCGTTTTTCCAAATTCGGACTTCTTTAACTCCGTCGATCTTATTTTTCTGCGTTTTTTCTGCATTTTCCGCTGGTAGAAAATTCGAATTTTTAAAATTAAATTGGACCACTCATATCTGTATACCGTTTTGACCGTCTCGTCGTGCTGATCTTTATGGTATATTCACTACTGTGTTTTGAAGTCCGGTACGTAGCGAAATCCGCATAAACGGTAACCGTATCAGTGCCTAACCCGTGACCCATTGTTCTTTTGAATTTCAAACTTCCTCCGTGTGATCCAAGCAACAACTAATTGCTTTAATAAATTTTCCAATTCACGAATAGACTTTTCCCATAACCTGTTCGGAAATCAAAACGTATAGAATTTGTATACGTTTATTCCTTTTTGGCAATGGTTCAATTTTCATTTTTGCTTTAATAACTCCATTCCTTCATTTTCATCCATGAATCACGGGGTCACCAACCATTAATATTTCCCAGCCTTTTGACCTTTGTTATTCCCGAGTTCCAATGAACATTTTAGCTGTTATTCATTTCTATTTATCTCTCTTCCTTCATTTTCGTTCTATGCTTTTATAAAAAAATAGAGGAGATTTGCTGTTGGAACTGCATCTCCACCATTTGTCTATATTCTTATTTTTCTATTGGTTCTCTTGCACACTCTCTTCTCCCACCGTGTAAACCTTTCCACTGCCTTCCAAACTTTTCTATTCATTTTATTTGCTTTGCACCTACTCCTCTTAGTAACCTTCCTCCAACCTGTAGCATGCCTTCTTCACTCCACCCATCAACAAATTTGTCTTCCACCTTTCCACCAGCGCCTGTCAAGTATTCCGCCAACAACTGCTGGCCTTCACACGTTCACAACCGAAGGCTATCTCCACGTCCCCTCCTTCCCTGACCGGAGCTCCTCCACTCCAGTCGAAGCCTCAACCTGCCTCACCACCTGCTCTTCCCCTCCTCCGTGCTAGCTTCCATTCGCCACCGAACACACTTGAGGCCGAACTCCATTTCCATTATGGTGCCAAGCACCTGGCTCGCCTTGGATCCAACGCCACCCGAGCACAACCTCGCCAGTTGCTCACAGCCCAGTCACGGCCTCAGCCCATCTTCTTCCGCCTTGTTCTCCTTGTCACCACAACTTCTCCACCCCTCCTCTCTATTGTTGTATAGATGTAACCGTGTAAGCGTATATATGTTTCAATATATCTAGTTTAAGTGCTATATATATTATGTTAGTTAGTTTATAATATACATCATTTTATACATGTGTTTGTCTGCATATACTTTTATAAAATATGATGTTTTAAAAGCTGGGTTATGTTGATCTGTCTGAGTATATTCAGGTATTATAATAAAGCGAGTTATTTTGGTTTTATAATACTAATTTTAATATAATATGTATATAAGATCGTATATTAGTATATAAGCATATGCATGTGTGATTTTAAGTACAAGATATGGGTTTGTTTTGAAATGTTAATGTGTGTCAGATATATGTTTAAAAGGGTGTAGATTTTATATTAGGTAATACATATATCGTTGTGTATATGTCAGTTTTTATATTTTAAGTTGTAAGGCATATGTGATTTGCTGTCTGCATTTATAAGTTAGTTATATGTTGTAAAACATGTGTTATAGTTTATATTATGATTTCTGTAAATGTTAGTTTATAAATTTTTTTGAATCTGTAGTTATGGAAGTATACTTGGCAGTGTATAAGTTATATAGTTTGCAAATATATAGTGACTTGTTTATGAATATATATATGTACATATATTTTAAATTATAACTTGTACGTAAGATATATAGGTTTATATAGATTAGTCTATGTTCATCTTTTGGTTATAGATATATATTATAATAAATTGTTTATATTGATTTCATAATAAACATCGATAACTGGATTTTTCTTTAGAAATATATAAATATATTATTTTAAATATGAGTTTAAAATTGAATATTAATTTTAGAGAGGGATATATATGGATATAATACTTATTTTGTTTTAGTTTATGTTAAACAAATTTTGATTTGTTGTCATCAATTTCTGTTATCAGCTCTATCTGTCGAATTCATGCCAATTTAGCTTTGCTTTGGAATTCGGGCTTGGACTCGTAACTCGTCTCATTTCTCAAATTCCTCTAGCCTCGAAAGGTGAGCAATCACTCACGATTAATGTTCTTTTATTTATTAAATTTGATTTCAATTGAAACGACAATTGAAATGCTGCCATTAGTTATTTACACTGTTATATATGCTATTACCTGTATCTGTTCACCTATGACATCTGACACCATTATCTGTCATTTATGCGATGATAATACAGTGTGGTTGATAATTGATTGATTGTTGATGTTTGTATTGGACGTTAAATTGTTAATGTTAAAGTGATAAATAATATGCAATTGAATTGATATATGATAGTCAACCATTTAAATTGAATCTATATGTTGAATTTGATTAGTTAAATTTTGTATAATATGACCCCTTTTAAATGTTAAACTAGTTGACACGTAGAATTTGGTTAAGCACACCTTGAACCTTTGGATGTATGATTGTAAAATTTATGTAGTATGAAATTTAATAATTGATATCAAATGAAAAACCGTATTAATATTAGTGGAATAATCTTTAATCTACATGAAATGATAGTGTAGATTCTAGAAATAATTATATTAATTCGCACAAACAACAAGGTGAATTAATACGATTATTTCGGGATTATTTGAATTGATTTTTGGATTGATATTGATTGTTGTTATTGCTTGTTTATTTACTTTGACACCATCACAGTTATCACACCGCAAGTTCCCTTTGCTATGTTTTGATTTTGAATTGAATTGGAATCGGGTTGAAATGATAAATACCCAAATGAACTTGACTTAGGATAGAGAATTAAATAAAACCCGATTGGTCAATGATTTGATTTTAAAATAAAATGAAGATTTTATTTGAATAAATAATATGTTTTGAAACGAAGTTGGAATTTGAATTTTAATGAAAGGAAATGTTAATATTTAATAACCTGAATCAAAATATTAACATAGTAGATGATGAATGAACGTTGTTTTAAAATTTGGAATTATTAATAATTAAGTTTGAAATTATTTAATAATTAAGTTTTGAAATTATTAAGTAATTAAATAAGATTGAATTATTTAATAATTAAATAAACTAAATTCTTTAATAAGTGGAATTGAACTTCTTGAATAAGTGAAATTTAGTTTCTTTATTAATTAAGCTTTGAAATTGTAACCAAGTAAATAAATAAGTGAAATTGAATTTTCTTTAACAAGAAATAGAAATGTGATTTATTGTAATAATGTTAGATTTAAAATGTAAAGAATTTGATTTGATGAATTTAATTTAATGAAATTTGTAAGTTTTGATATAATGGAGTCGAACTTAAATAATTGATTTAATGAATTGGAAATTAAATAGAAATTGTTTTGAATGATTAAGTAACTTAATTAAAATTGAATGAAATCGATAAATGAAGTTAAATTGATTCGAATGTTAAATTAAATCGATTTAAATGATTTCGGAATGAAATTTATTTACGAATTTGAATCCATATTTGAATTGTTTTACATAAAAATTGAAATTGAATTATAAGATTTTGAAATGGTAATTTGGATGTTTTGAAACGTAAATTTTTGGAAATTAGTTTTGAAAGACAAATGAAACGTTGGTTTACAAATTCTAATTGAGATTGGAATTGATTTGGTTTTTGAAATATATAAACGACCAATCGGTGAAATAATGACGAAAGTTATTAAAGAGACCGGAATCGGTTAGGGACATACTCACTGTCTAAACTGAAAACCACTTTAATAACTATGCGCGGAGTGTGATCCAGAATGAAGTGGTTGGAATGATGTACGTGATGACCGAAGAAAGAGAACGATAATGGATAGCCTTGACACTTGTGTCAAATTGGAAATGACTAAAACAGGAGCCGTGCCGGGCCAAATGGGGGTTAGCTACCTCGAGCGAACACACTTCTTCGAAAACTACTCATTACTTGTTGTCGATTGGTGCACCCTTGATTTTGGGAGTGTTGTTTCGCGGTATTGCGATCGCTGCGGCGATGCGTTTTCACCAGTCCGGATCAGGCAAACGATAGTTTCACTACCTTGGGTATTGCCTCATGTGCCTTGTCATACTTGTATCCCTATATACACGACCACTACGATTTGTTTTGTGTTATACCTATGGAGTACTCCCTGATATCCCACTAGTTTACGGTGGAGTTTACAGTGCTGTATAGACTATAACGCTTATATAAAATGTGTTAAGGGGGATAATGGTAACGCCTTAGCACTATTTTGATACTTTATATTACTCATAGGCATTATCTACTTATCGTACACTACTACATAGTAGATAGTTTAACGGATCCTTAAAGGATGGTTATTCCAAACATCCTTTGAGTTACTTGTATTTCAGTTGCTATTTCACTTGAGTTGGATTTAATGATATAAGAATGTTAATCCTGACTTGAGTGTTTTGTGTTTTGCTTTACGCTCGCGTTAGACTGAGTGTACCAGTATTCGAGACTCACCTTTGGAGTTGGAGCTTCGCTTGGAGATCCAGCTATCTATCCAGCTTTCAGATATTCAGTTGATTCCAGTGATGTATTCTGATATTGTATTTGACTATTGTATTCGAGACTCCTATTGTACCTTATTTTACTCTGATATGTATAGTAGCTTCATGAACTACTATCTTTTATTTCCGCTGCACCTATTACTCTGTGTCTGTGATCTGTGATTGTTTATTTACTGTATATGTTCAGTTTTGCCAAATTTAAATTAACAATTCGGTATTTTGAATTATTCAAGTCCGACATGCGCGGATGCGAATAGTCCAAAATATCGGGTCGTTACAAGATAGGGTTAAAGTGATGAGGAGATTAAAGAGGGGATGGACATAAAAGAACAACTAAAGAAACCCTAGAGGACGACGTCATTGATTTTGATAGTAGAAATATTTTACATGGAAACAAATAGGGTAAAATTTCTTGCATCTAAGAATTTACATCAATTATTAGCATAAAAATTACAAATGTGCACAAAATTTATCTTAAGATATATAGTATAATGAACTAACTTAATAGTATTATTGAAACTATTACACAAGCATATGTGTAAATACTATATTTGAAACACAATGATTATTTTATTGTAATTGTTATGAACTTAACAGTTTATGTATAACATAAACTTTATTAATATCATAAACTTGCAAATCACATGTCTTTCTACTAAATGTATTGTCTTTCATTGTTGAAACATATGTTGCTCTTCTACTAAAATTTCTCATCCACATTTGGATCTGAATTCGCAACCTCTTTCTATAGGTAGACAAACACATATGTATCTAGTTGCATTGATATTTTCAAAATCATTTCTGAAAATTAAAATACATATATTTTTATACAATTAAAGGCCAAATTTGGCTAATTTCCTGTTAGAATGTTTCATTACAATTCACTTGCTTCGATACATGTTATACACCCAGGATTGAAGCATAGTTAAGGGATCAAATTGCCAAGCTAAATTGATAGGTACAACATGTGTCACGTCCCAGATTTTCGCGTTCGAAAATCGACATCCATACTTTACATCGTACTCGAATGTCGTAGATTCGAGCGTTCAAATCCGAGTCGCCGGAGCTTATAACACAGTTAAGTAAATAACACAGCGGAAGAAATGAATAATACATTGATATACAATATCTGATACAACAGAATGATACAATGAATATCAATATACATCAGAGATATGATACAACAAATAGCAGCGGAAAAGAAAACGATAACATCAGCAACGGATAATCTCCATCTTCAAAGCACTAATCCAGAAATAGCTTGAACTCCCAATAACGATACACCAAGATAAGCAAGTGCAGTCCGATCCAAAGACTGAACTAGCTCCAGATAACCTACTAATCTGACTATCTGAAAAACCAAACTCTAGACTGCTCGTGTAGAAAAATTTTGAGCATCCAGAGTTTAGGAAAGAAACAATAAACTCCGGATCAGTCATGGGACTGGTGTGAGCAACAAAAACAGTTTATCTTTAAAACAAATAGCAGAGAATTTTAAAGTCAATTCGCAATGCTTTTGGAAAATGAAACTACCATAAGACCTCCCACCACACACACAATGCAAACGCAGAATTAGAGGAGATTTCTTCTTATGATAGTCAAAGATGCTTACTACGCAAAATCAAATCATTTGATATTATTACTAGTGCATAGTGTAGAAAACAATTTCGAAAGTAGAATATAAATCTTAGCCAGCATAGACATTTCGCACTTATGCCTACTATAGCTACCATGTTCAATAGCAGGTTACCACCACATTCCATGGCAGGTAATACAACTAAAACCGTACAGGGCTCGTATTGTTTTGTTTGGATTTCCAACAAATGGTCAGGCTAAGGAACTTCCTATTCCACGAAAGAAACGCCTCTGGCGGGACGTTCCGAGAACCACTGTTCTCTGCCAAACAAGGCCGGCAACCCCTTTTCCCAAGGGATAAAAGAAACCTCAGATATGCCACCCCCGGTCCTTTGGGACCTTTATCCGAGCGCTCGATAACCAACATCACACATCATAAAGAAAGTGTATCCACATGAGTAAGTATCTGGGCTCCATACCACGATACTACCCTTTTCCAGAAGGAATGGTCATACCCTAGGGGAGCTACCCCTGAAAACCTTGCCGCACAATTCCTGTTTCGACCATTACCGGGTTGTGAGGCTCGACGAAGTCTCGTCCACAAAGCTACGCTTTTTCAAAAAGCCACGCTTTGGGTCAACAGATGATCAACCTATGATCACAAAGATAAATGATCAAACAAAAGATCATATCACAAATGATCAAACATTGATCATCACACAGCAACACTCAGCATGCCACATTACCAAATTGGGATATATCGCTGATAAATTTCAACTACATAACCTCTGAGCTCGTACGTCTCAGAGAAGGGTGTTAAGCTAAGAGAATAGATTCTCCGCCACCAACAGATATGTATTTGAAAGAAATCGGCTTTATATCTCAAAGTGTAATGTCAGACATACAATCCATACAAGTCTGTTCCGGGATCGAACAGAACCGAAGGCACTTCTTACGAAGCCCTTGCAAATCCGGGTATTCACAATCCCGATCGGATTTCCCATCACTTAGGGGATTTCTATACCGGGAGCTACCCAGTGCAGAAACAATCGACGAGTTATCTTTTCGTTCTCGTGAATATCCGGTCTTCATCACCGGTCTTCAATTGCTATCCATATACGACGTATCACTTATTCGGAATGGGTTATACGACCCAAAGGTCCTTTCCCGGCTAACCCGAATAGTGAGCGAAATATTTAAAAACATATGGATATTGGGATTTCAATTAAGTCACAACTTAAACCCAAACTTTCTTTTCAAATGGTTTAACAAATTACCATTTTAATCTTTTAAACAAAAGATTCATTCATAGATTTTCCAAATCAATTCCCATTTCAATTTAACTCGTTAAATCTTTAAATCAAAGATTTAACTCATAGCTTTCAAAACAATTTCATTTCGAATGGGTTAAACAAAACATCATTTTAAATCTGTTAAAAATAACAGATTTAATTCATAGCTTCCAAAAAGAATTCATTCATAACTTGGAAAATCATTTTTTTTTCAATTTAATCTTGAAATTCCTTTAATTAAACTGGAATTTCATTTCTTATCTGAAAGCTTTTATCATTTGAAAACAAACAGTTTTATTTCAGAAAATCTAATTCATTCATACGGGTTGAAATCCTTGGGTTAAATTCAAATTCCCAACTTATACTTTTTTTTTAAAATGGTTTAATTCATACAAACACATTTATATCATTTTTAACCGTAATTTCAAATCATAGGATTCAATTTCAACTTGAATTCAAATTTAAATCAAATTATTTAAATTTTCAAAACTCGATTAAGTTATTCAAAATAACTTTTATCTTTGAAATTCCATTTCAAAAGCTTTTCACTTTAAACCCAAGTTTCCAATTTCAAAATCAATTGAAATTAAAATTTCAATTTTAAAAACATTAACTTTAAATTATCTGTGACTTAACCGATTTCCACGTGAAATCCATATTTGTGTGTGTAAAGGTGTAGTCCAGGGGTTTAACACAATAGTGCAACACGATGAATCATCACAGATCAAAATACAGGATATAGTTGATAAGCGATATAAACAATAACGCTTATCTTTCACATACAGATCACAGATGTATAAATATCACAGATAAAGAAATTACAGATCACAACATAAATCAGGGTGTATCACAAAGCATCATATATCAGGGATATCAAACAGCCAATCGTCCAATGGAATCCAAATATCCATATATAAGATCAATTAATTATCTGATTTAATTAAATCAGATCAGTCACTAATCCCGGTTAAATTAACATTAATAAACTACAAATTGGTTTGATTAATTTTTTTTTCTTTAATCATTATTAATTAACCATTAATAATAAGTTAATTGACCTTAAAATTCATCAACCTTTAATTTTTAAATAATTAACCTTTAATTATTTAATTCATCACTTAATTTATTATCTTCAATTTATAAATTAACCTTTAACTAATTAATTACCATTTAATTAATTGTCCTTCATTAATTATTTGAATATCCTTTGAGTAATCACCTTAAGTAATTAACCTTTAATTACATACATTAATTAAGCATCTTTTAATTTAAGATAAACCATTTACTTAATTAATCACTCGATTGCCATTTAAATCTTATTTAATTAGAAGTAAGTTCTTTAAACTTAACTAATCCCAAAATTTAAAAATAAAGCATTTATTATTTTAAAAGAATTAACAAGAAGTTGTTTAAATGGTTTAAATTTAAATTTGGAAGAACTTGTTTTTTAAAAAAAAAAAACTTGATTGATACCTTAATAAAAAAACTTGTTCAATTTACTTTGGAACTTGGTTTAACAGATTTGCTTTACACTTGCATTTGCTTTTAAAAGCTGGACAAAGTTTACTTTATAACTTTAAAACCCGTTATATTTTTAAACCTGGTATCCAACAAACAAACCCGAGCCTACTGTTTAAATACCCGAGTTGCTACCCCATCTACTTCGAGTTTGGACCCGGTCAAGGCCACGCCTTCAACTGCTTCGAGCAAATCCCCCTTATGCACGCGCTACTCCCGAGTCGACTTCTTCTTCCCAAACATCACAACACCACCACCGATACAAACTGACATCGCGTGCACGTGCACCGATGATCGCGACCGTTCCGATCATCGTCACCGATGCCAACGAGTCACTGCTGGCCTACCTCCTTGATCTCAACCACCTCGACTTCGAATAAATCCCAAAATCGAAAACGAGCTGTTCGTTCCCCCCAGGCATTTGAACCCGATCCTATACATTGCCTCGCCATCGGTGATCCCGATCACCAGTGATCATGGCCGTCCACCTAGAACTGCTCCACCAACCCATGCTCCATCCAAAACTGGTCCGATCACCCACGAAGCCACCTCCACGTCACACGAGCTCACGCAAAACCCATGGCCAAAATCGAAGCTTAAACCCTAAAATCGATTTGTCCCACCATCTCCTTCAATGGAAAAATTACTGGACATTTTTCCCAACACCAACCATCGCCCAGCTTGCTTCGGTTAAGAGCTCGACCCCTCTAGTTACGCCGATCACCCAAGATTGACGAAAATGTCGATCTCGTTCATCCCACAATTTCCCATGATTTAGTGAATTAAAAATCTTGAATTTTGTTTCAAAAATCATGAATTTTCCCATCGAACCCAAAAACGTATATGAATCAATTAATTCTGAGATTCCATTTTATCATATTTATTGATTTTTTCACTGTAAACTTGAAATAACAGAAACCATATTATACTGTCATACTTTGAATCGTTTCCAGGTCATGTTTTAAGTGTAAACAAGTTAAATACGAAAAAGAAAAATATCCTAAGTTTAGATATTTCAAGAAAAAGTATTAAATTTCCTAATGTTCTTTGCTCTGTGCCCAAACATATGGATATCAGGCTATAAAAATTTCCAGAGCAACAGAGAGTTCACAAAGCTATTTGTTTAATTTATAAACAGCAACCCTATATTGTTCAAAAACAAATACACAATTTTTTTTTAACTTTGAAAGCAGATTTTTACTCACAAGCGTCAGAACACTATACCATGTTAAAGGTTAAAAAGAGGAAGTTTGCTCAGTTATTTTGGATTTCCAGGGGACAGTGCTAAGTTGTTTGACTTGGATGAATTGTTAAAACTTAGTTCATGATCAAACAAGCAATTTTCCTTCAAGCATCATAGGTTAGAAGAGATTAGAGGAAGAGGATTGGAATTTTTAAACTAAAACTTCAAAACCCGTAACTAAAACCAAAACCCTGATTCCTTGAAATCATACATAACCAACTTTTCACATATATAAGTCATATGCAGGCACAAAATAACTTTCATTCCATGGCATCATCAATACAATATCAAAGAGTATGGACAAATGAAAGTGGGATTGCTCACCTGATTATGCACAGAGCAAAGAAGTAATAGAAGAATAGAGGACCTGTATTTGTTCGAATTTGACCAGACACTGTTTTGATTTGTTTGAATCCTTTGAAAGCTATTTTCTTTTTATTTTTTCTTGGTTTGCTTGGTTTCAACTCTAAAGCTTCTAGGTTTGAATGCATTGTAAAAACTGTTGCTTGATATTGAAAATACTTTGAGTTGCTCAGGCCTGAACTTATTACAGCTTTGAAAATGTTTGAAGAATTTGAGAAAATGTTTACAAGTATGCTCAGCCTTGTGAACGAAAGCTGTACACATATAGAAAGAAAGAGGTGTGCAGGTACAAGATTTTCTTTTATTTGGTCAGGGATATTTCTCTCTTATGGAGGCTGAGGTGATTTCTTTGTTTGTACTAGAGATGTTGGCATTAAATGCCTTGGTCTCTTTTCAAGTTTACATATACCATTTCTTTATTTTTTTTTTGCATGTACAATCTTGCTTATCTCGGCTGATGGATATAAGGTAGTGTACTAGAGATATTAATTAGACTTGTACAAATATATATTTTATAATTTTCCTACTCTAGTTCGGCTGTTACATGTTTGAGAAAACATGATGGCTTTTATACCTTGTATATTTGTATTTCTTTATTTTTCAAGTGTTCAAGAATATATATATACATTTGTTTATCTACTTGTTTCATTCCCAAGTGTACAAGTATCTTATTTTCCATATGTATTTGTTTGGTTTTCTTAATTTTTTTCCAAGTGTGTGTGTATATATATATATATTCAATTTTACTCATATATGCCCGTATACATACATATTCACATATATGAAATATTCACAATATTTTTAAATTTTAAATGATTTATACAGAATTTATAATGATTCGAGGAAACTCGCATCACCTTATCGGTTTATTTCACAAATATTAATTGAAAAATTAATAAATTATCATTTTAAATATTATAAAAATCCGGGGTCGTTACAGACTTCCCCCCTTAAAAGAATTTCGTCCTCGAAATTACCAAGGAGACAAAAAGATAGATGAAGAATATTTCATCAACTCAAACTGAACATTTATTCTACATTCGGCTTACCAAATCAGAATATTAATAACAGATACACGAACGAATCTGTCTTAACACTTCAGAAGATACTCGGGTTATCCAGATCTACGAAATATGTAGTGGCATCGGTTAGTTCGAAGGATAACTAACCATTCGTAGAATATATCCGGACCCAAAGAATAGATAGATATATCGATACAATTTCAAAACTTTTAGTTTAGAAACTAAATTATACCTATCAACTATAACAATCAAAGCAACCAATTCACCCAAACAAACAATTTTGGTCCATCCGGAGTTTATGTCCCATATTAATATATCGAATCTCTTCCTGGATCTACCAGAAACTATAGAAGAATTGAGAAAAGATGACGAACAAAGAGATGGATAGACAAAAAGATTGCTTCCTCGTTGTTACAGAGTATTGACCATTTATAGTCGTATTTCTCTGTCCCCTATCTCATCCTCTTCTTACACTCATACTCACTATCAGTAGATAGTAAGAGAATTTACTGAGACGTTCAGACGGATATCTTAGGGATACACTCATTCTAGAGTTTACTTCACTCTATCTCTAATGAGCTACTTAACGTGTTATACTCCTGAGCTAAAGTTCAACCTTAGCTCTGATACCACTTGTAAACGTCCCAGATTTTCGCGTTCGAAAATCGACATCCATACTTTACATCGTACTCGAATGTCGTAGATTCGAGCGTTCAAATCCGAGTCGCCGGAGCTTATAACACAGTTAAGTAAATAACACAGCGGAAGAAATGAATAATACATTGATATACAATATCTGATACAACAGAATGATACAATGAATATCAATATACATCAGAGATATGATACAACAAATAGCAGCGGAAAAGAAAACGATAACATCAGCAGCGGATAATCTCCATCTTCAAAGCACTAATCCATAAATAGCTTGAACTCCCAATAACGATACACCAAGATAAGCAAGTGCAGTCCGATCCAAAGACTGAACTAGCTCCAGATAACCTACTAATCTGACTATCTGAAAAACCAAACTCTAGACTGCTCGTGTAGAAAAATTTTGAGCATCCAGAGTTTAGGAAAGAAACAATAAACTCCGGATCAGTCATGGGACTGGTGTGAGCAACAAAAACAGTTTATCTTTAAAACAAATAGCAGAGAATTTTAAAGTCAATTCGCAATGCTTTTGGAAAATGAAACTACCATAAGACCTCCCACCACACACACAATGCAAACGCAGAATTGGAGGAGATTTCTTCTTATGATAGTCAAAGATGCTTACTACGCAAAATCAAATCATTTGATATTATTACTAGTGCATAGTGTAGAAAACAATTTCGAAAGTAGAATATAAATCTTAGCCAGCATAGACATTTCGCACTTATGCCTACTATAGCTACCATGTTCAATAGCAGGTTACCACCACATTCCATGGCAGGTAATACAACTAAAACCGTACAGGGCTCGTATTGTTTTGTTTGGATTTCCAACAAATGGTCAGGCTAAGGAACTTCCTATTCCACGAAAGAAACGCCTCTGGCGGGACGTTCCGAGAACCACTGTTCTCTGCCAAACAAGGCCGGCAACCCCTTTTCCCAAGGGATAAAAGAAACCTCAGATATGCCACCCCCGGTCCTTTGGGACCTTTATCCGAGCGCTCGATAACCAACATCACACATCATAAAGAAAGTGTATCCACATGAGTAAGTATCTGGGCTCCATACCACGATACTACCCTTTTCCAGAAGGAATGGTCATACCCTAGGGGAGCTACCCCTGAAAACCTTGCCGCACAATTCCTGTTTCGACCATTACCGGGTTGTGAGGCTCGACGAAGTCTCGTCCACAAAGCTACGCTTTTTCAAAAAGCCACGCTTTGGGTCAACAGATGATCAACCTATGATCACAAAGATAAATGATCAAACAAAAGATCATATCACAAATGATCAAACATTGATCATCACACAGCAACACTCAGCATGCCACATTACCAAATTGGGATATATCGCTGATAAATTTCAACTACATAACCTCTGAGCTCGTACGTCTCAGAGAAGGGTGTTAAGCTAAGAGAATAGATTCTCCGCCACCAACAGATATGTATTTGAAAGAAATCGGCTTTATATCTCAAAGTGTAATGTCAGACATACAATCCATACAAGTCTGTTCCGGGATCGAACAGAACCGAAGGCACTTCTTACGAAGCCCTTGCAAATCCGGGTATTCACAATCCCGATCGGATTTCCCATCACTTAGGGGATTTCTATACCGGGAGCTACCCAGTGCAGAAACAATCGACGAGTTATCTTTTCGTTCTCGTGAATATCCGGTCTTCATCACCGGTCTTCAATTGCTATCCATATACGACGTATCACTTATTCGGAATGGGTTATACGACCCAAAGGTCCTTTCCCGGCTAACCCGAATAGTGAGCGAAATATTTAAAAACATATGGATATTGGGATTTCAATTAAGTCACAACTTAAACCCAAACTTTCTTTTCAAATGGTTTAACAAATTACCATTTTAATCTTTTAAACAAAAGATTCATTCATAGATTTTCCAAATCAATTCCCATTTCAATTTAACTCGTTAAATCTTTAAATCAAAGATTTAACTCATAGCTTTCAAAACAATTTCATTTCGAATGGGTTAAACAAAACATCATTTTAAATCTGTTAAAAATAACAGATTTAATTCATAGCTTCCAAAAAGAATTCATTCATAACTTGGAAAATCATTTTTTTTTCAATTTAATCTTGAAATTCCTTTAATTAAACTGGAATTTCATTTCTTATCTGAAAGCTTTTATCATTTGAAAACAAACAGTTTTATTTCAGAAAATCTAATTCATTCATACGGGTTGAAATCCTTAGGTTAAATTCAAATTCCCAACTTATACTTTTTTTTTAAAATGGTTTAATTCATACAAACACATTTATATCATTTTTAACCGTAATTTCAAATCATAGGATTCAATTTCAACTTGAATTCAAATTTAAATCAAATTATTTAAATTTTCAAAACTCGATTAAGTTATTCAAAATAACTTTTATCTTTGAAATTCCATTTCAAAAGCTTTTCACTTTAAACCCAAGTTTCCAATTTCAAAATCAATTGAAATTAAAATTTCAATTTTAAAAACATTAACTTTAAATTATCTGTGACTTAACCGATTTCCACGTGAAATCCATATTTGTGTGTGTAAAGGTGTAGTCCAGGGGTTTAACACAATAGTGCAACACGATGAATCATCACAGATCAAAATACAGGATATAGTTGATAAGCGATATAAACTATAACGCTTATCTTTCACATACAGATCACAGATGTATAAATATCACAGATAAAGAAATTACAGATCACAACATAAATCAGGGTGTATCACAAAGCATCATATATCAGGGATATCAAACAGCCAATCGTCCAATGGAATCCAAATATCCATATATAAGATCAATTAATTATCTGATTTAATTAAATCAGATCAGTCACTAATCCCGGTTAAATTAACATTAATAAACTACAAATTGGTTTGATTAATTTTTTTTTCTTTAATCATTATTAATTAACCATTAATAATAAGTTAATTGACCTTAAAATTCATCAACCTTTAATTTTTAAATAATTAACCTTTAATTATTTAATTCATCACTTAATTTATTATCTTCAATTTATAAATTAACCTTTAACTAATTAATTACCATTTAATTAATTGTCCTTCATTAATTATTTGAATATCCTTTGAGTAATCACCTTAAGTAATTAACCTTTAATTACATACATTAATTAAGCATCTTTTAATTTAAGATAAACCATTTACTTAATTAATCACTCGATTGCCATTTAAATCTTATTTAATTAGAAGTAAGTTCTTTAAACTTAACTAATCCCAAAATTTAAAAATAAAGCATTTATTATTTTAAAAGAATTAACAAGAAGTTGTTTAAATGGTTTAAATTTAAATTTTGAAGAACTTGTTTTTTTTTAAAAAAAACTTGATTGATACCTTTATAAAAAAAACTTGTTCAATTTACTTTGGAACTTGGTTTAACAGATTTGCTTTACACTTGCATTTGCTTTTAAAAGCTGGACAAAGTTTACTTTATAACTTTAAAACCCGTTATATTTTTAAACCTGGTATCCAACAAACAAACCCGAGCCTACTGTTTAAATACCCGAGTTGCTACCCCATCTACTTCGAGTTTGGACCCGGTCAAGGCCACGCCTTCAACTGCTTCGAGCAAATCCCCCTTATGCATGCGCTACTCCCGAGTCGACTTCTTCTTCCCAAACATCACAACACCACCACCGATACAAACTGACATCGCGTGCACGTGCACCGATGATCGCGACCGTTCCGATCATCGTCACCGATGCCAACGAGTCACTGCTGGCCTACCTCCTTGATCTCAACCACCTCGACTTCGAATAAATCCCAAAATAGAAAACGAGCTGTTCGTTCCCCCCAGGCATTTGAACCCGATCCTATACATTGCCTCGCCATCGGTGATCCCGATCACCAGTGATCATGGCCGTCCACCTAGAACTGCTCCACCAACCCATGCTCCATCCAAAACTGGTCCGATCACCCACGAAGCCACCTCCACGTCACACGAGCTCACGCAAAACCCATGGCCAAAATCGAAGCTTAAACCCTAAAATCGATTTGTCCCACCATCTCCTTCAATGGAAAAATTACTGGACATTTTTCCCAACACCAACCATCGCCCAGCTTGCTTCGGTTAAGAGCTCGACCCCTCTAGTTACGCCGATCACCCAAGATTGACGAAAATGTCGATCTCGTTCATCCCACAATTTCCCATGATTTAGTGAATTAAAAATCTTGAATTTTGTTTCAAAAATCATGAATTTTCCCATCGAACCCAAAAACGTATATGAATCAATTAATTCTGAGATTCCATTTTATCATATTTATTGATTTTTTCACTGTAAACTTGAAATAACAGAAACCATATTATACTGTCATACTTTGAATCGTTTCCAGGTCATGTTTTAAGTGTAAACAAGTTAAATACGAAAAAGAAAAATATCCTAAGTTTAGATATTTCAAGAAAAAGTATTAAATTTCCTAATGTTCTTTGCTCTGTGCCCAAACATATGGATATCAGGCTATAAAAATTTCCAGAGCAACAGAGAGTTCACAAAGCTATTTGTTTAATTTATAAACAGCAACCCTATATTGTTCAAAAACAAATACACAATTTTTTTTTTAACTTTGAAAGCAGATTTTTACTCACAAGCGTCAGAACACTATACCATGTTAAAGGTTAAAAAGAGGAAGTTTGCTCAGTTATTTTGGATTTCCAGGGGACAGTGCTAAGTTGTTTGACTTGGATGAATTGTTAAAACTTAGTTCATGATCAAACAAGCAATTTTCCTTCAAGCATCATAGGTTAGAAGAGATTAGAGGAAGAGGATTGGAATTTTTAAACTAAAACTTCAAAACCCGTAACTAAAACCAAAACCCTGATTCCTCGAAATCATACATAACCAACTTTTCACATATATAAGTCATATGCAGGCACAAAATAACTTTCATTCCATGGCATCATCAATACAATATCAAAGAGTATGGACAAATGAAAGTGGGATTGCTCACCTGATTATGCATAGAGCAGAGAAGTAATAGAAGAACAGAGGACCTGTATTTGTTCGAATTTGACCAGACACTGTTTTGATTTGTTTGAATCCTTTGAAAGCTATTTTCTTTTTCTTTTTTCTTGGTTTGCTTGGTTTCAACTCTAAAGCTTCTAGGTTTGAATGCATTGTAAAAACTGTTGCTTGATATTGAAAATACTTTGAGTTGCTCAGGCCTGAACTTATTACAGCTTTGAAAATGTTTGAAGAATTTGAGAAAATGTTTACAAGTATGCTCAGCCTTGTGAACGAAAGCTGTACACATATAGAAAGAAAGAGGTGTGCAAGTACAAGATTTTCTTTTATTTGGTCAGGGATATTTCTCTCTTATGGAGGCTGAGGTGATTTCTTTGTTTGTACTAGAGATGTTGGCATTAAATGCCTTGGTCTCTTTTCAAGTTTACATATACCATTTCTTTATTTTATTTTTGCATGTACAATCTTGCTTATCTCGGCTGATGGATATAAGGTAGTGTACTAGAGATATTAATTAGACTTGTACAAATATATATTTTATAATTTTCCTACTCTAGTTCGGTTGTTACATGTTTGAGAAAACATGATGGCTTCTATACCTTGTATATTTGTATTTCTTTATTTTTCAAGTGTTCAAGAATATATATATACATTTGTTTATCTACTTGTTTCATTCCCAAGTGTACAAGTATCTTATTTTCCATATGTATTTGTTTGGTTTTCTTAATTTTTTTCCAAGTGTATATATATATATATATTCAATTTTACTCATATATGCCCGTATACATACATATTCACATATATGAAATATTCACAATATTTTTAAATTTTAAATAATTTATACAGAATTTATAATGATTCGAGGAAACTCGCATCACCTTATCGATTTATTTCACAAATATTAATTCAAAAATTAATAAATTATCATTTTAAATATTATAAAAATCCGGGGTCATTACAACATGTGCTTGCTTTGAACAAGTGTGTAAGGTTCCTAATGTAGAGAAAATTTCTCACATCTTTGTAAAACCCATAATGTGGGACAAAATATAAGCATTGAGAACCATTTAGTTTTATTTAGCATTGGCAATTAGATCCAAGAGCCATAAAACCAAAACGATCCGGGAAGATCCAAACCCCACTCGAACCCGATGAGTCTCGGGTCGGGTCCGGATGATGAGAAATACCATTTAGATCCTTTTAAACCCGACTCGAATGGCCTAATCAAAAAACATAAAAATATGTGAATTTTAAGTGTTATTATACAACCGGATTTGAATCAACCCTATCTTACCCGAACCAAATCTCGGATCAGGTCTATTCTAGGTTTTGAAAATGCATAGTTTAGACTCGACAAAACCCAACCTGTCTAAAACCGAGACCCGCCGGTCAGGTTCAAATCCGACTCAACGGGTCAATTTCCATCCGTAGTTTCATTTTTTTTTATCCATTGGATGAAAACACACGGACTATATTCAATCCCCTCCTTCAAGTGATGCAATGATATATCCACATGGTTGAACTTTAATGCCTTTTAGGAGCAAATACGGATGTTAAGTGATAGGGAAAGCTAGAAGTTTTCGTACATGGATAGATGTTTTTTAATAGTAAATCTTAACCACTAATTTGTTTATTCTACTTCAAAAAATTTAAAATAAATATTATTGCAATATATAAATTATAAAAACATTTTTTATTCTATTTTCAAAATAATTTTTTAGTAATAGATTTCTTGTAATAAATAAATATTATATTGGTCTTTGGATGTGATTTTGAAAACCATTCGCTTTTTCTACCATGTCCTTGATATAATTTTTTGTATTTTCGCCAACCATTAGGCCCAATAACTACACATGATAGGTCATGTGTAAGTTTCTAAATGGTTGGCGTAATAAAACGTGGACTAGTTCTAAATGAATGGTTGGAGCACATACAAGGATTTGTGTTACTCGTGTGCTTAATATTTTTACACTAAAATAGATCGTGAAATTATTTTTTTGACTAAGTTTTCTAAACATATGTTTAAAAACAATTTTTGTTATAATGTATTAATTTTAATTAGGTTGAATGTTAAATTTAATGTTATTACAATAGTGTTTGTACCAAAATTGGGCATAACACTCTTCGGATGTGTTTGAAGAGATAAAATGAAGAAAATAAATGTAAAATGAAGCAGATCTAACAAACACACCAATAAACAGATAAGAAAATGCATAGAAACACAGGAATTTAGAGTGGTTCGGCGTATTGCCTACGTCCACTATGAAATTGATAACTTTATTGATGTTTCTTTGATAATTACAACTGATTTCAGCGGTTCATAGCAGATTACAATGGATTACAGTAGTATAACTGAAGTTTGATAATCATTTTGGCAGAATATCGGCGTAGAGAGGCCAAAAGTCCTTCTTCTGTAGGTTCTTGGCTGCTATTTATAGGCGTAGGAGGAAAATATCTCGCTCAGATCTCGAGAGACTTCTTCTGGCATGTGGGTGGGCCCACGCGATCGATCCCAAGTGATTTCGACTCGATCCGTGATCGATACGAACGAATTTCGTATCAATCAAGACTTGCTCCAATCGAGTCGAAATTTGGCAGGAACATTCTTCATGTTGTATTTAAGCTGCTGTGAAAATTTCATAACATTTAGACTTGTAGATCATGAGATATGATTGATGCAAGTTGGAGTTTTTCCTTCCGCGATCGATACGAACGAATTTCGTATCCATGAAGACTTGCTCCGATCGAGTTGAAATTTGGCAGGAACATTCTTTATGTCATATGTAAGCTGCTGCAAAAATTTCGTAGCATTTGGACTTGTAGATCATGAGATATGATCGATGCAAGTTGTAGTTTTTCCATCCGCGATCGATACGAACGAATTTCATATCGATTGCTCCGATCGAGTTGAAATTTGGCAGAAACATTCTTCATGTTGTACTTAAGCTGCTGTGAAAATTTCATAGCATTTGAACTTGTAGATCATGAGATATGATCGATGCAAGTTTGAGTTTTTTCATCCGCGATCGATACGAACGAATTTCGTATCGATCAAGACTTGCTCCGATCGAGTTAAAATTTGGCAGGAACATTCTTCATGTTGTACTTAAGCTGCTGTGAAAATTTGATAGCATTTGGACTTGTAGATCATGAGATATGATCGATGCAAGTTGGAGTTTTTCCATCCGCGATCGATACGAACGAATTTCATATCGATCAAGACTTGCTCCGATCGAGTTGAAATTTTGCAGGAACATTCCTTAGGTCATACGTAAGCTCCTGCGAAAATTTGGTGGCATTTGGACGTGTAGATCTCGAGTTATGATCGATGCAAGTTTGGATTTCTCAACCGTGATCGATCAATATCTTGAGCATACGAACTCCGATTGACTCGAAATTCGGAATGTTGGCTCTCATAGCTTTGCTTGTCGTGTCATATCAATTTTAGCTCGATCCGAACTCGAACAAAATTCATCGATATCCATAGTGAGCCTGCGTATTCCAAGACGAAATGTCATTGGTTTCTAGTCAAGTTCTTGGTGTCACGGCCTTGCCAAAAGGCGGGATAACAAATATATATATGTATTTAATTTCATATGGAATTGGTATTTTATGAATAAATATACTATCATATCCTTATTTTATCCAAAATATTATTCAACTATCTTATATGTGCATCCATTTTTTGGATATTGAATATTTTCATATTTTTAGATCTGGATGTGGACGAATATTAGATTTTCTGAGTGCTTAGTTGAAATGTTCTTTGGTTCCTTGATGTTGGAGTAAGAATACCTTGAGTTTTGAAATACTATTTTTGAAAGGAATTTAATTTTTTGTTCCTTTTTCTAGAGGTCTAATGATTTAAAATTCACATTCTGGATCGAGATTTTTGAATATTTTACTTTTTTCACTTTTTAAAGAATTACTTTTTTTACTCTTCATTAAATATATCTGAAATATGTTTTTTATATAATATAAGAGTGATACTTAATCTAAATAGAGCGCTCATTTTGATGTCTTGGAGGATCGAAGCTAAGAGCTCTAGAACCATAGTCTAGATATCTTACTAAATAAGCTAGTGATCTTTGATGGTTTTTTTTCAAATTGGATTTTCGAAGAAGTTATTTTTTTTAGAACTTGACGTAGATTTGTTTAGATTTGAAGTAGTCGACTTAAATAAAGTACAACTCTTGTTCTCAGAAAAATAAGAAAAAAAAAAATCATATTTTATGTTGGAGTATTTTCTATCCTTTTATAATTGTGATAGTTGTTTTCAATGATTTTATAATATTTAGATTGCGAGTTTTTGATTTTTTTGGGGATGTTTGCCATACTGCTTTGGTATTTTTGATCCCATTATGAAATACATTAAGATAAGTTACATAATTTATTAATCAGTATAAACAATACACTCTAATGCATCTAAAGTTGTTAAGGCGCCCAAAAAGTGCAAGGTCAGTGCCCAATGCATTTTTGCACCCACCACTTTTATGGACATCTTGAGCATCACATTTTCCGTTTTTAACACAAAAAAGCTATACTTCATAACTGCTACTAAAATTGAACTTTAGAGAGTTGAAATCGGCAAGTGGCATCTTGCTACCACAAGACACACCATGCAGCATCAGTCGTCAATTGGCAGCAATTTGAACGTTGGAGTCGGCAGCTTTGGACTTTTCTCTTTTCTTTTGTTACATTTTTTATATTAGCACGAATAAAGATATAAGTCAACATCGAGCTTCGGTTAAGTGGTCAAATTTGGGCTTATTTAGCTTGATACCCCAATTATTTTATATCCCTTATGTCAACAAAAAAACATGCATTTTTTAACACTAAAGCTTTAAATGTTTCAGTCCTTTCCATGTATTTATGGCGCCTCAAGCATGAGTAGTGTCTCGGGAAGGAATAAATCCCAAAGCTGGCAACTGGCCTTTTTTAGCCTCTAGGCGAGTGTCTTAACAATTTTTAATGTATCTCGCATTGCCATATAGCATAAAACGCGTGTTTAACTTGTATATCATAAATGCCTGATACCTAGTATATTTATACACTGTTTAATTATGTGTGCTTACAATAACATGTCTAGTCACATCGCAAAAATGTTTTAAACGTCAATTATTATTGATTAGGACATCAAATACGAAATTTTGGCATTAATATGTATGCAACTAAACTTTGACATAAACACCAAATGGACCGAGGTGTTAATTGGATAATACATATATCTCATTTCAATGTTTTATTCCATTTATAAAGATAATCCTCTTACATAGAAAAATTATCATGAAAACATATATAACATAAACTAATAAATGTGTATGATTTATGGTGTGAATACGATATCTAATGAAGTAAAAGATGTTATCAATGCTCTAATAATACTGGTGGTATTGGTACAACAATTTATAATAGGATTGGAAAATTACTACATGTTCAAACATATCATACTAGCTTTAGTTTAAAGTTCAAACAATTTAGTCATGTGTTATTAATTGTACGTAAGTGTATGTGTCCTAAAGATATGAGAAGTTAGGAGTTGAGATGATGGTTTGAATATATTTCGATGGATGAAATTTTTGTGGCATTTAGATCATCTTTTATTCGTTTTGATTTTTTTGCCACTTTTCATTTCTTCTTTAACTGACACTTATGTTAAACTAATTTATACTATTATCTAAGAACAAAAGAGAAAGCTAATGTTTTAAAAATACTAGTCTGTAAGGTTGAGTTCGTTCGTTTGTCGACTAGGAAAAATTCCATATCGATAAGTTTGGCTAATCAAACTAAATAAAGCTATTCATCTTACTAAACGAAACATTCAAACCATCATCTCAACTCATAAGTTTATGGAACATTCATATATTTGTTGATAATTTATAGTAGATGACTAAATAGTATGAACTTTGAAACCTAAGCAACTATGATGTATATTTATGTTTCAATAGGTAGTAATTGTACATCATATTATAAATTATACATTGGTACTATCATTATTATTAAAGCATTGATGACATCTTTTACTTCATTGGATATTTTACCAACACCATATATCATACTCATTTGTTAATTTATATGTCATAAACAGGCTTATTCGGAAAAGTAATATGACTAAAAACATTAAAAATGTAGTATACATATTCCATTCGCAACTCAATCTGTCTAGTGTTCGTGTAACAATCCAAAATTTTGGTCATTTGATTTTAAATGTTTAATTTATTTTAAAATATTTAAATAATTGGATTTTGGAATTTAATAACTTATAATTAAAATATTGTAATCATTTAAATATTTGAATTATGAATTAAATATTAATCAAATAGATTTAATAATTTTATTTAACTCCTTTTAATTAATAAATACTATTGGTGAATTCAATTTAAGAATTTATTTACAAAAATAAATAGTCGGATAAATATCGATAATTGGATCAAAAATATAAAATGATATTTAAATCAGTGAAAATAGCATCCCGGTGCACTGTCTCTGATTTTGACGAAACTTGTGCCATTAGATCTGGAATAATACATTGTTTTATACCGTCGAGTTTTGTAATGGTCAGACGTACTGTTTGGTTGTGCGAGCTCGAAACGCATAGCGATTAATTTTAAACATAATTTGATTTTAAATGCTAACTTCCGTATACTTTGGAATTTGGTCTCGAAACTAGTTCCATTGAGTTCGGAATAGGGGTATAGTATAGAATGCCAGTTGGCACGCTTCAATTGGAGTTCGAGATTTTTGGGTAAGTTATGTTGAATAATTTCGAATAAAATAAATATATACTCTATTTTATAGCCCATGCCCATACTCCTCTGTACGCTTGCCCATACCCTTGCATGATGATCTTTCTTCCTTCTTCTCTTTAATATGGCCTGTAATCTCAAAAATTGAAAATCTGTAAACTTTGAAAATCAAAGTACGCTATGCCACAAGTGAATCAGAGAACAGTGATCATACAATATAAGATAGATTTTATGTTATCTTATTATTTACCACTATTTCACATAACATATGGAGAAATAATCTGTTGTTTGACATACCTGAAATCTTAATGTTCATGCTTGTCATTCATACAACATTTAATTTGTTGTTTGATTGAAATTATAAAAAAAATTAGTTTCGACTTTACCAATATTTTGGTTTCCCTCTCAATTATTTTATGGTCGCTGGTTCTTTTAATTATTTCCCTCTTCTATTTCTCTCATTCCATTTTTACCTCTTCGAAGTCAAATAAACGATTAAACCCCTCATCCCGTTTTCTCTCCATACTCTCTCAATCTCAAAACTAAACCAAATCTTCTGGAACTAAGGTTTCAATCGGAAGAACCCAAATCTCGCCTTATCGATTGATCTGTTGCCTTCAATCGGAAAAACCCTAATCTTGCTTTGTCGATCGATCTTCTGGAATTAGGATTTCAATTGGTCGAGTTCTTTTGATATGAGAATTGGTATGCCTTTTCTAATTTGGATTTTGATTTCTGCCTTTTTGAACTCAACAAATTATTATGCTATCTTGGTTCATCCATACTCATGTGTTTGTATGTTTATATCTGCATATCACTACATATGTGTGAACTTCCATGTATCTACATACATACATATGTATGTATATATGTGTGATGTTCTTATATCTACATATATATATGTATAAATTGCCTTTTCTACATGAGTCCGGTCTGGTACATATTAAGTAATTTGAGACTTCCATGTACATACATACATATATACATATGTATATATGTGTGAATGTTGCTTTTGCACTGTGATTTCTTGTTATGCTGTCTTGGTTCATCCATACTCATGTGTATGTATGTTTATATATTTCTGCATATTATTTGTGAACTTCCACGTATATACATACATACATACATACATACATATGTATGTACATATGTGTGAATGTTCTTATATCTACACACACACACACATATATATATATATATATATGTGTGTGTGTGTGTGTGAACTGCCATTTGTACATGAGTCTGATCTGGTTCAATTGTAAATATTGTTTCAATTTAGTTCTTGTATATACTTATATGTACTTATATGTGCTTGTATATACTTGTATGCGCTTGTATATACTTGTATACACTAGTATATACTTGTATATTCATATTCACACTCGAGTTTCCTTGAGCTTGAACGATTTTGAGCTTTAGTTGAACTTATTTTCACTTTTGAACCATTTTGAGTTTTTGAACCATTTTGAGTTGAACTTGTTTTCAGTACATAAATAATGTGTGCACCGAGTTAGTTTCTTGATGTATATGCTATCGAGTTGCAGCTGTATGTATCTCCTCTCGATACACTGTGTGTCTGCCTGAATCTAATTTCCATCTTATTGCCTGTTCAATATGAATCACAATTCATGCTTGTTATTGCATTAGTATTGACCTGATATACATGTACATGCATTTTTGTTCATGCCGAATTTATATTCTGGCCTGAATCCGATTTTCATTTTATTTCATTTTGGTTTACTAATTCGAGCTTATGCACTAGCGTTCGTTGCACCATATTCTGGTCTTCACTTCTGTTGAACTATCCTTTGGCGATGTACACTGCACTTGTGTTCGTTGCACTATATTCCGGTCTTCACTTGTATTCGCTACATCATATATGCATGCATACATATGTATGTATATATGTATGACTGTGTAATGTTGAATGTCTTATGTACACTGCTTGGTCTGACCTTGTGCATACTTGTCTATGAGATTGGATTGAGGCTCAGCCTTGTGATATTCACAGTAATACACTGTGCATATCATAAATTGTCCGTGCACATTTATATTTGTCCCTGTCTAAAACATTAAGAAAAACAAACCCATAAACTGAGGCAATATTAATATTCAAATTTTATTTTATTTTTACAATTTAGGTTTGTTTCTTTTTCCATTATACTGCATTGTTTATTTGACAGGTATAGGGGATGGCTGGATGCAAGCTGGAGCAAGCAAATCAAGATCAACATCAAAAATAAACTTGTGTGAGTGTGAGTGAGTGTGGATGAAAGAGATGTTGTATATGAGAGTGTACATAAATGTTGTATACATGAGAGTGAGAGTGAAAGTTGTATTTGAAAATGTAGGTAAATTGATAATTAAAATTATATTGTATTTGAATTTGAAATAAAATATTTGTTTAAATAAAATATTTGAATTTCATTTTGTGAACAATTATTCATATCAGTAAATATTTATATGTTGTCTAATAGGAATTTCTAGAAATGATACTATAATATCAGACAACATATGGTATTTTTTGTCGTGCTAGTGCATATCAGACAGTGGGGTATCTCTGTGGTTTGATGTGCAATGAGATGGCACGGGATTTAACGACAATTAGATATGGAATCAGACAATGGAGCATATCCATCGTCTAATGCTTTTTTTCCAATGATGATAAAAATGTATGCTCCATTAAAAATCACGGTTCTTGATTCGTTGAATCCATATCAGCTAGAGCTTTGATTCCATGGTATTGTTTTTGAGTGTGACAGTTTGGAGGATGGTCCGACGTGAGAAGCTATGAGCCAGGGTTAGTGATTTAGGAAGGATTAGTCATTGATTGATGGATTGAAGCTTGGATTTGGATTCAGCATAGAAATTAGCATCTTTGGATTGTTTTTTGGCATAAGCAATAAAGGGAGGGTGGATGCGTCGTTTGGGAGGGGGGCTCTAGGGGCTGTATGTGGATGGATTTTGAGGGGAAGGTGCGAACGTGGCATTGTCATGATGGGCAAGTGTGGTTTGAGGAGAGAGAGCCAATGGTGAAAACGGTTCGTCAAATGGATGTTCGGAGCTCCGTATCTGTCAAGATTCATGCACGGCCATGGTGGGTTGTGATATCCTATAGGTGGTTGGATTCGAATGTCGTCTTTTGCATTGGACTCGTAACGACGATGGCTACGCAATGGAGTTGGTTTGGTTGGATTTGAAGCTAGTGGGATTTTTAGATAAATTTGAACGCCCATTCGGTTTTAATCCACATCGGAACGGTTCGATGAAAACTGGAATCAATGTGAATTTAACTCACATTCAATTTTATTATATCGTATCTATGTTGCTATGAACTATTATTGATTACTTGGATGTTTTTTTAAATTGTTTGATCGATTATTTGGTTGAATTTCCGTTTGGAAAATTGATGACATATTAACTTGATTGTTATGAACACATATGATTATATATAATGTCCTTAACCACTATTTTGCAGGGAGAATTTATAGAGAGACCCTAAGGGGTTTCTTGTCAATAATTATATCAACATCCTTATGCTGTTATACTAATATTTAATTGAAATAAATCATGATATTCCATTTAAATTGTTTAAATGTCGTTATAGTGATTTTCGCTATACTTTCATTTTTGATTTTCATCCCCAAAACCCTATCATGTGCGTTTTAAACTTGAACTTGCGTTTTCACTAAGCAGAATTTTAAAATTCATTAATCATATTAATTTATGATATTTTAATTTACTCAGTCATTTTAATTAATGGTTATTTAAATTAATTAATCATTTTAACTAATGGTTTTGAAACTAATTAACAAATTTAATTAATGATGTTTAAAATTAGTTATCTTTAGATTTAATTAATCAATTTTACTAGCAATGTTTTATACTTAATTACTCGTTTTAACGAATGATTATTTGAGTTTAATTAATTATTTTAACTAATGATAATGGAGTTTAATAAATCATTTTAATTAATGATATTTGAAATTAACAGTCATTTTAATTAATGATGTTTAAAAGTAATAATCATTTTAAATAATGATATTTGAATTTAATTAATCATTTTTAATAATGTGTTTGAAATTAATTAATCTTTTTTATTAATGAGATTTAAATTTAAAATAGATCATTTTAACTAATGATATTGAACTTTAATTAATCATTTTTATTAATGATTATTTTAAATTTAATTAATTATTTAAATTAATAGTGTTTTAAAATTTAGTTAATCATCTTAATTAATGATGTTTGAATTTAACTAAATTATTTTAATTAATGATATTTGAAATATGATAAATCATTTAACTAACGATTATTTGAATTTAATTAATTATATTTAAAATTTAATCATCATTTTAACTAATGATGTTTGAGATTAATTATTCATTTTAGTTAATGATTATTTGAATTTAATAAACCTTTTTAGTTAATGATATTTAAAGTAAATCAATTTAATAAAAGTGATTAAAGTGAATTAAAGAATTTGATGAAAGTGTTTTAAAGTTAATAAACTGATTTAATAAAGGTTTTAAAGTTAATTTGTCGATGGTATAAAAGTGTTTGGAAATAATTAACTATTTTATTAAAGATAACGGATTTGTTTATTTAAAAGAGATTATAAATGTGATTAGTTATCTTTTGGGATAATTAATATTGTTTTAAATTTATAAAGGTATTTAAATTGTTTTTTTTCTTTTGGGATAATAAATATTGTTTTAAATTTACAAATCATGGTTTCAAATGAGAAAATCCTTTGAAGGAATTATTCATAAATAAAGTTAAGTGTAAATTGTTTGGGTTATAGTAAAAAATGTTTTAAAGACATTTGTTTTTTACCCATTTTTAATACAATTAGTATTATAAAATTTGTCTATTAGAATAACATTTTAAAAGGTATTTCTAAAAGCGTTTTACCAATACTGTAATATGGAAAGCAAGCACCGGTTCAGTTTTTAAAAGTAAAGTCCGAATTTGGTTATGGAAAAGTAGTTCTTCAATTGATATCGCTTATATGGAAAGGATTTAGTCATACTTTTAACGCTAAACGTCGGGGCTTGGACTCGTTTCTATCTTGAAGGTTAAAAGTGTCGTTAAGCCGATGCCTAGAGGTAATATTACCTCAACTTACCTGGCTTCATTTTCAATCGAGGGATAACACTTGTTTGGAATCGACGAGTAGTGGTAAATATATGAAATTTAACTTCCAGATACGATCGTTTTAATTATCCCTAATAGTTGATTTATTAACAATCGGATTTAGATTTTTTCTTGGTATATCGTCACCTTTAAAATGATTTGCTGCTCTTTTGAGCTTTGTTATCCTTTGTCAGAAATGATTAAACCCAAAGCATGAGAGGAAGCCAAGCTATGTGGGTTTGATCCCATTAGGATAGTTCCACATCTCATCTAGGTTGGATTCGGTTGTGCACTTAGATATAGAAATATTTGGATTCTCGGTAAGGTTGGCAGGGTCCGGCTTGGACATGTTCGAGAAGTGTCATAGAGTAATGTGCTTCTCAGAAGTATATTACTAGAGGTATAATGCAAGGGGGATGCACCTTCCTAGTCATTTGTTGGAAAATTTCCTTTTTTTTATTTGATTTAAACCATTGAATCTATTTTTTCTTTAATTGCAACGAGGAGAGTCAACCACTCTTCGTAGGTTTAATTAATTGGTTTGTCAATTCTATCAAGTTTGGACTGTTATCTTATTTTATCCATTCCGTCCAGTTTGGATTTTTCTCGGATTATTTTCATTCTTTCAAGTCTGGTTTTAATTCTATTTATTCCCATTGTTATTTGAATTTGTTTCCTATTATTTATCTCTACTCATTCCTGTATGGATGTTATTCTTGTGAGGTAAAAACTCATTCCGCGTTAACAGCGTGTTCTTACAGAACTTTTATATGTTCCCCATTATTTGAGTTTTCCCACACTGGTATTTCCAGACCGATTAGGCTGTTATTTTATTATAATGCTTGGGTCAGACCGAGTATTTTTTCAGGTTGGCTTTGGTGTTATAGAGATCTTGGAGAGGAGCTGGAGGTTCACATATCGTAGTGTTTTATTTTCCACTGTATTATATTGTATCCACATCAGCAATTGCAAGGTCATGATTTTATAACTATCCAACTGATAAGATTTGTTTTTAACTCCGATGTGCTTTGTATTTTGGAGTGGCAGTTTTTACTATCCTTGTTAAATTATATATTGTCGATTCCGCTATGAGATTTTGATTTTCTCTATTCATTGTTCTTTTCTTCTTATTTACCCTAACAATCTGCCCTTTTGTCAATTGGATCTTCGACATTTAAACATAGTGTTAGTATTTGGTGTCGACTTTCGATGGTCAAAAAGGCGGGTCGTTACAGTTCGTGTTAAAATTTAGTTGTATTCATGAATATGCTAAAATTCCATATTTGATTCCAAATCTCCTTAGGATAAATGTTTAAATCTTTTATGCAATATGGCTAAATAAGTGTTGTAAAATTCACAAAATTGTATGGTGTTTCGGTATATTTAGTATCATGCATCGATGATGGCTCATGTACATACGTTTTTCGTGTTATATGGTAATACAAATACATTAGTGTATATTGATTAAAACCATTATGTAATATATTGAAATGTTTATATCTTTCATCACACGTGCATTATTTATTTTTCAATAATACAACATTTGTAGATAATTAAATTCTTCATGTCACGTTTTTAGATAGTTGTTCTCTTGGTGACAAATTTTAATGGTTATTTGAACTATTAAAAAATTTAATGTCTATATCTATAATTCGTTTTTCAAATGAACTTATCTTATAAATTTTTGTACCTACAATGTGAATATCATTAGAGATTGGTAGCTACGTCTTTCGCTTCAATAGATATTTTATCTACACAATGAATCACACTCGTTTATTGATCTATAATAATTTGTTTGCGGGTAATTTGAAAAGTAAGAGGTTAGCATAATTTTAGAAATAAAATATCGAAGGAACATTAAATATGCATATTATTCCACAGATAACCCATTCCATAATTTGGCTTTGTGTATGTTTTGTTGTATTCATGAAGATTAAGGAATGCCAATGTTCCATATTTGATACTACACACTCATAAGAATATAAATGCATGTTTTAACTTTTATAAATATGCATAAATAATTATTATTAAGTACACAATATTATAGGGTAGTATATTTGGTATCATACGTCTCTAGCGATTCATATCCAGCATGTGTTGCATGTTATATGCTCATACAAAATAGATTAGATTATGCTAATTGAAAATCACATCTTGTATCTTATTTCACATCTTATAATACTTGAGTATATTATTTTTTACAAAAAATACATAATATTTTTGGATAAACATTGATGAAGCCGTTTTGTCACAATTTTCAAATATTATCCTTGAAAACAAATTCAAATCGTTAAAAATCATTTTTTCAAACTCAATTGGATCAAAAATATTTTACATGCAAAAAAGTAAGACAAAATTTCTTGCATCAAAGAATTTACATCAATGGTTAGTATAAAAATTGCAAATGTTCGCATAATTTATCCTAATATATACAATATAATGAACTAAATTAATAGTATTTTTGAAACTAGTACACATGCACGTGTGTAAATACTATATTTGAAACACAATGATTATTTTGCCTTTTAGGTGAGAGATCTATAAGAATGAGTATGTTATATTTATATCCATGGTATGAATCAGTTCATCCACCCTACTTTTAGGCATAATTTGCCTTTTGCGCTAAATATAAATTTATTTAGTTTATCCACCTGTTTTTTGTTTTTTCTTCACGTAGTCCTCTTTTTCTTAGAGCTATGAGAGTCTTTGTATACTACTAATTAGCAAACATCAATGAATATTTAGTAAATTTTCAGTCTCTATTATGCACTCATCACGTCTCTGATTATATCAAAGCTATTAACAATAATAGTGTGCTCAAAGTTGTCCCTCCAATATTATTGAATATCACTTTGCTCAACAACATCACAAATAATCAGTGAATAATTTTTATATTTAATGTGAAGATTTGCGTTTGAGAACCATCTTAATCTTTTTCGAATTATAAAGCTCCACTGTTAAAATCCTCATCACCCTTTTCTTTGACTTGTCTTATAATACTTAATAAACTCATCATCCCAAAATAGAAGAACGTTTAGCAATTTAGTCAGAGGGTTAGAGAACTTTGGAGTTGAGAAACAATTTCAATGCATAGAGAAGAAAGCATCAATCCAGTGAAATAACAGAAGTAAATAATTTTGATGTAGGGGTTTATATGAGATCATTACGCTAAATTTGGACAGTAATGAGAGCTAATTTTGATTTAGAGTAAACAACTTTAATGTAAGTTTTGTTGAAAGCTAACTCTTCATGTTGCTTTCCACTTATGTTGCTGAATCATTTATATTTATGATTCATTCCCATCACTTTTTTTATACATTTATAACATTCATTTTGATCCAGCAAGAGTTATTTTGTTAAAGGAGGAAAAAAATAAAAAAATGGACATTTCAATTGATTAATCAATTAATGCACATATGGATTAACTAAACATTATTCCATAAATTAACTTAGATGCACATTAACTGACGGAAATTGTGGATAGATATATGTAACGACCTGGATTTTTAGCCATATGATATTGAGTAATTAACTAAATTTAAAATTTTGAAATATTAATTTTTTTTAATCGAATAGATAAATTTTCTGATATTTAAAATATCTGAATCTATATATTAATTAAAACTATATTTAATTTTAAAATATAACTTTCTAGATATGATAAATTTTACAGATATATATACAAACTCCACCATTAAAATCTAAGACAGAATATCCATATATGTGTATATATAAATATATACAAGCTTTGTGATGTTTACAAATATATATAAGTATATATGTGTATATATGCTTATAAAAATATTATATATGTAAATAAATATATATGTACATGAATGTACAAACTTCATAATGGCAAAATTTCAAACTCTTGACTATGTATACGTATATATGTTTATAAAAGGATAGTATATATGAAAATCCAAATATGTATATATGTATATGTAAATATGTGAATACCTAAATGTATTTATGAATATGAATATATATATATATCTAAAGGTAATAGGTAAAAATGTAAAAAAATGTATATTATGACAAAAGATATATAAGTATAGATATATATGTTAATATAAAAAATAGAGTATATGCAAATCTCTCTCTTTATATATATATATGTATATATATGTATATATATATGTATATATATATATGTATGTATGTATGCATGTATATACAAAACTTATGAAAATAAAATAAAGAAATAAATACTTGTAAGTATTTATATTTGTGTGCATGTTAGATATAGTGTTTATATACAAGCTTTAGCATGTTAATTATAGTGTAAGAAGGCAAACATATACACATGGTCAAAGAGTACAGGAAAATCTACATATATATATATATGCTTATGTATATATATAAAAACACAATGGGACATCATCATGGCAAAACATTAAATCAAGCACTCAAAAATCAAATCAACATACAATGAAATCAAATCACATGAAATAAAATCAAATCCAAAGGTAAAAATCAAATCAGCCTCTAGCAAAAGAAAAAGAAAAATAATATAAATGAAAGGTGAAGAAGCCTGTACAAGAAGCATCAGCCACCTATGGGCATAAACCTCTGTTCACTTCATCTTTAATATATAAACATAACCGAGCCTGTTCACTTATTCATACTTGTATAAAGAAAAAAAATTAAAGGAGTCTGCCATTTTAAAACTTTGTAGAGAACTAAATACTCAAAGCTCAGGAAGGAAGATCAAACAAAAACAACAGTGTTTCCTTTTTTCAAAGAACAGTGAGTAAAACAATCTTGTTTGCTATTGGTATTACATATACTTACATATAACTATGTTTTTTTGGTTGAATCTTAATCTATGACAAGTGAATATGGATTTGTATGTGAACATGTGTATGTATATATGTAAGATAGTTCACCCTGTAACTCAAAGAAACCCTGATCTCCTCTTCTGTTCTTTATTTATGTCAAAACAGTTACAACCTTTAACTTCAAAGTTTAACATCTTGACATCCAATTAGTTTTAGATCACGATTCAAAGAGGAAAGCTGTTTATTTTTGTCTATAGATCATTTTAAAATTTATCTCATTTGATTTCATGAAGCATAGGTAGAGAAAAACAGTTATAACAGTAAGTGACTCCATATTGGCCGAGTTTCGACTAAAATAATTTAATGATTGGACTATATGATCGGGTTCGTTGTTGAAAATTTTGTTTTTTGAAAGTGATTTGGTGATTTTTAGTTGTCTGTGGTGGAAGTTATATGGAGATGAACGGTTTTGGGTGTGAGGCCAAATTCCGGCGAGTGGCTCGATTTCGTGGCTAATCGTTGGTCGTGGGGAAGGCTTGGGTGATGAGGCACTCGAGAAAAATAGGGTGGCATTTTTCAAATGCTCATGGTGGCCAGACGAGGTCGCTGTAGGGTTTAGTGTGGTGTTTTGTTGGGGTTCGGTTTTTGATCAATGGCATAGTAGAGGAAGCGAAGGAGGGGTGCGGTCCAGGAGGAAAAGGTGGCGATGGTTATGGTGGAGCTCGGGGAAAATTTGGGCGATGGACGGTGGTCACTGGTAGTCGTAGTGAGGCGTTGAGTGGGACTGGGTTCGTTCCAGTTTTGGATGGAAGTTCGAATTTCGAACGAGGGTGGTTATCGCGTGTTTTAGGTTGGGAAACAAGAGGTGGTGGTCGAGCGTGACTCGTGGGGATGGACGGCGGCAACACTGGTTGGTCGGAGGTTGTGTACATGTGCACGCATTCGTGCACTGCTTCGTGCATTTTGTATAAAGCCTGGAGAGGAAGGAGGGGATTGGGGCCGGGTTTTGTTTACTGGGCCGAGTTTTTTTAATTAAGTAAATTAACATTTATTTTTTATATTAATAGTCTTTAAATTTAAAACATTGTTTTATCAATTCATTTAAAACCCAATCAACGTGAAAGTTTATGCATTGTGATCATATCAACTAGTTTTATATTCTAAATTATTTTGTTAATTTGCGGTAATATAAGATTAGGTTATTTATAATAGTTTAAGAGAATAAATAGTTAAAGTCTTAATTGATTTAATCTTATATTAATTAATAAATTAGTTATTAAATGGATTGTTAAATTTTAATTTACTAATAACAAATCGTTTTATAATTTCTTTATTTTATATAAGTAATTTGGATTAAAAAAATATAAATAGATTCAGTTAATTTAAGTCAATTAAATTCTGGTTTGCAAATTGTTTAATATTAATTATTGATCATTAATTTAGTAATGATCTATGCTTTAACTTTATTGCTCTTGGATATTACTTCAATTGTTCTTTGTCTGTTCCATTTAGTAGCCAAACCAATTAAAACGTTAGAATAAAACATCGACACATTTTATTTGAAATGAACATATATAATAAATTTCTGTAGGTCAATGTTGACACCCTGAATTTGAATTGTTTATTTAAAACGACTTGGACATTTAAAATTTATCGTTTTGAGTTCGAAGAGACCGGGATCGGATATATGCATTATCCGGAACCGCTTCGATCCAATAACCATCACGATCCTTTACGGTTTTGATTTTAAAGCCCAGTATGTTGGAATTCAAATTAATGTAACAAATTCGGCTTTTTCAATAAGTATGGTACTTAGGCACTATTATAATATCACGGGATTTTCTGTAAAAGTGTTTTGGTTATCGTAAGATAAAAACCCATCGTGTTTATATATGACGCGGTCGTACGAGTTACCTTGGTTTTTCGTAAGACTTTGATAACTTTAGTAGTTCAATTTAAGTGTGCTTTACTCACGGTGGTTTCCAGCCAGACTCGGGTGTTACTTTATTGTAATGCTCGGGTCAGACTGAGTATAACAGATTCAGGTTAGGATGCTTTTGGAGCTCAAGAGACGTTCTGGATGGTAGAGGCGTATTACGCGTATTTAATTATATCCCGCTGTGTATTGTAGGCTGTATATTCAACATTTTGAGGACAAGTTATTATAACTGTCTAGATTTATATGTTGATGATTGTACTCTGATAATTTGTATGTATATTAACAGTTAAAGTTTTTTTTGTTTTGTATAAAAAGCTGTTATTTTATATTATACTTTCTTCCGGTGTGTTTGTGAGATTCTGCGTTGTTATTATTCATGTTTCTTCTTCTATCTCTTTCTACTTAACCCTAACAACCTGGTATTTCCAGCACTCGATTGCTTGGCACTCTATACAGTGAACGTATTAGTGTCGATTTTCGAGGATCGAAAATCACCCAGTCATTACAATATAGAAGTTACCATAAGAATGACAGCCATCTCAAATTTATGTTTTGAGAAATCTGAATTAACCTGCATGCTCCATTTCATAAAGTCATACAAGGGAACTTAATTTATTTTCTAAAAATGTACAAATGCATGCAAATAAACATAGGCTGTATTAAAGTGGGTATTAATTACTTTACACAGAATAGTTCTAAGGGTGTAACATAGAACAAAAGGTATGTTAGCTCTCAAAAACTGCTATCAATGTAGGGGTACATGCAGTGAAAAATAGAACAGCTATAATCATAATTATTATCTCCAGGTTATTATGTTTATCCAGATAAAGTAATAAAAGTAAACAACAACCTTATTCTCATTATTCAGTTTTCGGATGTTTGAATTTTAGCTATTATACTACTTAACGATGAATTTATCTCTCTCTTTCTCTAATTATAAATGAGATCAGCTCAACTCATCACAATATACAATTATATATTTGGTTTAGCTAAACCACACATTTTACAGTAGTTTAGATTATTTTATGGTTAATTTATAAAATAATAAGTTGACAACTAAAGTAAAGAACCACCAGCTTAAGTGGTAAGGTACCTAGATAGTTGTTCTAGAGTTCTTGGTTCAATACTCCGAGACACCAAGATGAGTCTTTTGCTTAAATTATTTGTTGTAATTATTACGAACTTAATAGTTATGTTTATCATAAACTTTATTAATATATAATTGGAATAGAAACAAAATTTTTTGGTCCAACCTTGAACTTTCTAAAAATGTTCCTACACACAAATACACACACATATATAATTGTTATTCCAAATGGTCACCTATTCAAAGTTATAAAACCAACCTACGATTACTGTAGACATATTCAAACTCAAATGTCGATTCCAATTATTCCTACAGTTGAATTGTTCAAATGTAATTGTGATTAAACTTACGAGAGCAGTTCAAATTATGGCTACATTATAATAGATAGGCAAGATCATTCCAGATAAATCAACCAATCTACAAATATTGGTAATCACTTTTCCTTTCATTTATCATTTGTTAGTTATTCACAATTACACATTCCCTTATTTTAAATTTATTAAAGTATATAAATCATTTTGAAGCAACTCAACTAAAGGTACGAAAATTTACAGACAGTATGTATGCTTTCTATTTGTAAATTAGTACTGCTTTGTTATATCATATGCCTATGCACATTTTAGATTTAAATCGTAAATAAAAGCACAACCTCATTTAGTATTTCGAAATTAAAAAAATTTAATCCATATGGTAGTTTTCTTCTTGTACAGTTATCTCAAACCGCACCTACGTGAGCAGTTTTTAATAAATAAACCAGATAAGATTACTAAACATTTTAAAAAATAAAATTTGCCTCACTGTTGATGTAGCTATCACGTTATTATAAGCTATGGAAATATATAATTATCTTAGTCGGATTTTGTTTTTGACCGCATAAAAGTTTGTTTCCTTTTTTATAATTTAGGTAGCGTATTGGAGTTTTACGTATTTAAAGATAAAAAAGACACAAATTTGATATCTTTTACATTTAATTATGATTTTTTTCATAATTTTTGACAAATATTTTGAACAAATTTCAATACTTAATTCTTTTTTCTTACTATATATAGAGAATAACAATCGTCAAAAAGTGGAGTAATTCTTTATTTTATTAGCTATTTTATATTCAAATATTTAGCTACATGCATGTCATTTTTACTAATTATTTTGACTTGCACTTGCAAATCATGTGCCCTCCTACTAAATGCAGTCTTTCATTATTAAAACATACGATGTTTGTACTTAAATTTCTCATCGAATAATAAGGTTGTAACAGTTGACTATCGTAAGGAGTTTAAATCATAATGCAAAATTTAAACCTTTTACAATTTTAATGACATCAGCAATTTTGTTTACAATGTCAGGTCCTATTAAAACGCTACAGGTAGCCTGTTATGAAGACTACTTCATCGTTAAGTTCAATAGAACTAATCCTAAACCAATTAACCATACACCTAGGAAATGAAATTCAACTTTTGTGTAAAAAAGCAAAATAATAGAAACAAACTTGTCGGTTTATGTTTATCTAGTCAAATGTTCATGCACTACTCCGCAGTGCAGAACCCAGCTTTATATGTATATGAAAAATGGAAGTTTGTTATATAATGCCTAATTATACTACTAGACTCCCGTGTATTTTCCAAACATTTGCTAATCTTAAACTGTTCTTAAAATTTGAGTTTGTACAATATAATATATAGCAGAATCAATAGCAACACAAGTATTTATTGAAAACATAAACCTTTAACTTCTTAAATTTGTTTCTTTACATTGGAGGACGACATGTAAAGTTTCAACATCAGAACTTTAGTTAAACTAGCTGTTCTCCATAATTATTTGTTCTGATGAAGATTGTAGCCTAGGGCAAAGTTATATCCAGAATACTTTTACGGCGTTTTGGCCTTTGATCGGATTGGCGATGAAAGAACTTCTGAGCATGACTCGCAATTTGCGTAGCTGTTCTTGTTTGAACATAATTTCTGGCTATGTTCTTCCATTCTCCTTTTCCATGAATTTGTAAGCCTATCAAGAACAATCTAAACACAAAAGAGACACATTTCAATGTATTAGAAAGAAGGTGATAAATTAAAATTTGATATGTGTCAGCATTATTTATTCAAATTAACAAATAAATTAAAATAATTTGGTGAAGATGTGGCTTTTTTTATATATGCATAAAATGGTTGTTTCATTGTTTTGTGAATATGACTGATCCTGGACTGATATTAATTTGGCCGGAAATATGCCATGCAACAGATACCATACCTGTGATCCTCTTCGGTCCATGCCTTCCCTTTGCCTGCCTTTGGTATTTCCTGCATTTCAACCAACTTTCTCTTTGTGCCCCCACCGTTTGTTTCTTTTCCGATTTCTTTTTCCTTCTCATGTCTAGTTTCCGTTTGTACTGATGTCAATCCTGATTCCGGTAAAACTGAATTGCAATCTTGCTTAAACTTATTCTCTATTTCGCTACCAAAATTCACCACCGAAGGGTCTTTTTGTGAATGAATAGGTGATTTTTCAGAATTGGGTATAAAACCCATGTATCTATCCATGATCTGTTCTGGTTTTTTGTTTGGAAATTTGGCAAGAAGCTTTTCAAACCAATCAGAAGAGCTGCAATCAAGCTCATTCCGTGCATTGTTGAATGCCTTGATTTCTTCTTCGGTCCAATCCCTACTAACAGGATACATTATTTATGACAGCAAGTTAGGCAGGAGAGGAATATCTTATATTCTGAGGTGCTGGGAAGCAAGTGGTAACGGGGCTTTTTATAGGGTTTCTGCTGAATACAATTTTTTTTTTTTTTTTGGATACTATACGGGGTATAGAAAATCTGAGCGTGGAAAATAATATTTGCTCATTAATTATAACACGTCAAACATACATCAGTAACTTTTGCTAACACCGTACAATGAACATCATCTAATAGACAAAACATGTAGCTAATATAATCTATAAGTGTGTTTATTGTTCTCCAGTTTCATTTTCATTAACTATGGATTCGATTACTTGTGTTTATTGCTAATATATTTTCACACATGATATCCTGTAAATAACAAGTAGTAATAAAGGATGGGCATGTTCATTGGATTTGGAGGTCATATTCGGCAAAATTACTCATTAATTTTGTTCTGCACATTCTAAGTTTTAACTGGGACTTCAGTGAAGATTCTTCACTAGATTTTTTTATGTTCTTATTTTTTTTTTTTTTTTGTACTTAAGCAGTTATGGTCATTAAGCTTGTCCATCATTCACAATTTGATTCTTAATTTATTTATTATGGAAATGATAACCTGTTTCAATAAACCGTTATGAGTGTCTCGTTTATTATCTTTATTAATAGTTGGAATAGAAACACAATTTTTTGATCCGACCGTGAATTTTCAAAAATACCCTTACTATATTTTCTTTATTAATAACTGAAATAGAGCCCCAATTTTTTGGTCCGATCACAAATTTTCAAAAATACCCTTATATACAGACAAGTGATCATGCATTCAGTTCTCAATCAAAACAAAAATAACATCTATTTCCATATAAAAATTTTGATACATAAATTATATCACAATGGCAAGTCCTAATCCCAACGTAATTTTCACAATATTTTTCTCTATAATTTTGAACTTTTATTTATCAAATCTATATAAAAACTTAATGTTTTACAATGTTATATCATTTTGAAAATGTATTTTTATATGCACGTGCATTTCACGTACCAAAAAGTCTCATTTATTATTTCTAGGGTTGTTAATTCAATATAATAAGGATTCACTAGAAAATCATTTATATTCAAGTATTTAATTAGTACCACTCTTGTTATCAAAGAAAAAAAATGTAATTAATTATTTCTCTCTGCACAAATCCAAATTTGTATTCAGTGAATGTTGCATATTAATAATTATATACTAGTTAGCATAAATCTTACCATATACTTTAATTGGCCCATTCATCCATTTTATTTATTGGTTTTTAAGTCTTACTTCTCTCTCAATCCACCTATTTGACTGACATATATTCTTAAACCGCGTTTTTTTAAAAAATAAAACAAAATTTGAATAGATTTTCATAGTTGCGTGTAATTCATAGTATGATACCAGTTTAAGTTGATATATCATTTGGGGTTCATTTCTATTTTTTCTTGATACATGGTACAATTTGTATTTTGCAAGGTTATTCTGTTTTCTATATTGAGCAGTATTGAGAAGTATGCTATTTGAATTATTAGTTATGTACATAAACATCGCATGGTTTCATGTGTTGTTTTTGAAATAAAAATTATTAACTTAACGAGATAATGTGATTATGCACAGATAGATAGGTTACTTCTTCAGAAAATTTAAGTTTTCTCCTTAGCCATGGGGGAAAACGTTCCCTCTCTGAAAAATCCTCCATTATTTCCCGATTCAGACCTAGGTAGACCACCAGATCTCTCTCACATTAGAAATCCATCACAAAAAGATACCTTCATTGATGTAGAAGGTTTTCGAATCGTGCAAAATTGAAAAAGGGCTACTTATAATCGTCAGAAATCTATTCAGGAGGAGCCATTGGCTGACGTTAACAAAAGCATGGGGAATGTTGAGAAAATAAGGGATTCAAGATCCCAAATCCCCCAAAACATTACACCTAATAGAAGAGAAACATCAGAGAGTATTCGAAAGCTAGCTACCATCTCACTAAATAGAGATTGAGGGCAGAAAACATGGGCAAATATTGTTGCCGGGAAATACAAAAATCAAGAGACCGATGACTACAATCTGGAATACATCCTCTCCTTCAAAATCAGTGAAAAAAATAGGCGTTATGAAAGAGGAAATCTGCAAAAGAACCAAAGAGAAGTGGAAAAATATAGTTTTTGCTTATGTTGTTGGTGCCGAACCTTATTTTGTGTATTTAAAGCATATATTCAAAGTGTACGGAAACCATCAGGGGAGTTTGATGTGTATTCCAAAGAAAACTATTTTTTTCCTGATTAATTTCAAAGAGTCATCGGATTGTGAATGGATCTTCAAAAGCAACCCTTATTTCTATGATGGAAGAATCATCATAATGAAAAGGTGGTTTGGTAGCGTCAAATTTGATGGAGATCGATTAACAACTATGCCAATGGATAAGACCACCGAATGTTAATATAAACTTATGGGATCTTGAGGCTTTCAGCATCATGGCTAGTATTATTAAAATACCAATTATGTGATGTAGTCACAGGTAAGAAAATGAGATTGAGTTTTTCCTGAGTTCTTGTAGAAATGGTGCAAATGACGAACTTCCAAATGAAATCAATTTGACATTATACAATAGTAAAACAATAACACAAAAGGTGGAATATGAATGGGTTCCACCCAAATGCGACATCTGCATATGCTTTGGTCACCATAGGAGCCAATGCAGTTTAAAAGAAAACATGGGTTCCTAAGGAGAAAAATGTTCAAGAAAATCAAGAAAGTTGCAATCAAGCCGATGCTTCAAGGAAAAATATTAATTTGTTCAAAGAACAGGAAATGAACCAAGAAAATGAAAAGAGTTTTCAAAAAAATCAATTGTTTGAAGAAACAGTTGAAAAACCAAAATCAGCAAACAAAGGCTCACTAGAAGGGAATATACAACTCAATGGGCTTCCAGCACATATCATTGTCGAAGAATCCCCTCAGATATCAAAGAAATCAATAAGTATAAAAAACAAGAATACACGAGGGGATCAAAATAATATACAAGCCTTAGAATTTGGTATCCCCCCAATTTCAGATCCTTGTTTCAATACAGGCTAGTTAAAATCTAATATTCGTAATGATACAAGCATGGAATTGGCATCAGATATGGCAATGGTAGAGACAGAGGTATATTCTGAGGCAGCTGCAGTATCTGGTGATGCTAGAATGTACATCACCCACAGTGATATACCACGCAGCCTTGATCAACAAGCCATAGTACCACATTCCAAAAGTAATCACAAAGAGGTTAAAGGTAAAAGAAAAGAAGCAGATAGCTTCAAACAAAAATATATATTAGATAATCCAGAATGGGATGACCTAACAAGAAGTTTGAAGACTAGAGGATCAGAATATAAAAAAGAGGTAAAGCAGCCAGCCCAGGTATGAGAACGAGAAACTCTTTATATCTTACTTTATAATGTCTATTATAGCTTGGAATATTAGGAGCATGAATGCCCCTTATAAACAGTTAGAAGTCCTTACTGTTATAAGGAAGTATAAAGTATCAGTAGCAATAGTAGTAGAGAATAAACTTGATAATATCAGTTTTGATCAATTCTACCAAAAAACCTCAAATGACTAGGAAGGAATTAATAGTAATATAAGTGGAGGTAAAGGTAGAATTATGTTACTTTGGGAGTCTGATATATGGAATGTTAAAGATATAATTTTAAACTATCAGTTTATAAATTGTACCATTCATAACACACGTGGTTTAACTATTGAAATAACAGGAATTTATGCTAGTAATTTTGAGTCAGAAAGAGATATTCTTTTGATAAAACTAAAAGAGATTAATAAAAAGTTTAATAATCCTTGGATAATAGTAGGGGATTTTAACACTACAATGAATGATAAAGGGAAAGTGGTGGTAATCCACTACCTTTCAGAAAATTGGAAAAACTTCAAAAAATTTGTTAGAAACTGGTCTAACTGAACCTCTACGAAATGGAAATAAATTTACCTCGAGATTAGGTGAATATAGAAACATCCAATCTAAATTGGATTGGGTCCTTGTTAATAAAGAATTTTTAAATAAATTTGCTAATGTTTCATGTAAAACCGTAGAACAAAATACAAGTGATCATACACCTATTTTGTTAAACTTAAAAGATATTAATAATAAAATTACGAACAAACCTTTTAGGTTTATAAATGGATGGGTGCAAGATGAGAGTTATAAAGAAATTATGAAGGATTGTATTTCTTTCCAATGTTAGGGTAATGATCAATATAAATTTAATATGTTTTTAAAGTATACAAAGCATAAACTCAAACATTGGAATAAAATAAACCCCAAACACAAAGATGTAATCAATGAAATAAAATAAGAGGGTAAAAAGTTACAGGACCTGTTAAACAGCAATCCTAAGAATAAGGAAATTACGTTGAATTTTTTCACCAATCAAATTAACATGTCAAAAGAATTACAAACTAAATTTGGTACTTTAAAGCAAAAGGATAAAATTGATCGTTTAACTCAAAGGAATGAAGCTACTAAATTATTCTATGCTAGAATGTCACGTAGAAGGCATAATAATAATATAAATAATGTTTATGATGATAATGGTAGTTCTGTGAATAGTATTGAGAAAGTGGCTAAGGAGGCAATTGAGTATTGCGAGGATCCTTTTAATAATCAAGATAAACCTGAGGATATTCCGTACATTATTTGCAAGAAAAAAATTAATCTAATTGCTTTTAAAATTTTATTAGAGAAACTTAATAAAGAGGAAATTAAACAAATAATTTTTAGCTCTAATGATAATAAAAGTGCAGGTCCAGATTGTTTTAATTCAAAATTTTACAAAACCCACGGGGATAATATTAAAGGGGACATTCTAAATGTGGTTAACGAGTTTTTTGAAAATGGTAAATTTCTTAAAAGTTTCAATCATAATTTCATAACTCTAATTCCAAAACCAAAACCCCAACTATATAAAAGGTTTTAGACCAATTGCTTGCTATAATTATACATACAAAATCATTGCTATTGTTCTTAGTAAGAGATTAAAGAAATTTACACCATATACGATTTCAGAAAATCAAAGTGCTTTTGTACCAACGATATATATATATATATATATATATATATAATTTGTTGGATCATGAAATGGTGAGAAACTACAATAAAAGGTAATAGTATATGTATAAAGATAGATTTACAAAAGGCTTATGATCAAGTAAATAGAAATTTCATTTATAAAATGATGATAGAAATAGAGTTTGACAAAAAAAATTATGAATGAGTATATAAGTGTATTAATACAACAACTTTTTCTATACTGATTCAAGACCAACCAGTGGGTTTCACTAAAAGTAATAGAGGTATTAGACAAGGTGGCCCTCTCTTCCCTTATTTATTTGTTGTTGTAACGGAATACTTTACCATTTTGATGGATATAGAAGAGATTAAAAGGAATATTAGCCTAATTATCAGAACTAAACCTAGCATAACTAATCTTATATATGCAGATGGCCTTATGTTATTTATCTAGGCTAATATTTCTAATGCTACCGCCACTAAAGAAATCTTTGAGTTGTTGTGTAAGTTTGCAGGTTTACAAATGAATGAATTTAAAAGAAAAATCTACTTCAATAAACACTGCAACAACAAGGTAGAGGTATTAGAATGCTTGCACATTGCTAAAGGAAGTTTACCAATAAAATATCTGAGATTGCCTCTTTTTGCAAATTAAATCAAAGACAATGATTGTAATGCTTTTCTAGATAAGATTAAAGAAAGAATGGAGACATGGTCATGCAAATAGCTATTTGTAGCAGGAAGAGTTGAACTTATAAAGACAGTGATATATGCAATCATTCTATACTGGATGTAAACTCATCAAATTCTAGCAGCCACTATAACAAAATTGAGATGGCATGTGCTAAGTTTTTATGGAGGGGTGGATATCATAAAATGTCATGGGAAACAGCAGAGAGTATTGGAAAGAAGAAGCATGCCACGTTTGATGTTGGGAGACCTATAGCTACAAAGTTTCTAGAGTATGTTCTGTGTGGGGACCCACCCCAGTTGCATCTTTTAGTGGAGGCAGGCAGTTCATCTTATTTGTGGATAATTTCTCATATAATATCTAGGTCTATTTCTTAAGGGCCAAAGACAAAATATTTGCCCAATTTTGCAAGTGTAAGACCTTGGTAGAGAAGCAATCGATGAAGGGGTTGAAGGTTCCCAATGTTGGAAATAGTAGTGAATTTATGTCATAAGAATTTACTAAATATTGTGTATCCAAGCATGCAGTTAGAGATTTTTCTATTTCTGTCGAGTCACATTGTTATGGATTGGCGGAGAGCATGTGTTCGACATTATGGGAGAGAGCTATGAGCTTGAGAACGACAGTTGGTCTAGAATAGAGATTTTGGGTAGAAGCAATATCTATAGCAGTGTTTTTCATCAACCATACACCTTCTATTGCCATAAATATGAAGATCCTAGAAGAAGTATGGAAAAGATGGCATGTTGATCATTTATTCCTTAAAGTGTTTGGTTCCTCAGCTTATTTAGACAATAAGGGACATGATAAGTTGAAGCCTAGGAAAAGGTATGCGATATTTGATGATAGGTCTTTGATGATAGAGAAGAGGTGAAGAGGTATAAATTGTGGTGTAAAACAACTAGAAGAATTGTGTCTAGCAGGCATGCGATATTTGATGAGAGGTCTTTGATGAAGGTGGAGCCTCTATCAAGTAATGACATTGGGAGGACAAAAAATGCCACACATTTGGAGCCGTCAAATTGTTTCCATATTCAGAGAGATATTGGTATTTACGATAATACCATGGTGGATGAGAAGATTGTAGAGGTTTAGACTCTAGGTGGGGCTCAGTTGCAAGAAAGACCTTTTGGTTCAGTTGGCCCTATTTGTAAGAATATTTACATCGATGATTCTTCATCTTATGCTTTGAATGTTGCGGAGCTTGTTGGTGAGTCTGCTGGTGTTGACTTAGGAAAGTCTAGCAAAATTCTAGTGGAGGAGATTGGAGTAGCTAATATTGAGTATGTCCTCGCTCAATATGGAATAGAGAAGGTGGAGCGCTATTAAATCTCCATTGGTCTCTCAAAGTTTTGTATCTATAAGTTCGTCTCCTACATTGGATATATTGAAGAATTTTGATATTTGCTCGTATGTATTTTGTTTGTTGATTTGTATACTATCTTTCTTATGCTTGGAAAAGATTTGGAAGATCAGTTTGGGCAATATTGCCCAAACTAGTTCATATTGAGCTTGATGGCAAGACCCAACAATTTGTTGAGATATGGTGATGAAGAGAGATTGTTATATTTGAATAGAGGTGGAGCGTTAAATTTGGCTGATTCAAATATTTGCCAAAGAAGAAAAGAGTTTAACTAGTTGATTTTATCAATCAATTAGGTTATAGATGAAAAGAAAAAAAAAGAAAAGTTATGTGTGATTGCGTTTGAAGAAGGAAACTAATTAATTATCTAATCAATTAATTAGTCAAAGAATTTGTTATATGAAAGAAAGAAAATATTGCTGATGGAGATTGATTCAAGCAAGGAAATTTATGGAAACTAAGATTACCATTATCCATCTGCAAAGAAATCAAATCATAGATATTTGGAAAGATTTCAAGTTAACTGGACAATTAATTTTTTTTAATCTTCAAGTAACTCCTTCATTACGTCTATTTAAATGAAGGAAGCTCATCTTCATATGTGTGTATGTGAGAGAGCATCTCTCATTATCATCTTCTTGAGTAAACCCTAATTTCTATAGCCACATCAAATTAGTGGTCCTGAGCGCAAACAAGTCTTTGGAGAAATTGATTATTCAATTTGTAATTATATGTTAGTCTTCCACTTTGCTACCTATAATTTTGTAATCTCTCTCTTGTACTCTCTTTCTTCAGTAAATTAACGAATAGTTATTAGGTCCATGGATGTAGGCAATCTACTCGAACCACATTAAATTGTATTGTTCTCCGCTCTTTCATTTTTCTTTGTTTGGTGATTATTTTTCATTGAGTTTGTGGTAGATCATTAGTCGACAAGCTAGATCCTGCTATTTTGATTGATTCCATGCCTTAGCATTCCGCTGTAGTTTTGGAGTTAATGCAAATTAATTAAAATTTCGCACAATGAAAATTATGTTATGACAGCAACCGATTGGATGCAGGTGCTAAGGGTAAGTTAGTATTGAGAAAACAATTGATGAATGCTTAATTGTAAATTCAGTTAGTGAAATCCATGTTAATATTTTAATGGTAATCTAAAGATAAACTCATGTTGTCATGGTTTTTTGTTATTTGGCTTTGAAGAGCTTTATTGGTTTCCATCGCATGAAAAGTCAAACATTGGCAAAAATGCTATTAAGGTTTGTGGATTCAATTTGTGTGGATTTCTTCATTTGATTTTTTTTAGTAACCATTAGTATTATCATTAGTACGTTACTTCAAGATTTGCATTGGCTAATATGTACATTTATTTTTATTTGCATACCATTTAATCTTTGCATTAATCACCATTCAATATCACATTCAAATGTTTGGTGCATTCATTTTAAATTCTTTATGGATTCTTCACAGAAGTTTTATCCTTTCATCTTTATTTTAATTTTGTTATTGTAATCATTCGTTCAACTGCTTGTTTTATGGATGAGTGTATATCTTACGTATCTTGATTGAAGATATAATTCATCATTGCAAATTGATTCAAATATTGGATGCTCAGGAAATTGACTGGTTTACCTTAAGGTAAAATTACTTTGTTTACTGAAATATTTTTTCCATTTCTGTTATTTTATATGTTGATTTTATGCTTCTTAAAGTGCACACTGTCCATCCTAAAGTGGTTGTTATTGACCCTTGCTTAACAAAATTGTTTGGTTAACTAATTAATATATATATATCAAGGGTGGAAGTTAATGGTAATTGGGAGGTTTTATTTCTTTAGTTTATCGGGTTTGGCAGTAACAAATTCAACTTCATTGTGCTGTTAGTATTTAATGGCAAATGTTTCTTTTCTAGAGAGTGTTCAAATATTTTATATTTTTGAGAACTCTTATTTTTTTAATATTTTATTTTGCCGTATTAAAAAAAATGAATCTTATCAACGTTTCTTTTACATGATTCATCACTAAAATTTAGTTTTTCTGATCAGCAATTTAATCTTCTATTTATGTTAAATCGATATTTTCTTTCTAAAACAGTTATTTATTTTGACCAAAATAAATTCTTTTTTATGTATGTTTCTTTGGCACTTTAATACATGATTACAATATTTAGATTTGATGTTTGTTTTTCCTTTTCGCCTTCCTTTCAATAGTGTGTATCAATCCATTTTTGAAATTTGGGGTGTGGTTGAGTTTCAACAATTCATTTGTGCAATAAATTTGAAACCAATACTGCTTATATAAAATATTTATATATCAATATGGTTCCATTAAGCTCTGTAACATTAAAGTAGAAGCTTTCAAGTAAAATGGTTGGCTTCCTTATTATGTTCAAGAAGTTGCGTTTAGGTAGGAAAGTAAAATGTGAAGTTGATGTTTCTAAGTAAAATTCTTTCTATCATTGGTATTCAAATTATGAAAGTTTAGAGCAACACTTTGTGCAAATGAAGACTGTATTGTCTTAATGTCTTATTAGTTATCCTAGATTTGAGCCTTTGTTGAATAAATAAATAATATTCTACTTGTTCCCTCTTTCATTATAAAATTCATCCATCTACCATTAATTCTCCTATAATAGTCTGTTGTTACACACTATATATATTTGCTGATAATGATGCATTTATAATTTATCAGGGATGGTTTGAGTGCATCAAAATATAAACTAGGTTTATTATGTGGAGTTGATCAGCCAAATCTATAGGCTAAAAAGGACTATTTGTTTAGTTGTATCCTCATTTTGTTCACGGTGTTCTTTTTTAGACATCTATTGGCTCAAGGTAGACATTTTAAACAATTTTGCATTTCGACAAGCAATTCGTCAATTAGATAAATCCAAACTCAAAAAATTCACACTTACAGCGGCACAAAAGGTTAACCACAAATAAATTTATTTTACGATGTTGATCCTAATATAAAGACTACGTATCGTACATTCTTCAATCTAATAAATGCTGCTTTCTAATATAAACTTAACCAAATTCTTTATTGTGTATCCTAGGTTGATTAAGTTTTCAAAGTTGATCTTTATGCTTTAAACCTATACATATAATCTGATTCTAATATAAAATATTCCAACTTTCATTTCTCAGATCATATTTCTATTTAAAATTTCTTACATTGACTTGAAATATTCATTTGGAATGTTTGATTTTCATTTCTTATATTTCCACTATTCTGTATATGTATATGTGTGTGTGTGTGTGTGTGTGTGTGTGTGTGTGTGTATATGAAGCAAATAATTTCTAATTGCGATTATTCATACATTTTATTCAATCATTGAATTCTATCTCTTTTAGTGAATTATTGTTTGATCAAAGGCAATAATTATTAGTTATTCCTTGTTTATTGGCTTGGAAATTTTAAGAGCTTCGTTGGCGATCGGTGTGGAGAAAACAAGCGTCTCATATATGGTTGAATGAAAAGAAAGCATAAGGATGAGATAGATACAAGTTGTTTAAATTTGATATAAATGCCTTTTGTTTTCCACTTAGATTTTTAGTTCTGACAATTATAGTAGTATAGAAGCTTTAATATTGGTTGATTCTCAATAAAGCAGCATCAAATTATGTATTTTGGTTTTGTGTTTGTTATTTTATAGAATCAACAAGGACCAATTTTGATGTTGCACTTTAAAAAATCAACTTGCTTAGATTAATTGTCTAATAAAATAATAATATATACTGATTATTATTCATCTTGAAATTATCACCAAAATTTACCTTTTTGACATACTTAAATTCGAAAGTTATGGTTCGTATTCGATTACATAAAGAAAAAAATGTGATGCTATTTTAGCTCTTGGAAGGCTAAATTCTTTCATTATCCCACACACAAACGCATGCACGTAAACAAGAACGTGTTTTATCCAAGTTGGACATTGAAGTTACACACAGTTGATGAATTATTCTTTCCTTTTCCTATTGAATTTTTATAAGTGTTTCATATATATATATATATATATATATATATTTGATTAGTTTTCTTTTGTGTTCGACGACACTTTTTCATATATTTAAGGTGATTATATGTGTGCATATGATTTATATATCATCAAGTATGTGAGCGTGATAATGAGATAATGCTACACCATATTAACTTTTTGATCAAAATTATCTTCATTGGGGAGCACAATGTATCATATTTTAGGGAAACACCCAAATGCACAGAAAATGCAGCTAAGCTTATAAATGTTGCTTCTCGTTTATAGAAGCACTCTATACAAAATTGCAAACATGAGCATATGTTCAAGTGTGTTTGTTTGTAGTAGTAGGTTTTGCAAATTTATGTTGATGTTGTATTAGTCAATTAACATAAAAAATGAGTAAACATAATTGTATACCATTGTAGACATTGTAAGTGAAGCGTATGTTTTGCAATTATGCAAATATTTTTTCCCTTACTTTGGCTAACTCCATATATTAATTCATTTTTTTGCAAGTGTGTCTTTATATTTCTTAGATGTCTAAATGTCGATTGCATGGACAACTAAGAAAAAACTATGTCACGAAGTATAATGACTTTATGAAAAATGAGTACAAATTTTTTTTTCTTTCTAAACTATAAGAATGGAAGAATTTCATTAGATTTTTTCCAATATTATATTAGGAGACCAAATGCAGTTGGTGGTTGTTAATGTGCTAAATTGGCAAGATATAATAATTCCCTCTTTATGTGCTTCAGTTTGTTGAAATGAGGATTATTATATTAATTTGATTCCTTATTAACCATGTATCTCATATCCCCATACGTAAGCCTTACTTTTTAGTGTAATTATTTTTGTAATTTTTTTAGTCAGTTTCACATTTCAGCTTAATTAGCAAGGACATGCATGTCATAAAGGAAAAGGAGATTATGCATTATATCGAATCAAAGATTCCCACAATGGCTATATAAGCAATATAATATGGAAATGTTACCAAAACCAAATTTCTATCTGTTATACTTAGTTATGTGTTTTGTCAGATGAATAAATATACATACATGTTTCCAAGTTATCCAAATTATTTTTTTCCAGATAGTATTGAAAAATTTAATCATGTGCTTATAACCTTTCGCAAAATAAAACTGTTCGGTTAAGCTACAAATATGATATTTGTCATTTGGTTGAAATTGTTACCTTATACAAGTTACTGTTGAGGGAAGACTTCCTAAAGGATATTTAAATTTAGTTGGAATCAAAAGATATTTCTTTCAAAAAATGCAATATGTGGTTCGTAATTCATATGTTCATGTATATCCAGAATATAGGGGATATTTTTGTCAGATTGACTTTACATAACTTATAACTAGGATGATTCTCTAGAAAACACATGATACTTCTACTATGCTTTCCTATAATACTTTTCCACGCCACTGATTAATGAAGACAATGGGTAAAAGCAATGAGTTACTTTAAATATTTGTAATTTCACTATGTCTGTTGCCAAAACTCAAACTACAACATCAAATCAACAATGCATGGAGGATTTCATGAAACAGTGGGTAGGTAAAGGAAATAAAGAAAGGCAGATGCACAAAATTCAAATAAAGTAGGTAATAAAAAAGGTGCAATAGTTACCCATCTTTGGGTATTAGTAATTTAGTATAACGTATTGGTTCATTTGTACAAAATAATTAGTGTCAAATCTCGATGAACTATGAGCTATAATTCAATGTTATTGTATGTTTCCGGGTTTGTTCTATTTGGATAGCAAATATTAACCATCCCATGAATAATTTTTCCTTAACATTGGTTTTATGGCCCTATATCTGAAAATTAATCATGATGTGTATTATATAGATAGCTTAGATACATATCTTTTGCTCTTTATTTTCATAGCCTGATATTAATCCTACTAGTGTATACCCAAATAAATTGAAATTTGTCTGTATCTGTATTCGAAAAATGGATCTAAATGTGAATATGATGTAGTTTTTATCAAGATTATAGTTTAAATTATTTTATTTTACTACAATGGATGATATGTATATATTGTTGTATTAAGTTAATAGTTTATATTATATACTTTTAAGATGCATTAATTGTTCAAAATTATTTATTATCAGTATATCTGTGTATTTTTCGTTCATTTATAACCGATGAGATTGAAAAAATAATATTAAACCAAAATTTTCAATTTTTATTTTTAGATTTATCAATAATTGGTGGATAGAATAATTATCGGATATTTATTTGCATCCGCGGATGTAGATCGGAAAATGATTTCGAAAAGTAACATAGATGTGACATTATCCACATTTGAGAGTGCTTGTTTATACATGAACCTGGTATTGAAGTTTTATGTATGTATTATTACCAACTTATGTACTTTCATTGACCACACTTTGAACTTACTAAAGTTTCTATTTTTTTCTTCTAACCTTAAGTTGATGTTCAGCTAAAATAGTTATTTACATTAATAAGAGCTGCTAGCTTTTAATAACCCTCATCCTTCAAAAAGGCACGTCTTAGTAAAAATTATGAATTTGTAAAAAAAATTTGGAAACTAATTCTTATATAGTATTAGCTACCACTTATTAAGTTTATACCAGAAGTAATTTCCTCTTCTTTCAAATTATTTAGAGATAAATTATGTGTGGAAGTTTAATACTTTGTCTTCTAAAATAATGTATATCATGGTTTTCATCCATTTATCACCAGCACGCATAAAAAATACTAGTATGTTTTTGCTCAAAATTTTTGCTCCTAAATTTTTCGATTTACTATAAATAGTAATGTAAAAATGAAGTGACCCACTTCTTTTGGATTGTTATTTTTCAGTGATTTACTGTTGAGATTTTTTTTTTCCAAACCAAGTGATCACTTCTTTAATTTCATTTTCCCCAAGATCCAAATTCTTACCAATATAAAAATATTAGTATATAAGTCAATTCAAGTCATTTATATATATGAAGATATATAAATGTTTCCTTGCTTATCAGAGTATTAAAAATTAACAAGGAAAATTCAATCACACAATATTTCTCATTTTTCAGAGAATTGGTGTCACATAGCCATTTCTATTTTTACATTCCTCTTTTTGATCTCAAGCTTGACTAATAATAAATTCGAATATTGCCACTTATAATTTTCTTGCTTATTTCTCAAATTAATTGGTTTCTTGGTTTACAAGCCATACATTTAAATTCCGGAATTCTTTTGTGATTTGGTACTTATCATATGAATTATGAGGTGATAAACTAGGTTGAAGTCTAAGCAGAGAAAAACAACACATGTGATCAGGGTTTAGACACAACAAGCACAAACCAATCATGACAGACAAAATACATATTTCCTGGTTAACTGAGCAGATAGTCATCACATGAGTGATGGTGTTGTGAGCTACTTTATAAATCACACAACTTCTTATATCTGGAGCTAGAAAAGTGTTGAATCCGGTGTCTTACCACTTAGTATCAGTTTTGAAGCTATAGTATCAGATTTTCCCAACCTAGTATTAGATCAGTAGTTATAGTATCAGAAATTTCCTACCTAGTATCAGTTTTATAGTATCAGATTTCTCCTAATTAGTATCAGTTTTATAGTATCATAACTGAAGTGCCTCAAGACTGTCTAGAAAAAAACATGTTCACATATCAGATTAAATGGCATCTTCTCCTTCAGCATTATCTACTAAAACTATTTCAGAACTTGTTACTTAAGTCCACAACTCACAAACACATATAACATTTAAGTTTCTTTTTCTTCTTACATGCTGTTTTCCAGATATCAAAGTAAAAGACACTCATTAAAATACTTAGAACATATTAGAGTTTTCCTAACTTAATTATTACAAAGACACTGCTACTTCTCTTAAACACTTTAAATTCCTCAAGATCTCCAAATATCCATGCAAGCAAGCAAGCAATTCATGCATCTTTCCCTGCAGCAAAACTTTGAACTGCCTCAATAAAATGAGACACCCCAAGTATTGCAAAGGCAACAAATAGGGTCAGAAATAAATTCTGGTGTGAGTGAAATCAAGTATGCAAAATATCTTGTAAATTCTTAAGGCTGTATAGAGAACTTTTCTATTAAATGCTATTCAAATCCCAATCAAAATCTGAGAATGTGTATATTTAAGTCTATCTATAAACATACATCCAAGCATTCATCCATTCACTTCATTCAGTTGTACAAGTACAAAACTCCTATGGATTAACTCCCTGAATTCCATAGCATAATTTCTCCTTCTCATCTTTTCATTTTGTTTGGTCTGAACTCTTGCCATTGAACACCATGTGTGCATTGCAAAGGGGCTCAGTTCTGTTAACCCTTTACACAGAGGCCTACGGGACTTAAACAAGTCATGCACATACCCATCAACCACCTGCTGATGAGTAGATCAAGGCACTACTCCTAAATTATTTTATAATTTAGAGACCATGCTTATTTATTTCTTTCTGGGGAATTTTTCTTTTGATTCCAGAGATACTCGTATTCTTTCCTTCCTTATATAGGTCAAGAATTATTAAAATCACCCAAAGATCATATCCAGACATACAAAGCATTCATGTAAAATTGCACACCTTATTTCAAAGTCATTTTTGCTTTAATCACATTTTTCTAAAACCTACTTATATTTTTATTTCTAGAAATTTCCATTTCTTACACAAATATGAAGAAGTCATTTGCAAAACTATATTTATTCTTTTACTGTGAACATAGGGAATGGTTTTTGAGAAAAACCCATAAAAACTTATTGGTTTATGATCTGAACAAATCAGCACATATTTGTAATATTGCATTGTTCATATCATTTTTAATATAGACTAGACATAAGCATAAATCTCAATATTCACACTGCCTAATTCTTTTCTTTCATTGATACCCTATTCCACAGTAAAATATTTGATTCATTTTTCATATCAAAACTAGCATATATAAAATCTATTCCTGTGATTAGTGTATTTGTTTGATTATCTATATTTTAAAACAAAAACTGAAACCATCACAACAAGTCAAAACAGATTAAAACCTCATCCAAAAACTCAACCAGAATACCATCCATGATCAACATATTTTCATCCAGAAAATAAAATCAAATAGGAAAAACATAATGTAATGTTTATATAAAATAACTTGGCTGCCCTTAACATGGGTCTTAATGCCTTACAGATCATAAGTGATTAATCACTCACCTTCCTCCTCTCTTCCCCGAGAATGTCTTAAGCTTGAAAACAGGGTGAGCTCTCCTTTCTATTTTTTTTTAGTGTGTTTCTATTTTCCCCCAGAGAAAACCTCTGCTTCCCTCTTGATTTAAATCATTTTGCTAGGGTTTTACTAAAGGAAAAACCCATTTTATCCTCACATTACTCAGAGAATTATGTGTGTGTTGTTATGGCTAAATGTGCCATTTTCTCTTGATTTCTATTTCTAGTAAAAGCAGTTGCTTCTCTGCTTTTCTGTGCACATGCTATTTGCATGATCCATCTACACATCATCTTTGTGTGACTCAGATACATTGTATACCTTGTTAGGCCTGAATGGTCCTCTTATATTATTTCAAACCATTTATTTCCTGATTTATTTTTGAGAAGGTGTTTATGCACAATAATACTAAACTGGTTCTCATGCAATTTGGTTATCAAAAGGGCTTTATCATTTATACTTCTTTGGCTACTCATATCTAATACATATATATTTATTGAAAAATCTCTATCCTCTTATTTATTCATTTCACTTACTCCTAATATTATTATTGTCAGACTATATTTTCTTTTCTTAAATATTCTCATTTTAAAATTATTTTTATCTCAATAATTTGGGTCTTCACATACTCTCCTCCTAAAAGGAATTGTGTCCCACAATTATTCTCTCATACATTTCCATCCAAATGTATACAAAGCATAATTTCAATTGAATGAAATTTCAGAAACTCATTCATTCCAAATCAATCAAATATAAATAAATAATTTTAAAATCCCATCATAATTTTTAAACATACCTTTAAGTAGAAAACAGATTAGGATATTTATCCTTTATCCTCTCTTCAGCCTCCCAAGTGCAATCATTCCCATCCAAACTCCATTGGATTTTAACTAGTTTAATTATTTTATTTCTCAGCTTCTTTTCTTCTCTAGCCACAATGCCCACTGGTTCCTTTTTATAAACCAGATTTTCTTGAATTTCAACATGTGTAGGAGATTCAAGAATGGACTCTTTATCATGCACCCATTTTCTCAATTGGGATACATGAAATACATCATGTATTTTGCTCAATTCCTCTGGTAACTTCAACCTATAAGCTAAAGTCCCTATTCTTTGAACAATTTCATATGGTCCTACATACCTTGGTGACAGTTTCCCTGCTTTTCCAAATCTCAATATTTTCCTCATTGGTGAAACTTTGAGAAACACATAGTCTCCCACCTCAAATTCTACTGGCCTTCTCTTTTTATCTGCATAAGCTTTCTGTCTCTCTTGAGCTACTCTCATTCTTTGCCTCACTAATTCAATTCTTGCAGAAGTTTCTTTTACATGGTCTGGTCCAAGCAACACCCTTTCACCAGCCTCCATCCAACATGCAGGAGATAAACAAGGCTTCCCATACAAAGCCTCAAATGGAGCCATTCCTATAGTGGATTGGTAGCTATTATTATAAGCAAACTCAGCTAAATAAATATGATCCTCCCAGTTGCCTCCAAAATCAAGTATGCATGCTCTCAGCAAATCCTCTAAAACTTTATTAACAATCTCAGTTTGCCCATCTGTTTGTGGGTGGTAGGCTGTGCTTAGGCTTAGTTCTGTCCCCATAGCTTCTTGAAAGCTACTCCAAAACCTTGAAGTAAACAAAGTATCTCTATCACTAATGATAGTCTTGGGGATGCCATGCAACCTCACTATTTCCTTCACAAATAATTGAGCTAGCTTGTGAGCACTTCTGTTTGAACTTATTGGGATAAAGTGTGCTGTTTTTGTGAGTCTATCAACCACTACCCAAATACTATCATTTCCCTTCCTTGTTCTTGGCAAACCATCCACAAAATCCATTGATATACTCTCCCATTTCCAAGTAGGCACTTCCAAAGGTTGCAATAGGCCTGAGGGCCTTTGATAGTCTGCCTTTACTTGTTGGCATGTCAAGCAATTTGCCACATATTTTGCTACTGCTCCTTTCATTCCTGGCCACCAATAATTTCTCTTGAGATCATGGTACATTTTTGTACCACCTGGATGGATAGTATACTTTGTTTTGTGATGCTCATCCATAACTTCTTGCTTTAGTTCCCCTACATTTGGTATGCAGAGTTTCCCCTTTTTCCTTAAGTATCCTTTTCCATCTACCTCATAGTTTTCCACTGTCATGCCTTGGGATATCATGTTCTTTTTCTCCTTCAAATTTATATCTTGATTCTGCATTTGTCCTATTTTATCAACCAGTGTTGATTTTAAGGATAAGAGGCTTAATTTACCATATTCAATCATCTTACTGTGTGTCTTAGCTGATACACTAGCTTCTTCTTTCACTTCCACCTCACTAAGAATTATCAAATCCTTGAATTCTACCATCATTAAGCTTGCCAATTTAGCTTGATGTCTACTTAATGCATCTGCTACTTTATTAGCTTTTCCAGGGGTATACAATATATCAAGATCATAGGAAGCTAGAAATTCTACCCACCTATGTTGCCTCATGTTCAAGTCTTTTTGGGAAAACAAATATTTAAGTGACTTATGATCAGTAAACAATTCAAACTTAGCACCCAATAAATAATGTCTCCATAGTTTCAATGCATACACCACAGCAGCTAGTTCTAAGTCATGTGTAGCATACCTAGTTTCATTTGGCTTGAGTTGCCTTGATGCATAAGCTATGACTCTACCATGTTGCATAAGCACTACCCCCAATCCAGATCCACTAGCATCTGTGTAAACTACTAATTCTTCATTACCCTCTGGCACTTGTAAAACTGGAGCTTCTACCAGTGCCTTCTTTAGTGATATGAAAGCTTGTTCACACTTCTCTGTCCACACATATGGTTGCTCCTTTTTAGTTAACTTGGTCAATGGGATAGCTATCCTTGCAAAATCTTTTATAAATCTCCTGTAATAGCCTGCCATTCCCAAAAATGACCTCACCTCAGTTACTGATTTGGGTCTACTCCAAGATTGCACTGCCATCACCTTATTTGGGTCTACACTAACCCCTTGTTGTGATACAATGTGCCCCAAAAATTTTACTTCCTTCTGCCAAAATGTACATTTAGAGAATTTGGCTTTTAAATCATGTGCCCTCAGTCTAGACAAAACCAGATGCAAGTGCTTTACATGATCTTCTTCTGATTTTGAATATACTAAAATGTCATCAATAAAGACAACCACAAATTTGTCTAGAAAATCTCTAAATGTTCTATTCATCAAATCTACAAAATATGATGGTGCATTTGTCAATCCAAAAGGCATCATCAAAAATTCATATAATCCATACCTTGTGTTGAAGGCAGTATACTTAATACTCTCTTCCTCCACCTTCATCTGATGAAACCCAGAGGCTAAATCTAGCCTTGAAAAGACCCTTGCTCCATTTAATTGATCGAATAGATCATCAATTCTAGGAAGTGGATATTTGTTTTTAATGGTGACTTTGTTTAATTCCCTATAATCAATGCACATTCTCAAAGTACCATCCTGCTTCTTCACAAATACAATTGGAGAACCCCAGTTTGAACTACTAGGCCTTATGAAGCCTTTCTGCTCCAGTTCTTCCAACTGATGTTTCAATTCCAGAAGTTCTTTAGGACCCATTCTAGTTGGCTTCTTGATGATTGGGCTGGCTCCTGGGATTAGCCTTATTTGAAATTCTACTTGCCTATTTTCTGGAACACCTATGACTTCACCAAAGACATCTGGGTATTCATTTATAATTTTTATGTCCTCCAGTGTTAATTCTTTCTCAGTCATGCTACATACGTGGTTACAGTAATTGATTTTAGCAATTTCACTCATAACTATAATATTTTTACCATTTTCTGTTTTCAGAGAAATAGTAAGATTTTCTAAGTTTAAAATTGCTTTGTATTTTCTTAGCCAATCAATTCCTAGAATAATTCCTATTCCAGGATATTTTAGCACAAACAAATCAGAACTAAACATATTTCCACCTATGTTTAACTCTACTCCCAAACATTTAATCCCTAGCATGCAAGAATCACCTAGTGGGCTCTGAATAAACAAGGGATTATCAACTAAATAGCATGTGAGAGTTAATTTATTCACTATGTCTTGGGATATTAGTGAATGTGTTGCTCCAGTGTCATATATAACTGAGATGGGGTGATCTTTAATTAGAAGTATACCTTCCAATTGTCCAGGACTTCCCACTGCAGTTGCTTTTGCTTTGCCCTCAAGTGCTCCTACCTTTGCCCCCTTTTTGAACTCTGGGCAGTTTCTTTTAATATGGCCTTCCTTCCCACAGTTATAGCAGCTAAACAATGCCTTCTTGGCTGCTTGACACCTATTACTCATGTGTCCTTCTTTGCCACAATTAAAACAAGTAACCTTCTTCTTAGCTTCCCCAGTGGCTGCTCCCTCCATTTTCTTATCCATATTCTTTTTGTCATAGGGATGTGCTCTATTTTTCCCCTTCTTTTGATTGGTAGCCCTCATGCTCCTAAATTTTTCCCTTGCATTGTCATGTTGTTCAAAAGAAAGAGCAAGGTCTATGACTTGATCAAATGTTTTATCCTTGTATGGTAACATTGCTCTACTCAGACCTGCATTTAATCCTTGGATAAATCTTGAATTCTTTGATTCTTCATCTCCTATGAGCATAGTTCCATACTTGGACAAACTCTCAAATTTTTGAGTGTATTCAGTCACACTCATTGGTCCTTGCCTCAGCCTTATGAATTCTTCTAGCAATGTTGCCTTAGCTGTAGCTGGAACAAACCTTGCTTCAAGCATTTCCTTGAATTGATCCCATGTTATCTCATTTTCTGGCCTTCCTGTGATGATCACCTCCCACCAATCTAAGGCTGCTCCTTTGAGTCTCCTTGAAGCTATCTGCCTCTTTCTTTGGTCATTAATTTGCATATCTGCAAATATCCTTTCCAAAGTTCTCAACCATGTCTGCACTCCCATAACTCCCTCAGTGCCTTCAAAATCCTTGCCTCCCAAATTTGAAAATGTCTTCAATAACTTAGCTAATTCCTCATGAGGATTCTCTTCCCTCTGCACTGCTCCTTCTCTAAATGCCCTCACCAAATCGTGCAAGTTAACCATTGGTGTTGTATTGGAGGGTCCTGCTCCATGACTTGGTGGTCTTCCTACCATGATTCACTATTCAATTGCATAGCTAGTCAGTCATATTTCTAATTTAATTATTTTTCTGAAATTTATTTCTACTGTGGATGTTTATTTCTATCATTACTATATCTTTTTTAGAATTTTATCCTTACAAGAAAATTGGATAATATATTTATGCTATGTTTTAATAACATAGCTCTGATACCAACTGAAGTGACCCACTTCTTTTGGATTGTTATTTTTCAGTGATTTACTGTTGAGATTTTTTTTTTTCCAAACCAAGTGATCACTTCTTTAATTTCATTTTCCCCAAGATCCAAATTCTTACCAATATAAAAATATTAGTATATAAGTCAATTCAAGTCATTTATATATATGAAGATATATAAATGTTTCCTTGCTTATCAGAGTATTAAAAATTAACAAGGAAAATTCAATCACACAATATTTCTCATTTTTCAGAGAATTGGTGTCACATAGCCATTTCTATTTTTACATTCCTCTTTTTGATCTCAAGCTTGACTAATAATAAATTCGAATATTGCCACTTATAATTTTCTTGCTTATTTCTCAAATTAATTGGTTTCTTGGTTTACAAGCCATACATTTAAATTCCGGAATTCTTTTGTGATTTGGTACTTATCATATGAATTATGAGGTGATAAACTAGGTTGAAGTCTAAGCAGAGAAAAACAACACATGTGATCAGGGTTTAGACACAACAAGCACAAACCAATCATGACAGACAAAATACATATTTCCTGGTTAACTGAGCAGATAGTCATCACATGAGTGATGGTGTTGTGAGCTACTTTATAAATCACACAACTTCTTATATCTGGAGCTAGAAAAGTGTTGAATCCGGTGTCTTACCACTTAGTATCAGTTTTGAAGCTATAGTATCAGATTTTCCCAACCTAGTATTAGATCAGTAGTTATAGTATCAGAAATTTCCTACCTAGTATCAGTTTTATAGTATCAGATTTCTCCTAATTAGTATCAGTTTTATAGTATCATAACTGAAGTGCCTCAAGACTGTCTAGAAAAAAACATGTTCACATATCAGATTAAATGGCATCTTCTCCTTCAGCATTATCTACTAAAACTATTTCAGAACTTGTTACTTAAGTCCACAACTCACAAACACATATAACATTTAAGTTTCTTTTTCTTCTTACATACTGTTTTCCAGATATCAAAGTAAAAGACACTCATTAAAATACTTAGAACATATTAGAGTTTTCCTAACTTAATTATTACAAAGACACTGCTACTTCTCTTAAACACTTTAAATTCCTCAAGATCTCCAAATATCCATGCAAGCAAGCAAGCAATTCATGCATCTTTCCCTGCAGCAAAACTTTGAACTGCCTCAATAAAATGAGACACCCCAAGTATTGCAAAGGCAACAAATAGGGTCAGAAATAAATTTTGGTGTGAGTGAAATCAAGTATGCAAAATATCTTGTAAATTCTTAAGGCTGTATAGAGAACTTTTCTATTAAATGCTATTCAAATCCCAATCAAAATCTGAGAATGTGTATATTTAAGTCTATCTATAAACATACATCCAAGCATTCATCCATTCACTTCATTCAGTTGTACAAGTACAAAACTCCTATGGATTAACTCCCTGAATTCCATAGCATAATTTCTCCTTCTCATCTTTTCATTTTGTTTGGTCTGAACTCTTGCCATTGAACACCATGTGTGCATTGCAAAGGGGCTCAGTTCTGTTAACCCTTTACACAGAGGCCTACGGGACTTAAACAAGTCATGCACATACCCATCAACCACCTGCTGATGAGTAGATCAAGGCACTACTCCTAAATTATTTTATAATTTAGAGACCATGCTTATTTATTTCTTTCTGGGGAATTTTTCTTTTGATTCCAGAGATACTCGTATTCTTTCCTTCCTTATATAGGTCAAGAATTATTAAAATCACCCAAAGATCATATCCAGACATACAAAGCATTCATGTAAAATTGCACACCTTATTTCAAAGTCATTTTTGCTTTAATCACATTTTTCTAAAACCTACTTATATTTTTATTTCTAGAAATTTCCATTTCTTACACAAATATGAAGAAGTCATTTGCAAAACTATATTTATTCTTTTACTGTGAACATAGGGAATGGTTTTTGAGAAAAACCCATAAAAACTTATTGGTTTATGATCTGAACAAATCAGCACATATTTGTAATATTGCATTGTTCATATCATTTTTAATATAGACTAGACATAAGCATAAATCTCAATATTCACACTGCCTAATTCTTTTCTTTCATTGATACCCTATTCCACAGTAAAATATTTGATTCATTTTTCATATCAAAACTAGCATATATAAAATCTATTCCTGTGATTAGTGTATTTGTTTGATTATCTATATTTTAAAACAAAAACTGAAACCATCACAACAAGTCAAAACAGATTAAAACCTCATCCAAAAACTCAACCAGAATACCATCCATGATCAACATATTTTCATCCAGAAAATAAAATCAAATAGGAAAAACATAATGTAATGTTTATATAAAATAACTTGGCTGCCCTTAACATGGGTCTTAATGCCTTACAGATCATAAGTGATTAATCACTCACCTTCCTCCTCTCTTCCCCGAGAATGTCTTAAGCTTGAAAACAGGGTGAGCTCTCCTTTCTATTTTTTTTTAGTGTGTTTCTATTTTCCCCCAGAGAAAACCTCTGCTTCCCTCTTGATTTAAATCATTTTGCTAGGGTTTTACTAAAGGAAAAACCCATTTTATCCTCACATTACTCAGAGAATTATGTGTGTGTTGTTATGGCTAAATGTGCCATTTTCTCTTGATTTCTATTTCTAGTAAAAGCAGTTGCTTCTCTGCTTTTCTGTGCACATGCTATTTGCATGATCCATCTACACATCATCTTTGTGTGACTCAGATACATTGTATACCTTGTTAGGCCTGAATGGTCCTCTTATATTATTTCAAACCATTTATTTCCTGATTTATTTTTGAGAAGGTGTTTATGCACAATAATACTAAACTGGTTCTCATGCAATTTGGTTATCAAAAGGGCTTTATCATTTATACTTCTTTGGCTACTCATATCTAATACATATATATTTATTGAAAAATCTCTATCCTCTTATTTATTCATTTCACTTACTCCTAATATTATTATTGTCAGACTATATTTTCTTTTCTTAAATATTCTCATTTTAAAATTATTTTTATCTCAATAATTTGGGTCTTCACAAAAAAATAAAAAATACAATCATTCTTTGCTAACCATTCGATAAGACTTTAGTTTAATAACATAATTTTCATACACAGCTAATGAAATGAAAAACTCAATATCATTGTTATTTGAATAGTGCATACACAAAAATTATATAATACTGGTATTTTAATTTACAATGCACAATTCACCATGGTTTATTTATCTTGATCTAAAGAAGGTATTACTGATCGGGCAACATTATTTGGTATGCTATTATTTTTCCGTTTGGCTGGAAATCTTCAAAAATTAATAATATTTCATGTTTTGAGTTATAAATTATAAACGATGCATTATTACTAAATCAATCAACTATTTTAATTACCATCGTGTGTTGATGTTTTACGCACATAGATCTTACGATATATATTCTGTGCATAAAATAGAACTACTTTTGAATGCCTTTTCACCAATTAAACCCAATATTCAATGTTAAAAAGTTCTAAGTTTTAGTAAAGTATGTGCAAGCTTAGTTCCCTTGGTGTTTGTAGATCTAGGTCAGTTAACTATAATCACTTAAGTTGGAATACATTAGGATTTTAATTTATCATGTTTCTTAAAATTTGTGTAATGCTTTTGTAGAATCCCTTCTATATCAATTTGGACTATGAGCACATAGCCTTTTTAAAAGGATAAAATAAATTTGAAGTATTTATATCCCTACTTTTTGGCTATGTCGTGTATATGCTCTCTCATGAAGAGAATGTGTGATTTTGATTGCAAATGGAGGTACTGTACAGTATAACAACATGATAGTTGCAATAATTGCATTTTATGGTCCTAACAAAATGATAAATTGTCGACCTGAAAATATATTATATTTTTTTTACCACCATTGTATGTAAAAAAGGTTGATTTCTTGAAAAATATTACGCTAGGCCATTTTAGTTTTATTGTTGTGATATTTCATTATTGTGTAATTTTTATTATCATATGTTTACAAATGTCACATGTTGACAAATGTGTTCAGATTGGTTATCATGTTGCACACTATTGCTTAAAGCGCTTTTGCCTTCAGCAAACTGATGTAAGTTCTAACTTAAAAATTGACTTCGAAGAATTTGGTAATCATTTGTTTCCCTATTCTACACAAATTCCTTTCTTTTTCAAAGTTTTCGATAAAAAGTAGTGATCATTATGTCCAGTTTTGGTTAATTCAACATAAAATTCAATTCAACCTCTACGTTCTAGAATGCATAATCTTATATTATAGTGATATTAATGATGTTGGTTCAATGTAAATGATACCTACTGTTATTTGAATTCCTAATGTTGACATAAATTTGGGTAGCTCTAAGGACCCGTAATACAAAGAAATTTGGTACCTATTATATTTAGCATCTCTACCGGAGATATTCATAAAACTTAATATACTAATTATAATTGAGTGGCGTGAGCATACATAGATAATGGGTGGCTAACGAATCAAAAATTACGCCAAATAATGCAACTTCTAATTATTTTTAGTCCAACATCGATTCTATCAATGCCTCTATAGTTTATGCAACTATATCATAATAGGAATGTACATCCAAACATTAATGGTAATGGTTTAAAGATTTATCATCTAAAATTGTACAAATTAGAGAAACCATTAATGCTTTGTAGACTAAATCTCATGTGCCACATTCAAATATCTAATGTCCATGTGCCTTTCCAGTAATGTATCAAAATCCTGATACATTGATAAGGACAATTAATCCATACTCATCATAGAGTAGTCCTATCCTTTTGTGATGTGGAGCTATGTTTTACATAGGTTATCGTATTATTAATATAGATGTTGACTATGAAGAAAATATGCTCAAAACTTCTATTTTTGTGATTGAATCCATTATTTATCATTGGTTTTTCTTTTATTAGCGGTCTCCATCAAATGAATCAAGTTATTGAACATCATATGGTGAAGTTATCATTATTTAGGAGTTGTTATGAAGTTACTCTGCTTATAATGAAAATAAGGATGCTAACTATCATCGGATAATTCCACATATGCACTATTGGTTTCATGATTCTTTTAGATGTGATCATGCATCTGATGCCCTCATGAATGTCTTCCTCTATTTCAAGTACGTGAAATATTAGTCACATCTTCTTAATGTCAATATAATTTCTTATACTATCAATACTACACTTTTGATTTTGAGTAGCACTACTTGGAAGTTTTCTTGCTCCTAATTTTTTAAAAGAAGGGTATAAAGAACATCATGTTTTGTATTAGCTTGAGATGCATTGTGTTCAAGATTTTTCTTCCACTTTTTGTGATGAATTTATGTTATGTATAAGTTTGGTTTAAGACTTTGTTAACATTTTATTTTTCATGAGTTAAAGAATGAAAGAAATTTACATTTTCAAATTATTATCTGATAATGCATATATACATACACACACACACACACAATCATACACATGCACACACATATATTTGCTGCATGTAATGCATTTGGTAAATTTTACACTTTCTGATGGTATTCAAAATTCACGGATCCACATATGATTTGTTTGTTAAAATTTTGTAATAAATGATAATTCTCTTCATTTAAAGAGATAAAACTATGATATTATCAATGTTTATGAGCTAATATGTTACATTGTGCTAAATTAATATAAGTGTCTTTTCTTTGGAGCAACATTTTTACTACAAATACTAATTTGGTTTTTGTGTAATATTATATGTTCAATTATGGATATATATATATATATATAGATCTATATTTCTTTAGTGTGTCATTTTATGAATCTATTACTAATGTATTGGTAGATGGAAAAGTTATTCTTAGTCTAATAAATATTCATGGTTGTTAATGCTAATCTAGGAATATCTGTATGCATAGCATGGGTTCGTCCTAGTCAGAGGAAGAATAAGCAGGTTTATTTTAAGACACCATGATAGGAGAAGATTTTTTCCTTTTTGCCATTTGTTGTGAAGTAGAAATGAGTTGTTAGCAGCACTTGTTGGAAGTTTTATTTCTCTTTTCTCTTCTTACATCCTAAATGAGTAAATCCACCTCTATTTATAGTAGTTCACATCACATTTTATGGTAGAGATTCACTTAATCTAACGGTTCTCCATAAATATCTTCTAAATATTCTCTCATACAATTTAAAATATATTATTCCATAAATATCTCCTAATTATTCTCTTATACAATTTCAAATATTTTATTCTATATATTCCAGATTCTAGATATTTCTTATATGGAAAAATCTAGATTAACAAAATCAAGTTTATTTCCAACACCCCCTGTAAACTTGATTTTGTAATACCAAGTAATGCTTGAAAACTTTGTATTTCACGTGCTTCGATAGGAATAGAGATATTATCGAAACTTTCTTCATTGCGTTGACCTTCTTACCAAACGTCGAGATCTTTAATTGCAAGTTCATGAATTCTTGTTTTACTTCTTTTATTTCGTCCATCTTCATCACAATAGAATTTTCCACAAAGAAAGCATTCTAACATCCGCCTTGTTTTAGTACCATAAATTTTGAATAAGTCCTATATTTTATCTTTGCATTCTATCATAACTTCGCTCTTGTAGTTTTTGACTAATCCAATTTCTATATATGTTTTCCAAATTTCACTTTTGCATGTCATTTCAGAAAACTTTACTTGAAAAATAGGTTTGTTCAAAATTATATAAGCTTTGTTCACCTCTTTGTATTCATGATCATGAAATTCATTGCTTGCCACTTTAGCTTCTTCTTGACCATTTCTATTTCCATTTCTTTAACTTTCTCCATTTCCATTTCTTCATATTTTTGCTCATATTTCAAATCTCTTCCAGGCTCTTGAATTTCATCTTCTTGATTTATGTCTTCTTCATTTTCATCTTGTTTGCTTTTGTACTATTCATCATTGACGTAATCTTTACTTACTTTGTTTTCTTCATCTTCTTCTTTTTCATCCACTGCACATTTTCCTTCTTCTTCCAATCCGTCCCTCTCTAACTCCCTAAATTTCACCAATTTTTCAGCATCTTTCCCTTCCTCGCTGTCCTTCATTTTCTCTTTCTCATCAATTAGATTGTCTTCTTCTATTATGTTTGCATCATTATTTCCATATACTTCTTTCAACAATTTCCACGACTCTTTTGCGGAACATTCTCCAAAAATATGATCATACTGTACTTCATTGACATTCTCACTTATCACAAAACAAGCACGATGATCATTCCATTATAATTTCGCAAATGCTTTCTTGTCAATTTGCGACATGCTCTCCAAATTATTCAGCCATTCATAACCATTTACGACAATCTCCCATAATCCTTTGGAGATTAAATCTTCTTTCTTTTTCTTGTAAGCCATCAGTAAAGTACCATCTTCTTGACTTCTTTCTTCAATGTAATTGGTCTTCTCTTCAACTTGATTATTGCTAGAAGCTCTACATTCATAAGCGTAATGTCCAAATATTTCACAATTGCGGCATTTGATGCATGATTTGTCATACCTTGATTTTGAATTTCCTCTTCCATGACCTCTTATTGATCTTTCTCCTCTTTGGTTGTTGTTTTCATTGTTGTTATCGTTATTTGGTCTCCAACCTCGTCCGTGTCCATATCCACGACCTCTTCCTCGATTTTGATCACAACCTTGTATTTGTTCGATTCGATTGCTTTCTTCCTTTTTTGAATCAATTCGTGTCTTGAGTACTTGCTCCACAATCTCTTCGTTCTTGCTTTTCTTTTCTTCATAAACTTGCATTGAACCGAGAAGTTCCTCTCGGCCTCCAAGTTTTTTGTCTCTTTGATGATGGCGACAATATGTTTGTACTTCGGATCTAATGATCAAAGAATCTTCTCCATAATTCTTACATCATTTAACTTCTCACCGTTTCTTTTTAGGTTATTAGTAACTGTTAAAACTCTTGAGAAGTAATCAGAGACAACTTCACCTTCTTTCATATGCAAAGTTTTGAACTCTCCTCTTAAAGTTTGAAGACGTACCTTTTTGACTTAATCGGCTCCTTTGTAAGGTGTTTAAAGATTTTCCCATGATTCTTTGGCTGACTTTGATTCCGAAACTTTCTCAAAATTATCGTCATCCAATGCTTGATAGATTAGATGGAGAGCCTTCGTTTCTCTCGTTCTTGGGTATCTTAAACTATTCCTTTGAGTTTGAGATAGACTATCTTCATTCTCTTGTTTGGTGTAACCTTTCTCGACTATCTCCCATACGTCGTGTGCTCCAAGAAGAGCCATCATCCTTAAACTCTAATTGTCATAATTGTTCTTAGTGAGTATTGGGACTTGTAAGGGAACATTGGTATTCGCTATCTTTTTAGGAGGATCTTTAAGCTCTGATACCATGTTGAGTTTCGATATTCCCGCGTTGTGTTCGCTTCACCGTTTCTATGCGACATCAGTGGTGAAAGTCTCCTTTGCCGCCATCCCGATTGAACATCCATTCATCGCCTCGCATCGGGCATATAATCTGGTCTTGGCAACACATTGTAGCAAAAGAAATCCCCAATTTTACGTGCCGCCAATCCCATATATATGCTACAATTATTTGAAATATCCTGCAATGCGGGACTTTTAACCGTCTAATCCATGCACCCACTCCATCTACAATGTGAGCCACACCTAACAATCTCCACCTTGGCGAGCATTGCTCAAGTCATCATTGGAGTTATACCGAGTCCTCTTCGCAGTGCGATCAAGCTGCTACTCCGAGTTCTCATAAGCAAGGAAGGCAGCTACTTAACCATATCTCCACCTTGACGAGCATCCCATGCTCAAGCCCCTTTGGAGCCATGCTTCGGTCACGCTGCATCATACCGGTCCCTTGAACCATGGAGCTCCGATACCACTTTGTTGGAAGTTTTATTTCTCTTTTCTCTTCTTAGTTCCTAAATGAGTAAATCTACCTCTATTTATAGGAGTTCGCAACTCATTTAACGGTAGAGATTCACTTAATCTAACAGTTCTCTATAAATATCACCTAAATATTCTCTCATACAATTTCAAATATATTATTCCATAAATATCATCTAAATATTCTTTCATACAATTTCAAATATAATATTCTATATATTCTAGATTCTAGATACTTTTTATATGGAAAAATATAGATTAACAAAATCAAGTTTATTTCCAACAGCACTAGCGTTTGAGTTAGTAAATACGAGATGTGAAGCGGTGTTTGTATATACCTGACCCATTATTTTTGTGGGTTGGGCTGTATTTCATTTTTGTAAAGTTTCAAAAAAAAGATAATGTTATTAGTAAATTATTAACTAGGCAACCTTGTAGGGTTAATTATTTCTACTTCATATGCTTTATGGTCATCTTTGATTGAAATTTGAACTCTTAAAAATAAATTTTTGAGTTGTTGGACGCTTATGATCAATAAGCTCATCCTTTATTCCTGACATGCCTTCTTCATTTGTTTACATAAATGATGACCAATTACAAGTATTGGTTGAAGAATATTAACATAGAGTCATGATAATAATGATATATATAAAGAATATTATGTTATCAGAATTATAGTAGTGATATGTATTTCTTGTTATTTCTTGGACATGATATTCAATTTAGCATTATTATATAAAATGCTCTACATTTTTTTTACTTCCTTCAAATCTGTCCAACTGCATTTTCTAGTATGTATATGCATATATAAAACAACCAGATAGTAGTAGAAGATCATACTATAATGATAATCTAGCAGCATAGCAGAAAATGGAGGATGAATTACTAACCTGTGTATTTAACTTGTATATTCTTCTACTGTATATAACATGATGTATAAATGCTAACTTGCTCTGTCTATCTTGTATATACTTATTTATACTCATAATTTTTTTTATAGTAGGCAATTTTGCACTTTTTCCTTTTGCACTCGAAATCTGCATTTTTTCTCTTTTTTTCTCTTCGATTCACATGTGATGTCGTGTAATTTTGTTACGTTTTTTTTAATATTTTACTTGGATACAAATATGAACTAATATTTACATATTGATTTTGATCATTAAGTAGATTATAGAAAGATTGCTCATTAATTGAAAATAGATAGAAGAATTTGCCGCAAGGTACCAACCCACTGAGTTCATGCATATTGAACCTTGATCCTTTTGAAGTTTTAAAATAGCAAACATTGTTTTTCTAAATGCATTCTGTTTTTATATATTATTCTTTTCCTAATATCAGAATATGAAGCAAAATTCTTTTTACATTTTGGTTAATATGCATGCTAAAAAGCTCAAATTCAAGATATTTGACAATTTATACTAGGTGTATTACAACTGAATTGGTAATCATTAGAAAATGATGCAACAATGGTATCTAAAATTATCATTTACACTAACTTAAATAAATGAATTCACTTCTCGTTGTCTATTTTGATATGTTTATCCTACTTACAAATATATTCATAATAAATAATCAATGCGGTGTAACTCATTTACTTCTAATAAAAATTTCAATTTTTAGCAGGTACTTTATTTACTAAACAGGTACAAATTATAGGGGTTTTAGGAACAAACACTGGTAGGAGTATTACATTTGAATTAGACTCAAAAATCACCATACGTATCAAATCACCCATGATCATCAAAAAGTGCAAAAAAAATAAAACAGCTCCATATAAAAAAATACACCAAATCTACATGCAGTTTTTACCCTTTTCAACTAAAGTGGTTTTCTTTAATCCACCCCACTTTCTATTTGCACTTTCTTTAAGGTCTCTTTTATGTCCAATCTAAGAAAGTCCATAAAGCTTCACTTCTTCCTTCCCCTTTGCGAGATAAGCCGGCTTCCTCCCATGGTGATTGGACTATACTCTTAAATCTCTCATCCCCAATACGGTGGTCTCGTCATCTTTTACTCTACTTCAAAGTCATTAGCTTCCAAGTGTTGGATTATTATACCCAGATTTGACGTCAGTTCTATTACTTGGTTGCGGTTCAACATCAAATATGGAGAAGATTAGTTCTTTGTTTCTAAAATCTGTTGTTTGAATGTTTTCTTGTTTTGTTAATTGTTTGGTATCAGCAATTGTTAGTTCAGGTCGCATATGAGTTAGAGTTTTGATATTGTGGAACTCTTTGGAGTTACACTCCGTCCATATATGCCATATGGGAACAATGAGCATGGTGTTCTTAAGCTTCTGAAATGATTTATTGCCATTGTTAATACATAATATCTAGTCAAATACATTATCAATTTCATTGTTTCCACTATATGTAAGTTGCACTTGGTTAGGATAGTGTGTAGAACCTTTTTGAAATAATGGCTCTGAAAAAATAGATGGTTTGAAGATTCATTGACTTGATACACATTTTGCATGTGGAGTCTATATCAGTTTTAAACTTGAAATTTTTTTCCTTTGTGTTTAGTTTGTCCATTTTCACCAATATTGCACTGACCAACATCTTAGGTGCACATGTGATACCCTAAATGTGTCAGCACCACTGCAGTTCATTATGTTTGTCTCTGACTTGGTTTCATGTTGATCTGAATGATAATTTTCCATTGTTATGTGCCATCCAAACCAAACGTTCTATACCTAGACTCTTATTGTGGCCATTGATAATTTTCCTTTCAATAAGTTCTCCGGATTGTGCTCTGGTCTTAAAAAGGAGTTTCCACATGTATGAAGAATTACTATATACAGTGATTGTCCAAAAAAAATTATTTTTGCAATACCTACTGTAACGACCCTCCTTTTCAACCCTCAGAAGTCGACACTAATACATCCACGCTATTCACGTGTCAAGCATCCAAGTATCGGAAAGATAGATATTGGGGAGAAAAATGAAAAGATAGAACAAAATCTCACAAATGTGACGAGTAATATAAAATATAAATCAAGTCTTTACAAAAGGAAAAGAATATTTAATATACATACTAACATCAGAGCAACACTAACATCAGCCTGGATAGTTATACCAACCCGTCCTTACAATCGCTGATAAATAAAACAAGAACAAAACAGTAGAAGATAAAAGAAAATGCGGATGTACATCTTAGAGGCATCCAGCTAGTCTCTTGAAGCTCCAAAGTGTTAGCCTAGATCTGGAAAATATGCTCGGGCTGACCCGAGCATTATAAGAAAACTAACGCCCGGATCAGTTTGGTAAAACCAACATGAGAAACACAATCGAATGGATTCTTAATGTTTTATAAAACCTTTATGTAAAATCAATCCATATTATAATAATTCTCATTTATTATAAAAAAAATTCTCAAATAGTTATTCTCTAAATGTCTTATCCTACTATTTAAATTATTTTAAACAACTTTTATTAAAAGATTACTTTAACATAACATTTACTTCGAACACCTTATAGTCAAACGGTGAAACTTAATTCACAAAGAGTACTTACAATTATCAAACAATATATGTTCATAAACTAGTTGAGCATGAATGAACAAGTCAACAAACAATAGTCAATGCTCCTAAACTATCTGACCACGAAAAATCAGACAATAATGATAATAAAGAAGTATTATCATTAACAAACAAACACTATAGAAAATTATATAAATTTGAAAATTATTCCTTTATCTATAAAAATAGAGGTAAAATATTTCATTTACCAAATATTCAAAAATCAATATCGTGTCTGTTTGGCTTGTTCAAGTGTTTAGAAATTCCTATCGATACCGTAGCATCCCACGTCTCGGCCAGAATTCATAAACAATTCAATAGGCCAATTAACATAATATGTTTTTATAACAATAACAAAAATGTTGTCGTATATATATAATACTTCCAAACTCATTCTAGGGTGTCACTTACCCTATCTCTAATGAGTTACTTACTCTCGGGTATTACTAACCTTATCTCTAGTGGGATAAGTCAAGGTTCTTGCTTAACCTTCACCTCTGATACCAAAATGTAAAGACCCACCTTTTCAACCATCAAATTTGACACCGAACACATCCACGGTATTCAAATGCCGAACATCCAATCGTCGGAAGGGCGGACAGTTAAGGTAAAATAAAAATAAAATAACTGAGAACAAGGAAAACAAAATCTCACAGTGGAATCGACAACATATAATATAAAAAGACGGTAAAAATTGTCACTTTAAAATACAGAGCACATCAGAGTTAAAAATAAACCATATTAGTTGGAGAATTATAAAATTACGACCTTACAAATTGCTGATAGGTATAACATAAGATACCGTGGAAAATAAAACACTATGTAACAACCTGAAATTTAACGCGTAATAATTAATTCATTAATTAACTAAATAATAAAATAACCTGGTGAAATTATCAGAATTAAGCCACAGGAATTGCACCATTGTGTCCGTTGTAATTTTCTAGTCAATTTCCATATATAGAACGTCAGAAACCGAGCTAATATGAGCAAGATATGAGACAAACAAGAAAAAGAAAACGAATAAGAATATATATATATATATATATATATATATGGCCAGGTCGACCGGCCGGTCGACCTGGGCAAGGGGGCGGTCGACCGTCCCATCGATCCGCCTCAGGTGAAGGAACGAAGAATCGTTCCTTCATTCCAGTATGTTCCAATGTGTCTTTTGCACGTTATTTGCATCCTTTATTTCAATTCCGTCCTTCTAGTTTTGCATCCGATGGCTCCTATTCAGCCTATGACGTGGTTGCATCCTATTCAATCCCCAGATCCAACGATCCGAGATCCACCTCTATCCCTATAAATAGACCCCTAGACCTAACACTTTTTCTTATTCTAGGTTTTCTCCAATTGGGTTCACCTTTCTAGGAAGGACCCTAAACGGAATAATTTTTCCAAAAGAGAAAATCGTTATAAATTAAATTATTTTATAACTCCAAGTGGATCCAGGAAGACCAAAGGAAGAGCTTAGGACCGGAGGTGAGTGATCGTAATATAAATGGAATTGGACTGAAATTATGCCTGATTTTGATATTAATTGGAATGAATTAAAGAGATTGGCCTATTTATAATTATGAGCAGTAAATTATAAAGACTGTAATATAAATGGAATTGGACTGAAATAATGCCTAATTATGAATTAGACTAATTAATTGGCTTAGTTATAACGTATAATTGTAACTAAAAGAAGAAAGAGACTTATTTTCACACTTAGACCCTGTGTTAAGTAATAAGCATAATTATAACGTAGGTTATAATAAGAAAAAGAACAGAATTAGGCTTATTTTAAGATTTAGGATAAATTAATAAGCATAGATAGTAGAAAAAAATGTAAAGGCTTATTTAAATAATTTATCTATGTTAATAAGCAAAGATGAAAGTAGGACCTATACCAAATAGCGTTCCTTATTAGACAAAACGGTGGTTTCACATTAGTCTGAAGCGAGACGAGGGCACGCTTATGCTAAGAATGGTAGTAATTGGTCAAATAGAAGTCCAAACCACGGGGATTTGGATGGCGCAACTAGATTGTGACGACCCTGAATTTTGGACATTTGAAATTGAAATATTTAATTGATTTTAAATATTTGGAAGATAGTATGGCTTGAATTTCAAAATATTATGATTTATTTGGCAATTAATTATTAAATTTAATTATTGAAATTGGGTAAAATATTGAATCTTCAGTTTTATGCTTGTTAAAAATATTTTAAAGGCTTTGGAAATTTATATTGATAATATTGAAGGTAATAGAACTTTTAGAATTGGATTTGAAAGTGATTTGTTCAGTTTTGAAATTATATCGTTTAAATCAATATTTCAAAATAGCCTTCCGAGGCACAGTCTCAGAATTCAACGAAACCAGTTCCATTGGATCCGTAATTGTGTTTTATGAAATGACCCACTTAAATAATTTTTTTTAAAAAAAAAAATTCAGTGGCCATTTCATCAAGAAAAATATTTAATTCAATTTTTCTTCTATCCAGGACCTTTCTGCCAATATAAAAATATTGGTTTATTCATTTTATCTTGAACTTATATATATGAAGATATATAAGTCATCTTCTACCTAAATCAGAGTACAGAAATTTTGCAGGTAGAAATCTATTTGAGCATTGCTTAAAAATACTCTCTTCATAGCAATAGTTTTTTTTTCAAAACTAGGTTTTTCCAAGTGACTTGGGTTAATGCATTACTATTGATTTTTATGTCTCAAGGCTCCTTATTTTACATAAATTCTTCTGATTTTATTACTGGGTAAATTGTGCTTTTACTTGTGCATGTTTCTGTGCATGTGTGTGTCAGTGAGCAGTTCGGTGTCTTATTTTTCCTTGTTAACAAAATTGTCTGAACCTATTATATACTTTGGCTATGAAACAGATCTGAAAATTTAATTTAAACCCTTGGTTGCTGGTTTGACCCAGGCTCAAGAAAAATGGCTATGTTAGCCCTGTTCTGGTTTGCACTACTTTGTTACAAAATACCTGCTATATTATTTTCTTTTCAAAGCAACTCAAACCCTTTCTATCAGATTTTATTTTTGACTTGAACATGGATTTTCTTATGCCAGTTCTTTAGATATACATACAAACCACAAATTCTTTCAATCTCAGATTTTCTACCATTATAGCCTAACTGTTCTTGAAGCTTAAAATTCATTTTTCCTTAGCAAAGCATTTAGCAAAACAAAGCACATAGTTCAGCTGAGACATATAAGTTCAACAACTACAAAACAGCAATTAACCATACATTGGTTTCTCAAAGTAATTTTAACCAATAGGTCTTAATCTAGTTCATCATGAAGGTGTAGTTTACTTCAGCAAAGTCTTTAAAAAACATAGCATCCAAATCTTAAGCAGTTTAACATCCAAAGCCTGATCAAAGCAATTCCTATTTCCCTGCAAAATCACCATAAGCTGCCCCATATGAATATGAGACACCCAATGGTGCATAAACACAAAAGGGTCAGACTATTTGTCTGGTATGAATAATCCAACTGAAAACATGATCTCATTCAATTCTCTTTATAAACAAACTTTACATGAATAAGAAACTCAGTATCTTCCTTATGCTTGTTTTTTTTGTGAAGCATGTTCCTTCATCTCAGTGTTAACAGATTATTTATATATATAATCACCATGACTTGATTCATAGAAAACAATCATAAGATTCATCAGTAAAAAGCACCAAAACAACCAAATGCAAACATCAATTCAGTTATCATCCCCTTTTCAACTTTACTGGCCATCAGGGATTTTGCCCAGACCTCTCCTGAATCTATTCCTAGAATTCATTATCAAATATAATAGGGTCTTTAGCTACTTTCTCCTTTTTAAACACACACTGCCTGGGACATCTCTCTGTTAACCCAGCACACTCAGGCCCCTGGGTATAAACATACCATGTGTGAACTTGCAATATTCCCCTTGCCAAGCTATACTTTGGTAGCCCTAAGATCCCAAGTCCTTAGTTAAATTACTAAGTGTTATTATTATTTTTCATAGCAGTGCTAATCCCTTCTGCATCTCACTTCTTAATCAGAGAAATATAAATAATGCAAGCAACATGTATTCATCCAGAGTTTGGTAAGTTATATTCTCAGAAGCAAACATTTTATCATGAAAGAGGGAGGTGACTTCTTAGCACATTATTTTGCCTATGGGTTTCACTGGATCAAGATGTAAGCAAATGGTCCTGAGTAATTTGCTAGATATATATTTTCCCTTACCTCTGGTTCAATCAGATTCATGATCTGGCTAAACCACAAGTATATTTGATTTGGGTATTTCATAAAACATAGAAGCTCAGCACATGTACAACATTGCACTTCTACATTTTCTTTTGTTTTAATTAATATGAGACATAAGCAACAACACAATGTTACAGCCCATATTTCTTTCTACCTTCAGACCATATACCCACTACTTGAATCCGGGGATTTTTATAAACAACTTATAAAGAAAACTTATAAAAGAAATCACTCAATCTCAAAGCTAACCCATATCTCAGACAAACATTTTAGTTCATGAATCCATGACTCTTATTTTTCTGGGTAAATCAGATAGAGGTTCTACCCTTAAACAAATCATTAACAAACCAAAGTCATCCAATCATAAAACATAACTTGTAAAAGAAAATTAGTTCAAACTGGCTGCCTCAATATTCAGGTCTTAATGCCAAAGTTTTCAGTGAGGTTACTCACCTTAATCCTTCTTCTTCCTATGCCTTATGAACCCCCTTTTAGTCTTCTGCCTTCTCCTATTTTCTCTGGTTTATGTCTTGTATATTTTTTTTTTAGGTTAATGAAGAACAAAAATATATGGTCTTACTATACTAGGCCTTTTATATAAATCTTGGCTGTTACTAGGGTTTATGGACTTACCCAATGTCAGTTCTACCCCATCCCAAACATAGCCTGCCTCTGGTTTGATTCAAGAAAATAAAAGGGTATGTGGTCCTTGTCTTCCTTTCCAGAAATTAGTTCCTCTCTTTTAATTTTCCCTGGTCATGTCATATGCATGACTTCTTCTTATTATTATTATTATTATTTTCTTAATAAAAGAGATTACTGAGAATAGATAAAGTGCTTGTTTAGGGACTCATGCCATTTTCATGCAACTTCTGTTTCCTTCCAGAGATTGATTGACTGTATACATGTATAACCTATGTATACCTAAGCCTTTTATTTTTCTTTCTTTCTTTAAATAATTTTGAAGTTTATTTCAGCCTAGCTCTTATTTTCTTTGTACTATATTTTATTTAAAGACAAAATTCTATCTTTATGCATATGTATTTCTAAATCAGTTATTTTATTTTATCTATTAATTTCTGCCAAATTTTGTTACACAGAAATCTGTGTGCATGTGTACACTGTCTTGTGCACATGTACATGTTTTATACTTTGTATCTGCAAATCAATTTCCTATTCCTATTTTTCCCAATGCAATTTCAAACAAATACAAACTAAATTAAATCATGAAATTACTCACAAAAATCAGGGTTATCACATATACCCCTCCTTTTAGGAATTGTGTCCCACAATTCTTTCATACTTAACTTAAGTATCTTCTCTTCAGAAAAAATGAATTTTTCTGATTTCAAAACCATTTTCAAACCAATCACCTATTAAGCACTATGCATATCAACACAAGATAAAAATCACAATGCATATTCAACCAACACATTCATTAGTATGTATATATATAGATTTACCTTTTCTTTAATCAAACAGCTGGGGATAATCATTTCTGATTTTATCCTCCACTTCCCATGTGCAATCATTTGGGTCTAGACTCCATTGTACTTTTACTAATTTAATTTCTTTGTTTCTCAATTTCTTGGTTTCTCTAGAAACTATGCCCACTGGTTCCTTTTCATAGATCATTCTAGGATCAATCTGCACATCCTTAGAGGATTCTAGTATTGCTTCCTTATCATGAACCCATCTTCTTAGTTGAGACACATGAAAGACATCATGCATTGCTCTCATTTCTTCTGGCAATTCTAATTTATAGGCTACTGTCCCTATTCTTTATAGAATTTTATATGGTCCTATATATCTAGGAATCAACTTTCCTTGTTTCCCAAACCTTAGAACCTTTTTCATGGGTGATATCTTGATGAACACATAATCCCCAACATCATATTGTACTGCCTTCCTTCTTTGATCTGCATATTTCTTTTGCCTATCTTGGGCAGAGGCAATTCTTTTTCTGATCAAGGCTACCTTTTCAGAAGTCTCCTTCACATTTTTTGGTCCTAAGACCACTTTTTCTCCAGACTCATGCCAACTTGAAGGTGATAAACATGGCCTTCCATAGAGAGCTTCAAAGGGGGCCATGCCTATGCTACTGTGATGGGTGTTATTGTATGCAAATTCAGCTAGATATATGTAATCTTCCCAGCTTCCTCCCCAATCCAATACACATGCTCTCAACATGTCTTCAAGCAATTTGTTCACAATTTCTGTTTGGCCATCAGATTGAGGATGGTATGCTGTACTCAAACATAAATCAGTCCCCATTGCCTTGTGAAAACTCTGCCAAAATTTTGAAGTGAAGATGGTATCTCTATCACTTACTATAGTTTTTGGTATACCATGCAGTCTGACTACTTCTTTAATAAACAACTAGGCTAGGGTATTAGCATTTCTTTCTGATTTCACTGGTATAAAGTGGGCTGACTTGGTTAACCTATCAACCATTACCCAAATACTATCATTTCCCCTCCTAGTTCTAGGCAAACCATCAATAAAATCCATTGATATGTCTTCCCATTTCCACTTTGGTATTTGTAAAGGTTGAAGCATTCCTGAGGGTTTTTGATACTCAGCCTTCACCTGCTGGCAAACCATACATTTTGATACATAGGTTGCCACTGCACTCTTCATACCACTCCACCAATAATCTCTCTTGAGGTTGTGATACATTCTTGTGCTTCCTGGGTGTATAGTATATTTGCTTTTCTGGTAAGCATCCAAAATTTCTTGCTTCAACTCATCCATTGCTGGAACACATATTCTTTCTCCTTTCTTCAGATGGCCCTGATCATCCAACTGAAAACCTTCTACTGTCTCACCATTTAATATTTGTGTCTTCTTTCCAAATAAAAATGGATCTTGGTTTTGTAGCATTGCAACTTTATTTTTCAATTCTGATCCCAGAGTAATAAAACTTAATTTTCCCATTTCTACCTTCCCACTGCATAAGCTCATGTTTTCTATGTTATCACTTTCTATCTCTGAATCAATTAATAATGATAAAGTGTTAAACTCTTCTATCATTAATCTAGCCACTTTAGCATGTTATCTACTTAGGGCATCTGCTACTTTATTAGCCTTACCTGGTGTGTATAATATTTCAAAATCATATGAGGCTAAGAGTTCAATCCATCTTTGCTGCCTCATATTTAATTCTTTTTGTGAAAACAAATATTTGAGTGATTTATGGTCTGTATATACTTCAAATTTTGCTCCTAACAAGTAGTGTCTCCATAGCTTAAGGGCATACACTATAGCAGCCAATTCAAGGTCATGAGTAGCATACCTTACTTCACTTGATTTCAACTGCCTAGAAGCATAAGATATTACCTGATGTTGTTGCATCAACACTGCTCCAAGCCCTTGTCCACTTGCATCAGTATACACCACCAAGTTTTCATTTCCCTCAGGTACTTTAAGAATTGGAGCTTGTACCAGTGCTTCTTTTAATTTCCCAAAGGCATTTTCACATTCCTCAGTCCAAGTGAACACTTGATTTTTCCTAGTCAATCTGGTTAATGGAATTGAGATTTTTGCAAAATCTTTTATAAATCTTCTATAGTAACCAGCCATTCCCATGAATGATCTGACTTCAGTGACATTAGTAGGCCTTTTCCAAGCTTGCACTGCAATGACTTTATTGGAGTCCACAGCTATTCCTTTTTCTGATATAATATGGCCTAGAAAGTTCACTTCATTCTGCCAAAAAGTGCATTTTGAAAACTTTGCTTTCAAGTCTTCCTGTCTCAATTTCTCAAATACTATATGCAAATGGTTCTCATGCTCTCTAACTGACTTAGAATAAATTAGTATATCATCAATAAATATTAATACAAACTTATCCAAGTATTCTCTGAAAATCCTATTCATCAAATCAACAAAATAGGAAGGAGCATTTGTTAAGCCAAATGGCATCACCAAAAATTCATAAAGTCCATATCTGGTGTTAAAGGCTGTATACTTAATGCTTTCCTCTTCTACTTTCATCTGATGAAAGCCTGAAGCTAAATCAAGCCTGGAGAATATCTTTGCACCACTCAATTGATCAAAGAGATCATCAATTCTTGGTAAGGGGTATTTATTTTTAACTGTGACTTTATTTAATTCCCTATAGTCAATACATAATCTCAAGGATCCATCATGTTTCTTAACAAAGACTACTGGTGCTCCCCATGATGAGCTACTGGGTCTAATAAAACCTTTTTCTTCTAGTTCAACTAATTGCTTTTTCAACTCCATCAATTCCTTAGGCCCCATTCTGGTTGGTCTTTTAACCACTGGGCTAGCTCCTGGAATTATTCTAATTGAAAATTCAACTGGCCTGTGATTAGGAACTCCTCTTACTTCCCCAAACACATCATCATATTGATTAACTATGGGGATCTCTTCTAATGCAGGCATGGGTTTTTCATTTGACAATGCAGAAAGGTTGGCTATACTTCTATTTTTGTTTGCCTCACAAAGAACGATTATTCTTTGTCCATCAGAAACCTTCAATGATATGGTGGATGTCTCCATATCTATGATAGCCTTATATCTACTCAACCAATCAACTCCTAAAATAATTCCTATGTCTGGATATTGCAACACATATAGGTTTGACTCAAACACATGTCCTCCTATATTTAATCCCAGTTGCATGCACATCATACCCATGACACATGAACTACCTATAGGGCTTCTAATTAGCAGTGGTTTATCAACAATCATACAGTTCAATTTTAATTGTTGTGCAATATCATGAGAGATCAATGAGTGTGTAGCCCCAGTATCATATACTACTGTTAAAGGTATTGAATGGATAAGCAAAGTACCTTCAACTTGACCATGCTTTTCAACATTTGATCCCTCAGCTGCCTTGCCTTTCCCTTCCAAAGCCCCTAATTTTCCTTGCTTAAAATCTGGGCAGTTCCTCTTTATGTGACCTTCCTTCCCACAATGGTGACAATTGAAGGATGCTGGTCTAGGATTGGTGCACCTATTTTTCATGTGCCCCTCTTGTCCACAGTTGTAACAAGTGATCCTCTTCTTAACTTCAGCAGTTCTGGCTTCTTCTGGTTTCTTGGTGGAAGTTATGTCTGTTTTCTTTTTATCATAAGGGTGAAATTTACCCTTTCCCTTCTTGTTTTGATTATTTTTGAATGCCCTGAAATTCTCTCTAGCTTTATCATGTTGTTCAATGCTCAGAGTCAAATCCAAAACTTGATCAAAAGTTTTATCCTTATATGGTAGCATGGCTCTACTAAGGCTAGGGTTCAACCCTTGGATATATCTGCCATTCTTAGCTTCCTCAGTAGTGATGAGCACTGCACCATACTTTGCCAATGATTCAAACTTCTGAGTGTACTCAGTGACACTCATAGTCCCTTGCCTCAATTTGATGAATTCCTCCAGTAAAGACTCCTTAGCTGATGCAGGGATAAATCTGCCTTCCAACATTGCTTTAAATTGATCCCATGTTACTTCTCCTTCAGGTCTTCCAGCTATGATAACCTCCCACCAATCCAAAGCTGCTCCTCTCAATTGCCTGGATGCAATTTGCCTCTTCCTTTGGTCTTCAACTTGCATGTCTGCAAAGATTCTTTCCAAAATTCTAAGCCAATTTTGAACCCCCATAACTCCTTCTGTGCCATCAAAGGTTTTGCCTCCAAGATTGGTAAAAGTCTTGAGTAGTTTGGAAAGTTCCTCATGTGGATTTTCCTGCCTGTTGCCTACTCCATCTCTTATGGCCCTCATGAATTCTTGCACATTCACCATGGGTGGTTCACTTGTTCCTACATTTTGATGTCTGGGTCCTACCATAGCTCTATGGATATAACACTTAGGTTAGTCTGTTTTGCCTAATGCTCTATAGATTAATTCATTTTAATTTATCACTTATTCTGTCATAATAGATATCAATAGTGTAAATAAGAAAAAAAAACAAAACATCCAAAGCAGTAAACACTTCTATACATCCAATGCAAACAAATTCATACAAAAATTTTTTTGCTATGTTATTTAACAACATAGCTCTGATACCAAATGAAATGGCCCACTTAAATAATTTTTTTTTTAAAAACATTCAGTGGCCATTTCATCAAGAAAAATATTTAATTCAATTTTTCTTCTATCCAGGACCTTTCTGCCAATATAAAAATATTGGTTTATTCATTTTATCTTGAACTTATATATATGAAGATATATAAGTCATCTTCTACCTAAATCAGAGTACAGAAATTTTGCAGGTAGAAATCTATTTGAGCATTGCTTAAAAATACTCTCTTCATAGCAATAGTTTTTTTTCAAAACTAGGTTTTTCCAAGTGACTTGGGTTAATGCATTACTATTGATTTTTATGTCTCAAGGCTCCTTATTTTACATAAATTCTTCTGATTTTATTACTGGGTAAATTGTGCTTTTACTTGTGCATGTTTCTATGCATGTGTGTGTCAGTGAGCAGTTCGGTGTCTTATTTTTCCTTGTTAACAAAATTGTCTGAACCTATTATATACTTTGGCTATGAAACAGATCTGAAAATTTAATTTAAACCCTTGGTTGCTGGTTTGACCCAGGCTCAAGAAAAATGGCTATGTTAGCCCTGTTCTGGTTTGCACTACTTTGTTACAAAATACCTGCTATATTATTTTCTTTTCAAAGCAACTCAAACCCTTTCTATCAGATTTTATTTTTGACTTGAACATGGATTTTCTTATGCCAGTTCTTTAGATATACATACAAACCACAAATTCTTTCAATCTCAGATTTTCTACCATTATAGCCTAACTGTTCTTGAAGCTTAAAATTCATTTTTCCTTAGCAAAGCATTTAGCAAAACAAAGCACATAGTTCAGCTGAGACATATAAGTTCAACAACTACAAAACAGCAATTAACCATACATTGGTTTCTCAAAGTAATTTTAAACAATAGGTCTTAATCTAGTTCATCATGAAGGTGTAGTTTACTTCAGCAAAGTCTTTAAAAAACATAGCATCCAAATCTTAAGTAGTTTAACATCCAAAGCCTGATCAAAGCAATTCCTATTTCCCTGCAAAATCACCATAAGCTGCCCCATATGAATATGAGACACCCAATGGTGCATAAACACAAAAGGGTCAGACTATTTGTCTGGTATGAATAATCCAACTGAAAACATGATCTCATTCAATTCTCTTTATAAACAAACTTTACATGAATAAGAAACTCAGTATCTTCCTTATGCTTGTTTTTTTTTGTGAAGCATGTTCCTTCATCTCAGTGTTAACAGATTATTTATATATATAATCACCATGACTTGATTCATAGAAAACAATCATAAGATTCATGTAACGACCCTGAATTTTGAACAAATTAAATTGAGAATATTTAATTTATTTTAAATATTTGAACGATGATTTAAATTGAATCCCGAATTTAACTGGGAATTTGGAGATTTAATTTTATGATTTAATCTATTGAATGCTGAATAAAAATTTAAATCTTTAATTTAAAGCTAAAGAAAAATATTTCAAAAACTCTTAAAATTCGTATTGATAATACAGAAGATAATCGAAGCTTCAGAATCTAATTTCGAATTGGGTTGATCAGTTTTGAATTTATATCGTTCGTATCGATATTTAAAAATAGCCGTCCGAGGTGCAGTCTCGGAATTCGACGAAACCAGTTCCATTGGGTCCGTAATATTGAATTATTACCGGATTTCAAATTTCGTAGTAATTGGAGTGGTTGTGTGAGCATACGATAAGTAAACGCGTCGAAAATTATACCGAATTATATATATATATATATTAGCTGATTAAAATATATATTCACATCAGCCACCCTACTTCTGAGCAAGTCGACCTACTCTGCTTAATCATCGTTCTCCTGTCTCTCCTTTTTCTTTTCAAAATGCACGCGGCAATCATTTCCAGAACGAGGCATACGAAATAGATTATAGCAATGGCCTTACTTTCGTTCAAAAATCAAGTCATGGCCGAAGCCTCCAGATAAAAGAATAAAATAAAATCGAGGGAGCGATTATATCAAGCTTCAGCTCAAACAAGGTCGCAAGTCCTTCCCCCTCTTTTCAAATACCGAATCGAAATAAATTGAATTTGGACATCTGTTTCAAATCGATGGGGAAAGGGGGATCTCGAGTTCGAGCATCATGAAGGGCGACTGGAAGGAGGCGCGTGTACTCTCGCGTAGTCGAACGGAAGTCGCGAGGGGCATTGCGCTTGTTGTTCGAAGGGGAGTTGATCGAGGAAGGTGAGTGCAGCGCTCGTGCTCGCATGAGGAGGAGCCGCGATGATGAGGCGGAGTTCGCGATCGAACGCGTCACAACTAGGGTTTACTCGCTTGCGCGAGAGAAAGTCGACGTTGCAGGCGAGTACGCGGCAGGCGAAGCAGTGGTGATAGTCAATATTGTTGAGTTTCAGCTGAAGGTGGTGCGTTCGAATTTGGGGATGACAGGCACGACGACTTGGTGGTGGCTACTTGATCGGAGCTGTGGAGGCGGTCGTCTGAGTTTGAGCTTTACAGTGATGGTATCGAGTCGTCAGTGGTTGAACTTCGGCAGTACGGGTAGTCGCGGTGGTGACCTGGGAAAGCTCGATCTCGGTTGAAGGTATAAACATATGCTAACAAGTTTGTTTCGAATTTAAATCTGAAGAATATATGTATGCATATGCAGATTTTTAATTTACATATACATGAACAAGAATATAATATAAAATTGTAAAGTTTATGTAAAATTTAAAATTAAAATTTTGAAATCCATAAGTTATTTTTAAGTATAGGTATATGTAGTTTCAATAAAATTTATTTTTTTAAAGGAAAATTTTAGTTTTAAAATTTAAATTGTAGTTAAATAAAATTATAAGAGGAGAATACTGGTTTAAATAAAACTACCAGTTAATTTAACTATTAAAATGAACTTATCGATGAATCGAGATTTTCAAATGAAATTATTATTCGATTATTTCGTATATTAATAGAATTGTATAATTGTTTATACAAGGTTAAAATTTGGAGAAAACAAACTGGAACAAAAAATGGATGGCAATTTTAAAAGCTAAGGTGAGATCTTCTCACTCAGATTTATAATTGAATTGCAGTTATTGATTGATTTGTTTGAATGTGCTATTAGATATGATAGGATATATCTATATATATAGCAGTATATACATATTGGCATATGTATATATTGGATTGATTGATTTCCCGCCTCGTATAGCGGATGAGACCCTATTGCGCCGTTAGTAAGCGGATTTATAAAAACCCATATACCTCGATAATTCCGTACTGGAGCGGAATTGGTATTATGCTAACATCTGTGGATGCAGGGAAACAGGTTGGAGGGATCCAACTGGATTCCTCAACTGTATTTACTTATTTACAGATATTTTGATATATTCTGTTATCATATGATGATATATGATATTTGACTGTTGTGATGGACTGATTGGTGTTGTTGCACCATCGGATTCTGTTTTGAAATGTAAAAATAACGACTTTTACTTTAAAAAGGGTTTTTAAAGTGATTTTTGAAAATATACGTTTTATGGAATTTTTGAATCGATTATAAACGTAAAATTTTAAAGTTATAAAAGTTATAATTTTTAGTGAAATATAACCGAAGTGTCGTTTTTGAAATAAAAGTCGATTTATTTATAAAATGGTTTAAGTGAGATTTTTGAATAACTATAAATGATTTGTATAAAAAGGTTTATAAATTTGATAATTTATAAATCAAAATATTGGACTTATAAAAATGATTTTTTTTATATAAGTGTTAAAAGAAGTTATAAAGTGAATAGATGTTGTAGAATAAACGATTTATAAGTAATTTACTTATAAATTAGATTTTTGCACTTAATTGGGATATAAATAGAAATTGCTAAATGAAATGATTTCATAAGTTGAAATTGTTATGAAGTATGAATGTGATTTATAAACGTTGTTTATAAATCTGGAATCACTTATTTTGATAAGTAATTTTAGAAGTTAATAAAAGGAGAATTTTATAAATCGAATGTGACGACCGCCCATGACCCCTGCGCCAAATCTAGAGATAGTGCGCTGTAAAGTGTGCCAGGCGACCATGGACGATTGTCAAGGTAAGATTTAAAACATAAAGAATCTATCGTATTACTCACAGCGCATGGACAAAATACAATAGGACATATGTATAGTGAAGCTTTACAGAACAAAATGACATCATATAAAACTCCATAATAGTTGAATACAAGCATCCACATAGTCAATACATCCAGCCTCACTACATATCTCTCAGAGAATACAAAAAAAACAGCGGAATATCCAGTACATATAATAAGAAGATAATATGCAACCCTCCAGCTCGTCTTCGATATCAGCATCGTGAGAGGAGAACAGCACCTGTCACCTGCTACCTAGTCTGCTCGTCCCAAAATGGACGAACAGCCCAAGGCAATAAGAATTAAAACATAAAGCCTTGAGTCAGACAACAGTCTTAGTGAGCAGTAAATTAACTAACAACATACCAAAAGAGCATAAAGGAAAAGGAATACAACCCTCCCACTCCAACCTCATTCTACAGTGATAGCCCCCAGACACACACTAAGCAGAAGCAAACATAGCAGAGCATACAATTTAAAGTAAAGCTACTATCACTCGAGTCAAGGGCGATGTTTTCCAAGTACCAAGGCCTAAATCAGATAAGCACCCAGAAAATACCGCTCTTGAGTCCGAATGACGATACAACCAAACATCCATGACTCTGGCTATCACTGTTATCATTGCTTCGATATCACCGTTAATTGAATGACCGGCACATTCTTTCAGCCGTCCGTCAAGGGCTAATGGAAACCCCGGTTCTAGACATAACTCCCGCACGTCGTCGCAGCCCGTGCCTAGGACTATCGAATCTGCCCAGAGTACTCGACCATCACAGTTGGCCGTTGGGACTATCGAATCTGCCCAAACGTACTCTTGCTTAGAGCATGCTAGAACCTTCAACAACGATGCTATCCAAGCCTCCTAGTCATCCTCCTCGACGACTATTCTCATATCCATTCATTATCTTCAACTCGAATCATATCACCGAGTTATCAACATGCTTGGAATGATCCCGTCTGGATTAGACCAAGTCTTCATCATATGATGCCTCGCTTCATTACACCCTTGCAAAGCTTCATCTCAACTTCACATCATCAAATCTATGCATAAGAGCTTCATCATCCCGCTACATATGCCACGAGCAGCTTTTCCAATTCAAGAGCCTTTCCCTTAGCTTTTGAATCACCTTCGATCTAAATCTAGTCATCAATCATCTAGTTCATAACAATCAATCAAATCAAACATCAATCCAAGCAATCAAGCATTCAAAAATGATCTAAGTAGACAATTATAACAATAATGGCATTTTCGTAATTAAAGAGTTGAAAGTCCAATAAGCATGAAAACATGGATTATATCTCTACAAACTTGATGAATGAACTTGCATAGGTTAACATATGATAAAATGGATGTAACATCATCATGAACAATGGATCTATATGGATCTACACATAGGATGAAGAAAATGCATGGAAATCACTATTTTAACACCAAATCGGGCCAACAATCCGATATACTCCTTTGGATCCGTGTGAGAGATAATCACCACTCACCAAATCACCTAAACAACCTCAAATCAACACACTTCAGATCTGGACAGCGAAGGATGAAGCTAGATCTATCACAAATCCGCTTCAAATGAAGAAATCTCTCTTGAAAAGATGAAGATCTTCAATCCAAGCTTTTGAATCTTCAATCTCGATCTTCGATTTGGATGGATGGAAGCACTAGATTAGAGTGGAGAAAAGAAGTGAAGAAGTGTAGAAGTCGAGCTCTCAAAATGGCAGCACTTCGTCGCTTCAAAATCCGGATCCCAAAAAGTGAGAACAACCCCTCCTATTTATAGCTGAAAACTGGCCTTAAGTCGTAACTCGGCTATCTTCTTAAGTCGGTGCCGACTTAACACCATGCCGACCTAATGCCTTGCCGACCTAGTGCCTTGCCGACCTAAAAACTCATCTGCCTGCCGAGTTAACCAGCCTATACGACCTAACGACTTAACTGCCTCGCCGACCTACGACTTAACCAAATGACCGACTCAACGAAGCAGACTTATCATACTGCCGCAAAACCCAAGTCCTAAGTCGGTTGACAACTCAACAACAAAGCGCAACTGCGACTTAACACAAGAGACGTACTGCCGACTCACAACTCAACACACGTTGCCGACTCAACTACCTACCGACTCAATTACCCTGCCGACCTAACACTTAACACCCAAACACTTAGGTCGCTCACAACATGTCCTTAGGTCGTTGCCGACCTAACTCTTAAGTCGGTCAACCCCACTTCCTTAACTCGGCAACGACTTAACAAATAACTGGTCAGACATACTAACTACTAAGTCGTCCAGGTCTTAAGTCGACCACTATCTTGACTCGTCAGCCGACTTAACACTTAACTCACCACTAGCCTTAAGTCGGTTAAAACTATAAGTCGGTCACTTCCTTAGGTTGTTATCCCTTAACTCGGCAACGACTTACAACCTACGACTTAACACTTGCCGAGTAAACTTCAACCTACTAACCTAGCCCAGCTACGACTTATCTCCTTGAGTCCTTAACTCGCCCAGAACTCCTCTCCTAAGTCGTATACGACTCACGACTCATGCTAAGTCGTGAACGACTTAGGACTTAGGCAAAATTTGCCTAAAATCTGAAATGACTTTAAAATGCAAAAATTCCAGATTTTGACGAACTTGTCGATCCGTAAAAATACGGGTCGTTACATTCTCTCCCCCTTAGGAATTTCGCCCCCGAAATTCCAAGCAATCAAAAACTATTCTGTACGCCTACCATCCATAGCAATCAACAAACCATGCATCCAATTCTAACTTAGCGTACAGAAATTCTAAAATTAGAACAAGTTACAATATCGCGAGATGACACGACACCTTAGGGCCATACCTCGAAGAGTTCAGGATGAGCTGCTTTCATCCTCTCTTCCACTTCCCACGTACAGTCGTTATCATCATCACTCCATTGTATCTTGAGCAACTTAACTACCTTCCTCCTAAGCTGTTTCGTGTCGGTTTCAACAACACGAAGCGGCTTACGAGGTCTTCTATCAACTGGATCAACTTCAAAGTCTTCATAGCTATCAGCAGAAACCACCGTACTCGAGTCGTGCACATACTTCCGTAGATACGATACGTGAAAAACATTGTGCACACTCGACATTTTCTCTGGTAACTCCAATCTGTAAGCGAGCTTTCCAATTCGCTCGATAATCGGGAATGGTCCAACAAATCTCGGAGTCAATTTTCCTTTCTTCCCGAATCGAATAACATTCTTCAGTGGAGAAATCTTCACAAAAACCATATCTCCAACGTCGAATTCCAAATCCTTCCGACGCTTATCCGCATAACTCTTCTGACGGTCTTGGGCTGCCTTCATTCGTTGCCGAATGATCTCTATGCAATCCGAAGTCTGTCGAATCATCTCTGGCCCAAGCATCAGCTTTTCTCCAGTTTCCAACCAACATGTCGGAGAGTTACACGGTCTTCCATACAATGCCTCATACGGTGCCATACCAATGCTTGACTGGTAACTGTTGTTGTACGCAAACTCCACCAAATGAAGGTGATCTTCCCATGATCCTCCGAAATCCAAAACACAAGCTCTGAGGAGATCTTCCAAAACTCGGTTGACTCTCTCAGTCTGACCATCTGTTTGAGGGTGATAAGCTGTACTCAAACACAACTCGGTTCCCAAAACTTCCTGGAAGCTCTTCCAAAATCCACTAGTGAACAATGGGTCTCGATCGCTCACTATACTCTTCGGAATACCATGGAATCGAACTATCCACTTAACATACAACTCAGCTAACTTTGATGCAGTCTTAGTCGATCGAACAGGAATAAATCGTGCACTCTTGGTCAAACGATCTACAATGACCCAAATCCCTTCATTCCCTGTTCTGGTTCTAGGCAATCCATCGATAAAATCCATCGATATCTGCTCCCACTTCCATGTAGGAACTTTTAATGGCTGAAGCAATCCACTTGGCTTCTTCTGTTCGGCTTTTACCAACTGGCAGTTCATGCATTTGGAAATAAAATTTCCAACATCTTTCTTCATACCTTCCCAGTAGTAGGTTCTCTTCATATCCCGATACATCTTATTTCCACCTGGATGAATTGTCAACTTCGAGTGATGACTATCCCTCAAAACTTCACTCCTCAATTCATCTATATCGGGAACAACTAGTCGTCCTTGCTTCCGAAGCCAACCCTCTCGATCGACCTCGAATCCTTTATCCTTTACTGGATCCAAGCCAGATTCCAAATCACGGATAATCTTGACAATCTTATCATCTCGCTTTTGACTCTCGCCAATCCTTTCCACAAGAGTCGGTCTTATTGATAAGTTTGCCAGCATCTCGGATTCCAATTCGCATTTGGGCCTGAAGTCGAATCCAGCTAAATACTCGAGACTCTTCCATTCTGAAAACATGGCTCCCAATCCTGCATGTCTTCGACTTAACGCATCTGCCACTGCGTTACCTTTTCCCGGAGTATAAGCTATACCAAAATCATATGATGCCAAAAACTCTAGCCAACGTTGCTGCCGAAGATTCAAATCCTTCTGGGAGAAAAGATACTTCAACGACTTATGATCTGTAAACAACTCGAATCGAACTCCCAACAGATAATGCCTCCACATCTTCAGAGCAAATACAATCGCCGCTAACTCCAAATCATGAGTTGGGTAATTCCTTTCATGCGGCTTCAGTTGTCGACTGGCATACGCAACCACTTTATCTCTCTGCATCAGCACTGCTCCAAGTCCAGTACCACATGCGTCGGTGTAAACCACCATCTCATCATTCCCACTTGGAATAGTCAAAACAGGAGCACTAGTCAATCGCTCTTTCAGGATTCCGAAAGCTTGCTCACACTTAGCATCCCAACTGAACACTTGGTTCTTTTTCGTCAATCCTGTTAACGGTGCAGCTATCTTGGAGAAGTCTTTGATAAACCGTCGATAATATCCTGCTAATCCAAGAAAACTTCTCACATCAGATGCATTCTTAGGTCTAACCCAATCCTGGATTGCTGCCACCTTAGCGGGATCAACCGCTATTCCACTTCCAGAAATCACATGGCCTAAGAACCTCACTTCACTCTTCCAGAAGTGACACTTCGAAAACTTAGCCTTCAGCTGATGTTTCCGTAAGATCTCCAAAACAATATGCAAGTGCGTCTTGTGCTCTTCCTCCGTTCTGGAATAAATCAGAATATCATCCACGAACACAAGTACGAACTTGTTCAACTGATCTCTGAACACTCTATTCATAAGATCCACAAAATATGCTGGCGCGTTAGTCAATCCAAACGGCATTACCAGCCACTCAAAGAAACCGGATGGTGTCCTAAAAGCAGTCTTCGGCACACTATCCTTAGCCACTCTCAACTGGTGAAATCCCGTTGCCAAATCCATTTGAGAAAACACCTTAGCCTCGTGAAGCTGATCAAACAAGTCATCTATTCTCGGCAATGGATACTTGTTCTTCTTAGTCACCTTATTCAGCTCACGATAATCCACACACAATCTCAACGATCCATCTGCCTTGGTTGCAAACACAACTGGTGCACCCCACTCGGACACACTACGCCGAATGAATCCTTTCTGCAAAAGATCATCAACTTGCACCCTCAACTCTTGCTGTTCCCTAGGCGCCATCCGCCTAAGAGGCATCACAACAGGTCTGGCTCCTTCAACTAGATCTATACGAAACTCGATCTCTCTATGCGGCGGCAACCCTTTGACTTCGTCAAAGACATCCTCGAATCCATTTGCGATTGGCACTAAAGACAGTCCATCCCGTGGAACAACTAGCGAATACATGAAGCTCATGAAGACGCCTTCCTCATGCTTACATCGTATCACAATCTTTCGCCCTTCCACATTCCCGACTGTCACCTCCAGCCTCTCACAATCAACCTTAGCCGCATACTTCCTAAGCCAGTCCATTCCCAAGATAATTCCGAACCCCGCAAAGTTCAGAACAAAGCAATCACAAACAAAAGAGCAACCATGACTCGATACAACTAGACCACGGCATAACATACACAAACAAGACGAACCCCCAACTGGATTAGTCACTACCAATGGCCTATCAACAATATCCGGCTTCAAACCTAACCGGCCTACTAGTTCATTACAAACAAATGAATGCGACGCTCCAGTATCAAACAGAACTCTAACTGGAACACCACATAGGAAAAGAGTACCTTGAACAACCACACTCTTTCCCTTCTCTTCAGCAGTAGGAGCTTTTGAAGACGACGGAACAGCTCCTAAAGCATAGGCTTGCACAATCTGCCTGTCCTTTCTCGGTTCTGGACAATTCTTCCTGAAATGCCCCGGCTTGTCACAGTTGTGACACTTCATCGGCGCCTTCGGATTCTTACAATCCTTAGAGAAATGGCCCTTCTGTTGACAATTGTAGCAAGTCACCTCGCCTTTCGGCTTCTTCTGGCCATCCTTACCTTTCTGCTGCTGCTGCTTCCTCTTCTGGTTTCCACCCTGCTGTGGTTTAGATTCTCCCTTGGTCACAGCAACAACAGATCCTTCCTTAGGAAACAGACTCTCATGCCTAAGAGCTTTCTCTACAAGCTTCTCAAATGAATCGTCCAAATGATCCACCAATTGTCTCCCAAGATAACTATCCAAGCCGGTCACAAACTTCTCATTCTTCTGATAAGCAGATTCAATATATGACCGGGCATACTTGGACAAAGCTTCGAACTCAGAAACATACTCAAGAACTGATCTTCCACCTTGCTTAAGCTCCACAAACTTCTTGAACAGAACAGACTTCTGAGCTGTAGAAATGAACTTAGCTTCAAATCTAGCTTGGAATTGCTCCCAAGTAATCTCTTCCTCCGCAGTATCGATGGTAATAGAGTTCCACCAATCAGAGGCTCTCCCTTGAAGCTGCCTCGATGCCAACTTCCTTTTAGTTGCATCATCAATTCCCAAATCACCAAAGATCCTTCTACAAGCATCTATCCACCTCTGGACCTCAATAGTAGATTCTGTTCCCAAGAAAACCTTCCCTCCAAGAGCAGTATAATCCTTGCACAACTTAGCAAAATCCACTGGTTTCGGAGTTTGGACTTGAACTCCAACATCAACTGCCGCCCCCGGAACTGGTATCCTTCTCATGATCGAAGTCATCATAGCTTCGAACATGGCTGCATAATCAGCAGTCTCTTCAGTAGCACGGCCTTCCCTAGCAGCTGGTCTCCCTCTTCGACTCATTCTCAATATCTATAAAAAGGAATGATTAGAACATCTAGAGAAACAACTGCACAAAGGACTCAAACTCTACTAAGCTACTATATTATATATAGTAATCATCCATCAAAATACAATTACGTCTCTCATACGTAGTTACGACAGCGAGCGTTGGGTAAAATCGATTAACCAATGCTCTGATACCAAATGTGACGACCGCCCATGACCCCTGCGCCAAATCTAGAGATAGTGCGCTGTAAAGTGTGCCAGGCGACCATGGACGATTGTCAAGGTAAGATTTAAAACATAAAGAATCTATCGTATTACTCACAGCGCATGGACAAAATACAATAGGACATATGTATAGTGAAGCTTTACAGAACAAAATGACATCATATAAAACTCCATAATAGTTGAATACAAGCATCCACATAGTCAATACATCCAGCCTCACTACATATCTCTCAGAGAATACAAAAAAAACAGCGGAATATCCAGTACATATAATAAGAAGATAATATGCAACCCTCCAGCTCGTCTTCGATATCAGCATCGTGAGAGGAGAACAGCACCTGTCACCTGCTACCTAGTCTGCTCGTCCCAAAATGGACGAACAGCCCAAGGCAATAAGAATTAAAACATAAAGCCTTGAGTCAGACAACAGTCTTAGTGAGCAGTAAATTAACTAACAACATACCAAAAGAGCATAAAGGAAAAGGAATACAACCCTCCCACTCCAACCTCATTCTACAGTGATAGCCCCCAGACACACACTAAGCAGAAGCAAACATAGCAGAGCATACAATTTAAAGTAAAGCTACTATCACTCGAGTCAAGGGCGATGTTTTCCAAGTACCAAGGCCTAAATCAGATAAGCACCCAGAAAATACCGCTCTTGAGTCCGAATGACGATACAACCAAACATCCATGACTCTGGCTATCACTGTTATCATTGCTTCGATATCACCGTTAATTGAATGACCGGCACATTCTTTCAGCCGTCCGTCAAGGGCTAATGGAAACCCCGGTTCTAGACATAACTCCCGCACGTCGTCGCAGCCCGTGCCTAGGACTATCGAATCTGCCCAGAGTACTCGACCATCACAGTTGGCCGTTGGGACTATCGAATCTGCCCAAACGTACTCTTGCTTAGAGCATGCTAGAACCTTCAACAACGATGCTATCCAAGCCTCCTAGTCATCCTCCTCGACGACTATTCTCATATCCATTCATTATCTTCAACTCGAATCATATCACCGAGTTATCAACATGCTTGGAATGATCCCGTCTGGATTAGACCAAGTCTTCATCATATGATGCCTCGCTTCATTACACCCTTGCAAAGCTTCATCTCAACTTCACATCATCAAATCTATGCATAAGAGCTTCATCATCCCGCTACATATGCCACGAGCAGCTTTTCCAATTCAAGAGCCTTTCCCTTAGCTTTTGAATCACCTTCGATCTAAATCTAGTCATCAATCATCTAGTTCATAACAATCAATCAAATCAAACATCAATCCAAGCAATCAAGCATTCAAAAATGATCTAAGTAGACAATTATAACAATAATGGCATTTTCGTAATTAAAGAGTTGAAAGTCCAATAAGCATGAAAACATGGATTATATCTCTACAAACTTGATGAATGAACTTGCATAGGTTAACATATGATAAAATGGATGTAACATCATCATGAACAATGGATCTATATGGATCTACACATAGGATGAAGAAAATGCATGGAAATCACTATTTTAACACCAAATCGGGCCAACAATCCGATATACTCCTTTGGATCCGTGTGAGAGATAATCACCACTCACCAAATCACCTAAACAACCTCAAATCAACACACTTCAGATCTGGACAGCGAAGGATGAAGCTAGATCTATCACAAATCCGCTTCAAATGAAGAAATCTCTCTTGAAAAGATGAAGATCTTCAATCCAAGCTTTTGAATCTTCAATCTCGATCTTCGATTTGGATGGATGGAAGCACTAGATTAGAGTGGAGAAAAGAAGTGAAGAAGTGTAGAAGTCGAGCTCTCAAAATGGCAGCACTTCGTCGCTTCAAAATCCGGATCCCAAAAAGTGAGAACAACCCCTCCTATTTATAGCTGAAAACTGGCCTTAAGTCGTAACTCGGCTATCTTCTTAAGTCGGTGCCGACTTAACACCATGCCGACCTAATGCCTTGCCGACCTAGTGCCTTGCCGACCTAAAAACTCATCTGCCTGCCGAGTTAACCAGCCTATACGACCTAACGACTTAACTGCCTCGCCGACCTACGACTTAACCAAATGACCGACTCAACGAAGCAGACTTATCATACTGCCGCAAAACCCAAGTCCTAAGTCGGTTGACGACTCAACAACAAAGCGCAACTGCGACTTAACACAAGAGACGTACTGCCGACTCACAACTCAACACACGTTGCCGACTCAACTACCTACCGACTCAATTACCCTGCCGACCTAACACTTAACACCCAAACACTTAGGTCGCTCACAACATGTCCTTAGGTCGTTGCCGACCTAACTCTTAAGTCGGTCAACCCCACTTCCTTAACTCGGCAACGACTTAACAAATAACTGGTCAGACATACTAACTACTAAGTCGTCCAGGTCTTAAGTCGACCACTATCTTGACTCGTCAGCCGACTTAACACTTAACTCACCACTAGCCTTAAGTCGGTTAAAACTATAAGTCGGTCACTTCCTTAGGTTGTTATCCCTTAACTCGGCAACGACTTACAACCTACGACTTAACACTTGCCGAGTAAACTTCAACCTACTAACCTAGCCCAGCTACGACTTATCTCCTTGAGTCCTTAACTCGCCCAGAACTCCTCTCCTAAGTCGTATACGACTCACGACTCATGCTAAGTCGTGAACGACTTAGGACTTAGGCAAAATTTGCCTAAAATCTGAAATGACTTTAAAATGCAAAAATTCCAGATTTTGACGAACTTGTCGATCCGTAAAAATACGGGTCGTTACATCGAAGTTGTTAGAAAATATAAAGGTGAATTTATAAACGTTGTTTTATAAATTCGAAATCAATCAAATTTGATGAATTTAAATATAGAGATTATTAAAGGAATTTTATTCACGATTTTGGACAGTGAATATATCTCTAAGTAAAATGAATATGGTTTTGGAAAAGTGATATTTAAAATGAAGTTAATTGTTTTAAAAGATGTTTTAAAACGTGTTAAGTATCGAATACATAGATTTCAACATTTATTGTTGAAATAGACGTTTTCGAGAAAAATAAGGAAATGGTAGACTATAACACTATTGTTATAGTAAATGATTTCCGAAAGGAAATATTTTTATGTAGTATTGGGATTTATATATCTATTTTAATTTCGAATCCCTACACTAGTGATTTTGAGTCGTCGTAACGATGTTTTACGCAACATTCGTTTTTGACTCAAATAGATGTTAAAATTTATGATTTCCTTAAAGAATGAATTTATACTTAATTTTGATTTAAGTATATCGAATATTTTCAAATGTTGAAAATAAATAGATTTTGTGAAATACTTAATTGTGAATAAGTATGGAAATGCTTTTCCAAAATGAAATGAAACGTTTTGAGATTTTACCTTCTTAAAGATAAAATGAAATTGAATATTTGAAATCGATTTGAGAATCGTATATCAGTAGATATTTTGAAGATATAAATTCACTATGGAATTTATAAAAAGAAATGGGAATTCGTTTAAAAATAAACGTTGATTTATTTTTAGAATTGTGGAAATTTTAATATCTAGTAAAGATATTTTTGAAGATGAAATAATTTGGAAATAATTTGGAATCTGATGATGTTGCGCATCTTTATTGATAGTTAAATAACCGACTATCAATAATTACCTTTAGATAGGTATTTGTTGTGAATTGGATGAATTTGAATGCCACACTTATTTTTGAATAAGCGCTCACTATTCGGGTTAGCCGGGAAAGGACCATGGGGTCGTATAACCCATTCCGAATATGTGATACGTCGTATGAATTGCATTTGAAGACCGGTGTTGAAGACCGGATATTTTTGAAACGGAAGGATTACCGTCGAGTTACTCTACATCGGCTGATCTCCGATTTAGAGGTTTTATCACCCTTAGTGACGGGAAGTCCTGACGTGATTGAAAATTATCCGGAATTGCAAGGGCTTCGTGAGAAGTGCCTTCGGTTCTGTTCGATCCCGGAACAGACTTGTATGGATTGTGTGTCTGACGTTACAATTTGAGATATAAAGCTGATTTTTTTCAAATACATATCTGTTGGTGGCGGAGAATTTATTCTCTTAGCTTAACACCCTTCTCTGAGACGTACGAGCTCAGAGGTTATGTAGTTGAAATTTATCAGCGATATATCCCAATTTGGTAACGTGGCATACAGAGTGTTGTTGTGAAATGATCAGTGTTTGATCATTTATGATATGATCATTTGTTTGATCTTATATCTTTGTGATCATAGGTTGATCATTTTTGTTTGACCCGAAGCAGGGCTTTGTAGAAAGCGTAGCTTTGTGGACGAGACTTCGTCGAGCCTCACACCCCGGAAATGGTCGAAACAGGACGAATGCGGCAAGGTTCTAGGGAGTAGCGCCCCTTAGTGTATGTCATTCCTTCTGGATAAAGGTGGTATCATGGTATGGAGCCCAGATACTTAACCTCTGTGGTTGCTGCAAAATTTATTTCTTTGTGGTTGTTGCGAATCGGGGATCCTTGGGAAGATCGGTGACGATCGGGGGATGGCATACGCGTGTCAGTAGTTACCTATTTTTGCAGAGGTAACCCGGCCTTGTGTTGGCAGAGATCCGGTTAGGTTCTCGGGTCGTCTATTCCAGGGACGTACCCATCGTGGATAGGAAGTTCCTTAGCCTGACCATTTGTTGGAAATCCAAAGAAACAATACGAGCCTTTACGATTTCAATTGTATAACCTGTCTCCTCAGGAGGCAGCTATAGCAGGCATAATATAATGGTACCTATGCTGGCTAAGATTTATATTATACTTTCGAAATGTTTTCCACTATGCACTAATAATAATATCAAAAAGAATTTGATTTTTGCGTAGTAAGCATCTTTGACTATCATAAGAAGAAATCTCCTCCAAGTCTGCGTTTGCATTGTGTGTGTGGTGGGAGGTCTTATGGTAGTTTCATTTTCCAAAAGCATTGCGAATTGACATTAAAGTTTTCCTGTTGTTTATTTTAAAGAATAACTGTTTTACGATCTCACACCAGTCACCATGACTGACTCGGAGTTTATTGTTTCCCTTCTAAACTCTGGGTGCCCACCAATTTCCACACGGGCAGTCTAGAGTTAGATTATCAGGATATTCTGGATATTCTGGAGCTTTGGAGATAAGCTGGATGACGAGACGTAGTATTTGTATCTGATAGTATTTATTCCGCTGTGTATTCTGTATGAGGACAAGTTTATATAACTGTCCATTGTTGTATATTGACTCTGATTGATGTATGTATATAAACTGATATAGTTCTTTGTTTTAAAAGACTAGTGTTTATCTATTATATATTGTTCCGCTGCGATGTGTAAGATTCTGATATTGTTCTCTGTTCTGATGTGTTGTTCTGTTGTTCTTCTTCTTCTACTTTTTCTTTTTCTAAAACCCTCACTATTGGAGTTTCCGGCACTCGATTGTTCGGCAGTCGATAAAGTGAGTATCGATGTCGAATTTTCGAAAGTCGAAAATTCCGGTATGTGACAAAGTGGTATCAGAGCATATGGTTAAGCGACAACCCTGCTCTGTTGGGTGTTACTCGTTAGAGATAGAGTCAGCAGTACTCTAGAATGAGTTTGAGTGTAATAATAGATACGAGTGCGTATTTGTTAGTGAATATAAAATTGTTTTGTATTGTGTTGACTTATCGGTTGATTGTTTATGGATTCTGGTCGGTGTAGTCTGGCTAACTGTAAATCGATAGGGGTTTCTAAACTCTTAAACAAGATAAACCGACACAGTATTGTTTTAAATAGGGTGAATGAAATAATTTTGTCCAAAACTATTTTTGTATAGAAAAGAAATGATTTTCTATGAAGTACTATAGTATATGGTTGCATGGATGTTAGGAAAGTGATAATATTGAAAGTTATCATTTTTATATGAAATTGAATAAGAAATTCAAATCGTAGCTCCAAAGTTAAAGAAATAAATTCACATACAAATGAAATTTAAAGAATGTAAATTATAATTGTGACTTATAATTTAAAACGGAATTCCAGAGAAGTTTTGGAAATGTTTTGAAAAGAATTTGAAAATTTTGAAGATTTGGAAAGTTAAATCGTTTTTGTTTTGAAAATGGATTTCGAAGGTTTTGGAAAGTATTTAGAGAGATGAAAGCTCTAAACTCTTTTCGGTCGCTGGAAAATAACTTCGATGATGACCGCGGCATCACCGGTGTTCATTTTCGGGTTTCCAAAAGAGGAATTGCTGCCAAATTGTTTTAAATGGAAGTTGTTTGAAAATTTTGGATTTGATTTTAGAAATTCAAAGGATAAATTGAATTGATTTCAAAATGGTTTTTGAAAGGGTGAAAAGACTCTGGAATGCTATATAAAAATCCTATGAAATGTTACTAAGTTGATAACTTATACAATTTGAATTTTGATAGAATAAATTTAACTTAAAGATGAAGTTAAATAAATGTAAGTACAAGTGAATCAATTGTGATTTAAATGAAAGTGAAATTAAATGTTGAAACCCATTTCGAATTCGTAAGAAAATAAATTGAATTGATATCAATTTGAATTAGTAATTGGAACTAATTTAAGATAGTGCAGTTGTAAATGACAGATAATTGATAAATTCAATATCCAGAAGTTAATAGAATCCAAATTAGATTGGAATTGTAAATTAAAATTCAAATAAATTTGAAATGTAAAATTGAATGATATAACTTCAATAATGAACTAAAGATGATATGGAAGTAAGTATCGAAATTTTGTAATTGAATTTGCAAGTTGGTTTGAATGCTGTAACTAGATATTATGGCTAGTAGGATATACAGGTGTAAAGGAATTGGAATTGAATTGCTCGACAAAAAGGTAAGTATTTGAATTATAATATGAGAATTTGATGATTTCTTGTCCAGCCGCTTGGCTTTTTCTTTTCTTTTTGAAATCTGAGAGTCCGTAGGGACGTTTTGTAGTCGTGCCGTATTAGCCGCGCAAAGGAGACGCTGGCGAAATTTTTCGAAAATTTAGGGCGTTAGAAAATTTTTGAGAAATTTTGAAAGTTTAAAATTCGAATTTAAACTCGAATTTGAATTTTGAAGAAAACAATGATGTTTGAAAACTATGAAAGGTTTAGAAAACTAGTTGAAAAGATAACGAATCTTTAGTAGAGAAGATTTGTTTTGGAAAATTTGATAAAACTATTAGATGTTGAAAAAAAATAGTAGACGAGTTAAGGACTTTTTTTTCCTAACTTGAAATTTCGAGGACGAAATTCTTTTAAGGAGGGAAGTCTGTAACGACCCTGAATTTTGAACAAATTAAATTGAGAATATTTAATTTATTTTAAATATTTGAACGATGATTTAAATTGAATCCCGAATTTAACTGGGAATTTGGCGATTTAATTTTATGATTTAATCTATTGAATGCTGAATAAAAATTTAAATCTTTAATTTAAAGCTAAAGAAAAATATTTCAAAAACTCTTAAAATTCGTATTGATAATACAGAAGATAATCGAAGCTTCAGAATCTAATTTCGAATTGGGTTGATCAGTTTTGAATTTATATCGTTCGTATCGATATTTAAAAATAGCCGTCCGAGGTGCAGTCTCGGAATTCGACGAAACCAGTTCCATTGGGTCCGTAATATTGAATTATTACCGGATTTCAAATTTCATAGTAATTGGAGTGGTTGTGTGAGCATACGATAAGTAAACGCGTCGAAAATTATACCGAATTATATATATATATATATATATATATATATATATTAGCTGATTAAAATATATATTCACATCAGCCACCCTACTTCTGAGCAAGTCGACCTACTCTGCTTAATCATCGTTCTCCTGTCTCTCCTTTTTCTTTTCAAAATGCACGCGGCAATCATTTCCAGAACGAGGCATACGAAATAGATTATAGCAATGGCCTTACTTTCGTTCAAAAATCAAGTCATGGCCGAAGCCTCCTAGATAAAAGAATAAAATAAAATCGAGGGAGCGATTATATCAAGCTTCAGCTCAAACAAGGTCGCAAGTCCTTCCCCCTCTTTTCAAATACCGAATCGAAATAAATTGAATTTGGACATCTGTTTCAAATCGATGGGGAAAGGGGGATCTCGAGTTCGAGCATCATGAAGGGCGACTGGAAGGAGGCGCGTGTACTCTCGCGTAGTCGAACGGAAGTCGCGAGGGGCATTGCGCTTGTTGTTCGAAGGGGAGTTGATCGAGGAAGGTGAGTGCGGCGCTCGTGCTCGCATGAGGAGGAGCCGCGATGATGAGGCGGAGTTCGCGATCGAACGCGTCACAGCTAGGGTTTACTCGCTTGCGCGAGAGAAAGTCGACGTTGCAGGCGAGTACGCGGCAGGCGAAGCAGTGGTGATAGTCAATATTGTTGAGTTTCAGCTGAAGGTGGTGCGTTCGAATTTGGGGATGACAGGCACGACGACTTGGTGGTGGCTACTTGATCGGAGCTGTGGAGGCGGTCGTCTGAGTTTGAGCTTTACAGTGATGGTATCGAGTCGTCAGTGGTTGAACTTCGGCAGTACGGGTAGTCGTGGTGGTGACCTGGGAAAGCTCGATCTCGGTTGAAGGTATAAACATATGCTAACAAGTTTGTTTCGAATTTAAATCTGAAGAATATATGTATGCATATGCAGATTTTTAATTTACATATACATGAACAAGAATATAATATAAAATTGTAAAGTTTATGTAAAATTTAAAATTAAAATTTTGAAATCCATAAGTTATTTTTAAGTATAGGTATATGTAGTTTCAATAAAATTTATTTTTTTAAAGGAAAATTTTAGTTTTAAAATTTAAATTGTAGTTAAATAAAATTATAAGAGGAGAATACTGGTTTAAATAAAACTACCAGTTAATTTAACTATTAAAATGAACTTATCGATGAATCGAGATTTTCAAATGAAATTATTATTCGATTATTTCGTATATTAATAGAATTGTATAATTGTTTATACAAGGTTAAAATTTGGAGAAAACAAACTGGAACAAAAAATGGATGGCAATTTTAAAAGCTAAGGTGAGATCTTCTCACTCAGATTTATAATTGAATTGCAGTTATTGATTGATTTGTTTGAATGTGCTATTAGATATGATAGGATATATCTATATATATAGCAGTATATACATATTGGCATATGTATATATTGGATTGATTGATTTCCCGCCTCGTATAGCGGATGAGACCCTATTGCGCCGTTAGTAAGCGGATTTATAAAAACCCATATACCTCGATAATTCCGTACTGGAGCAGAATTGGTATTGTGCTAACATCTGTGGATGCAGGGAAACAGGTTGGAGGGATCCAACTGGATTCCTCAACTGTATTTACTTATTTACAGATATTTTGATATATTCTGTTATCATATGATGATATATGATATTTGACTGTTGTGATGGACTGATTGGTGTTGTTGCACCATCGGATTCTGTTTTGAAATGTAAAAATAACGACTTTTACTTTAAAAAGGGTTTTTAAAGTGATTTTTGAAAATATACGTTTTATGGAATTTTCGAATCGATTATAAACGTAAAATTTTAAAGTTATAAAAGTTATAATTTTTAGTGAAATATAACCGAAGTGTCGTTTTTGAAATAAAAGTCGATTTATTTATAAAATGGTTTAAGTGAGATTTTTGAATAACTATAAATGATTTGTATAAAAAGGTTTATAAATTTGATAATTTATAAATCAAAATATTGGACTTATAAAAATGATTTTTTTTATATAAGTGTTAAAAGAAGTTATAAAGTGAATAGATGTTGTAGAATAAACGATTTATAAGTAATTTACTTATAAATTAGATTTTTGCACTTAATTGGGATATAAATAGAAATTGCTAAATGAAATGATTTCATAAGTTGAAATTGTTATGAAGTATGAATGTGATTTATAAACGTTGTTTATAAATCTGGAATCACTTATTTTGATAAGTAATTTTAGAAGTTAATAAAAGGAGAATTTTATAAATCGAAGTTGTTAGAAAATATAAAGGTGAATTTATAAACGTTGTTTTATAAATTCGAAATCAATCAAATTTGATGAATTTAAATATAGAGATTATTAAAGGAATTTTATTCACGATTTTGGACAGTGAATATATCTCTAAGTAAAATGAATATGGTTTTGGAAAAGTGATATTTAAAATGATGTTAATTGTTTTAAAAGATGTTTTAAAACGTGTTAAGTATCGAATACATAGATTTCAACATTTATTGTTGAAATAGACGTTTTCGAGAAAAATAAGGAAATGGTAGACTATAACACTATTGTTATAGTAAATGATTTCCGAAAGGAAATATTTTTATGTAGTATTGGGATTTATATATCTATTTTAATTTTGAATCCCTACACTAGTGATTTTGAGTCGTCGTAACGATGTTTTACGCAACATTCGTTTTTGACTCAAATAGATGTTAAAATTTATGATTTCCTTAAAGAATGAATTTATACTTAATTTTGATTTAAGTATATCGAATATTTTCAAATGTTGAAAATAAATAGATTTTTTGAAATACTTAATTGTAAATAAGTATGGAAATGCTTTTCCAAAATGAAATGAAACGTTTTGAGATTTTACCTTCTTAAAGATAAAATGAAATTGAATATTTGAAATCGATTTGAGAATCGTATATCAGTAGATATTTTGAAGATATAAATTCACTATGGAATTTATAAAAAGAAATGGGAATTCGTTTAAAAATAAACGTTGATTTATTTTTAGAAGTGTGGAAATTTTAATATCTAGTAAAGATATTTTTGAAGATGAAATAATTTGGAAATTATTTGGAATCTGATGATGTTGCGCATCTTTATTGATAGTTAAATAACCGACTATCAATAATTACCTTTAGATAGGTATTTGTTGTGAATTGGATGAATTTGAATGCCACACTTATTTTTGAATAAGCGCTCACTATTCGGGTTAGCCGGGAAAGGACCATGGGGTCGTATAACCCATTCCGAATATGTGATACGTCGTATGAATTGCATTTGAAGACCGGTGTTGAAGACCGGATATTTTTGAAACGGAAGGATTACCGTCGAGTTACTCTACATCGGCTGATCTCCGATTTAGAGGTTTTATCACCCTTAGTGACGGGAAGTCCTGACGTGATTGAAAATTATCCGGAATTGCAAGGGCTTCGTGAGAAGTGCCTTCGGTTCTGTTCGATCCCGGAACAGACTTGTATGGATTGTGTGTTTGACGTTACAATTTGAGATATAAAGCTGATTTTTTTCAAATACATATCTGTTGGTGGCGGAGAATTTATTCTCTTAGCTTAACACCCTTCTCTGAGACGTACGAGCTCAGAGGTTATGTAGTTGAAATTTATCAGCGATATATCCCAATTTGGTAACGTGGCATACTGAGTGTTGCTGTGAAATGATCAGTGTTTGATCATTTGTGATATGATCATTTGTTTGATCTTATATCTTTGTGATCATAGGTTGATCATTTTTGTTTGACCCGAAGCAGGGCTTTGTAGAAAGCGTAGCTTTGTGGACGAGACTTCGTCGAGCCTCACACCCCGGAAATGGTCGAAACAGGACGAATGCGGCAAGGTTCTAGGGAGTAGCGCCCCTTAGTGTATGTCATTCCTTCTGGATAAAGGTGGTATCATGGTATGGAGCCCAGATACTTAACCTCTATGGTTGCTGCAAAATTTATTTCTTTGTGGTTGTTGCGAATCGGGGATCCTCGGGAAGATCGGTGACGATCGGGGGATGGCATACGCGTGTCAGTAGTTACCTATTTTTGCAGAGGTAACCCGGCCTTGTGTTGGCAGAGATCCGGTTAGGTTCTCGGGTCGTCTATTCCAGGGACGTACCCATCGTGGATAGGAAGTTCCTTAGCCTGACCATTTGTTGGAAATCCAAAGAAACAATACGAGCCTTTACGATTTCAATTGTATAACCTGTCTCCTCAGGAGGCAGCTATAGCAAGCATAATATAATGGTACCTATGCTGGCTAAGATTTATATTATACTTTCGAAATGTTTTCCACTATGCACTAATAATAATATCAAAAAGAATTTGATTTTTGCGTAGTAAGCATCTTTGACTATCATAAGAAGAAATCTCCTCCAAGTCTGCGTTTGCATTGTGTGTGTGGTGGGAGGTCTTATGGTAGTTTCATTTTCCAAAAGCATTGCGAATTGACATTAAAGTTTTCCTGTTGTTTATTTTAAAGAATAACTGTTTTACGATCTCACACCAGTCACCATGACTGACTCGGAGTTTATTGTTTCCCTTCTAAACTCTGGGTGCCCACCAATTTCCACACGGGCAGTCTAGAGTTAGATTATCAGGATATTCTGGATATTCTGGAGCTTTGGAGATAAGCTGGATGACGAGACGTAGTATTTGTATCTGATAGTATTTATTCCGCTGTGTATTCTGTATGAGGACAAGTTTATATAACTGTCCATTGTTGTATATTGACTCTGATTGATGTATGTATATAAACTGATATAGTTCTTTGTTTTAAAAGACTAGTGTTTATCTATTATATATTGTTCCGCTGCGATGTGTAAGATTCTGATATTGTTCTCTGTTCTGATGTGTTGTTCTGTTGTTCTTCTTCTTCTACTTTTTCTTTTTCTAAAACCCTCACTATTGGAGTTTCCGGCACTCGATTGTTCGGCAGTCGATAAAGTGAGTATCGATGTCGAATTTTCGAAAGTCGAAAATTCCGGTATGTGACAATTCATCAGTTAAAAGCACCAAAACAACCAAATGCAAACATCAATTCAGTTATCATCCCCTTTTCAACTTTACTGGCCATCAGGGATTTTGCCCAGACCTCTCCTGAATCTATTCCTAGAATTCATTATCAAATATAATAGGGTCTTTAGCTACTTTCTCCTTTTTAAACACACACTGCCTGGGACATCTCTCTGTTAACCCAGCACACTCAGGCCCCTGGGTATAAACATACCATGTGTGAACTTGCAATATTCCCCTTGCCAAGCTATACTTTGGTAGCCCTAAGATCCCAAGTCCTTAGTTAAATTACTAAGTGTTATTATTATTTTTCATAGCAGTGCTAATCCCTTCTGCATCTCACTTCTTAATCAGAGAAATATAAATAATGCAAGCAACATGTATTCATCCAGAGTTTGGTAAGTTATATTCTCAGAAGCAAACATTTTATCATGAAAGAGGGAGGTGACTTCTTAGCACATTATTTTGCCTATGGGTTTCACTGGATCAAGATGTAAGCATATGGTCCTGAGTAATTTGCTAGATATATATTTTTCCTTACCTCTGGTTCAATCAGATTCATGATCTGGCTAAACCACAAGTATATTTGATTTGGGTATTTCATAAAACATAGAAGCTCAGCACATGTACAACATTGCACTTCTACATTTTCTTTTGTTTTAATTAATATGAGACATAAGCAACAACACAATGTTACAGCCCATATTTCTTTCTACCTTCAGACCATATACCCACTACTTGAATCCGGGGATTTTTATAAACAACTTATAAAGAAAACTTATAAAAGAAATCACTCAATCTCAAAGCTAACCCATATCTCAGACAAACATTTTAGTTCATGAATCCATGACTCTTATTTTTCTGGGTAAATCAGATAGAGGTTTTACCCTTAAACAAATCATTAACAAACCAAAGTCATCTAATCATAAAACATAACTTGTAAAAGAAAATTAGTTCAAACTGGCTGCCTCAATATTCAGGTCTTAATGCCAAAGTTTTCAGTGAGGTTACTCACCTTAATCCTTCTTCTTCCTATGCCTTATGAACCCCCTTTTAGTCTTCTGCCTTCTCCTATTTTCTCTGGTTTATGTCTTGTATATTTTTTTTTTAGGTTAATGAAGAACAAAAATATATGGTCTTACTATACTAGGCCTTTTATATAAATCTTGGCTGTTACTAGGGTTTATGGACTTACCCAATGTCAGTTCTACGCCATCCCAAACATAGCCTGCCTCTGGTTTGATTCAAGAAAATAAAAGGGTATGTGGTCCTTGTCTTCCTTTCCAGAAATTAGTTCCTCTCTTTTAATTTTCCCTGGTCATGTCATATGCATGACTTCTTATTATTATTATTATTATTTTCTTAATAAAAGAGATTACTGAGAATAGATAAAGTGCTTGTTTAGGGACTCATGCCATTTTCATGCAACTTCTGTTTCCTTCCAGAGATTGATTGACTGTATACATGTATAACCTATGTATACCTAAGCCTTTTATTTTTCTTTCTTTCTTTAAATAATTTTGAAGTTTATTTCAGCCTAGCTCTTATTTTCTTTGTACTATATTTTATTTAAAGACAAAATTCTATCTTTATGCATATGTATTTCTAAATCAGTTATCTTATTTTATCTATTAATTTCTACCAAATTTTGTTACACAGAAATCTGTGTGCATGTGTACACTGTCTTGTGCACATGTACATGTTTTATACTTTGTATCTGCAAATCAATTTCCTATTCCTATTTTTCCCAATGAAATTTCAAACAAATACAAACTAAATTAAATCATGAAATTACTCACAAAAATCAGGGTTATCACATTTTATTATCGGATTTCCATTTCCGTAGCATTTGGAGTTGTCGTACGATCGTACGATAAGTAAACGCGCTGAAAATTATATCAAAATTTAATTTAATAACTGGATCCAAAAAGCTATCTTCTCTGTACGATCGAATTTGGGCTCGAAACCTTTTCCATTGCATTCGGAATAGGGGTTTAACATTATAAATGCCTAGCGGCACGCCTCAATAGGGGATCGAGATTTTAGGCTTCGTTTTCTAAAAAATTTAAATTTAAATATAATAGCTTTTTTACAAGATAAAATTTTATTCAACGTTTCTTCTCTTACAACACTTGTCAACGCTCTTCAAGCACGTGTCACCTTCTTTAGCTCGCGTCTTCGTTTGATAAAATAAATAAATGAAAAATAAAATAAAAACAAACGAAATCGTTTTCGTTCACTTCTATGGCCGCGAGAAAATCTTCTCAAAGCCGAGCAAACAGAAAATAAAAACGCCGAGCCTTTTTCCTCAATTCCATTCGAACGAAAATTATGGCAGTTCGAAGATGGATCGAAATCGAATGCGAGTGAGGATGGATGCGCTCGATTTCGAACACGCAAATTGGATCTGGATGGCGTGCGATTCGTTCAAGCGGCGATGACATTGGCATCGCGTCTAGTGGCACGTGGGGGCTCGCGCAAGGTTGAAGCCGAGATTAGGGTTGCGATTTAATTCGAAGGTGGGAGCTTGGGCTTGTTCGCGTGGGGTGTTGCTCGTCGACACTGCGATGGAGGCGCATGGCTGGAAGAGCTCGGCGTATGGGTCTTTGGGTGACGCGAGATTTGGTGGCTCACGATGCCTGGCATTTTCGAAGTAGGGAAGAACGAAGCCTAGAGGAAACTCGGTGATCTGCTTTTGGTCGAGTGACTTCGTGGGTTGTCGTCAGCAATGTGGTGAGTATTCTCTCACGATTTGTGTTTTGTGTAAATGAAGAAAATAATAAAAATATATAATCTTAGAAAGTATATATATATATATATATTGATTTATACAGTTAAACAGAAAGTATATAAATATATATGGATATATACAGGCAAACAGAAATTTTATTTCAGCAAGGCATAGGATAATTTTGTTTTTAAATTAGTAAATATATATTTATATATCCTCATGCATGTTCTCATTTTAAAAAGAATTGGTTTAAAATTTAAATATTTGTTTAAAATCAATCATTCAATTAAACTAAATCATTAGTTGATTAAATTTATTAAATGGAAATTTATTGTTCGATTAGTTCGAATATTAATAAAAATCAGCTAACATTTATACAGGGTCTTAAATCGTGAAGAAATGGCTGGTTTGGATTGGATTGCAAAATAAAAGCAAAGGTGAGATCTTCTCACTCAAATTAAAATTATTGGAATTTCAGTTATTGATTGATTGTTTGGATGCGATAGTAAATATAGTAATATATATATATATATTTGGAGTGATTGATTTCCCGCATTATATAGCGGATGAGACCTTATGCGCTGCATAATAGCGGATGATATTATATAAATCCCATATACCACGATATTCCATCTCGAAGTGGAATTGGTATTTAATTGTTGTGCTAACATCCGTCGATGCAAGGAAACAGGTTGGAGGGATCCAACTGGATTCCTCAAATTGTTGATTTTTTTTGTATATGTTGTGATGTGATAATCTATGAATGATTATATTGGTGTGAAAGATTATATTGATAAATGGAATTTATTTGAAGGCTATAGTTTAGCCGGATATATTTTTGGTATCATAGGATACCAAAAATAAATAAAATTGGATATTTGGAAATTTAAATTTACAATGGAATTTATAAAGGAAAGAGAAATTTGTTTTAAAAATAAATGTTGGTTTATTTTTAAAGTATGGAAAGAAATTTACAGATTTGGAATGTAAATTGAAATAAGTCAAGAAGGATTTATTAATTGATTTAAATAGATCATTTTGAAATGGAAAGTGTATTTTCACTGAAAAGCCGAGTATGTTTTCAAAGTAGCTGATAAATATAAATTGAAAGTTTTAAAGATGGTTTTAAAAAGGATACTTTGGAGAAATTATTTTCTTAAGTTGTTTTTAAATCTTTAAAGTAAAGATTTATTTGATTGATTATAGAAGTGATTATTTTAAAGATCAAATTGAGATTTGATTTAGAAAATGGATATTTAAATAATTATACTCTATATAATAATTCATTTTTAAAATTAGTTTGGGCTTGAAGTTTATATGAGATATTAGTATAATATTTTCATAACTAATATTTTAGATAAAGTGTTTAAAAATAGTTTTTATTTTTAATGTATCCAAGTACATATATTTTTGGATAAGTGATTTAAATCATTTTGAAGTATTCGGACTAGACAAATTTTCAATGGAAATAAATAACATTTGGAAATTTATTCCGTAAAAGAAAAGTGATTTGAAATTGGTTTTCAAAGTGTTGAAGTGTTAAAATATATCTTGCGAAGATATTTTGAAAATAAAAAAATGGGGAAAAATTATTTAAATTTGATAATTGTTGTGAATGTTGTTTGATAGTTAAATAACCAATTATCAATATTGGCCTTTGAAACGGCACTTGAATTTGTTTTCAAAATAAGCGCTCATTTTTCGGTTAAACCGGGAGAGGACTTTATGTCAAAACCCATTCCGAATAATGATACTACGAAATGGGATCGCATTTGAAGAAGGTGTTAAAGACTGAGTATTTCGAAAACGAAAGGATTACCTGTCGAATGTCTCTGCACCGATTTGCTCCGGTATAGAGATTTTATCACCCTTTGTGATGGGGAGTCCGGACGTGATTAGTGAATATCCGGATTGCAAGGGCTTCTTTGAAGTGCCTTCGGTTCCGTTCGAACCCGGAACGGACTTGTATGGATGTATGTCTGACGTTACACTTTAAGATGTAAAGCTGGTTTCTATCAAATATATTTCTGTTTGGTGGCGGAGAATTTATTCTCTTAGCTTAACATCCTTCTCTGAGACGTATGAGCTCAGAGGTTATGTAGTTGATGGTCACTAGTGATACATTCCCAATTTGGTAATGTGGCATGTTAAGTGTTGCTGATCATTTGTTGATCGAAGCATGGCTTTTGTGAAAAGCGTAGCTTTGTGGATGAGACTTCGTCGGACCTTACAACCCGAAATGGTCGAAACAGGAAGGATGCGGCAAGGTTGTTTGGGGGTAGCGCCCTTAGGGTATGTCTATTTCCTTCTGGAAAAAGGTGGTATCATGGTATGGAGCCTAGATACTTAACTTATGTGGTTGCTGCAAATTTATTACTTTGTGGTTGTTGGTGTTGAGGATCCTCAGATAAAGGTCGGTAACGACCGGGAATGGCATAGCTCGTGTGTGGAGTTACCTAGTTACAGCTTCACTGCACAAGAAGCGTGAGATAACTCGGCCTTATGTTGGTAGAGATCCGGTTAGGTTCTCGGGGCGTCCCTTCAGATGCGTACCCATGTGGTGTAGGAAGTTCCTTAGCCTGATCATTTGTTGGAAATCCAAAGAAATAATATGCGCCATGTACGGTTTTAGTTGTATAATCTGCCATTTACTTATGGTAGTTTCATTTTCCAAAAGCATAGCGGATTTCTTTTTATTCTTTTGTGCAAATAACTGTTTTAAGATCTCACACCAGTCCCATGACTGACTCGGAGTTTATTGTTCCCTTTCTAAACTCTGGGTGCCCATAATTTTCCACACGGGCAGCCTAGAGTCAGGTTATCATTATTCTGGAGCGAAGTCAGAAAAGACGCTGTGGAGATCTGGAGGCAGGCTAGATGGCAAGACGTATTTTCTATACTATGTAGTATCTGCTACGTTCGGGTTTGTGTAAGACAAATTTCTATGTAGGCAAGTTATTATAACTGTCAGTGTTGTGTGTTGGTGTTGTAAACTCTGATGATGTATTGTATGAACTGATATAGTTCTTTGTTTGAAGATTATTCATTTATCTATTATATATTGTTCTGCTGCGATTGTGAGATTCTGATATTGTTTTTTGTTTCTTCTTCTACCTCTTTCTTCTTTAACCCTAATGATTCGGTTTTCCGGCATTCGATGGTTCGGCATTTGATACAGTGGGCGTATTGATGTCAACTTTCGTAAGTCGAAAAATTGGGTCGTTGCATAGATATTGTTTGGATGAAGGGCTAGTACCAACAGCATTACCCCTGCTTTCTATGGACACATGGTGATCTCACGTTAGCCTAAAGTGGGATGAGGGGCACGCTTATGCTGGATGTTGAGGTAATAAGAAGACCCAATAGGTGGAGCAAAAGGTAGCATGGGCATGGTGCAGTTACGTGTGCGACATCCATTCAGGTGCTCAGTAATAGCTATGAATTTCAAGCGCTTAGTATGGGTGTCTTTCGTAGATACCATTGCCTTCTGTGTAGAGAGCTTTATTTGTCGTCCGGATCAATAGTGGTTGCTCTGTGCATATTTCATAGGTACCATTGGCTGTTGTGTAAGGAGTTATATAGCGGCTGGTCCGCGGTAAGGTCTATGGAGTAGCAGGCCGATCAAAGAGGGTAGAAATAGGTTTACATCCTAATTACAGGATTAGGAATTCAGCCTAATTAAAGCAAGAATCAAGGACAAGTGCAAGAAATCAAAGCTAACCTATCATATAGTTAAATCGTATTTATTTCCAGTCTATCTCTTTCCTATTTCCTCTGTTTCCTCTTTATTTATGCTAGAACTGTTGTAGAGTCTATTACTTTTATCTTGCTTAAAGACTCTAGTAATTATTATCATTCACCAGAATTTTAGTCTGACCCACTCCTCTATTTCCCCCTTCCCCTCATAGGTAATCAAGGGAGAAGTCAGTAGATTGCTGTTGCTTGGCGGTTTCTTGGAGGAAATCTCTACTATGTATTTCTTTTATTTCAACTTTAGTTCTTTTTGTGTACTGGCTTATTATGAGGGATATTATGTATTCTGATTTTGAGACTATAAATTTTTATTTCATAAGACATGATGGGTTTTGAGATATGGATGTTGTATTTGGTATTTGGCTTATTCATGAAGCGATTATGAAATTTTTGTTTTAAATAAGTTATTCTTTTAGTTTCCGTTGCTTGTACCTATTTTTGACTTGTGAATCTTACTCCCTGTTTGTTTCAGTTATACCTACAACGCAACACGCCTTTTATTGTATCTTTTTGGGTATATTAAAGGGTGCGGGGGTGTTTCACTTAGTATCAGAGCCTAAGGTTACAGGATTCATAAAAAATTATTTTTAAAGTAAAGTATTTTCCAAAATAACTTGTTTTAAAAGTATTTTTCAGAAAAGAACTCTTAGAAATAGTTTTTAAGTATAAAAGAGTTTTAATAAAAATCCCCTCAAAGTCAAGTTCAACCTTCTTTCAATTATTTCGAGCCTAAGTTTCCTTTTCTTTGCATAGTATGGCTGACTGATTCCGTAGAGCTACGGTACCAGAGGTGTAAGGGCAAGCGCCCAATACAACACTGGTAGGTGGAAATCCCTTTAATCCACCTACACTGGCCGATTTTTCTAAGCTATGCAAGGGCTTCACTAGCATAGGGGCGGAACATTTTCTAGCACGAAGGGTTTCGAGGAGACACAAGCTAGGTTGGAAGATATGGAGCGAAAGTTTAGGCGGTTAGGTTTGGAGGACCGACAGAGTGGTCAACCTATATCTTGGCAGTTGGAAGAAGAGCTTAAGGCGGTTCCTACAAGCTCTAAGAAGCCATGGTGAAAGGGCAAGAAGGATAAGAGAAAAAGGGAAGGCCCTCAGAAGCGAATCAAGAAAAGTGGGAGATGTAACCTTTGTAGAATGACTGGTCATTACGCAATAGACTGCAAGAGAAAGAAGGTGAACAAGTGTTACAACTGTGGACAACCCGGCCATCTTAGTAAGTTTTGTCCTCGGAAGATGGGGCAGGGAGCGAGTGCACCTGTAGTGCAGATTCAGGCTTTGGATGCAACAAGTTCCAACAGCGGACCGGATCGAGGTAGGGAAATTTGGTTTCTATTTCTGATTTTCCCATTCAGACTCTTTTCGATCCTTGAGCATCACACTCTTTCATCTCTAGTTCTATGGTAGATTGTTTGCACTTAGACATCTCTTTAGTAGTAGACCCCATTGTTGTTTCAAACCCTATAGGAGGATCGACACTCTTGTTTATGGTTTGTAGGGGTTCGAAAATTTATATCCTAGGCGTAGAATTTGATATGACACCTATATTTTGGGATTTTCGTGGTATGGGATGATTTTGGGAATGGATTGGCTATCCACATATGGAGCTATATTAGATTACGGCAGGGGAGTCGTTAGACTAGAGACATGCATCAGTAGGACTTTCGAGATTTCTTATGACCCGCAAGGGTCAGTTATGTTGAGCTTCCTTTATTCCCTCGATTCATCATCATCAGAGTTAGATTTCGTTCCTATCGTCAGAGATTTTTCCAGACATCTTTGAGGAGGTTAGGGGACTACCCCCTTAAGAGAGAGATTGACTTCAGGATTTATTTGGCTAGCCAGTAGCATTACCCGTCGGGCATATGGCGCCTAAGGAAAGGAAGGGATTGAGCAAGCAGATCCGTGAGCTTTAGAGAAAGGTTTCATAAGAAGAAACATATCGGAATAGGGAGCGCCAGTTGTCTTCTCTACCAAAGCTGGTGGTTCTCCTCGACTTTGCATTGACTATAGAGAATTGAATAAGCTCACAAAGAAGAACCATTATCCACTCTCTAGGATAGATGATCTTTTTGACGAGTTAGTTGGATCTTCGGTATTCTCCCAGTTTGATTTAGCCACTAGACTTCATCAACTTATGGTCGCTGATGACATCATTAATAAGACCACATTTAGGACACCCGACGGATTCTTTGAGTGGTTGGTTATGCCTTTTGGACTAACCAATGTCCCAGCCTATTCTATAGATTTGATGAACCATGTTTTTAGAGATGTCCTAAAAATAAAGTTCGTGGTGGTATTCGTGGTCGACATTTTGGTGATTTCCAAGAAGTATGGTAGAGCACGTTATTCATCTAAAGGAGGTTCTTTTTACGCTTCGTGTTCGTCAGTTGAGAGCAGAGTTCTTGAAGTATCACTTTTGAAGTGCGTTTATTTGGGCATAGAGAATGTCTAACATGATAGGGATTTAATAAATGGTTTTGTACATTTAGGATTGGGATTATGGAAATCCAAAGAGAGGCAGGAAAAGGTTAGAGATGTACAATAAAATTTAGTAGATAAGTAGAGAAGAAAGTCCATGTTTAGGTCATTGCAGAAATTATAATTGTCTCAAACAAGTGGATTGGACGGTGATGCCTTAGAATAAATATGAATATACAAGAGGAATAGGAGTAAAAGTCTTTAGTTTAGGAAAAGTACTCCGAGGGTAGTAAGTAGGAAGGCCCACTTTATGCTAAGCCCAATAAATGAAATTTTCGAAATTTAAAAGGTTGAAAAAAATTTATAATGGTTGGAATTGAAAATTTTCATTGTTAATATTTTCTTTCAAAAAAATAAACATGAGGTTTTTGAAGAATGGTATGAATTTAAGTTGGTTTTTATATAATGAAAAATTGGAATTCTTTTTGAAGAATTATGGAGTGTGTATATATATATATATAACTCACTAGTTTCATTGTAAGTAGACTAAGATTTTAAACATAAAAACCTAGAGTGTATCAAGTATCGAAAACATAGATTGCAGCTTTTATTGTTGTAATAAATGTTTTCGTGGAAAATAAGTGGATCATAGGCTATAACACTATTGTTATAGTAAGTGACTCTCAAGAGAAATATTTTTACATAGGTATATGAGATTTATTGGTATTTATGTAATTGAATCCATACACTAGTATTTTTTTGGGTTGTAGTAACGGTGTTTTACGCAACATCCATTTTAACCCAAATAAAAATGTATTTTAAAAAAAAAGGAAATTTCTAAGTATAGAAACGAAATGGTTTATAAAGTACACTTATTATTAATAAGTATAAGGAAGGGTTTTTACAGTTACAGAAATATTAAAACAATTTTGAAGATGAGTTTTTCTGAAAGGAAAATGTGTAAGTTAGATATTAGAAAATATTTATCATGGAAGACTACAATTTAAACATATTTTAATCTATTGGAATGAATAATGGTACGATTTTCTATGAAATCGATAAAAATGTTTTGTGAAAGTTACAAGGAGTACATGAAAGAGATATACAAGGTATGAAAAGCACCATATTTTTTATAGCCTATTTTGAAAAATATAAAATAAATTTCTTGTAATTTCACATAAATATGAAATCCTCTTTTAAAAGGTTCATAGAAGATTTTAGCGTTAGTACCTTCTCATAAGAGAAAGTAGTTCCAATACATTAAGATATGAGATTGTTAGGTGTAATAAGAAGCTGTTTTGAAAACACATAAAGGATATTTTTAAAGATATTTTAAAATAAAATGGTTTGGTGAAATAGTAAATAAGTTTTCGGAATGAAAAACTTAATAAAAGTAAAATTGGAAAATTCAAATTTTTATAGAAAACTGTAAAAGTCTTTGAAAGAAAGAGAGATATAAGTTTTAGACATAAAAATTTGGAAGTTTTTCCCTCTAGGTTTGGGAAATAATATTAAGTGACCAAGTATTTTTGAAATTAATAGAAAGATAACACTTTTAAAGATAAAGATTTTGGGATTTGATGTTTTAAATTTTATAGAAACCTTAGTTTTTAAAACAAGGTGATAAATACCAAAGCAAACTCTTAAATGTGGAGTAGATAAGAATCATTTCCTAGGAGTAACGGAAAAGGTGTAAGGAGATAGTAGTAATTACTTTTAGAAGTTATAATGGAAGTTTCCGTAAAGTGTATAGGACACTAGTAAGAACCTAGGAATGTTGATTCATGAAGAATAGTAAAATGAAGTTAGTAGGATAGTAAGACAAGCATGGTTGAGAATGAGTATTCTTGATTTTGGAAGGACTTTGGAAAATCATTTTTCTTTAGTGAAATTCATATGGTAGTTTTCAAGCTAGCATTGGAATGACATATTTTGAAGCTCTTTTTGGGAAGGCCGTGTAAGACGTCTTCATGTTGGTTGGAGACTACGGGATGGTTGCTTCTTAGTTCCGACATGGTTAGAGAAATTTCTAGGAATACTAATTTGATTAGGAAAAAAATTTCGTATCTCATATCCATATCTCTTTGATATTAGGTTTTAGAATTTCCTTTTTCCATCTTTAGATTTGAATAGGTTCTTTCCTTTATTATCCTTTGGGAGGGTAGAACTTAGGATTTGACCTATGGATGGCAGAATTTGATGTAAACATGTTAATAAAACATGTTATGAATGATGTATGCTGGTGATTGCAAGTGTTTGCTAGTAGATGCTAATGGACGCATATAGGTACACTAGGCACTATTATTCTTTAGGGATCGGCCTAACTAGGACACTAGAGCATATGCATATGGATGTGTGTGCATTTTTATTTTATTTCCATGGTTGCTATAAATGGATGATTATCACGTGATTGTTGCATTTGGATGATGTTTGTAGCATGCATATAGAATTATCAGTTATCATTTGGAAATTTTTGCATTCATTTGGATACATGGCACATACATGATTGCATAAAAGGAGGTCAACTGAATTAGTGGACCGCCTAATCTTTTACATTAGTTAGGAACATTTATACTACACTAATTGCATAAGTATCACAAATTGAATTAGAAAAACTTAAGGACAATGGATGAATGGTTGATGATTTAGTAGTTGGTTGTAGAAGTGGATGGAAACATTTAGTACCATTGCGGTATAACCTATGGATTCACAACTCAATGGTTCTGTATCTTTCCTATAGAAATCCAAATTTTAACTACATGCACTCTCTGCCTTTGATTTCGCCATGAAAGTAAACCATTACTTTCCGAAAACTTTATTTAATAAATTTTTCAAAATAATACTTATAAAATTCCTATAATAATTTTCCAAGTTAAATCTTAGGCAAATACTCTTTAATAAAAGTTATTTATAATATTAGTATTGAATAATTTATCTTTATAAAATAATAATATTGATTAATTCTTAAATAATAATTGACTTAATATAAACTAACTTAATTAATATAAACAATTTAAAATAATTACATGACATTGAAACGATAATTAATTTTGATTAATTAACAAGATTCTAATCGATTTACAAGACTTATTTATAAACTTATAATCCATTTTGACAATTTTAAAATATTTAACAAACTAACTTTTTGAAATATTTTTAAACACTTTTATATTACCTATTTTAATGATTAAAACTCCCCTTATTAAAACAAACTCAACTTATCGATAAAATATATTTTCCTACCCCAATATGACCAGTCTAATATTTATACCCCTCTTTAATTTATCACCAATTTGATTTACGTTACAATTTCATAAATCCCCCTTTTCACTTTTCTAGAAGTAAATCTATTATTTATTTTTATACCAATTTACCCACCTCATTATAAATCCTCACCGTGAATTTTTAACTTTAATTTATCAACTGATAACCACTTCACTTTATTTATAACACTATTTATAAATCTCACCATTTTCAATTCTAGTTTATAACGGTTTCACATTACTTGATCCATTATAATTTGATTTCTAATTTAAATTTCATTTATAATCAATTTCCCAAATAATCCAAACTGTATTTCCAAAACCAAACCCAATCTCGATTATATTTCCATTTGTAATTAAGGAATCTCATTTAGGATCCGGTATATTCAATTTCACATTTATTTCCAAATGCACTTTTCTCAATCTATTTAAAATCTCGGTTTAAAAAAATCCTTTCTATTTAAAACAAGTATCCATTAGGAATTATTTAAAATCCTATATATATATACATAATATTCAAAAATCTCTATTTACAATATTCCAAAATAGTTAACTATTAATTTAGAGTCAAACTTTTTATTTTTCCCAAATTTATTTCTTTTAATTAATCCAAAATTCACTATAAATATTTTACTTCCAAATTTTCTTTTTATTTTCTTTCCAAATTCAAAACATATATTATTGGTATTTTAAAAATACCAAAATCTATGCCAAAACTACCATAGCATCCAATAAATTCAAATTGCACTATAATCTACCACATGTTATTTAAACAGATCATATATCAATATATATGAAATTTAATTCAACATTTTTGAGGAATCCAGTCGGATCCATCCAACCTGTTTGCCTGCATTCACAGATGTTAATACAACATAAAAAAATATCAATCCCACTTCGAGGGGGATATCGCGGTATATAGGGTCATCCGCTATTTTTAAAGTAAAGTATTTTCCAAAATAACTTGTTTTAAAAGTATTTTTCAGAAAAGAACTCTTAGAAATAGTTTTTAAGTATAAAAGAGTTTTAATAAAAATCCCCTCAAAGTCAAGTTCAACCTTCTTTCAATTCTTTCGAGCCTAAGTTTCCTTTTCTTTTCATAGTATGGCTGACTGATTCCGTAGAGCTACGGTACCAGAGGTGTAAGGGCAAGCGCCCAATACAACACTGGTAGGTGGAAATCCCTTTAATCCACCTACACTGGCCGATTTTTCTAAGCTATGCAAGGGCTTCACTAGCATAGGGGCGGAACATTTTCTAGCACGAAGGGTTTCGAGGAGACACAAGCTAGGTTGGAAGATATGGAGCGAAAGTTTAGGCGGTTAGGTTTGGAGGACCGACAGAGTGGTCAACCTATATCTTGGCAGTTGGAAGAAGAGCTTAAGGCAGTTCCTACAAGCTCTAAGAAGCCATGGTGAAAGGGCAAGAAGGATAAGAGAAAAAGGGAAGGCCCTCAGAAGCGAATCAAGAAAAGTGGGAGATGTAACCTTTGTAGAATGACTGGTCATTACGCAAGAGATTGCAAGAGAGAGAAGGTGAAGAAGTGTTACAACTGTGGACAACCCGGCCATCTTAGTAAGTTTTGTCCTCGGAAGATGGGGCAGGGAGCGAGTGCACCTGTAGTGCAGATTCAGGCTTTGGATGCAACAAGTTCCAACAGCGGACCGGATCGAGGTAGGGAAATTTGGTTTCTATTTCTGATTTTCCCATTCAGACTCTTTTCGATCCTTGAGCATCACACTCTTTCATCTCTAGTTCTATGGTAGATTGTTTGCACTTAGACATCTCTTTAGTAGTAGACCCCATTGTTGTTTCAAACCCCATAGGAGAATCGACACTCTTGTTTATGGTTTGTAGGGGTTCGAAAATTTATATCCTAGGCGTAGAATTTGATATGACACCTATATTTTGGGATTTTCGTGGTATGGGATGATTTTGGGAATGGATTGGCTATCCACATATGGAGCTATATTAGATTACGGTAGGGGAGTCGTTAGACTAGAGACATGCATCAGTAGGACTTTCGAGATTTCTTATGACCCGCAAGGGTCAGTTATGTTGAGCTTCCTTTATTCCCTCGATTCATCATCATCAGAGTTAGATTCCGTTCCTATCGTCAGAGATTTTTCCAGACATCTTTGAGGAGGTTAGGGGACTACCCCCTTAAGAGAGAGATTGACTTCAGGATTTATTTGGCTAGCCAGTAGCATTACCCGTCGGGCATATGGCGCCTAAGGAAAGGAAGGGATTGAGCAAGCAGATCCGTGAGCTTTAGAGAAAGGTTTCGTAAGAAGAAACATATTGGAATAGGGAGCGCCAGTTGTCTTCTCTACCAAAGCTGGTGGTTCTCCTCGACTTTGCATTGACTATAGAGAATTGAATAAGCTCACAAAGAAGAACCATTATCCACTCTCTAGGATAGATGATCTTTTTGACGAGTTAGTTGGATCTTCGGTATTCTACCAGTTTGATTTAGCCACTAGACTTCATCAACTTATGGTCGCTGATGACATCATTAATAAGACCACATTTAGGACACCCGACGGATTCTTTGAGTGGTTGGTTATGCCTTTTGGACTAACCAATGTCCCAGCCTATTCTATAGATTTGATGAACCATGTTTTTAGAGATGTCCTAAAAATAAAGTTCGTGGTGGTATTCGTGGTCGAAATTTTGGTGATTTCCAAGAAGTATGGTAGAGCACGTTATTCATCTAAAGGAGGTTCTTTTTACGCTTCGTGTTCGTCAGTTGAGAGCAGAGTTCTTGAAGTATCACTTTTGAAGTGCGTTTATTTGGGCATAGAGAATGTCTAACATGATAGGGATTTAATAAATGGTTTTGTACATTTAGGATTGGGATTATGGAAATCCAAAGAGAGGCAGGAAAAGGTTAGAGATGTACAATAAAATTTAGTAGATAAGTAGAGAAGAAAGTCCATGTTTAGGTCATTGCAGAAATTATAATTGTCTCAAACAAGTGGATTGGACGGTGATGCCTTAGAATAAATATGAATATACAAGAGGAATAGGAGTAAAAGTCTTTAGTTTAGGATAAGTACTCCGAGGGTAGTAAGTAGGAAGGCCCACTTTATGCTAAGCCCAATAAATGAAAGTTTCGAAATTTAAAAGGTTGAAAAAAATTTATAATGGTTGGAATTGAAAATTTTCATTGTTAATATTTTCTTTCAAAAAAATAAACATGAGGTTTTTGAAGAATGGTATGAATTTAAGTTGGTTTTTATATAATGAAAAATTGGAATTCTTTTTGAAGAATTATGGAGTGTGTATATATATATAACTCACTAGTTTCATTGTAAGTAGACTAAGATTTTAAACATAAAAACCTAGAGTGTATCAAGTATCGAAAACATAGATTGCAGCTTTTATTGTTGTAATAAATGTTTTCGTGGAAAATAAGTGGATCATAGGCTATAACACTATTGTTATAGTAAGTGACTCTTAAGAGAAATATTTTTACATAGGTATATGAGATTTATTGGTATTTATGTAATTGAATCCATACACTAGTATTTTTTTGGGTTGTAGTAACGGTGTTTTACGCAACATCCATTTTAACCCAAATAAAAATGTATTTTAAAAAAAAGGAAATTTCTAAGTATAGAAACGAAATGGTTTATAAAGTACACTTATTATTAATAAGTATAAGGAAGGGTTTTTACAATTACAGAAATATTAAAACAATTTTGAAGATGAGTTTTTCTGAAAGGAAAATGTGTAAGTTAGATATTAGAAAATATTTATCATGGAAGACTACAATTTAAACATATTTTAATCTATTGGAATGAATAATGGTATGATTTTCTATGAAATCGATAAAATTGTTTTGTGAAAGTTACAAGGAGTACATGAAAGAGATATACAAGGTATGAAAAGCACCATATTTTTTATAGCCTATTTTGAAAAATATAAAATAAATTTCTTGTAATTTCACATAAATATGAAATCCTCTTTTAAAAGGTTCATAGAAGATTTTAGCGTTAGTACCTTCTCATAAGAGAAAGTAGTTCCAATACATTAAGATATGAGATTGTTAGGTGTAATAAGAAGCTGTTTTGAAAACACATAAAGGATATTTTTAAAGATATTTTAAAATAAAATGGTTTGGTGAAATAGTAAATAAGTTTTCGGAATGAAAAACTTAATAAAAGTAAAATTGGAAAATTCAAATTTTTATAGAAAATTGTAAAAGTCTTTGAAAGAAAGAGAGATATAAGTTTTAGACATAAAAATTTGGAAGTTTTTCCCTCTAGGTTTGGGAAATAATATTAAGTGACCAAGTATTTTTGAAATTAATAGAAAGATAACACTTTTAAAGATAAAGATTTTGGGATTTGATGTTTTAAATTTTATAGAGAAACCTTAGTTTTTAAAACAAGGTGATAAATACCAAAGCAAACTCTTAAATGTGGAGTAGATAAGAATCATTTCCTAGGAGTAACGGAAAAGGTGTAAGGAGATAGTAGTAATTACTTTTAGAAGTTATAATGGAAGTTTCCGTAAAGTGTATAGGACACTAGTAAGAACCTAGGAATGTTGATTCATGAAGAATAGTAAAATGAAGTTAGTAGGATAGTAAGACAAGCATGGTTGAGAATGAGTATTCTTGATTTTGGAAGAACTTTGGAAAATCATCTTTCTTTAGTGAAATTCATATGGTAGTTTTCAAGCTAGCATTGGAATGACATATTTTGAAGCTCTTTTTGGGAAAGCCGTGTAAGACGTCTTCATGTTGGTTGGAGACTACGGGATGGTTGCTTCTTGGTTCCGACATGGTTAGAGAAATTTCAAGGAATACTAATTTGATTAGGAAAAAAAATTCGTATCTCATATCCATATCTCTTTGATAATAGGTTTTAGAATTTCCTTTTTCCATCTTTAGATTTGAATAGGTCTTTTATTTATTATCCTTTGGGAGGGTAGAACTTAGGATTTGACCTATGGATGGCAGAATTTGATGTAAACATGTTAATAAAACATGTTATGAATGATGTATGCTGGTGATTGCAAGTGTTTGCTAGTAGATGCTAATGGACGCATATAGGTACACTAGGCACTATTATTCTTTAGGGATCGGCCTAACTAGGACACTAGAGCATATGCATATGGATGTGTGTGCATTTTTATTTTATTTCCATGGTTGCTATAAATGGATGATTATCACGTGATTGTTGCATTTGGATGATGTTTGTAGCATGCATATAGAATTATCAGTTATCATTTGGAAATTTTTGCATTCATTTGGATACATGGCACAGACATGATTGCATAAAAGGAGGTCAACTGAATTAGTGGACCGCCTAATCTTTTACATTAGTTAGGAACATTTATACTACACTAATTGCATAAGTATCACAAATTGAATTAGAAAAACTTAAGGACAATGGATGAATGGTTGATGATTTAGTAGTTGGTTGTAGAAGTGGATGGAAACATTTAGTACCATTGCGGTATCGACTATGGATTCACAGCTCAATGGTTCTGTATCTTTCCTATAGAAATCCAAAATTTAACTACATGCACTCTCTGCCTTTGATTTCGCCATGAAAGTAAACCATTACTTTCCGAAAACTTTATTTAATAAATTTTTCAAAATAATACTTATAAAATTCCTATAATAATTTTCCAAGTTAAATCTTAGGCAAATACTCTTTAATAAAAGTTATTTATAATATTAGTATTGAATAATTTATCTTTATAAAATAATAATATTGATTAATTCTTAAATAATAATTGACTTAATATAAACTAACTTAATTAATATAAACAATTTAAAATAATTACATGACATTGAAACGATAATTAATTTTGATTAATTAACAAGATTCTAATCGATTTACAAGACTTATTTATAAACTTATAATCCATTTTGACAATTTTAAAATATTTAACAAACTAACTTTCTGAAATATTTTTAAACACTTTTATATTACCTATTTTAATGATTAAAACTCCCCTTATTAAAACAAACTCAACTTATCGATAAAATATATTTTCCAACCCTAATATAACCAGTCTAATATTTATACCCCTCTCTCAATTTATCACCAATTTGATTTACGTTCCAATTTCATAAATCCCCCTTTTCACTTTTCTAGAAGTAAATCTATTATTTATTTTTATACCAATTTACCCACCTCATTATAAATCCTCACCGTGAATTTTTAACTTTAATTTATCAACTGATAACCACTTCACTTTATTTATAACACTATTTATAAATCTCACCATTTTCAATTCTAGTTTATAACGGTTTCACATCACTTGATCCATTATAATTTGATTTCTAATTTAAATTTCATTTATAATCAATTTCCCAAATAATCCAAACTGTATTTCCAAAACCAAACCCAATCTCGATTATATTTCCATTTGTAATTAAGGAATCTCATTTAGGATCCGGTATATTCAATTTCACATTTATTTCCAAATGCACTTTTCTCAATTTATTTAAAATCTCGGTTTAAAAAAATCCTTTATATTTAAAACAAGTATCCCTTAGGAATTATTTAAAATCCTATATATATATAATATTCAAAAATCTCTATTTACAATATTCCAAAATAGTTAACTATTAATTTAGAGTCAAACTTTTTATTTTTCCCAAATTTATTTCTTTTAATTAATCCAAAATTCACTATAAATATTTTACTTCCAAATTTTCTTTTTATTTTCTTTCCAAATTCAAAACATATATTATTGGTATTTTAAAAATACCAAATTCTATGCCAAAACTACCATAGCATCCAATAAATTCAAATTGCACTATAATCTACCACATGTTATTTAAACAGATCATATATCAATATATATGAAATTTAATTCAACATTTTTGAGGAATCCAATCGGATCCATCCAACCTGTTTGCCTGCATTCACAGATGTTAATACAACATAAAAAAATATCAATCCCACTTCAAGGGGGATATCGCGGTATATAGGGTCATCCGCTATTATGCGGGGCCCATAGGGTCTCATCCGCTAAATATATGCGGGAATATCAATCAAACTACCAATATATATACTACTATATATAATATCTCATTCAACTAATAATAATTTATCAATTCAATCAATCAATCAATAATTAATTTTAACTATTTAAAATTAACTAGTAATCCAAAATTGAGTGAGATAACTCACTTTGATTTTCTTGTCGCTTTCGCGTTCCGGTTCCGATTTAATTTGAACGCGTTTGAATTTATTTGAAATTTTGCAAGCTCCAAATTCGTCCAAACTATCTCATATGCGTAGATGATGACAATACGATCCCAATGCAACTTGAATCGTCCGAATCGGATCTCGTGAGAGAGAGATATACATTTTTAAGTTTATCGATAATTATATAATTAATCAACACAAATATTATATAACTTTTAAAAATCATACCTACATCAAAACCCGGCTAGCCTAACCCACCTTTTCTTACCCCTTTCTCTGTTTTTTTTTTCCATTTTCCTGTAGTTTTTGTTTCATGATGAACGGCCCATAGCCCACGAGAAACAACCCAACCCATCTCTTCTTCTTCTCCCTCCCTTTCTTTTTTTTCGACATCACCGGAGTTTCACCCCTGTGCACGCGTATCACTGATACGCCTCCAACGACCACCTATGGCAAAACCACCATCGCCAACATCTTTACCACCTCGCTCTCCATCCAGCCGTCACCTCCACGTGATGTTCGACCCCCTTAACCGCGTCGCGACCTGCTCCTCAATCACACCGCTGCACCATTTGTCGCAACCCCCACTATGGCACCGCATGTCATCAAATTAAAGTCGCAAGTGCCAAATCATCTCGCGATCACGATTTCGGCATCCAATCCTCGAATCAATGGCCAGAGCCTCAAAAATCCCAAATACTAGTCTAAACGAGGTATGTAAAATTGTAGAGCTCCATAAAAAAAGTACCGCACCCATCGTATCATATATCAGATTGAAGAAAATGATGTGATAGGATTTTTAAAACTAGTTTTTGAATTTTTCGATTTGTATTTTGAGAGAAAGAAATTTTTGAATGTTTTGATTTATTTATTTTCTTCACTGCAACTATAATATTGCGTGGGGTATAAAAGAAGGGGATGGAATATTGTGTGTAAGAGAGGAAAAAGCACGATCAATGTCTTGTTGATTGAAAGAACACGGCTGATTGACTAAACAAAATTTAAAATATTATTATTTAATTTCAAATGTCTTATTTAAACCAGTTTAAAATTCCGAACTCTTATTGAGGCGTGCCGCTAGGCGTTTATAATGTTATACCCCTATTCCGAACGCAATGGAAAAGGTTTCGAGTCTTAATTCGATCGTATGGAGAAGATAGCTTTTTGGACCTAGTTATTATATTGAATTTACGATATAAAATTCAACACGTTTCTATCCCGTACGGCCTAACGTTAGCTCCGAACGCTACAAAATTTGAAATCCGATAATAATATACTATTACGGATCCAATGAAACTGGTTTCATCGAAATTTGAGACTGTGACTCGAAAGGCTATTTTTAAATGTCAATTTAAACGAGCTATAGTTAAAATCGAACAAATCACTTTTAAATTCATTAAACATGTTTTATTATCTTTATTATTATTAATATAAATTTTACAAGCCCATAAATTATTTTTATCAAGCTTAAAACTCAAAATTCAATGTTTTAACCAATTTCCAATTATTAAATTCAATAATTAAATTTTCAAAATAAATCATTTTATTTGAAACTCAAGTTAAAATTTAACTTTAAAATATTTGAAATCAATTAAATATTCCAATTTCAAATAACCAAATTTCTGGGTCATTACAGATGGCGTATCATATTTCATAACTTACAATACTTAAGTATAATTTTTCTATAAAAAATACAGATTTTTTTGGATAATCATTGATGAAGCCTTTTTGTCACAATTTTCGAATATTATCTTGGTAAACAAAGTCAAATGATTAACAATCATTTTTTTCAAACTCCTTTTTAGCAAAAATGTTTTTTCGAAAGGCAATTGGTTTTGGATTGGCCTATCCACTTTTTTATTAAAACTATTATAACGGGTGCTTTATTGAAGTACCAGAGCAACTACAACTCACACAAGCCATATGACCAAAGCAACACCAAATTGCATGAAATACAATGACATATGAAAATGAAACAAGATGCCATACAAGGTAGCAACCTAAGACGGGAATAGATCATCTATTCCATACTCAATACCATCATTAAGGTCATCTTCATTGGCAAGGTGCTTGTTGTGACTAAAAGAAGCGACAGTAGGGGACAAAGGCTTAGCTTTAGAGAGTTTGGCATTAGTAATAACATCACAAGAGAACGCGGTGGAAAGAAAGGCATCAAGATTAGATATTTTCCGTAGAATCATGTATAGTAGGAGTAGGATTAGGAATAGGAGGAGGATGTGGTGGAGGTGGAGTGGTAGAAGGAGAAGGAACCACAATGGGATGAATAGGTTTAGGTCTCCATTTCCTAAGAAGGGGTTTCTACAATGTAATCTTTTTAGGAATAGGATCAGGTTCTTTCGAAACAGGAAGGTGACTACATGAACTCATAGTGTGACTGAAGGAAAGACGGTGAGAACAGATCGGACGATGCCAATGATAAGAAACTGAAATAATGGTAGATCTGTTGTCAACAGTCACAACAGTTAACTGAGTAGGAAGAGGCCTATTTGGAGTAATCTCAATCAAAGCTCTAACAAACTCAAAGCGATCTCTACGCTCGGTATTCTCATCAAAACAATTCAATTCTCTAGGATTACTAGCCAGCGAATCTAGGCCTTCAAGAGACTGAAGAGAGGAGGGATACAAATGAACTTTGCCCAGACTAGAATAGACATTACATACGCTTAACCAGAATCAACCGAGCGGCTCCAACAGGTGATTATAAACACTGTACCATTTATTACACAAGGGTTGGATTCAAAAATCATATGCCCCTCTTCCCCATTACCAAATCAAAGAAATGCATGTCCTTATCATATTGCACTTTAAGCGATCCCTTAAGCTCCCAACGATTAGATAAAAATCTCTCTACAACGCTATATGGGAATCCATCACCTTAGAAAAGTCCAACAAGGGTATTTTTCCAAAGCTCAACTCCCGTAGACACAACAAAGGGACAAGAAAATCATCCACACTACTAGAAATTTTGTAGTGTTTAGTTGTATACTCGCCAGCTTTCTTAGGCTTGTTAGAGAATAAGGAGGACCATGATTTTTGACTCTAAGATTTCTTATTAACAATGTAGCATTGCTGCATAGGAGGGTTAACAAAGCCATTTGAGTTCATAGCAACAGCAGACAGGCAGGGGGCAGAACTACCAACAGCAGGAACCCATATAGTTGCATGAAAACTCTGACCAATATCATGGGAAGCTGCTCCTTGATCAGAGGTTGTTGGCACCATAACCACTACTGGAATACTTTAAAATGGGGATGGAGCCATGAGTCGGCTCCGTCTCCATTATGGAGTCGGCTGGGGACGACGCAAAATTCTATTGAAGTTTGCGTCAGCTGGAGACGGCCTGCAACGGCTAGCGTCGGCTAGCATCGGCTATTTAATTATTTTCCCAATATGATTCTTATATACACCTATTTCATTTGAAAAAATAAAAAAAACTACTAAAATGGCCAAAAAAAATAAAATTGACATGTATGATTATTAATATTCACCCAATGACGGGTCGTGATAGGTTAAATTAGTATTTTCGATGATATATGTTCGTGTAATTCGAAAAGTTATCGTTGTTGAAAATCTAACACGCACGACAATTCGATGCAACTTTTAGTCGATCCGTTATACAAATTCGATAAAGGTGGTTATATGTAATATTTTAAAGAATTAAAATAATTTTTTAAACTGTTGGGTAATCAATTATGAATTTTTAAATGTATTTGGTATAATAAAATTATATAAAATAAAATATGCGGTGTAAAAATAAATTCTTTGGATCTTATGTCGATCTAAGGTATTTTGGACATGTTTCCAGAATATGGTTTAAAAATACACGAATCTGGAGTGTCGATCTTGAATTTCAAATTTATGGCCCTTCGTGGACTTTCGAACAAAAAACCCTTCGTTCGAAGGCCGAACGACCTTCAAACGAGACCAAATTTGAACCAGTGATGCTTTGTAGTGTTTTAATCGAATCTGTACGGTTGGATTCGCAAAAAAATCATCGCCTACAAAATTATCCAAGAAATATGTCATTTTCTAGGAGTTAGCTATAACACTTATAATATAAGTGTTATAGCTAACTCCTACAAAATGACATATTTCTTGGATAATTTTATTTTTGATGATTTTTGAGTGAATCCAACCATACGGATTCGATTAAAATACTACAAAGCATCACTGGTCCAAATTTGGTCTCGTTTGAAGGTTGTTCGGCCTTCGAACGAAGGGTTTTTTGTCCGAAAGTCCACGAATGGCCATAAATTTGAAATTTAAGATCGACGCCCCAGATTCATTTATTTTTAAACCGTATTATGGAAACATGTCCAAAATACCTTAGATCGAAATAAGATTCAAAGAATTTATTTTTACACCGCATATTTTATTTTATATAATTTTATTATACCAAATACTTTTAAAAATTCATAATTGATTACCCAACGGTTTAAAAAGTTATTTTAATTCTTTAAAATGTTACATATAACCACCTTTATCGAATTTGTATAACGGATCAACTAAAAGTTGCATCAATTGGTCGTGCGAGTTAGATTTTCAACAACGAAAATTTTCGAATTATACGAACATATATTATCGAATATACCAATTTAACCTATCATGATCCGTCATTGGGTCAATAATAATAATAATAAATGTCAATTTTTTTTATATTGTAGTAGTGTTTTTTATTTTTTTTAAACGAAATAGGTGTAGAAAAGAATTTTTGAAAAAAATATATACGGGCCGACCCTAAACGACTCAAGCCGTCACTAATCGGGCCGATGCTAGCCGACGCCAGCTGACTCCATATCGAGTATACAGGTTTCAGCCGAGATCTTCTTTCTTTGCTTAATAAAAAAAACAATTTTTTTTCTTCCCCATCATCGATTTCGACCCTCTCCAGCCGCCACCCTTCATCGTCGTCGTCGCCGCCGTAGAAGCCTAGAACTCACCGGAACTCACCGAAATCTCCTCTTCTTCTTGAATTTGGTAATTTTCTAAACCCTAATTTCGAATTAAATTGTTTAGTTAGGTTTAAATTTACATTATTGTGATGGTAATTAGGTGTAGGTATTGCTAATTTAGTGTATTAGGTTATTTTTAGTATGAAACCGTTGAATTTGAAAGTGTGAATTTGGAATAATTGGGTGTAGGTATTTAGAATTTGAATGTGTGAAAGTGTGAATTGGGAATTGGGAATTTGAAATTGTGAAAGTGTGAATTTGAAAGTGTGAAAGTATTAATTGGGAATAATTGGATGCATGTCATTAATCGACTAAATATAAGAAATGTATTTAGAAGTTTGGCATGCGGGTTGGGATTTTACTTACAGTACCGCCTATCGGGAGATTTATTCCCGATCGATCCCTTATTTTTTATATTTGGATTGAGTGAGGATGACTTGGTCTTCGAGTGTTGTTTGACTGGCCTGTGCACCTTGTATTTGGATTGAGTAAGGATGACTTGGTCGTCGAGTGTTGATTGACTGACCTGTGCGCCATGTGTTTGGGTATTTATACCTGGAAAGTCTCAGTAGCCGGTCCATTCGGGCTGTGTCGATATTATACAAAGGGCGTATCGCCTCGATACGCTACCGTTTATTTCTGGTACCTAGGTGAAAGAGGCCGGTAAAAAGCCAAACTGGATGAGTGAAAGTTTGTATGCGCGGTTTGTGCAATATTGGAAAAGCGAAGACGCGAAGGTAAATTTTCTACTTTCATATGTCTGTAATTATAATTCGTTTAAATGTTTATATAATAGTTAAATTATACAGGCGGTAGCATCGAGGAACTCTTCAAACAGTCTTAGGAATCCTGCAAACATACCACGGTGGATCCAAGTCTTTTCAGCAATATAGAGAAGAAATGGTAAATATAAAAATTGTTATTTGTAATTTACTTATAACATTATTTAGTTATATATATGTATATATGTGTATATATATACATTCTTTAATCATATCTAATTTCAAACGAGGGAGAGAGGTGGTGTTGCACCGTCTCATTTGGACGTCTTCACCCGAACACACGCCGTCGAGCATACAGATGAAGATGGCGTGGAAACATATGATTGGTCAGACGCCAAACCAGTGAATATCCAGGTATAAAGACTATAAATTTTCTCTTATTTAACAATACATTAAATTGAATATTCATCTTCTCAAAATTATATTTCTAAACACAGGAGAGATGCGATCAGGAGATTGCTCGCGTGCTTGCAGAGTCTGGCAGGGAGCAGTTGACCATTGAGGAGACAGACAGGATATTCGCTCGTATTACTGACCCACCGACCAGAAATTGATAGTATGGATATGGCAATCAAGCGGTAATATTTATTGAATTTAATTAATTCATTAACCAGTTTATAAATTTTATTGAATATTACGTATAAACTATAACTATGAATTTATCAATATACAGGCCGCGACGCAAGCCTCTTACAATAAACAACAGGCTGAAGAAACAATAGCGGCCCTGCAAGCACAAGTCGCCGAGTTGAATGATTGGTGGAAGACTGGATTGAAGCAGTAACTAGACGAGGCTATTGCTGCTTACTTGGCAGAGCACAGGACGAATATGCCGCCATCATAGGGATTTGGCGCTGTTGATGGTTGGGGAGAGTGGTGGTTTGTTTTTATATATGTTTTATGATGAACTTTGAATGTCTTGTATATTTGATGAACTTTTGGTTGAATTTTGTAAATATTATGGATATTTATGATGATAGACGTTTGGAGATGTATATTGATGTTTTGTGGTTCTTAGTTGGGCATATATGTGATGTATATTGTTATTTGGTGAAGTATATTTGAGGAATATATATGATTGTGTGGATGGAAGGTAGATATGGCTCCTGTAAATGCAGAAAAATTTACCCAGATTAGCGTCGGTTGGAGTCGGCTCGAGTCGGGCTATGGGTCATTTATTATTTTACACGTGGACTGAGTTTAGCGTCGGCCGGAGTCGGCTAGCCGACTCTAGCCGACGCTAAACTAGGGGACGGACCCATCCCCATTCCCATCACCATATCACTTGGCGACGAGCTATATAGCGTCGGCTCGAGTCGGCCGGAGTCGGCTAGAGTCGGCTATATGCCGACGCTAAACAGCCTTCTCCTTGTAGTGAACACAACCATGAATACCCTGAGCATTTTCATGGGTTCACTAAATACCCTGTCATTATCACAGCCTTGAATATCCTGTGCATTATCACAGAATTTTGCAAAAGCATATTAATTTATCTTGGATGCAGCTACACACGTAGAAGAAGTAGTAGCACATGCATCAATGTTTGAGGCGGGAGGAGGGATGATATCGAGTAGAAAGTCTGGAAGAGTAATGTGGATATAAAGGTAGGACGTGCAAGCTTTAGAAGCATCGATAGGCAGTTGCGCTTGGTCTTCGCCTGAATTTGAGGCCTGGCCAGAGTTGGGTAGACGACCGGATCTGACAGTGACGGGGGCTTGAAGGTTTTCCCAGATCGTGTAGTTGGCGTACCCATCTCAGAGGAGCTCGGTGGTCTAATTAGGGATTTAAAGAATCCTTTTTTCATGGAAAAATCAGCACGGGGTGGAATAGCGGAGGAGGCGGGAAGGAGGAAAATGGAGGAGATGGGGTTAAAGTGATGAGGAGATTAAAGAGGGGATGGACACAAAAGAACGACTACAGAAACCTTAGAAGACGACGTCATTGATTTTGATAGCAAAAATATTTTACATGCAAACAAATAGGGTAAAATTTCTTGCATCTAAGAATTTACATCAATTATTAGCATAAAAATTACAAATGTCCACAAAATTTATCTTAAGATATAAAGTATAATGAACTAACTTAATAGTATTATTGAAACCATTACACAAACATATGTGTAAATACTATATTTGAAACACAATGATTATTTTACTGTAATTGTTATGAACTTAACAGTTTATGTATATCATAAACTTTATTAATATCATAAACTTGCAAATCACATGTCTTTCTACTAAATGTATTGTCTTTCATTGTTTAAACATATGTTGCTCTTCTACTAAAATTTCTCATCCACATTTGGATCTGAATTCGCAGCCTCTTTCTATAGGTATAATAAAAAGCACATATGCATCTAGTTGTATTGATATTTTCAAAATCATTTCTGAAAATTAAAATACATATATTTTTATATAATTAAAGGCCAAATTTGGCTAATTTGCTGTTAGAATGTTTAACTACAATTCACTTGCTTCGATACATGTTATACACCCAAGATTGAAGCATAGTTATGGGATCAAATTGCCAAGCTAAATTGATAAGTACAACATGTGCTTGCTTTGAACAAGTGTGTAAGGTTCCTAATATAGAGAAAATTTCTCACATCTTTGTAAAACCCATTATGTGGGACAAAATATAAGCATCGAGAACCATTTAGTTTTATTTAGCGTTGGCAATTAGATCCAAGAGCCATAAAACCGAACCGATCCAGGAAGATCCAAACCCCACTCAAACCCTATGATCTCGGGTCGGGTCCGGATGATGAGAAATACCATTTAGATCCTTTTAAACCCGACTCGAATGGCCTAATCAAAAAACATAAAAATATGTGAATTTTAAGTGTTATTATACAACCAGATCCGAATCAACCCTATCTTACCCGAACCAAATCTCGGATCAGGTATGTTCTAGGTTTTGAAAATGTATAGTTTAGACTCAACAAAACCCAACCTGTCTAAAACTAAGACCCGCCGGTCAGGTTCAAATCTGACTCAACGGGTCAATTTCCATCCCTAGTTTCATTTTCTTATCCATTAGATGAAAACACACGGACTATATTCAATCCCCTCCTTCAAGTGATGCAATGATATATCCACATGGTTGAACTTTAGTGCCCTTTAGGAACAAATACAGATGTTAAGTGATAAGGAAAGCTAGAAGTTTTCGTCATGGATAGATGTTTTTTAACAGTAAATCTTAACCACTAGTTTGTTTATTCTACTTCAAAAAAATTTAAATAAATATTATTGCACTATATAAATTATAAAAACATTTTTTATTCTATTTTCAAAATAATTTTTTAGTAATAGATTTCTTGTAATAAATAAATATTATGTTGGTCTTTGGATGTGATTTTGAAAACCATTCGCTATTTTCTACTATGTCCTTGATATAATTTTTTGTATTTTCGCCAACCATTGGGCCCAATATCTAACACATGATAGGTCATGTGTAAGTTTCTAAATGGTTGGCATAATAAAACGTGGACTAGTTCTAAATGAATGGTTGGAGCGCATACAAGGATTTATGTTACTCGTGTGCTTAATATTTTTACACTAAAATAGATCGTGAAATTATTTTTTGACTAAGTTTTCTAAACATATGTTTAAAAACATTTTTGTTATAATGTGTTAATTTTAATTAGATTGAATGTTAAATTTACATGTTATTACAATATATATGTATTTAATTTCATATGGAATGGGTATTTTTTGAATAAATGTACTATCATATCCTTATTTTTATCCCAAATATTATTCAGCTATCTTATATGTGCATCCATTTTTTGGATATGGAATATTTTCATATTTTTATATCCGGATGTGGACGGATATTATATTTTTTGAGTGCTTAGTTGAAATGTTCTTTTGTTCCTTGATATTGGAGTAAGAATACCTTGAGTTTTGAAATGCTATTTTTCAAAGGAATTTAATTTTTTGTTCCTTTTTCTAGAGGTCTAATGATTTAAAATTCACATTCTGGATCGAAATTTTTAAATATTTTACTTTTTTTAACTTTTTAAAGAATTAGATTTTTTCCTTTTCACTAAATATATCTTAAGTTTGTTTTTTATATAATATAAGAGTGATACTTAATCTAAATAGAGCGCTCATTTTGATGTCTTGGAGTCTTGGAGGATCGAAGCTAAGAGCTCTAGAACCATAGTCTAGATATCTTACTACATGAGCTAGTGATCTTTGATGGTTTTTTTTCAAATTGAATTTTGAAGGAAGTTATTTTTTTTAGAATTTGATGTAGATTTGTTTAGATTTGAAGTAGTTGACTTAAATAAAGTACAACTCTTGTTCTCAGAAAAATAAGAAAAAAAATCATATTTTATGTTGGGGTATTTCTATCCTTTTTTAATTGCGATAGTTGTTTTCAATGATTTTATAATATTTAGATTGTGAGTTTTTTATTTTTTTTGGGGGTGTTTACCATCCTTCTTTGTTATTTTTGATCCTATTATGCAATACATTAAGATAAGTTACATAATTTATTAATCAGTATAAACAATACACTCTAATGCATCTAAAGTTGTTAAGGCGCCCAAAAAGTGCAAGGTCAGTGCCCAACGCATTTTTGCACCCACCACTTTTATGGACATCTTGAGCATCACATTTTCCATTTTCAACACAAAAAAACTATACTTCATAACTGCTACTAAAATTGAACTTTAGAGAGTTGAAATTGGCAAGTGACATCTTGCTACCACAAGCCACACCATGCAGCATCAGTCGTCAATTGGCAGCTGTTAATGCTAAAAAATGTACGCTAACACCCTGGTGTAATTTGTGATATAGTGAAAGCACCACCCGTTGGTACGGGAACTAAAAGTAAGCAGAGAATAGCAGAAAACAGTAAAAAGACAACAGTTTTATAGCGGTTCGGCTCAAAGACAAGCCTACGACCACTTAATCTCTTCTATGACTGATTCGATTACAGATTTTGCAATAACTCTTTGATTACAACACAATCAAGACAAGTAATCAGAACTTTGATGCAGAAAAGCTCTTTCGATTCATGTTGAATGAACTTGATTCTTTTTTAAGATTCTTTGAAGCATCCTTTGCCTTTGAAGTGTTGAAGTCAGTAGAGAAATCAGCAGAGTCTTGGTGTTTCCAAAATTTCATCCCCCCTCAAGTGTGGAGTAGGCGGGGTATTTATAGGTGAAATTGGGCTTAGGTCGGCTGCATTTTAGGTCATGAGTGACCTAAGAGTGATCACGAGATAGCTTAGGTCGTTGACAACTTAACGGAATCATTCTGGACGAGATATTGGCTATGAGCGACTTAGCATGCGTAGTTCAAAATTTATCTCGGTTGGTTTAGGTCATTAGCGACCTAAAGGAAGAAACAGTGAGCACGCGGCTTAACTCTGGAGCTTTAACTCATTAGGTCGTTGCCGCTTTAACTCGTTAGGTCGCTGTCGCTTTAACTCATTAGGTCGCTGCCGCTTTAACTCGTTAGGTCGCTGCCGCTTTAACTCGTTAGGTCGCTGCCGCTTTAACTCGTTAGGTCGCTGCCGCTTTAACTCGTTAGGTCGCTATCCTGTTGAATCACAGGAACCTTTTAGGTCACTGGGTCGCTGGAGTTCCTTAGGTCGTTGAGTCGTGCCATATTGAGCCGCTTTGTGCTATAGGTCGTTAGGGCGTTGCCCTTACTCAGCTGCTTTGTGCTATAGGTCGCTAGGTCGTTGCCCTTACTCAGCTGCTTTGTGCTATAGCTCGCTGCCTAGTTATGGATCGTTAAGTCGCATATGCCTTAGGTCGCTAAGTTGTTGGGTTGGGTAGGTCGCTAGATCGCTGAATAAAAGAGGGTTAACACTTGCCCCTCGAAGTATACTCCTAGGAGTTAGGTCATGTGCTTCGATATCTCTTAACTCGCGCCATCCTGAATCGTTAAGTCGTGAGCGACTTATGAGAGAGTTAGGTCGTTCATGTCGATTCGTGTTCCTCTGCCCCTATATATAAGTCGCTGAGATCACCCCTTCTTCTCTTTACATGCTCTAACACTCTAACCCACCTTCAAAAGATTTCCAAGCTCTCAAAGAAGAATTCGAATCAACCAGTCGCCGATCATCTCTACAATCACACTACGTAAGTGAATTCCGACCATTATCCAACCACGACCATCACCGAATTGTCAATCCCCCAATTTTCAACCCTATCCCGATTTCACATGCCGCATTTCTCCATGAATCATGTTACGATCGACTTTTGATCGTTATTGGACATGATGTCGCTGTGATTCACGAGAGCACAACAGTGCATCAGGTTTATGGTGGATCCGGGGCGATTTGAATTGGTTTTAGATGATCTGGTGGTGTGGAGAGATGGTTGATTTTATTGTAGAGAGGCTAACAGGTTATTGGGTTAACGAGTTAGTGGGTTAGTCGATTTGTTGAAAGAAGGGGAGTTAGCGAGTTAAGGAGAGTTAGGTCGTGCTCGACTTAGGAGCCTTGAACGACCTAGGCTTTAGCAGTTTGGACATGAATCGCGCGACTTAACTCTATGAACGACTTAGCGACTTAATCATCAAACTCCGAGCGGCATAAGGGACTGCGACTTAACTTACCAGAATAGCATACGACTTAAAGCTGAACGACTTAAAGAACCAACGACCAAACTTAACTCGCAGCATAGCTTTAACTTTTAGGAACATAACTGATGAACTTCATGACTCGAGCAGAGCGACTTAGGAAAGCCCGACCTATGTTAGGTCGTTTGGACATGAACTGGACGACCTAAAAGAGTCTCGAGCTAACTTAAGTCGTTCCTGCGACTTAAGGGATGGACAGCATTTGAACACTTGCAGATTTAACCAGAACTTGATTGAACTTCCAATTTGAACTGCCAGAACTTGCTGCACTCTTTCACAGATTATATTGACTTTTAGGCTAACAACCTGTTAAATACAACATTTGCAGAAAACTAGGACGAATATACTCATCATCGACTGCCCACGTCGAGTGATGGATTAAGTCAATGAGAAGATAGTATGAATCTAATTACAAGTGAAATGCTGTGAATCAACTAACTTAAATGGAGCATCAACGCAAAATTCATACAGTTATAACTGCTTATTGCTAAATATTATCTGCATTGATACTACACTTAATTTTGATGTAATAACAAGTCTTGAATCTTCCTGAATTGATGCGCGCCAACCAGCATTATTTCAAGTTTTACTTTATTTATTTGTTATTTTCAGTAGCTTTGCACAACACTTCACACACATTTTAGGAAACGTGCACCTTCATATTTGAATATCCAGTTCCTTGTATAGAATGACTTCTCAATAAGTACAAGAAGAGACAGTAGATCGGACCGATGAAGTTTTTCCGATTGCTGCTCCTTTGGATAATCCTCCGGAAAGGGTTCCAACCACACTGAACCAACAGACCTTCAACCAACTATGTATGCAATTTGGTATTGCTGAAGCGGATGCTCTGCTTCCTGGAGCAAATGACACTACCGACAGGCCACCACATGGCTTCATTGCAGTTAATCGTCACATGTGTTTGAACGGAGCTATTCCCCCCTTCAATGATTTCCTCAGAACACTTCTCCTTCGATTAACCATTTCTCCATTCCAGTTGCACCCCAATGGTTATGCCATTTTGATGGGGTTGTGCGTACTATTCAGGAGGACGCTTGACCGCCTCCCAAGCTTTGAGGAGATCTCTTATCTGTGTACATTTGGGAGGAACAAAGATCACCCCTCCATTATTCTTGTTAGAAGCGCAAGGAATCGCAAGCTAATCACAGATCTACCCAAGAGCGCTCACGAGTTTTTAAACCAATTCTTCTATGTCCGTTGCCTTCCAGGATTCTATGGCATCTGGAGAGTAGGAAGTAAGACTACCTATCTCCGTTTACTTCATTTCTGAGCCTTTCAAAATTTGAGTCGTCGTGCTAACTTCATTCTTTACTTTTGTAGCAATTCCTCCTCTCTCTAAAGATTCTGCCCACAAATCAACTTTTGAAAGATTGAGTGCCATAGCTGCCAACGAGAGAAGTATTAAATTTCTACAGAGGAACGAATTTCTGCATCAATTTGGACTCTTGCATTCCTCTCGATCTATTCAGTCTTGTGATGCCCCCAGCTCTCACGCAAAAGCATCAAATGCCCCAGTCTCCGTAGAGGAACCCGCACCGAAAGAACTTATTGTAGAGACTTCGTTAGTGAAATGCTCCAGTTCTGATGACGCTGTAGGGTTATCTGCAAAATCTAAACTTCCCCCGTTATTGAAGAAGAAGAATTTCCTCAACATTCTGGGAAGTCTGATACTTTTGGAGGGCTGAGCGAGCTCATGGTGACTTCTCAGGAGCTCTTTAAAGATGACACCACCACTCCTAAACTTGCTTCCCCAACGATTGAAGCGACATCTGCCTTGCGACCAATCCCGTCAACCCAAGAGTTGACTCCTGCCGTAAAAGCTGATATCACTCCTAAGCTGAAGAGTGGTTTGTAGCTTGACGCGCGTAGTTCGCACGCCACACACACTTAGGATTTTTGGCAATTATGCGCACTTAGCTTCTTTATTTCGAAGATTTCTAAATTTTTGTCTCTTCTTCACTTTCAGGTTCTCCCATGGGACTCATCGGCTCTTATTATGATGACTTTCAACGCTACGCAAGGCATGACTCTTATGATCCCCGGCGCTATCTCTCTGCTCCTAGGGAAACTGATGAGGAACGAGCAGCTAGGAAAGCTCGTGAGAGGCAGGCTTATGAGGAGCGGTATGGAAGAAGAGATGACCACCATGACTCTTACCAAAGGAATGAAGACTCCCACAAAATAAAATCTCATGATGATAGGGGGAAGAGTCATATAACTGAAGATCCAAGCAAGCGGGCCAAACTTGACGACAAGTCTTCATCTGAAATTTCTAAAGTGTCCGCTGCTTCTATTTCTTTAGACATCCCTTCCAGCTCTCCTGCCCTTAAAAGAGCTGATATTCAATCAACCATCAGTAGGCCTCCTTATCAAGTCGAGAAGCCTCCGCCTACACTCCACAGTCGATTTTCGAATTGGTGTTTGAAAGGAGTGCACTTCGATTTGGACTTAGTTCCAATTGACAAACAAGCCATGCTGAGAAATCTTGATGCTGTCAAGCTCGATATAGAAAGAATGTCCAGCTGGCAAAAACTAGTCGATGAGCTTCAAAGAGTAAACCGTGCAAATCTCGAGGCTATGCTAACCATGGAGAATGATAAGTCTGAGTGGCAAAAAATTCTTGATCAGCATGATGCAGAGATGAAGAGCATCACCGCTTTCAATGAAGAGCTTGAGGCTGAAGTCAAGAAACTTAAAGGTGATCTCGCTACCTCTTCCACTTCTTATACACAAAAGGAAGAGGTTCTCCAAAAGCAAGTAAGAGACGCCCACGCCACTCAACGAGACGTTGAAGCTAAACTTGAAGCTGAGCGGAAAATTGTAGAAATGTACCACAAAGATGCTGCTCAGCTGCGGGAAAAAAACAGCTCTCAAGATATGGAGATTACAAAGTTAAAGGCCCAGCTTGCTAAGGCTGAAAGAGAGCGTGATGAGGCTATTGCTGGGAAAGCAGCAGCTGAACACTCACATGAAGCAACCAAGGCCAACATTAGCTCCACTCATTTTGAGTTTTACGTTCTCAGCGTCTTGGGGCGTGGCAGTCTTTCCTTCTTGGGACCAAAGTATGAAGTTACATTGGCTGAAGTGTGTGAGGCAGCAGTTGAAGTGCTTAAAGATGCCGGCTACACTGAGGAGGATTTTGAGGCTAACTATCTGGATGATGAGGGTCGTGTCGCCCTTGCGATAGGGAAAGAGCAACTTGCCAAAGAGCGAGCCGAGGCAGCGAAAGGAGAGCATCCAGGGAAGGCACCTTTGACCGACCCAGCTCGTCCTTCATCTTCGATCGACATTGATATTATTGGCTCCAGTTCCCACTCTCCGCCTCCTGCTAAAGCTGAAGCTAAAACTGCTCACGCCGAAGATGAGGCCCAAGAAAGCACCGAAGCCCAAGACTATGAAATTGACGTGATAAAGCCAACTTCTCCAGGTAACTTCAACATCGATCTAGCTCAAGTGGACTACTCGTTTGCCTCACATGAGCTCGATGAATGTCTTTCTTATTACTTAAGCCTCGACGTGCTACTATCTCCTCTCTTTTGCGAGGAATACTGATGTTTAACTTTTCTTCTTCTATAGTGAAATCAATAAGTGCTGTACAGGCTTCGCCTCCTCCCACTGTTGCCCATCCACCTCTTCAAGTTACTCCTCCTTCTGCTTCTCAACCGGGATCACAAGAAGAAAAAATAGAAGCTCTTCAAGGTTTAGATGACCCGGCGGTTTCACAAGAGCAGAAGGCCGAAGAACTTGAGGAGGGTGAGAGGACCCCGGATAAATTCACTGCCGATGATACAAAGCTTTCTGATCTTATCTCTTTGGGCAGCGAATCTTCTTCGAAGAAGAGAGGAAAGCGTGGAATTTCAAAGAAAAAGAAGGACGCTCCTGTTGATGATGAGAAAGCAGAAGAGGACCCAATTACATCTCTTTCTCCTTCTTCCGTGACTCGTCCAGGCCGGCTTGCAAAGTTAACCATTAAGCCAGGTGAGGGCTCCAAAGGCGGCGGGAGGAAGAAGAAATGAGTTTGGTTCTATCCTTCTTGTTTTGCTTTTTTGTCTTTTGTCTAAAGACTTGTATCGACCAGAGATTGTGCGGGTACCGGCCACCGCTTTTTGAAACCTGTACATGTATATAAGAAAAAATTATAGTATGGAATAAAATGACTCTTTTTACTTATACAATCTCTTGTTAGTATTCGTGAATGCATTTATACCCTATTTTAGCACAAGTTTCTTTATTTTCTTTGCATGATATTGCAGTGAGCTCGTGGTATGTTGTTTGAGCGTTGTTTTTGTTAATGTAGCTGTATTGCCCCTATACCACGGCTTATTGCAATATTCTCCATTTTGAAAAGACTTGTACTCTTATTCTAGAGAATAATTCTTCTGTTTTGAGGAAATATCATTCTGCCTTAGTAGAGTGTGCTTTGTATCGGAGAAGTTTTTCTCTCCTTTTTTTTTTTAAAAAAACACTTCAACTTTCGGAGATGGTCATTTTTATTTTTGAAAAGTGGATTCTCCTACGCGGTGAAGCGGGCCTCCATAGAGGGCTTTGATTTGACATTTCAACTTGTGGAAGTGTGCCTCTGGAGAGGGCTTTATTTGACACTTAAACTTTTTTGGGGAAGAATGTTCCCATGAGAGTAGAAGTGTGCCACCGAAGAGGGCTTCATTTGTTTGCCTGAAAGTCATTTCTCACTGTTAGATGGATCCACGGGGCGGATGCAAGCAACCTAATTGGATGTTCGTTTGCACAAACGATCGCAATTAACTAGCAAGGGCCCGGTGCCTTCACTTTGGGAAGGTGCCCCTTCGGTGGTACCACCAACCTTGTTATTTGAGAAAAACATTTCATTTTACAGCGTACCTCGTTAGAGGGCTTTATTTGGCACTTCAACTTTTTTGGGGAAGAACGTTCCCATGAGAGTAGAAGTGTGCCTCCGAAGAGGGCTTCATTTGTTTGCCTGAAAGTCATTTCTCACAGTTAGATGGATCCATAGGGCGGACGCAAGCAACCTAATTGGATGTTCGTTTGCACAAATGATCGCAATTAACTAGCAAGGGCCCGGTGCCTTCACTTTGGGAAGGTGCCCCTTCGGTGGTACCACCAACCTTGTTATTTGAGAAAAACATTTCATTTTACAGCGTGCCTCGTTAGAGGGCCTTCAGTTGTGCCTCTGGAGAGGGCTTTGAATTGTGCCTCCGGAGAGGGCTTTGAATTGTGCCTCCGGAGAGGGCTTTGAATTGTGCCTCCGGAGAGGGCTTTTCATTGTGCCTCCGGAGAGGGCTTTACATGTTCCGTTGGCCAGGAAGGTTGTATCTCACAGTTAAGTGGATCCTCGGAGCAGACGCAAACTACCTAACTGGATGTTTGTTTGCACAAACAATCGCAATTAACTAGTAAGGGTCTGGAACCTTCACTTTGGGAAGGTGCCCCTTCGGTGGTTCCACCAACCTTTTTGTTGAGGGATAATATCCCATTTTTGGCTGTTTTTGACTGCTTGCCAATATCTTTTCATCATTTGTTCCTCAGCGATTCCTTGTTATCACCTCTAAATACATTTTACTTTCTTTTGCAGGTTGTTTGATTCTTCCAGAGAAGTGTACTTCATTGTTAAGTGAATCCACGGGGCAGACGCAAGCTACTTAACCGGATGTCTGTTTGCACAAACGATCGCAATTGGTTAGCAAGGGCCTGGAACCTTCACCTTGGGAAGGTGCCCCTTCGGTGGAATCACCAACTGTTTGTGAGAAGTACTTCTTATGTAGGAATTGAACCTGGAATTTTTGTGGCTTGATATTGGTCTGCTGAGTGATTTATAGGAATCGCTTGGTCTTGTGATGTGTCGAATAGGTGAGCTTTGCTTTGATAGCCCACAATTTTAAATCGAAATTTTAGCAACATATTTAAGATGTTTGCACATCGAAATGAGACAGGCATTTTATAGTAGTAGAGAACACAAGATTTATAGTGGTTCGGCCAAGTATCGGGCCTACATCCACTTTATAGTTCTTATTATTGATTCACATTGATTTTACAATGGCTTACAATACAAGAATGATACATCCATAATTATTTTACAAATTTAAGCATAGCCTTTAAGTAAAATATGGACGTAAGTGATTGCTATTCCAAGCTCTTGGAATTGGATCTCCTTTGAAAGTGTGAGTTTGAAAGTGCCATCAAGAAGTTTTTTGCCTATGACATATGGCCCTTCCCAGTTTGGCCCAAACGCTCCTGTTGCTGTCATGATCCTTTTCAAGGCTAGATCCCCAATTTCAAAGCTACGTTGGCGAACTTTAGAATTGAAGTGCCTGGCTATCCTTTGCTATTGAGCTGCAACTCCGAGTTCAGCTTCTTTCCTTCTTTCATCAAGCAAGTCAAGTGCTTCAAGTTGCAGCTTTTCATTTTCAGCTTGGTTGAAATGAATTCTCCTATGTGAGGGGACCTCTATTTCCACTGGAATCATTGCTTCTGATCCATATGCTAATGAGAATGGAGTGTGCCCAGTCGCAGTTTTGTGGGTAGTTCTATATGCCCATAGTGCTAGTGGCAGCTTATCGACCCAACCACCTTTTGCTTTCTCCAGCTGTTTTTTGATGGTTGATTTGATAATTTTGTTCACTACTTCCACCTGCCCGTTTGCCTATGGATGAGCCACTGCTGAGAAGCTTTTCCGGACTTTGAATCGCCTGCAAAAGTCTTGGAATTCCTCGCTTTCGAATTGGGTACCATTGTCTGTGATTATCTTCTGAGGCACACCATACCTGCAAATGGTATTTTTAGTCACAAAGTTTATCATCTTTTTAGAGGTAATAGTAGCCAATGGTTCAGCTTCAGCCCATTTAGTGAAATAATCAACATCAACAATAGCATATTTGATTCCGGAGTTGGCAATCGGCAAAGGTCCGATGAGATCTATCCCCCAAATGGCGAATGGCCTGGCCATCTGTGTTAGCACGGTGGAAGGTGCTCTTGGGATTTTTGCAAATCTCTGGCATCTGTCACACTTTCGGTAGTAACTAGCAGCATCTCGATTAATATCTGGCCAAAAATACCCATAGCGGAGAATTTTCTTTGCAAGAGTTTGGCCACCTGAATGATCCCCACACTCTCCTCCGTGCACCTCAGCTAAAATTGTCTTAGCCTCTTCTTTGGTTACACATCGGAGTAATGGCATCGAGAATCCTCGTCTGTACAAATGGCCGTTTTGAATTACATATCTCGGGGCTTTTCTTAACAGCTTATGGCGCTCTTTTGAGTTTTCTGTCAAGGAGCCGTTGAGTAGATATTCCTTGATAGGGGTCATCCACGACTCCTGTTCTTGAGATAGAACCATGATCCAGTCAATATCTGTCTCATCAGTACTTGGAGCTGACAAGACTTCCATAGGGACTAATCCTAATAATTGAGCTTCGCTAGAGCTTGAATATTTTGCAAGGGAATCTTCCTTCATGTTCTCTTCCCGGGGTATATGGCTGATTGTATAATGATCAAAATCATCCAGAAGCTCCCAGGCCTTTGACAAGTAAGCATGCAGATTTCCTCCTTTAGTTTGAAACTCTTTCTTGACTTGGCATACAATAAGCTGGGAATCACTGAAGATTTGCAATACTTTGATGTTCAGTTCTTTAGCAATTTTCAAGCCGGCAATAAGAGCTTCATATTCTGCTTCATTATTTGTTGAAGGAAATTCTAATCTCAATGCATAGCACAATGATCGCCCCTCGGGGGTTTCAAGCACAACCCCAGCTCTAGAGCAATAGTCATTTCTTGCACCATCGACATATAATTTCCATCGGATCGGGATGTCATCAGTCACTTCTTCCTCACTGCTACCTTTATTTGTGTATTCTGCAATGAAATCTGCTAAAGCTTGTCCATTGATTGCTCTTCGGGGATGGTAGGTGATATCATATTGATTGGGCTCAATATTCCACTTCAGGAGATGACCCGGAGTTTCAGGGCGAAATAGGACTTGCTTTAGAGGTTGATCAGTGAGGACTTTAATAGGATGAGCCTGGAAATATGGCCTCAACTTTCTGGATGCAATCAACAGACAATAGGCGAGCTTTTCCAGCTTTGAATAATTCATCTCTGCCCCAGTGAATCTTTTGCTGATGTAATAAACCGGGTGCTGAACTTTTGCGTCTTCCCGTACCAATGCTGCACTAAGAGCATGAGATGAAACTGCTAAGTATATGAAAAGATCTTCACTGTTGCTGGGCTGAGAAAGTATTGGAGGCTTTTCCATGTGACGAATCAGTTCTTCAAAAGCTTTCTGACATTCGGGAGTCCATTCAAAGTTTTTCTTTCCTTTCTTCAGAGCGTCAAAGAAGGGAATGCATTTATCAGTGACCCTGGAAATAAACCGACTTAAAGCAGCGACTTTCCCATTGAGGCTTTGCAATTCGTTCTTTGTTCTAGGGGCTTTGACTTCTCTTAAAGCAGTAATCTGAGCAGGATTAGCTTCGATGCCCCTAGCACTTACAATGAAGCCCAAGAATTTTCCGGACTCTACCCCAAACGAACATTTCAGAGGATTTAGCTTCATCCCATACTTTCGGAGAACCGTGAACATTTCTGCCAAATGATCCATGTGATCCATTGCTTTCTTCGATTTCACTAACATATCATCGACATACACTTCCATAGTCTTGCTAATCTGAGGTTTGAACATGGCATTAACAAGTCTTTGATAAGTTGCCCCTGCATTCTTTAGTCCGAAGGGCATGACCTTATAGCAGTAAAGACCAACATCAGTAATGAAGCTCGTGTCCTCCTGATCTGGCTCATGCATCATGATTTGATTATATCCTGAGTAAGCATCCATAAAAGACATTAATTCATGCCCGGCTATTCCATCCACCAACTGATCAATTCTGGGCAATGGGAAACAGTCTTTGGGGCATGCTTTGTTCAGGTCTTAAAAGTCGATGCACACTCTCCATTTCCCATTTGCTTTTTTAACCAACACCGGATTAGAGACCCAATTTGGATAAGTGGATTCTTTGATGAAGCCATTTTCCATGAGCCAATCTACTTCTTCTTTTAATGTTGTCGACCTTTCAGGACCTCGGGTCCTTCTTTTCTGCTTTACGGGTGTGAATTTCGGATCAATATTCAAAGCATGCACTGCGATTTCTGGAGATATTCCACACATGTCGGCATGACTCCAAGCGAATACATCCAGATTAGCTTTCAAGAATGATATCAGCATATTCTGAACCGTCATACCAAGTTCTGAACCCACATTCAACACCTTGTTTGGGTCATTCAGGTCAACAGATATCGGCACCGTTACTTCCACCGGTACCACTCTACTTTCCCATGCACTGGTTTTTCTGGGATCAATCTCTTTTCGTGCACCACTGTGCTCACCAGTGCAGGGTCCACCCCGTAATTGCTACAAGGTGGGTTCTTTGATGCGGAGCGGAGCTGCCGCACCTTTACCCATTTCTCTTTTCCTTCTTTCCCGCAACTCTGTGAAATAGCATTCTCGCTCGGCATTTTGGTCCCCCTTCACAACACCGATGCCATTATCAGTGGGGAACTTCATAGTCAGGCACCATGGGGCAAGAATGGCCTTGAATGCAGCAAGAGTTGGTCATCCCAAGAAGGCATTGTAAGCGGAGAATTCATCAACAATTACAAAAGTTTGCTTTCGGACCACCTTCTTTTCTCCTTCTCCGAGTTCTACAAACAAGTCAATAGTCCCAATTGGCTGTTTTGGTTCTCCAGTGAACCCAACAATCTTCTGCGAGGAAGCTTGGACATCAGCCATGGGAATTTTCATCTGATTAAATGTCTTTCTAAAGAGGATATTGCAAGAGGCGTCGCAATCAACAAGCACTCTTCTTACAATGGCTGATCCGATGCCTGCAGATATTACCAAAGGATCCATGGTGGGAGCTTCAACTCCAACAGAGTCCCTAGCCCAAAATATGATGCCTTCGTTAAAAGTCCTTTGCTGTTTCAAAGGTGCAGCATCTTCTAAGACAAAAACATTTTCTTCCGCCGGAGCATATCTCAAAGCATGAGCATATCTTTCCATCTCACCCCAACTTCTTCCCGCTGGGTGAGCGCCCCCTGTGATAACATTGATGATGTGCCTCTCAGATTCTTGCGCTGCAGTCCTCTCACCTGAGTTGGATTGATGAGCAGGAACTTGTTGCCCCTGAGTAGATGAAGTTGGGTCACTTCTGTTTCTCTTTACATATTGTTGTAGTTTATTCTGTCTCAGAAGCTCTTCAATCAAATTCTTTAAATGGCGACATTCATTAGTGTCGTGGCCAGACTGATTGTGAAACCGACACAATCTCCCATTATGCAAAGCATTTTTCCCAAGCTTCATCTCAGGTGGTTTGGGGTATTCGACAACATCCTTGGTTGCGAAAAAGATATTTTTAGGAGTATCTGTTAAAGGAGTAAAATCTAAAGGTTTAAAGAAGCGAAGTTTCTTCATATCTTTCTGCCCTTTCCTACCGTCATTCTCCCTTTTCTGACCACCAGATTCCTTTTTGTTAGTGGCAACATTGTAATTCTTGACTTCAGCCACGTCTACTTTTGCTTGCACATGAAGGCTTTCTAAGCGCATGAATTCATCAGCCTTCTTATAGAACTTCTCAAGTGAGTTTGGCTCTTTCATCTTTAGCCATTTTCCGAATTCACTTGATTTATCAATAGCTCGCATCAAATAGGTCAGAATCATTCGAGGCTCTACATTATCAATTTCGGCCAAGGTTATATTGAAGCGGTTTAAGAAAGATTTGATAGATTCTCCGAGGTTTTGTTCAAGGCTGGATAGTGACATTATGCCCTTGGCCTTCGAAGCATATAACCTGAACTGATCTTTGAATTTCCGAGTTAGATCGGAGAACTGATCCACGGATCGAACTGGCAGCTTTGTGAACCAAAGCAGGGCCACTCCCTCCCAGTACACATGAAAGTATCTACATTTGATCTCGTCTGTTGCCCTAGCACCTGTCATATGCCAATCATACTTGTATAAGAATTGGTTAGGATCGCTTGTCCCCCTATAAGCTGGAATGGTAGGAGGGACAAACTTCCTTGGAAATTCAGCCTTCAAAATTCTTTCAGTAAAAGGAGTTTTGCTTGGAGAAAATCCCCAGTCATTTTCATCTTCCTTGCTTTCCATGCTTTCCTTCATAATCTGTCGAATCATTCCCGAGAGGTATTCCTCATCGTTTAGAGGCTCCGCGGGACAAACGTCAGCTACTTTTTCGGAAGTTTGCCTGGGCAAACGTTCACGAAGAGTTGGTTGCGGCCTTGAACCTCCAGCTTGGGGAGGTGCCCCTTCGGCGGTGCCAACTGCCCTTTGAGGAATACTTTTCCCTTGGGGATCATGAACATCTTCAGCAAAGGTTTCTTCGTTGTTTTCTGGTGGCTGGTTAACTCCAAGCAAGGCATTCAACTTGTCTAACATCAAAGCGTTCTGGGCTTCCATTTGTTGATACAACCCAGACACTACGGTATCCAATTCTGCCCTTGTGACTCCAACACTAAGAGCCGCTTGATTTGATGCGGGAGATGTGGCGGTGTTGTTATGAGCAACTCCAGATCTGGTAGATTTACTTTTCCTTCCAGGAGCCATAATTTCAGATAGACTTCTGGTTCTTAGGGAGAGTCTTTCCATAAATCTTTGTGAAGCAATGATGAAAGCACTCCTGAGTTGGGTTCTCAGTGAAAGCACCAAAAATGTTAACGCTAAAAAATGTACTCTAAAACCCCGGTGTAATTTGTGATATAGTGAAAGCACCACCCGTTGGTACGGGAACTAAAAGTAAGTAGAGAATAGAAGAAAACAATAAAAGACAACAGTTTTATAGTGGTTCGTCTCAAAGACAAGCCTACGTCCACTTAATCTCTTCTATGACTGATTCGATTATAGATTTTACATTAACTCTTTGATTACAACACAATCAAGACAAGTAATCAGAACTTTGATGTAGAAAAGCTCTTTCGATTCATGTTGAATGAACTTGATTCTTTTTGAAGATTCTTTGAAGTATCCTTTGCCTTTGAAGTGTTGAAGTCAGTAGAGAAATCAGCAAAGTCTTGGCATTTCCAAAAATTCGTCCCTCCTCAAGTGCGGAGTAGGCGAGGTATTTATAGTAGAAACTGGGCTTAGGTCGGCTGCATTTTAGGTCGTGAGCGACCTAAGAGTGATCACGAGATAGCTTAGGTCATTGACGACTGAACGGAATCATTCTGGACGAGATATTGGCTATGAGCGACTTAGCATGCGTAGTTCAAAAGTTATCTCGGTTGGTTTAGGTCATTAGCGACCTAAAGGAAGAAACAGTGAGCACGCGGCTTAACTCTGGAGCTTTAACTCGTTAGGTCGCTGCCGCTTTAACTTGTTAGGTTGTTGCCGCTTTAACTCGTTAGGTCGCTGCCGCTTTAACTCGTTAGGTCGCTGCCGCTTTAACTCGTTAGGTCGATGCCGCTTTAACTCGTTAGGTCGCTATCCTGTTGAATCGTAAGAACCTTTTGGGTCGCTGGAGTTCCTTAGGTCGTTGAGTCGTGCCATATTGAGCCACTTTGTGCTATAGGTCGCTAGGTCGTTAGGTCGTTGCCCTTACTCAGCTGCTTTGTGCTATAGGTCGCTAGGTCGTTAGGTCGTTAGGTCGTTTCCCTTACTCAGCTGCTTTGTGCTATAGGTCGCTGGCTAGTTATAGATTGTTAAGTCGCATATGCCTTAGGTCGCTAAGTTGTTGGGTTGGGTAGGTCGCTAGATCGCTGAATAAAAGAGGGTTAACAACAGCAGTTTGAACGTTGGAGTCGGCAGCTTTGGACTTTTCTCTTTTCTTTTGTTACATTTTTTGTATTAGCACGAATATAGATATAAGTCAACATCGAGCTTCGGTTAAGTGGTCAAATTTGGGCTTATTTAGCTTGATACCGCAATTATTTTATATCCCTTATGTCAACAAAAAAAACATGCATTTTTTAACACTAAAGCTTTAAATGTTTCGGTTCTTTCCATGTATTTATGGCGCCTCAAGCATGAGCAGTGTCTCGAGAAGGAATAAATCCCAAAGCTGGCAACTGGCCTTTTTTAGCCTCTAGGCGAGTGTCTTAACAATTTTTAATGTATCTCACATTGCCATATAGCATAAAACGCGTGTTTAATTGTACATCATAAATGCGTGATTCCTAGTATATTTATACACTGTTTGATTATGTGTACTTACAATAACTTGTCTAGTCACATCGCAAAAATGTTTTAAACGTCAATTATTATTGATTATGACATTAAATACGGAATTTTGGCATTAGTATATATGCAACTAAACTTTGACATGAACACCCAATGGACCGAGGTGTTAATTTAATAATACGTATATCTCATTTCAATGTTTTATTCCATTTATAAAGATAATCCTCTTACATAGAAAAATTATCATTAAAACATATATAACATAAACTAATAAATGTGTATTATTTATGGTGTGAATACGATATCTAATGAAGTAAAAGATGTCATCAATGCTCTAATAATACCGGTGGTATTGGTACAACAATTTATAATAGGATTGGAAAATTACTACATGTTCAAACATATCATACTAGCTTTAGTTTAAAGTTCAAACAATTTAGTCATGTGCTATCAATTGTACGTAAGTGTATGTGTCCTAAAGATATGAGAAAGTTATGAGTTGAGATGATGGTTTGAATATATTTCGATGGATGAAATTTTTGTGGCATGTAGATCATCTTTTATTCGTTTTGATTTTTTTGCCATTTTTTCATTTCTTCTTTAATTGACACTTGTGTTCAACTAATTTATACTATTCTCTAAGACCAAAAGAGAAAGCTAATGTTTTAAAAATGCTAGTCTGTAAGGTTGAGTTCGTTCGTTTGTCGACTAGGAAAAATTCCCTATCGATAAGTTTGGCTAATCAAACTAAATAAAGTTATTCATCTTACTAAACGAAACATTCAAACCATCATCTCAACTCATAAGTTTATGGAACATTCATATGTTTGTTGATAATTGATAGTAGATGACTAAATAGTATGAACTCTGAAACCTAAGCAACTATGATGTATATTTATGTTTCAATAGGTAGTAATTGTACATCATATTATAAATTATACATTGGTACTATCATTATTATTAAAGCATTGATGACATCTTTTACTTCATTGGATATTTTACCAACACCATAGATCATACTCATTTGTTAATTTATATGTCATAAGTAGGCTCATTCGGAAAAGTAATATGACTAAAAACATTGGAAATGTGGTATACATATTCCATTCGCAACTCAATATGTCTAGTGTTCGTGTAACAGTCCAAAATTTTGGTCATTTGATTTTAAATGTTTAATTTATTTTAAAATATTTAAATAATTGGATTTTTGAATTTAATAACTTATAATTAAAATATTGTAATCATTTAAATATTTGAATTATGAATTAAATATTAATCAAATGGATTTAATAATTTTATTTAACTCCTTTTAATTAATAAATACTATTGGTGAATTCGATTTAAAAATTTATTTACAAAAATAAATAGTCGGATAAATATCGATAATTGGATCAAAAATATAAAATGATATTTAAATCAGTGAAAATAGCATCCCGATGCACTGTCTCTGATTTTGACGAAACTTGTGCCATTAGATCCGGAATAATACATTGTTTTATACCGTCGAGTTTTGTAATGCTCAGACGTACCGTTTGGTTGTGCGAGCTCGAAATGCATAGCGATTAATTTTAAATATAATTTGATTTTAAATGCTAACTTCTGTGTACTTTGGAATTTGGTCTCGAAACTAGTTCCATTGAGTTCGGAATAGGGGTATAATATAGAACGCCAGTCGGCACGCTTCGATTGGAGTTCGAGATTTTTGGGTAAGTTATGTTGAATAATTTCGAATAAAATAAATATATACTCTATTTTATAGCCCATGCCCATTCATTCATGCCCATACTCCTCTGTACGCTTGCCCATACCCTTGCATGACGATCTTTCTTCCTTCTTCTTTAATATGGCCTGTAATCTCAAAAATAGAAAATCTGTAAACTTTGAAAATCAAAGTACGCTATGCCACAAGTGAATCAGATAGCAGTGATCATACAATATAAGATAGATTTTATTTTATCTTAATATTTACCACTATTTCACATAACATATGGAGAAATAATCTGTTGTTTGACATACCTGAAATCTGAATGTTCATGCTTGTCATTCAGACAACATTTTATTTGTTGTCTGATTGAAATTATAAAAAAAATTAGTTTCGGCTCCACCAATATTTTGGTTTCCCTCTCAATAATTTTATGGTCGCTGGTTCTTTTAATTATTTCCCTCTTCTATTTCTCTCATTCCATTTTTCCCTCTTCGAAGTCAAATAAACAATTAAACCCCTCATCCCGTTTTCTCCCAATACTCTCTCAATCTCAAAATTAAACCAAATCTTCTGGAACTAAGGTTTCAATCGTAAGAACCCAAATCTCGCCTTATCGATCGATCTAGTGCCTTCAATCGGAAGAACCCTAATCTCGCTTTGTCGATCGATCTTCTGGAATTAGGGTTTCAATTGGTCGAGTTCTTTTTATATGAGAATTGGTATGCTTTTTCTGATTTGGATTTTGATTTCTGCCTTTTTGAACTCGACAAATTATTATCGATGATGATAATGGATATTTATAAGAATTTGACTTATTCATCCTTTGATTCCTAATATTTGACTCTGGTTGATTTCCCTAACTTCGGTCTTGACTTCAGTTTGCTGTATTGGTTGATTTCCTTGACTCAAGTATTGGTTGACATTTTGTTTTTTGTTTAGTGATGAGAATCATATAAATGGTGCCTTGTTTTGAGAAGTTAAGTTTTACCGGTTTTGTTTGTGACTGATTTTTTTCCAACTGATTTTGTTTGAGTTTTCTGATAATTTATGAAACGTGTGCTCTTCCTTGTTTAATGTGTATACTTATTATATGTATGTATATATGTGTGAATTATTGCTAATCCAGTGCATACATGTATAAACATACTTCCATATATATACATAATTTGTGGCACTTTGATGGCTCGAATCTCATGGCCGAGCTTTAATCTCGAACTTGAACTGCTTGGACTTATTAGTGATGATGGTCCATGTTACTTTTGCACTATGATTTCTTATTATGCTATCTTGGTTTGTCCATACTCATGTTTTTGTATGTTTATATCTACATATGACTACATATGTGTGTGTATGTGTGAACTTCCATGTATATACATACATACATATGTATGTATATATGTGTGAGTGTTCTTATATCTGCATATATATATATATATATGAATTGCCTTTTGTACATGAGTATGATCTAGTTCATATCAAATAATTTGAGACTTCCATGTATATACATACATACTTATGTATGTATACATGTGTGAATGTTGCTTTTGCACTGTGATTTCTTGTTATGTTGTCTTGGTTCATCCATACCCATGTGTATGTATGTTTATATATATCTGCATATTATTTGTGAATTTCCGCGTATATACATACATACATATGTATGTACATATGTGTGAAAGTTCTTATATCTGCATATATATATGTGTGAACTACCATTTGTACATGAGTCTGATCTGGTTCAATTGCAAATATTGTTTCAATTCAGTTCTTGTATATACTTATATGTACATATATATATATATATATGCTTGTATATACTTGTATGTGCTTGTATATCTTGTATACACTTGTATACACTTGTATATACTTGTATATTCATATTCACACTAGAGTTGCCTTGAGCCTGAATCATTTTGAGGTTTAGTTGAACTTGTTTTCACTTTTGAACCATTTTGAGTTTTTGAAATATTTTGAGTTGAACTTGTTTTCAGTACATAAATAATGTGTGCACCGAGTTAGTTTCTTAATGCATATGCTATTGAGTTGCAGTTGTATGTATCTCCTCTTGATACACTGTGTGTCTGCCTGAATCTAATTTCCATCTTATTGCCTGTTCAATATGAATCACAATTCATGCTTGTTATTGCATTAGTATTGACCTGATATACATGTACATGCATTTTTGTTCATGATGAATTTATATTCTGGCCTGAATCTGATTTTCATTTTATTTCATTTTGGTTTACTAATTCGAGCTTATGCACTAGCGTTCGTTGCACCATATTCTGGTCTTCACTTCTGTTGAACTATCCCTTTGGTGATGTTCACTACACTTGTGTTCGCTGCACTATATTCCGGTCTTCACTTGTATTCGCTGCAACATATATGCATGCATACATATGTATGTATATATGTATGACTGTGTAATGTTGAATGTCTTATGTACACTGCTTGGTTTGACCTTGTGCATACTTGTCTATGAGATTGGACTGAGGCTCAGCCTTGTGATATTCACAGTAATACACTGTGCATATCATAAATTGTCCATGCACATTTATATTTGTCCCTGTCTAAAACATTAAGAAAAACAAACCCATAAACTGAGGCAATATTAATATTCAATTTTTTTTGCAATTTAGGTTTGTTTCTTTTTCCATTTTACTGCATTGTTTATTTGACAGGTATAGGGGATGGCTGGATGTAAGCTAGAGCAAGCAAATCAAGATCAACATCAAAAATAAACTTGTGTGAGTGTGAGTGAGTGTGGATAAAAGAGATGTTGTATTTGAGAGTGTACAAAAATGTTGTATACATGAGAGTGATAGTGAAAGTTGTATTTGAAAATGTAGGTAGATTGATAGTGAAAATTTTATTGTATTTGAAATAAAATATTTGTTTAAATAAAATATTTGAATTTCATTTCGTGAACAATTATTCATATCAGTCAATATTTATATGTTGTATAATAAGAATTTCTAGAAATGATACTATAATATCAGACAACATATGGATTTTTTTGTCGTTGTAGTGCATATCAGACAACGGGATATCTCTGTGGTTTGATGTGCAATGAGATGGCACGGGATTTAACGACAATTAGATACGGAATCAGACAATTGAGCATATCCGTCGTCTAATGCTTTTTTTCCAATGATGATAAAAATGTATGCTCCAATAAAAATCACGGTTCTTGATTCGTTGAATCCATATCAGGTAGAGCTTTGATTCCATGGTATTGTTTTTGAGTGCGAAAGTTTGGAGGAGGGTCCGACGTGAGAAGCTATGAATCAGGGTTAGTGATTTAGGAAGGATTAGTCATCGATTGATGGATTGAAGTTTGGATTTGGATTCAGCATAGAAATTAGCATCTTCTGATTGTTTTTGGCATGAGCAATTAAGGGAAGGTGGATGCATCGTTTGGGAGGGGGGCTATAGGGGCTGTATGAGGATTGATTTTGAGTGGAAGGTGTGAACGTGGCATTGTCATGATGGGCAAGTGTGGTTTGAGGAGAGAGAGCCAATGGTGAAAACGGTTCGTCAAATGGATGTCCGGAGCTCCGTATATGTCGAAATTTATGCACGACCATGGTGGGTTGTGATATCCTGTACATGAATGTAATTAGCAAAAGCGGAAGAAGAGGGATTAGAGTTAAGTAGGGATTTGATTATTTAAATTAAGTAATTAGTGGTTTAATTTAATTATTTAAATCCGAAAACTTATAAAATGTGTATTGCTCATATGAGGTTGGATTCGAACGTCGTCTTTTGCATTGGACTCGTAACGACGATGGCTACGCAATGGAGTTGGTTTGGTTGGATTTGAAGCTTGTGGGAATTTTAGATAAATTCGAACGCCCATTCAGTTTTAGTCCACATTGGAATGGTTCGATGAAAACTAGAATCAATGTGAATTTAACTCACATTCAATTTTATTATATCATATCTATGTTGCTATGAACTATTATTGATTACTTAGATGTTTTTTTTAAATTGTTTGATGGATTATTTGGTTGAATTTCCGTTTGGAAAATGGATGACATATTAACTTGATTGTTATGAACCCATATGATTATATATAAGTCCTTAACCACTATTTTGCAGGGAGAATTTATAGAGAGACCCTGAGGGGTTTCTTGTCAATAATTATTTATCTACATCCTTATGCTGTTATACTGATATTTAATTGAAATAAATCATGATATTCCATTTAAATTGTTTAAATGTCGTTATATTGATTTTCGCTATACTGTCATTTATTGATTTTCATCCCCAAAACCCTATCATGTGCGTTTTAAACTTGAACTTGCGTTTTCACTAAACAGGATTTTAAAATTCATTAATCATATTAATTTATGATATTTTAAATTACTTAGTCATTTTAATTAACGGTTATTTAAATTAATTAATCATTTAACTAATGGTTTTGAAACTAATTAACAAATTTAATTAATGATGTTTAAAATTAGTTATCTTTAGATTTAATTAATCATTTTTGCTAACAATGTTTTATACTTAATTACTCGTTTTAACTAATGATTATTTGAGTTTAATTAATTATTTTAATTAATGATAATGGAGTTTAACTATTCATTTTAATTAATGATATTTGAAATTAACAATCATTTTAATTAATGATGTTTAAAAGTAATAATCATTTTAAATAATGATATTTGAATTTAATTAATCATTTTTAATAATGCGTTTGAAATTAATTAATCTTTTTTATTAATGAGATTTGAATTTAAAATAGATCATTTTAACTAATGATATTGAACTTTAATTAATCATTTTTATTAATGATTATTTTAAATTTAATTAATTGTTTTAATTAATAGTGTTTTGAAATTTAGTTAATCATCTTAATTAATGATGTTTGAATTTAACTAAATTAATGATATTTGAAATATGATAAATCATTTAACTAACGATTATTTAAATTTAATTAATTGTATTTAAAATTTATTCATCATTTTAACTAATGATGTATGAGATTAATTATTCATTTTAGTTAATGATTATTTGAATTTAATAAACCTTTTTAATTAATGATTTTTAAAGTAAATCAATTTAATAAAAGTGATTAAAGTGAATTAACGAATTTGATGAAAGTGTTTTAAAGTTAATAAACTGATTTAATAATGGTTTTTAAGTTAATTTGCCGATGGTATAAAAGTGTTTGGAAATAATTAACTATTTTATTAAAGATAATGGATTTGTTTATTTAAAATAGATTATAAATGTGATTAGTTATCTTTTGGGATAATTAATATTGTTTTAAATTTATAAAGGTATTTAAATTGTTTTATTTTCTTTTGGGATAATAAATATTGTTTAAATTTACAAATCATGGTTTCAAATGAGAAAATCCTTTAAAGCAATTATTTATAAATAAAGTTAAGTGTAAATTGTTTGGGTTATAGTAAAAAATGTTTTAAAGACATTTGTTTTTTACCCATTTTTAATACACTTAGTATTATAAAATTTGTCTATTAAAATAAAATTTTAAAAGGTATTTCTAAAAGTGTTTTACCAATACTGTAATATGGAAAGCAAGCACCGGTTCAGTTTTTAAAAGTAAAGTCCGATTTTGGTTATGGAAAAGTAGTTCCGCAATGGATATTGCTTATATGGAAAGGATTTAGTCAAAATTTTAACGCTAAACGTCGGGGCTTGGACTCATTTCTATCTTGAAGGTTAAAAATTTCGTCAAGCCGATGCCTAGAGGTAATACTACCTCAACTTACCTGGCTTCATTTTCAATCGTGGGATAACACTTGTTTGGAATCGATGAGTAGTGGTAAATATATGAAATTTAACTTCCAGATACGATCGTTTTAATTATCCCCAATAGTTGATTTATTAACTATCGGATTTAGCTTTTTCTTGGTATATCATCACCTTTAAAATGATTTGCTGCTCTTTTGAGTTTTATTATCCTTTGTCAGAAATGATTAAACCCAAAGCGTGAGAGGAAGCCAAGCTATGTGGGTTTGATCCCATTAGGATAGTTCCACATCTCATCTAGGTTGGATTCGGTTGTGCACTTAGATATAGAAATATTTGGATTCTCGGTAAGGTTGGCAGGGTCCGGCTTGGACATGTTCGAGAAGTGTCATAGAGTAATGTGCTTCTCAGAAATATATTACTAGAGGTATAATGCAAGGGGGATGCACCTTCCTAGTCATTTGTTGGAAAATTTCCTTTTTTTATTTGATTTGAACCTTTGAATCTATTTTTTCTTTAATTGCAATGAGGAGAGTCAACCACTCTTCGCAGGTTTAATTAATTGTTTTGTCAATTCTATCAAGTTTGCACTGTTATCTTGTTTTATCCATTCCATCCAATTTGGATTTTGCTCGGATTATTTTCATTCTTTCAAGTTTTGTTTTAATTCTATTTATGCCCATTGTTATTTGAATTTGTTTCCTATTATTTATCTCTACTCATTCCTGTATGGATGTTATTCTTGTGAGGTAAAAACTCATTCTGCGTTAACAACGTGTTCTTACAGAACTTTTATATGTTCCCCATTATTTGAGTTTTCCCACACTGGTATTTCCAGACTGATTAGGCTGTTATTTTATGATAATGTTTGGGTTAGACCGAGTATTTTTTCAATTTGGCTTTGGTGTTATAGAGATCTTGGAGAGGAGCTGGAGGTTCACATATCATAGTGTTTTATTTTCCGCTGTATTATATTGTATCCACATTAGCAATTGAAAGGCCAAGATTTTATAACTATCCAACTGATAAGATTTGTTTTTAACTCCGATGTACTTTGTATTTTGGAGTGGTAGTTTTTACTATCCTTGTTAAATTATATATTGTCGATTCCGCTATGAGATTCTGATTTTCTCTGTTCACTGTTCTTTTCTTTTTATTTAACCTAACAATCTGCCCTTTTGTTAATTGGATCTTCGACATTTGAACAAAGTGGTAGTATTCGGTGTCGACTTTCGATGGTCAAAAAGGCGGGTCGTTACAGTTCATAAAATTTAGTTGTATTCATGAATATGCTAGAAATCCATATTTGATTCCAAATCTCCTTAAGATAAATGTTTAAATCTTTTATGCGATATGGCTAAATAAGTGTTGTAAAATTCACAAAATTGTATGGTGTTTCGGTTTATTTAGTATCATGCATCGGTGATGGCTCATGTACACACGTTTTTCGTGTTATATGGTAATACAAATACATTAGTGTATATTGATTAAAACCATTATGTAATATATTGAAATGTTTATATCTTTCATCACACATGCATTATTTATTTTTCAAAAATACAACATTTGTAGATAATTTAATTCTTCATGTCACGTTTTTATACAGTTGTTCTCTTGGTGACAAATTTTAATGGTTATTTGAACTATTAAAAAATTTAATGTCTATATATATAATTCATTTTTCAAATGAACTTATCTTATAAATTTTTGTACCTACAATGTGAATATCATTAGAGATTGGTAGCTACGTCTTTCGCTTCAATAGATATTTTATCTATACAATGAATCACACTCGTTTATTGATCTATAATAATTTGTTTGCGGGTAATTTGAAAAGTAAGAGGTTAGCATAATTTTATAAATAAAATATTGAAGGAACATGAAATATGCTTATTATTCCACAGATAACCCATTCCATAATTAGGCTTTGTGTATGTTTTGTTGTATTCATGAAGATTAAGGAATGCCAATGTTCCATATTTGATACTACACATTCATAAGAATATAAATGCATGTTTTAACTTTTATAAATATGGATAAATAATTAATATTAAATACACAATATTATAGGGTAGTATATTTGGTATCATACGTCTCTAGCGATTCATATCCAGCATGTGTTGCATGTTCTATGCTCATACAAGATAGATTAGATTATGCTAATTGAAAATCAAATCTTGTATCTTATTTCACATCTTACAATACTTGAGTATACATAATATTATTTTTACAAAAAATACATAATATTTTTGGATAAACATTGATGAAGCCTTTTTATCCAATTTTCAAATATTATCCTTGAAAACAAATTCAAATGGTTAAAAATCATTTTTTCAAACTCAATTGGATCAAAAATATTTTACATCCAAAAAAGTAGGATAAAATTTCTTGCATCAAAGAATTTACATCAATGGTTAGTATAAAAATTGCAAATGTTCGCATAATTTATCCTAATATATACAATATAATGAACTAAATTAATAGTATTTTTGAAACTAGTACACGTGCACGTGTGTAAATACTATATTTGAAACACAATGATTATTTTGCCTTTTAGGTAAGAGATCTATAAGAATGAGTATGTTATATTTACATCCACGGTATGAATCAGTTCATCCACCCTACTTTTAGGCATAATTTGCCTTTTGTGCTAAATATAAATTTATTTAGTTTATCCACCTGTTTTTTGTTTTTTCTTCACGTAGTCCCTTTTTTCTTAGAGCTATGAGTGTGCTCAAAGTTGTCCCTCCAATATTGTTGAATATCGCTTTTCTCAACAACATCACAAATAATCAGTGAATAATTTTTATATTTAATGTGAAGAGTTGCGTTTGAGAACCATCTTAATCTTTTTCAAATTATGAAGCTCCACTGTTAAAATCCTCATCACCCTTTTCTTTGACTTGTCTTATAATACTTAATAAACTCATCATCCCAAAATAGAAGAATGTTTAGCAATTTAGTAAGAGGGTTAGAGAACTTTGGAGTTAAGAAACAATTTCAATGCATAGAGAAGAAAGCATCAATCCAGTGAAATAACAGAAGTAAATAATTTTGATGTAGGGGTTTATATGAGATCGTTATGCTAAATTTGGACAGTAATGAGAGCTAATTTTGATTTAGGGTAAACAACTTTAATGTAAGTTTTTTTGAAAGCTAACGCTTCAAATTGCTTTCCACTTATGTTGTTGAATCATTTATATTTATAATTCATTCCCATCACTTATTTATACGTTTATAACATTCATTTTGATCCAGCAAGAGTTATTTTGTTAAAGGAGAAAAAATAATAAAAAAATGGACATTTCAATTGATTAATCAATTAATGCACATGTGGATTAACTAAACATTATTCCATAAATTAACTTAGTTGTAGATTAACTGACGAAAATTGTGGATAGATATATGTAATGACCTGGATTTTTAGCCATCTGATATTGGGTAATTAACTAAATTTAAAATTTTGAAATATTAATTTTTAGTCGAATAGACGAATTTTCTGATATTTAAAATATCTGAATATATATATATTGATTAAAACTATATTTAATTTTAAAATATAACTTTCTGGATATGATAAATTTTATAGATATATGTATACAAACTCCACCATTAAAATCTAAGACAAAATATCCATATATGTGTATATATAAATATATACAAGCTTTGTGATGTTTACAAATATATATAAATATATATGTGTATATATGCTTATAAAAATATTGTATATGTAAATAAATATATATGTACATGAATGTACAAACTTCATAATGGCAAAAGTTCAAACTCTTGACTATGTATATGTAATATATGTTTATAAAAGGATAGTATATATGAAAATCTAAATATGTATATATGTATATGTAAATATGTGAGTACCTAAATGTATTTATGAATATTAATATATATATATATATCTAAAGGTAATAGGTAAAAATGTAAAAAATGTATATGATGACAAAAGATATATAAGTATAAATATATATGTTAATATAAAAAATAGAGTATCTGCAAATCTATATATATATGTATGTATGTGTATATATATATGTATATACAAAACTTATGAAAATAAAATAAAGAAATAAATACTTGTAAGTATTTATATTTGTGTGCATGTTAGATATAGTGTTTATATACAAGCTTTAGCATGTTAATTATAGTGTAAGAAGGCAAACATATACACATGGTCAAAGAGTACAGGAAAATCTACATATATATATATATATATATGCTTATGTATATATATAAAAACACAAGGGGACATCATCATGGCAAAACATTAAATCAAGCACTCAAAAATCAAATCAACATACAATGAAATCAAATCACATGAAATAAAATCAAATCCAAGGGTGAAAATCAAATCAGCCTCTAGCAAAAGAAAAAGAAAAATAATATAAATGAAAGGTGAAGAAGCCTATACAAGAAGCATTAGCCACCTATGGGCATAAACCTCTGTTCACTTCAGCTTCAATATATAAACATAACCGAGCTTGTTCACTTATTCATACTTGTATAAAGAAAAAAAATAAAGGAGTCTGCCATTTTAAAACTTTGTAGAGAACTAAATACTCAAAGCTCAAGAAGGTAGATCAAACAAAAATAGCAGTGTTTCCTTTTTTCAAAGAACAGTGAGTAAAACAATCTTGTTTGTTATTGGTATTACATATACTAAGATATAACTATGTTTTTTTGGTTGAATCTTGATCTATGACAAGTGAATATGGATTTGTATGTGAACCTGTGTATGTATATATGTAAGATAGTTCACCCTGTAACTCAAAGAAACCCTAATCTCCTATTCTGTTCTTTGTTTATGTCAAAACAGTTACAACCTTTAACTTCAAAATTTAATATCTTGACATCCAATTAGTTCTAGATCATGATTCAAAGAGGAAAGCTGTTTATTTTTGTGTATAGATCATTTTAAAATTTACCTCATTTGACTTCATGAAGCATAGGTAGAGAAAAACAGTTATAACAGTAAGTGACTCAATATTGGTCGAGTTTCGACTAAAATAATTTAATGATTGGACTATATGATCGGGTTCGTTGTTGAAAATTTTGATTTTTGAAAGTGATTTGGTGATTTTTAGTTGTGCGTGGAGGAAGTTATATGGAGATGAACGGTTTTGGGTGTGAGGCCAAATTCCGGCTAGTGGCTCGATTTCGCGGCTAATCGTTGGTCGTGGGGAAGGCTTGGGTGATAAGGCACTCGTGAAAAATAGGGCGGCATTTTTCAAATGCTCATGGTGGCCAAACGAGGTCGCTGTAGGGTTTAGTGTGATGTTTTGTTGGGGTTCGGTTTTTGATCAATGGTATAGTAGAGGAAGCGAAGGAGGGGTGCGGTCCAGGAGGAAAAGGTAGCGATGGTTGTGGTGGAGCTCGGGGAAAATTTTGGCGATGGACGGTGGTCACTTGTGGTCGTGGTGAGGCGTTGAGTGGGACTGGGTTCGTTCCAGTTTTGGCTGGAAGTTCGAATTTCGAACGAGGGGTGGTTATCGTGTGTTTTAGGTAGGGAAACAAGAGGTGGTGGTTGAGTGTGACTCATGGGGATGGATGGCGGCAACACTGGTTGGTCAGAGGTGGCGTACATGTGCACGCGTTCGTTCACTACTTCGTGCATTTTGTATAAAGCCTGGAAAGGAAGAGTGGGAAGATGAAGGAGGGGATTGGGGTCGGGTTTTGTTTACTGGGCCGAGTTTTTTTTTAATTAAGTAAATTAACATTTATTTTTTATAGGAAAATTTTCAAGCTAAGGCTTGTTTTCATAAACAATAACTCAAACAACCCACTTCTGTTTTTAATTACAAACATAGACCTGTTTCTGCCAGCTAGACGTGGGCGAATTTTCAAAATGCGCCATTGGCAATATTGGAATATTGGAATCATGTGAGTGTTGTGATGGTCCAACACCACATTCTGCAGCAGTATCTTCAAGACTTGTACATCTGTTTACAACCGTATCTTAGTACGAAGCTAGAGTAGATAGGAAACATTACCCAAATAAATTGCTAAACAAACCTTTGACTTGCACCATACAGTTGTGATGGAGTAGGATATACCGGTTGCGACAAATGAATATTTTGTTGTTCAGCACAGACATTTTGTAGATGCATTTGTTGTTGGAAGCTGAATGTGTTAGAAGAAAGTATTAGGCAATTGTAATTTAAAAAGGTACTTACGGGCTTCTATACAAGTGGTGCCTGTACATTTGAATGAAAATTAGCAAAAGACAAAACCATCATAAGCAATTGATATAGTACTTACAATACCAACTTACCACGTTCCTCTCAAGTGGTGCTCTGGGAACGTACGGGCTTCTATACACTGCCTCCACTGGCGCCGTAAGAACATATCGCCGTGTTATGTTCCAGTACCACCGTTTGTACCGCTCTAGCGTGATGGTAGGCTCCCTCTCAATCTGGGTAGCTGTATGACGATCATTCCACAACTGAATGTGGAATCCATACTCCTCTGCATTGTACGTAGAAGTGCAGGGTGGCGCATCATCCGGTATATGCTGTATCATGCCAAACTGTCTCATAACCCTATCGGGTAAGTGAAATGCAGTCTGGGTGTACGATATGAGTGGCACTCTCGCAGTCCACAAGTATCTACCAGCTGTACACATGGCTGGAAGCTGTGCTAGCACATCCTGCGTGTACGGTGTCCATGTCACCACTTCATCCTCCAGCACATCTAACTCGTTGCGGTAGAACTTCACACTCCGTCTTGGGGTTTGGCGTGTTTTTTTTGGATTAAATGGATTTAATCTTATATTAATTAATAAATTAGTTATTAAATGGATTGTTAAATTTTAATTTACTAATAACAAATCGTTTTATAATTTCTTTATTTTATAAGTAATTTGGATTAAAAAATATAAATAGATTCAGTTAATTGAAGTCAATTAAATTCTGGTTTGCAAATTGTTTAATATTAATTATTGATCATTAATTTAGTAATGATCTATGCTTTAGCTTTATTGCTCTTGGATATTACTTCAATTGTTCTTTGTCTGTGCCATTTAGTAGCCAAACCGATTAAAATGTTAGAATAAAACATCGACACATTTTATTTGAAATGGATATATGTAATAAATTTCCGTATGTCAATGTTGACACCCTGAATTTGAATTGTTTATTTAAAACGACTTGGACATTTAAAATTTATCGTTTTGAGTTTGAAGAGACCGGGATCAGATATATGCATTATCCGGAACCGCTTCGATCCAATAACCATCACGAACCTTTACGGTTTTGATTTTAAAGCCCAGTATGCTGGAATTTAAATTAATGTAACAAATTCGGTTTTTTCAATAAGTATGGTACTTAGGTACTATTATAATATCACCGGATTTTCTATAAAATTGTTTTGGTTATCATAAGATAAAAATCCATCGTGTTTATATATGACGCGGTCGTACGAGTTACCTTGGTTTTTCGAAAGACTTTGATAACTTTAGTAGTTCAATTTAAGTGTGTTTTACTCACGGTGGTTTCCAGACAGACTCGGGTGTTACTTTATTGTAATGCTCGGGTCAGATCGAGTATTACAGATTCAAGTTAGGATACTTTCGGAGCTCAGGAGACGAGCTGGATGGCAGAGGCGTATTACACGTATTTAATTACATTCCGCTGTGTATTGTAGGTTGTATATTCAGCATTTTGAGGACAAGTTATTATAACTGTCCATATTTAAATGTTGATGATTGTACTCTAATAATTTGTATGTATATCAACAGTTACAGTTTTTTTTTTGTTTTGTATAAAAAGCTGTTATTGTATATTGTATTTCTTCCACTGTGTTTGTGAGATTCTGCGTTGTTATTATTTCTGTTTCTTCTTCTATCTCTTTCTACTTAACCCTAACAACCTGGTATTTCTAGCACTCGATTGTTCGGCACTCTATACAGTGAACGTATTAGTGTCGATTTTCGAGGGTCGAAAATCACCCAGTCGTTACAATATAGAAGTTACCATAAGAATGACAACCATCTCAAATTTATGTTTTGAGACATCTGAATTAACCAGCATGCTCCATTTCATAAAGTCATACAAGGGAACATAATTTATTTTCTAAAAATGTACAAATGCATGCAAATAAACATAGTCTGTATTAAAGTGGGTATTAATTACTTTACACGGAATAGTTCTAAGGGTGTAACATAGAACAAAAGGTATGTTAGCTCTCAAAAACTGCTATTAATGTAGGGGGTACATGCAGTGAAAAATAGAACAACTATAATCATAATTATTATCTCCAGGTTATTATGTTTATCCAGATAAAGTAACAAAAGTAAACAACAACCTTATTCTCATTATTCAGTTTTCGGATGTTTGAATTTTAGCTATTATACTACTTAACGATGAATTTATCTCTCTCTCTTTCTCTAATTATAAATGAGATCAGCTCAACTCATCACAATATACAATTATATATTTGGTTTAGCTAAACCACACATTTTAAAGTAGTTTAGATTATTTTGTGGTTAATTTAGAAAATAATAAGTTGATAACTAAAGTAAAGAACCACCAGCTTAAGTGGTAAGATACCTAGATAGTTGTTCTAGAGTTCTTGGTTCGATACTCCGAGACACCAAGATGAGTGTTTTGCTTAAATTATTTTATAAAAAAGATAACTAAAGCAATCAATCAATGAGTCTGTTAAACTGTAGACATATCGTTTAAACTAGTATAATCATACACACACAAAATCATGTCATATTCTTCTTTCATCCATTTAGAAAAAGATTGTTTGGGTAAAAAAACTGAAAAAGGTAAATGAAATACATCGTGCTTGACACTTTAATTGATTTGTTGTAATTATTACGAACTTAATAGTTATGTTTATCATAAACTTTATTAATATATAATTGGAATAGAAACAAAATTTTTTGGTCCAACCTTGAACTTTCTAAAAATGTTCCTACACACAAATACACACACATATATAATTGTTATTCCAAATTAATGGTCACCTATTCAAAGTTATAAAACCAACCTACGATTACTGTAGACATATTCAAACTCAAATGTCGATTCCAATTATTCCTACAGTTGAATTGTTCAAATGTAATTGTGATTAAACTTACGAGAGCAGTTCAAATTATGGCTACATTATAATAGATAGGCAAGATCATTCCAGATAAATCAACCAATCTACAAATATTGGTAATCACTTTTCCTTTCATTTATCATTTGTTAGTTATTCACAATTACACATTCCCTTATTTTAAATTTATTAAAGTATATAAATCATTTTGAAGCAACTCAACTAAAGGTACGAAAATTTACAGACAGTATGTATGCTTTCTATTTGTAAATTAGTACTGCTTTGTTATATCATATGCCTATGCACATTTTAGATTTAAATCGTAAATAAAAGCACAACCTCATTTAGTATTTCGAAATTAAAAAAATTTAATCCATATGGTAGTTTTCTTCTTGTACAGTTATCTCAAACCGCACCTACGTGAGCAGTTTTTAATAAATAAACCAGATAAGATTACTAAACATTTTAAAAAATAAAATTTGCCTCACTGTTGATGTAGCTATCACGTTATTATAAGCTATGGAAATATATAATTATCTTAGTCGGATTTTGTTTTTGACCGCATAAAAGTTTGTTTCCTTTTTTATAATTTAGGTAGCGTATTGGAGTTTTACGTATTTAAAGATAAAAAAGACACAAATTTGATATCTTTTACATTTAATTATGATTTTTTTCATAACTTTTGACAAATATTTTGAACAAATTTCAATACTTAATTCTTTTTTCTTACTATATATAGAGAATAACAATCGTCAAAAAGTGGAGTAATTCTTTATTTTATTAGCTATTTTATATTCAAATATTTAGCTACATGCATGTCATTTTTACTAATTATTTTGACTTGCACTTGCAAATCATGTGCCCTCCTACTAAATGCAGTCTTTCATTATTAAAACATACGATGTTTGTACTAAAATTTCTCATCGAATAATAAGGTTGTAACAGTTGACTATCGTAAGGAGTTTAAATCATAATGCAAAATTTAAACCTTTTACAATTTTAATGACATCAGCAATTTTGTTTACAATGTCAGGTCCTATTAAAACGCTACAGGTAGCCTGTTATGAAGACTACTTCATCGTTAAGTTCAATAGAACTAATCCTAAACCAATTAACCATACACCTAGGAAATGAAATTCAACTTTTGTGTAAAAAAGCAAAATAATAGAAACAAACTTGTCGGTTTATGTTTATCTAGTCAAATGTTCATGCACTACTCCGCAGTGCAGAACCCAGCTTTATATGTATATGAAAAATGGAAGTTTGTTATATAATGCCTAATTATACTACTAGATTCCCGTGTATTTTCCAAACATTTGCTAATCTTAAACTGTTCTTAAAATTTGAGTTTGTACAATATAATATATAGCAGAATCAATAGCAACACAAGTATTTATTGAAAACATAAACCTTTAACTTCTTAAATTTGTTTCTTTACATTGGAGGACGACATGTAAAGTTTCAACATCAGAACTTTTGTTAAACTAGCTGTTCTCCATAATTATTTGTTCTGATGAAGATTGTAGCCTAGGGCAAAGTTATATCCAGAATACTTTTACGGCGTTTTGGCCTTTGATCGGATTGGCGATTAAAGAACTTCTGAGCATGACTCGCAATTTGCGTAGCTGTTCTTGTTTGAACATAATTTCTGGCTATGTTCTTCCATTCTCCTTTTCCATGAATTTGTAAGCCTATCAAGAACAATCTAAACACAAAAGTGACACATTTCAATGTATTAGAAAGAAGGTGATAAATTAAAATTTGATATGTGTCAGCATTATTTATTCAAATTAACAAATAAATTAAAATAATTTGGTGAAGATGTGGCTTTTTTTATATATGCATAAAATGGTTGTTTCATTGTTTTGTGAATATGACTGATCCTGGACTGATATTAATTTGGCCGGAAATATGCCATGCAACAGATACCATACCTGTGCTCCTCTTCGGTCCATGCCTTCCCTTTGCCTGCCTTTGGTATTTCCTGCATTTCAACCAACTTTCTCTTTGTGCCCCCACCGTTTGTTTCTTTTCCAATTTCTTTTTCCTTCTCATGTCTAGTTTCCGTTTGTACTGATGTCAATCCTGATTCCGGTAAAACTGAATTGCAATCTTGCTTAAACTTATTCTCTATTTCGCTACCAAAATTCACCACCGAAGGGTCTTTTTGTGAATGAATAGGTGATTTTTCAGAATTGGGTATAAAACCCATGTATCTATCCATGATCTGTTCTGGTTTTTTGTTTGGAAATTTGGCAAGAAGCTTTTCAAACCAATCAGAAGAGCTGCAATCAAGCTCATTCCGTGCATTGTTGAATGCCTTGATTTCTTCTTCGGTCCAATCCCTACTAACAGGATACATTATTTATGACAGCAAGTTAGGCAGGAGAGGAATATCTTATATTCTGAGGTGCTGGGAAGCAAGTGGTAACGGGGCTTTTTATAGGGTTTCTGCTGAATACAATTTTTTTTTTTTTTTGGATACTATACGGGGTATAGAAAATCTGAGCGTGGAAAATAATATTTGCTCATTAATTATAACACGTCAAACATACATCAGTAACTTTTGCTAACACCGTACAATGAACATCATCTAATAGACAAAACATGTAGCTAATATAATCTATAAGTGTGTTTATTGTTCTCCAGTTTCATTTTCATTAACTATGGATTCGATTACTTGTGTTTATTGCTAATATATTTTCACACATGATATCCTGTAAATAACAAGTAGTAATAAAGGATGGGCATGTTCATTGGATTTGGAGGTCATATTCGGCAAAATTACTCATTAATTTTGTTCTGCACATTCTAAGTTTTAACTGGGACTTCAGTGAAGATTCTTCACTAGATTTTTTTATGTTCTTATTTTTTTTTTTTTTTTTTTGTACTTAAGCAGTTATGGTCATTAAGCTTGTCCATCATTCACAATTTGATTCTTAATTTATTTATTATGGAAATGATAACCTGTTTCAATAAACCGTTCTGAGTGTCTCGTTTATTATCTTTATTAATAGTTGTAATAGAAACACAATTTTTTGATCCGACCGTGAATTTTCAAAAATACCCTTACTATATTTTCTTTATTAATAACTGAAATAGAGCCCCAATTTTTTGGTCCGATAACAAATTTTCAAAAATACCCTTATATACAGACAAGTGATCATGCATTCAGTTCTCAATCAAAACAAAAATAACATCTATTTCCATATAAAAATTTTGATACATAAATTATATCACAATGGCAAGTCCTAATCCCAACGTAATTTTCACAATATTTTTCTCTATAATTTTGAACTTTTATTTATCAAATCTATATAAAAACTTAATGTTTTACAATGTTATATCATTTTGAAAATGTATTTTTATATGCACGTGCATTTCACGTACCAAAAAGTCTCATTTATTATTTCTAGGGTTGTTAATTCAATATAATAAGGATTCACTAGAAAATCATTTATATTCAAGTATTTAATTAGTACCACTCTTGTTATCAAAGAAAAAAAATGTAATTAATTATTTCTCTCTGCACAAATCCAAATTTGTAGTCAGTGAATGTTGCATATTAATAATTATATACTAGTTAGCATAAATCTTACCATATACTTTAATTGGCCCATTCATCCATTTTATTTATTGGTTTTTAAGTCTTACTTCTCTCTCAATCCACCTATTTGACTGACATATATTCTTAAACCGCGTTTTTTTAAAAATAAAACAAAATTTGAATAGATTTTCATAGTTGTGTGTAATTCATAGTATGATACCAGTTTAAGTTGATATATCATTTGGGGTTCATTTCTATTTTTTCTTGATACATGGTACAATTTGTATTTTGCAAGGTTATTCTGTTTTCTATATTGAGCAGTATGCTATTTGAATTATTAGTTATGTACATAAACATCGCATGGTTTCATGTGTTGTTTTTGAAATAAAAATTATTAACTTAACGAGATAATGTGATTATGCACAGATAGATAGGTTACTTCTTCAGAAAATTTAAGTTTTCTCCTTAGCCATGGGGGAAAACGTTCCCTCTCTGAAAAATCCTCCATTATTTCCCGATTCAGACCTAGGTAGACCACCAGATCTCTCTCACATTAGAAATCCATCACAAAAAGATACCTTCATTGATGTAGAAGGTTTTCGAATCGTGCAAAATTGAAAAAGGGCTGCTTATAATCGTCAAAAATCTATTCAGGAGGAGCCATTGGCTGACGTTAACAAAAGCAAGGGGAATGTTGAGAAAAGAAGGGATTCAAGATCCCAAATCCCCCAAAACATTACACCTAATAGAAGAGAAACAGTAGAGAGTATTCGAAAGCTAGCTACCATCTCACTAAATTGAGATTAAGGGCAGAAAACATGGGCAAATATTGTTGCCGGGAAATACGAAAATCAAGAGACCGATGACTACAATATGGAATTCATCCTCTCCTTCAAAATCAGTGGAAAAAAATAGGCGTTATGAAAGAGGAAATCTGCAAAAGAACCAAAGAGAAGTGGAAAAATATAGTTTTTGCTTATGTTGTTGGTGCCGAACCTTATTTTGTGTATTTAAAGCATATATTCAAAGTGTACGGAAACCAGCAGGGGAGTTTGATGTGTATTCCAAAGAAAACTATTTTTTTCCTGATTAATTTCAAAGAGTCATCGGATTGTGAATGGATCTTCAAAAGCAACCCTTATTTCTATGATGGAAGAATCATCATAATGAAAAGGTGGTTTGGTAGCGTCAAATTTGATGGAGATCGATTAACAACTATGCCAATGGATAATACCACCGAATGTTAATCTAAACTTATGGGATCTTGAGGCTTTCAGCATCATGGCTAGTATTATTAAAATACCAATTATGTGATGTAGTCACAGGTAAGAAAATGAGATTTAGTTTTTCCTGAGTTCTTGTAGAAATGGTGCAAATGACGAACTTCCAAATGAAATCAATTTGACATTATACAATAGTAAAACAATAACACAAAAGGTGGAATATGAATGGGTTCCACCCAAATGCGATATCTGCATATGCTTTGGTCACCATAGGAGCCAATGCAGTTTAAAAGAAAACATGGGTTCCTAAGGAGAAAAATCTTCAAGAAAATCAAGAAAATTGCAATCAAGCCGATGCTTCAAGGAAAAATCTTAATTTTTTCAAAGAACAGGAAATGAACCAAGAAAATGAAAAGAGTTTTCAAAAAAATCAATTGTTTGAAGAAATAGTTGAAAAACCAAAATCAGCAAACAAAGGCTCGCTAGAAGGGAATATACAACTCAATGGGCTTCCAGCACATATCATTGTCGAAGAATCCACTCGGATATCAAAGAAATCAATAAGTACAAAAAACAAGAATACACGGGGGGATCAAAATAATATACAAGCCTTAGAATTTGGTATCCCACTAATTTCAGATCCTCGTTTCAATACAGGCCAGTTAAAATCTAATATTCATAATGATACAAGCATGGAATTGGCAAAAGATATGGCAATGGTAGAGATAGAGGTATATTCTGAGGCAGTTGCAATATCTGGTGATGCTAGAATGTACAACACCCACACTGATATGCCACGCAGCCTTGATCAACAAGCCATAGTACCGCATTCCAAAAGTAATCACAAAGAGGTTAAAGGTAAAAGAAAAGAAGCAGATAGCTTCAAACAAAAATATATATTAGATAATCCAAAATGGGATGACCTAACAAGAAGTTTGAAGACTAGAGGATCAGAATATAAAAAAGAGGTAAAGCAGCCAGCCCAGGTATGTGAACGAGAAACTTTTTATATCTTACTTTATAATGTCTATTATAGCTTGGAATATTAGGAGCATGAATGCCCCTTATAAACAGTTAGAAGTCCTTAATGTTATAAGGAAGTATAAAGTATCAGTAGCAATAGTAGTAGAGAATAAACTTGATAATATCAGTTTTGATCAATTCTACCAAAAAACCTCAAATGACTGGGAAGGAATTAATAGTAATATAAGTAGAGGTAAAGGTAGAATTATGTTACTTTGGGAGTCTGATATATGGAATGTTAAAGATATAATTTTAAACTATCAGTTTATAAATTGTACCATTCATAACACAGGTGGTTTAACTATTGAAATAACAGGAATTTATGCTAGTAATTTTGAGTCAGAAAGAGATATTCTTTTGATAAAACTAAAAGAGATTAATAAAAAGTTTAATAATCCTTGGATAATAGTAGGGGATTTTAACACTACAATGAATGATAAAGGGAAAGTGGTGGTAATCCACTACCTTTCAGAAAATTGGAAAAACTTCAAAAAATTTGTTAGAAACTGGTATAACTAAACCTCTACGAAATGGAAATAAATTTACCTCAAGATTAGGTGAATATAGAAACATCCAATGTAAATTGGATTGGGTCCTTGTTAATAAAGAATTTTTAAATAAATTTGCTAATGTTTCATGTAAAACCGTAGAACAAAATACAAGTGATCATACACCTATTTTGTTAAACTTAAAAGATATTAATAATAAAATTACGAACAAACCTTTTAGGTTCATAAATGGATGGGTGCAAGATGAGAGTTATAAAGAAATTATGAAGGATTGTATTTCTTTCCAATGTTAGGGTAATGATCAATATAAATTTAATATGTTTTTAAAGTATACAAAGCATAAACTCAAACATTGGAATAAAATAAACCCCAAACACAAAGATGTAATCAATGAAATAAAATAAGAGGGTAAGAAGTTACAGGACCTGTTAAACAGCAATCCTAAGAATAAGGAAATTACGTTGAATTTTTTCACCAATCAAATTAACATGTCAAAAGAATTACAAACTAAATTTGGTAATTTAAAGCAAAAGGCTAAAATTGATCGTTTAACTCAAAGGAATGAAGCTACTAAATTATTCTATGCTAGAATGTCAGGTAGAAGGCATAATAATAATATAAACAATGTTTATGATGATAATGGTAGTTCTGTGAATAGTATTGAGAAAGTGGCTAAGGAGGCAATTGAGTATTGCGAGGATCCTTTTAATAATCAAGATAAACCTGAGGATATTCCGTACATTATTTGCAAGAAAAAAATTAATCTAATTGCTTTTAAATTTTTATTAGAGAAACTTAATAAAGAGGAAATTAAACAAATAATTTTTAGCTCTAATGATAATAAAAGTGCAGGTCCAGATTGTTTTAATTCAAAATTTTACAAAACCCACGGGGATAATATTAAAGGAGACATTCTAAATGTGGTTAATGAGTTTTTTGAAAATGGTAAATTTCTTAAAAGTTTCAATCATAATTTCATAACTCTAATTCCAAAAACAAAACCCCAACTATATAAAAGGTTTTAGACCAATTGCTTGCTATAATTATACATACAAAATCATTGCTATTGTTCTTAGTAAGAGATTAAAGAAATTTATACCATATACGATTTCAGAAAATCAAAGTGCTTTTGTACCAACGATATATATATATATATATATATATATATAATTTGTTGGATCATGAAATGGTGAGAAACTGCAATAAAAAAAGGTAATAGTATATGTATAAAGATAGATTTACAAAAGGCTTATGATCAAGTAAATAGAAATTTCATTTATAAAATGATGATAGAAATAGAGTTTGACAAAATAATTATGAATTAGTATATAAGTGTATTAATACAACAACTTTTTCTATGCTGATTCAAGATCAACCAGTGGGTTTCACTAAAAGTAATAGAGGTATTAGATAAGGTGGCCCTCTCTTCCCTTATTTATTTGTTGTTGTAACGGAATACTTTACCATTTTGATGGACATAGAAGAGATTAAAAGGAATATTAGCCTAATTATCAGAATTAAACCTAGCATGACTTATCTTATATATGCAGATGGCCTTATGTTATTTATCTAGGCTAATATTTCTAATGCTACCGCCACTAAAGAAATCTTTGAGTTGTTGTGTAAGTTTGCAGGTTTACAAATGAATGAATTTAAAAGCAAAATCTACTTCAATAAACACTGCAACAACAAGGTAGAGGTATTAGAATGCTTGCACATTGCTGAAGGAAGTTTACCAATAAAATACCTGAGATTGCCTCTTTTTTCCAATTAAATCAAAGACAATAATTGTAATGCTTTTCTAGATAAGTTTAAAGAAAGAATGGAGACATGGTCATGCAAATAGCTATCTGTAGCAGGAAGAGTTGAACTTATAAAGACAGTGATATATGCAATCATTCTATACTGGATGCAAACTCATCAAATACTAGCAGCCACTATAACAAAATTGAGATGGCATGTGCTAACTTTTTATGGAGGTGTGGATATCATAAAATGTCATGGGAAACAGCAGAGGGTATTGGAAAGAAGAAGCATGTCACGTTTGATGTTGGGAGACCTATAGCTACAAAGTTTCTAGAGTATGTTCTGTGTGGGGACCCACCCCAGTTGCATCTTTTGGTGGAGGCAGGCAGTTCATCTTATTTGTGGATAATTTCTCATATAATATCTAGGTCTATTTCTTAAAGGCCAAAGACAAAATATTTGCCCAATTTTGCAAGTGTAAGACCTTGGTAGAGAAGCAATCGATGAAGGGATTGAAGGTTCTCAATGTTGGAAATAGTAGTGAATTTATGTCATAAGAATTCACTAAATATTGTGTATCCAAGCATGCAGTTAGAGATTTTTCTATTTCTATCGAGTCACATTGTTATGGATTGGCGGAGAGCATGTGTCCAACATTATGGGAGAGAGCTATGAGCTTGAGAACGACAGTTGGTATAGAATAGAGATTTTGGGCAGAAGCAATATCTATAGCAGTGTTTTTCATCAACCATACACCTTCTATTGCCATAAATATGAAGATCCTAAAAGAAGTATGGAAAAGATGGCATGTCGATCATTTATTCCTTAAAGTGTTTGGTTGCTCAGCTTATTTAGACAATAAGGGACATGATAAGTTGAAGCCTAGGAAAAAGTATGCGATATTTGATGAGAGGTCTTTGATGATAGAGAAGAAGTGAAGAGGTATAAATTATGGTGTAAAACAACTAGAAGAATTGTGTCTAGCAGGCATGCGATATTTGATGAGAGGTCTTTGATGAAGGTGGAGCCTCTATCAAGTAATGACATTGGGAGGACAAAAAATGCCACACATTTGGAGTCGTCAAATTGTTTCCATATTCAGAGAGATATTGGTATTTACGATAATACCATGGTGGATGAGAAGATTGTAGAGGTTTAGACTCTAGGTGGGGCTCAGTTGCAAGAAAGACCTTTTGGTTCAGTTGGCCCTATTTGTAAGAATATTTACATCGATGACTCTTCATCTTATGCTTTGAATGTTGCGGAGGTTGTTGGTGAGTCTGCTGGTGTTGACTTAGGAAAGTCTAGCAAAATTCTAGTGGAGGAGATTGGAGTAGCTAATATTGAGTATGTCCTCGCTCAATATGGAATAGAGAAGGTGGAGCGCTATTAAATCTCCATTGGTCTCTCAAAGTTTTGTATCTATAAGTTCGTCTCCTACATTGGATATATTGAAGAATTTTGATATTTGCTCGTATGTATTTTGTTTGTTGATGTGTATACTATCTTTCTTATGCTTGGAAAAGATTTGGAAGATCAGTTTGGGCAATATTGCCCAAACTAGTTCATATTGAGCTTGATGGCAAGACCCAACAATTTGTTGAGATATGGTGATGAAGAGAGATTGTTATATTTGAATAGAGGTGGAGCGTTAAATTTGGGTGATTCAAATATTTGCCAAAGAAGAAAAGAGTTTAACTAGTTGATTTTATCAATCAATTAGGTTATAGATGAAAAAAAAAGGAAAAGTTATGTGTGGTTGCTTTTGAAGAAGGAAACTAATTAATTATCTAATCAATTAATTAGTCAAAGAATTTGTTATATGAAAGAAAGAAAATATTGATGATGGAGATTGATTCAAGCAAGGAAATTTATGGAAACTAAGATTACCATTATCCATCTGCAAAGAAATCAAATCATAGATATTTGGAAAGATTTCAAGTTAACTGGACAATTAATTTTTTTTAATCTTCAAGTAACTCCTTCATTAAGTCTATTTAAATGAAGGAAGCTCATCTTCATATGTGTGTATGTGAAAGAGCATCTCTCATTATCATCTTCTTGAGTAAACCCTAATTTCTATAGCCAAATCAAATTAGTGGTCCTGAGCGCAAACAAGTCTTTGGAGAAATTGATTATTCAATTTGTAATTATATGTTAGTCTTCCACTTTGCTACCTGTAATTTTGTAATCTCTCTCTTGTACTCTCTTTCTTCAGTAAAATAATGAATAGTTATTAGGTCCATGGATGTAGGCAATCTACTCGAACCACATTAAATTGTATTGTTCTCCACTCTTCCATTTTTCTTTGTTTGGTGATTATTTTTCATTGAATTTGTGGTAGATTATTAGTCGACAAGCTAGATCCTACTTTTTTGATTGATTCCGTGCCTTAGCATTCCGCTGTAGTTTTGGAGTTAATGCAAATTAATTAAAATTTCGCACAATGCAAATTATGTTATGACAACAACCGATTGGATGCAGGTGCTAAGGGTAAGTTAGAATTAAGAAAACAATTGATGAATGCTTAATTGTAAATTCAGTTAGTGAAATCCATGTTAATATTTTAATGGTAATCTAAAGATAAACTCATGTTGTCATGGTTTTTTGTTATTTGGCTTTGAAGAGCTTTATTGGTTTCCATCGCATGAAAAGTCAAACATTGGCAAAAATGCTATTAAGGTTTGTGGATTCAATTTGTGTGGATTGCTTCATTTGATTTTTTTAGTAACCATTAGTATTATCATTAGTACGTTACTTCAAGATTTGCATTGGCTAATATGTACATTTATTTTTATTTGCATGCCATTTAATCTTCGCATTAATCACCATTCAATATCACATTCAAATGCTTGGTGCATTCATTTTAAATTCTTTATGGATTCTTCACAGAAGTTTTATCCTTTCATCTTTATTTTAATTTTGTTATTGTAATCATTCGTTCAACTGTTTGTTTTATGGATGTGTGTATATCTTACGTAACTTGATTGAAGATATAATTCATCATTGCAAATTGATTCAAATATTGGATGCTCAGGCAATTGACTGGTTTACCTTAAGGTAAAATTACTTTGTTTACTGAAATATTTTTTCCATTTCTGTTATTTTATATGTTGATTTTATGCTTCTTAAAGTGCATATTGTCCATCCTAAAGTGGTTGTTATTGACCCTTGCTTAACAAAATTGTTTGGTTAACTAATTAATATATATAGCAAGGGTGGAAGTTAATGGTAATTGGGAGGTTTTATTTCTTTTAGTTTATCGGGTTTGGTAGTAACAAATTCAACTTCATTGTGCTGTTAGTATTTAATGGCAAATGTTTCTTTTCTAGAGAGTGTTCAAATATTTTATAATTTTAAGAACTCTTATTTTTTTAATATTTTATTTTGCTGTATTAAAAAAAATGAATCTTATCAACGTTTCTTTTACATGATTCATCACTAAAATTTAGTTTTTCTGATCAGCAATTTAATCTTCTATTTATGTTAAATCGATATTTTCTTTCTAAAACGATTATTTATTTTGACCAAAATAAATTCTTTTTTATGTATGTTTCTTTGGCACTTTTATACATAATTACAATATTTAGATTTGATGTTTGTTTTTCCTTTTCGCCTTCCTTTCAATAGTGGGTATCAATCCATTTTTGAAATTTGGGGTGTGGTTGAGTTTCAACAATTCATTTGTGCAATAAATTTGAAACCAATACTGCTTATATAAAATATTTATATATCAATATGGTTCCTTTAAGCTCTGTAACATTAAAGTAGAAGTTTTCAAGTAAAATGGTTGGCTTCCTTATTATGTTCAAGAAGTTGCGTTTAGGTAGGAAAGTAAAATGTGAAGTTGATGTTTCTAAGTAAAATTCTTTCTATCATTGGTATTCAAATTATGAAAGTTTAGAGCAACACTTTGTGCAAATGAAGACTGTATTGTCTTAATGTCTTATTAGTTATCCTAGATTTGAGCCTTTGTTGAATAAATAAATAATATTCTACTTGTTCCCTCTTTCATTATAAAATTCATCCATCTACCATTAATTCTCCTATAATAGTCTGTTGTTACACACTATATATATTTGCTGATAATGATGCATTTATAATTTATCAGGGATGGTTTGAGTGCATCAAAATATAAACCAGGTTTATTATATGGAGTTGATCAGCCAAATCTATAGGCTAAAAAGGACTATTTGTTTAGTTGTATCCTCATTTTGTTCACGGTGTTCTTTTTTAGACATCTATTGGCTCAAGGTAGACATTTTAAACAATTTTGCATTTCGACAAGCAATTCGTCAATTAGATAAATCCAAACTCAAAAAATTCACACTTACAGCGGCACAAAAGGTTAACCACAAATAAATTTATTACGATGTTGATCCTAATATAAAGACTACGTATCGTACATTCTTCAATCTAATAAATGCTGCTTTCTAATATAAACTTAACCAAATTCTTTATTGTGTATCCTAGTTGATTAAGTTTTCGAAGTTGATCTTTATGCTTTAAACCTATACATATAATCTGATTCTAATATAAAATATTCCAACTTTCATTTCTCAGATCATATTTCTATTTAAAATTTCTTACATTGACTTGAAATATTCATTTGGAATGTTTGATTTTCATTTCTTATATTTCCACTATTCTGTATATGTGTGTATATATATATATATATGAAGCAAATAATTTCTAATTGCAATTATTCATACATTTTAACATTTTATTCAATCATTGAATTCTATCTCTTTTAGTGAATTATTGTTTGATCAAAGGCAATAATCATTAGTTATTCCTTGTTTATTGGCTTGGAAATTTTAAGAGCTTCGTTGGCGATCCGTGTGGAGAAAACAAGCGTCTCATATATGGTTGAATGAAAAGAAAGCATGAGGATGAGATAGATACAAGTTGTTTAAATTTGATATAAATGCCTTTTGTTTTCCACTTAGATTTTTAGTTCTGACAATTAGAGTAGTATAGAAGCTTTAATATTGGTTGATTCTCAATAAAGCAGCATCAAATTATGTATTTTGGTTTTGTGTTTGTTATTTTATAGAATCAACAAGGACCAATTTTGATGTTGCACTTTAAAAAATCAACTTGCTTAGATTAATTGTCTAATAAAATAATAATATATACTGATTATTATTCATCTTGAAATTATCACCAAAATTTACCTTTTTGACATACTTAAATTCGAAAGTTATGGTTCGTATTCGATTACATAAAGAAAAAAAATGTGATGCTATTTTAGCTCTTGGAAGGCTAAATTCTTTCATTATCCCACGCACAAACGCATGCACGTAAACAAGAATGTGTTTTATCCAAGTTGGACATTGAAGTTACACACAGTTGATGAATTATTCTTTCCTTTTCCTATTGAATTTTTCTAAGTGTTTCATATATATATATATATATATATATATATATTTGATTAGTTTTCTTTTGTGATCGACGACACTTTTTCATATATTTAAGGTGATTATATGTGTGCATATGATTTATATATCATCAAGTATGTGAGCGTGATAATGAGATAATGCTACACCATATTAACTTTTTGATCAAAATTATCTTCATTGGGGAGCACAATGTATCATATTTTAGGGAAACACCCAAATGCACAGAAAATGCAGCTAAGCTTATAAATGTTGCTTGTCTTTTATAGAAGCACTCTATACAAAATTGCAAACATGAGCATATGTTCAAGTGTGTTTGTTTGTAGTAGTAGGTTTTGCAAATTTATGTTGATATTGTATTAGTCAATTAACATAAAAAATGAGTAAACATAATTGTATACCATTGTAGACATTGTAAGTGAAGCGTATGTTTTGCAATTATGCAAATATTTTTTCCATTACTTTGGCTAACTACATATATTAATTCATTTTTTTGCAAGTGTTTTTATATTTCTTAGATGTCTAAATGTCGATTGCATGGACAACTAAGCAAAAACTATGTCACGAAGTATAATGACTTTATGAAAAAAGAGTACAAATTTTTTTTTCTTTCTAAACTATAAGAATGGAAGAATTTCATTAGATTTTTTCCAATATTATATTAGGAGACCAAATGCAGTTGGTGGTTGTTAATGTGCTAAATTGGCAAGATATAATAATTCCCTCTTTATGTGCTTCAGTTTGTTGAAATGTGGATTATTATATTAATTTGATTCCTTATTAACCATGTATCTCATATCCCCATACGTAAGCCTTACTTTTTAGTGTAATTATTTTTGTAATTTTTTTAGTCAGTTTCACATTTCAGCTTAATTAGCAAGGACATGCATGTCATAAAGGAAAAGGATATTATGCATTATATCGAATCAAAGATTCCCACAGTGGCTATATAAGCAATATAATATGGAAATGTTACCAAAACCAAATTTCTATCTGTTATACTTAGTTATGTGTTTTGTCAAATGAATAAATATACATACATGTTTCCAAGTTATCCAAATTATTTTTTTCCAGATAGTATTGAAAAATTTAATCATGTTCTTATAACCTTTCGCAAAATAAAACTGTTCGGTTAAGCTACAAATATGATATCTGTCATTTGGTTGAAATTGTTACCTTATACAAGTTACTGTTGAGGGAAGACTTCCTAAAGGATATTTAAATTTAGTTGGAATCAAAAGATATTTCTTTCACGAAATGCAATATGTGGTTCGTAATTCATATGTTCATGTATATCCAGAATATAGGGGATATTTTTGTCAGATTGACTTTACATAACTTATAACTAGGATGATTCTCTAGAAAACACATGATACTTCTACTATGCTTTCCTATAATACTTTTCCATGCCACTGATTAATGAAGACAATGGGTAAAAGCAATGAATTACTTTAAATATTTGTAATTTCACTATGTCTGTTGCCAAAACTCAAACTACGACATCAAATCAACAATGCATGGAGGATTTCATGAAACAGTGGGTAGGTAAGGGAAATAAAGAAAGGCAAATGCACAAAATTCAAATAAAGTAGGTAATAAAATAGGTGAAATAGTTACCCATCTTTGGGTATTAGTAATTTAGTATAACGTATTGGTTCGTTTGTACAAAATAATTAGTGTCAAATCTCGATGAACTATGAGCTATAATTCAATGTTATTGTATGTTTCCGGGTTTGTTCTATTTGGATAGCAAATGTTAGCCATCTCATGAATACTTTTTCCTTAACATTGGTTTTATGGCCCTATATCTGAAAATTAATCATGATATGTATTATATAGATAGCTTAGATACATATCTTTTGCTCTTTATTTTCATAGCCTAACATTAAGCCTACTAGTGTATACCCAAATAAATTGAAATTTGTCTGTATCTGTATTCGAAAAATGGATCTAAATGTGAATATGATGTAGTTTTTATCAAGATTATAGTTTAAATTATTTGTATTTTAGTACAATGGACGATATGTATATATTGTTGTATTGAGTTAATAGTTTATATTATATACTTTTAAGATGCATTAATTGTTCAAAATTATTTATTATCAGTATATCTATGTATTTTTCGTTCATTTATAACCGATGAGATTGAAAAAATAATACTAAACCAAAATTTTCAAATTTTATTTTTAGATTTATCAATAATGGGTGGATAGAATAATTATCGGATATTCATTTGCATCCGCAGATGTAGATCGGAAAATGATTTCGAAAAGTAACATAGATGTGACATTATCCACATTTGAGAGTGCTTGTTTATACATGAACCTGGTATTGAAGTTTTATGTCTGTATTATTACCAACTTATGTACTTTCATTGACCACACTTTGAACTTACTAAAGTTTCTATTTTTTTCTTCTAACCTTCAGTTTATGTTCAGCTAAAATAGTTATTTACATTAATAAGAGCTGCCAGCTTTTAATAACCCTCATCCTTCAAAAAGGCACGTCTTAGTAAAAATTATGAATTTGTAAAAAAAGATTTGGAAACTTATTCTTATATAGTATTAGCTACCACTTATTAAGTTTATACCAGAAGTAATTTCCTCTTCTTTCAAATTATTTCGAGATAAATTATGTGTGGAAGTTTAATACTTTGTCTTCTAAAATAATGTATATCATGGTTTTCATCCATTTATCACCAGCACGCATAAAAAATAATAGTATGTTTTTGCTCAAAATTTTTGCTCCTAAATTTTTCGATTTACTATAAATAGTAATGTAAAAAATAAAAAATACAATCATTCTTTGCTAACCATTCGATAAGACTTTAGTTTAATAACATAATTTTCATACACAGCTAATGAAATGAAAAACTCAATATCATTGTTATTTGCATAGTGCATACACAAAAATTATATAATACTGGTATTTTAATTTACAATGCACAATTCACCATGGTTTATTTATCTTGATCTAAAGAAGGTATTACTGATCGGGCAACTTTATTTGGTATGCTGTTATTTTTCCGTTTGGCTGGAAATCTTCAAAAATTAATAATATTTCATGTTTTGAGTTATAAATTATAAACGATGCATTATTACTAAATCAATCAACTATTTTAATTACCATCGTGTGTTGATGTTTTACGCACATGGATAACTTACGATATATATTCTGTGCATAAAATAGAACTACTTTTGAATGCCTTTTCACCAATTAAAGCCAATATTCAATGTTAAAAAGTTCTAAGTTTTAGTAAAGTATGTGCAAGCTTAGTTCCCTTGGTGTTTGTAGATCTAGGTCAGTTAACTATAATCACTTAAGTTGGAATACATTAGGATTTTAATTTTTCATGTTTCTTAAAATTTGTGTAATGCTTTTGTAGAATCCCTTCTATATCAATTTGGACTATGAGCACGCAGCCTTTTTAAAAGGATAAAATAAATTTGAAGTATTTATATCCCTACTTTTTGGCTATGTCATGTATATGCTCTCTCATGAAGAGAATGTGTGATTTTGATTGCAAATGGAGGTACTGTACAGTTTAACAACATGATAGTTGCAATAATTGCATTTTATGGTCCTAACAAAATGATAAATTGTCGACCTGAAAATATATTATATTTTTTTACCACCATTGTATGTAAAAAAGGTTGATTTCTTAAAAAATATTATGCTAGGCCATTTTAGTTTTATTGTTGTGATATTTCGTTATTGTGTAATTTTTATTATCATATGTTTACAAATGTCACATGTTGACAAATGTGTTCAGATTGGTTATCATGTTGCACACTATTGCTTAAAGCGCTTTTGCCTGCAGCAAACTGATGTAAGTTCTAACTTAAAAATTGACTTCGAAGAATTTGGTAATCATTTGTTCCCCTATTATACACAAATTCCCTTCTTTTTCAAAGTTTTCGATAAAAAGTAGTGATCATTATGTCCAGTTTTGGTTAATTCAACATAAAATTCAATTCAACCTCTACGTTCTAGAATGCATAATCTTATATTATAGTGATATTAATGATGTTGGTTCAATGTAAATGATACCTACTGTTATTTGGATTCCTAATGTTGACATAAATTTGGTTAGCTCTAAGGACCCGTAATACAAAGAAATTTGGTACCTTTTATATTTAGCATCTCTACCGGAGATATTCATAAAACTTAATATACTAATTATAATTGAGTGGCGTGAGCATACATAGATAATGGGTGGCTAATGAATCAAAAATTACGCCAAATAATGCAACTTCTAATTATTTTTAGTCCAACATCGATTCTATCAATGCCTCTATAGTTTATGCAACTATATCATAATAGGAATGTACAGCCAAACATTAATAGTAATGGTTTAAAGATTTATCATCTAAAATTGTACAAATTAGAGAAACCATTAATGCTTTGTAGACTAAATCTCATGTGCCACATTCAAATATTTAATGTCCATGTGCCTTTCCAGTAATGTATCAAAATCCTAATACATTGATAAGGACAATTAATCCATATTCATCATAGAGTAGTCCTATCCTTTTGTGATGTGGAGCTATGTTTTACATAGGTTATCGTATTATTAATATAGTGTTGACTATGAAGAAAATATGCTCACTTCTATTTTTGTGATTGAATCCATTAGTTATCATTGGTTTTTCTTTTATTAGCGGTCTCCATCAAATGAATCAAGTTATTGAACATCATATGGTGAAGTTATCATTATTTAGGAGTTGTTATGAAGTTACTCTGCTTATATTGAAAATAAGGATGCTAACTATCATCGGATAATTCCACATATGCACTACTGGTTTCATGATTCTTTTAGATGTGATCATGCATCTGATGCCCTCATGAATGTCTTCCTCTATTTCAAATACGTGAAATATTAGTCACAACTTCTTAATGTCAATATAATTTCTTATACTATCAATACTACACTTTTGATTTTGAGTAGCACTACTTGGAAGTTTTCTTGCTCCTAATTTTTAAAAAGAAGGGTATAAAGAACATCATGTTTTGTATTAGCTTGAGATGCATTGTGTTCAAGATTTTTCTTCCACTTTTTGTGATGAATTTATGTTATGTATAAGTTTGGTTTAAGACTTTGTTAACATTTTATTTTTCATGAGTTTAAAGAATGAAAGAAATTTACATTTTCAATTTATTATCTGATAATGCATATATACATACACACACACAATCATACACATGCACACACATATATTTGCTGCATGTAATGCATTTGGTAAATTTTACACTTTCTGATGGTATTCAAAATTCACGGATCCACATATGATTTGTTTGTTAAAATTTTGTAATAAATGATAATTCTCTTCATTTAAAGAGATAAAACTATGATATTATCAATGTTTATGAGCTAATATGTTACATTGTGCTAAATAAATATAAGTGTCTTTTCTTTGGAGCAACATTTGTACTACAAATATTAATTTGGTTTTTGTGTAATATTATATATCTATATTTCTTTAGTGTGTCATTTTATGAAGCTTTTACTAATGTATTGTTAGATGGAAAAGTTATTCTTAGTCTAATAAATATTCATGGTTGTTAATGCTAATCTAGGAATATCTGTATGCATTGCATGGGTTCGTCCTAGTCAGAGGAAGAATAAGCAGGTTTATTTTAAGATGCCATGATAGGAGAAGATTTTTTCCTTTTTGTCGTTTGTTGTGAAGTAGAAATGAGTTGTTAGCGGCACTTGTTGGAAGTTTTATTTCTCTTTTCTCTTCTTACATCCTTAATGAGTAAATCCACCTCTATTTAAAGGAGTTCACATCACATTTTATGGTAGATATTCACTTAATCTAACAGTTCTCCATAAATATCTTCTAAATATTCTATCATACAATTTAAAATATATTATTCCATAAATATCTCCTAAATATTCTCTTATACAATTTCAAATATATTATTATATATATTCCAGATTCTAGATATTTCTTATATGGAAAAATCTAGATTAATAAAATCAAGTTTATTTCCAACACCCCTTGTAAACTTGATTTTGTAATACCAAGTAATGCTTGAAAACTTTGTATTTCACGTGCTTCGATAGGAATAGAGATATTATCGAAACTTTCTTCATTGCGTTGACCTTCTTACCAAACGTCGAGATCTTTAATTGCCTGTTCACGAATTCTTGTTTTACTTCTTTTATTTCGTCCATCTTCATCACAATAGAATTTTCCACAAAGAAAGCATTCTAACATCCGCCTTGTTTCAGTAACATAAATTTTGAATAAGTCCTATATTTTATCTTTGCATTCTTTCATAACTTCGCTCTTGTAGATTTTGACTAATCCAATTTCTATATATGTTTTCCAAATTTCACTTTTGCATGTCATTTCAGAAAACTTTACTTGAAAAATAGGTTTGTTCAAAATTATATAAGCTTTGTTCACCTCTTTGTATTCATGATCATGAAATTCATTGCTTGCCACTTTAGCTTCTTCTTGACCATTTCTATTTCCATTTCTTTAACTTTCTCCATTTCCATTTCTTCATACTTTTGCTCATATTTCAAATCTCTTCCAGGCTCTTGAATTTCATCTTCTTGATTTATGTCTTCTTCATTTTCATCTTGTTTGCTTTTGTACTATTCATCATTGACGTAATCTTTGCTTACTTTATTTTCTTCATCTTCTTCTTTTTCATCCACTACACATTTTCCTTCTTCTTCCAATTCGTCCCTCTCTAACTCCCTAAATTTCACCAATTTTTTAGCATCTTTCCCTTCCTCGCTGTCCTTCATTTTCTCTTTCTCATCAATTAGATTGTCTTCTTCTATTATGTTTGCATCATTATTTCCATATACTTCTTTCAACAATTTCCACGACTCTTTTGCGGAACATTCTCCAAAAATATGATTATACTGTACTTCATTGACGTTCTCACTTATCACAAAACAAGCACGATGATCAGTCCATTATAATTTCGCAAATGCTTTCTTGTCAATTTGCGACATGCTCTCCAAATTATTCGGCCATTCATAACCATTTACGACAATCTCCCATAATCCTTTGGAGATTAACTCTTCTTTCTTTTTCTTATAAGCCATCAGTAAAGTACCATCTTCTTGACTTCTTTCTTCAATGTAATTGGTCTTCTCTTCAACTTGATTATTGCTAGAAGCTCTACATTAATAAGCGTAATGTCCAAAAAATTTCACAATTGCAGCATTTGATGCATGATTTGTCATACCTTGATTTTGAATTTCCTCTTCCATGACCTCTTATTGATCATTCTCCTCTTTGGTTGTTGTTTTCATTGTTGTTATCGTTATTTGGTCTCCAACCTCGTCCGTGTCCATATCCACGACCTCTTCCTCGTTTTTGATCACAACCTCGTATTTGTTGGATTCGATTGCTTTCTTCCTTTTTTGAATCAATTCGTGTCTTGAGTACTTGCTCCACAATCTCTTTGTTCTTCCTTTTCTTTTCTTCATAAACTTGCATTGAACCGAGAAGTTCCTCTATTGTCACGGCCTCCAAGTTTTTTGTCTCTTCGATGATGGCGACAATATGTTTGTACTTCGGATCTAATGATTAAAGAATCTTCTCCTTAATTCTTACATCATTTAACTTCTCACCGTTTCTTTTTAGGTTATTAGTAACTGTTAAAACTCTTGAGAAGTAATCAGAGACAACTTCACCTTCTTTCATATGCAAAGTTTCGAACTCTCCTCTTAAAGTTTGAAGACGTACCTTTTTGACTTAATCGGCTCCTTTGTAAGATGTTTAAAGATTTTCCCATGATTCTTTGGCTGACTTTGATCCCGAAACTTTCTCAAAATTATCGTCATCCAATGCTTGATAGATTAGATGGAGAGCCTTCGTTTCTCTCGTTCTTTGGTATCTTAAACTATTCCTTTGAGTTTGAGATAGACTATCTTCATTCTCTTGTTTGGTGTAACCTTTCTCGACTATCTCCCATACGTCGTGTGCTCCAAGAAGAGCCATCATCCTTAAACTCTAATTGTCATAATTGTTCTTAGTGAGTATTGGGACTTGTAAGGGAACATCGGTATTCGCTATCTTTTTAGGAGGATCTTTAAGGTCTGATACCGTGTTGAGTTTCGATATTCCCGCGTTGTGTTCGCTTCACCGTTTCTATGCGGCATCAGTGGTCAAAGTCTCCTATGCCGCCATCCCGATTGAACATCCATTCATCGCCTCGCATCGGGCATATAATCTGGTCTTGGCAACACATTATAGCAAAAGAAATCCCCAATGTTACGTGCCGCCAATCCCATATATATGATACAATTATTTGAAATATCCTGCGATGTAGGACTTTTAACCGTCTAATCCATGCACCCACTCCATTTACAATGTGAGCCACACATAACAATCTCCACCTTGGCGAGCATTGCTCAAGTCATCATTGGAGTTATACCGAGTCCTCTTCGCAGTGCGATCAAGCTGCTACTCTGAGTTCTCATAAGCAAGGAAGGCAGCTGCTTAACCATATCTCTACCTTGACGAGCATCCCATGCTCAAGCCCCTCTGGAGCCATGCTTCGGTCACGCTGCATCATACCGATCCCTTGAACCATAGAGCTCCGATACCACTTTGTTGGAAGTTTTATTTCTCTTTTCTCTTCTTAGTTCCTAAATGAGTAAATCTACCTCTATTTATAGGAGTTCGCAACTCATTTAACGGTAGAGATTCACTTAATCTAACGGTTCTCCATAAATATCACCTAAATATTCTCTCATACAATTTCAAATATATTATTCCATAAATATCATCTAAATATTCTTTCATACAATTTCAAATATAATATTCTATATATTCTAGATTCTAGATACTTTTTATATGGAAAAATCTAGATTAACAAAATCAAGTTTATTTCCAATAGCACTAGCGTTTGAGTTAGTAAATACGAGATATGAAGCGGTGTTTGTATATACCTGACCCATTATTTTTGTGGGTTGGGCTGTATTTCATTTTTGTAAAGATTCAAAAAAAAGATAATGTTATTAGTTAATTATTAACTAGGCAACCCTGTAGGGTTAATTATTTCTACTTCATATGCTTTATGGTCATCTTTGATTGAAATTTGAACTCTTAAAAATAATTTTTTGAGTTGTTGGACGCTTATGATTAATAAGCTCATCCTTTATACTTGACGTGCCTTCTTCATTTGTTTACATAAATGATGACCAATTACAAGTATTGGTTGAAGAATATTAACATAGAGTCATGATAGTAATGATATATATAAAGAATATTCTGTTATCAGAATTATAGTAGTGATATGTATTTCTTGTTATTTCTTGGACATGATATTCAATTTAACATTATTATATAAAATGCTTTACATTTTTTTTTACTTCCTTCAAATCTGTCCAACTGCATTTCCTAGTATGTATATGCATATATAAAACAACTAGATAGTAGTAGAAGATCATACTATAATGATAATCTAGCAGCATAGCAGAAAATGGAGGATGAATTACTAACCTGTGTACTTAACTTGTATATTCTTCTACTGTATATAACATGATGTATAAATGCTAACTTGCTCTGTCTATCTTGTATATACTTATTTATACTCATAATTTTTTTTATAGTAGGCAATTTTGCACTTTTTCCTTTTGCATTCGAAATCTGCATTTTTTCTCTTTTTTTCTCTTCGATTCACATGTGATGTCGTGTAATTTTGTTACGTTTTTTTAATATTTTACTTGGATACAAATATGAACTAATATTTACATATTGATTTTGATCATTAAGTAGATTATAGAAAGATTGCTCATTAATTGAAAATAGATAGAAGGATTTGCCGCAAGGTACCAACCCACTGAGTTCATGCATATTGAACCTTGATCCTTTTGAAGTTTTAAAATAGCAAACATTGTTTTTCTAAATGCATTCTGTTTTTATATATTATTCTTTTCCTAATATCAGAATATGAAGCAAAATTCTTTTTACATTTTGGTTAATATGCATGCTAAAAAGCTCAAATTCAAGATATTTGACAATTTATACTAGGTGTATTACAACTGAATTGGTAATCATTAGAAAATGATGCAACAATGGTATCTAAAATTATCATTTACACTAACTTAAATAAATGAATTCACTTCTCGTTGTCTATTTTGATATGTTTATCCTACTTACAAATATATTCATAATAAATAATCAATGCGGTGTAACTCATTTACTTCTAATAAAAATTTCAATTTTTAGCAGGTACTTTATTTACTAAACTAAAAAAGAGGTACAAATTATAGGGGTTTTAGGAACAAACACTGGTAGGAGTATTACATTTGAATTAGACTCAAAAATCACCATACGTATCAAATCACCCATGATCGTCAAAAAGTGCAAAAAAAATAAAACAGCTCCATATAAAAAAATACACCAAATCTACATGCAGTTTTTACCCTTTTCAACTAAAGTGGTTTTCTTCAATCCACCCCACTTTCTATTTGCACTTTATTTAAGGTCTCTTTTATGTCCAATCTAAGAAAGTCCATAAAGCTTCACTTCTTCCTTCCCCTTTGCAAGATAAGCCGGCTTCCTCCCATGGTGATTGGACTATACTCTTAAATCTCTCATCCCCAATACGGTGGTCTCGTCATCTTTAACTCTACTTCAAAGTCATTAACTTCCAAGTGTTGGATTATTATACCCAGATTTGACGTCAGTTCCATTACTTGGTTGGGTTCAACATCAAATATGGAGAAGATTAGTTCTTTGTTTCTAAAATATGTTGTTTGAATGTTTTCTTGTTTTGTTAATTGTTTGGTATCAGCAATTGTTAGTTCAGGTCGCATATGAGTTAGAGTTTTGATATTGTGGAACTCTTTGGAGTTACACTCCGTCCATATATGCCATATGGGAACAATGAGCATGGTGTTCTTAAGCTTCTGAAATGATTTATTGCCATTGTTAATACATAATATCTAGTCAAATACATTATCAATTTCATTGTTTCCACTATCTGTAAGTTGCACTTGGTTAGGATAGTGTGTAGAACCTTTTTGAAATAATGGCTCTGAAAAAATAGATGGTTTGAAGATTCATTGACTTGATACACATTTTGCATGTGGAGTCTATATCAGTTTTAAACTTAGAATTTTTTTCCTTTGTGTTTAGTTTGTCCATTTTCACCAATATTGCACTGACCAACATCTTAGGTGCACATGTGATACCCTAAATGTGTTAGCACCACTGCAGTTCATTATGTTTGTCTCTGACTTGGTTTCATGTTGATCTAAATGATAATTTTCCATTGTTATGTGCCATCCAAACCCAACATTCTATACCTAGACTCTTATTGTGGCCATTGATAATTTTCCTTTCAATAAGTTCTCCGGATTGTGCTCTGGTCTTAAAAAGGAGTTTCCATATGTATGAAGAATTACTGTATACAGTGATTGTCCAAAAAAAATTATTTTTGCAATACCTACTGTAACGACCCTCCTTTTCAACCCTTAGAAGTCGACACTAATACATCCACGCTATTCACGTGTCAAGCATCCAAGTATCGAAAAGATAGATATTGGGGAGAAAAATGAAAAGATAGAACAAAATCTCACAAATGTGACGAGTAATATAAAATATAAATCAAGTCTTTACAAAAGGAAAAGAATATTTAATATACATACTAACATCAGAGCAACACTAACATCAGCCTGGATAGTTATACCAACTCGTCCTTACAATCGCTGATAAATAAAACAAGAACAAAACAGTAGAAGATAAAAGAAAATGCGAAAGTACATCTTAGAGGCATCCAGCTAGTCTGTTGAAGCTCCAAAGTGTTAGCCTAGATCTGGAAAATATGCTCTGGCTGACCCGAGCATTATAAGAAAACTAACGCCCGGATCAGTCTGGTAAAACCAACATGAGAAACACAATCGAATGGATTCTTAATGTTTTATAAAACCTTTATGTAAAATCAATCCATATTATAATAATTCTCATTTATTATAAAAAAAATTTCTCAAATAGTTATTCTCTAAATGTCTTATCCTACTATTTAAATTATTTTAAACAACTTTTATTAAAAGATTACTTTAACATAACATTTACTCCGAACACCTTATAGTCAAATGGTGAAACTTAATTCACAAGGAGTACTTACAATTATCAAACAATATATGTTCATAAACTAGTTGAGCATGAATGAACAAGTCAACAAACAATAGTCAATGCTCCTAAACTATCTGACCACGACAAATCAGACAATAATGATAATAAAGAAGTATTATCATTAACAAACAAACACTATAGAAAATTATATAAATTTGTAAATTATTCCTTTATCTATAAAAATAGAGGTAAAATATTTCATTTACCAAATATTCAAATCAATATCGTGTCTGTTTGGCTTGTTCAAGTGTTTAGAAATTCCTATCGATACCGTAGCATCCCATGTCTCGGCCAGAATTCATAAACAATTCAATAGGCCAATTAACATAATATGTTTTTATAACAATAACAAAAATGCTGTCGTATATATATAATACTTTCAAACTCATTCTAGGGTGTCACTTACCCTATCTCTAATGAGTTACTTACTCTATGGTATTACTAACCTTATCTCTAGTGAGATAAGTCAAGGTTCTTGCTTAACCTTCACCTCTGATACCAAAATGTAAAGACCCACCTTTTCAACCATCAAATTTGACACCGAACACATCCACGGTATTCAAATGCCGAACATCCAATCGTCGGAAGGGCGGACCGTTAAGGTAAAATAAAAATAAAAGAACTGAGAACAAGGAAAACAGAATCTCACAGTGGAATCGACAACATATAATATAAAAAGACGGTAAAAATTATCACTTTAAAATACAAAGCACATCAGAGTTAAAATCAAACCATATTAGTTGCAGAATTATAAAATTCCGACTTTACAAATTGCTGATAGGTATAACATAAGATACCGTGGAAAATAAAACACTATGTAACAACCCTAAATTTAACGCGTAATAATTAATTCATTAATTAACTAAATAATAAAATAACTTGGTGAAATTATCAGAATTGAGCCACAGGAATTGCACCATTATGTCCGTTGTAATTTTCTGGTCAATTTCCATATATAGAATGTCAGAAACCGAGCTAATATGAGCAAGATATGAGACAAACAAGAAAAAGAAAACGAAAAAGAATATATATATATATATATATATGGCCAGGTCGACCGGCCGGTCGACCTGGGCAAGGGGGCGGTCGACCGTCCCGTCGACCTGCCTCAGGTGAAGGAACGAAGAATCGTTCCTTCATTCCAGTATGTTCCAATGTGTCTTTTGCACATTATTTGCATCCTTTATTTCAATTCCGTCCTTCTAGTTTTGCATCTGATGGCTCCTATTCAGCCTATGACGTGGTTGCATCCTATTCAATCCCCAAATCCAACAGTCTGAGATCCACCTCTATCCCTATAAATAGACCCCTAGACCTAACACTTTTTCTCATTCTAGGTTTTCTCCAATTAGGTTCACTTTTCTAGGAAGGACCCTAAACGGAATAATTTTTCCAAAGGAGAAAATCGTTATAAATTAAATTATTTTATAACTCCAAGTGGATCTAGGAAGACCAAAGGAAGAGCTTAGGACCGGAGGTGAGTGATCGTAATATAAATGGAATTGGACTGAAATTATGCCTGATTTTGATATTAATTGGAACGAATTAAAGAGATTGGCCTATTTATAATTATGAGAAGTAAATTATAAAGACTGTAATATAAATGGAATTGGACTGAAATTATGCCTAATTATGAATTGGACTAATTAATTGGCTTAGTTATAACGTATAATTGTAACTAAAAGATGAAAGAGGCTTATTTTCACACTTAGACCTTGTGTTAAGTAATAAGCATAATTATAACGTAGGTTATAATAAGAAAAAGAACAGAATTAGGCTTATTTTAAGACTTAGGATAAATTAATAAGCACAGATAGTAGAAAAAAATGTAAAGGCTTATTTAAATAATTTATCTATGTTAATAAGCAAAGATGAAAGTAGGACCTATACCAAATAGCGTTCCCTATTAGACAAAACGGTGGTTTCACATTAGTCTGAAGCGAGACAGGGGCACGCTTATGCTAAGAATGGTAATAATTGGTCAAATAGAAGTCCAACCCACGGGGGATTTGGATGGCGCAACTAGATTGTGACGACCCTGAATTTTGGACATTTGAAATTGAAATATTTAATTGATTTTAAATATTTGAAAGATAGTATGGCTTGAATTTCAAAATATTATGATTTATTTGGCAATTAATTATTAAATTTAATTATTGAAGTTGGGTAAAATATTGAATCTTCAGTTTTATGCTTGTTAAAAATATTTTAAAGGCTTAGGAAATTTATATTGATAATATTGAAGTTAATATAACTTTTAGAATTGGATTTGAAAGTGATTTGTTCAGTTTTGAAATTATATCGTTTAAATCAATATTTAAAAATAGCCTTCCGAGGCACAGTCTCGGAATTCAACGAAACCAGTTCCATTAGATCCGTAATTTTATTTTATTATCGGATTTCCATTTCCGTAGCATTTGGAGTTGTCGTATGATCGTACGATAAGTAAACGCGCTGAAAATTATATCGAAATTTAATTTAATAACTGGATCCAAAAAGCTATCTTCTCCGTACGATCGAATTTGGGCTCGAAACCTTTTCCATTGCATTCGGAATAGGGGTTTAACATTTTAAATGCCTAGCGGCATGCCTCAACAGAGGATCGAGATTTTAGACTTCGTTTTCTAAAAAATTTAAATTTAAATATAATAGCTTTTTTACAAGATAAAATTTTATTCAACGTTTCTTCTCTTACAACACTTGTCAACGCTCGTTAAGCACGTGTCACCTTCTTTAGCTCGCGTCTTCGTTTGATAAAATAAATAAAAGAAAAATAAAATAAAAACAAACAAAATCGTTTTCATTCACTTCCATGGCCGCGAGAAAATCTTCTCAAAGCCGAGCAAACAGAAAAAAATAATAATAAAACGCCGAGCCTTTTTCCTCAATTCCATTCGAACGAAAATTATGGCAGTTCAAAGATGGATCGAAATCGAATGCAAGCGAGGATGGAGGCGCTCGATTTCGAACACGCAAATTGGATCTGGATGGCCTGCGATTCGTTCAAGCGGCGGTGACATTGGCATCGCGTCTGGTGGCACGTGGGGGCTCGCGCAAGGTTGAAGCCGAGATTAGGGTTGCGATTTAATTCGAAGGTGGGAGCTTGGGCTCGTTCGCGTGGGGTGTTGCTCGTCGACACTGCGATGGAGGCGCATGACTGGAAGAGCTCGGCGTATGGTTCTTTGGGTGACGCGAGATTTGGTGGCTCATGATGCCTGGCATTTTCGAAGTAGGGAAGAACGAAGCCTAGAGGAAACTCGGCGATCTGCTTTTGGTCAAGTAACTTCGTGGGTTGTCGTCAGCAATGTGGTGCGTATTCTCTCACGATTTGTGTTTTGTGTAAATGTAGAAAATAATAAAAATATATAATCTCAGAAAGTATATATATATATATATATTGATTTATACAGTTAAACAGAAAGTATATAAATATATATGGATATATACAGGCAAACAGAAATTTTATTTCAGCAAGGCATAGGATAATTTTGTTTTTAAATTAGTAAATATATATTTATATATCCTCATGCATGTTCTCATTTTAAAAAGAATTGGTTTAAAATTTAAATATTTGTTTAAAATTAAGTCATTAGTTGATTAAATTTATTAAATGGAAATTTATTGTTCGAGTAGTTCGAATATTAATAAAAATCAGCTAACATTTATACAGGGTCTTAAATCGTGAAGAAATGTCTGGTTTGGATTGGATTGCAAAATAAAAGCAAAGGTGTGATCTTCTCACTCAAATTAAAATGATTGGAATTTCAGTTATTGATTGATTGTTTGGATGCGATAGTATATATAGTAGTATATATATATATTTGGAGTGATTGATTTCCCGCATTATATAGCGGATGAGACCCTATGCGTTGCATAATAGCGGATGATATTATATAAATCTCATATACCACGATATTCCATCTTGAAGTCGAATTGGTATTTAATTGCTGTGCTAACATCCGTGGATGCAAGGAAACAGGTTGGAGGGATCCAATTGGATTCCTCAAATTGTTGAATTTATTTGTATATGTTGTGATGTGATAATCTGTGAATGATTATATTGGTGTGAAAGATTATATTGATAAATGGAATTTATTTGAAGGCTATAGTTTAGCCGAATATATTTTTGGTATCATAGGATACCAGAAATAAATAAAATTGGATATTTGGAAATTTAAATTTGCAATGGAATTTATAAAGGAAAGATAAATTTGTTTTAAAAATAAATGTTGGTTTATTTTTAAAGTGTGGAAAGAAATTTATGGATTTGGAATGTAAATTGAAATAAGTCAAGAAGGATTTATTAATTGATTTAAATAGATCATTTTGAAATGGAAAGTGTATTTTCACTGAAAAGCCGAGTATGTTTTCAAAGTAGCTGATAAATATAAATTGAAAGTTTTAAAGATGGTTTTAAAAAGGATACTTTGGAGAAATTATTTTCTTAAGTTGTTTTTAAATCTTTAAAGTAAAGATTTATTTGATTGATTATAGAAGTGATTATTTTAAAGATCAAATTGAGATTTGATTTAGAAAATGGATATTTAAATAATTATACTCTATCTAATAATTCATTTTTAAAATTAGTTTGGGATTGAAGTTTATATGAGATATTAGTATAATATTTTCATAACTAATATTTTAGATAAAGTGTTTAAAAATAGTTTTTATTTTTAAAGTATCCAAGTACATATATTTTTGGATAAGTGATTTAAATCATTTTGAAGTATTCGGACTCGGCAAATTTTCAATGGAAGTAAATAACATTTGGAAATTTATTCCGTAAAAGAAAAGTGATTTGAAATTGGTTTTCAAAGTGTTGAAGTGTTAAAATATATCTTATGAAGATATTTTGAAAATAAATAAATGGGGAAAAATTATTTAAATTTGATAATTGTTGTGAATGTTGTTTGATAGTTAAATAACCAATTATCAATATTGGCCTTTGAAACGGCACTTATATTTGTTTTCAAAATAAGCGCTCATTTTTCGGTTAAACCGGGAGAGGACTTTATGTCAAAACCCATTCCGAATAATGATACTACGAAATGGGATCGCATTTGAAGATGGTGTTAAAGACTGAGTATTTCGAAAACGAAAGGATTACCTGTCGAATGTCTCTGCACCGATTTGCTCCGGTATAGAGATTTTATCACCCTTTGTGATGGGGAGTCCGGATGTGATTAGTGAATATCCGGATTGCAAGGGCTTCTTTGAAGTGCCTTCGGTTCCGTTCGAACCCGGAACGGACTTGTATGGATGTATGTCTGACGTTACACTTTGAGATGTAAAGCTGGTTTCTATCAAATACATTTCTGTTTGGTGGCGGAGAATTTATTCTCTTAGCTTAACACCCTTCTCTGAGACGTATGAGATCAGAGATTATGTAGTTGATGGTCACTAGTGATACATTCCTAATTTGGTAATGTGGCATGTTAAGTGTTGCTGATCATTTGTTGATCGAAGCATGGCTTTTGTGAAAAGCGTAGCTTTGTGGATGAGACTTCATCGGACCTTACAACCTGAAATGGTCGAAATAGGAAGGATGCGGCAAGGTTGTTTGGGGGTAGCGCCCTTAGGGTATGTCTATTTCCTTCTGGAAAAAGGTGGTATCATGGTATGGAGCCCAGATACTTAACTTATGTGGTTGCTGCAAATTTATTACTTTGTGGTTGTTGGTGTTGAGGATCCTCGGATAAAGGTCGGTAACGACCAGGAATGGCATAGCTCGTGTGTGGAGTTACCTAGTTACAGCTTCACTGCCCAAGAAGCATGAGATAACTCGGCCTTATGTTGGTAGAGATCTGGTTAGGTTCTCGGGGCGTCCCTTCAGATGCTTACCCATGTGGTGTAGGAAGTTCCTTAGCCTGATCATTTGTTGGAAATCCAAAGAAATAATACGCGCCCTGTACGATTTTAGTTGTATAATCTGCCATTTACTTATGGTAGTTTCATTTTCCAAAAGCATAGCGTATTTCTTTTTGTTCCTTTGTGCAAATAACTGTTTTAAGATCTCACACCAGTCCCATGACTGACTCGGAGTTTATTGTTCCCTTTCTAAACTCTGGGTGCCCATAATTTTCCACATGGGCAGCCTAGAGTCAGGTTATCATTATTCTGGAGCGAAGTCAGAAAAGACGCTGTGGAGATCTGGAGGCAAGCTGGATGGCGAGACGTATTTTCTATACTATGTAGTATCTGCTACGTTCGGGTTTGTGTAAGACAAATTTCTATGCAGGCAAGTTATTATAACTGTCAGTGTTGTGTGTTGGTGTTGTAAACTCTGATGATGTATTGTATGAACTGATATAGTTCTTTGTTTGAAGATTATTCATTTATCTATTATATATTGTTCTGCTGCGATTGTGAGATTTTGATATTGTTTTTTGTTTCTTCTTCTACCTCTTTCTTCTTTAACCCTAATGATTCGGTTTTCCAGCATTCGATGGTTCGGCATTTGATACAGTGGGCGTATTAATATCGACTTTCGAAAGTCGAAAAATCGAGTCGTTACATAGATATTGTTTGGATGAAGGGCTAGTACCAACAACATTACCCCTGCTTTCTATGGGCACATGGTGATCTCACGTTAGCCTGAAGTGGGATGAGGGGCACGCTTATGCTGGATGTTGAGGTAATAAGAAGACCCAATAGGTGGAGCAAAAGGTAGCATGGGCATGGTGCAGTTACGTGTGCGACATCCATTCAGGTGCTCAGTAATAGCTATGAATTTCAAGCGCTTAGTATGGGTGTCTTTCGTAGATACCATTGCCTACTGTGTAGAGAGCTTTATTTGTCGTCCGGATCCATAGTGGTTGCTCTGTGCATCTTTCATAGGTACCATTGGCTGTTGTGTAGGGAGTTATATAGCGGCTGGTCTGCGGTAAGGTCTATGGAGTAGCAGGCTGATCAAAGAGGGTAGAAATAGGTTTACATCCTAATTACAGGATTAGGAATTCAGCCTAATTAAAGCAGAAATCAAGGACAAGTGCAAGAAATCAAAGCTAACCTATCATATAGTTAAATCGTATTTATTTCCAGTCTATCTCTTTCCTATTTCCTCTGTTTCCTCTTTATTTATGCTAGAACTGTTGTAGAGTCTATTACTTTTATCTTGCTTAAAGACTCTAGTAATTATCATCATTCACCAGAATTTTAGTCTGACCCACTCCTCTATTTTCCCCTTTCCCCCCATAGGCAATCAAGGGAGAAGTTAGTAGATTGCTGTTGCTTGGCGGTTTCTTGGAGAAAATCTCTACTATGTATTTCTTTTATTTCAGCTTTAGTTCTTTTTGTGTATTGGCTTATTATGAGGGATATTATGTACTCTGATTTTGAGACTATAAATTTTTATTTCATAAGACATGATGGGTTTTGAGATATGGATGTTGTATTTGGTATTTGGCTTATTTATGAAGCGATTATGAAATTTTTGTTTTAAATAAGTTATTATTTTAGTTTCTGTTGCTTGTACCTATTTTTGACTTGTGAATCTTACTCTCTGTTTGTTTCAGTTATACCTACAACGCACCACGCCTTTTATTGTATCTTTTTGGGTATATTAAGGGGTGTGGGGTGTTTCACTTAGTATCAGAGCCTAAGGTTACAGGATTCATAAAAAATTATTTTTAAAGTAAAGTATTTTCCAAAATAACTTGTTTTAAAAGTATTTTTTAGAAAAGAACTCTTAGAAATAGTTTTTAAGTATAAAAGAGTTTTTATAAAAATCCCCTCAAAGTCAAGTTCAACCTTCTTTCAATTCTTTCGAGCCTAAGTTTCCTTTTCTTTGCATAGTATGGCTGACTGATTCCGTAGAGCTACGGTACCAGAGGTGTAAGGGCAAGCGCCCAATACAACACTGGTAGGTGGAAATCCCTTTAATCCACCTACACTAGCCGATTTTTCTAAGCTATGCAAGAGCTTCACTAGCATAGGGGCGGAACATTTTCTAGCACGAAGGGTTTCGAGGAGACACAAGCTAGGTTGGAAGATATGGAGCGAAAGTTTAGGCGGTTAGGTTTGGAGGACCGATAGAGTGGTCAACCTATATCTTGGCAGCTGGAAGAAGAGCTTAAGGCGGTTCCTACAAGCTCTAAGAAGCCATGGTGAAAGGGCAAGAAGGATAAGAGAAAAAGGGAAGGCCCTCAGAAGCGAATCAAGAAAAGTGGGAGATGTAACCTTTGTAGAATGACCGGTCATTACGCAAGAGACTGCAAGAGAGAGAAGGTGAAGAAGTGTTACAACTGTGGACAACCCGGCCATCTTAGTAAGTTTTGTCCTTGGAAGATGGGGCAGGGAGCGAGTGCACCTGTAGTGCAGATTCAGGCTTTGGATGCAACACGTTCCAGCAGCGGACCAGAACGAGGTAGGGAAATTTGGTTTCTATTTCTGATTTTCCCATTCAGACTCTTTTCGATCCTTGAGCATCACACTCTTTCATCTCTAGTTCTATGGTAGATTGTTTGCACTTAGACATCTCTTTAGTAGTAGACCCCATTGTTGTTTCAAACCCCATAGAGGATCGGCACTCTTGTTTATGGTTTGTAGGGGTTCGAAAATTTATATCCTAGGCGTAGAATTTGACTATGACACCTATATTTTGGGATTTTCATGGTATGGGATGATTTTGGGAATGGATTGGCTATCCACATATGGAGCTATATTAGATTACGGTAGGGGAGTCGTTAGACTAGAGACATGCATCAGTAGGACTTTCGAGATTTCTTATGACCCGCAAGGGTCAGTTATGTTGAGCTTCCTTTATTCCCTCGATTCATCATCATCAGAGTTAGATTTCGTTCCTATCGTCAGAGATTTTTCCAGACATCTTTGAGGAGGTTAGGGGACTACCCCCCTAAGAAAGAGATCGACTTCAGGATTTATTTGGCTAGCCAGTAGCATTACCCGTAGGGCATATGGCGCCTAGGGAAAGGAAGGGATTGAGCAAGCAGATCCGTGAGCTTTAGAGAAAGGTTTCATAAGAAGAAACATATCGGAATAGGGAGCGCCATTTGTCTTCTCTACCAAAGCAGGTGGTTCTCCTCGACTTTGCATTGACTATAGAGAATTGAATAAGCTCACAAAGAAGAACCATTATCCACTCTCTAGAATAGATGATCTTTTTGACGAGTTAGTTGGATCTTCGGTATTCTCCCAGTTTGATTTAGCCACTAGACTTCATCAACTTATGGTCGTTGATGACATCATTAATAAGACCACATTTAGGACACCCGACGGATTCTTTGAGTGGTTGGTTATGCCTTTTGGACTAACCAATGTCCCAGCCTATTCTATAGATTTGATGAACCATGTTTTTAGAGATGTCCTAAAAATAAAGTTCGTGGTGGTATTCGTGGTCGACATTTTGGTGATTTCCAAGAAGTATGGTAGAGCACGTTATTCATCTAAAGGAGGTTCTTTTTACGCTTCGTGTTCGTCAGTTGAGAGCAGAGTTCTTGAAGTATCACTTTTGAAGTGCGTTTATTTGGGCATAGAGAATGTCTAACATGATAGGGATTTAATAAACGGTTTTGTACATTTAGGAATGGGATTATGGAAATCCAAAGAGAGGCAGGCAAAGGTTAGAGATGTACAATAAAATTTAGTAGATAAGCAGAGAAGAAAGTCCATGTTTAGGTCATTGCAGAAATTATAATTGTCTCAAACAAGTGGATTGGACGGTGATGCCTTAGAATAAATATGAATATACAAGAGGAACAGGAGTAAAAGCCTTTAGTTTAGGAAAAGTACTCCGAGGGTAGTAAGTAGGAAGGCCCACTTTATGCTAAGCCCAATAAATGAAATTTTCGAAATTTAAAAGGTTGAAAAAAATTTATAATGGTTGGAATTGAAAATTTTCATTGTTAATATTTTCTTTCAAAAAAATAAACATGGGGTTTTTGAAGAATGGTATGAATTTAAGTTGGTTTTTATATAATGAAAAATTAGAATTCTTTTTGAAGAATTATAGAGTGTGTGTGTGTGTGTGTGTGTATATAACTCACTAGTTTCATTGTAAGTAGACTAAGATTTTAAACATAAAAACCTAGAGTGTATCAAGTATCGAAAATATAGATTGCAGCTTTTATTGTTGTAATAAATGTTTTCGTGGAAAATAAGTGGATCATAGGCTATAACACTATTGTTATAGTAAGTGACTCTCAAGAGAAATATTTTTACATAGGTATATGAGATTTATTGGTATTTATGTAATTGAATCCATACACTAGTATTTTTTTGGGTTGTAGTAACGGTGTTTTACGCAACATCCATTTTAACAAATAAAAATGTATTTTAAAAAAAAAGGAAATTTCTAAGTATAGAAACGAAATGGTTTATAAAGTACACTTATTATTAATAAGTATAAGGAAGGGTTTTTACAGTTACAGAAATATTAAAACAATTTGGAAGATGAGTTTTTCTGAAAGGAAAATGTGTAAGTTAGATATTAGAAAATATTTATCATGGAAGAATACAATTTAAACATATTTTAATCTATTGGAATGAATAATGGTATGATTTTCTATGAAACCGATAAAAATGTTTTGTGAAAGTTACAAGGAGTACATGAAAGAGATATTCAAAGGTATGAAAAGCACCATATTTTTTATAGCCTATTTTGAAAAATATAAAATAAATTTCTTGTAATTTCACATAAATATGAAATCCTCTTTTAAAAGGTTCATAGAAGATTTTAGCGTTAGTAACTTCTCATAAGAGAAAGTAGTTCCAATACATTAAGATATGAGACTGTTAGGTGTAATAAGAAGCTGTTTTGAAAAACATAAAGGATATTTTTAAAGATATTTAAAATAAAATGGTTTGGTGAAATAGTAAATAAGTTTTTGGAATGAAAAACTTAATAAAAGTAAAATTGGAAAATTCAAATTTTTATAGAAAACTGTAAAAGTCTTTAAAAGAAAGAGAGATATAAGTTTTAGACATAAAAATTTGGAAGTTTTTCCCTCTAGGTTTGGGAAATAATATTAAGTGACCAAGTATTTTTGAAATTAATAGAAAGATAACACTTTTAAAGATAAAGATTTTGGGATTTGATGTTTTAAATTTTATAGAAACCTTAGTTTTTAAAACAAGGTGATAAATACCAAACCAAACTCTTAAATGTGGAGTAGATAAGAATCATTTCCTAGGAGTAACGGAAAAGGTGTAAGGAGATAGTAGTAATTACTTTTAGAAGTTATAATGGAAGTTTCCGTAAAGTGTATAGGACACTAGTAAGAACCTAGGAATGTTGATTCATGAAGAATAGTAAAATGAAGTTAGTAGGATAGTAAGACAAGCATGGTTGAGAATGAGTATTCTTGATTTTGGAAGAACTTTGGAAAATCATCTTTCTTTAGTGAAATTCATATGGTAGTTTTCAAGCTAGCATTGGAATGACATATTTTGAAGCTCTTTTTGGGAAGGCCGTGTAAGACGTCTTCATGTTGGTTGGAGACTACGGGATGGTTGCTTCTTGGTTCCGACATGGTTAGAGAAATTTCAAGGAATACTAATTTGATTAGGAAAAAAAATTCGTATCTCATATCCATATCTCTTTGATAATAGGTTTTAGAATTTCCTTTTTCCATCTTTATATTTGAATAGGTTCTTTCCTTTATTATCCTTTGGGCGGGTAGAACTTAGGATTTGACCTATGGATGGCAGAATTTGATGTAAACATGTTAATAGAACATGTTATGAATGATGTATGCTGGTGATTGCAAGTGTTTGCTAGTAGATGCTAATGGACGCATATAGGTACACTAGGCACTATTATTCTTTAGGGATCGGCTTAACTAGGGCACTAGAGCATATGCATATGGATGTGTGTGCATTTTTATTTTATTTCAATGGTTGCTATAAATGGATGATTATCACGTGATTGTTGCATTTGGATAATGTTTGTAGCATGCATATAGAATTATCAGTTATCATTTGGAAATTTTTGCATTCATTTCACTACGCCATAGATGGCCTACTGCAACGAAATTACATGGTGTTGCTAGCTATAATGTAACGATAGGTATGCTGATTTTTGTCTATTACAACACTCGCTTCAAGGTGTTAGCATAGGTATCAACAAGATGTTGCAGTAGCTATAGATGTATTCAAATTAAAAAATTAATAAAATTAGCAATCCGCGTGAATACGATCCAACGGTCTACATTTAATCTGGTTGTTAAAATGGATCACCACTGCAATTTGCCCCAAATTTTCGTTTTCCCGCCTAGTTCAGAGTAGATCCCCTTTTGGTTTTCATTCCAATTCGCCTCCTCCCATTCGCCTCCGCCACCAAATTATCACCCTCCTCTTCTTCTGCTTCCTCATTCGCCTCCGCCACCAAATTGTCACCCTCACCCCCAGCTACCCCCTGACCCATCGCGACCATCTAGCTCCAACCAGAGCCCCGTCACGACACCAAACCCCGAAGCCAAACAAAGTTTTCCGTTCAAACCCCTTTTGCCACCGCTGTCGTCGCCATCAGCTCTCACCTCCAACAGAAGACTTGCTCGCCACCAACCCCTCTACCTTTCTCCTTTAGACTACTTCACCTGAAAACCCTTCTAGTGCCTTAATTTCTCCCAAAACCCAAACTACTGCCCTCGAGATTTTGGTTCACTTCGTACTTTCCATCGCAAGTTCAGAGCAGATCCCAGGCTGATCTCTTCGTACTTTCCCCTATGATTGCGGTTGCTTCACTTGGTACTGGTAATTTCAATAAGATAGTACGCCCCCCATATGTTTGTGCTAATGCTCCTTTGGAACTTGTTAATGTTTCAGAATCTGGCTGTTGTTGCAGCTTGCGGCTATGTGAGCTGAAGAATTATTTGCAAAGACACGAATCGATTTATTCACTGCTAGTTGAACAATTGTTGAGTGAAAGGATTGTGTGAGCTACACAGGCAGATTCATAGACAGTCGAGCTTGTGTGTTGGCAAGACTGGAAGGACCAAGTTTCATTGATGCAAGCTTTGAGTCCAGCGACCAAAAGGAAACGGTAATGGATGCAAGCTCTGAATGAACAGGCAGGAACTATTCAGTGGTGTAGGTCATAAATGCATAGGTCTGAAAACGTACAAGGAAGTGCGAAGATATTCAGTGATGCATATGTCAGAAGAAATGTGCAAAGCTATCGATATGGAAGAAACATACAAGGAAGTGATAGAGTGCGTTTGAAATGTAGGTCTGAAGTGCAGTATTTGCAGGGAGTGAGAGAAGGTTGGTTGGTTGGTTGGTTCACCATTGAATCTGGATGTAGTTGTATTGGTTGAAGGTTGGTTGGTTGGTTTGGTAAGTTATGGAAGTGATGGTGGAAGTTGGTGATGCAGAGGAGTTTCAGTTGGCAGTGTGATGCCTGAATGTTGGCAGAGACATGTAGACGGAGCTTGGAGTTTGACAATGGTAGAGTGCTGCTGTGTATTGGTTACGGAGAGATGCTAATGTGGTGATTGGAAATTGAAAACAGTTTGCAGTAGAGTTTTTGGTGTTTGGCCGTAGGGGATTCAAGCAGATTTAGGCGAGGAGATGGAGGATAGGAATTAAGCTCAGTCTTCATTTGTGCATCATTTTACGTCATTTCAAAGAAGGCTCGATCTTCCAAAATCGGATGAATCGGGCGGTGCCCACCGGGACTGCGGTGCCCCGGACCCCCGCCGGCGCTGCGCCCGGACCCGCTTCTCGGCTCGCCTTCGGCTCGGCACTCGGCTCGCCTTCGGCTCGCCTTCGGCTCGGCTCGTCATATATTTGTCAGTGTCGGTGTCTATATAAATTGAAACTGCATATGTAATGAGTGAACTGAGTAATGTAGTGAGGAATATCTGTATATGTGAATATCAGTGTTATTTATCATTGAATTGTAAAATAGTGGAGTCAGGAATTTGTACTATTTTAAATGTTGAAATAAAATATTTATTTAAATAAATTATTGTTTGAATATCAAATTCTATGCAATAGCATTTTATTAAATAAATATTTATTTCTATTAAAAAATCAAATATGCTCTACATTGTGGGCCCCACAAATTCAGAAAGTTAATATCTATAGCAACATTTTGGAATGTTGGTACAGACACCTATGGATGTTGCCATAGACCCAAATAGGGTTCTATTGCAACAATATTTCTTATGTTGCCTTAGATAGTCAAAATGTTGCCTTTGAGGTCTGCGGCAACGCGGCAAAATGCATCACCGAGAAAGTGTTGCCTTTGCCCTTTTTTAGCCTATAGCAACATTTTTTGGCACTTCCTGCATCACTTCTTTGGTGTTGTAGTATGCAATCTATGGCGTAGTGTTTGGATACATGGCACAGACATGATTGCATAAAAGGAGGTCAGCTGAATTAGTGGACCGCCTAATCTATTACATTAGTTAGGAACATTTACACTACACTAATTGCATAAGTATCACAAATTGAATTAGAAAAACTTAAGGAAAATGGATGAATGGTTGATGATTTAGTAGTTGGTTGTAGAAGTGGATGGAAACATTTAGTACCATTGTGGTATCAACTATGGATTCACAGCTCAATGGTTCCGTATCTTTCCTATAGAAATCCAAAACTTAACTGCAGGCACTCTCTGCCTTTGATTTCGCCGTGAAAGTAAACCATTACTTTCCGAAAACTTTATTTAATAAATTTTTCAAAATAATACTTATAAAATTCCTATAATAATTTTCCAAGTTAAATCTTAGGCAAATACTCTTTAATAAAAGTTATTTATAATATTAGTATTGAATAATTTATCTTTATAAAATAATAATATTGATTAATTCTTAAATAATAATTGACTTAATATAAACTAACTTAATTAATAATTAAATATACTTTAAACAATTTAAAATAATTACATGACATTGAAACGATAATTAATTTTGATTAATTAACAAGATTCTAATCGATTTACAAGACTTATTTATAAACTTATAATCCATTTTGACAATTTTAAAATATTTAACAAACTAACTTTCTGAAATATTTTAAACACTTTTATATTACCTATTTTAATGATTAAAACTCCCCTTATTAAAACAAACTCAACTTATCGATAAAATATATTTTCCAACCCCAATATAACCAGTCTAATATTTATACACCTCTCTTAATTTATCACCAATTTGATTTACGTTCCAATTTCATAAATCCCCCTTTTCACTTTTCTAGAAGTAAATCTATTATTTATTTTTAAACCAATTTACCCACCTCATTATAAATCCTCACCGTGAATTTTTAACTTTAATTTATCAACTGATAACCACTTCACTTTATTTATAACACTATTTATAAATCTCACCATTTTCAATTCTAGTTTATAACAGTTTCACATCACTTGATCCATTATAATTTGATTTCTAATTTAAATTTCATTTATAATCAATTTCCCAAATAATCCAAACTGTATTTCCAAAACCAAACCCAATCTCGATTATATTTCTATTTGTAATTAAGGAATCTCATTTAGGATCCGGTATATTCAATTTCACATTTATTTCCAAATGCACTTTTCTCAATCTATTTAAAATCTCGGTTTAAAAAAAATCCTTTATATTTAAAACAAGTATCCATTAGGAATTATTTTAAAATCCTATATATATATAATATTCAAAAATCTCTATTTACAATATTCCAAAATAGTTAAGTATTAATTTAGAGTCAAACTTTTTATTTTTCCTAAATTCATTTCTTTTAATTAATCCAAAATTCACTATAAATATTTTACTTCCAAATTTTCTTTTTATTTTCTTTCCAAATTCAAAACATATATTATTGGTATTTTAAAAATACCAAAATCTATGCCAAAACTACCATAGCATCCAATAAATTCAAATTGCACTATAATCTAGCACAGGTTATTTAAACAGATCATATATCAATATATATGAAATTTAATTCAACATTTTTGAGGAATCCAATCGGATCCATCCAACCTGTTTTCCTGCATTCACAGATGTTGATACAACATAAAAAAATATCAATCCCACTTCGAGGGGGATATCGCGGTATATAGAGTCATCCGCTATTATGTCGGGGACATAGGGTCTCATCCGCTAAATATATGCGGGAATATCAATCCAACTACCAATATATATACTACTATATATAATATCTCATTCAACTAATAATAATTTATCAATTCAATCAATCAATAATTAATTTTAACAATTTAAAATTAACTAGTAATCAAAAATTGAGTGAGATTAACTCACTTTGATTTTCCTGTCGCTTTCGCGTTCCGGTTTCGATTTAATTTGAACGCGTTTGAATTTATCTGAAAATTTTACAAGCTCCAAATTCGTCCAAACTATCTCATATGCATAGATGATGACAATACGATCCCAATGCAACTTGAATCGTCCGAATCAGATCTCGTGAGAGAGAGATATACATTTTTAAGTTTATCGATAATTATATAATTAATCAACACAAATATTATATAACTTTTAAAAATCCATACCTTCATCAAAACCCGGCCAGCCTAACCCACCTTTTCTTACCCCTTTCTCTGTTTTTTTCCATTTTCCTGTAGTTTTTGTTTCATGTTGAACGGCCCATAGCCCACGAGAAACAACCCAACCCATCTCTTCTTCTTCTCCCTCCATTTCTTTTTTTTCGACATCACCGGAGTTTCTCCCCTGTGCACGCGTATCACTGATACGCCTCCAACAACCACCTATGGCCAAACCACCATCGCCAACATCTTTACCACCTCGCTCTCCATCCAGCCGTCACCTCCACGTAATGTTCGATCCCCTTAACTGCGTCACGACCTACTCCTCAATTACACCGCTGCACCATTTGTCGCAACCCCCACTATGGCACCGCATGTCATCAAATTAAAGTCGCAAGTGCCAAATCATCTCGCGATCACGATTTCGGCATCCAATCCTCGAATCAATGGCCAGAGCCTCAAAAATCCCAAACCCTAGTCTAAACGAGGTCTGTAAAATTGTAGAGCTCCATAAAAAAAGTACCGCACCCATTGTATCATATATCAGATTGAAGAAAATGATGCGATAGGATTTTTAAAACTAGTTTTTGAATTTTTCGATTTGTATTTTGAGAGAAAGAAATTTTTGAATGTTTTGATTTATTTATTTTCTTCACTGCAACTATTCTATTGCGTGGGGTATAAAAGAAGGGGATGGAATATTGCGTGTAAGAGAGGAAAAAGCACGATCAATGTCTTGTTGATTGAAAGAACACGGCTGATTGACTAAACAAAATTTAAAATATTATTATTTAATTTCAAATGTCTTATTTAAACCAGTTTAAAATTCTGAACTCTTATTGAGGCGTGCCGCTAGGCGTTTATAATGTTATACCCCTATTCCGAACGCAATGGAAAAGGTTTCGAGTCTTAATTCGATCATATGGAGAAGATAGCTTTTTGGACCCAGTTATTATATTGAATTTACGATATAAAATTCAACGCGTTTCTATCCCATACGGCCTAACGATAGCTTCGAACGCTATAAAATTTGAAATCCGATAATAATATACTATTACGGATCCAATGAAACCAGTTTCATCGAAATTTGAGACTGTGACTCGAAAGGCTATTTTTAAATGTCAATTTAAACGAGCTATAGTTAAAATCGAACAAATCACTTTTAAATTCATTAAACATGTTTTATTATCTTTATTATTATTAATATAAATTTTACAAGCCCTTAAATTATTTTTATCAAGCTTAAAACTCAAGATTCAATGTTTTAACCAATTTCCAATTATTAAATTCAATAATTAAATTTTCAAAATAAATCGTTTTATTTGAAACTCAAGTTAAAATTTAACTTTAAAATATTTGAAATCAATTAAATATTCCAATTTCAAATAACCAAATTTCTGGGTAATTACAGATGGCGTATCATATTTCATAACTTACAATACTTAAGTATAATTTTTCTATAAAAAATACAGATTTTTTTGGATAATCATTGATGAAGCCTTTTTGTCACAATTTTCGAATATTATCTTGGTAAACAAAGTCAAATGATTAACAATCATTTTTTTCAAACTCCTTTTTAGCAAAAATGTTTTTTCGAAAAGCAATTGGTTTTGGATTGGCCTGTCCACTTTTTTATTAAAACTATTATAACGGGTGCTTTATTGAAGTACCAAAGCAACTACAACTCACACAAGCCATGTGACCAAAGCAACACCAAATTGCATGAAATACAATGACATATGAAAATGAAACAAGGTGCCATACAAGTTAGCAACCTAAGACGGGAATAGATCATCTATTCCATACTCAATACCATCATTAAGGTCATCTTCATTGGCAAGGTGCTTGCTGTGACTAAAAGAAGCGACAGTAGGGGACAAAGGCTTAGCTTTAGAGAGTTTGGCATTAGTAATAACATCACGAGAGAACGCGGTGGAAAGAAAGGCATCAAGATTAGATATTTCCGTAGAATCATGTATAGTAGGAGTAGGATTAGGAATAGGAGGAGGATGTGGTGGAGGTGGAGTGGTAGAAGGAGAAGGAACCACAATGGGATGAATAGGTTTAGGTCTCCATTTCCTAAGAGGGGGTTTCTACAATTTAATCTTTTTAGGAATAGGATCAGGTTCTTTCAAAACAGGAAGGTGGCTACATGAACTCATAGTGTGACTGAAGGAATGGCGGTGAGAACAGATCGGACGATGCCAATGATAAGAAACTGAAATAATGGCAGATCTATTGTCAACAGTCACAACAGTCAACTAAGTAGAAAGAGGCCTATTTGGAGTAATCTCAATCAAAGCTCTAACAAACTCAAAGCGATCTCTACGCTCGGTATTCTCATCAAAACAATTCAATTCTCTAGGATTACTAGCTAGCGAATCTAGGCCTTCAAGAGACTGAAGAGAGGAGGGATACAAATGAACTTTGCCCAGACTAGAATAGACATTACATACACTTAACCAGAATCAACCGAGCGGCTCCAACAGGTGATTATAAACAATGTACCATTTATTACACAAGGGTTGGATTCCAAAATCATATGCCCCTCTTCCCCATTACCAAATCAAAGAAATGCATGTCCTTATCATATTGCACTTTAAGCGATCCCTTAAGCTCCCAACGATTAGATAAAAATCTCTCTACAACGCTATATGGGAATCCATCATCTTAGAAAAGTCCAACAAGGGTATTTTTCCAAAGCTCAACTCCTGTAGAAACAACAAAGGGACAAGAAAATCATCCACACTACTAGAAATTTTGTAGTGTTTAGTTGTATACCCGCCAGCATTCTTAGGCTTGTTAGAGAATAAGGAGGACCATGATTTTTGACTCTAAGATTTCTTGTTAACAATGTAGCATTGCTGCATAGGAGGGTTAACAAAGCCATTTGAGTTCATAGCAACAGCAGACAGGCAGGGGGCAGAACTACCGGCAGCAGGAACCCATATAGTTGCATGAAAACTCTGACCAATATCATGGGAAGCTGCTCCTTGATCAGAGGTTGTTGGCACCATAACCACTACGGGAATACTTTAAAATGGGGACGGAGCCTGGAGTCGGCTCCGTCTCCATTATGGAGTCGGCTGGGGACGACGCAAAATTCTATTGAAGTTTGCATCGGCTGGAGACGGCCTACAACGGCCCGAGTCAGCTAGCGTCGGCTATTTAATTATTTTCCTAATATGATTCTTATATACACCTATTTCATTTGAAAAATAAAAAACACTATTAAAATGGCCAAAAAAAATAAAATTGACATGTATGATTATTAATATTCACCCAATGACGGGTCGTGATAGGTTAAATTAGTATTTTCGATGATATATGTTCGTGTAATTCGAAAAGTTATCGTTGTTGAAAATCTAACACGCACGACAATTCGATGCAACTTTTAGTCGATCCGTTATACAAATTCGATAAAGGTGGTTATATGTAATATTTTAAAGAATTAAAATAATTTTTTAAACTGTTGGGTAATCAATTATGAATTTTTAAATGTATTTGGTATAACAAAATTATATAAAATAAAATATGTGGTGTAAAAATAAATTCTTTGGATCTTATGTCGATCTAAGGTATTTTGGATATGTTTCCAGAATATGGTTTAAAAATACACGAATCTGGAGTGTCGATCTTGAATTTCAAATTAATGGCCCTTCGTGGACTTTCGAACAAAAAACCCTTTGTTCGGAGGCCGAACGACCTTCAAACGAGACCAAATTTGAACCAGTGATGCTTTGTAGTGTTTTAATCGAATCTGTACGGTTGGATTCGCAAAAAAATCATCGCCTACAAAATTATCCAAGAAATATGTCATTTTCTAGGAGTTAGCTATAACACTTATAATATAAGTGTTATAGCTAACTCCTACAAAATGACATATTTCTTGGATAATTTTATTTTCGATGATTTTTGAGTGAATCTAACCATACAGATTCGATTAAAACACTACAAAGCATCACTGGTTCAAATTTGGTCTCGTTTGAAGGTTGTTCGGCCTTCGAACGAAGGGATTTTTGTCTGAAAGTCCACGAACGGCCATAAATTTGAAATTCAAGATCGACGCCCCAGATTCGTTTATTTTTAAACCATATTCTGGAAAACATGTCCAAAATACCTTAGATCGACATAAGATTCAAAGAATTTATTTTTACACCGCATATTTTATTTTATATAATTTTATTATACCAAATACATTTAAAAATTCATAATTGATTACCCAACGGTTTAAAAAATTATTTTAATTCTTTAAAATGTTACATATAACCACCTTTATCGAATTTGTATAACGGATCAACTAAAAGTTGCATCGATTGGTCGTGCGAGTTAGATTTTCAACAACGAAAATTTTCGAATTATACGAACATATATTATTGAATATACCAATTTAACCTATCATGATCCGTCATTGGGTCAATAATAATAATATTAAATGTCAAAAAAATTTATATTGTAGTAGTGTTTTTTATTTTTTTTAAACGAAATAGGTGTAGAAAAGAATTTTTGAAAAAAATATATACGGGCCGACCCTAAATGACTCAAGCCGTCACTAATTGGGCCGATGCTAGCCGACGCCAGCTGACTCCATATCGAGTATACAGGTTTCAGCCGAGATCTTCTTTCTTTGCTTAATAAAAAAAAAATTCTTCCCCATCATCGATTCTGACCCTCTCCAGCCGTCACCCTCCGTCGTCGTCATCGTCGCCGTAGAAGCCTAGAACTCGCAGGAACTCGCCGGAATCTCCTCTTCTTCTTGAATTTGGTAATTTTCTAAACCCTAATTTCGAATTAAATTGTTTAGTTAGGTTTAAATTTACATTATTGTGATGGTAATTAGGTGTAGGTATTGCTAATTTAGTGTATTAGGTTATTTTTAGTATGAAATCGTTGAATTTGAAAGTGTGAATTGGGAATAATTGGGTGTAGGTATTTAGAATTTGAATGTGTGAAAGTGTGAATTGGGAATTTGAAATTGCGAAAGTGTGAATTTGAAAGTGTGAAAGTATTAATTGGGAATAATTGGATGCATGTCGTTAATCGACTAAATATAAGAAATGTATTTAGAAGTTTGGCATGCGGGTTGGGATTTTACTTACAGTACCGCGTATCGGAAGATTTATTCCCGATCGATCCCTTATATTTTATATTTGGATTGAGTGAGGATGACTTGGTCTTCGAGTCTTGTTTGACTGGCCTGTGCACCTTGTATTTGGATTGAGTGAGGACGACTTGGTCGTCGAGTGTTGTTTGACTGGCCTGTGCGCCATGTGTTTGGGTATTTATACCTAGAAAGTCTCAGTAGCCGGTCCATTCGGGCGGTGCCGATATTATACAAAGGGCGTATCGCCTCGATACGCTACCGTTTATTTCTGGTGCCTAGGTGAAAGAGGCCGGTAAAAAGCCAAACTGGATGAGTGAAAGTTTGTATGCGCGGTTTGTGCAATATTGGGAAAGCGAAGACGCGAAGGTAAATTTTCTACTTTCATATGTCTGTAATTATAATTCTTTTAAATGTTTATATAATAGTTAAATTATACAGGCAGTAGCATCGAGGAACTCTTCAAACAGGCTTAGGAATCCTGCAAATATACCGCGGTGGATCCAAGTCTTTTCAGCAATATAGAGAAGAAATGGTAAATATAAAAATTGTTATTTGTAATTTACTTATAACATTATTTAGTTATATATATGTATATATGTGTATATATATACATTCTTTAATCATATCTAATTTCAAACGAGGGAGAGAGGTGGTGTTGTACCGTCTCATTTGGACGTCTTCACCCGAACACACGCCGTCGAGCATACAGATGAAGATGGCGTGGTAACATATGAATGGTCAGACGCAAAATCAGTGAATATCCAGGTATAAAGACTATAAATTTTCTCTTATTTAACAATACATTAAATTGAATATTCATCTTCTCAAAATTATATTTCTAAACACAGGAGAGATGCGATCAGGAGATTGCTCGCGTGCTTGTAGTGTCTGGCAGGGAGCAGTTGACCGTTGAGGAGACGGACAGGGTATTCGCTCGTATTACTGACCCACCGATCAGAAATTGACAGTATGGATATGGCATTCAAGCGGTAATATTTATTGAATTTAATTAATTCATTAACCAGTTTATAAATTTTATTGAATATTACGTATAAACTATAACTATGAATTTATCAATATACAGGCTGCGACGCAAGCCTCTTACAATAAACAACAGGCTGAAGAAACAATAGTGGCCCTGCAAGCACAAGTCGCCGAGTTGAACGATTGGTGGAAGACTGGATTGAAGCAGTAACTAGACGATGCTATTGTTGCTTACTTGGCAGAGCACAGGACGAATATGCCGCTATCACAGGGATCTGGCGCTGTTGATGGTTGGGGAGAGTGGTGGTTTGTTTTTATATATGTTTTATGATGAACTTTGAATGTCTTGTATATTTGATGAACTTTTGGTTGAATTTTGTAAATATTATGGATATTTGTGATGATAGACGTTTGGAGATGTATATTGATGTTTTGTGGTTCTTAGTTGGGCATATATGTGATGTATATTGTTATTTGGTGAAGTATATTTGAGGAATATATATGATTGTGTGGATGGAAGGTAGATATGGCTACTGGAAATGCAGAAAAATTTACCCAGATTAGCGTCGGTTGGAGTCGCCTCGGGTCGGGCTATGGGTCATTTATTATTTTACACGTGGACTGAGTTTAGCGTTGGCCGGAGTCGGCTAGCCGACTCTAGCCGATGCTAAACTAGGGACGGACCCATCCCCATTCCCGTCACCATATCACTTGGCGACGAGCTATATAGCATCGGCTCGAGTCGGCCGGAGTCGGCTAGAGTCAGCTATATGCCGACGCTAAACAGCCTTCTCCTTGTAGTGAACACAACCATGAATACCCTGAGCATTTTCATGAGTTCACTAAATACCCTGTCATTATCACAGCCTTGAATATCCTATGCATTATCACAGAATTTTGCAAAAGCATATTAATTTCTCTTGGATGTAGCTACACACGTAGAAGAAGTAGTAGCACATGCATCAACGTTTGAGGCGGGAGGAGGGATGATATTGAGTAGAAAGTCTGGAAGAGTAATGTGGATATAAAGGTAGGACGTGCAAGCTTTAGAAGCATCGATAGGCAGTTGCGCTTGGTCTTCGCCTGAATTTGAGGCTTGGCCAGAGTTGGGTAGACGACCGGATCAGATAGTGACGGGGGCTTGAAGGTTTTCCCAGATCGTGTAGTTGGCGTACCCATCTCAGAGGAGCTCGGTGGTCTAATTAGGGATTTAAAGAATCCTTTTTTTCATGGGAAAAATCAGCATGGGGTGGAATAGCGGAGGAGGCGGGAAGGAGGAAAATGGAGGAGATGGGGTTAAAGTGATGTGGAGATTAAAGAGGGGATGGACACAAAAGAACGACTACAGAAACCTTAGAAGACGACGTCATTGATTTTGATAGCAAAAATATTTTACATTTGCATCTAAGAATTTACATCAATTATTAGCATAAAAATTACAAATGTCCACAAAATTATCTTAAGATGTACAGTATAATGAACTAACTTAATAGTATTATTGAAACCATTACACAAGCATATGTGTAAATACTATATTTGAAACACAATGATTATTTTACTATAATTGTTATGAACTTAACAGTTTATGTATATCATAAACTTTATTAATATCATAAACTTGCAAATCACATGTCTTTCTACTAAATGTATTGTCTTTCATTGTTTAAACATATGTTGCTCTTCTACTAAAATTTCTCATCCACATTTGGATCTGAATTCGCAGCCTCTTTCTATAGGTATAATAAAAAGCACATATGCATCTAGTTGTATTGATATTTTCAAAATCATTTCTGAAAATTAAAATACATATATTTTTATATAATTAAAGGCCAAATTTGGCTAATTTGCTGTTAGAATGTTTAGTTACAATTCACTTGCTTCGATACATGTTATACACCCAAGAATGAAGCATAGTTATGGGATCAAATTGCCAAGCTAAATTGATAAGTACAACATGTGCTTACTTTGAACAAGTGTGTAAGGTTCCTAATGTAGAGAAAATTTCTCACATCTTTGTAAAACCCATTATGTGGGACAAAATATAAGCATCGAGAACCATTTAGTTTTATTTAGCGTTGGCAATTAGATCCAAGAGCCATAAAACCGAACCGATCCAGGAAGATCCAAACCCCACTCAAACCCTATGATCTCGGGTCGGGTCCGGATGATGAGAAATACCATTTAGATCCTTTTAAACCCGACTCGAATGGCCTAATCAAAAAACATAAAAATATGTGAATTTTAAGTGTTATTATACAACCGGATCCGAATCAACCCTATCTTACCCGAACCAAATCTCGGATCAGGTATGTTCTAGGTTTTGAAAATGTATAGTTTAGACTCGACAAAACCCAACCTGTCTAAAACTAAGACCCGCCGGTCAGGTTCAAATCCGACTCAACGGGTCAATTTCCATCCCTAGTTTCATTTTCTTATCCATTGGATGAAAACACACGGAATATATTCAATCCCCTCCTTCAAGTGATGCAATGATATATCCACATGGTTGAACTTTAGTGCCCTTTAGGAGCAAATACAGATGTTAAGTGATAAGGAAAGCTAGAAGTTTTCGTACATGGATAGATGTTTTTTAACAGTAAATCTTAACCACTAGTTTGTTTATTCTACTTCAAAAAAATTTAAATAAATATTATTGCACTATATAAATTATAAAAACATTTTTTATTCTATTTTCGAAATAATTTTTTGAATAAATGTACTATCATATCCTTATTTTTATCCAAAATATTATTCAGCTATCTTATATGTGCATCCATTTTTTGGATATGGAATATTTTCATATTTTTATATCTGGATGTGGACGGATATTATATTTTTTGAGTGCTTAGTTGAAATGTTCTTTTGTTCCTTGATGTTGGAGTAAGAATACCTTGAGTTTTGAAATGCTATTTTTGAAAGGAATTTAATTTTTTGTTCCTTTTTCTAGAGGTCTAATGATTTAAAATTCACATTCTGGATCGAGATTTTTAAATATTTTACTTTTTTTTCTTTTTAAAGAATTAGATTTTTTTCCTTTTCATTAAATATATCTGAAATATGTTTTTTATATAATATAAGAGTGATACTTAATCTAAATAGAGCGCTCATTTTGATGTCTTGGAGTCTTGGAGGATCGAAGCTAAGAGCTATAGAACCATAGTCTAGATATCTTACTACATGAGCTAGTGATCTTTGATGGTTTTTTTTCAAATTGGATTTTTAAGGAAGTTATTTTTTTTAGAATTTGACGTAGATTTGTTTAGATTTGAAGTAGTTGACTTAAATAAAGTATAACTCTTGTTCTCAGAAAAATAAGAAAAAAATCATATTTTATGTTGGGGTATTTCTATCCTTTTATAATTGTGATAGTTGTTTTCAATGATTTTATAATATTTAGATTGCGAGTTTCTGATTTTTTTTGGGGGTGTTTGCCATCCTTCTTTGTTATTTTTGATCCTATTATGCAATACATTAAGATAAGTTACATAATTTATTAATCAATATAAACAATACACTCTAATGCATCTAAAGTTGTTAAGGAGTCCAAAAAGTGCAAGGTCAGTGCCCAATGCATTTTTGCACCCACCACTTTTATGGACATCTTGAGAATCACATTTTCCATTTTCAACACAACTATACTTCATAACTGCTACTAAAATTGAACTTTAGAGAGTTGAAATCGACAAGTGACAACTAGCTACCACAAGCCACACCATGCAGCATCAGTCGTCAATTGGCAGCTGTTAACGCTAAAAAATGTACGCTAACACCCCGGTGTAATTTGTGATATAGTGAAAGCACCACCCGTTGGTACGGGAACTAAAAGTAAGCAGAGAATAGCAGAAAACAGTAAAAAGACAACAGTTTTATAGTGGTTCGGCTTAGAGACAAGCCTACGTCCACTTAATCTCTTCTATGACTGATTCGATTACAGATTTTATAATAACTCTTTGATTACAACACAATCAAGACAAGTAATCAGAACTTTGATGCAGAAAAGCTCTTTCGATTCATGTTGAATGAACTTGATTCTTTTTGAAGATTCTTTGAAGTATCCTTTGCCTTTGAAGTGTTGAAGTCAGTAGAGACATCAGCAGAGTCTTGGCATTTCCAAAATTTCATCCCCCCTCAAGTGTGGAGTAGGCGGGGTATTTATAGGTGAAACTGGGCTTAGGTCGGCTGCATTTTAGGACGTGAGCGACCTAAGAGTGTTCACGAGATAGCTTAGGTCGTTGACGACTTAACGGAATCATTCTGGACGAGATATTGGCTATGAGCGACTTAGCATGCGTAGTTCAAAAGTTATCTCGGTTGGTTTAGGTCGTTAGCGACCTAAAGGAAGAAACAGTGAGCACGCAGCTTAACTCTGGAGCTTTAACTCGTTAGGTCGTTGCCGCTTTAACTCGTTAGGTCGCTGCCGCTTTAACTTGTTAGGTCGCTGCCGCTTTAACTCGTTAGGTCGCTATCCTGTTGAATCGCTGGAACCTTTTAGGTCACTGGGTCGCTGGAGTTCCTTAGGTCGTTGAGTCGTGCCATATTGAGCCGCTTTGTCCTATAGGTCGCTAGGTCGTTAGGTCGTTGCCCTTACTCAGCTACTTTGTGCTATAGGTCACTAGGTCGTTAGGTCGTTAGGTCGTTGCCCTTACTCAGCTGCTTTGTGCTATAGGTCGATGCCTAGTTATAGATCGTTAAGTCGCATATGCCTTAGGTCGCTAAGTTGTTGGGTTGGGTAGGTCGCTAGATCGCTGAATAAAAGAGGGTTAACACTTGCCCCTCGAAGTATACGCCTAGGAGTTAGGTCATGTGCTTCGATATCTCTTAACTCGCGCCATCCTGAATCGTTAAGTCGTGAGCGACTTATGAGAGAGTTAGGTCGTTCATGCCGATTCATGTTCCTCTGCCCCTATATATAAGTCGCCGAGGTCACCCCTTATTCTCTTTACATGCTCTAACACTCTAACCTGCCTTCAAAAGATTTCCAAGCTCTCAAAGAAGAATTCGAATCAACCAATCGCCGATCATCTCTACAATCACACTACGTATGTGAATTCCGACCATTATCCAACCACGACCATCACCGAATTGTGAATCCCCCAATTTTCGACCCTATCCCGATTTCACATGCCGCATTTCTCCATGAATCATGTTACCATCGACTTTTGATCGTTATTAGACATGTTTTGCTGTGATTCACGAGAGCACAACAGTGCATCGGGTTTATGGTGGACCGAGGCGATTTGAATTGGTTTTGGATGATCTGGTGGTGTGGAGAGATGGTGGATTTTATTGTAGAGAGGCTAACAGGTTATTGGGTTAACGGGTTAGTGGGTTAGTAGATTTGTTGAAAGAAGGGGAGTTAGCGAATTAAGGAGAGTTAGGTCGTGCTCGACTTAGGAGCCTTGAACGACCTAGGGCTTTAGCAGTTTGGACATGAATCGCGCGACTTAACTCTGTGAACGACTTAGCGACTTAATCATCAAACTCTGAGCGACATAAGGGACTGCGACTTAACTTACCAGAATAGCATACGACTTAAAGCTGAACGACTTAAAGAACCAACGACCTAACTTAACTCGCAGCATAGCTTTAACTTGTAGGAACATAACTGATGAACTTCATGACTCGAGCAAAGCGACTTAGGAAAGCCCGACCTATGTTAGGTTGTTTGGACATGAACTGGATGACCTAAAAGAGTCTCGAGCTAACTTAAGTCGTTCCTGCGACTTAAGGGATGGACAACATTTGAACACTTGCAGATTTAACCAGAACTTGATTGAACTTCCAATTTGAACTGCCAGAACTTGTTGCACTCTTTCACAGATTATATTGACTTTTAGGCTAACAACCTGTTAAATACAACATTTGCAGAAAACTAGGACGAATATACTCATCATCGACTGCCCACGTCGAGTGATGGATTAAGTCAACGAGAAGATAATATGAATCTAATTACAAGTGAAATGCTGTGAATCAACTAACTAAAATGGAGCATCAACGCAAAATTCATACAGTTATAACTACTTATTGCTAAATATTATCTACATTGATACTACACTTAATTTTGATGTAATAACAAGTCTTGAATCTTCCTGAATTGACGCGCGCCAACTAGTATTATTTCAAGTTTTACTTTATTTATTTGTTATTTTCAGTAGCTTTGCACAACACTTCACACACTTTTTAGGAAACGTGCACCTTCATATTTGAATATCCAGTTCCTTGTGTAGAATGACTTCTCAACAAGTACAAGAAGAGACAGTAGATCGGACCAATGAAGTTTTTCCGATTGCTGCTCCTTTGGATAATCCTCCGGAAAGGGTTCCAACCACACTGAACCAACGGACCTTCAACCAACTATGTATGCAATTTGGTATTGCTGAAGCGGATGCTCTGCTTCCTGGAGCAAATGACACCGCCGACAGGCCGCCACATGGCTTCATTGTAGTTAATCGTCACATGTGTCTGAACGGAGCTATTCCCCCCTTCAATGATTTCCTCAGAACACTTCTCCTTCGATTAACCATTTCTCCGTTCCAGTTGCACCCCAATGGTTATGCCATTTTGATGGGGTTGTGCGTACTATTCAGGAGGAAGCTTGACTGCCTCCCAAGCTTTGAGGAGATCTGTTATCTGTGTACATTTGGGAGGAACAAAGATCACCCCTCCATTATTCTTGTTAGAAGCGCAAGGAATCGCAAGCTAATCACAGATCTACCCGAGAGCGCTCACGGGTTTTTAAACCAATTCTTCTATGTCCGTTGCCTTCCGGGATTCTATGGCATCTGGAAAGTAGGAAGTAAGACTACCTATCTCCGTTTACTTCATTTCTGAGCCTTTCAAAATTTGAGTCGTCGTGCTAACTTCATTCTTTACTTTTGCAGCAATTCCTCCTCTCTCTAAAGATTCTGACCACAAATCAACTTTTGAAAGATTGAGTGCCATAGCTGCCAATGAGAGAAGTATCAAATTTCTACAGAGGAACGAATTTCTGCATCAACTCGGACTCTTGCATTCCTCTCGATCTATTCAGTCTCGTGATGCCCTCAGCTCTCAAGCAGAAGCATCAAATGCCCCAGTCTCCGCAGAGGAACCCGCACCGAAAGAACTTATTGTAGAGACTTCGTTAGTGAAATGCTCCAGTTCTGCTGACGCTGTAGGGTTATCTGCAAAATCTAAACTTCCCTTAGTTATTGAAGAAGAGGAATTTCCTCAACATTCTGGGAAGTCTGATACTTTTGGAGGGCTGAGCGAGCTCATGGTGACTTCTCAGGAGCTCTTTAAAGATGACACCACCACTCCTAAACTTGCTTCCCCAGCGATTGAAGCGACATCTGCCTTGCGACCAATCCCGTCAACCCAAGAATTGACTCCTGCCGTAAAAGCCGACATCACTCCTAAGCTGAAGAGTGGTTTGTAGCTTGACGCGCGTAGTTCGCACGCCACACACACTTAGGATTTTTGGCAATTATGCGCACTTAGCTTCTTTATTTCGAAGATTTCTAAATTTTTGTCTCTTCTTCACTTTCAAGTTCTCCCATGGGACTCATCGGCTCTTATTATAATGACTTTCAACGCTACGCAAGGCGTGATTCTTATGATCCCCGGCGCTATCTCTTTGCCCCTAGGGAAACTGATGAGGAACGAGCAGCTAGGAAAGCTCGTGAGAGGCAGGCTTATGAGGAGCGGTATGGAAGAAGAGATGACCACCATGACTCTTACCAAAGGGATGACGACTCCCACAAAAGAAAATTTCATGATGATAGGGGGAAGAGTCATATAACTGAAGATCCAAGCAAGCGTGCCAAACTTGACGACAAGTGTTCATCTGAAATTTCTAAAGTGTCCGCTGCTTCTATTTCTTTAGACATCCCTTCCAGTTCTCCTGCCCTTAAAACAGCTGATATTCAATCAACCATCAGTAGGCCTCCTTATCAAGTCGAGAAGCCTCCGCCTACACTCCACAATCGATTTCCAAATTGGTGTTTGAAAGGAGTACGCTTCGATTTGGACTTAGTTCCAATTGGTTGTATCCTTTGTTTTGCTTTTTTGTCTTTTGTCTAAAGACTTGTATCGACCGGAGATTGTGTGGGTACCGGCCCCCGCTTTTTGAAACCTGTACATGTATATAAGAAAAAATTATAGTATGGAATAAAATGACTCTTTTTACTTGTACAATCTCTTGTCAGTATTTGTGAATGCATTTATACCCTATTTTAGCACAAGTTTCTTTATTTTCTTTGCATGATATTGCAGTGAGCTCGTGGTATGTTGTTTGAGCGTTGTTTTTGTTAATGTAGCTATATTGCCCCCATACCACGGCTTATTGCAATATTCTCCATTTTGAAAAGACTTGTACTCTTATTCTAGAGAATAATTCTTCCGTTTTGAGGAAATATCATTCTGCTTTAGTAGAGTGTGCTTTGTATCGGAGAAGTTTTTATCTCCTTTTTTTTTTAAAAACACTTCAACTTTCGGAAATGGTCATTTTTATTTTTGAAAAGTGGATTCTCCTACGCGGTGAAGCGGGCCTCCATAGAGGGCTTTGATTTGACATTTCAACTTGTGGAAGTGTGCCTCTGGAGAGGGCTTTATTTGGCACTTCAACTTTTTTGGGGAAGAACGTTCCCATGAGAGTAGAAGTGTGCCTCCGAAGAGGGCTTCATTTGTTTGCCTGAAAGTCATTTCTCACAGTTAGATGGATCCATGGGGCGGACGCAAGCAACCTAATTGGATGTTCGTTTGCACAAACGATCGCAATTAACTAGCAAGGGCCCGGTGCCTTCACTTTGGAAAGGTGCTCCTTCGGTGGTACCACCAACCTTGTTATTTGAGAAAAACATTTCATTTTACAGCGTGCCTCGTTAGAGGGCTTTATTTGGCACTTCAATTTTTTTGGGGAAGAACGTTCCCATGAGAGTAGAAGTGTGCCTCCGAAGAGGGCTTCATTTGTTTGCCTGAAAGTCATTTCTCACAGTTAGATAGATCCATAGGGTGGATGCAAGCAACCTAATTGGATGTTCGTTTGCACAAACGATCGCAATTAACTAGCAAGAGCCCGGTGCCTTCACTTTGGGAAGGTGCCCCTTCGGTGGTACCACCAACCTTGTTATTTGAGAAAAACATTTCATTTTACAGCGTGCCTCGTTAGAGGGCTTTCAGTTGTGCCTCCGGAGAGGGCGTTGAATTGTGCCTCCGGAGAGGGCTTTCAATTGTGCCTCCAGAGAGGGCTTTTCATTGTGCCTCCGGAGAGGGCTTTACATGTTCCGATGGCCAGGAAGGTTGTATCTCACAGTTAAGTGGATCCACGGAGTAGACACAAACTACCTAACTGGATGTTTGTTTGCACAAACAATCGCAATTAACTAGTAAGGGCCTGGAACCTTCACTTTGGGAAGGTGCCCCTTCGGTGGTTCCACCAACCTTTTTGTTGAGGGACAAGATCCCATTTTTGGCTATTTTTGACTGCTTGCCAATATCTTTTCATCATCTGTTCCTCAGCGATACCTTGTTATCACCTCTAAATACATTTTCCTTTCTTTTGCAGGTTGTTTGATTCTTACAGAGAAGTGTACTTCATTGTTAAGTGAATCCATGAGGCAGACGCAAGCTACTTAACCGGATGTCTGTTTGCACAAACGATCGCAATCAGTTAGCAAGGGCCTGGAACCTTCACCTTGGGAAGGTGCCCCTTCGGTGGAATCACCAACTGTTTGTGAGAAGTACTTCTTATGTAGGAATTGAACCTGGAATTTTTGTGGCTTGATATTGGTCTGCTGAGTGATTTATAGGAATCGCTTGGTCTTGTGATGTGTCGAATAGGTGAGCTTTGCTTTGATAGCCCGCAATGTTAAATTTTAGCAACATATTTAAGATGTTTGCACATCGAAATGAGACAGGCATTTTATAGTAGTAGAGAACACAAGATTTATAGTGGTTCGACCAAGTATCGGGCCTACATCCACTTTATAGTTCTTATTATTGATTCACACTGATTTTACAATGGCTTACAATATAAGAATGATACATCCATAATTATTTTACAAATTTAAGCATAGCCTTTAAGTAAAATATGGACGTAAGTGATTGCTATTCCAGGCTCTCGGAATTGGATCTCCTTCGATAGTGTGAGTTTGAAAGTGCCATCAAGAAGTTTTTTGCCTATGACATATGGCCCTTCCCAGTTTGGCCCAAACACTCCTGTTGCTGTCATGATCCTTTTCAAGACTAGATCCCCAATTTCAAAGCTGCGTTGGCGAACTTTAGAATTGAAGTGCCTGGCTATCCTTTGCTATTGAGCTGCAACTCCGAGTTCAGCTTCTTTCCTTCTTTCATCAAGCAAGTCAAGTGCTTCAAGTTGCAGCTTTTCATTTTCAGCTTGGTTGAAATGAATTCTCCTGTGTGAGGGGACCTCTATTTCCACTTGAATCATTGCTTCTGATCCATATGCTAATGAGAATGGAGTGTGCCCAGTCGTAATTTTGTGGGTAGTTCTATATGCCCATAGTGCTAGTGGCAGCTTATCGACCCAACCACCTTTTGCTTTCTCCAGCTGTTTTTTGATGGTTGATTTGATAATTTTGTTCACTACTTCCACCTGCCCGTTTGCCTACGGATGAGCCACTGCTGAGAAGCTTTTTTGGATTTTGAATCGCCTGCAAAAGTCTTGGAATTCCTCGCTTTCGAATTGGGTACCATTGTCTGCGATTATCTTCTGAGGCACACCATACCTACAAATGGTATTTTTAGTCACAAAGTTTATCATCTTTTTAGAGGTAATAGTAGCCAATGGTTCAGCTTCAGCCCCTTTAGTGAAATAATCAACATCAACAATAGCATATTTGATTCCGGACTTGGCAATCGGCAAAGGTCCGAAGAGATCTATCCCCCAAATGGCGAATGGCCATGGACTGTCCATCTGTGTTAGCACGGTGGAAGGTGCTCTTGGGATTTTTGCAAATCTCTATCATCTGTCACACTTTCGGGAGTAGCTAGCAGCATCTCGATTAATATCTGGCCAAAAATACCCATAGCGGAGAATTTTCTTTGCAAGAGTTTGGCCATCTGAATGATCCCCACACTCTCCTCCGTGCACCTCAGCTAAAATTGTCTTAGCCTCTTCTTTGGTTACACATCGGAGTAATGGCATCGAGAATCCTCGTCTGTACAAATGGTCGTCTTGAATTACATATCTGGGGGCTTTTTTTAACAGCTTATGGAGCTCTTTTGAGTTTTCTGGCAAGGAGCCGTTGAGTTGATATTCCTTGATAGGGGTCATCCACGACTCCTGTTCTTGAGATACAACCATGATCCAGTCAATATCCGTCTCATCAGTACTTGGAGCTGACAAGACTTCCATAGAGACTAATCCTAATAATTGAACTTCGCTAGAGCTTGAATATTTTGCAAGGGAATCTTCCTTCATGTTCTCTTCCCGGGGTATATGGTTGATTGTATAATGATCAAAATCATCCAGAAGCTCCCAGGCCTTTGACAAGTAAGCAGGCAGATTTCCTCCTTTAGTTTGAAGCTCTTTCTTGACTTGGCATACAATAAGCTGGGAATCACTGAAGATTTGCAATACTTTGATGTTCAGTTCTTTAGCAATTTTCAAGCCGGCAATAAGAGCTTCATATTCTGCTTCATTATTTGTTGAAGGAAATTCTAATCTCAATGCATAGCACAATGATCACCCCTCCGGGGTTTCAAGCACAACCCCAGCTCCAGAGCAATAGTCATTTCTTGCACCATCAACATATAATTTCCATCGGATCGGGATGTCATCAGTCACTTCTTCCTCACTGCTACCTTTATCTGTGTATTCTACAATGAAATCTGCTAAAGCTTGTCCATTGATTGCTCTTCGAGGATGGTAGGTGATAACATATTGACTGAGCTCAATATTCCACTTCAGGAGACGACCTGGAGTTTCAGGGCAAAATAGGACTTGCTTTAGAGGTTGATCAGTGAGGACTTTAATAGGATGAGCCTGGAAATATGGCCTCAACTTTCTGGATGCAATCAACAGACAATAGCCGAGCTTTTCCAGCTTTGAATAATTCATCTCTGCCCCAGTGAATCTTTTGCTGATGTAATAAACCGGGTGCTGAACTTTTGCATCTTCCCGTACCAATGCTGCACTGAGAGCATGAGATGAAACTGCTAAGTATATGAAAAGATCTTCACCGTTGCTGGGCTGAGAAAGTACTGGAGGCTTTTTCATGTGACGAATCAGTTCTTCAAATGCTTTCTGACATTCGGGAGTCCATTCAAAGTTTTTCTTTCCTTTCTTCAGAGTGTCAAAGAAGGGAATGCATTTATCAGTGACCTTGGAAATAAACCGACTTAAAGCAGCGACTTTCCCGTTGAGGCTTTGTAATTCCTTCTTTGTTCTAGGGGCTTTGACTTCTCTTAAAGCAGTAATCTGAGTAGGATTAGCTTCGATGCCCCTAGCACTTACAATGAAGCCCAAGAATTTTCCAGACTCTACCCTGAACGAACATTTCAGAGGATTTAGCTTCATCCCATACTTTCGGAGAACCATGAACATTTCTGCCAAATGATCCATGTGATCCACTGCTTTCTTCGATTTCACTAACATATCATCGACATACACTTCCATAGTCTTGCCAATCTGGGGTTTGAACATGGCATTAACAAGTCTTTGATAAGTTGCCCCTGCATTCTTTAGTCCGAAGGGCATGACCTTATAACAGTAAAGACCAACATCAGTAATGAAGCTCGTGTCCTCCTGATCTGGCTCATGCATCATGATTTGATTATATCCTGAGTAAGCATCCATAAAAGACATTAATTCATGCCCGGCTGTTCCATCCGCCAACTGATCAATTCTGGGCAATCGGAAACAGTCTTTGGGGCATGCTTTGTTCAGGTCTGAAAAGTCGATGCACACTCTCCACTTCCCATTTGCTTTTTTAACCAACACCGGATTAGAGACCCAATTTGGATAAGTGGATTCTTTGATGAAGCCATTTTCCATGAGCCGATCTACTTCTTCTTTTAATGCTGTCGACCTTTCAGGACCTCGGGTTCTTCTTTTCTGCTTTACGGGTGTGAATTTCGGATCAATATTCAAAGCATGCACTGCGATTTCTGGAGATATTCCACACATGTCGGCATGAATCCAAGCGAATACATCCAGATTTGCTTTCAAGAATGATATCAGCATATTCTGAACCGTCATACCAAGTTGTGAACCCACATTCAACACCTTGTTTGGGTCATTCAGGTCAACAGATATCGGCACCGTTACTTCCACCGGTACCACTCTACTTTCCCCTGCACTGGTTTTTCTGGAATCAATCTCTTTTCGTGCACCACTGTGCTCACCAGTGCAGGGTCCACCCCGTAATTGCTACAAGGTGGGTTCTTTGATGCGGAGCAGAGCTGCCGCACCTTTACCCATTTCTCTTTTCCTTCTTTCCCGCAACTCTGTGAAATAGCATTCTCGCCCGGCATTTTGGTCCCCCTTCACAACACCGACGCCATTATCAGTGGGGAACTTCATAGTCAGGCACCATAGGGTGAGAATGGCCTTGAATGCAGCAAGAGTTGGTCATCCCAAGAAGGCATTGTAAGCGGAGAATTCATCAACAATTACAAAAGTTTGATTTCGGACCACCTTCTTTTCTCCTTCTCCGAGTTCTACAAACAAGTCAGTAGTCCCAATTGGCTGTTTTGGTTCTCCAGTGAACCCAACAATCTTCTGCGAGGAAGCTTGGACATCAGCCATGGGAATTTTCATCTGATCAAATGTCTTTCTGAAGAGGATATTGCAAGAGGCGCCGCAAACAACAAGCACTCTTCTTACAATGGCTGATCTGATGCCTGCAGATATTACCAAAGGATCCATGGTGGGAGCTTCAACTCCAACAGAGTCCCTAGCCCAGAATATGATGTCTTCGTTAAAAGTCCTTTGCTGTTTCAAAGGTGCAGCATCTTCTAAGACAAAAACATTTTCTTCCGGCGGAGCATATCTCAAAGCGTGAGCATATCTTTCCATCTCACCCCAACTTCTTCCCGCTGGGTGAGGGCCCCATGTGATAACATTGATGGTGGGCCTCTCAGATTCCTGCGCTGCAGTCCTCTCACCTGAGTTGGATTGATGATCAGGAACTTGTTGCCCCTGAGTAGATGAAGTTGGGTCACTTCTGTTTCTCTTCACATATTGTTGTAGTTTATTCTGTCTCAGAAGCTCTTCAATCAAATTCTTTAAATGGCGACATTCATCAGTGTCGTGGCCAAGCTGATTGTGAAACCGACACAATCTCCCATTATGCAAAGCATTTTTCCCAAGCTTCATCTTAGGTGGTTTGGGGTATTCGACAGCATCCTTGGTTGCGAAAAAGATATTTTCAAGAGTATCCGTTAAAGGAGTAAAATCTGAAGGTTTAAAGAAGTGAAGTTTCTTCATATCTTTCTGCCCTTTCCTACTGTCATTCTCCCTTTTCTGACCACCGGATTCCTTTTTGTTAGTGGCAACATTGTTATTCTTGACTTCAGCCACGTCTACTTTTGCTTGTACATGAAGGCTTTCTAAGCGCATGAATTCATCAGCCTTCTTATAGAACTTCTCAAGTGAGTTTGGCTCTTTCATCTTTAGCCATTTTCCGAATTCACTTGATTTATCAATAGCTCGCATCAAGTAGGTCAGAATCATTCGAGGCTCTGCATTATCAATTTTGGCCAAGGTTATATTGAAGCGGTTTAAGAAAGATTTGATAGATTCTCTGGGGTTTTGTTCAAGGCTGGATAGTGACATTATGCCCTTGGCCTTCGAAGCATATAACCTGAACTGATCTTTGAATTTCCGAGTTAGATCGGAGAACTGATCCACGGATCGAACTGGCAGCTTTGTGAACCAAAGCAGGGCCACTCCCTCCCAGTACACAGGAAAGTATCTACATTTGATCTCGTCTGTTGCCCTGGCACCTGTCATATGCCAATCATACTTGTATAAGAATTGGTTAGGATCGCTTGTCCCCCTATAAGCTGGAATGGTGGGATGGACAAACTTCCTTGGAAATTCAGCCTTCAAAATTCTTTCAGTAAAAGGAGTTTTGCTTGGAGAAAATCCCCAGTCATTTTCATCTTCCTTGCTTTTCATGCTTTCCTTCATAATCTGTCGAATCATTCTCGAGAGGTATTCCTCATCGTTACGAGGCTCCGCGGGACAAACATCAGCTACTTTTTCGGAAGTTTGCCTGGGCAAACGTTCACGAAGAGTTGGCTGCGGCCTTGAACCTCCAGCTTGGGGAGGTGCCCCTTCGGCGGTGCCAGCTGCCCTTTGAGGAATACTTTTCCCTTGGGGATCATGAACATCTTCAGCAAAGGTTTCTTCGTTGTTTTCTGGTGGCTGGTTAACTCCAAGCAAGGCATTCAACTTGTCTAACATCAAAGCGTTCTGGGCTTCCATTTGTTGATACAACCCAAACGCTACGACATCCAATTCTGCCCTTGTGACTCCAACACTAGGAGCCGCTTGATTTGATGCGGGAGATGTGGCGGTGTTGTCATGAGCAACTCCAGATCTGGTAGATTTACTTTTCCTTCCAGGAGCCATAATTTCAGATAGACTTCTGGTTCTTAGGGAGAGTCTTTCCACAAATCTTTGTGAAGCAATGATGAAAGCACTCCTGAGTTGGGTTCTTAGTGAAAGCACCAAAAATGTTAACGCTAAAAAATGTACTCTAACACCCCGGTGTAATTTGTGATATAGTGAAAGCACCACCCGTTGGTACAGGAACTAAAAGTAAGTAGAGAATAGCAGAAAACAGTAAAAAGACAACAATTTTATAGTGGTTCGGCTCAAAGACAAGCCTACGTCCACTTAATCTCTTCTATGACTGATTCGATTATAGATTTTACAATAACTCTTTGATTACAACACAATCAAGACAAGTAATCAGAACTTTGATGCAGAATAGCTCTTTCGATTCATGTTGAATGAACTTGATTCTTTTTTAAGATTCTTTGAAGTATCCTTTGCCTTTGAAGTGTTGAATTCAGTAGAGAAATCAGCAGAGTCTTGGCGTTTCCAAAAATTCGTCCCCCCTCAAGTGCAGAGTAGGCGGGGTATTTATAGGTGAAACTGGGCTTAGGTCGGCTGCATTTTAGGTCGTGAGCGACCTAAGAGTGATCACGAGATAGCTTAGGTCATTGACGACTTAACAGAATCATTCTGGACAAGATATTGGCTATGAGCGACTTAGCATGCGTAGTTCAAAAGTTATCTCGGTTGGTTTAGGTCGTTAGCGACCTAAAGGAAGAAACAGTGAGCACGCGGCTTAACTCTGGAGCTTTAACTCGTTAGGTCGCTGCCGCTTTAACTCGTTAGGTCGCTGCCGCTTTAACTCATTAGGTCGCTGCCGATTTAACTCGTTAGGTCGCTATCCTGTTGAATCACAGGAACCTTTTGGGTCGCTGGGTCGCTGGAGTTCCTTAGGCCGTTGAGTCGTGCCATATTGAGCCGCTTTGTGCAATAGGTCGCTAGGTCGTTAGGTCGTTGCCCTTACTCAGCTGCTTTGTGCTATAGGTCGCTAGGTCGTTAGGTCGTTGCCCTTACTCAGCTGCTTTGTGCTATAGGTCGCTGCCTAGTTATAGATCGTTAAGTCGCATATGCCTTAGGTCGCTAAGTTGTTGGGTTGGGTAGGTCGCTAGATCGCTGAATAAAAGAGGGTTAACAACAGCAGTTTGAACGTTGGAGTCGGCAGCTTTGGACTTTTCTCTTTTCTTTTGTTACATTTTTTGTATTAGAACGAATATAGATAAAAGTCAACATCGAGCTTCGGTTAAGTGGTCAAATTTGGGCTTATTTAGCTTGATACCCCAATTATTTTATATCCCTTATGTCAACAAAAAAACATGCATTTTTTAACACTAAAGCTTTAAATGTTTCGGTTCTTTCCATGTATTTATGGCGCCTCAAGCATGAGCAGTGTCTCGAGAAGGAATAAATCCCAAAGCTGGCAACTGGCCTTTTTTAGCCTCTAGGCGAGTGTCTTAACAATTTTTAATGTATCTCACATTGCCATATAGCATAAACCGCGTGTTTAATTGTACATCATAAATGCGTGATACCTAGTATATTTATACACTATTTAATTATGTGTACTTACAATAACTTGTCTAGTCACATCGCAAAAATGTTTTAAACGTCAATTATTATTGATTAGGACATCAAATACGGAATTTTGGCATTAGTATGTATGCAGCTAAACTTTGACATGAACACCCAATGGACCGAGGTGTTAATTTAATAATACGTATATCTCATTTCAATGTTTTATTCCATTTATAAAGATAATCCTCTTACATAGAAAAATTATCATTAAAACATATATAACATAAACTAATAAATGTGTATGATTTATGGTGTGAATACGATATCTAATGAAGTAAAAGATGTCATCAATGCTCTAATAATACTGGTGGTATTGGTACAAAAATTTATAATAGGATTGGAAAATTACTACATGTTCAAACATATCATACTAGCTTTAGTTTAAAGTTCAAACAATTTATTCATGTGCTATCAATTGTACGTAAGTGTATGTGTCCTAAAGATATGAGAAAGTTATGAGTTGAGATGATGGTTTGAATATATTTCGATGGATGAAATTTTTGTGGCATGTAGATCGTCTTTTATTCGTTTTGATTTTTTTGCCATTTTTTCATTTCTTCTTTAATTGACACTTATGTTCAACTAATTTATACTATTCTCTAAGAACAAAAGAGAAAGCTAATGTTTTAAAAATGCTAGTCTGTAAGGTTGAGTTCGTTCGTTTGTCGACTAGGAAAAATTCCCTATCGATAAGTTTGGCTAATCAAACTAAATAAAGCTATTCATCTTACTAAACGAAACATTCAAACCATCATCTCAACTCATAAGTTTATGGAACATTCATATGTTTGTTGATAATTGATAGTAGATGACTAAATAGTATGAACTCTGAAACCTAAGCAACTATGATGTATATTTATGTTTCAATAGGTAGTAATTGTACATCATATTATAAATTATACATTGGTACTATCATTATTATTAAAGCATTGATGACATCTTTTACTTCATTGGATATTTTACCAACACCATAGATCATACTCATTTGTTAATTTATATGTCATAAGTAGGCTCATTCGGAAAAGTAATATGACTAAAAACATTGAAAATGTGGTATACATATTCCATTCGCAACTCAATATGTCTAGTGTTCGTGTAACAATCCAAAATTTTTGTCATTTGATTTTAAATGTTTAATTAATTTTAAAATATTTAAATAATTGGATTTTTGAATTTAATAACTTATAATTAAAATATTGTAATCATTTAAATATTTGAATTACGAATTAAATATTAATCAAATGGATTTAATAATTTTATTTAACTCCTTTTAATTAATAAATACTATTGGTGAATTCGATTTAAAAATTTATTTACAAAAATAAATAGTCGGATAAATATCAATAATTGGATCAAAAATATAAAATGATATTTAAATCAGTGAAAATAGCATCCCGGTGCGCTGTCTCTGATTTTGACGAAACTTGTGCCATTAGATCCGGAATAATACATTGTTTTATACCGTCGAGTTTTGTAATGGTTAGACGTACCGTTTGGTTGTGTGAGCTCGAAACGCATAGCGATTAATTTTAAATATAATTTGATTTTAAATGCTAACTTCTGTGTACTTTGGAATTTGGTCTCGAAACTAGTTCCATTGAGTTCGAAATATGGGTATAATATAGAACGCCAGTCGGCACGCTTCGATTGGAGTTCGAGTTTTTTGGGTAAGTTATGTTGAATAATTTCGAATAAAATAAATATATACTCTATTTTATAGCCCATGCCCATTCATTCATGCCCATATTCCTCTGTACGCTTGCCCATACCCTTGCATGACGATCTTTCTTCCTTCTTCTTTAATATGGCCTGTAATCTCAAAAATAGAAAATCTGTAAACTTTGAAAATCAAAGTACGCTATGCCACAAGTGAATCAGATAACAGTGATCATACAATATAAGATAGATTTTATGTTATCTTAATATTTACCACTATTTCACATAACATATGGAGAAATAATCTGTTGTTTGACATACCTGAAATCTCAATGTTCATGCTTGTCATTCATACAACATTTTATTTGTTGTCTGATTGAAATTATAAAAAAAATTAGTTTCGGCTCCACCAATATTTTGGTTTCCCTCTCAATAATTTTATGGTCGCTGGTTCTTTTAATTATTTCCCTCTTCTATTTCTCTCATTCCATTTTTCCCTCTTCGAAGTCAAATAAACAATTAAACCCCTCATCCCGTTTTCTCCCAATACTCTCTCAATCTCAAAATTAAACCAAATCTTCTGGAACTAAGGTTTCAATCGGAAGAACCCAAATCTCGCCTTATCGATCGATCTATTGCCTTCAATCGGAAGAACCCTAATCTCGCTTTGTCGATCGATCTTCTGGAATTAGGGTTTCAATTGGTCGAGTTCTTTTAATATGAGAATTGGTATGCTTTTTCTGATTTGGATTTTGATTTCTGCCTTTCTGAACTCGACAAATTATTATCGATGATGATAATGGATATATATATGAATTGCCTTTTGTACATGAGTATGATCTAGTTCATATCAAATAATTTGAGACTTCCATGTATATACATACATACTTATGTATGTATATATGTGTGAATGTTGCTTTTGCACTGTGATTTCTTGTTATGTTGTCTTGGTTCATTCATACTCATGTGTATGTATGTTTATATATATCTGCATATTATTTGTGAACTTCCGCATATATACATACATACATATGTATGTACATATGTGTGAAAGTTCTTATATCTGCATATATATATATATATATATATATATATATATATGTGAACTACCATTTGTACATGAGTATGATCTGGTTCAATTGCAAATATTGTTTCAATTCAGTTCTTGTATATACTTATATGTACATATATATATGCTTGTGTATACTTGTATGTGCTTGTATAACTTGTATACACTTGTATACACTTGTATATACTTGTATATTCATATTCACACTCGAGTTGCCTTGAGCCTGAATCATTTTGAGGTTTAGTTGAACTTGTTTTCACTTTTGAACCATTTTGAGTTTTTGAACCATTTTGAGTTGAACTTGTTTTCAGTACATAAATAATATGTGCACCGAGTTAGTTTCTTGATGCATATGCTATTGAGTTGCAGTTGTATGTATCTCCTCTTGATACACTGTGTGTCTGCCTGAATCTAATTTCCATCTTATTGCATGTTCAATATGAATCACAATTCATGCTTGTTATTGCATTAGTATTGACCTGCTATACATGTACATGCATTTTTGTTCATGCTGAATTTATATTCTAGCCTGAATCTGATTTTCGTTTTATTTCATTTTGGTTTACTAATTCGAGCTTATGCACTAGCGTTCGTTGCACCATATTCTGGTCTTCACTTCTGTTGAACTATCCCTTTGGTGATGTTCACTACACTTGTGTTCGCTGCACTATATTCCGGTCTTCACTTGTATTCGCTGCAACATATATGCATGCATACATATGTATGTATATATGTATGACTGTGTAATGTTGAATGTCTTATGTACACTGCTTGGTTTGACCTTGTGCATACTTGTCTATGAGATTGGATTGAGGCTCAGCCTTGTGATATTCACAGTAATACACTGTGCATATCATAAATTGTCCATGCACATTTATATTTGTCCCTGTCTAAAACATTAAGAAAAACAAACCCATAAACTGAGGCAATATTAATATTCAAATTTTATTTTATTTTTGCAATTTAGGTTTGTTTCTTTTTCCATTTTACTACATTGTTTATTTGACAGGTATAGGGGATGGCTGGATGTAAGCTGGAGCAAGCAAATCAAGATCAACATAAAAAATAAACTTGTGTGAGTGTGAGTGAGTGTGGATAAAAGAGATGTTGTATTTGAGAGTGTACAAAAATGTTGTATACATGAGAGTGATAGTGAAAGTTGTATTTGAAAATGTAGGTAGATTGATAGTGAAAATTTTATTGTATTTGAATTTGAAATAAAATATTTGTTTAAATAAAATATTTGAATTTCATTTCGTGAACAATTATCATATCAGTCAATATTTATATGTTGTCTAATAAGAATTTCTAGAAATGATACTATAATATCAGACAACATATGGATTTTTTTGTCGTGCTAGTGCATATCAGACAACGGGGTATCTCTGTGGTTTGATGTGCAATGAGATGGCACGGGATTTAACAACAATTAGATATGGAATCAGACAATTGAGCATATCCGTCGTCTAATGCTTCTTTCCAATGATGATAAAAATGTATGCTCCAATAAAAATCACGGTTCTTGATTTGTTGAATCCATATCAGGTAGAGCTTTGATTCCATGGTATTGTTTTTGAGTGCGGCAGTTTGGAGGAGGGTCCGACGTGAGAAGCTATGAATCAGGGTTAGTGATTTAGGAAGGATTAGTCATCGATAGATGGATTGAAGTTTGGATTTGGATTCAGCATAGAAATTAGCATCTTCTGATTGTTTTTGGCATGAGCAATTAAGGGAAGGTGGATGCGTCATTTGGGAGGGGGGCTATAGAGGCTGTATGAGGATTGATTTTGAGGGGAAGGTGCGAACGTGGCATTGTCATGATGGGCAAGTGTGGTTTGAGGAGAGAGAGCCAATGGTGAAAACGGTTCGTTAAATGGATGTCTGGAGCTCCGTATCTGTCGAAATTTATGCACGACCATGGTGGGTTGTGATATCCTGTACATGAATGTAATTAGCAAAAGCGGAAGAAGAGGGATTAGAGTTAAGTAGGGGTTTGATTATTTAAATTAAGTAATTAGTGGTTTAATTTAATTATTTAAATTCGAAAACTTATAAAATGTGTATCACTCATACGAGGTTGGATTCGAACGTCGTCTTTAGCATTGGACTCGTAACGACGATGGCTACGCAATGGAGTTGGTTTGGTTGGATTTGAAGCTAGTGGGAATTTTAGATAAATTTGAACGCCCATTCAGTTTTAGTCCACATTGGAACGGTTCGATGAAAATTGGAATCAATGTGAATTTAACTCACATTCAATTTTATTATATCATATCTATGTTGCTATGAACTATTATTGATTACTTAGATGGTTTTTTTAAATTGTTTGATGGATTATTTGGTTGAATTTCCATTTGGAAAATGGATGACATATTAACTTGATTGTTATGAACCCATATGATTATATATAAGTCCTTAACCACTATTTTGCAGGGAGAATTTATAGAGAGACCCTGAGGGGTTTCTTATCAATAATTATTTATCTACATCCTTATGCTGTTATAGTGATATTTAATTGAAATAAATCATGATATTCCATTTAAATTGTTTAAATGTCGTTATATTGATTTTCGATATATTGTCATTTATTGATTTTCATCCCCAAAACCCTATTATGTGCGTTTTAAACTTGAACTTGCGTTTTCACTAAACAGGATTTTAAAATTCATTAATCATATTAATTTATGATATTTTAAATTACTTAGTCATTTTAATTAATGGTTATTTAAATTAATTAATCATTTAACTAATGGTTTTGAAACTAATTAACAAATTTAATTAATGATGTTTAAAATTAGTTATCTTTAGATTTAATTAATCATTTTTGCTAACAATGTTTTATACTTAATTACTCGTTTTAACTAATGATTATTTGAGTTTAATTAATTATTTTAATTAATGATAATGGAGTTTAACTATTCATTTTAATTAATGATATTTGAAATTAACAATCATTTTAATTAATGATGTTTAAAAGTAATAATCATTTTAAATAATGATATTTGAATTTAATTAATCATTTTTAATAATGCGTTTGAAATTAATTACTCTTTTTTATTAATGAGATTTGAATTTAAAATAGATCATTTTAACTAATGATATTGAACTTTAATTAATCATTTTTATTAATGATTATTTTAAATTTAATTAATTGTTTTAATTAATAGTGTTTTGAAATTTAGTTAATCATCTTAATTAATGATGTTTGAATTTAACTAAATTAATGATATTTGAAATATGATAAATCATTTAACTAACGATTATTTGAATTTAATTAATTGTATTTAAAATTTATTCATCATTTTAACTAATGATGTATGAGATTAATTATTCATTTTAGTTCATGATTATTTGAATTTAATAAACCTTTTTAATTAATGATATTTAAAGTAAATCAATTTAATAAAAGTGATTAAAGTGAATTAACGAATTTGATGAAAGTGTTTTAAAGTTAATAAACCGATCTAATAAAGTTTTTAAAATTAATTTGCCGATGGTATAAAAGTGTTTGGAAATAATTAACTATTTTATTAAAGATAACGGATTTGTTTATTTAAAAGAGATTATAAATGTGATTAGTTATCTTTTGGGATAATTAATATTGTTTTAAATTTATAAAGGTATTTAAATTGTTTTATTTTCTTTTAGGATAATAAATATTGTTTAAATTTACAAATCATGGTTTCAAATGAGAAAATCCTTTAAAGCAATTATTTATAAATAAAGTTAAGTGTAAATTGTTTGGGTTATAGTAAAAAATGTTTTAAAGACATTTGTTTTTTACCCATTTTTAATACACTTAGTATTATAAAATTTGTCTATTAAAATAACATTTTAAAAGGTATTTCTAAAAGTGTTTTACCAATACTGTAATATGGAAAGCAAGCACCGGTTTAGTTTTTAAAAGTAAATTCCGATTTTGGTTATGGAAAAGTAGTTCCGCAATGGATATCGCTTATATAGAAAGGATTTAGTCAAAATTTTAACGCTAAACGTCGGGGCTTGGACTCATTTCTATCTTGAAGGTTAAAAATGATGTCAAGCCGATGCCTAGAGGTAATACTACCTCAACTTACCTGGCTTCATTTTCAATCGAGGGATAACACTTGTTTGGAATCGATGAGTAGTGGTAAATATATGAAATTTAACTTCCATATACGATCATTTTAATTATCCCCAATAGTTGATTTATTAACTATCAGATTTAGCTTTTTTCTTGGTATATCGTCACCTTTAAAATGATTTGCTGCTCTTTTGAATTTTATTATCCTTTGTCAGAAATGATTAAACCCAAAGCGTGAGAGGAAGCCAAGCTATGTGGGTTTGATCCCATTAGGATAGTTCCACATCTCATCTAGGTTGGATTCGGTTGTGCACTTAGATATAGAAATATTTGGATTCTCAGTAAGGTTGGCAGGTTCCGGCTTGGACATGTTCGAGAAGTGTCATAGAGTAATGTGCTTCTCAGAAGTATATTACTAGAGGTATAATGCAAGGGGGATGCACCTTCCTAGTCATTTGTTGGAAAATTTCCTTTTTTTATTTGATTTGAACCTTTGAATCTATTTTTTCTTTAATTGCAACGAGGAGAGTCAACCACTCTTCGTAGGTTTAATTAATTGTTTTGTCAATTCTATCAATTTTGCACTGTTATCTTGTTTTATCCATTCCATCCAATTTGGATTTTGCTCGGATTATTTTCATTCTTTCAAGTCTGGTTTTAATTCTATTTATGCCCATTCTTATTTGAATTTGTTTCCTATTATTTATCTCTACTCATTCCTGTATGGATGTTATTCTTGTGAGGTAAAATCTCATTCCGCGTTAACAGCGTGTTCTTACAGAACTTTTATATGTTCCCCATTATTTGAGTTTTCCCACACTGGTATTTCCAAACTGATTAGGCGGTTATTTTATTATAATGTTTGGGTCAGACCGAGTATTTTTTCAATTTGGCTTTGGTGTTATAGAGATCTTGGAGAGGAGCTGGAGGTTCACATATAGTAGTGTTTTATTTTCCGCTGTATTATAGTGTATCCACATTATCAATTGAAAGGCCGGGATTTTATAACTATCCAACTGATAAGATTTGTTTTTAACTCCGATGTACTTTGTATTTTGGAGTGGCAGTTTTTACTATCCTTGTTAAATTATATATTGTCGATTTCGCTATGAGATTCTGATTTTCTCTGTTCACTGTTCTTTTCTTTTTATTTAACCTAACAATCTGCCCTTTTGTTAATTGGATCTTCGACATTTGAACAAAGTGGTAGTATTCGGTGTCGACTTTCGATGGTCAAAAAGGCGGGTCGTTACAGTTCATAAAATTTAGTTGTATTCATGAATATGCTAAAACTCCATATTTGATTCCAAATCTCCTTAGGATAAATGTTTAAATCTTTTATGCGATATGGCTTGTAAAATTCACAAAATTGTATGGTGTTTCGGTGTATTTAGTATCATGCATCGGTGATGGCTCATGTACACACGTTTTTCGTGTTATATGGTAATACAAATACATTAGTGTATATTGATTAAAACCATTATGTAATATATTGAAATGTTTATATCTTTCATCACACATGCATTATTTATTTTTCAAAAATACAACATTTGTAGATAATTAAATTCTTCATGTCACGTTTTTAGACAGTTGTTCTCTTGGTGACAAATTTTAATGGTTATTTGAACTATTAAAAAATTTAATGTCTATATCTATAATTCGTTTTTCAAATGAACTTATCTTACAAATTTTTGTACCTACAATGTGAATATCATTAGAGATTGGTAGCTACGTCTTTCGCTTCAATAGATATTTTATCTACACAATGAATCACACTCGTTTATTGATCTATAATAATTTGTTTGTGGGTAATTTGAAAAGTAAGAGGTTAGCATAATTTTATAGATAAAATATTGAAGGAACATGAAATATGCTTATTATTCCACAGATAACCCATTCCATAATTAGGCTTTGTGTATGTTTTGTTGTATTCATGAAGATTAAGGAATGCCAATGTTCCATATTTGATAATACACATTCATAAGAATATAAATGCATGTTTTAACTTTTCTAAATATGGATAAATAATTATTATTAAATACACAATATTATAGGGTAGTATATTTGGTATCATACGTCTCTAGCGATTCATATCCAGCATGTGTTGCATGTTCTATGCTCATACAAGATAGATTAGATTATGCTAATTGAAAATCACATCTTGTATCTTATTTCACATCATACAATACTTGAGTATACATAATATTATTTTTACAAAAAATACATAATATTTTTGGATAAACATTGATGAAGCCTTTTTATCACAATTTTCAAATATTATCCTTGAAAACAAATTCAAATGGTTAAAAATCATTTTTTCAAACTCAATTGGATCAAAAATATTTTACATGCAAAAAAGAAGGATAAAATTTCTTGCATCAAAGAATTTACATCAATGGTTAGTATAAAAATTGCAAATGTTCGCATAATTTATCCTAATATATACAATATAATGAACTAAATTAATAGTATTTTTGAAACTAGTACACGTGCACGTGTGTTAATACTATATTTGAAACACAATGATTATTTTGCCTTTTAGGTAAGAGATCTATAAGAATGAGTATGTTATATTTACATCCACGGTATGAATCAGTTCATCCACCCTACTTTTAGGCATAATTTGCCTTTTGCGCTAAATATAAATTTATTTAGTTTATCCACCTGTTTTTTGTTTTTTCTTCACGTAGTCCCTTTTTTCTTAGAGCTATGAGTGTGCTCAAAGTTGTCCCTCCAATATTGTTGAATATCGCTTTTCTCAACAACATCACAAATAATCAGTGAATAATTTTTATATTTAATGTGAAGAGTTGCGTTTGAGAACCATCTTAATCTTTTTCGAATTATGAAGCTCCACTGTTAAAATCCTCATCACCCTTTTCTTTGACTTGTCTTATAATACTTAATAAACTCATCATCCCAAAATAGAAGAACGTTTAGCAATTTAGTAAGAGGGTTAGAGAACTTTGGAGTTAAGAAACAATTTCAATGCATAGAGAAGAAAGCATCAATCCAGTGAAATAACAGAAGTAAATAATTTTGATGTAGGGGTTTATATGAGATCGTTATGCTAAATTTGGATAGTAATGAGAGCTAATTTTGATTTAGGGTAAACAACTTTAATGTAAGTTTTGTTGAAAGCTAACGCTTCAAATTACTTTCCATTTATGTTGTTGAATCATTTATATTTATAATTCATTCCCATCACTTGTTTATACATTTATAACATTCATTTTGATCCAGCAAGAGTTATTTTGTTAAAGGAGAAAAAATAAAAAAAATGGACATTTCAATTGATTAATCAATTAATGCACATGTGGATTAACTAAACATTATTCCATAAATTAACTTAGATGCAGATTAACTGACGGAAATTGTGGATAGATATATGTAATGACCTGGATTTTTAGCCATCTGATATTGGGTAATTAATTAAATTTAAAATTTTGAAATATTAATTTTTTTAGTCGAATAGACGAATATTCTGATATTTAAAATATCTGAATATATATTGATTAAAACTATATTTAATTTTAAAATATAACTTTCTGGATATGATAAATTTTATAGACATATGTATACAAACTCCACCATTAAAATCTAAGACAGAATATCCATATATGTGTATATATAAATATATACAAGCTTTGTGATGTTTACAAATATATATAAGTATATATGTGTATATATGCTTATAAAAATATTGTATATGTAAATAAATATATATGTACATGAATGTACAAACTTCATAATGGCAAAAGTTCAAACTCTTGACTATGTATATGTATATATGTTTATAAAAGAAGAGTATATATGAAAATCTAAATATGTATATATGTATATGTAAATATGTGAATACCTAAATGTATTTATGAATATGAATATATATATATATATATCTAAAGGTAATAGGTAAAAATGTAAAAAAATGTATACGATGACAAAAGATATATAAGTATAGATATATATATGTTAATATAAAAAATAGAGTATCTGGTGGTCGTGGTGAGGCGTTGAGTGGGACTGGGTTCGTTCCAGTTTTGGCTGGAAGTTCGAATTTCGAACGAGGGGTGGTTATCGCGTGTTTTAGGTAGGGAAACAAGAGGTGGTGGTTGAGCGTGACTCGTGGGGATGGACGGCGGCAACACTGGTTGGCCAGAGGTGGCGTACATGTGCACGCGTTCGTTCACTGCTTCGTGCATTTTGTATAAAGCCTGGAAAGGAAGAGTGGGAAGAAGAAGGAGGGGATTGGGGCCGGGTTTTGTTTACTGGGCCGAGTTTTTTTTAATTAAGTAAATTAACATTTATTTTTTATATTAATAATCTTTAAATTTAAAACATTGTTTTATCAATTCATTTAAAACCCAATCAACGTGAAAGTTTTTGCATTGTGATCATATCAACTAGTTTTATATTCTAAAATATTTTGTTAATTTGCGGTAATATAAAATTAGGTTATTTATAATAGTTTAAGAGAATAAATAGTTAAAGTTTTAATTGATTTAATCTTATATTAATTAATAAATTAGTTATTAAATGGATTGTTAAATTTTAATTTACTAATAACAAATCGTTTTATAATTTCTTTATTTTATAAGTAATTTGGATTAAAAAAATATAAATAGATTCAGTTAATTGAAGTCAATTAAATTCTGGTTTGCAAATTGTTTAATATTAATTATTGATCATTAATTTAGTAATGATCTATGCTTTAGCTTTATTGCTCTTGGATATTACTTCAATTGTTCTTTGTCTGTGTCATTTAGTAGCCAAACCGGTTAAAATGTTAAAATAAAACATCGACACATTTTATTTGAAATGGATATATGTAATAAATTTCCGTATGTCAATGTTGACACCTTGAATTTGAATTGTTTATTTAAAACGACTTGGACATTTAAAATTTATCGTTTTGAGTTTGAAGAGACCGGGATCGGATATATGCATTATTCGGAACCGCTTCGATCCAATAACCATCACGAACCTTTACGGTTTTGATTTTAAAGCCCAGTATGCTGGAATTTAAATTAATGTAACAAAATCGGCTTTTTCAATAAGTATGGTACTTAGGTACTATTATAATATCACCGGATTTTCTATAAAAGTGTTTTGGTTATCATAAGATAAAAATCCATCGTGTTTATATATGATGCGGTAGTACGAGTTACCTTGGTTTTTCGAAAGACTTTGATACCTTTAGTAGTTCAATTTAAGTGTGTTTTACTCACGGTGGTTTCCAGACAGACTCGGGTGTTACTTTATTGTAATGCTCGGGTCAGACCGAGTATTACAGATTCAAATTAGGATGCTTTCGGAGCTCAGGAGACGAGCTGGATGGTAGAGGCGTATTACGCGTATTTAATTACATTCCGCTGTGTATTGTACGTTGTATATTCAGCATTTTAAGGACAAGTTATTATAACTGTCCAGATTTATATGTTGATGATTGTACTCTAATAATTTGTATGTATATCAACAGTTACAGTTTTTTTGTTTTGTATAAAAAGCTGTTATTGTATATTATATTTCTTCCGCTGTGTTTGTGAGATTCTGCGTTGTTATTATTTCTGTTTCTTCTTCTATCTCTTTCTACTTAACCCTAACAACCTGGTATTTCCAGCACTCGATTGTTCGGCGCTCTATACAGTGAACATATTAGTGTCGATTTTCGAGGGTCGAAAATCACCCAGTTGTTACAATATAGAAGTTACCATAAGAATGACAGCCATCTCAAATTTATGTTTTGAGAAATCTGAATTAACCAGCATGCTCCATTTCATAAAGTCATACAAGGGAACATAATTTATTTTCTAAAAATGTACAAATGCATGCAAATAAACATAGCCTGTATTAAAGTGGGTATTAATTACTTTACACAGAATAGTTCTAAGGATGTAACATAGAACAAAAGGTATGTTAGCTCTCAAAAACTGCTATTAATGTAGGGGGTACATGCAGTGAAAAATAGAACAACTATAACCATAATTATTATCTCCAGGTTATTATGTTTATCCAGATAAAGTAACAAAAGTAAACAACAACCTTATTCTCATTATTCAGTTTTCGGATGTTTGAATTTTAGATATTATACTACTTAACGATGAATTTATCTCTCTTTCTCTAATTATAAATGAGATCAGCTCAACTCATCACAATATACAATTATATATTTGGTTTAGCTAAACCACGCATTTTACAGTAGTTTAGATTATTTTATGGTTAATTTAGAAAATAATAAGTTGATAACTAAAGTAAAGAACCACCAGCTTAAGTGGTAAGATACCTAGATAGTTGTTCTAGAGTTCTTGGTTCGATACTCCGAGACACCAAGATGAGTGTTTTGCTTAAATTATTTTATAAAAAAGATAACTAAAGCAATCAATCAATGAGTCTGTTAAACTGTAGACATATCGTTTAAACTAGTATAATCATACACACAGAAAATCATGTCATATTCTTCTTTCATCCATTTAGAAAAAGATTGTTTGGGTAAAAAAACTGAAAAAGGTAAATGAAATACATCATGCTTGACAAACTTTAATTGATTTGTTGTAATTATTACGAACTTAATAGTTATGTTTATCATAAACTTTATTAATATATAATTGGAATAGAAACAAAAAATTTTGGTCCAACCTTGAACTTTCTAAAAATGTTCCTACACACAAATACACACACATATATAATTGTTATTCCAAATGGTCACCTATTCAAAGTTATAAAACCAACCTACGATTACTGTAGACATATTCAAACTCAAATGTCGATTCCAATTATTCCTACAGTTGAATTGTTCAAATGTAATTGTGATTAAACTTACGAGAGCAGTTCAAATTATGGCTACATTATAATAGATAGGCAAGATCATTCCAGATAAATCAACCAATCTACAAATATTGGTAATCACTTTTCCTTTCATTTATCATTTGTTAGTTATTCACAATTACACATTCCCTTATTCTAAATTTATTAAAGTATATAAATCATTTTGAAGCAACTCAACTAAAGGTACGAAAATTTACAGACAGTATGTATGCTTTCTATTTGTAAATTAGTACTGCTTTGTTATATCATATGCCTATGCACATTTTAGATTTAAATCGTAAATAAAAGCACAACCTCATTTAATATTTCAAAATTAAAAAAATTTAATCCATATGGTAGTTTTCTTCTTGTACAGTTATCTCAAACCGCACCTACGTGAGCAGTTTTTAATAAATAAACCAGATAAGATTACTAAACATTTTAAAAAATAAAATTTGCCTCACTGTTGATGTAGCTATCACGTTATTATAAGCTATGGAAATATATAATTATCTTAGTTGGATTTTGTTTTTGACCGCATAAAAGTTTGTTTCCTTTTTTATAATTTAGGTAGTGTAACGACCCGTATTTTTACGGATCGACAAGTTCGTCAAAATCTGGAATTTTTGCATTTTTAAGTCATTTCAGATTTTTGGGGAAATTTGTCTAAGTCCTAGGTCGTGGACGACCTAAGAGCTAAGTCGTGACCGAGTTAAGGACTTCGGCGAGTTAGTGTTAGGTCGTGGGTTAGTTGGAGCGACCTATAGAATTGTGCAACCTAGGATTTAGTTAAGTAATTAGGTCGGCAGGGCGAGTTAACGACCTAAAGACTGACCGACTTAAGAGGTCTAGGCGACCTAAGGAAGAGTAGTGGGCGACCTAAGTATTCTGGGGTTAGGTCGTGGGGTAGAGTTAGGTCGGCAACGACCTAAGGAATGTGGTGAGCGACCTAAGTGAAGTATTGGATAGTTAAGTCGTCTAGACGACTTAGTAGATAGGTCGTATCCCAGTTTGTTCGCGACTTATGTTAGGTCGCGTAGATGTTTAAGGGTTTAGGTCGTAGACGACCTAAGAGATAGGAGACTTAAGAGTTTCTGGCGAGTTAAGGTTTCGAGCGACCTATAGGATGTACTTAGTATAGTTAGGTCGGCAACGACCTAGAGGAGTTGGGATAGCAGGTTAGCGACTTAGTAGTTAAGTCGTTGGACGACCTAAGGGGTTAGTATCTTGTTGTATTGGCTAAGTCTTAGGTCGCGTATTGGCTTAAGTGTTAGGTCGCGAGATTGTTAAGTCGCGCATAGGCTAAGTCGTTAGGTCGAAGACTGTTAGGTCGCGTGGGTTGCTGAGTTGTTAGGTCGCAAGGTTTTATAAGTCGTAGGTCGTAGAGAGGCAGTCTGTGTTAGGTCGCTGGGTTTCGTCTAAGTGTTAAGTCGTGCATAGTTAAGTCGCGCAGTGTTAAGTCGAATGGTGCTAAGTTGTTAAGTCGTCCAGGCGACTTAGGAGTGAAGCGCGCATAAGTTAGGTCGGAGGCTCTGTTAAGTCGTAGGGGTTTTTAGGTCGTAGGTCGGCATAGTGTTAAGTCGGCAGCGACTTAAGGAGATAGCCGAGTTACGACTTAAGGGCAGTTTTCAGCTATAAATAGGAGAGCTTCTCTTCATTTTTGGGATCCGGATTTTGAAGCGACGAAGTGCTGCCATTTTGAGAGCTCGACTTCTACACTTCTTCACTTCTTTTCTCCACTCTAATCTAGTGCTTCCATCCATCCAAATCGAAGATCAAGATTGAAGATTCAAGAGCTTAGATTGAAGATCTTCATCTTTTCAAGAGAGATTTCTTCGTTTGAAGTGAGATCTTGTCGGATCTAGCTTCGTTCTTCGCTGTCCAGATCTGAAGTTGTTATCTTTTGGATTGTTTAGGTGATTAGGTGAGTGGTGATTATCTCTCACACGGATCCAAAGGAGTATATCGGATTGTTGGCTCGATTTGGTGTTAAAATAGAGATTTCCATGCATTTTCTTCATCCTATGTATAGATCCATATAGATCCATTGCTCATGATGATGTTACATCCATTTTATCATATGTTAACCTATGCAAGTTCATTCATCAAGTTGGTAGAGGTATAATCCATGTTTTCATGCTTATTGGACTTTCAACTCTTTAATTACGAAAATGCCATTATTGTTATAATTGTCTACTTAGATCATTTTTGAATGCTTGATTGCTTGGATTGATGTTTGATTTGATTGATTGTTATGAACTAGATGATTGGTGATTAGATTTAGATCGAAGGTGATTCAAAAGCTAAGGGAAAGGCTCTTGTATTGGAAAAGCTGCTCGTGGCATATGTAGCGGGATGATGAAGCTCCTATGCATAGATTTGATGATGTGAAGTTGAGATGAAGCTTTGCGAGGATGTAATGAAGCGAGGCATCATATGATGAAGACTTGGTCTAATCCAGGCGGGATCATTCCAAGCATGTTGATAACTCGGTGATATGATTCGAGTTGAGGATAATGGATGCTCGAGAGGCGCTTGAGCTAGTATGGCAATAGTCGTCGAGGAGGATGACTAGGAGGTTGAGATCGCATCGTTGTTGAAGGTTCTAGCATGCTCTAAGCAAGAGTACATGGGGACGCCCAAAAGACTAAGTTGATGGTCGAGTACTCTGGGTAGATTCGATAATCCTAGGCACGGGTCACGATGACGTGCGGGAGTTATGTCTAGAACCGGGGTTACCATTAGCCCTTGACGGACGGCTGAAAGAATGTGCCGGTCATTCAATTAACGGTGATATCGCAACAATGATAACAGTGATAGCCGAGTCATGGATGTTTGGTTGTATCGTCATTCGGTCTCAAGAGCGGTATTTCCTGGGTGCTTATCTGACCTTGGTTTTAGACCTTGGGATTTGTACTTGGAAAACATCGCTCTTGACTCGAGTGACAATTGCTTTACTTTAAATTGTATGCTCTGCTATGTTTGCTTCTGCTTAGTGTGTGTCCGGGGGCTATCACTGTAGAATGAGGTTGGAGTGGGAGGGTTGTATTCCTATTCCTTTTCCTTTATGCTCTTTTGGTATGTTGTTAGTTAATTTACTGCTCACTAAGACTGTTGTCTGACTCAAGGCTTTATGTTTTAATTCTTATTGCCTTGGGCTGTTCGTCCATTTTGGGACGGGCAGACTAGGTAGCAGGTGACAGGTGCTGTTCTCTTCTCACGATGCTGATATCGAAGACGAGCTGGAGGGTTGCATATTATCTTCTTATTATATGTACTGGATATTCCGCTGTTTTGTTTTGTTTTCTCTGAGAGATATGTAGTGAGGCTGGATGTATTGACTATGTGGATGCTTGTATTCAACTATTATGGAGTTTTATATGATGTCATTTTGTTCTGTAAAGCTTCACTATACATATGTTCTATTGTATTTTGTCCATGCGCTGTGAGTAATACGATAGATTCTTTCATTTTAAATCTTACCTTGACAATCGTCCATGGTCGCCTGGCACACTTTACAGCGCACTTTCTCTAGATTCGGTGCAGGGGTCATGGGCGGTCGTCACATTTGGTATCAGAGCATTGGTTAATCGATTTTACCCAACGCTCGCTGTCGTAACTAAGTATGAGAGACGTAATTGTAATTTGATGGATGATTACTATATATAATATAGTAGTTTAGCAGTAAGTTAGCCCTTTATGCAGTTGTTTCTCTAGATGTTCTAATCATTCCTTTTTATAGATATTAAGAATGAGTCAAGGAGGGAGACCAGCTGCTAGGGAAGGCCGTGCTACTGAAGGGGCTGCTGATTATGTTGCTATGTTCGAAACCATGATGACTTCGATCAGGAGAAGGATGTCAGCCCCGGGGCCATCAGTAGATGTTGGAGATCAAGTACAGGCTCCAAGATTGATGGATCACTTGGACGATTCATTTAGGAAGCTTGTGGAGGAAGCTCTCAGACATGAGAATCTATTTCCTAAGGAAGGATCTGTTGTTGCTGTGACCAGGGAAGAGTCTAAACCCCAGCAGGGTAGAAACAAGAAGAGGAAGCAGCAGCAGCAGAAGGGTAAGGATGGTCAGAAGAAGCCGAAAGGCGAAGTGACTTGCTACAACTGTCAGCAGAAAGGCCATCTCTCCAAGGATTGCAAGAATCCGAAGGCACCGGCGAAGTGCCACAACTGTGACAAGCCAGGGCATTTCAGGAAGAATTGTCCAGAACCGAGTAGGGACAAGCAGATTGTGCAGGCTTATGCTTTGGGAGCTGTTCCGTCATCTTCAAAAGCTCCTACCGCAGAAGAGAAGGGAAAGAGTGTGGTGGTTCAAGGTACTCTTTTCCTATGAGGTGTTCCAGTTAGAGTCTTGTTTGATACCGGAGCGTCGCACTCGTTTGTATGTAGTGAACTTGTAGGCCGGTTAGGTTTGGAACCGGGTATTGTTGATAGGCCATTGGTTGTGACTAATCCAGTTGGGGGTTCGTCTTGTTTGTGTATGTTATGCCGTGGTCTAGTTGTGTCGAGTCATGGTTGCTCTTTTGTTTGTGATTGTTTTGTTCTGAACTTTGCGGGGTTCGGAATTATCTTGGGTATGGACTGGCTTAGGAAGTATGCGGCTAAGGTTGACTGTGAGAGGCTGGAGGTGACAGTCGAGAATGTGGAGGGGCGAAAGATTGTGATACGATGTAAGCATGAAGAAGGCGTCTTCATGAGCTTCATGTATTCGCTAGTTGTTCCACGGGATGGACTGTCATCAGTGCCGATCGCTAATGGATTCGAGGATGTCTTTGACGAAGTCAAAGGGTTGCCGCCGCATAGAGAGATCGAGTTTCGTATAGATCTAGTTGAAGGAGCCAGACCTGTTGTGATGCCTCTTAGGCGGATGGCGCCTAGGGAACAGCAGGAGTTGAGGGTGCAAGTTGACGACCTTTTACAGAAAGGATTCATTCGGCGTAGTGTGTCCGAGTGGGGTGCACCAGTTGTGTTCGCAACCAAGGCAGATGGATCATTGAGATTGTGTGTCGATTATCGTAAGCTGAACAAGGTGACTAAGAAGAACAAGTATCCATTGCCAAGGATAGACGACTTGTTTGATCAGCTTCACGAAGCTAAGGTGTTTTCTCAAATGGATTTGGCAACGGGATTTCACCAGTTGAGAGTGGCTAAGGATAGTGTGCCGAAGACTGCTTTTAGGACACCATCCGGTTTCTTTGAGTGGCTGGTAATGCCGTTTGGATTGACTAACGCGCCAGCATATTTTGTGGATCTTATGAATAGAGTGTTCAGAGATCAGTTGAACAAGTTCGTACTTGTGTTCGTGGATGATATTCTGATTTATTCCAGAACGGAAGAAGAGCACAAGACGCACTTGCGTATTGTTTTGGAAATCTTGCGGAAACATCAGCTGAAGGCTAAGTTTTCGAAGTGTCACTTCTGGAAGAGTGAAGTGAGGTTCTTAGGCCATGTGATTTCTGGAAATGGAATAGCGGTTGATCCCGCTAAGGTGGCAGCAATCCAGGATTGGGTTAGACCTAAGAATGCGTCAGATGTGAGGAGTTTTCTTGGATTAGCAGGATATTATCGACGGTTTATCAAAGACTTCTCCAAGGTAGCTGCACCATTAACAGGATTGACGAAGAAGAACAAAGTGTTCAGTTGGGATGCTAAGTGTGAGCAAGCTTTCGGAATCCTGAAAGAGAGACTGACGAGTGCTCCTGTTTTGACTATTCCAAGTGGGAATGATGAGATGGTGGTTTACACCGATGCATGTGGTACTGGACTTGGAGCAGTGCTGATGCAGAAGGATAAAGTTGTTGCGTATGCCAGTCGACAACTGAAGCCGCATGAAAGGAATTACCCAACTCATGATTTGGAATTGGCGGCGATTGTATTTGCTCTGAAAATGTGGAGACATTATCTGTTGGGAGTTCGATTCGAGTTGTTTACGGATCATAAGTCGTTGAAGTATCTTTTCTCCCAGAAGGATTTGAATCTTCGGCAGCAACGTTGGCTAGAGTTTTTGGCATCGTATGACTTTGGTATAGCTTATACTCCGGGAAAAGGTAACGCAGTGGCTGATGCGTTAAGTCGGAGACATGCAGGATTGGGAGCCATGTTTTCAGAATGGAAGAGTCTCGAGTATTTAGCTGGGTTTGACTTCAGGCCTAGATGCGAATTGGAACCTGAGATGTTGGCAAACTTATCAATAAGACCCACTCTTGTGGAAAGGATTGGTGAGAGCCAAAAGCGAGATGGTAAGCTTGTCAAGATTATCCGTGAATTGGAATCTGGATTGGATCCAGAAAAGGATAAAGGATTCGAGGTCGATCGAGAGGGTTGGCTTCGGAAGCAAGGACGACTAGTTGTTCCCGATATAGATGAATTGAGGAGTGTGGTTCTGAAGGAAGGTCATCACTCGAAGTTGACAATACATCCAGGTGGAAATAAGATGTATCGGGATATGAAGAGAACCTACTACTGGGAAGGCATGAAGAAGGATGTTGGAGATTTCATTTCCAAGTGTATGAATTGCCAGTTGGTAAAAGCCGAACAGAAGAAGCCAAGCGGATTGCTTCAGCCATTAGAAGTTCCTACATGGAAGTGGGAACAAGTTTCGATGGATTTTATTGATGGATTGCCTAGAACCAGAACGGGAAATGAAGGGATTTGGGTCATTGTAGATCGTCTGACTAAGAGTGCACGATTCATTCCTGTTCGATCGACTAGGACTGCATCAAAGTTGGCTGAGTTGTATGTTAAGTGGATAGTTCGATTCCATGGTGTTCCGAAGAGTATAGTGAGCGATCGAGATCCATTGTTCACTAGTGGATTTTGGAAGAGCTTCCAGGAAGTGTTGGGAACCGAGTTGTGTTTGAGTACAGCTTATCACCCTCAAACAGATGGTCAGACTGAGAGAGTCAACCGAGTTTTGGAAGATCTCCTCAGAGCTTGTGTTTTGGATTTCGGAGGATCATGGGAAGATCACCTTCATTTGGTGGAGTTTGCCTACAACAATAGTTACCAGTCAAGCATTGGTATGGCACCGTATGAGGCATTGTATGGAAGACCGTGTAACTCTCCAACATGTTGGTTGGAAACTGGAGAAAAGATGATGCTTGGGCCAGAGATGATTCGTCAGACTTCAGATTGCATAGAGATCATTCGGCAACGAATGAAGGCAGCCCAAGACCGTCAGAAGAGTTATGCTGATAAACGTCGTAAGGATTTGGAGTTCGACGTAGGTGATATGGTTTTTGTGAAGATTTCTCCTCTGAAGAATGTTATTCGATTCGGGAAGAAAGGAAAATTGACTCCGAGATTTGTTGGACCATTCCTGATCATCGAGCGAATTGGAAAGCTCGCCTATAGACTGGAATTACCGGAGAAGATGTCGAGTGTGCACAATGTTTTTCACGTATCGTATCTACGGAAGTATGTGCATGACTCGAATGCAGTGGTTTCTGCTGATAGCTATGAAGATTTTGAAGTTGATCCAGTTGATAGAAGACCTCGTAAGCCACTTCGTGTTGTGGAAACCGACACGAAACAGCTTAGGAGGAAGGTAGTTAAGTTGCTCAAGATACAATGGAGTGATGATGATAACGACTGTACGTGGGAGGTGGAAGAGAGGATGAAAGCAGCTCATCCTGAACTCTTCAAGGTATGGCCCTAAGGTGTCGTGTCATCTCACGATATTGTAACTTGTTCTAATTTTAGAATTCTGTACGCTAAGTTAGAATTGGATGCATGGTTTGTTGATTGCTATGGATGGTAGGCGTACAGAATAGTTTTGATTGCTTGGAATTTCGGGGGCGAAATTCCTAAGGGGGAGAGAATGTAACGACCCGTATTTTTACGGATCGACAAGTTCGTCAAAATCTGGAATTTTTGCATTTTTAAGTCATTTCAGATTTTTGGGGAAATTTGTCTAAGTCCTAGGTCGTGGACGACCTAAGAGCTAAGTCGTGACCGAGTTAAGGACTTCGGCGAGTTAGTGTTAGGTCGTGGGTTAGTTGGAGCGACCTATAGAATTGTGCAACCTAGGATTTAGTTAAGTAATTAGGTCGGCAGGGCGAGTTAACGACCTAAAGACTGACCGACTTAAGAGGTCTAGGCGACCTAAGGAAGAGTAGTGGGCGACCTAAGTATTCTGGGGTTAGGTCGTGGGGTAGAGTTAGGTCGGCAACGACCTAAGGAATGTGGTGAGCGACCTAAGTGAAGTATTGGATAGTTAAGTCGTCTAGACGACTTAGTAGATAGGTCGTATCCCAGTTTGTTCGCGACTTATGTTAGGTCGCGTAGATGTTTAAGGGTTTAGGTCGTAGACGACCTAAGAGATAGGAGACTTAAGAGTTTCTGGCGAGTTAAGGTTTCGAGCGACCTATAGGATGTACTTAGTATAGTTAGGTCGGCAACGACCTAGAGGAGTTGGGATAGCAGGTTAGCGACTTAGTAGTTAAGTCGTTGGACGACCTAAGGGGTTAGTATCTTGTTGTATTGGCTAAGTCTTAGGTCGCGTATTGGCTTAAGTGTTAGGTCGCGAGATTGTTAAGTCGCGCATAGGCTAAGTCGTTAGGTCGAAGACTGTTAGGTCGCGTGGGTTGCTGAGTTGTTAGGTCGCAAGGTTTTATAAGTCGTAGGTCGTAGAGAGGCAGTCTGTGTTAGGTCGCTGGGTTTCGTCTAAGTGTTAAGTCGTGCATAGTTAAGTCGCGCAGTGTTAAGTCGAATGGTGCTAAGTTGTTAAGTCGTCCAGGCGACTTAGGAGTGAAGCGCGCATAAGTTAGGTCGGAGGCTCTGTTAAGTCGTAGGGGTTTTTAGGTCGTAGGTCGGCATAGTGTTAAGTCGGCAGCGACTTAAGGAGATAGCCGAGTTACGACTTAAGGGCAGTTTTCAGCTATAAATAGGAGAGCTTCTCTTCATTTTTGGGATCCGGATTTTGAAGCGACGAAGTGCTGCCATTTTGAGAGCTCGACTTCTACACTTCTTCACTTCTTTTCTCCACTCTAATCTAGTGCTTCCATCCATCCAAATCGAAGATCAAGATTGAAGATTCAAGAGCTTAGATTGAAGATCTTCATCTTTTCAAGAGAGATTTCTTCGTTTGAAGTGAGATCTTGTCGGATCTAGCTTCGTTCTTCGCTGTCCAGATCTGAAGTTGTTATCTTTTGGATTGTTTAGGTGATTAGGTGAGTGGTGATTATCTCTCACACGGATCCAAAGGAGTATATCGGATTGTTGGCTCGATTTGGTGTTAAAATAGAGATTTCCATGCATTTTCTTCATCCTATGTATAGATCCATATAGATCCATTGCTCATGATGATGTTACATCCATTTTATCATATGTTAACCTATGCAAGTTCATTCATCAAGTTGGTAGAGGTATAATCCATGTTTTCATGCTTATTGGACTTTCAACTCTTTAATTACGAAAATGCCATTATTGTTATAATTGTCTACTTAGATCATTTTTGAATGCTTGATTGCTTGGATTGATGTTTGATTTGATTGATTGTTATGAACTAGATGATTGGTGATTAGATTTAGATCGAAGGTGATTCGAAAGCTAAGGGAAAGGCTCTTGTATTGGAAAAGCTGCTCGTGGCATATGTAGCGGGATGATGAAGCTCCTATGCATAGATTTGATGATGTGAAGTTGAGATGAAGCTTTGCGAGGATGTAATGAAGCGAGGCATCATATGATGAAGACTTGGTCTAATCCAGGCGGGATCATTCCAAGCATGTTGATAACTCGGTGATATGATTCGAGTTGAGGATAATGGATGCTCGAGAGGCGCTTGAGCTAGTATGGCAATAGTCGTCGAGGAGGATGACTAGGAGGTTGAGATCGCATCGTTGTTGAAGGTTCTAGCATGCTCTAAGCAAGAGTACATGGGGACGCCCAAAAGACTAAGTTGATGGTCGAGTACTCTGGGTAGATTCGATAATCCTAGGCACGGGTCACGATGACGTGCGGGAGTTATGTCTAGAACCGGGGTTACCATTAGCCCTTGACGGACGGCTGAAAGAATGTGCCGGTCATTCAATTAACGGTGATATCGCAACAATGATAACAGTGATAGCCGAGTCATGGATGTTTGGTTGTATCGTCATTCGGTCTCAAGAGCGGTATTTCCTGGGTGCTTATCTAACCTTGGTTTTAGACCTTGGGATTTGTACTTGGAAAACATCGCTCTTGACTCGAGTGACAATTGCTTTACTTTAAATTGTATGCTCTGCTATGTTTGCTTCTGCTTAGTGTGTGTCCGGGGGCTATCACTGTAGAATGAGGTTGGAGTGGGAGGGTTGTATTCCTATTCCTTTTCCTTTATGCTCTTTTGGTATGTTGTTAGTTAATTTACTGCTCACTAAGACTGTTGTCTGACTCAAGGCTTTATGTTTTAATTCTTATTGCCTTGGGCTGTTCGTCCATTTTGGGACGGGCAGACTAGGTAGCAGGTGACAGGTGCTGTTCTCTTCTCACGATGCTGATATCGAAGACGAGCTGGAGGGTTGCATATTATCTTCTTATTATATGTACTGGATATTCCGCTGTTTTGTTTTGTTTTCTCTGAGAGATATGTAGTGAGGCTGGATGTATTGACTATGTGGATGCTTGTATTCAACTATTATGGAGTTTTATATGATGTCATTTTGTTCTGTAAAGCTTCACTATACATATGTTCTATTGTATTTTGTCCATGCGCTGTGAGTAATACGATAGATTCTTTCATTTTAAATCTTACCTTGACAATCGTCCATGGTCGCCTGGCACACTTTACAGCGCACTTTCTCTAGATTCGGTGCAGGGGTCATGGGCGGTCGTCACAGGTAGCGTATTGGAGTTTTACGTATTTAAAGATAAAAAAGACACAAATTTGATATCTTTTACATTTAATTATGATTTTTTTCATAACTTTTGACAAATATTTTGAACAAATTTCAATACTTAATTCTTTTTTCTTACTATATATAGAGAATAACAATCGTCAAAAAGTGGAGTAATTCTTTATTTTATTAGCTATTTTATATTCAAATAATTAGCTACATGCATGTCATTTTTACTAATTATTTTGACTTGCACTTGCAAATCATGTGCCCTCCTACTAAATGCAGTCTTTCATTATTAAAACATACGATGTTTGTACTAAAATTTCTCATCGAATAATAAGGTTGTAACAGTTGACTATCGTAAGGAGTTTAAATCATAATGCAAAATTTAAACCTTTTACAATTTTAATGACATCAGCAATTTTGTTTACAATGTCAGGTCCTATTAAAACGCTACAGGTAGCCTGTTATGAAGACTACTTCATCGTTAAGTTCAATAGAACTAATCCTAAACCAATTAACCATACACCTAGGAAATGAAATTCAACTTTTGTGTAAAAAAGCAAAATAATAGAAACAAACTTGTCGGTTTATGTTTATCTAGTCAAATGTTCATGCACTACTCCGCAGTGCAGAACCCAGCTTTATATGTATATGAAAAATGGAAGTTTGTTATATAATGCCTAATTATACTACTAGATTCCCGTGTATTTTCCAAACATTTGCTAATCTTAAACTGTTCTTAAAATTTGAGTTTGTACAATATAATATATAGCAGAATCAATAGCAACACAAGTATTTATTGAAAACATAAACCTTTAACTTCTTAAATTTGTTTCTTTACATTGGAGGATGACATGTAAAGTTTCAACATCAGAACTTTTGTTAAACTAGCTGTTCTCCATAATTATTTGTTCTGATGAAGATTGTAGCCTAGGGCAAAGTTATATCCAGAATACTTTTACGACGTTTTGGCCTTTGATCGGATTGGCGATTAAAGAACTTCTGAGCATGACTCGCAATTTGCGTAGCTGTTCTTGTTTGAACATAATTTCTGGCTATGTTCTTCCATTCTCCTTTTCCATGAATTTGTAAGCCTATCAAGAACAATCTAAACACAAAAGAGACACATTTCAATGTATTAGAAAGAAGGTGATAAATTAAAATTTGATATGTGTCAGCATTATTTATTCAAATTAACAAATAAATTAAAATAATTTGGTGAAGATGTGGCTTTTTTTATATATGCATAAAATGGTTGTTTCATTGTTTTGTGAATATGACTGATCTTGGACTGATATTAATCACTAATATTGAGTATGTCCTCGCTCAATATGGAATAGAGAAGGTGGAGCGCTATTAAATCTCCATTGGTCTCTCAAAGTTTTGTATCTATAAGTTCGTCTCCTACATTGGATATATTGAAGAATTTTGATATTTGCTCGTATGTATTTTGTTTGTTGATGTGTATACTATCTTTCTTATGCTTGGAAAAGATTTGGAAGATCAGTTTGGGCAATATTGCCCAAACTAGTTCATATTGAGCTTGATGGCAAGACCCAACAATTTGTTGAGATATGGTGATGAAGAGAGATTGTTATATTTGAATAGAGGTGGAGCGTTAAATTTGGGTGATTCAAATATTTGCCAAAGAAGAAAAGAGTTTAACTAGTTGATTTTATCAATCAATTAGGTTATAGATGAAAAAAAAAAGGAAAAGTTATGTGTGGTTGCTTTTGAAGAAGGAAACTAATTAATTATCTAATCAATTAATTAGTCAAAGAATTTGTTATATGAAAGAAAGAAAATATTGCTGATGGAGATTGATTCAAGCAAGGAAATTTATGGAAACTAAGATTACCATTATCCATCTGCAAAGAAATCAAATCATAGATATTTGGAAAGATTTCAAGTTAACTGGACAATTAATTTTTTTTAATCTTCAAGTAACTCCTTCATTAAGTCTATTTAAATGAAGGAAGCTCATCTTCATATGTGTGTATGTGAAAGAGCATCTCTCATTATCATCTTCTTGAGTAAACCCTAATTTCTATAGCCAAATCAAATTAGTGGTCCTGAGCGCAAACAAGTCTTTGGAGAAATTGATTATTCAATTTGTAATTATATGTTAGTCTTCCACTTTGCTACCTATAATTTTGTAATCTCTCTCTTGTACTCTCTTTCTTCAGTAAAATAACGAATAGTTATTAGGTCCATGGATGTAGGCAATCTACTCGAACCACATTAAATTGTATTGTTCTCCACTCTTCCATTTTTCTTTGTTTGGTGATTATTTTTCATTGAATTTGTGGTAGATTATTAGTCGACAAGCTAGATCCTACTTTTTTGATTGATTCCGTGCCTTAGCATTCCGCTGTAGTTTTGGAGTTAATGCAAATTAATTAAAATTTCGCACAATGCAAATTATGTTATGACAGCAACCGATTGGATGCAGGTGCTAAGGGTAAGTTAGAATTAAGAAAACAATTGATGAATGCTTAATTGTAAATTCAGTTAGTGAAATCCATGTTAATATTTTAATGGTAATCTAAAGATAAACTCATGTTGTCATGGTTTTTTGTTATTTGGCTTTGAAGAGCTTTATTGGTTTCCATCGCATGAAAAGTCAAACATTGGCAAAAATGCTATTAAGGTTTGTGGATTCAATTTGTGTGGATTGCTTCATTTGATTTTTTTAGTAACCATTAGTATTATCATTAGTACGTTACTTCAAGATTTGCATTGGCTAATATGTACATTTATTTTTATTTGCATGCCATTTAATCTTCGCATTAATCACCATTCAATATCACATTCAAATGTTTGGTGCATTCATTTTAAATTCTTTATGGATTCTTCACAGAAGTTTTATCCTTTCATCTTTATTTTAATTTTGTTATTGTAATCATTCGTTCAACTGTTTGTTTTATGGATGTGTGTATATCTTACGTATCTTGATTGAAGATATAATTCATCATTGCAAATTGATTCAAATATTGGATGCTCAGGCAATTGACTGGTTTACCTTAAGGTAAAATTACTTTGTTTACTGAAATATTTTTTCCATTTCTGTTATTTTATATGTTGATTTTATGCTTCTTAAAGTGCACACTGTCCATCCTAAAGTGGTTGTTATTGACCCTTGCTTAACAAAATTGTTTGGTTAACTAATTAATATATATAGCAAGGGTAGAAGTTAATGGTAATTGGGAGGTTTTATTTCTTTTAGTTTATCGGGTTTGGCAGTAACAAATTCAACTTCATTGTGATGTTAGTATTTAATGGCAAATGTTTCTTTTCTAGAGAGTGTTCAAATATTTTATAATTTTAAGAACTCTTATTTTTTTAATATTTTATTTTGCTGTATTAAAAAAAATGAATCTTATCAACGTTTCTTTTACATGATTCATCACTAAAATTTAGTTTTTCTGATCAGCAATTTAATCTTCTATTTATGTTAAATCGATATTTTCTTTCTAAAAAGATTATTTATTTTGACCAAAATAAATTCTTTTTTATGTATGTTTCTTTGGCACTTTTATACATAATTACAATATTTAGATTTGATGTTTGTTTTTCCTTTTCGCCTTCCTTTCAATAGTGAGTATCAATCCATTTTTGAAATTTGGGGTGTGGTTGAGTTTCAACAATTCATTTGTGCAATAAATTTGAAACCAATACTGCTTATATAAAATATTTATATATCAATATGGTTCCTTTAAGCTCTGTAACATTAAAGTAGAAGTTTTCAAGTAAAATGGTTGGCTTCCTTATTATGTTCAAGAAGTTGCGTTTAGGTAGGAAAGTAAAATGTGAAGTTGATGTTTCTAAGTAAAATTCTTTCTTTCATTGGTATTCAAATTATGAAAGTTTAGAGCAACACTTTGTGCAAATGAAGACTGTATTGTCTTAATGTCTTATTAGTTATCCTAGATTTGAGCCTTTGTTGAATAAATAAATAATATTCTACTTGTTCCCTCTTTCATTATAAAATTCATCCATCTACCATTAATTCTCCTATAATAGTCTGTTGTTACACACTATATATATTTGCTGATAATGATGCATTTATAATTTATCAGGGATGGTTTGAGTGCATCAAAATATAAACCAGGTTTATTATATGGAGTTGATCAGCCAAATCTATAGGCTAAAAAGGACTATTTGTTTAGTTGTATCCTCATTTTGTTCACGGTGTTCTTTTTTAGACATCTATTGGCTCAAGGTAGACATTTTAAACAATTTTGCATTTCGACAAGCAATTCGTCAATTAGATAAATCCAAACTCAAAAAATTCACACTTACAACGGCACAAAAGGTTAACCATAAATAAATTTATTACGATGTTGATCCTAATATAAAGACTACGTATCGTACATTCTTCAATCTAATAAATGCTGCTTTCTAATATAAACTTAACCAAATTCTTTATTGTGTATCCTAGGTTGATTAAGTTTTCGAAGTTGATCTTTATGCTTTAAACCTATACATATAATCTGATTCTAATATAAAATATTCCAACTTTCATTTCTCAGATCATATTTCTATTTAAAATTTCTTACATTGACTTGAAATATTCATTTGGAATGTTTGATTTTCATTTCTTATATTTCCACTATTCTGTATATGTATATATATATATATGAAGCAAATAATTTCTAATTGCAATTATTCATACATTTTAACATTTTATTCAATCATTGAATTCTATCTCTTTTAGTGAATTATTGTTTGATCAAAGGCAATAATCATTAGTTATTCCTTGTTTATTGGCTTGGAAATTTTAAGAGCTTCGTTGGCGATCCGTGTGGAGAAAACAAGCGTCTCATATATGGTTGAATGAAAAGAAAGCATGAGGATGAGATAGATACAAGTTGTTTAAATTTGATATAAATGCCTTTTGTTTTCCACTTAGATTTTTTGTAACGCCCCACCTCTATACCCACGCTAACCAAGAACACTACGATGTAGTGCTGTCAATTAGCACGGAGAATAAGGCTGTTGAGGAGCGACCATCCATGTAACTTCTTTGCGCGAGCACCGATATGTCAGATAGAATATAATGCATATCTTTCAAAGAGGAAATCCAACATACCGATACAAACACAAAGCTTTCACATGGTGGCTATATATAATCTTCGGAAACAAATATAGAAATAAACATAACACAAATCAGTCACAGACAATTCATATCACAAAGGCGGAATAAGATATGAATATTACACCTAAAAGTGTACATCAGAGTAGTGGTCAAATAAGATCCACAATAACACAAAAGAATAGATACAAGTGCAAGACAATAGAATACGTATACATCAAGGGGTCTCATCACAAATGCATACAACAAAAACCTACTAAACTAGAGTAGTTAGCCAAAAGTCAGAAGATGGCTCCAGATAAGAAGTCATGAGGAAGCACCTGTAAAATCTCAATCTGACCCGAGTATTATTTAAGAAGAAAATAATAAACGGATCAGTCTAGCTATAATTATCAGATAAAATGAGATAGAATATGAGATATGATAATAGAACGTATGATAACAAAAAGGTGTCATACTATGAAAAGTATACATTAGAAATCCCACAAAAGTCATACAATATCTCAATAATCTCAAAACAGAGAAAAAAATGTCATATTCTTAATTTAATTCACCAAGCCACAATAAAATGACATACTCATCAATGTCAATGGTAAAAGCTGGTGAAACATAAAATTCCAGAAATCAATAATTAGAAATCCAGAAATCACAAGAAAAGGATGGCCAATCCCAAATAGGAGCACGAAAGCCGGTACATTGACGCAGTGCAAACGGTACGTCCAATGAACCAGAAAGCCGAGACATCGATGTAGTACAAACGGTACATCAGATGAGTCAAACATTGACGTAGTGCAAACGGTACGTCCAATGAATCAGAAAGACAGAGACATCGATGTAGTACAAACGGTACATCAGATGAATCGAACATTGACGCAGTGCAAACGGTACGTCCAATGAATCGGAAAGACAGAGACATCGATGTAGTACAAACGGTACATCAGATGAATCGAACATTGACGCAGTGCAAACGGTACGTCCAATGAATCGGAAAGACAGAGACATCGATGTAGTACAAACGGTACATCAGATGAATCGAAACACATTAAAAGTACTTGGGTTGCCAGCCCACAAAAAAAATGAGACGAAGCTCAATAAAATGAAGTACAGTCCTTCATACGGGCAAAGAGACATCGCACAATTGCTAGTCTAAATCATAAAATGATCATCATGATCAGCGAGAAGTGTCAATCACACCAAGCTAGTAAATATATGAGTTTAGCTTCATGTCCCATAACCACTTGCTTAACTTAAATATTTACGAACAAGCTATGAATCTTCACTAGGAAATTGTCACGAAAAGGGTTCAATCGAACAAGTCCAAGAGCTAATCGACGAAGTGAACGCAAGCGTTTCATACCACTCGTTTTACTAAGTCGTTTAAGTCGATTTCTCATTCGAGTGAAGTAAAGGCTTGTATATACTAGTAGATTGAAAATCGGTTTAAGAAAACGAACTTTTGATATTTAAAATAGTGTTGAAATCGCTTTGCTGAAAGAGTTTTGATATTTACTATTAGTATTGAAACCTTCATATATCTTTAAAGTGACAAGTCATAAAACGATTGTAGAAACAAATCAATTCACGTTCGAAGACGTGAGTAAAGTCCAAAGAAGTCAATCCCAAAACCATCAAAGTAGAAATTCTGATAAATGTTTTTCAGATGAGATTGCCTACGCAGAGTAATACGGGGTCCAGGGGGCAGCGCCCACGGCGGGGTGCGGGGCAGCGCCCCGTCACGGTACGACCTAGTGAAGGCAAGCGGTCTCGAGAAGCCAAACCGGTCAAACGACCAAGTACTAACTCGCGAACGACCTAGGGGAAAAACAGGTCAAACGACCAAGTACTAACTCGCGAACGACCTAGGGGAAAAACAGGTCAAACGACCAAGTACTAACTCGCGAACGACCTAGGGGAAAAACAGGTCAAACGACCAAGTACTAACTCGCGAACGACTTACGACTTAAGGGAGGCAAGCGACTTACGACTTAAGGGATAAGGTCATACGACCTAAGTGGAGAATGCCATGCGACTTAGCAGAAGAACAGGTCGAACGACCTAGGGGAAAAACAGGTCAAACGACCAAGTACAAACTCGCGAACGACTTACGACTTAAGCCCTGAACGACTTAGTGGAACGAACGACTTAAGCTTCAATTCGAGCTACGAGCTAAGGCTGGAACGACCTAGTGGAGTTAGGTCGGGGACGACCTACGACTTAAGGTCATACGACTTAACAGTTGCGAGCTAGCGGAGTTGGCATGGCCTAGCGACTTAGTAGAAGCAGCGACCTACGACTTAACGATTTAAAAGCCAACGACCTAGGACTTAAGAGCCATACGAGCTACGACTTAAGCCCAAATACGAGCTACGACTTATCACTTAACTCGTGAACGACTCAAGCCAGGCGAACAGAAATACAAAGGCGGTGACTTTTCAACGCGCGCGACTTAAGCCCTTAACTCGCGAACGACTTACGACTTAGGCTTAACTCGTGGACGACTCAGCGAAGGCCAGAAACGACTTAAGGCCAGGAAAATCACCAAAACGCTGAAAATTGAAGTTTTTCGCCAATCTAATCCAAACCAAATGCAAATGTTGATGCAAATGCAATAGGGGATCATTCCCAACAGTCCAAGATAGATATAGGTAAGATGTGAGATCAAAAATCTCACCTTTTCACGGAATTTGATGAAGATGAAGCTCGGGGGCAAAGCAAAGATCAACCACAAGCTTGAATCAATGTCTTCACTTTGAATTTGGAGTTAGATGTTGAATTTGCTAAAGAACTTGAGCTTGGAATTTTAATTTCCTACTCCCTCCACCATTGTTGCTAAAGCTTCAAAGTTGATGAAGTGATGAAGAGAAGGAAGGGGTTGGGCTGAGGTAGAAGAGGTGCAGCCCAAACCAAAAGCTCAACACAAAAAGTGACGAAAATTTCACTATCTCCAAACATATCGAAGTTTACACTCAAAAAGATCGCAAACGTCATTTTGAACTCAATGGGGGTGGTCTCGAGTCCTAATTTTACCGTATGCAAAAAGTAGCTTTTCGGACTAACATCCGACTAACAATAAAATATTTAAATATAAAATCGATAAATATGCGGGTTGTTACATTTTTAGTTCTGACAATTAGAGTAGTATAGAAGCTTTAATATTGGTTGATTCTCAATAAAGCAGCATCAAATTATGTATTTTGGTTTTGTGTTTGTTATTTTATAGAATCAACAAGGACCAATTTTGATGTTGCACTTTAAAAAATCAACTTGCTTAGATTAATTGTCTAATAAAATAATAATATATACTGATTATTATTCATCTTGAAATTATCACCAAAATTTACCTTTTTGACATACTTAAATTCGAAAGTTATGGTTCGTATTCGATTACATAAAGAAAAAGAATGTGATGCTATTTTAGCTCTTGGAAGGCTAAATTCTTTCATTATCCCACACACAAACGCATGTACGTAAACCAGAATGTGTTTTATCCAAGTTGGACATTGAAGTTACACACAGTTGATGAATTATTCTTTCCTTTTCCTATTGAATTTTTCTAAGTGTTTCATATATATATATATATATATATATATATATATTTGATTAGTTTTCTTTTGTGTTCGACGATACTTTTTCATATATTTAAGGTGATTATATGTGTGCATATGATTTATATATCATCAAGTATGTGAGCATGATAATGAGATAATGCTACACCATATTAACTTTTTGATCAAAATTATCTTCATTGGGGAGCACAATGTATCATATTTTAGGGAAACACCCAAATACACAGAAAATGCAACTAAGCTTATAAATGTTGCTTCTCGTTTATAGAAGCACTCTATACAAAATTGCAAACATGAGCATATGTTCAAGTGTGTTTGTTTGTAGTAGTAGGTTTTGCAAATTTATGTTGATATTGTATTAGTCATTTAACATAAAAAATGAGTAAACATAATTGTATACCATTGTAGACATTGTAAGTGAAGCGTATGTTTTGCAATTATGCAAATATTTTTTCCATTACTTTGGCTAACTACATATATTAATTCATTTTTTTGCAAGTGTGTCTTTATATTTCTTAGATGTCTAAATGTCGATTGCATGGACAACTAAGCAAAAACTATGTCACGAAGTATAATGACTTTATGAAAAATGAGTACAAATTTTTTTTCTTTCTAAACTATAAGAATGGAAGAATTTCATTAGATTTTTTCCAATATTATATTAGGAGACCAAATGCAGTTGGTGGTTGTTAATGTGCTAAATTGGCAAGATATAATAATTCCCTCTTTATGTGCTTCAGTTTGTTGAAATGAGGATTATTATATTAATTTGATTCCTTATTAACCATGTATCTCATATCCCCATACGTAAGCCTTACTTTTTAGTGTAATTATTTTTGTAATTTTTTTAGTCAGTTTCACATTTCAGCTTAATTAGCAAGGACATGCATGTCATAAAGGAAAAGGAGATTATGCATTATATCGAATCAAAGATTCCCACAATGGCTATATAAGCAATATAATATGGAAATGTTACCAAAACCAAATTTCTATCTGTTATGCTTAGTTATGTGTTTTGTCAAATGAATAAATATACATACATGTTTCCAAGTTATCCAAATTATTTTTTTCCAGATAGTATTGAAAAATTTAATCATGTGCTTATAACCTTTCGCAAAATAAACTGTTCGGTTAAGCTACAAATATGATATCTGTCATTTGGTTGAAATTGTTACCTTATACATGTTACTGTTGAGGGAAGACTTCCTAAAGGATATTTAAATTTAGTTGGAATCAAAAGATATTTCTTTCACAAAATGCAATATGTGGTTCGTAATTCATATGTTCATGTATATCCAGAATATAGGGGATATTTTTGTCAGATTGACTTTACATAACTTATAACTAGGATGATTCTCTAGAAAACACATGATACTTCTACTATGCTTTCCTATAATACTTTTCCACGCCACTGATTAATGAAGACAATGGGTAAAAGCAATGAATTACTTTAAATATTTGTAATTTCACTATGTCTGTTGCCAAAACTCAAACTAGACATCAAATCAACAATGCATGGAGGATTTCATGAAACAGTGGGTAGGTAAGGGAAATAAAGAAAGGCAGATGCACAAAATTCAAATAAAGTAGGTAATAAAATAGGTGCAATAGTTACCCATCTTTGGGTATTAGTAATTTAGTATAACGTATTGGTTCGTTTGTACAAAATAATTAGTGTCAAATCTCGATGAACTATGAGCTATAATTCAATGTTATTGTATGTTTCCGGGTTTGTTCTATTTGGATAGCAAATATTAGCCATCTCATGAATAATTTTTCCTTAACATTGGTTTTATGGCCCTATATCTGAAAATTAATCATGATATGTATTATATAGATAGCTTAGATACATATCTTTTGCTCTTTATTTTCATAGCCTAATATTAAGCCTACTAGTGTATACCCAAATAAATTGAAATTTGTCTGTATCTGTATTCGAAAAATGGATCTAAATGTGAATATGATGTAGTTTTTATCAAGATTATAGTTTAAATTATTTGTATTTTAGTACAATGGACGATATGTATATATTGTTGTATTGAGTTAATAGTGTATATTATATACTTTTAAGATGCATTAATTGTTCAAAATTATTTATTATCAGTATATCTGTGTATTTTTCGTTCATTTATAACCGATGAGATTGAAAAATAATATTAAACCAAAATTTTCAAATTTTATTTTTAGATTTATCAATAATGGGTGGATAGAATAATTATCGGATATTCATTTGCATCCGCGGATGTAGATCGGAAAATGATTTCGAAAAGTAACATAGATGTGACATTATCCACATTTGAGAGTGCTTGTTTATACATGAACCTGGTATTGAAGTTTTATGTCTGTATTATTACCAACTTATGTACTTTCATTGACCACACTTTGAACTTACTAAAGTTTCTATTTTTTTCTTCTAACCTTCAGTTGATGTTCAGCTAAAATAGTTATTTACATTAATAAGAGCTGCCAGCTTTTAATAACCCTCATCCTTCAAAAAGGCACGTCTTAGTAAAAATTATGAATTTGTAAAAAAAATTTGGAAACTAATTCTTATATAGTATTAGCTACCACTTATTAAGTTTATACCAGAAGTAATTTCCTCTTCTTTCAAATTATTTCGAGATAAATTATGTGTGGAAGTTTAATACTTTGTCTTCTAAAATAATGTATATCATGGTTTTCATCCATTTATCACCAGCACGCATAAAAAATAATAGTATGTTTTTGCTCAAAATTTTTGCTCCTAAATTTTTCGATTTACTATAAATAGTAATGTAAAAAATTAAAAATACAATCATTCTTTGCTAACCATTCGATAAGACTTTAGTTTAATAACATAATTTTCATACACACTTAATGAAATGAAAAACTCAATATCATTGTTATTTGCATAGTGCATACACAAAAATTATATAATACTGGTATTTTAATTTACAATGCACAATTCACCATGGTTTATTTATCTTGATCTAAAGAAGGTATTACTGATCGGGCAACTTTATTTGGTATGCTGTTATTTTTCCGTTTGGTTGGAAATCTTCAAAAATTAATAATATTTCATGTTTTGAGTTATAAATTATAAACGATGCATTATTACTAAATCAATCAACTATTTTAATTACCATCATGTGTTGATGTTTTACGCACATGGATAACTTACGATATATATTCTGTGCATAAAATAGAACTACTTTTGAATGCCTTTTCACCAATTAAAGCCAATATTCAATGTTAAAAAGTTCTAAGTTTTAGTAAAGTATGTGCAAGCTTAGTTCCCTTGGTGTTTGTAGATCTAGGTCAGTTAACTATAATCACTTAAGTTGGAATACATTAGGATTTTAATTTTTCATGTTTCTTAAAATTTGTGTAATGCTTTTGTAGAATCCCTTCTATATCAATTTGGACTATGAGCACACAGCCTTTTTAAAAGGATAAAATAAATTTGAAGTATTTATATCCCTACTTTTTGGCTATGTCATGTATATGCCCTCTCATGAAGAGAATGTGTGATTTTGATTGCAAATGGAGGTACTGTACAGTTTAACAACATGATAGTTGCAATAATTGCATTTTATGGTCCTAACAAAATGATAAATTGTCGACCTGAAAATATATTATATTTTTTTTACCACCATTGTATGTAAAAAAGGTTGATTTCTTAAAAAATATTACGCTAGGCCATTTTAGTTTTATTGTTGTGATATTTCGTTATTGTGTAATTTTTATTATCATATGTTTACAAATGTCACATGTTGACAAATGTGTTCAGATTGGTTATCATGTTGCACACTATTGCTTAAAGCGCTTTTGCCTGCAGCAAACTGATGTAAGTTCTAACTTAAAAATTGACTTCGAAGAATTTGGTAATCATTTGTTTCCCTATTATACACAAATTCCCTTCTTTTTCAAAGTTTCCGATAAAAAGTAGTGATCATTATGTCCAGTTTTGGTTAATTCAACATAAAATTCAATTCAACCTCTACGTTCTAGAATGCATAATCTTATATTATAGTGATATTAATGATGTTGGTTCAATGTAAATGATACCTACTGTTATTTGAATTCCTAATGTTGACATAAATTTGGTTAGCTCTAAGGACCCGTAATACAAAGAAATTTGGTACCTTTTATATTTAGCATCTCTACCGGAGATATTCATAAAACTTAATATACTAATTATAATTGAGTGGCATGAGCATACATAGATAATGGGTGGCTAACGAATCAAAAATTACGCCAAATAATGCAACTTCTAATTATTTTTAGTCCAACATCGATTCTATCAATGCCTCTATAGTTTATGCAACTATATCATAATAGGAATGTACAGCCAAACATTAATAGTAATGGTTTAAAGATTTATCATCTAAAATTGTACAAATTAGAGAAACCATTAATGCTTTGTAGACTAAATCTCATGTGCCACATTCAAATATTTAATGTCCATGTGCCTTTCCAGTAATGTATCAAAATCCTAATACATTGATAAGGACAATTAATCCATATTCATCATAGAGTAGTCCTATCCTTTTGTGATGTGGAGCTATGTTTTACATAGGTTATCGTATTATTAATATAGTGTTGACTATGAAGAAAATATGCTCAAAACTTCTATTTTTGTGATTGAATCCATTAGTTATTATTGGTTTTTCTTTTATTAGCGGTCTCCATCAAATGAATCAAGTTATTGAACATCATATGGTGAAGTTATCATTATTTAGGAGTTGTTATGAAGTTACTCTGCTTATATTGAAAATAAGGATGCTAACTATCATCGGATAATTCCACATATGCACTATTGGTTTCATGATTCTTTTAGATGTGATCATGCATCTGATGCCCTCATGAATGTCTTCCTCTATTTCAAGTACGTGAAATATTAGTCACATCTTCTTAATGTCAATATAATTTCTTATACTATCAATACTACACTTTTGATTTTGAGTAGCACTACTTGGAAGTTTTCTTGCTCCTAATTTTTAAAAAGAAGGGTATAAAGAACATCATGTTTTGTATTAGCTTGAGATGCATTGTGTTCAAAAATTTTCTTCCACTTTTTGTGATGAATTTATGTTATGTATAAGTTTGGTTTAAGACTTTGTTAACATTTTATTTTTCATGAGTTTAAAGAATGAAAGAAATTTACATTTTCAATTTATTATCTGATAATGCATATATACATACACACACACAATCATACACATGCACACACATATATTTGCTGCATGTAATGCATTTGGTAAATTTTACACTTTCTGATGGTATTCAAAATTCACGGATCCACATATGATTTGTTTATTAAAATTTTGTAATAAATGATAATTCTCTTCATTTAAAGAGATAAAACTATGATATTATCAATGTTTATGAGCTAATATGTTACATTGTGCTAAATAAATATAAGTGTCTTTTCTTTGGAGCAACATTTTTACTACAAATATTAATTTGGTTTTTGTGTAATATTATATGTTCAATTATGGATATATATATATATATATGTATATATAATATATATATACATATATATTTCTTTAGTGTGTCATTTTATGAAGCTATTACTAATGTATTGGTAGATGGAAAAGTTATTCTTAGTCTAATAAATATTCATGGTTGTTAATGCTAATCTAGGAATATCTGTATGCATAGCATGGGTTCGTCCTAGTCAGAGGAAGAATAAGCAGGTTTATTTTAAGATGCCATGATAGGAGAAGATTTTTTCCTTTTTGTCGTTTGTTGTGAAGTAGAAATGAATTGTTAGCGGCACTTGTTGGAAGTTTTATTTCTCTTTTCTCTTCTTACATCCTAAATGAGTAAATCCACCTCTATTTATAGGAGTTCACATCACATTTTATGGTAGATATTCACTTAATCTAACAGTTCTCCATAAATATCTTCTAAATATTCTCTCATACAATTTAAAATATATTATTCCATAAATATCTCCTAAATATTCTCTTATACAATTTCAAATATATTATTCTATATATTCCAGATTCTAGATATTTCTTATATGGAAAAATCTAGATTAACAAAATCAAGTTTATTTCCAACACCCCCTGTAAACTTGATTTTGTAATACCAAGTATTGCTTGAAAACTTTGTATTTCACGTGCTTCTATAGGAATAGAGATATTATCGAAACTTTCTTCATTGCGTTGACCTTCTTACCAAACGTCGAGATCTTTAATTGCATGTTCACGAATTCTTGTTTTACTTCTTTTATTTCGTCCATCTTCATCACAATAGAATTTTCCACAAAGAAAGCATTCTAACATCCGCCTTGTTTCAGTACCATAAATTTTGAATAAGTCCTATATTTTATCTTTGCATTCTTTCATAACTTCGCTCTTGTAGTTTTTGACTAATCCAATTTCTATATATGTTTTCCAAATTTCACTTTTGCATGTCATTTCAGAAAACTTTACTTGAAAAATAGGTTTGTTCAAAATTATATAAGCTTTGTTCACCTCTTTGTATTCATGATCATGAAATTCATTGCTTGCCACTTTAGCTTCTTCTTGACCATTTCTATTTCCATTTCTTTAACTTTCTCCATTTCCATTTCTTCATACTTTTGCTCATATTTCAAATCTCTTCCAGGCTCTTGAATTTCATCTTCTTGATTTATGTCTTCTTCATTTTCATCTTGTTTGCTTTTGTACTATTCATCATTGACGTAATCTTTGCTTACTTTATTTTCTTCATCTTCTTCTTTTTCATCCACTGCACATTTTCCTTCTTCTTCCAATTCGTCCCTCTCTAACTCCCTAAATTTCACCAATTTTTTAGCATCTTTCCCTTCCTCGTTGTCCTTCATTTTCTCTTTCTCATCAATTAGATTGTCTTCTTCTATTATGTTTGCATCATTATTTCCATATACTTCTTTCAACAATTTCCACGACTCTTTTGCGGAACATTCTCCAAAAATATGATTATACTGTACTTCATTGACGTTCTCACTTATCACAAAACAAGCACGATGATCATTCCATTATAATTTCGCAAATGCTTTCTTGTCAATTTGCGACATGCTCTCCAAATTATTCGGCCATTCATAACCATTTACGACAATCTCCCATAATCCTTTGGAGATTAACTCTTCTTTCTTTTTCTTATAAGCCATCAGTAAAGTACCATCTTCTTGACTTCTTTCTTCAATGTAATTGGTCTTCTCTTCAACTTGATTATTGCTAGAAGCTCTACATTCATAAGCGTAATGTCCAAAAATTTCACAATTGCAGCATTTGATGCATGATTTGTCATACCTTGATTTTGAATTTCCTCTTCCATGACCTCTTATTGATCATTCTCCTCTTTGGTTGTTGTTTTCATTGTTGTTATCGTTATTTGGTCTCCAACCTCATCCGTGTCCATATCCACGACCTCTTCCTCGTTTTTGATCACAACCTCGTATTTGTTGGATTCGATTGCTTTCTTCCTTTTTTGAATCAATTCGTGTCTTGAGTACTTGCTCCACAATCTCTTCGTTCTTCCTTTTCTTTTCTTCATAAACTTGCATTGAACCGAGAAGTTCCTCTATTGTCACGGCCTCCAAGTTTTTTGTCTCTTCGATGATGGCGACAATATGTTTGTACTTCGGATCTAATGATTAAAGAATCTTCTCCTTAATTCTTACATCATTTAACTTATCACCGTTTCTTTTTAGGTTATTAGTAACTGTTAAAACTCTTGAGAAGTAATCAGAGACAACTTCACCTTCTTTCATATGCAAAGTTTCGAACTCTCCTCTTAAAGTTTGAAGACGTACCTTTTTGACTTAATCGGCTCCTTTGTAAGATGTTTAAAGATTTTCCCATGCTTCTTTGGCTGACTTTGATCCCGAAACTTTCTCAAAATTATCGTCATCCAATGCTTGATAGATTAGATGGAGAGCCTTCATTTCTCTCGTTCTTGGGTATCTTAAACTATTCCTTTGAGTTTGAGATAGACTATCTTCATTCTCTTGTTTGGTGTAACCTTTCTCGACTATCTCCCATACGTCGTGTGCTCCAAGAAGAGCCATCATCCTTAAACTCTAATTGTCATAATTGTTCTTAGTGAGTATTGGGACTTGTAAGGGAACATCGGTATTCGCTATCTTTTTAGGAGGATCTTTAAGCTCTGATACCGTGTTGAGTTTCGATATTCCCACGTTGTGTTCGCTTCACCGTTTCTATGCGGCATCAGTGGTCAAAGTCTCATATGCCGCCATCCCGATTGAACATCCATTCATCGCCTCGCATCGGGCATATAATCTGGTCTTGGCAACACATTGTAGCAAAAGAAATCCCCAATGTTACGTGCCGCCAATCCCATATATATGCTACAATTATTTGAAATATCCTGCGATGCGGGACTTTTAATCGTCTAATCCATGCACCCACTCCATTTACAATGTGAGCCACACCTAACAATCTCCACCTTGGCGAGCATTGCTCAAGTCATCATTGGAGTTATACCGAGTCCTCTTCGCAGTGCGATCAAGCTGCTACTCCGAGTTCTCATAAGCAAGGAAGGCAGCTGCTTAACCATATCTCCACCTTGACGAGCATCCCATGCTCAAGCCCCTCTGGAGCCATGCTTCGGTCACGCTGCATCATACCGGTCCCTTGAACCATAGAGCTCTGATACCACTTTGTTGGAAGTTTTATTTCTCTTTTCTCTTCTTAGTTCCTAAATGAGTAAATCTACCTCTATTTATAGGAGTTCGCAACTCATTTAACGGTAGAGATTCACTTAATCTAACGGTTCTCCATAAATATCACCTAAATATTCTCTCATACAATTTCAAATATATTATTCCATAAATATCATCTAAATATTCTTTCATACAATTTCAAATATAATATTCTATATATTCTAGATTCTAGATACTTTTTATATGGAAAAATCTAGATTAACAAAATCAAGTTTATTTCCAATAGCACTAGCGTTTGAGTTAGTAAATACGAGATGTGAAGCGGTGTTTGTATATACCTGACCCATTATTTTTGTGGGTTGGGCTGTATTTCATTTTTGTAAAGTTTCAAAAAAAAAGATAATGTTATTAGTTAATTATTAACTAGGCAACCCTGTAGGGTTGATTATTTCTACTTCATATGCTTTATGGTCATCTTTGATTGAAATTTGAACTCTTAAAAATAATTTTTTGAGTTGTTGGACGCTTATGATTAATAAGCTCATCCTTTATACTTGACGTGCCTTCTTCATTTGTTTACATAAATGATGACCAATTACAAGTATTGGTTGAAGAATATTAACATAGAGTCATGATAGTAATGATATATATAAAGAATATTATGTTATCAGAATTATAGTAGTGATATGTATTTCTTGTTATTTCTTGGACATGATATTCAATTTAACATTATTATATAAAATGCTTTACATTTTTTTTTACTTCCTTCAAATCTGTCCAACTGCATTTTCTAGTATGTATATGCATATATAAAACAACCAGATAGTAGTAGAAGATCATACTATAATGATAATCTAGCAGCATAGCAGAAAATGGAGGATGAATTACTAACCTGTGTACTTAACTTGTATATTCTTCTACTGTATATAACATGATGTATAAATGCTAACTTGCTCTGTCTATCTTGTATATACTTATTTATACTCATAATTTTTTTTATAGTAGGCAATTTTGCACTTTTTCCTTTTGCATTCGAAATCTGCATTTTTTCTCTTTTTTTCTCTTCGATTCACATGTGATGTCGTGTAATTTTGTTACGTTTTTTTTAATATTTTACTTGGATACAAATATGAACTAATATTTACATATTGATTTTGATCATTAAGTAGATTATAGAAAGATTGCTCATTAATTGAAAATAGATAGAAGAATTTGCCGCAAGGTACCAACCCACTGAGTTCATGCATATTGAACCTTGATCCTTTTGAAGTTTTAAAAGAGCAAACATTGTTTTTCTAAATGCATTCTGTTTTTATATATTATTCTTTTCCTAATATCAGAATATGAAGCAAAATTCTTTTTACATTTTGGTTAATATGCATGCTAAAAAGCTCAAATTCAAGATATTTGACAATTTATACTAGGTGTATTACAACTGAATTGGTAATCATTAGAAAATGATGCAACAATGGTATCTAAAATTATCATTTACACTAACTTAAATAAATGAATTCACTTCTCGTTGTCTATTTCGATATGTTTATCCTACTTACAAATATATTCATAATAAATAATCAATGCGGTGTAACTCATTTACTTCTAATAAAAATTTCAATTTTTAGCAGGTACTTTATTTACTAAACTAAAAAAGAGGTACAAATTATAGGGGTTTTAGGAACAAACACTGGTAGGAGTATTACATTTGAATTAGACTCAAAAATCACCATACGTATCAAATCACCCATGATCGTCAAAAAGTGCAAAAAAAATAAAACAGCTCCATATAAAAAAATACACCAAATCTACATGCAGTTTTTACCCTTTTCAACTAAAGTGGTTTTCTTCAATCCACCCCACTTTCTATTTGCACTTTATTTAAGGTCTCTTTTATGTCCAATCTAAGAAAGTCCATAAAGCTTCACTTCTTCCTTCCCCTTTGCGAGATAAGCCGGCTTCCTCCCATGGTGATTGGACTATACTCTTAAATCTCTCATCCCCAATACGGTGGTCTCGTCATCTTTAACTCTACTTCAAAGTCATTAGCTTCCAAGTGTTGGATTATTATACCCAGATTTGACGTCAGTTCCATTACTTGGTTTCGGTTCAACATCAAATATGGAGAAGATTAGTTCTTTGTTTCTAAAATCTGTTGTTTGAATGTTTTCTTGTTTTGTTAATTGTTTGGTACCAGCAATTGTTAGTTCAGGTCGCATATGAGTTAGAGTTTTGATATTGTGGAACTCTTTGGAGTTACACTCCGTCCATATATGCCATATGGGAACAATGAGCATGGTGTTCTTAAGCTTCTGAAATGATTTATTGCCATTGTTAATACATAATATCTAGTCAAATACATTATCAATTTCATTGTTTCCACTATTTGTAAGTTGCACTTGGTTAGGATAGTGTGTAGAACCTTTTTGAAATAATGGCTCTGAAAAAATAGATGGTTTGAAGATTCATTGACTTGATACACATTTTGCATGTGGAGTCTATATCAGTTTTAAACTTGGAATTTTTTTTCCTTTGTGTTTAGTTTGTCCATTTTCACCAATATTGCACTGACCAACATCTTAGGTGCACATGTGATACCCTAAATGTGTCAGCACCACTGCAGTTCATTATGTTTGTCTCTGACTTGGTTTCATGTTGATCTGAATGATAATTTTCCATTGTTATGTGCCATCCAAACCCAACATTCTATACCTGGACTCTTATTGTGGCCATTGATAATTTTCCTTTCAATAATTTCTTCGGATTGTGCTCTGGTCTTAAAAAGGAGTTTCCACATGTATGAAGAATTACTATAAACAGTGATTGTCCAAAAAAAAATATTTTTGCAATACCTACTGTAACGACCCTCCTTTTCAACCCTCAGAAGTCGACACTAATACATCCACGCTATTCACGTGTCAAGCATCCAAGTATCGAAAAGATAGATATTGGGGAGAAAAATGAAAAGATAGAACAAAATCTCACAAATGTGACGAGTAATATAAAATATAAATCAAGTCTTTACAAAAGGAAAAGAATATTTAATATACATACTAACATCAGAGCAACACTAACATCAGCCTGGATAGTTATACCAACCCGTCCTTACAATCGCTGATAAATAAAACAAGAACAAAACAGTAGAAGATAAAAGAAAATGCGGAAGTACATCTTAGAGGCATCCAGCTAGTCTCTTGAAGCTCCAAAGTGTTAGCCTAGATCTGGAAAATATGCTCGGGCTGACCCGAGCATTATAAGAAAACTAACGCCCGGATCAGTCTGGTAAAACCAACATGAGAAACACAATCGAATGGATTCTTAATGTTTTATGAAACCTTTATGTAAAATCAATCCATATTATAATAATTCTCATTTATTATAAAAAAAATTTCTCAAATAGTTATTCTCTAAATGTCTTATCCTACTATTTAAATTATTTTAAACAACTTTTATTAAAAGATTACTTTAACATAACATTTACTCCGAACACCTTATAGTCAAATGGTGAAACTTAATTCACAAGGAGTACTTACAATTATCAAACAATATATGTTCATAAACTAGTTGAGCATGAATGAACAAGTCAACAAACAATAGTCAATGCTCCTAAACTATCTGACCACGACAAATCAGACAATAATGATAATAAAGAAGTATTATCATTAACAAACAAACACTATAGAAAATTATATAAATTTGAAAATTATTCCTTTATCTATAAAAATAGAGGTAAAATATTTCATTTACCAAATATTCAAAAATCAATATCGTGTCTGTTTGGCTTGTTCAAGTGTTTAGAAATTCCTATCGATACCGTAGCATCCCATGTCTCGGCCAGAATTCATAAACAATTCAATAGGCCAATTAACATAATATGTTTTTATAACAATAACAAAAATGTTGTCGTATATATATAATACTTCCAAACTCATTCTAGGGTGTCACTTACCCTATCTCTAATGAGTTACTTACTCTATGGTATTACTAACCTTATCTCTAGTGAGATAAGTCAAGGTTCTTGCTTAACCTTCACCTCTGATACCAAAATGTAAAGACCCACCTTTTCAACCATCAAATTTGACACCGAACACATCCACGGTATTCAAATGCCGAACATCCAATCGTCGGAAGGGAGGACCATTAAGGTAAAATAAAAATAAAAGAACTGAGAACAAGGAAAACAGAATCTCACAGTGGAATCGACAACATATAATATAAAAAGACGGTAAAAATTGTCACTTTAAAATACAGAGCACATCAGAGTTAAAAACAAACCATATTAGTTGGAGAATTATAAAATTCCGACTTTACAAATTGCTGATAGGTATAACATAAGATACCGTGGAAAATAAAACACTATGTAACAACCCGAAATATAACGCGTAATAATTAATTCATTAATTAACTAAGTAAAAAAATAACCTGGTGAAATTATCAGAATTGAGCCACAGGAATTGCACCATTATGTCCGTTGTAATTTTCTGGTCAATTTCCATATATAGAACGTCAGAAACCGAGCTAATATAAGCAAGATATGAGACAAACAAGAAAAGGAAAACGAAAAAGAATATATATATATATGGCCAGGTCGACCGGCCGGTCGACCTGGGCAAGGGGGCGGTCGACCGTCCCGTCGACCTGCCTCAGGTGAAGGAACGAAGAATCGTTCCTTCATTCCAGTATGTTCCAATGTGTCTTTTGCACGTTATTTGCATCCTTTATTTTAATTCCGTCCTTCTAGTTTTGCATCCGATGGCTCCTATTCTGCCTATGACGTGGTTGCATCCTATTCAATCCCCAAATCCAACGGTCCGAGATCCACCTCTATCCCTATAAATAGACCCCTAGACCTAACACTTTTTCTCATTCTAGGTTTTCTCCAATTGGGTTCACCTTTCTAGGAAGGACCCTAAACGGAATAATTTTTCCAAAGGAGAAAATCGTTATAAATTAAATTATTTTATAACTCCTAGTGGATCTAGGAAGACCAAAGGAAGAGCTTAGGACCGGAGGTGAGTGATCGTAATATAAATGGAATTGGACTGAAATTATGCCTGATTTTGATATTAATTGGAACGAATTAAAGAGATTGGCCTATTTATAATTATGAGAAGTAAATTATAAAGACTGTAATATAAATGGAATTGGACTGAAATTATGCCTAATTATGAATTGGACTAATTAATTGGCTTAGTTATAACGTATAATTGTAACTAAAAGATGAAAGAGGCTTATTTTCACACTTAGACCTTGTGTTAAGTAATAAGCATAATTATAACGTAGGTTATAATAAGAAAAAGAACAGAATTAGGCTTATTTTAAGACTTAGGATAAATTAATAAGCACAGATAGTAGAAAAAAATGTAAAGGCTTATTTAAATAATTTATCTATGTTAATAAGCAAAGATGAAAGTAGGACCTATACCAAATAGCGTTCCCTATTAGACAAAACGGTGGTTTCACATTAGTCTGAAGCGAGACGAGGGCACGCTTATGCTAAGAATGGTAGTAATTGGTCAAATAGAAGTCCAAACCACGGGGGATTTGGATGGCGCAACTAGATTGTGACGACCCTGAATTTTGGACATTTGAAATTGAAATATTTAATTGATTTTAAATATTGAAAGATAGTATGGCTTGAATTTCAAAATATTATGATTTATTTGGCAATTAATTATTAAATTTAATTATTGAAGTTGGGTAAAATATTGAATCTTCAGTTTTATGCTTGTTAAAAATATTTTAAAGGCTTAGGAAATTTATATTGATAATATTGAAGGTAATAGAACTTTTAGAATTGGATTTGAAAGTGATTTGTTCAGTTTTGAAATTATATCGTTTAAATCAATATTTAAAAATAGCCTTCCGAGGCACAATCTCGGAATTCAACGAAACCAGTTCCATTGGATCCGTAATTTTGTTTTATTATCGGATTTCCATTTCCGTAGCATTTGGAGTTGTCGTATGATCGTACGATAAGTAAACGCGCTGAAAATTATATCGAAATTTAATTTAATAACTGGATCCAAATAGCTATCTTCTCCGTACGATCGAATTTGGGCTCGAAACCTTTTCCATTGAATTCGGAATAGGGGTTTAACATTTTAAATGCCTAGCGGCATGCCTCAACAGAGGATCGAGATTTTAGACTTCGTTTTCTAAAAAATTTAAATTTAAATATAATAGCTTTTTTACAAGATAAAATTTTATTCAACGTTTCTTCTCTTACAACACTTGTCAACGCTCGTCAAGCACGTGTCACCTTCTTTAGCTCGCGTCTTCGTTTGATAAAATAAATAAAAGAAAAATAAAATAAAAACAAACAAAATCGTTTTAGTTCACTTCCATGGCCGCGAGAAAATCTTCTCAAAGCCGAGCAAACAGAAAAAAATAATAATAAAACGCCGAGCCTTTTTCCTCAATTCCATTCGAACGAAAATTATGGCAGTTCAAAGATGGATCCAAATCGAATGCAAGCGAGGATGGAGGCGCTCGATTTCGAACACGCAAATTGGATCTAGATGGCGTGCGATTTGTTCAAGCGGCGGTGACATTGGCATCGCGTCTGGTGGCACGTGGGGGCTCGTGCAAGGTTGATGCCGAGATTAGGGTTGCGATTTAATTCGAAGGTGGGAGCTTGGGCTCGTTCGCGTGGGGTGTTGCTCGTCGACACTGCGATGGAGGCGCATGACTGGAAGAGCTCGGCGTATGGGTCTTTGGGTGACGCGAGATTTGGTGGCTCACGATGCCTGGCATTTTCGAAGTAGGGAAGAACGAAGCCTAGAGGAAACTCGGCGATCTGCTTTTGGTCAAGTAACTTCGTGGGTTGTCGTCAGCAATGTGGTGAGTATTCTCTCACGATTTGTGTTTTGTGTAAATGAAGAAAATAATAAAAATATATAATCTCAGAAAGTATATATATATATATATTGATTTATACAGTTAAACAGAAAGTATATAAATATATATGGATATATACAGGCAAACAGAAATTTTATTTCAGCAAGGCATAGGATAATTTTGTTTTTAAATTAGTAAATATATATTTATATATCCTCATGCATGTTCTCATTTTAAAAAGAATTGGTTTAAAATTTAAATATTTGTTTAAAATCAATCATTTAATAAAATTAAATCATTAGTTGATTAAATTTATTAAATGGAAATTTATTGTTCGATTAGTTCGAATATTAATAAAAATCAGCTAACATTTATACAGGGTCTTAAATCGTGAAGAAATGTCTGGTTTGGATTGGATTGCAAAATAAAAGCAAAGGTGTGATCTTCTCACTCAAATTAAAATGATTGGAATTTCAGTTATTGATTGATTGTTTGGATGCGATAGTATATATAGTAGTATATATATATTTGGAGTGATTGATTTCCCGCATTATATAGCGGATGAGACCCTATGCGCTGCATAATAGCGGATGATATTATATAAATCCCATATACCACGATATTCCATCTCGAAGTGGAATTGGTATTTAATTGTTGTGCTAACATCCGTGGATGCAAGGAAACAGGTTGGAGGGATCCAATTGGATTCCTCAAATTGTTGAATTTATTTGTATATGTTGTGATGTGATAATCTGTGAATGATTATATTGGTGTGAAAGATTATATTGATAAATGGAATTTATTTGAAGGCTATAGTTTAGCCGAATATATTTTTGGTATCATAGGATACTAGAAATAAATAAAATTGGATATTTGGAAATTTAAATTTGCAATGGAATTTATAAAGGAAAGAGAAATTTGTTTTAAAAATAAATGTTGGTTTATTTTTAAAGTGTGGAAAGAAATTTATGGATTTGGAATGTAAATTGAAATAAGTCAAGAAGGATTTATTAATTGATTTAAATAGATCATTTTGAAATGGAAAGTGTATTTTCACTGAAAAGCCGAGTATGTTTTCAAAGTAGCTGATAAATATAAATTGAAAGTTTTAAAGATGGTTTTAAAAAGGATACTTTGGAGAAATTATTTTCTTAAGTTGTTTTTAAATCTTTAAAGTAAAGATTTATTTGATTGATTATAGAAGTGATTATTTTAAAGATCAAATTGAGATTTGATTTAGAAAATGGATATTTAAATAATTATACTCTATCTAATAATTCATTTTTAAAATTAGTTTGGGCTTGAAGTTTATATGAGATATTAGTATAATATTTTCATAACTAATATTTTAGATAAAGTGTTTAAAAATAGTTTTTATTTTTAATGTATCCAAGTACATATATTTTTGGATAAGTGATTTAAATCATTTTGAAGTATTCGGACTCGGCAAATTTTCAATGGAAGTAAATAACATTTGGAAATTTATTCCGTAAAAGAAAAGTGATTTGAAATTGGTTTTCAAAGTGTTGAAGTGTTAAAATATATCTTGTGAAGATATTTTGAAAATAAAAAAATGGGGAAAATTATTTAAATTTGATAATTGTTGTGAATGTTGTTTGATAGTTAAATAACCAATTATCAATATTGGCCTTTGAAACGGCACTTGAATTTGTTTTCAAAATAAGCGCTCATTTTTCGGTTAAACCGGGAGAGGACTTTATGTCAAAACCCATTCCGAATAATGATACTACGAAATGGGATCGCATTTGAAGATGGTGTTAAAGACTGAGTATTTCGAAAATGAAAGGATTACTTGTCGAATGTCTCTGCACCGATTTGCTCCGGTATAGAGATTTTATCACCCTTTGTGATGGGGAGTCCGGATGTGATTAGTGAATATCCGGATTGCAAGGGCTTCTTTGAAGTGCCTTCGGTTTCGTTCGAACCCGGAACGGACTTGTATGGATGTATGTCTGACGTTACACTTTGAGATGTAAAGCTGGTTTCTATCAAATACATTTCTGTTTGGTGGCGGAGAATTTATTCTCTTAGCTTAACACCCTTCTCTGAGACGTATGAGATCAGAGGTTATGTAGTTGATGGTCACTAGTGATACATTCCTAATTTGGTAATGTGGCATGTTAAGTGTTGCTGATCATGATCGAAGCATGGCTTTTGTGAAAAGCGTAGCTTTGTGGATGAGACTTCATCGGACCTTACAACCCGAAATGGTCGAAACAGGAAGGATGCGGCAAGGTTGTTTGGGGGTAGCACCCTTAGGGTATGTCTATTTCCTTCTGGAAAAAGGTGGTATCATGGTATGGAGCCCAAATACTTAACTTATGTGGTTGCTGCAAATTTATTACTTTGTGGTTGTTGGTGTTGAGGATCCTCGGATAAAGGTCGGTAACGACCAGGAATGGCATAGCTCGTGTGTGGAGTTACCTAGTTACAGCTTCACTGCACAAGAAGCATGAGATAACTCGGCCTTATGTTGGTAGAGATCTGGTTAGGTTCTCGGGGCGTCCCTTCAGATGCTTACCCATGTGGTGTAGGAAGTTCCTTAGCCTGATCATTTGTTGGAAATCCAAAGAAACAATACGCGCCCTGTACGGTTTTAGTTGTATAATCTGCCATTTACTTATCGTAGTTTCATTTTCCAAAAGCATAGCGGATTTCTTTTTATTCCTTTGTGCAAATAACTGTTTTAAGATCTCACACCAGTCCCATGACTGACTCGGAGTTTATTGTTCCCTTTCTAAACTCTGGGTGCCCATAATTTTCCACATGGGCAGCCTAGAGTCAGGTTATCATTATTCTGGAGCAAAGTCAGAAAAGATGCTGTGGAGATCTGGAGGCAAGCTGGATGGCGAGACGTATTTTCTATACTATGTAGTATCTGCTACGTTCGGGTTTGTGTAAGACAAATTTCTATGCAGGCAAGTTATTATAACTGTCAGTGTTGTGTGTTGGTGTTGTAAACTCTGATGATGTATTGTATAAACTGATATAGTTCTTTGTTTGAAGATTATTCATTTATCTATTATATATTGTTCTGCTGCGATTGTGAGATTCTGATATTGTTTTTTGTTTCTTCTTCTACCTCTTTCTTCTTTAACCCTAATGATTCGGTTTTCCGGCATTCGATGGTTCGGCATTTGATACAGTGGGCGTATTAATATCGACTTTCGGAAGTCGAAAAATCGAGTCGTTACATAGATATTGTTTGGATGAAGGGCTAGTACCAACAGCATTACCCCTGCTTTCTATGGACACATGGTGATCTCACATTAGCCTGAAGTGGGATGAGGGGCACGCTTATGCTGGATGTTGAGGTAATAAGAAGACCCAATAGGTGGAGCAAAAGGTAGCATGGGCATGGTGTAGTTACGTGTGCGACATCCATTCAGGTGCTCAGTAATAGCTATGAATTTCAAGCGCTTAGTATGGGTGTCTTTCGTAGATACCATTGCCTACTGTGTAGAGAGCTTTATTTGTCGTCTGGATCCATAGTAGTTGCTCTGTGCATCTTTCATAGGTACCATTGGCTGTTGTGTAGGGAGTTATATAGCGGCTGGTCTGCGGTAAGGTCTATGGAGTAGCAGGCTGATCAAAGAGGGTAGAAATAGGTTTACATCCTAATTACAGGATTAGGAATTCAGCCTAATTAAAGCAGAAATCAAGGACAAGTGCAAGAAATCAAAGCTAACCTATCATATAGTTAAATCGTATTTATTTCCAATCTATCTCTTTCCTATTTCCTCTGTTTCCTCTTTATTTATGCTAGAACTGTTGTAGAGTCTATTACTTTTATCTTGCTTAAAGACTCTAGTAATTATTATCATTCACCAGAATTTTAGTCTGACCCACTCCTCTATTTTCCCCTTTCCCCCCATAGGCAATCAAGGGAGAAGTTAGTAGATTGCTGTTGCTTGGCGGTTTCTTGGAGGAAATCTCTACTATGTATTTCTTTTATTTCAGCTTTAGTTCTTTTTGTGTATTGGCTTATTATGAGGGATATTATGTACTCTGATTTTGAGACTATAAATTTTTATTTCATAAGACATGATGGGTTTTGAGATATGGATGTTGTATTTGGTATTTGGCTTATTTATGAAGCGATTATGAAATTTTTGTTTTAAATAAGTTATTATTTTAGTTTCTGTTGCTTGTACCTATTTTTGACTTGTGAATCTTACTCTCTGTTTGTTTCAGTTATACCTACAACGCACCACGCCTTTTATTGTATCTTTTTGGGTATATTAAGGGGTGTGGGGTGTTTCACTTAGTATCAGAGCCTAAGGTTACAGGATTCATAAAAAATTATTTTTAAAGTAAAGTATTTTCCAAAATAACTTGTTTTAAAAGTATTTTTTAGAAAAGAACTCTTAGAAATAGTTTTTAAGTATAAAAGAGTTTTTATAAAAATCCCCTCAAAGTCAAGTTCAACCTTCTTTCAATTCTTTCGAGCCTAAGTTTCCTTTTCTTTGCATAGTATGGCTGACTGATTCCGTAGAGCTACGGTACTAGAGGTGTAAGGGAAAGCGCCCAATACAACACTAGTAGGTGGAAATCCCTTTAATCCACCTACACTAGCCGATTTTTCTAAGCTATGCAAGAGCTTCACTAGCATAGGGGCGGAACATTTTCTAGCACGAAGGGTTTCGAGGAGACACAAGCTAGGTTGGAAGATATGGAGCGAAAGTTTAGGCGGTTAGGTTTGGAGGACCGACAGAGTGGTCAACCTATATTTTGGCAGCTGGAAGAAGAGCTTAAGGCGGTTCCTACAAGCTCTAAGAAGCCATGGTGAAAGGGCAAGAAGGATAAGAGAAAAAGGGAAGGCCCTCAGAAGCGAATCAAGAAAAGTGGGAGATGTAACCTTTGTAGAATGACTGGTCATTACGCAAGAGACTGCAAGAGAGAGAAGGTGAAGAAGTGTTACAACTGGGGACAACCCGGCCATCTTAGTAAGTTTTGTCCTCGGAAGATGGGGCAGGGAGCGAGTGCACCTGTAGTGCAGATTCAGGCTTTGGATGCAACACGTTCCAGCAGCGGACCGGAACGAGGTAGCGAAATTTGGTTTCTATTTCTGATTTTCCCATTCAGACTCTTTTCGATCCTTGAGCATCACACTCTTTCATCTCTAGTTCTATGGTAGATTGTTTGCACTTAGACATCTCTTTAGTAGTAGACCCCATTGTTGTTTCAAACCCCATAGGAGGATCGGCACTCTTGTTTATGGTTTGTAGGGGTTCGAAAATTTATATCCTAGGCGTAGAATTTGACTATGACACATATATTTTGGGATTTTCATGGTATGGGATGATTTTGGGAATGGATTGGCTATCCACATATGGAGCTATATTAGATTACGGCAGGGGAGTCGTTAGACTAGAGACATGCATCAGTAGGACTTTCGAGATTTCTTATGACCCGCAAGGGTCAGTTATGTTGAGCTTCCTTTATTCCCTTGATTCATCATCATCAGAGTTAGATTTCGTTCCTATTGTCAGAGATTTTTCCAGACATCTTTTAGGAGGTTAGGGGACTACCCCCCTAAGAAAGAGATTGACCTCAGGATTTATTTGGCTAGCCAGTAGCATTACCCGTAGGGCATATGGCGCCTAGGGAAAGGAAGGAATTGAGCAAGCAGATCCGTGAGCTTTAGAGAAAGGTTTTATAAGAAGAAACATATCGGAATAGGGAGCGCCATTTGTCTTCTCTACCAAAGCAGGTGGTTCTCCTCGACTTTGTATTGACCATAGAGAATTGAATAAGCTCACAAAGAAGAACCATTATCCACTCTCTAGGATAGATGATCTTTTTGACGAGTTAGTTGGATCTTCGGTATTCTCCCAGTTTGATTTAGCCACTAGACTTCATCAACTTATGGTCGCTGATGACATCATTAATAAGACCACATTTAGGACACCCGACGGATTCTTTGAGTGGTTGGTTATGCCTTTTGGACTAACCAATGTCCCAGCCTATCCTATAGATTTGATGAACCATGTTTTTAGAGATGTCCTAAAAATAAAGTTCATGGTGGTATTCGTGGTCGACATTTTGGTGATTTCCAAGAAGTATGGTAGAGCACGTTATTCATCTAAAGAAGGTTCTTTTTACGCTTCGTGTTCGTCAGTTGAGAGCAGAGTTCTTGAAGTATCACTTTTGAAGTGCGTTTATTTGAGCATAGAGAATGTCTAACATGATAGGGATTTAATAAACGGTTTTGTACATTTAGGATTGGGATTATGGAAATCCAAAGAGAGGCAGGCAAAGGTTAGAGATGTACAATAAAATTTAGTAGATAAGCAGAGAAGAAAGTCCATGTTTAGGTCATTGCAGAAATTATAATTGTCTCAAACAAGTGGATTGGACGGTGATGCCTTAGAATAAATATGAATATAAAAGAGGAATAGGAGTAAAAGCCTTTAGTTTAGGAAAAGTACTCTGAGGGTAGTAAGTAGGAAGGCCCACTTTATGCTAAGCCCAATAAATGAAATTTTCGAAATTTAAAAGGTTGAAAAAAATTTATAATGGTTGGAATTGAAAATTTTCATTGTTAATATTTTCTTTCAAAAAAATAAACATGGGGTTTTTGAAGAATGGTATGGATTTAAGTTGGTTTTTATATAATGAAAAATTGGAATTCTTTTTGAAGAATTATGGAGAGTGTGTGTGTGTATATATATATATATATAACTCACTAGTTTCATTGTAAGTAGACTAAGATTTTAAACATAAAAACCTAGAGTGTATCAAGTATCGAAAACATAGATTGCAGCTTTTATTGTTGTAATAAATGTTTTCGTGGAAAATAAGTGGATCATAGGCTATAACACTATTGTTATAGTAAGTGACTCTCAAGAGAAATATTTTTACATAGGTATATGAGATTTATTGGTATTTATGTAATTGAATCCATACACTAGTATTTTTTTGGGTTGTAGTAACGGTGTTTTACGCAACATCCATTTTAACAAATAAAAATGTATTTTAAAAAAAAGGAAATTTCTAAGTATAGAAACGAAATGGTTTATAAAGTACACTTATTATTAATAAGTATAAGGAAGGGTTTTTACAGTTACAGAAATATTAAAACAATTTGGAAGATGAGTTTTTCTGAAAGGAAAATGTGTAAGTTAGATATTAGAAAATATTTATCATGGAAGAATACAATTTAAACATATTTTAATCTATTGGAATGAATAATGGTATGATTTTCTATGAAACCGATAAAAATGTTTTGTGAAAGTTACAAGGAGTACATGAAGGAGATATACAAGGTATGAAAAGCACCATATTTTTTATAGCCTATTTTGAAAAATATAAAATAAATTTCTTGTAATTTCACATAAATATGAAATCCTCTTTTAAAAGGTTCATAGAAGATTTTAGCGTTAGTAACTTCTCATAAGAGAAAGTAGTTCCAATACATTAAGATATGAGACTGTTAGGTGTAATAAGAAGCTGTTTTGAAAAACATAAAGGATATTTTTAAAGATATTTTAAAATAAAATGGTTTGGTGAAATAGTAAATAAGTTTTTGGAATGAAAAACTTAATAAAAGTAAAATTGGAAAATACAAATTTTTATAGAAAACTGTAAAAGTCTTTAAAAGAAAGAGAGATATAAGTTTTAGACATAAAAATTTGGAAGTTTTTCCCTCTAGGTTTGGGAAATAATATTAAGTGACCAAGTATTTTTGAAATTAATAGAAAGATAACACTTTTAAAGATAAAGATTTTGGGATTTGATGTTTTAAATTTTATAGAAACCATAGTTTTTAAAACAAGGTGATAAATACCAAACCAAACTCTTAAATGTGGAGTAGATAAGAATCATTTCCTAGGAGTAACAGAAAAGGTGTAAGGAGATAGTAGTAATTACTTTTAGAAGTTATAATGGAAGTTTCCGTAAAGTGTATAGGACACTAGTAAGAACCTAGGAATGTTGATTCATGAAGAATAGTAAAATGAAGTTAGTAGGATAGTAAGACAAGCATGGTTGAGAATGAGTATTCTTGATTTTGGAAGAACTTTGGAAAATCATCTTTCTTTAGTGAAATTCATATGGTAGTTTTCAAGCTAGCATTGGAATGATATATTTTGAAGCTCTTTTTGGGAAGGCCGTGTAAGACGTCTTCATGTTGGTTGGAGACTACGGGATGGTTGCTTCTTGGTTCCGACATGGTTAGAGAAATTTCAAGGAATACTAATTTGATTAGGAAAAAAAATTCGTATCTCATATCCATATCTCTTTGATAATAGGTTTTAGAATTTCCTTTTTCCATCTTTAGATTTGAATAGGTTCTTTCCTTTATTATCCTTTGGGAGGGTAGAACTTAGGATTTGACCTATGGATGGCAGAATTTGATGTAAACATGTTAATAGAACATGTTATGAATGATGTATGCTGGTGATTGCAAGTGTTTGCTAGTAGATGCTAATGGACGCATATAGGTACACTAGGCACTATTATTCTTTAGGGATCGGCCTAACTAGGACACTAGAGCATATGCATATGGATGTGTGTGCATTTTTATTTTATTTCCATGGTTGCTATAAATGGATGATTATCACGTGATTGTTGCATTTGGATAATGTTTGTAGCATGCATATAGAATTATCAGTTATCATTTGGAAATTTTTGCATTCATTTGGATACATGGCACAGACATGATTGCATAAAAGGAGGTCAGCTGAATTAGTGGACCGCCTAATCTTTTACATTAGTTAGGAACATTTACACTACACTAATTGCATAAGTATCACAAATTGAATTAGAAAAACTTAAGGACAATGGATGAATGGTTGATGATTTAGTAGTTGGTTGTAGAAGTGGATGGAAACATTTAGTACCATTGTGGTATCAACTATGGATTCACAGCTCAATGGTTCCGTATCTTTCCTATAGAAATCCAAAACTTAACTGCAGGCACTCTCTGCCTTTGATTTCGCCGTGAAAGTAAACCATTACTTTCCGAAAACTTTATTTAATAAAATTTTCAAAATAATACTTATAAAATTCCTATAATAATTTTCCAAGTTAAATCTTAGGCAAATACTCTTTAATAAAAGTTATTTATAATATTAGTATTGAATAATTTATCTTTATAAAATAATAATATTGATTAATTCTTAAATAATAATTGACTTAATATAAACTAACTTAATTAATAATTAAATATACTTTAAACAATTTAAAATAATTACATGACATTGAAACGATAATTAATTTTGATTAATTAACAAGATTCTAATCGATTTACAAGACTTATTTATAAACTTATAATCCATTTTGACAATTTTAAAATATTTAACAAACTAACTTTCTGAAATATTTTTAAACACTTTTATATTACCTATTTTAATGATTAAAACTCCCCTTATTAAAACAAACTCAACTTATCGATAAAATATATTTTCCAACCCCAATATAACCAGTCTAATATTTACACACCTCTCTCAATTTATCACCAATTTGATTTACGTTCCAATTTCATAAATCCCCCTTTTCACTTTTCTAGAAGTAAATCTATTATTTATTTTTAAACCAATTACCCACCTCATTATAAATCCTCACCGTGAATTTTTAACTTTAATTTATCAACTGATAACCACTTCACTTTATTTATAACACTATTTATAAATCTCACCATTTTCAATTCTAGTTTATAACAGTTTCACATCACTTGATCCATTATAATTTGATTTCTAATTTAAATTTCATTTATAATCAATTTCCCAAATAATCCAAACTGTATTTCCAAAACCAAACCCAATCTCGATTATATTTCCATTTGTAATTAAGGAATCTCATTTAGGATCCGGTATATTCAATTTCACATTTATTTCCAAATGCACTTTTCTCAATCTATTTAAAATCTCGGTTTAAAAAAAATCATTTATATTTAAAAAAAGTATCCATTAGGAATTATTTTAAAATCCTATATATATATAATATTCAAAAATCTCTATTTACAATATTCCAAAATAGTTAAGTATTAATTTAGAGTCAAACTTTTTATTTTTCCTAAATTCATTTCTTTTAATTAATCCAAAATTCACTATAAATATTTTACTTCCAAATTTTCTTTTTATTTTCTTTCCAAATTCAAAACATATATTATTGGTATTTTAAAAATACCAAAATCTATGCCAAAACTACCATAGCATCCAATAAATTCAAATTGCACTATAATCTAGCACAGGTTATTTAAACAGATCATATATAAATATATATGAAATTTAATTCAACATTTTTGAGGAATCCAATCGGATCCATCCAACCTGTTTTCCTGCATTCACAGATGTTGATACAACATAAAAAAATATCAATCCCACTTCGAGGGGGATATCGCGGTATATAGGGTCATCCGCTATTATGTGGGGGCGCATAGGGTCTCATCCGCTAAATATATGCGGGAATATCAATCCAACTACCAATATATATACTACTATATATAATATCTCATTCAACTAATAATAATTTATCAATTCAATCAATCAACCAATAATTAATTTTAACAATTTAAAATTAACTAGTAATCCAAAATAGAGTGAGATTAACTCACTTTGATTTTCCTGTCGCTTTCGTGTTCCGGTTTCGATTTAATTTGAACGCGTTTGAATTTATCTGAAAATTTTGCAAGCTCCAAATTCGTCCAAACTATCTCATATGCATAGATGATGACAATACGATCCCAATGCAACTTGAATCGTCCGAATCAGATCTCGTGAGAGAGAGATACACATTTTTAAGTTTATCGATAATTATATAATTAATCAACACAAATATTATATAACTTTTAAAAATCCATACCTTCATCAAAACCCGGCCAGCCTAACCCACCTTTTCTTACCCCTTTCTCTGTTTTTTTTCCATTTTCCTGTAGTTTTTGTTTCATGTTGAAAGGCCCATAGCCCACGAGAAACAACCCAACCCATCTCTTCTTCTTCTCCCTCCCTTTATTTTTTTTCGACATCACCGGAGTTTCTCCCCTGTGCACGCGTATCACTGATACGCCTCCAACGACCACCTATGGCCAAACCACCATCGCCAACATCTTTACCACCTCGCTCTCCATCCAGCCGTCACTTCCACGTGATGTTCGATCCCCTTAACCGCGTCGCGACCTGCTCCTCAATCACACCGCTGCACCATTTGTCGCAACCCCCACTATGGCACCGCATGCCATCAAATTAAAGTCGCAAGTGCCAAATCATCTCGCGATCACGATTTCGGCATCCAATCCTCGAATCAATGGCCAGAGCCTCAAAAATCCCAAACCCTAGTCTAAACGAGGTCTGTAAAATTGTAGAGCTCCATAAAAAAAGTACCGCACCCATCGTATCATGTACCAGATTGAAGAAAATGATGCGATAGGATTTTTAAAACTAGTTTTTGAATTTTTCGATTTGTATTTTGAGAGAAAGAAATTTTTGAATGTTTTGATTTATTTATTTTCTTCACTGCAACTATTCTATTGCGTGGGGTATAAAAGAAGGGGATGGAATATTGCATGTAAGAGAGGAAAAAGCACGATCAATGTCTTGTTGATTGAAAGAACACGGCTGATTGACTAAACAAAATTTAAAATATTATTATTTAATTTCAAATGTCTTATTTAAACCAGTTTAAAATTCTGAACTCTTATTGAGACGTGCCGCTAGGCGTTTATAATGTTATACCCCTATTCCGAACGCAATGGAAAAGGTTTCGAGTCTTAATTCGATCATATGGAGAAGATAGCTTTTTGGACCCAGTTATTATATTGAATTTACGATATAAAATTCAACGCGTTTCTATCCCATACGGCCTAACATTAGATCCGAACGCTACAAAATTTGAAATCCGATAATAATATACTATTACGGATCCAATGAAACCGGTTTCATCGAAATTTGAGACTGTGACTCGAAAGGCTATTTTTAAATGTCAATTTAAACGAGCTATAGTTAAAATCGAACAAATCACTTTTAAATTCATTAAACATGTTTTATTATCTTTATTATTATTAATATAAATTTTACAAGCCCTTAAATTATTTTTATCAAGCTTAAAAGTCAAGATTCAATGTTTTAACCAATTTCCAATTATTAAATTCAATAATTAAATTTTCAAAATAAATCATTTTATTTTAAACTCAAGTTAAAATTTAACTTTAAAATATTTGAAATCCATTAAATATTCCAATTTCAAATAATCAAATTTCTGGGTCATTACAGATGGCGTATCATATTTCATAACTTACAATACTTAAGTATAATTTTTCTATAAAAAATACATATTTTTTTGGATAATCATTGATGAAGCCTTTTTGTCACAATTTTCGAATATTATCTTGGTAAACAAAGTCAAATGATTAACAATCATTTTTTTCAAACTCCTTTTTAGCAAAAATGTTTTTTCGAAAGGCAATTGGTTTTGGATTGGCCTGTCCACTTTTTTATTAAAACTATTATAACGGGTGCTTTATTGAAGTACCAAAGCAACTACAACTCACACAAGCCATGTGACCAAAGCAACACCAAATTGCATGAAATACAATGACATATGAAAATGAAACAAGATGCCATACAAGTTAGCAACCTAAGACGGGAATAGATCATCTATTCCATACTCAATACCACCATTAAGGTCATCTTCATTGGCAAGGTGCTTGCTGTGACTAAAAGAAGCGACAGTAGGGGACAAAGGCTTAGCTTTAGAGAGTTTGGCATTAGTAATAACATCACGAGAGAATGCGGTGGAAAGAAAGGCATCAAGATTAGATATTTCCGTAAAATCATGTATAGTAGGAGTAGGATTAGGAATAGGAGGAGGATGTGGTGGAGGTGGAGTGGTAGAAGGAGAAGGAACCACAATGGGATGAATAGGTTTAGGTCTCCATTTCCTAAGAGGGGGTTTCTACAATGTAATCTTTTTAGGAATAGGAGCAGGTTCTTTCAAAATAGGAAGGTGGCTACATGAACTCATAGTGTGACTGAAGGAATGGCGGTGAGAACAGATCGGACGATGCCAATGATAAGAAACTGAAATAATGGCAGATCTGTTGTCAACAGTCACAACAGTTAACTGAGTAGAAAGAGGCCTATTTGGATTAATCTCAATCAAAGCTCTAACAAACTCAAAGCGATCTCTACGCTCGGTATTCTCATCAAAACAATTCAATTCTCTAGGATTACTAGCCAGCGAATCTAGGCCTTCAAGAGACTGAAGAGAGGAGGGATACAAATGAACTTTTCCCAGACTAGAATAGACATTACATACACTTAACCAGAATCAACCGAGCGGCTCCAACAGGTGATTATAAACAATGTACCATTTATTACACAAGGGTTGGATTCCAAAATCATATGCCCCTCTTCCCCATTACCAAATCAAAGAAATGCATGTCCTTATCATATTGCACTTTAAGCGATCCCTTAAGCTCCCAACGATTAGATAAAAATCTCTCTACAACGCTATATGGGAATCCATCATCTTAGAAAAGTCCAACAAGGGTATTTTTCCAAAGCTCAACTCCTGTAGAAACAACAAAGGGACAAGAAAATCATCCACACTACTAGAAATTTTGTAGTGTTTAGTTGTATACCCGCCAGCATTCTTAGGCTTGTTAGAGAATAAGGAGGACCATGATTTTTGACTCTAAGATTTCTTATTAACAATGTAGCATTGCTGCATAGGAGGGTTAACAAAGCCATTTGAGTTCATAGCAACAGCAGACAGGCAGGGGGCAGAACTACCGGCAGCAGGAACCCATATAGTTGCATGAAAACTCTGACCAATATCATGGGAAGCTGCTCCTTGATCAGAGGTTGTTGGCACCATAACCACTACGGGAATACTTTAAAATGGGGATGGAGCCTGGAGTCGGCTCCGTCTCCATTATGGAGTCGGTTGGGGACGACGCAAAATTCTATTGAAGTTTGCGTCGGCTGGAGACGGCCTGCAACGGCCCGAGTCGGCTAGCGTCGGCTATTTAATTATTTTCCCAATATGATTCTTATATACACCTATTTCATTTGAAAAAATAAAATTGACATGTATGATTATTAATATTCACCCAATGACGGGTCGTGATAGGTTAAATTAGTATTTTCGATGATATATGTTCGTGTAATTCGAAAAGTTATCGTTGTTGAAAATCTAACACGCACGACAATTCGATGCAACTTTTAGTCGATCCGTTATACAAATTCGATAAAGGTGGTTATATGTAATATTTTAAAGAATTAAAATAATTTTTTAAACTGTTGGGTAATCAATTATGAATTTTTAAATGTATTTGGTATAACAAAATTATATAAAATAAAATATGTGGTGTAAAAATAAATTCTTTGGATCTTATGTCGATCTAAGGTATTTTGGATATGTTTCCAGAATATGGTTTAAAAATACACGAATCTGGAGTGTCGATCTTCAATTTCAAATTTATGGCCCTTCGTGGACTTTCGAATAAAAAACCCTTCGTTCGAAGGCCGAACGACCTTCAAACGAGACCAAATTTGAACCAGTGATGCTTTGTAGTGTTTTAATCGAATCTGTACGGTTGGATTCGCAAAAAAATCATCGCCTACAAAATTATCCAAGAAATATGTCATTTTCTAGGAGTTAGCTATAACACTTATAATATAAGTGTTATAGCTAACTCCTACAAAATGACATATTTCTTGGATAATTTTATTTTCGATGATTTTTGAGTGAATCCAACCATACAGATTCGATTAAAACACTACAAAGCATCACTGGTTCAAATTTGGTCTCGTTTGAAGGTTGTTCGGCCTTCGAACGAAGGGATTTTTGTCCGAAAGTCCACGAACGGCCATAAATTTGAAATTCAAGATCGACGCCCCAGATTCGTTTATTTTTAAACCATATTCTGGAAACATGTCCAAAATACCTTAGATCGACATAAGATTCAAAGAATTTATCTTTACACCGCATATTTTATTTTATATAATTTAATTATACCAAATACATTTAAAAATTCATAATTGATTACCCAACAGTTTAAAAAATTATTTTAATTCTTTAAAATGTTATATATAACCACCTTTATCGAATTTGTATAACGGATCAACTAAAAGTTGCATCGATTGGTCGTGCGAGTTAGATTTTCAACAACGAAAATTTTCGAATTATACGAACATATATTATCGAATATACCAATTTAACCTATCATGATCCGTCATTGGGTCAATAATAATAATAATAAATGTCAAATTTTTTTTATATTGTAGTAGTGTTTTTTATTTTTTTTAAACGAAATAGGTGTAGAAAAGAATTTTTGAAAAAAATATATACGGGCCGACCCTAAATGACTCAAGCCGTCACTAATTGGGCCGATGCTAGCCGACGCCAGCTGACTCCATATCGAGTATACAGGTTTCAGCCGAGATCTTCTTTCTTTGCTTAATAAAAAAAAAATTCTTCCCCATCATCGATTCCGACCCTCTCCAGCCGTCACCCTCCGTCGTCGTCGTCGTCGCCGTAGAAGCCTAGAACTCGCCGGAATCTCCTCTTCTTCTTGAATTTGGTAATTTTCTAAACCCTAATTTCGAATTAAATTGTTTAGTTAGGTTTAAATTTACATTATTGTGATGGTAATTAGGTGTAGGTATTGCTAATTTAGTGTATTAGGTTATTTTTAGTATGAAATCGTTGAATTTGAAAGTGTGAATTGGGAATAATTGGGTGTGGGTATTTAGAATTTGAATGTGTGAAAGTGTGAATTGGGAATTTGAAATTGTGAAAGTGTGAATTTGAAAGTGTGAAAGTATTAATTGGGAATAATTGGATGCATGTCGTTAATCGACTAAATATAAGAAATGTATTTAGAAGTTTGGCATGCGGGTTGGGATTTTACTTACAGTACCACGTATCGGAAGATTTATTCCCGATCGATCCCTTATATTTTATATTTGGATTGAGTGAGGATGACTTGGTCTTCGAGTCTTGTTTGACTGGCCTGTGCACCTTGTATTTGGATTGAGTGAGGACGACTTGGTCGTCGAGTGTTGTTTGACTGGCCTGTGCGCCATGTGTTTGGGTATTTATACCTGGAAAGTCTCAGTAGCCGGTCCATTCGGGCTGTGCCGATATTATACAAAGGGCGTATCGCCTCGATATGCTACCGTTTATTTCTGGTGCCTAGGTGAAAGAGGCCGGTAAAAAGCCAAACTGGATGAGTGAAAGTTTGTATGCGCGGTTTGTGCAATATTGGGAAAGCGAAGACGCGAAGGTAAATTTTCTACTTTTATATGTCTGTAATTATAATTCATTTAAATGTTTATATAATAGTTAAATTATACAGGCGGTAGCATTGAGGAACTCTTCAAACAGGCTTAGGAATCCTGCAAACATACCGCGGTGGATCCAAGTCTTTTCAGCAATATAGAGAAGAAATGGTAAATATAAAAATTGTTATTTGTAATTTACTTATAACATTATTTAGTTATATATATGTATATATGTGTATATATATACATTCTTTAATCATATCTAATTTCAAACGAGGGAGAGAGGTGGTGTTGCACCGTCTCATTTGGACGTCTTCACCCGAACACACGCCGTCGAGCATACAGATGAAGATGGCGTGGTAACATATGAATGGTCAAACGCCAAATCAGTGAATATCCAGGTATAAAGACTATAAATTTTCTCTTATTTAACAATACATTAAATTGAATATTCATCTTCTCAAAATTATATTTCTAAACACAGGAGAGATGCGATTAGGAGATTGCTCGCGTGCTTGCAGAGTCTGGCAGGGAGCAGTTGACTGTTGAGGAGATGGACAGGGTATTCGCTCGTATTACTGACCCACCGACCAGAAATTGACAGTATGGATATGGCAATCAAGCGGTAATATTTATTGAATTTAATTAATTCATTAACCAGTTTATAAATTTTATTGAATATTACGTATAAACTATAACAATGAATTTATCAATATATAGGCTGCGACGCAAGCCTCTTACAATAAACAACAGGCTAAAGAAACAATAGCGGCCCTGCAAGCACAAGTCGCCGAGTAGAACGATTGGTGGAAGACTGGATTGAAGCAGTAACTAGACGAGGCTATTGTTGCTTACTTGGCAGAGCACAGGACGAATATGCCGCCATCACAGGGATCCGGCGCTGTTGATGGTTGGGGAGAGTGGTGGTTTGTTTTTATATATGTTTTATAATGAACTTTGAATGTCTTGTATATTTGATGAACTTTTGGTTGAATTTTGTAAATATTATGGATATTTGTGATGATAGACGTTTGGAGATGTATATTGATGTTTTGTGGTTCTTAGTTGGGCATATATGTGATGTATATTGTTATTTGGTGAAGTATATTTGAAGAATATATATGATTGTGTGGATGGAAATGCAGAAAAATTTACCCAGATTAGCGTCGGTTGGAGTCGGCTCGGGTCGGGCTATGGGTCATTTATTATTTTACACGTGGACTGAGTTTAGCGTTGGCCGGAGTCGGCTAGCCGACTCTAGCCGACGCTAAACTAGGGGACGGACCCATCCCCATTCCCATCACCATATCACTTGGCGACGAGCTATATAGCGTCGGCTGGAGTCGGCCGGAGTCGGCTAGAGTCGTCTATATGCCGATGCTAAACAGCCTTCTCCTTGTAGTGAACACAACCATGAATACCCTGAGCATTTTCATGAGTTCACTAAATACCCTGTCATTATTACAGCCTTGAATATCCTATGCATTATCACAGAATTTTGCAAAAGCATATTAATTTCTCTTGGATGTAGCTACACACGTAGAAGAAGTAGTAGCACATGCATCAACGTTTGCGGCGGGAGGAGGGATGATATCGAGTAGAAAGTCTGGAAGAGTAATGTGGATATAAAGGTAGGACGTGCAAGCTTTATAAGCATCGATAGGCAGTTGCGCTTGGTCTTCGCCTGAATTTGAGGCTTGGCCAGAGTTGGGTAGACGATCGGATCTGACAGTGACGGGGGCTTGAAGATTTTCCCAGATCGTGTAGTTGGCGTACCCATCTCAGAGGAGCTCGGTGGTCTAATTAGGGATTTAAAGAATCCTTTTTTTCATGGGAAAAATCAGCACGGGGTGGAATAGAGGAGGAGGCGGGAAGGAGGAAAATGGAGGAGATGGGGTTAAAGTGATGTGGAGATTAAAGAGGGGATGGACACAAAAGAACGACTACAGAAACCTTAGAAGACGACGTCATTGATTTTGATAGCAAAAATATTTTACATTTGCATCTAAGAATTTACATCAATTATTAGCATAAAAATTACAAATGTCCACAAAATTATCTTAAGATATACAGTATAATGAACTAACTTAATAATATTATTGAAACCATTACACAAGCATATGTGTAAATACTATATTTGAAACACAATGATTATTTTACTATAATTGTTATGAACTTAACAGTTTATGTATATCATAAACTTTATTAATATCATAAACTTGCAAATCACATGTCTTTCTACTAAATGTATTGTCTTTCATTGTTTAAACATATGTTGCTCTTCTACTAAAATTTCTCATCCACATTTGGATCTGAATTCGCAGCCTCTTTCTATAGGTATAATAAAAAGCACATATGCATCTAGTTGTATTGATATTTTCAAAATCATTTCTGAAAATTAAAATACATATATTTTTATATAATTAAAGGCCAAATTTGGCTAATTTGCTGTTAGAATGTTTAATTACAATTCACTTGCTTCGATACATGTTATACACTCAAGAATGAAGCATAGTTATGGGATCAAATTGCCAAGCTAAATTGATAAGTACAACATGTGCTTGCTTTGAACAAGTGTGTAAGGTTCCTAATGTAGAGAAAATTTCTCACATCTTTGTAAAACCCATTATGTGGGACAACATATAAGCATCGAGAACCATTTAGTTTTATTTAGCGTTGGCAATTAGATCCAAGAGCCATAAAACTGAACCGATCCAGGAAGATCCAAACCCCACTCAAACCCGATGATCTCGGGTCGGGTCCGGATGATGAGAAATACCATTTAGATCCTTTTAAACCCGACTCGAATGGCCTAATCAAAAAACATAAAAATATGTGAATTTTAAGTGTTATTATACAACCGGATCCGAATCAACCCTATCTTACCCGAACCAAATCTCGGATCAGGTATGTTCTAGGTTTTGAAAATGTATAGTTTAGACTCGACAAAACCCAACCTGTCTAAAACTGAGACCCGCCGGTCAGGTTCAAATCCGACTCAACGGGTCAATTTCCATCCCTAGTTTCATTTTCTTATCCATTGGATGAAAACACACGGACTATATTCAATCCCCTCCTTCAAGTGATGCAATGATATATCCACATGGTTGAACTTTAGTGCCCTGTAGGAGCAAATACAGATGTTAAGTGATAAGGAAAGCTAGAAGTTTTCGTACATGGATAGATGTTTTTTAACAGTAAATCTTAACCACTAGTTTGTTTATTCTACTTCAAAAAAATTTAAATAAATATTATTGCACTATATAAATTATAAAAACATTTTTTATTCTATTTTCGAAATAATTTTTTAGTAATAGATTTTTTGTAATAAATAAATATTATGTTGGTCTTTGGATGTGATTTTGAAAACCATTCGCTATTTTCTACTATGTCCTTGATATAATTTTTTGTATTTTCGCCAACCATTGGGCCCAATATCTAACACATGATAGGTCATGTGTAAGTTTCTAAATGGTTGGCGTAATAAAACGTGGACTAGTTCTAAATGAATGGTTGGAGCGCATACAAGGATTTATGTTACTCGTGTGCTTAATATTTTTACACTAAAATAGATCGTGAAATTATTTTTTGACTAAGTTTTCTAAACATATGTTTAAAAACAATTTTTGTTATAATGTATTAATTTTAATTAGGTTGAATGTTAAATTTACATGTTATTACAATATATATGTATTTAATTTCATACGGAATGGGTATTTTTTGAATAAATGTACTATCATATCCTTATTTTTATCCAAAATATTATTCAGCTATCTTATATGTGCATCCATTTTTTGGATATGGAATATTTTCATATTTTTATATCTGGATGTGGACGGATATTATATTATTTGAGTGCTTAGTTGAAATGTTCTTTTGTTCCTTGATGTTGGAGTAAGAATACCTTGAGTTTTGAAATGCTATTTTTGAAAGGAATTTAATTTTTTGTTCCTTTTTCTAGAGGTCTAATGATTTAAAATTCACATTCTGGATCGAGATTTTTAAATATTTACTTTTTTTTCTTTTTAAAGAATTAGATTTTTTCCTTTTCATTAAATATATCTGAAATATGTTTTTTATATAATTTAAGAGTGATACTTAATCTTAATAGAGCGCTCATTTTGATGTCTTGGAGTCTTGGAGGATCAAAGCTAAGAGCTCTAGAACCATAGTCTAGATATCTTACTACATGAGCTAGTGATCTTTGATGGTTTTTTTTCAAATTGGATTTTTAAGGAAGTTATTTTTTTTAGAATTTGACGTAGATTTTTTTAGATTTGAAGTAGTTGACTTAAATAAAGTACAACTCTTGTTCTCAGAAAAATAAGAAAAAAAATCATATTTTATGTTGGGGTATTTCTATCCTTTTATAATTGTGATAGTTGTTTTCAATGATTTTATAATATTTAGATTGCGAGTTTCTGATTTTTTTTGGGGGTGTTTGCCATCCTTCTTTGTTATTTTTGATCCTATTATGCAATACATTAAGATAAGTTACATAATTTATTAATCAATATAAACAATACACTCTAATGCATCTAAAGTTGTTAAGGCGCCCAAAAAGTGCAAGGTCAGTGCCCAACGCATTTTTGCACCCACCACTTTTATGGACATCTTGAGAATCACATTTTCCATTTTCAACACAACTATACTTCATAACTGCTACTAAAATTGAACTTTAGAGAGTTGAAATCGACAAGTGACAACTTGCTACCACAAGCCACACCATGCAGCATCAGTCGTCAATTGGCAGCTGTTAACGCTAAAAAATGTACGCTAACACCCCGGTGTAATTTGTGATATAGTGAAAGCACCACCCGTTGGTACGGGAACTAAAAGTAAGCAGAGAGTAGCAGAAAACAGTAAAAAGACAACAGTTTTATAGTGGTTCGGCTTAAAGACAATCCTACGTCCACTTAATCTCTTCTATGACTGATTCGATTACAGATTTTATAATAACTCTTTGATTACAACACAATCAAGACGAGTAATCAGAACTTTGATGCAGAAAAGCTCTTTCGATTCATGTTGAATGAACTTGATTCTTTTTGAAGATTCTTTGAAGTATCCTTTGCCTTTGAAGTGTTGAAGTCAGTAGAGAAATCAGCAGAGTCTTGGCATTTCCAAAATTTCATCCCCCCTCAAGTGTGGAGTAGGCGGGGTATTTATAGGTGAAACTGGGCTTAGGTCGGCTGCATTTTAGGACGTGAGCGACCTAAGAGTGTTCACGAGATAGCTTAGGTCGTTGACGACTTAACGGAATCATTCTGGACGAGATATTGGCTATGAGCGACTTAGCATGCGTAGTTCAAAAGTTATCTCGGTTGGTTTAGGTCGTTAGCGACCTAAAGGAAGAAACAGTGAGCACGCAGCTTAACTCTGGAGCTTTAACTCGTTAGGTCGTTGCCGCTTTAACTCGTTAGGTCGCTGCCGCTTTAACTCGTTAGGTCGCTGCCGCTTTAACTCGTTAGGTCGCTATCCTGTTGAATCACAGGAACCTTTTAGGTCACTGGGTCGCTGGAGTTCCTTAGGTCGTTGAGTCGTGCCATATTGAGCCGCTTTGTCCTATAGGTCGCTAGGTCGTTAGGTCGTTGCCCTTACTCAGCTACTTTGTGCTATAGGTCACTAGGTCGTTAGGTCGTTGCCCTTACTCAGCTGCTTTGTGCTATAGGTCGATCCTAGTTATAGATCGTTAAGTCGCATATGCCTTAGGTCGCTAAGTTGTTGGGTTGGGTAGGTCGCTAGATCGCTGAATAAAAGAGGGTTAACACTTGCCCCTCGAAGTATACGCCTAGGAGTTAGGTCATGTGCTTCGATATCTCTTAACTCGCGCCATCCTGAATCGTTAAGTCGTGAGCGACTTATGAGAGAGTTAGGTCGTTCATGCCGATTCGTGTTCCTCTACCCCTATATATAAGTCGCTGAGATCACCCCTTATTCTCTTTACATGCTCTAACACTCTAACCCGCCTTCAAAAGATTTCCAAGCTCTCAAAGAAGAATTCGAATCAACCAATCGCCGATCATCTCTACAATCACACTACGTAAGTGAATTCCGACCATTATCCAACCACGACCATCACCGAATTGTGAATCCCCCAATTTTCGACCCTATCCCGATTTCACATGCCGCATTTCTCCATGAATCATGTTACGATCGACTTTTGATCATTATTGGACATGTTGTCACTGTGATTCACGAGAGCACAACAGTGCATCGGGTTTATGGTGGATCCGAGGCGATTTGAATTGGTTTTGGATGATCTGGTGGTGTGGAGAGATGGTGGATTTTATTGTAGAGAGGCTAACAGGTTATTGGGTTAACGGGTTAGTGGGTTAGTAGATTTGTTGAAAGAAGGGGAGTTAGCGAATTAAGGAGAGTTAGGTCGTGCTCGACTTAGGAGCCTTGAACGACCTAGGGCTTTAGCAGTTTGGACATGAATCGCGCGACTTAACTCTGTGAACGACTTAGCGACTTAATCATCAAACTCTGAGCGACATAAGGGACTGCGACTTAACTTACCAGAATAACATACGACTTAAAGCTGAACGACTTAAAGAACCAACGACCTAACTTAACTCGCAGCATAGCTTTAACTTGTAGGAACATAACTGATGAACTTCATGACTCGAGCAGAGCGACTTAGGAAAGCCCGACCTATGTTAGGTCATTTGGACATGAACTGGATGACCTAAAAGAGTCTCGAGCTAACTTAAGTCGTTCCTGCGACTTAAGGGATGGACAGCATTTGAACACTTGCAGATTTAACCAGAACTTGATTGAACTTCCAATTTGAACTGCCAGAACTTGTTGCACTCTTTCACAGATTATATTGACTTTTAGGCTAACAACCTGTTAAATACAACATTTGCAGAAAACTAGGACGAATATACTCATCATCGACTGCCCACGTCGAGTGATGGATTAAGTCAACGAGAAGATAATATGAATCTAATTACAAGTGAAATGTTGTGAATCAACTAACTTAAATGGAGCATCAACGCAAAATTCATATAGTTATAACTACTTATTGCTAAATATTATCTGCATTGATACTACACTTAATTTTGATGTAATAACAAGTCTTGAATCTTCCTGAATTGACGCGCGCCAACTAGTATTATTTCAAGTTTTACTTTATTTATTTGTTATTTTCAGTAGCTTTGCACAACACTTCACACACATTTTAGGAAACGTGCACCTTCATATTTGAATATCCAGTTCCTTGTGTAGAATGACTTCTCAACAAGTACAAGAAGAGACAGTAGATCGGACCAATGAAGTTTTTCCGATTGCTGCTCCTTTGGATAATCCTCCGGAAAGGGTTCCAACCACACTGAACCAACGGACCTTCAACCAACTATGTATGCAATTTGGTATTGCTGAAGCGGATGCTCTGCTTCCTGGAGCAAATGACACCGCCGACAGGCCGCCACATGGCTTTATTGCAGTTAATCGTCACATGTGTCTGAACGGAGCTATTCCCCCCTTCAATGATTTCCTCAGAACACTTCTCCTTCGATTAACCATTTCTCCGTTCCAGTTGCACCCCAATGGTTATGCCATTTTGATGGGGTTGTGCGTACTATTCAGGAGGAAGCTTGACCGCCTCCCAAGCTTTGAGGAGATCTGTTATCTGTGTACATTTGGGAGGAACAAAGATCACCCCTCCATTATTCTTGTTAGAAGCGCAAGGAATCGCAAGCTAATCACAGATCTACCCGAGAGCGCTCACGGGTTTTTAAACCAATTCTTCTATGTCCGTTGCCTTCCGGGATTCTATGGCATCTGGAGAGTAGGAAGTAAGACTACCTATCTCCGTTTACTTCATTTCTGAGCCTTTCAAAATTTGAGTCGTCGTGCTAACTTCATTCTTTACTTTTGCAGCAATTCCTCCTCTCTCTAAAGATTCTGCCCACAAATCAACTTTTGAAAGATTGAGTGCCATAGCTGCCAATGAGAGAAGTATCAAATTTCTACAAAGGAACGAATTTCTGCATTAACTCGGACTCTTGCATTCCTCTCGATCTATTCAGTCTCGTGATGCCCTCAGCTCTCAAGCAGAAGCATCAAATGCCCCAGTCTCCGCAGAGGAACCCGCACCGAAAGAACTTATTGTAGAGACTTCGTTAGTGAAATGCTCCAATTCTGCTGACGCTGTAGGGTTATCTGCAAAATCTAAACTTCCCCCAGTTATTGAAGAAGAGGAATTTCCTCAACATTCTGGGAAGTCTGATACTTTTGGAGGGCTGAGCGAGCTCATGGTGACTTCTCAGGAGCTCTTTAAAGATGACACCACCACTCCTAAACTTGCTTCCCCAGCGATTGAAGCGACATCTGCCTTGCGACCAATCCCGTCAACCCAAGAGTTGACTCCTGCCGTAAAAGCCGACATCACTCCTAAGCTGAAGAGTGGTTTATAGCTTGACGCGCGTAGTTCGCACGCCACACACACTTAGGATTTTTGGCAATTATGCGCACTTAGCTTCTTTATTTCGAAGATTTCTAAATTTTTGTCTCTTCTTCACTTTCAAGTTCTCCCATGGGACTCATCGGCTCTTATTATAATGACTTTCAACGCTACGCAAGGCGTGATTCTTATGATCCCCGGCGCTATCTCTCTGCCCCTAGGGAAACTGATGAGGAACGAGCAGCTAGGAAAGCTCGTGAGAGGCAGGCTTATGAGGAGCGGTATGGAAGAAGAGATGACCACCATGACTCTTACCAAAGGGATGACGACTCCCACAAAAGAAAATTTCATGATGATAGGGGGAAGAGTCATATAACTGAAGATCCAAGCAAGCGTGCCAAACTTGACGACAAGTGTTCATCTGAAATTTCTAAAGTGTCCGCTGCTTCTATTTCTTTAGACATCCCTTCCAGTTCTCCTGCCCTTAAAAGAGCTGATATTCAATCAACCATCAGTAGGCCTCCTTATCAAGTTGAGAAGCCTCTGCCTACACTTCACAGTCAATTTCCGAATTGGTGTTTGAAAGGAGTGCGCTTCGATTTGGACTTAGTTCCAATTGATAAACAAGCCATGCTGAGAAATCTTGATGTTGTCAAGCTCGATATAGAAAGAATGTCCAGCTGGCAAAAACTAGTCGATGAGCTTCAAAGAGTAAACCGTGCAAATCTTGAGGCTATGCTAACCATGGAGAATGATAAGTCTGAGTGACAAAAAATTCTTGATCAACATGATGCGGAGATGAAGAGCATCACCGCTTTCAATGATGAGCTTGAGGCTGAAGTCAAGAAACTTAAAGGTGATCTCGCTACCTCTTCCACTTCTTATACACAAAAGGAAGAGGTTCTCCAAAAGCAAGTAAGAGACGCCCACGCCACTCAACGAGATGTTGAGGCTAAACTTGAAGCTGAGCGGAAAATTGTAGAAATGTACCACAAAGATGCTGCTCAACTGCGGGAAAAAAACAGCTCTCAAGATATGGAGATTACAAAGTTAAAGGCCCAGCATGCTAAGGCTGAAAGAGAGCGTGATGAGGCTATTGCTGGGAAAGCAACAGCTGAACACTCACATGAAGCAACCAAGGCCAACATTAGCTCCACTCTTTTTGAGTTTTACGTTCTCAGCGTCTTGGGGCGTGGCAGTCTTTCCTTCTTGGGACCAAAGTATGAAGTTACATTGGCTGAAGTGTGTGAGGCAGCAGTTGAAGTGCTTAAAGATGTCGGCTACACTGAGGAGGATTTTGAGGCTAACTATCTGGATGATGAGGGTCTTGTCGCCCTTGCGAGAGGGAAAGAGCAACTTACCAAAGAGCGAGCCGAGGCAGCGGAAGGAGAGTATCCAGGGAAGGCACCTTTGACCGACCCAGCTCGTCCTTCGTCTTCGGTCGACATTGATATTATTGGCTCCAGTTCCCACTCTCCGCCTCCTGCTAAAGCTGAAGCCAAAGCCGAAGCTAAAACTGCTCACGCCGAAGATGAGGCCCAAGAAAGCACCGAAGCCCAAGACTATGAAATTGACGTGATAAAGCCAACTTCTCCAAGTAACTTCAACATCGATCTAGCTCAAGTGGACTACTCGTTTGCCTCACATGAGCTCGATGAATGTCTTGCTTATTACTTAAGCCTAGACGTGCCACTATCTCCTCTCTTTTGCGAGGAATACTAATGTTTAACTTTTCTTCTTCTGTAGTGAAATCAATAAGTGCTGTACAGGCTTCGCCTCCTCCCGCTGTTGCCCATCCACCTCTTCAAGTTACTCCTCCTTCTGCTTCTCAACCGGGATCACAAGAAGAAAAAATAGAAGCTCTTCAAGGTTTAGATGACCCGGCGGTTTCACAAGAGCAGAAGGCCGAAGAACTTGAGGAGGGTGAGAGGACCCCGGATAAATTCACTGCCGATGATACAAAGCTTTCTGATCTTATCTGTTTGGTCAGCGAATCTTCTTCGAAGAAGAGGGGAAAGCACGGAATTTCAAAGACAAAGAAGGACGCTCCTGTTGATGATGAGAAAGCAGAAGAGGACCCAATTACACCTCTTTCTCCTTCTTCCGTGACTCATCCTGGTCGGCTTGCAAAGTTAACCATTAAGCCAGGCGAGGGCTCCAAAGGCGGCGGAAGGAAGAAGAAATGAGTTTGGTTCTATCCTTCTTGTTTTGCTTTTTTGTCTTTTGTCTAAAGACTTGTATCGACCGGAGATTGTGCGGGTACCGGCCCCCGCTTTTTGAAACCTGTACATGTATATAAGAAAAAATTATAGTATGGAATAAAATGACTCTTTTTACTTGTACAATCTCTTGTCAGTATTTGTGAATGCATTTATACCCTATTTTAGCACAAGTTTCTTTATTTTCTTTGCATGATATTGCAGTGAGCTCGTGGTATGTTGTTTGAGCGTTGTTTTTGTTAATGTAGTTGTATTGCCCCCATACCACGGCTTATTGCAATATTCTCCATTTTGAAAAGACTTGTACTCTTATTTTAGAGAATAATTCTTCCGTTTTGAGGAAATATCATTCTCCTTTAGTAGAGTGTGCTTTGTATCGGAGAAGTTTTTATCTCCTTTTTTTTTTTAAAAACACTTCAACTTTCGGAAATGGTCATTTTTATTTTTGAAAAGTGGATTCTCCTACGCGGTGAAGCGGGCCTCCATAGAGGGCTTTGATTTGACATTTCAACTTGTGGAAGTGTGCCTCTGGAGAGGGCTTTATTTGGCACTTCAACTTTTTTGCGGAAGAACGTTCCCATGAGAGTAGAAGTGTGCCTCCAAAGAGGGCTTCATTTGTTTGCCTGAAAGTCATTTCTCACAGTTAGATGGATCCATGGGGCGGACGCAAGCAACCTAATTGGATGTTCGTTTGCACAAACGATCGTAATTAACTAGCAAGGGCCCGGTGCCTTCACTTTGGAAAGGTGCCCCTTCGGTGGTACCACCAACCTTGTTATTTGAGAAAAACATTTTATTTTACAACGTGCCTCGTTAGAGGGCTTTATTTGGCACTTCAACTTTTTTGGGGAAGAACGTTCCCATGAGAGTAGAAGTGTGCCTCCGAAGAGGGCTTCATTTGTTTGCCTGAAAGTCATTTCTCACAGTTAGATGGATCCATAGGGCGGACGCAAGCAACCTAATTGGATGTTCGTTTGCACAAACGATCACAATTAACTAGCAAGAGCCTGGTGCCTTCACTTTGGGAAGGTGCCCCTTCGGTGGTACCACCAACCTTGTTATTTGAGAAAAATATTTCATTTTACAGCGTGCCTCGTTAGAGGGCTTTCAGTTGTGCCTCCGGAGAGGGCTTTGAATTGTGCCTCCGGAGAGGGCTTTTCATTGTGCCTCCGGAGAGGGCTTTACATGTTCTGATGGCCAGGAAGGTTGTATCTCACAGTTAAGTGGATCCACGGAGTAGACGCAAATTACCTAACTAGATGTTTGTTTGCACAAACAATCGCAATTAACTAGTAAGGGCCTGGAACCTTCACTTTGGGAAGGTGCCCCTTCGGTGGTTCCACCAACCTTTTTGTTGAGGGACAAGATCCCATTTTTGGCTATTTTTGACTGCTTGCCAATATCTTTTCATCATCTGTTCCTCAGCGATTCCTTGTTATCACCTCTAAATACATTTTCCTTTCTTTTGCAGGTTCTTTGATTCTTCCAGAGAAGTGTACTTCATTGTTAAGTGAATCCATGAGGCAGATGCAAGCTACTTAACCGGATGTCTGTTTGCACAAACGATCGCAACCAGTTAGCAAGGGCCTGGAACCTTCACCTTGGGAAGGTGCCCCTTCGGTGGAATCACCAACTGTTTGTGAGAAGTACTTCTTATGTAGGAATTGAACCTGGAATTTTTGTGGCTTGATATTGGTCTGCTGAGTGATTTATAGGAATCGCTTGGTCTTGTGATGTGTCGAATAGGTGAGCTTTGCTTTGATAGCCCGCAATGTTAAATCGAAATTTTAGCAACATATTTAAGATGTTTGCACATCGAAATGAGACAGGCATTTTATAGTAGTAGAGAACACAAGATTTATAGTGGTTCGACCAAGTATCGGGCCTACATCCACTTTATAGTTCTTATTATTGATTCACACTGATTTTACAATGGCTTACAATATAAGAATGATACATCCATAATTATTTTACAAATTTAAGCATAGCCTTTCAGTAAAATATGGACGTAAGTGATTGCTATTCCAGGCTCTCGGAATTGGATCTCCTTCGACAGTGTGAGTTTGAAAGTGCCATCAAGAAGTTTTTTGCCTATGACATATGGCCCTTCCCAGTTTGGCCCAAACACTCCTGTTGTTGTCATGATCCTTTTCAAGACTAGATCCCCAATTTCAAAGCTGCGTTGGCGAACTTTAGAATTGAAGTGCCTGGCTATCCTTTGCTATTGAGCTGCAACTCCGAGTTCAGCTTCTTTCCTTCTTTCATCAAGCAAGTCAAGTGCTTCAAGTTGCAGCTTTTCATTTTCAGCTTGGTTGAAATGAATTCTCCTGTGTGAGGGGACCTCTATTTCCACTGGAATCATTGCTTCTGATCCATATGCTAATGAGAATGGAGTGTGCCCAGTCGCAGTTTTGTGGGTAGTTCTATATGCCCATAGTGCTAGTGGCAGCTTATCGACCCAACCACCTTTTGCTTTCTCCAGCTGTTTTTTGATGGTTGATTTGATAATTTTGTTCACTACTTCCACCTGCCCGTTTGCCTACGGATGAGCCACTGCTGAGAAGCTTTTTCGGATTTTGAATCGCCTGCAAAAGTCTTGGAATTCCTCGCTTTCGAATTGGGTACCATTGTCTGTGATTATCTTCTGAGGCACACCATACCTGCAAATGGTATTTTTAGTCACAAAGTTTATCATCTTTTTAGAGGTAATAGTAGCCAATGGTTCAGCTTCAGCCCATTTAGTGAAATAATCAACATCAACAATAGCATATTTGATTCCAGACTTGGCAATCGACAAAGGTCCGAAGAGATCTATCCCCCAAATGGCGAATGGCCATGGACTGTCCATCTGTGTTAGCACGATGGAAGGTGCTCTTGGGATTTTTGCAAATCTCTGGCATCTGTCACACTTTCGGGAGTAGCTAGCAGCATCTCGATTAATATCTGGCCAAAAATACCCATAGCGGAGAATTTTCTTTGCAAGAGTTTGGCCACCTGAATGATCCCCACACTCTCCTCCGTCCACCTCAGCTAAAATTGTCTTAGCCTCTTCTTTGGTTACACATCAGAGTAATGGCATCGAGAATCCTCGTCAGTACAAATGGCCGTCTTGAATTACATATCTGGGGGCTTTTTTTAACAGCTTATGGAGCTCTTTTGAGTTTTCTGGCAAGGAGCCGTTGAGTAGATATTCCTTGATAGGGGTCATCCACGACTCCTGTTCTTGAGATACAGCCATGATCCAGTCAATATCCGTCTCATCAGTACTTGGAGCTGACAAGACTTCCATAGAGACTAATCCTAATAATTGAGCTTCGCCAGAGCTTGAATATTTTGCAAGGGAATCTTCCTTCATGTTCTCTTCCCGGGGTATATGGTTGATTGTATAATGATCAAAACCATCCAGAAGCTCCCAGACCTTTGACAAGTAAGCAGGCAGATTTCCTCCTTTAGTTTGAAACTCTTTCTTGACTTGGCATACAATAAGCTGGGAATCACTGAAGATTTGTAATACTTTGATGTTCAGTTCTTTAGCAATTTTCAAGCCGGCAATAAGAGCTTCATATTCTGCTTCATTATTTGTTGAAGGAAATTCTAATCTCAATGCATAGCACAATGATCACCCCTCCGGGGTTTCAAGCACAACCCCAGCTCCAGAGCAATAGTCATTTCTTGCACCATCAACATATAATTTCCATCGGATCGGGATGTCATCAGTCACTTCTTCCTCACTGCTACCTTTATCTGTGTATTCTGCAATGAAATCTGCTAAAGCTTGTCCATTGATTGCTCTTCGAGGATGGTAGGTGATAACATATTGACTGAGCTCAATATTCCACTTCAGGAGACGACCTGGAGTTTCAGGGCGAAATAGGACTTGCTTTAGAGGTTGATCAGTGAGGACTTTAATAGGATGAGCCTGGAAATATGGCCTCAACTTTCTGGATGCAATCAACAGACAATAGCCGAGCTTTTCCAGCTTTGAATAATTCATCTCTGCCCCAGTGAATCTTTTGCTGATGTAATAAACTGGGGCTGAACTTTTGCATCTTCCCGTACCAATGCTGCACTGAGAGCATGAGATGAAACTGCTAAGTATATGAAAAGATCTTCACCGTTGCTGGGCTGAGAAAGTATTGGAGGCTTTTCCATGTGACGAATCAGTTCTTCAAATGCTTTCTGACATTCGGGAGTCCATTCAAAGTTTTTCTTTCCTTTCCTCAGAGCGTCAAAGAAGGGAATGCATTTATCAGTGACCCTGGAAATAAATCGACTTAAAGCAGCGACTTTTCCGTTGAGGCTTTGCAATTCCTTCTTTGTTCTAGGGGCTTTGACTTCTCTTAAAGCAGTAATCTGAGCAGGATTAGCTTCGATGCCCCTAGCACTTACAATGAAGCCCAAGAATTTTCCGGACTCTACCCTGAGCGAACATTTCAGAGGATTTAGCTTCATCCCATACTTTCGGAGAACCATGAACATTTCTGCCAAATGATCCATGTGATCCACTGCTTTCTTCGATTTCACTAACATATCATCGACATACACTTCCATAGTCTTGCCAATCTGGGGTTTGAACATGGCATTAACAAGTCTTTGATAAGTTGCCCCTGCATTCTTTAGTCCGAAGGGCATGACCTTATAGCAGTAAAGACCAACTTTCCTGATCTAGCTCATGCATCATGATTTGATTATATCCTGAGTAAGCATCCATAAAAGACATTAATTCATGCCCGGTTGTTCCATCCACCAACTGATCAATTCTGGGCAATCGGAAACAGTCTTTGGGGCATGCTTTGTTCAGGTCTGAAAAGTCGATGCACACTCTCCACTTCCCATTTGCTTTTTTAACCAACACCGGATTAGAGACCCAATTTGGATAAGTGGATTCTTTGATGAAGCCATTTTCCATGAGCCGATCTACTTCTTCTTTTAATGCTGTCGACCTTTCAGGACCTCGGGTTCTTCTTTTCTGCTTTACGGGTGTGAATTTCGGATCAATATTCAAAGCATGCACTGCGATTTCTGGAGATATTCCACACATGTCGGCATGTCTCCAAGCGAATACATCCAGATTTGCTTTCAAGAATGATATCAGCATATTCTGAACCGTCATACCAAGTTGTGAACCCACATTCAACACCTTGTTTGGGTCATTCAGGTCAACAGATATCGGCACCGTTACTTCCACCGGTACCACTCTACTTTCCCCTGCACTGGTTTTTCTGGGATCAATCTCTTTTCGTGCACCACTGTGCTCACCAGTGCAGGGTCCACCCCGTAATTGCTACAAGGTGGGTTCTTTGATGCGGAGCGGAGCTGCCGCACCTTTACCCATTTCTCTTTTCCTTCTTTCCCGCAACTCTGTGAAATAGCATTCTCGCCCGGCATTTTGGTCCCCCTTCACAACACCGACGCCATTATCAGTGGGGAACTTCGTAGTCAGGCACCATAGGGTGAGAATGGCCTTGAATGCAGCAAGAGTTGGTCATCCCAAGAAGGCATTGTAAGCGGAGAATTCATCAACAATTACAAAAGTTTGCTTTCGGACCACCTTCTTTTCTCCTTCTCCGAGTTCTACAAACAAGTCAATAGTCCCAATTGGCTGTTTTGGTTCTCCAATGAACCTAACAATCTTCTGCGAGGAAGCTTGGACATCAGCCATGGGAATTTTCATCTGATCAAATGTCTTTCTGAAGAGGATATTGCAAGAGGCGCCGCAATCAACAAGCACTCTTCTTACAATGGCTGATCTGATGCCTGCAGATATTACCAAAGGATCCATTGTGGGAGCTTCAACTCCAACAGAGTCCCTAGCCCAGAATATGATGTCTTCGTTAAAAGTCCTTTGCTGTTTCAAAGGTGCAGCATCTTCTAAGACAAAAACATTTTCTTCCGTCGGAGCATATCTCAAAGCGTGAGCATATCTTTCCATCTCACCCCAACTTCTTCCCGCTGGGTGAGGGCCCCATGTGATAACATTGATGGTGGGCCTCTCAGATTCCTGCGCTGCAGTCCTCTCACCTGAGTTGGATTGATGATCAGGAACTTGTTGCCCCTGAGTAGATGAAGTTGGGTCAATTCTGTTTCTCTTCACATATTGTTGTAGTTTATTCTGTCTCAGAAGCTCTTCAATCAAATTCTTTAAATGGCAACATTCATCAGTGTCGTGGCCAAGCTGATTGTGAAACCGACACAATCTCCCATTATGCAAAGCATTTTTCCCAAGCTTCATCTCAGGTGGTTTGGGGTATTCGACAGCATCCTTGGTTGCGAAAAAGATATTTTCAGGAGTATCCGTTAAAGGAGTAAAATCTGAAGGTTTAAAGAAGCGAAGTTTCTTCATATCTTTCTGCCCTTTCCTACTGTCATTCTCCCTTTTCTGACCACCGGATTCCTTTTTGTTAGTGGCAACATTGTTATTCTTGACTTCAGCCACGTCTACTTTTGCTTGTACATGAAGGCTTTCTAAGCGCATGAATTCATCAGCCTTCTTATAGAACTTCTCAAGTGAGTTTGGCTCTTTCATCTTTAGCCATTTTCCGAATTCACTTGATTTATCAATAGCTCGCATCAAGTAGGTCAGAATCATTCGAGGCTCTGCATTATCAATTTCGGCCAAGGTTATATTGAAGCGGTTTAAGAAAGATTTGATAGATTCTCCGGGGTTTTGTTCAAGGGAGAGTCTTTCCACAAATCTTTGTGAAGTAATGATGAAAGCACTCCTGAGTTGGGTTCTCAGTGAAAGCACCAAAAATGTTAACGCTAAAAAATGTACTCTAAAACCCCGGTGTAATTTGTGATATAGTGAAAGCACCACCCGTTGGTACGGGAACTAAAAGTAAGTAGAGAATAGAAGAAAACAGTAAAAAGACAACAGTTTTATAGTGGTTCGTCTCAAAGACAAGCCTACGTCCACTTAATCTCTTCTATGACTGATTCGATTATAGATTTGACATTAACTCTTTGATTACAACACAATCAAGACAAGTAATCAGAACTTTGATGCAGAAAAGCTCTTTCGATTCATGTTGAATGAACTTGATTCTTTTTGAAGATTCTTTGAAGTATCCTTTGCCTTTGAAGTGTTGAAGTCAGTGGAGAAATCAGCAGAGTCTTGGCGTTTCCAAAAATTTGTCCCCCCTCAAGTGCAGAGTAGGCGGGGTATTTATAGGTGAAACTGGGCTTAGGTCGGCTGCATTTTAGGTCGTGAGCGACTTAAGAGTGATCACGAGATAGCTTAGGTCATTGACGACTTAACGGAATCATTCTGGACGAGATATTGGCTATGAGCGACTTAGCATGCGTAGTTCAAAAGTTATCTCGGTTGGTTTAGGTCGTTAGCGACCTAAAGGAAGAAACAGTGAGCACGTGGCTTAACTCCGGAGCTTTAACTCGTTAGGTCGCTGCCGCTTTAACTCGTTAGGTCGCTGCCGCTTTAACTCGTTAGGTCGCTGCCGCTTTAACTCGTTAGGTCGCTATCCTGTTGAATCGCAGGAACCTTTTGGGTCACTGGAGTTCCTTAGGCCGTTGAGTCGTGCCATATTGAGCCGCTTTGTGCAATAAGTCGCTAGGTCGTTAGGTCGTTGCCCTTACTCAGTTGTTTTGTGCTATAGGTCGCTAGGTCGTTAGGTCGTTAGGTCGTTGCCCTTACTCAGCTGCTTTGTGCTATAGGTCGCTGCCTAGTTATAGATCGTTAAGTCGCATATGCCTTAGGTCGCTAAGTTGTTGGGTTGGGTAGGTCGCTAGATCGCTGAATAAAAGAGGGTTAACAACAGCAGTTTGAACGTTGGAGTCGGCAGCTTTGGACTTTTCTCTTTTCTTTTGTTACATTTTTTGTATTAGCATGAATATAGATATAAGTCAACATCGAGCTTCGATTAAGTGGTCAAATTTGGGCTTATTTAGCTTGATACCCCAATTATTTTATGTCCCTTATGTCAACAAAAAAACATGCATTTTTTAACACTAAAACTTTAAATGTTTCGGTTCTTTCCATGTATTTATGGCGCCTCAAGCATGAGCAGTGTCTCGAGAAGGAATAAATCCCAAAGCTGGCAACTGGCCTTTTTTAGCCTCTAGGCGAGTGTCTTAACAATTTTTAATGTATCTCACATTGCCATATAGCATAAACCGCGTGTTTAATTGTACATCATAAATGCGTGATACCTAGTATATTTATACACTATTTAATTATGTGTACTTACAATAACTTGTCTAGTCACATTGCAAAAATGTTTTAAACGTCAATTATTATTGATTAGGACATCAAATACGGAATTTTGGCATTAGTATGTATGCAGCTAAACTTTGACATGAACACCCAATGGACCGAGGTGTTAATTTAATAATACGTATATCTCATTTCAATGTTTTATTCCATTTATAAAGATAATCCTCTTACATAGAAAAATTATCATTAAAACATATATAACATAAACTAATAAATGTGTATGATTTATGGTGTGAATACGATATCTAATGAAGTAAAAGATGTCATCAATGCTCTAATAATACTGGTGGTATTGGTACAACAATTTATAATAGGATTGGAAAATTACTACATGTTCAAACATATCATACTAGCTTTAGTTTAAAGTTCAAACAATTTAGTCATGTGCTATCAATTGTACGTAAGTGTATGTGTCCTAAAGATATGAGAAAGTTATGAGTTGAGATGATGGTTTGAATATATTTCGATGGATGAAATTTTTGTGGCATGTAGATCGTCTTTTATTCGTTTTGATTTTTTTGCCATTTTTTCATTTCTTCTTTAATTGACACTTATGTTCAACTAATTTATACTATTCTCTAAGAACAAAAGAGAAAGCTAATGTTTTAAAAATGCTAGTATGTAAGGTTGAGTTCGTTCGTTTGTCGACTAGGAAAAATTCCCTATCGATAAGTTTGGCTAATCAAACTAAATAAAGCTATTCATCTTACTAAACGAAACATTCAAACCATCATCTCAACTCATAAGTTTATGGAACATTCATATGTTTGTTGATAATTGATAGTAGATGACTAAATAGTATGAACTCTGAAACCTAAGCAACTATGATGTATATTTATGTTTCAATAGGTAGTAATTGTACATCATATTATAAATTATACATTGGTACTATCATTATTATTAAAGCATTGATGACATCTTTTACTTCATTGGATATTTTACCAACACCATAGATCATACTCATTTGTTAATTTATATGTCATAAGTAGGCTCATTCGGAAAAGTAATATGACTAAAAACATTGAAAATGTGGTATACATATTCCATTCGCAACTCAATATGTCTAGTGTTCGTGTAACAATCCAAAATTTTGGTCATTTGATTTTAAATGTTTAATTAATTTTAAAATATTTAAATAATTGGATTTTTGAATTTAATAACTTATAATTAAAATATTGTAATCATTTAAATATTTGAATTATGAATTAAATATTAATCAAATGGATTTAATAATTTTATTTAACTCCTTTTAATTAATAAATACTATTGGTGAATTCGATTTAAAAATTTATTTACAAAAATAAATAGTCGGATAAATATCGATAATTGGATCAAAAATATAAAATGATATTTAAATCAGTGAAAATAGCATCCCGGTGCGCTGTCTCTGATTTTGACGAAACTTGTGCCATTAGATCCGGAATAATACATTGTTTTATACCGTCGAGTTTTGTAATGGTTAGACGTACCGTTTGGTTGTGCGAGCTCGAAACGCATAGCGATTAATTTTAAATATAATTTGATTTTAAATGCTAACTTCTGTGTACTTTGGAATTTGGTCTCGAAACTAGTTCCATTGAGTTCGGAATATGGGTATAATATAGAACGCCAGTCGGCACGCTTCGATTGGAGTTTGAGATTTTTGGGTAAGTTATGTTGAATAATTTCGAATAAAATAAATATATACTCTATTTTATAGCCCATGGCCATTCATTCATGCCCATACTCCTCTTTACGCTTGCCCATACCCTTGCATGACGATCTTTCTTCCTTCTTCTTTAATATGGCCTGTAATCTCAAAAATAGAAAATCTGTAAACTTTGAAAATCAAAGTACGCTATGCCACAAGTGAATCAGATAACAGTGATCATACAATATAAGATAGATTTTATGTTATCTTAATATTTACCACAATTTCACATAACATACGGAGAAATAATCTGTTGTTTGACATACCTGAAATCTCAATGTTCATGCTTGTCATTCAGACAACATTTTATTTGTTGTCTGATTGAAATTATAAAAAAAGTTAGTTTCGGCTCCACCAATATTTTGGTTTCCCTCTCAATAATTTTATGGTCGCTGGTTCTTTTAATTATTTCCCTCTTCTATTTCTCTCATTAATTTTTCCCCTCTTCGAAGTCAAATAAACAATTAAACCCCTCATCCCGTTTTCTCCCAATACTCTCTCAATCTCAAAATTAAACCAAATCTTCTGGAACTAAGGTTTCAATCGGAAGAACCCAAATCTCGCCTTATCGATCGATCTATTGCCTTCAATCGGAAGAACCCTAATCTCGCTTTGTCGATCGATCTTCTGGAATTAGGGTTTCAATTGGTCGAGTTCTTTTGATATGAGAATTGGTATGCTTTTTCTGATTTGGATTTTGATTTCTGCCTTTTTGAACTCGACAAATTATTATCGATGATGATAATGGATATTTATAAGAATTTGACTTATTCATCCTTTGATTCCTAATATTTGACTCTGGTTGATTTCCCTAACTTCGGTCCTGACTTCAGTTTGCTGTATTGGTTGATTTCCTTGACTCAAGTATTGGTTGACATTTTGTTTTTTGTTTAGTGATGAGAATCATATAAATGGTGCCTTGTTTTGAGAAGTTAAGTTTTACCGGTTTTGTTTGTGACTGATTTTTTTCCAACTAATTTTGTTTGAGTTTTCTGATAATTTATGAAACGTGTGCTCTACCTTGTTTAATGTGTATACTTATTATATGTATGTATATATGTGTGAATTATTGCTAATCCAGTGCATACATGTATAAACATACTTCCATATATATACATAATTTGTGGCACTTTGATGGCTCGAATCTCATGGCTGAGCTTTAATCTCAAACTTGAACTGCTTGGACTTATTAGTGATGATGGTCCATGTTACTTTTGCACTATGATTTCTTATTATGCTATCTTGGTTCGTCCATACTCATGTTTTTGTATGTTTATATCTGCATATGACTACATATGTGTGTGTATGTGTGAACTTCCATGTATATACATACATACATATGTATGTATATATGTGTGAGTGTTCTTATATCTGCATATATATATATATATATGAATTGCCTTTTGTACATGAGTATGATCTAGTTCATATCAAATAATTTGAGACTTCCATGTATATACATACATACTTATGTATGTATATATGTGTGAATGTTGCTTTTGCACTGTGATTTCTTGTTATGTTGTCTTGGTTCATCCATACTCATGTGTATGTATGTTTATATATATATCTGCATATTATTTGTGAACTTCCGCGTATATACATACATACATATGTATGTACATATGTGTGAAAGTTCTTATATCTGCATATATATATATATATATATATATATATATATGTGAACTACCATTTGTACATGAGTCTGATCTGGTTCAATTGCAAATATTGTTTCAATTCAGTTCTTGTATATACTTATATGTACATATATATATGCTTGTGTATACTTGTATGTGCTTGTATATCTTGTATACACTTGTATACACTTGTAACGGTCCGGAATTTCCGAACCCGAAAATTCCGAATAGTTATGAAAAAGAAGAAAGAGATAGAAGGAGAAGAAGAAGAAGAAACATCAACATCTCACATTCGCAGCGGATTAAATATAATAACAAATAATAGCATTTTTATAAAAGAAAGCTGTAATTGTTATTTACATACAACTTATCAGAGTTACAACATATACACAAATCACTGGACATATACATGTTCCAGACTACAATCTATATATACTACACAATCTCATATGCACATCGGAAAACACTCTATACGTTCCTGCCATCCAGCTCGCCTCCTGAGCTCCAGAACGTCCTTACCTGAAAATCTGTAATACTCGGTCTGACCCGAGCATTACATCAAAGTAACACCCGGGTCAGGCTGGAAACCAGCGTGAGTAAACTCATCTAACATGAAATTTAAATCCATAGAACTTATTTAAACCCGGGGTAACTCGTGCTTTACTATAAGTAACATTTATATAGTCAACACTTATTAAAACAATATCTAAGTATTCAATCTTAGTTTAAATGGTCCATATTATTCCAAACCGGCCTATTGATTTCATATATCAAATCTATAAAGAATTATTGTAGATTACAAATCGAAGTGGTTTCGGGTATTTTCTGATACCCGACCCCGGTCTCTTCGAATCAAATGTCATTCTTTAAACCAAGATTTTTCAGTTAAACAATTTAATTTAAATCCAGGATCTCATATTCTCATAACAAATCTATCACAGATAGATAACTTACATTCTCACAATTCATCCAAAGCATCTCATATCCCAGAGCATCATAATCACATATCAGACATCAAATAATCCAAGGCATAAAATATGATTCAATCACCCATAAGCAAGATTAATTAGATGTACAATTCCTAATTAATTTAACTTAATCTTCAAATAAATTAAATTAATTACTTAGTTACTTTTAAATCCTGCTTACTTAACATTAATTAATTACAACCCAATTAATTAATTCATCATTCCTTGATTACCTTACAAAATTAATTACCAAATTTATTACCCCTTAATTATTAATTAATAAACTTTAATTACAAATTAATTAATTCTTAATTACAAATTGATTAACCTCTAATTACTTAATTAAATAATGCTTAATCACAATTTAATTATTAAATCTCCAATTAATTAATTTGTAATCTATAATTATCCTTTAATTATTTATTACACAAAGTAATTATTCCTCAGTTACATTAATTATCCTTAACAATAAGTTAATTAATTAAATTAATTATTTACTCTTTAATTACTTTATTAATTAAATTAATTTTTAATTTCCCAAAGTCTTAATTAATCTAAAGATAAATCATTTATCTTTGTTAATGACTTAATTATGATTTACACAAAAATTTAAAACATTCTATTCTTTTAATTAACACTTAATTACATTTAAATTAAGTTTTAAAATAACTTAAAATTTAACTTAACAAATCCAAGTTAAACAAATTTTATAACTTCTTAAATCAAATATTAAAGGAAACATTTGTTATCTATATAAAAGAATTTATTTAAGAAAAAGTTTAAACTAGACTTATTTAAAAATTAAGACTTGCTTAAAAATAAAACTGCTAGGTCATTTCCTCGGGTTCAATCCGATAAAATCACGAGCCAGACCCGAGACTTCTCCTTTTCTTTCTTTCCAACATTTAGCTAGGTTTAAAACTTTTAGCCTATAGACATGTTTAAACCTTCACGTTTCTACTCGAAACGAACCCGAGCAAAAATATCCTTCCCTCGAGTTTCCCTTCGAGCCAACCTCTTCCCAAACACTGACACACTACCAATCTTGTGTACGTGCACACCAGCTCGCCAGAGCTCTGGTCATTTCTGCCACCGCCGATGAGTCAACTATGACCCACTACTTTGATTCCGACCACCCAAAGCCCAACTCGAACCCAAAATCAAAAACGAGTCTCCTGATCAAATCTGGAACAAAACCGACCACCTAAAACTTCCTCGTCCCGGAGCTTCCGTTCACCAGCGACCATGAAACTCCGGCCACACCTCCGCCGACCATCCACGCCACCTTTCCCTCAGTTCCGATGAAACTCGAAGCTTTAGAGACGAAGCAGCAATATGATTTCCGAACTCGACAAATTTTGAACTTTAACCCTAGTTCGACGTCGTTACACCACCACCGCCATATTAAAAGTCCTCCTAGCATTTTTCCTATGATTGACGACCCCCCAGCTACTTCCAGCTACGATCACGAGACCTACTTCTCCGCCGATCACCAGAAAAAACCTTGAAAACCAATTCACGTTCAACCCCGATTTCCTCACTTGATACACTACTAGAAATCGTAATTCTTCTTTTAAAAATCATGATTTCCAATGTCGATTCAGACTATATACCTGAATCAGCAAATCATGATGATTGATTTTAACAAGTTTCCCAGGTTTCACTGTCTTTTACATTTTCCAGATGATATTCAAAACTATCATTCTTAAATATATTTTTAAATCTTAGTTTAGTTTTAAACAAACAAAAACTGTTTGAAAACTAAAACCTATCAAAGAATAGATGAGGAGATTTGGTTTTTTTATAAATTTAAACTCTGTAACTTAAAACAGAGGTGAACATAGTTATATCAAACATGCACACTTCTAACACATCTATATATACAGATATCACACTTATGTATATACTTGCAAATCATAATTCATCCCAGGAATTCACATGCAATAGATTTTCATTTACTTAAGCTTTTAATAAGAAAGTTTGCTCACCTGTATGCCTAGAACAAAAAAACAGCTTTGAAAACTGGCTTTTATAAATTTTGCACTTGAATGCTGAAATGCTTTTGTTTAGAAATTGAGTTTCTTGCTTTGGCTTACTTTAGATTCACTTGCATGCATTCTTGAACTTGTTTACAGGCTTTGGTCTAGTACTTGCAAAATGGTTTCAGATTTGATTTTGAAACAGAAAGATGGTTGATTTTGAATTGGAACTTGATTTGTTGATTTGAATCCACTTTTGTTTTGAGTTGAATTTGAATCTTACTTCAGGTTGAAGACTTGAAACAGTTTGATTTTCTTTTGGTTTTTATTTTAGAAGATGAAAGGAAAAAGGATGGAGTTAAGAAAATAAAAATGGAAAAGTGTTGAACTGTATACAGATTTCTTCTTATAACATTTTATTTATTTCAATTTAAAAGAAAATGAAAATGAAGTAAGACACTTGTTATTTGCATGTTTATACAAAGCTACAAATGTCATAAACCAATATTATATATTTTCCTATGTTTTATTAATTACTTAAATTTATGTAACATGTTTATACATGTATGTTTTAAACCTTTATACATTTACAAACTATGCTTAGTTCATGTATAATTAAAAAGAAAGCAAAATAAACCCTTTGTTAATAATTCCTTTTTTATTAAATCTATATATAAAGAGAGTGTACTAAACCTTTTATCTTATTTTAAACTTATTAATCTTTAGTGTTTTGAAAATATAATTTTTTTTTAAATACCCTTTGAAAATTAAATACATTGAATTCAAACCAATGCTTTCTATTCACAAAAACAAATAAATATATATATTTACCCTTATATACTTGTATATGAACACACTTAAAATTTCAACATTATAAAGTTTGCACATGTCTATTTATATATTTATTAATTTACTATAAAATTTATCATTTCCAGATATTTAAAATTCAACATTTATTATAGCTCAAATCCATATATATACATCTAGACATTTTAATTATCAGAATATTATTTGTTCAACTTATAAACCAGTGTTTTAATAGTTAAAATCAGTTAATTATCAATTAACAGATGTTCGAAAATCCGGGTTATCACATTCCTCCCCCCTTAGAATCTTTTCGTCCTCGAAAAGGAACGAAGCTAGAGTTTATTCAATACTTAAAATCAGATAAATCATTCTTTTTTGATTATTTTAAAACACTTTTAAAATCTACATGGTATTATCAAAATAGTTTTATATATAAAAATACATTTTATAACTTGATGTCTCAACAGTCCATCCTTGTGCTCACCGAAATTCGGTCATACGTTGATCAGGCGTAAGACTGAAGATCTATAAGTACTTAGCAGACTCATTTCAACATCGAGTGAAAATACTTGGAAAATAATTTTATTGAAAATATAGAAAATATTTTTGAAAATAGAGGAAACATCGTTGGTAAGAGTGCTCTGGAAATCATCACTCCCATCCATGGTCACAGTTACATCACGGGTTACGTTGCCATCGCAGCAAAAGTCCATGTAACTGATTACACCAAGGAACCCACAACAGATCGCAGTTACATCCAGGGTTACGTTGCCATCACAGCAAAAGTCCATGTAACTGTTGGCTCTCAACGGCACACACGATTTCGCTGTCAAAATGAAACTTCTCCTACATAGGTCGCAGTCTACCGATATAAAATCAAACGCAGACTGTTGGCTCTCAGCGGCACAAACGACTTTCGCTATGTTACCATAGTGTCACAGTCTACCGATATAAAATCAAACGTAGACAGTTGGCTCTCAACGGCACACATGACTTTCGCTATGGTCTGCAGTAGATCGCAGTGACATCGAGTTAAATTGTTGTCATAGCATAACTCAAATGCCTCTGTGGGCACCAGCCCCTCGACTTTCGCTACACAAATAATCCTCAGGAACTAGTTTTGTCCGGACTCCTCACAGGATCAACTTTAGAATCCCCCCTTGGGGTTCAAGGCAGTACCACCCAGTGGTACTCCTGAGAAGTTCATTTCAAGGGAGCGCCTTTTTCCCCAGAGCTATACTCAAAACATTTTTATACTATATACTTATAGTATCTTCAAATCATACCCTTTATGATTTATCAAAATCTATTTTACACAAAATCGATTACCAAAATCGATAATTCTCAAACTGGGCTTTCCAAATTTCCAAAATTGATTTTCCCAAAAATCAAAAGCCATTTCCGAATTCATAGGTTCCCAAAACCTTTTCCAAAATCATTCTCATAAAATCCTTTATACATATATGTATATATATAACTTTAGAAATCTTTGGATCACTTCAAACTTGTATAAAACCTCTTTTTATACTTCAAATACTTTCAAAAACCCTTTTTATTTTGGCTAGATTCAATAAGGGAAGTTTATCATATTACAAAATATAACTTTATTTATTGCCAAATCAAATATTCAAATTTGATAAATCTTTCATAAAGTTATTAACTATATCACTTTTCATTTCAAAAACTATTTTACAGTTTTTATCCACAAATTTTCAATATCAATTTCATTCAAACCCGTACGATGTACACATATCATCCGTACGCTATATCAATCTGATCGCTCAATCGATCACACAATTTCACTTCCGAACTAGTATCGTCCACCCGACTTCCTAGTGCGGACTCAGATCTGGTTTCTTGATCAGAAACCGTCATTCTCCTTGCATAGTCACAACTATGATAGAGAATATCCAGATCCAATCAAAAACCCATATCCAGGTTCGCCGTCGAAAAACAAGCGAAAAATCCCAACTCAGATCGATAATACTATCTCGAAATTCTGTGTTCGAATCTAGATCAAATCACTATGCGAATAGAATAATATACGTACATCCTTCGTATTTATCTTTATTGATTATTAGCTAATTCAATTTCTCCTTTCTATCCACATTTCCTTTAATTCTATTCTCTTATTCTCAATTGCTTCCATTACCAATTGAGTTATTACTTCAATTACAAACAGTTTGAACTCTGACCAATTTAAATTTAAAAATAGCTTGGAAAAAGTTTAAAATAGATAAGTAGTTGAGAAATAGTTATTAGTTTGTAAAATAGTTAAGTAGGTATAAAATAGTTAGATAATTGCAAAATAGTTTTTAAAATAGTGATTAGATATACTAACTGAAAAATAGTAATTAGTTTATAAGACAATTTCAAAATAGTTAAATAGTTCTAAAATAATTGTAAAACAAGTATAAAATAGTTTGGGGTTTAAGAAGAAAAATTGTATAGTAAATAGTTTGGAAAAATATATTTGTATTAAAACAATTCATTTTGAAAATAATCCAGAGCCAAACTGTTCAATTCTCATCAATTCAATTTAAATTTCCACCTCCATTTAAATTAACTCAATTACAATTTAAATAACTTCAATTTCCATTGAAATTGATTTAATCCCAATTCAAGTTGAGTTAACCTTAATTCCTTTCCAACTTCAAATCAAATTCCATTTGATTTTTAAACTTATTTAACTTTAATCATAATTTCAATTGATTTACATAAATTTCAAATTGAACCAATTTTAATTCATTTCAATCCCAGTTTGAATTAATTCCAATTCCCATTTGATTTTTGAACTCATTCAATCTTCAATTTTTATTTCAAATTAATTCAATTCAAATTTTCCATTTAAACTTATGCTTATCCATCTTTAATCACAATTCTAATTAAATTTAAATCAAATTCAATTTGAACTAATTCTATTCAAATCTCAACTTAAAACCATCTTGAATTATATAAATTCGAGTTAAACATTTTAAATGTTGATTTAATCTTTTAAATAAAATTAATCTTTATTTTAAAATCAAAAATCCCAATCTTTAATCAATATTATTCTGAGTTCAATTCTTAATAGATAAAGAAAATTCCATATTAGATTATGCTACCACAAAATATTCCATACATTAATTTGCTTTATACTATTAGTTCATACATTACATACATCTATCCAAAATAAGTGTCTTACAAAAGTCATAAATCTAGATGCCTTACTATTCTCTAGAAGTTTGGAAGAACAAAGCCCTAATATTCTTTCCAGAATTCTTTTATGGACTTCCTTTCAAAGGGCAAAGCCCAAACATACACTTCTCAACAGGGTGTCCCCACTTGTAACATTTTCCACAAAATGTTTCTACCCGGTCATCCATCTGGAAAACCTTCACGCCTCCAACAGTACGTTCCACAACTTTACTCCTCTTCTGCCTTTCGGAACAATTCCTAGCAATGTGTCCCGTTTTCTTGCAATGATAGCAAACAGTCGACTCATTGACCGGTTCAACTGGTTTTCGCTTCGCCTTCCTCACTTCAGGACAATGATTTAGGAAATGTCCTTTCTTATGACACTTAAAGCACGAGACCTCAGAGCGAAACCGATGGAATGTACCCTTCAATTCCTCCCTTGTTTTACTGCACTTGGCTGCATAATGCCCCTTATTGAAACATCTGTAGCAAGTGACATTATCATACGGTCCTGGTTCAGCCTTTCCCTTAACCTGTTTTTCATACTCTTGAATTTCTTCTTCACGATCTCTACGTGCAGCTGCTCTTTGCTCCCTGCGTCTATCCTTCCATTCTTCACTCTTAGACATCTTTCTCAAAGACAGAATTCTATAGGGACTTTCTAACCTATAAATTAGACTTAATTAGAAGAATTCAACTTTTACTCTTATATATATATTAATATTAATGTGCTTACCAAGTTATACCTTATGTTTTAACACCTTTGGTTTTTAATTCCAAACAAAGTTTCAGACAACTTCTTATTTCAAAGTAAGATTACTTACAGAAATATTATGAATAATATTATTTACTATTCCCTTTAACGGTCCGGAAACAAACTTCAAATGTTTTTAAATCTTAAGATTCTAACTTCACAATTTAAAATTATCTTCAATTCCAATTGGATTTTTAATTTCAGTTTGGATCCATTTCAAACTTATCTTCATTCAATTCCAAATTGGTTTTATTACTATTACCACTTATATTCTCATTATTTAACAACCAATTACCTTAATATTTATCAGAAAGAAATATCATTTTATATATCAAAATATATTCTTATATAAAATTATTTAAAAATCCTTATATAAGAAAATAACAATTACGCTCTCATATATATATACACTCAACTCGTTCTAGGGTACTACTGACCCTATCCTTAACGAGTAATCCCAACAGAGCCAAGGTTCTCGCGTAACCTTCTGCTCTGATACCAAATGTAACGGTCCGGAATTTCCGAACCCGAAAATTCCGAATAGTTATGAAAAAGAAGAAAGAGATAGAAGGAGAAGAAGAAGAAGAAGAAACATCAACATCTCACATTCGCAGCGGATTAAATATAATAACAAATAATAGCATTTTTATAAAAGAAAGCTGTAATTGTTATTTACATACAACTTATCAGAGTTACAACATATACACAAATCACTGGACATATACATGTTCCAGACTACAATCTATATATACTACACAATCTCATATGCACATCGGAAAACACTCTATACGTTCCTGCCATCCAGCTCGCCTCCTGAGCTCCAGAACGTCCTTACCTGAAAATCTGTAATACTCGGTCTGACCCGAGCATTACATCAAAGTAACACCCGGGTCAGGCTGGAAACCAGCGTGAGTAAACTCATCTAACATGAAATTTAAATCCATAGAACTTATTTAAACCCGGGGTAACTCGTGCTTTACTATAAGTAACATTTATATAGTCAACACTTATTAAAACAATATCTAAGTATTCAATCTTAGTTTAAATGGTCCATATTATTCCAAACCGGCCTATTGATTTCATATATCAAATCTATAAAGAATTATTGTAGATTACAAATCGAAGTGGTTTCGGGTATTTTCTGATACCCGACCCCGGTCTCTTTGAATCAAATGTCATTCTTTAAACCAAGATTTTTCAGTTAAACAATTTAATTTAAATCCAGGATCTCATATTCTCATAACAAATCTATCACAGATAGATAACTTACATTCTCACAATTCATCCAAAGCATCTCATATCCCAGAGCATCATAATCACATATCAGACATCAAATAATCCAAGGCATAAAATATGATTCAATCACCCATAAGCAAGATTAATTAGATGTACAATTCCTAATTAATTTAACTTAATCTTCAAATAAATTAAATTAATTACTTAGTTACTTTTAAATCCTGCTTACTTAACATTAATTAATTACAACCCAATTAATTAATTCATCATTCCTTGATTACCTTACAAAATTAATTACCAAATTTATTACCCCTTAATTATTAATTAATAAACTTTAATTACAAATTAATTAATTCTTAATTACAAATTGATTAACCTCTAATTACTTAATTAAATAATGCTTAATCACAATTTAATTATTAAATCTCCAATTAATTAATTTGTAATCTATAATTATCCTTTAATTATTTATTACACAAAGTAATTATTCCTCAGTTACATTAATTATCCTTAACAATAAGTTAATTAATTAAATTAATTATTTACTCTTTAATTACTTTATTAATTAAATTAATTTTTAATTTCCCAAAGTCTTAATTAATCTAAAGATAAATCATTTATCTTTGTTAATGACTTAATTATGATTTACACAAAAATTTAAAACATTCTATTCTTTTAATTAACACTTAATTACATTTAAATTAAGTTTTAAAATAACTTAAAATTTAACTTAACAAATCCAAGTTAAACAAATTTTATAACTTCTTAAATCAAATATTAAAGGAAACATTTGTTATCTATATAAAAGAATTTATTTAAGAAAAAGTTTAAACTAGACTTATTTAAAAATTAAGACTTGCTTAAAAATAAAACTGCTAGGTCATTTCCTCGGGTTCAATCCGATAAAATCACGAGCCAGACCCGAGACTTCTCCTTTTCTTTCTTTCCAACATTTAGCTAGGTTTAAAACTTTTAGCCTGTAGACATGTTTAAACCTTCACGTTTCTACTCGAAACGAACCCGAGCAAAAATATCCTTCCCTCGAGTTTCCCTTCGAGCCAACCTCTTCCCAAACACTGACACACTACCAATCTTGTGTACGTGCACACCAGCTCGCCAGAGCTCTGGTCATTTCTGCCACCGCCGATGAGTCAACTATGACCCACTACTTTGATTCCGACCACCCAAAGCCCAACTCGAACCCAAAATCAAAAACGAGTCTCCTGATCAAATCTGGAACAAAACCGACCACCTAAAACTTCCTCGTCCCGGAGCTTCCGTTCACCAGCGACCATGAAACTCCGGCCACACCTCCGCCGACCATCCACGCCACCTTTCCCTCAGTTCCGATGAAACTCGAAGCTTTAGAGACGAAGCAGCAATATGATTTCCGAACTCGACAAATTTTGAACTTTAACCCTAGTTCGACGTCGTTACACCACCACCGCCATATTAAAAGTCCTCCTAGCATTTTTCCTATGATTGACGACCCCCCAGCTACTTCCAGCTACGATCACGAGACCTACTTCTCCGCCGATCACCAGAAAAAACCTTGAAAACCAATTCACGTTCAACCCCGATTTCCTCACTTGATACACTACTAGAAATCGTAATTCTTCTTTTAAAAATCATGATTTCCAATGTCGATTCAGACTATATACCTGAATCAGCAAATCATGATGATTGATTTTAACAAGTTTCCCAGGTTTCACTGTCTTTTACATTTTCCAGATGATATTCAAAACTATCATTCTTAAATATATTTTTAAATCTTAGTTTAGTTTTAAACAAACAAAAACTGTTTGAAAACTAAAACCTATCAAAGAATAGATGAGGAGATTTGGTTTTTTTATAAATTTAAACTTTGTAACTTAAAACAGAGGTGAACATAGTTATATCAAACATGCACACTTCTAACACATCTATATATACAGATATCACACTTATGTATATACTTGCAAATCATAATTCATCCCAGGAATTCACATGCAATAGATTTTCATTTACTTAAGCTTTTAATAAGAAAGTTTGCTCACCTGTATGCCTAGAACAGAAAAAAAGCTTTGAAAAATGGCTTTTATAAATTTTGCACTTGAATGCTGAAATGCTTTTGTTTAGAAATTGAGTTGCTTGCTTTGGCTTACTTTAGATTCACTTGCATGCATTCTTGAACTTGTTTACAGGCTTTGGTCTAGTACTTGCAAAATGGTTTCAGATTTGATTTTGAAACAGAAAGATGGTTGATTTTGAATTGGAACTTGATTTGTTGATTTGAATCCACTTTTGTTTTGAGTTGAATTTGAATCTTACTTCAGGTTGAAGACTTGAAACAGTTTGATTTTCTTTTGGTTTTTATTTTAGAAGATGAAAGGAAAAAGGATGGAGTTAAGAAAATAAAAATGGAAAAGTGTTGAACTGTATACAGATTTCTTCTTATAACATTTTATTTATTTCAATTTAAAAGAAAATGAAAATGAAGTAAGACACTTGTTATTTGCATGTTTATACAAAGCTACAAATGTCATAAACCAATATTATATATTTTCCTATGTTTTATTAATTACTTAAATTTATGTAACATGTTTATACATGTATGTTTTAAACCTTTATACATTTACAAACTATGCTTAGTTCATGTATAATTAAAAAGAAAGCAAAATAAACCCTTTGTTAATAATTCCTTTTTTATTAAATCTATATATAAAGAGAGTGTACTAAACCTTTTATCTTATTTTAAACTTATTAATCTTTAGTGTTTTGAAAATATAATTTTTTTTTAAATACCCTTTGAAAATTAAATACATTGAATTCAAACCAATGCTTTCTATTCACAAAAACAAATAAATATATATATTTACCCTTATATACTTGTATATGAACACACTTAAAATTTCAACATTATAAAGTTTGCACATGTCTATTTATATATTTATTAATTTACTATAAAATTTATCATTTCCAGATATTTAAAATTCAACATTTATTATAGCTCAAATCCATATATATACATCCAGACATTTTAATTATCAGAATATTATTTGTTCAACTTATAAACCAGTGTTTTAATAGTTAAAATCAGTTAATTATAAATTAACAGATGTTCGAAAATCCGGGTTATCACAACACTTGTATATACTTGTATATTCATATTCACACTCGAGTTGCCTTGAGCCTGAATCATTTTGAGGTTTAGTTGAACTTGTTTTCACTTTTGAACCATTTTGAGTTTTTGAACCATTTTGAGTTGAACTTGTTTTCAATACATAAATAATATGTGCACCGAGTTAGTTTCTTGATGCACATGCTATTGAGTTGCAGTTGTATGTATCTCCTCTTGATACATTGTGTATCTGCCTGAATCTAATTTCCATCTTATTGCATGTTCAATATGAATCACAATTCATGCTTGTTATTGCATTAGTATTGACCTGCTATACATGTACATGCATTTTTGTTCATGCTGAATTTATATTCTGGCTTGAATCTGATTTTCGTTTTATTTCATTTTGGTTTACTAATTCGAGCTTATGCACTAGCGTTCGTTGCACCATATTCTGGTCTTCACTTCTGTTGAACTATCCCTTTGGTGATGTTCACTACACTTGTGTTCACTGCACTATATTCCGGTCTTCACTTGTATTCGCTGCAACATATATGCATGCATACATATGTATGTATATATGTATGACTGTGTAATGTTGAATGTCTTATGTACACTGCTTGGTTTGACCTTGTGCATACTTGTCTATGAGATTGGACTGAGGCTCAACCTTGTGATATTCACAGTAATACACTGTGCATATCATAAATTGTCCATGCACATTTATATTTGTCCCTGTCTAAAACATTAAGAAAAACAAACCCATAAACTGAGGCAATATTAATATTCAAATTTTATTTTATTTTTGCAATTTAGGTTTGTTTCTTTTTCCATTTTACTGCATTGTTTATTTGACAGGTATAGGGGATGGCTGGATGTAAGCTGGAGCAAGCAAATCAAGATCAACATAAAAAATAAACTTGTGTGAGTGTGAGTGAGTGTGGATAAAAGAGATGTTGTATTTGAGAGTGTACAAAAATGTTGTATACATGAGAGTGATAGTGAAAGTTGTATTTGAAAATGTAGGTAGATTGATAGTGAAAATTTTATTGTATTTGAATTTGAAATAAAATATTTGTTTAAATAAAATATTTGAATTTCATTTCGTGAACAATTATTCATATCAGTCAATATTTATATGTTGTCTAATAAGAATTTCTAGAAATGATACTATAATATCAGACAACATATGGATTTTTTTGTCGTGCTAGTGCATATCAGACAACGGGGTATCTCTGTGGTTTGATGTGCAATGAGATGGCATGGGATTTAACGACAATTAGATATGGAATCAGACAATTGAGCATATCCGTCGTCTAATGCTTTTTTTCCAATGATGATAAAAATGTATGCTCCAATAAAAATCACGGTTCTTGATTCGTTGAATCCATATCAGGTAGAGCTTTGATTCCATGGTATTGTTTTTGAGTGCGACAGTTTGGAGGTGGGTCCGACGTGAGAAGCTATGAATCAGGGTTAGTGATTTAGGAAGGATTAGTCATCGATTGATGGATTGAAGTTTGGATTTGGATTCAGTATAGAAATTAGCATCTTCTGATTGTTTTTGGCATGAGCAATTAAGGGAAGGTGGATGCGTCGTTTGGGAGGGGGGCTATAGAGGCTGTATGAGGATTGATTTTGAGGGGAAGGTGCGAACGTGGCATTGTCATGATGGGCAAGTGTGGTTTGAGGAGAGAGAGCCAATGGTGAAAACGGTTCGTTAAATGGATGTCCGGAGCTCCGTATCTGTCGAAATTTATGCACGACCATGGTGGGTTGTGATATCCTGTACATGAATGTAATTAGCAAAAGCGGAAGAAGAGGGATTAGAGTTAAGTAGGGATTTGATTATTTAAATTAAGTAATTAGTGGTTTAATTTAATTATTTAAATCCGAAAACTTATAAAATGTGTATCACTCATACGAGGTTGGATTCGAACGTCGTCTTTTGCATTGGACTCGTAACGACGATGGCTACGCAATGGAGTTGGTTTGGTTGGATTTGAAGCTAGTGGGAATTTTAGATAAATTCGAATGCCCATTCAGTTTTAGTCCACATTGGAACGGTTCGATGAAAACTGGAATCAATGTGAATTTAACTCACATTCAATTTTATTATATCATATCTATGTTGCTATGAACTATTATTGATTACTTAGATGGTTTTTTAAATTGTTTGATGGATTATTTGGTTGAATTTCCATTTGGAAAATGGATGACATATTAACTTGATTGTTATGAACCCATATGATTATATATAAGTCCTTAACCACTATTTTGCAGGGAGAATTTATAGAGAGACCCTGAGGGGTTTCTTGTCAATAATTATTTATCTACATCCTTATGTTGTTATAGTGATATTTAATTGAAATAAATCATGATATTCCATTTAAATTGTTTAAATGTCGTTATATTGATTTTCGATATACTGTCATTTATTGATTTTCATCCTCAAAACCCTATTATGTGCGTTTTAAACTTGAACTAGCGTTTTCACTAAACAGGATTTTAAAATTCATTAATCATATTAATTTATGATATTTTAAATTATCATTTTAATTAATGGTTATTTAAATTAATTAATCATTTAACTAATGGTTTTGAAACTAATTAACAAATTTAATTAATGATGTTTAAAATTAGTTATCTTTAGATTTAATTAATCATTTTTGCTAATAATGTTTTATACTTAATTACTCGTTTTAACTAATGATTATTTTAGTTTAATTAATTATTTTAATTAATGATAATGGAGTTTAACTATTCATTTTAATTAATGATATTTGAAATTAGCAATCATTTTAATTAATGATGTTTAAAAGTAATAATCATTTTAAATAATGATATTTGAATTTAATTAATCATTTTTAATAATGCGTTTGAAATTAATTAAACTTTTTTATTAATGAGATTTGAATTTAAAATAGATCATTTTAACTAATGATATTGAACTTTAATTAATCATTTTTATTAATGATTATTTTAAATTTAATTAATTGTTTTAATTAATAGTGTTTTGAAATTTAGTTAATCATCTTAATTAATGATGTTTGAATTTAACTAAATTAATGATATTTGAAATATGATAAATCATTTATGTAACGACCCGTAAATTTCAACTGTTTTAATAACGTAATTAGTTGAAATTTTGTGAAATCTTAAACGATAAAATTTTGAAATAAAAATTTAATATATGGAATACATCTAGTTAAACATAGCAACTGGTAAATTTTCGTCCGAAAATATGAAAGTTTATTTCGCGCGTAAATTCACTTCAATTTAATCAGTTAAAAAGTAATGAAAATAAAATGTTTCCGAAACCTAAATATTTTTACATAGAAAAATTCTAAACCATCTTCTGAGCAAGATTTCAGTTTGTCATTTTTCCAAATTCGGACATCTTTGGCTCCGTCGATCTTATTTTTCAGCGATTTTCTCGCATTTTCGCTAGTAGAAAATTCGAATTTTTATAAATCAAATCATACCATGGATATCCGTATACCGTTTTGATCGTCTCGTCGTGCTGATCTCTACGGTATATTTATTTCGGCGTTTTGAAGTCCGGTACGCAGCAGAATCCGTGAAAACGTTAGGTGTATCGGTTCCGCAACCGAGTCCTTTTGATTCCGGACTTTTTATTTTCCACCGTTAAAACCAATGGTTGCTACCTTTTCAATTCCCAGAATTTAAGCAGTGACTTTATCGTTTCCCCATGTCTTTTTTCGTACGTTGGTCCATCCTTTTCCTTTGGTCTCTTCATATCTTGCATGTACATTCTTCAAAAAGAAAAGGGGAGTACAGTTCACCTTCCTTCATTATTTACTTCCATTTTCCATTTCACTCACTGCTGCATGTCTGCATCTATCTTAACCCAAACCCGACTATTCCTCCCACCACACGAGAATTTTCCCTAGCTTCCTTTAGCAACCGTTCGCCCACCCTCCTCTGACCTTCCGGCCACCCCATCCACCGTCCCTAACCATGCTTCACAACCGAACACTCCACGGCCTTAGCCCATCAACCTCCTCTTGCCGTGCACCCAAGGCAGCGAACGCCAGCCGAGAAGCATCCCGCTCCATCAACCCAAGCCTCCCTTTCATCCGCTGGCTCACCACATGCTCAACCAATCTCGGCTGCCATCACCACCATGCCCCAGTCTTCCTGCCACAACTGTCAGTCTCCGGCCCACTGCCCTCCATAACCCTCCGCCCCTCCCTGATGGCGTAGCCACCAGCCCAAACGAGATGCTCGACCACCATAGTTGCTCGTCTTTCCCCTCGTCCCTCTTTGCGCCACTGTCTTCGCCCGCTTCCTCCACACGGACTACATCTCGGCCGTGACCTGTCTCTTGATCAAATTAGCGCCTCCCTGACCCTTAAACTGCATGCCGCACCAAGCTCCTCCGCGCCTCTTCCTTTTCCTTCCAACCATCCTTAGCCGTACGCCTCTCCCCGTAAGCTATCTTTCTTTTGTTGTCACTAACTCTTCTATATAAAAATATACGTTGATTTTTATTTTGTTTTAGTACAAAATACATATAGTCATGATATTGTAAAGTTATGTTTAAAACTAAGTAATGAATTGGCAAAAATATTATATCTATACCTAAGTATATAATTAATATACGAAATCTGTGGTAATGTATATATCCTGGTAAGCACATATATAGTATGTCTGCATGTATAAATGGGTTTACATATATATTTAGCAAGTATATGCAGATGTACTAGTTGTTTTTTTTCTGAAACTTGTTGTCTCATTTCGCCTATTGATATGTATTAGTATTCTATAGTACGAGTTATTGGTTTTAGTACTGTAGATAAGTTGTTTCATTTTATTTTTCTTAAGTGATTTGAAACTAGATTTGGTATGTTAATTCTTGGTTAGATGTGTTTAAAGGTAAACAGTAGTTTTATGATATGAAAATATATGTTATACATACATATCAGTTAACTTCGTTGTTTGACTTCTTTCCAAATATTATATATTATAGTATAGTATAATGCATTTGAGTGTTATGTTAAAGAAAAAAAAAGGGAAGAAATAAACTATGTATGCATATCTAAATCTTTAGTTACTGTGCATGCGAATAGGGTCCATCTATACAGCCTTATCCAGATTTGTAGTAGATGAGTCTGCATATATATATATATTGATATTAGCTGTATATAATAATGATGGAAGTATATAATTTTAATTATATTAGTTTTGATTGTATAGGTTTAAGTATATGATTGTTCACAGTTATATAGATGTGTCCTCTGGTACGGTTTAAAGGTCTATAGGATTATAAAGTTATTTATATATATAAGTTGCATCAGTAGTTTAACAATCTGGGCTGGGTTATATACTATAATAAGCAAGTTAATATATAGGTGGGTATATTGGATAATTTTAGTAATTATATGTAGATATATATAATGAGTTTTTTTTAAGTATTGATTCCATATAAAGTAATTTTTCATACTTCCGTTAGTATGTAGTAAAGTAAGTTATATGGATTTATATAATAAACAATGATTTGATAAAAATATATTTTATTTTAACTATATGTCTTAAATTGATCTCTGAAAATTTATATATTTGCACTATATCTTGGTTCATCGATCTCTCGTCCATTTTTGACTGACATTCTCAATATCAAATTTGTCGCAGCAAATTCCTAACTTATCGTTGTCTCGCTCGCTTGATCTATATGCTTGTCTTTGTCTACTCACTACCATTCTCGTTCATCTCTCTAGCCTCGAAAGGTGAGCACTCACTCACGATTAACGTTCTTTTATTTATTAGATTTGATTTCAATTGAAACGACAATTGAAATATGCTGCTGTTAGTTAATTACACTGTTTTATATGCTATTACCTGTATCAGTTCACCTGTGACATCTGACACCATTATCTGTTAATTATTTATGCGATGATAATACAGTTTGGCTGATAATTGATTGATTGATTGTTGATGTTTATATTGGATGTTAAATTGTTAATGTTAAAATGATAAATAGTATGCAATTGAAATTGATATAGAATAGTTAAATGTTAAATTTGATTAAATGACATTTGTATAATATGACCCATTTAACTGTCAAAATTTATTGACACGTAGGATTTGTCTAATTACATCTTGAACCACTGAATGTATGTTGTTATATTGATGATGTATGAAATTGTAAATAGATGACAAGTGAAAAACCGTAATGTAAAATCTTTAATCTACATGAAATGATAGTGTAGATTCTAGAAATAATTATATTAATTCGTACAAATAACAATGCGAATTAATACGATTATTTCGAGATTATTTGAATTGATTATTGGATTGTTATTGATTGTTGTTATTGCTTGTTTATTTACTTTGACACCATCCCTGTTATCACACTGCAAGTTCCCTTTGATATGTTTTGATTTTGAATTGAATTGGAATCGGGTTGAAATGATAAATACCCAAATTGAACCTTGACCTAGGATAGGAAATTAAATAAAACCCGATTGGTTAAATAATTTGATTTTAAAAAAATAAAACGAAGATTTTATTTGAATAAATAATATGGTTTTGAAATGAAGATGGAATTTGAATTTTAATGAAAGGAAAATGTTAATATTTAAAAATCTGAGACAAAATATTAACAATGTAATTGATGAAAGAATGTGGTTTAATTTGAGAAATTATAATTAAGTTGAAATTATAATTAAGTTTGAAATTATTAAACTTTGAAAACGATTTAATAATTAAGTTTGGAATTATAATTAAGTTTGAAATTATTAAACTTTGAAATTATTTAATAATTAAGTTTTGAATTATTAAAAATTTAAATAAGATTGAATTATTTAATGATTAAATTGAATTGAATTCTTTAATAAGAAAATTGAACTTTTGAATACGTGAATTTTACTTTGTAAATAATTGAAATTGAGTTTTCTTTATTAAGTAAGTTTTGGAAAATTATTTAAGAAAGTAAATAAGTGAAATTGAATTTCCTTAACAAGAAATGAAATGTGATGTTTTGGAATTAGTGTAAGACATGTAATTGAAAGAATTGATTTGACAAATTTAATTTAATTCGATTTGAAGTTTGATTTAATGAAGTTGAACTTAAGAAATTGATTTAATGATTTGGAAATCTAATAGAAGTTGTTTGAATGATAAATTTACTTTACGAATATTAAATGAAATCGATAAATGAATGTAAATTGATTTGAATGTTAAAACTAAATTGATTTAAATGACTTTCGAAATGAAACTTATATGCGAACTTAAATCAATATTTGAATTGTTTTAAATAGAAATTGAAATTGAATTATAAGATTTTGAAATGGTAATTTGGAAGTTTTGAAACGTAAATTTTGGAAGTTGTTTTAGAAAGACAAATGAAATATTGATTTACGAATTCTATTTGAAATTGAAATTGATTTGGTTTTGAAATAAACAAACGACCAATCGGTGAAATAATTACGGAAGTTATTAAAGAGACCGGAATCGGTTATGGATATACTCTCTATCTAAACCGAAACCACTTTAATAACTATACGCGGAGTGATGATCCAGAATGAAGTGGTTGGATTGATGTACGTGATGACTGAAGAAAGAGAACGATGATGGATAGCCTTGACACTTGTGTCAAATTGGAAATGACTAAAACAGGAGCTGTGCCGGGCCAATGGAGGATTAGCTACCTCAAATGGACACACTTCTTCGAACTACTTATACTTGTTGTCGATTGGTGCACCCTTGATTTTGGGAGTGTTGTTTCACGGTGTTGCGGGCGCTGCGGCGTTGCGTTCTCACCAGTCCGGATCAGGCGAACGGTAGTATCACTACCTTGGGTATTGCCTCATGTGCCTTGTCATACTTGTATTCCATTTATGCGCGACCACTACGATCTTGATTTGTACCTTTAGTATATGGATTGCCCTCTGGTGACTTCCGGTTTTGGGGAAACTACGGTCTTGTATATGCTTTTGGGAATAAAAATGTGTTAAGGGTGGAATGGGCCATGACTTAACACTATTTTGATATCTTTTTATATTACTGATAGACATTATCTACTTAGCGTATATTACTACCTAGTAGATAGTTTAACGGATCCTTAAAGGATAGTTATTCCAAACATCCTTTGAGTTACTTGTATTTCAATTGCTATTTCACTTGAGTTGGATTTATTAATATAAGAATGTTAATCCTGACTCGAGTGTCTTGTGTTTTGCTTTACGCTCGGGTCAGACTGAGTGTACCAGTATTCGAGACTCACCTTTGAAGTTAGAGCTTTGCTTGAAGATCCAGCCATCTATTCTGCTTCAGTATTCGATGATTCCAGTGATGTATTCTGATTTGTATCTGATGTATCGTATTACTCTCCCATTGTATCTGGTTTAACTCTGATGTATTTTATATTTTCATATAGTAGCTTCATGAACTACTATCTCTTTTATTTCCGCTGCATTTATTACTCTGTGTCTGTGATCTGTGATTATTTATTTACTATATAGGTTCAGTTTTGCCAAATTTAAATTAACAACGCGGTATTTTGAGCAATTCAACTCCGGCATGAGTGTCTACCTATACACTTATAATGGATGTGAATGGTCCAAAATGGCGGGTCGTTACAGTTACATTTAACTAACGATTATTTGAATTTAATTAATTGTATTTAAAATTTATTCATCATTTTAACTAATGATGTATGAGATTAATTATTCATTTTAGTTCATGATTATTTGAATTTAATAAACCTTTTTAATTAATGATATTTAAAGTAAAACAATTTAATAAAAGTGATTAAAGTGAATTAACGAATTTGATGAAAGTGTTTTAAAGTTAATAAACTGATTTAATAAAGTTTTTAAAATTAATTTGCCGATGGTATAAAAGTGTTTGGAAATAATTAACTATTTTATTAAAGATAACGGATTTGTTTATTTAAAAGAGATTATAAATGTGATTAGTTATCTTTTGGGATACTTAATATTGTTTTAAATTTATAAAGGTATTTAAATTGTTTTATTTTCTTTTGGGATAATAAATATTGTTTAAATTTACAAATCATGGTTTCAAATGAGAAAATCCTTTAAAGCAATTATTTATAAATAAAGTTAAGTGTAAATTGTTTGGGTTATAGTAAAAAATGTTTTAAAGACATTTGTTTTTTACCCATTTTTAATACACTTAGTATTATAAAATTTGTCTATTAAAATAACATTTTAAAAGGTATTTCTAAAAGTGTTTTACCAATACTGTAATATGGAAAGCAAGCACCGGTTCAGTTTTTAAAAGTAAAGTTCGATTTTGGTTATGGAAAAGTAGTTCCGCAATGGATATCGCTTATATGGAAAGGATTTAGTCAAAATTTTAACGCTAAACGTCGGGGCTTGGACTCATTTCTATCTTGAAGGTTAAAAATGACGTCAAGCCGATGCCTAGAGGTAATACTACCTCAACTTACCTGGCTTCATTTTCAATCGAGGGATAACACTTGTTTGGAATCGATGAGTAGTGGTAAATACATGAAATTTAACTTCCATATACGATCATTTTAATTATCCCCAATAGTTGATTTATTGACTATCGGATTTAGCTTTTTTCTTGGTATATCGTCACCTTTAAAATGATTTGCTGCTCTTTTGAGTTTTATTATCCTTTATCAGAAATGATTGAACCCAAAGCGTGAGAGGAAGCCAAGCTATGTGGGTTTGATCCCATTAGGATAGTTCCACATCTCATCTAGGTTGGATTCGGTTGTGCACTTAGATATAGAAATATTTGGATTCTCAGTAAGGTTGGCAGGTTCCGGCTTGGACATGTTCGAGAAGTGTCATAGAGTAATGTGCTTCTCAGAAGTATATTACTAGAGGTATAATGCAAGGGGGATGCACCTTCCTAGTCATTTGTTGGAAAATTTCCTTTTCTTATTTGATTTGAACCTTTGAATCTATTTTTTCTTTAATTGCAACGAGGAGAGTCAACCACTCTTCATAGGTTTAATTAATTGTTTTGTCAATTCTATCAAGTTTGCACTGTTATCTTGTTTTATCCATTCCATCCAATTTGGATTTTGCTCGGATAATTTTCATTCTTTCAAGTCTGGTTTTAATTCTATTTATGCCCATTCTTATTTGAATTTGTTTCCTATTATTTATCTCTACTCATTCCTGTATGGATGTTATTCTTGTGAGGTAAAATCTCATTCCGCGTTAACAGCGTGTTCTTACAGAACTTTTATATGTTCCCCATTATTTGAGTTTTCCCACACTGGTATTTCCAGACTGATTAGGCTGTTATTTTATTATAATGTTTGGGTCAGACCGAGTATTTTTTCAATTTGGCTTTGGTGTTATAGAGATCTTGGAGAGGAGCTGGAGGTTCACATATCGCAGTGTTTTATTTTCCGCTGTATTATAGTGTATCCACATTAGCAATTGAAAGGCCGGGATTTTATAACTATCCAACTGATAAGATTTGTTTTTAACTCCGATGTACTTTGTATTTTGGAGTGGAAGTTTTTACTATCCTTGTTAAATTATATATTGTCGATTCCGCTATGAGATTCTGATTTTCTCTGTTCACAGCTGTTCTTTTTTTTTATTTAACCTAACAATCTGCCCTTTTGTTAATTGGATCTTCGACATTTGAACAAAGTGGTAGTATTCGGTGTCGACTTTCGATGGTCAAAAAGGCGGGTCGTTACAGTTCATAAAATTTAGTTGTATTCATGAATATGCTAAAACTCCATATTTGATTCCAAATCTCCTTAGGATAAATGTTTAAATCTTTTATGCGATATGGCTAAATAAGTGTTGTAAAATTCACAAAATTGTATGGTGTTTCGGTGTATTTAGTATCATGCATCGGTGATGGCTCATGTACACACGTTTTTCGTGTTATATGGTAATACAAATACATTAGTGTATATTGATTAAAACCATTATGTAATATATTGAAATGTTTATATCTTTCATCATACATGCATTATTTATTTTTCAAAAATACAACATTTGTAGATAATTAAATTCTTCATGTCACGTTTTTAGACAGTTGTTCTCTTGGTGACAAATTTTAATGGTTATTTGAACTATTAAAAAATTTAATGTCTATATCTATAATTCGTTTTTCAAATGAACTTATCTTATAAATTTTTGTACCTACAATGTGAATATCATTAGCGATTGGTAGCTACGTCTTTCGCTTCAATAGATATTTTATCTACACAATGAATCACACTCGTTTATTGATCTATAATAATTTGTTTGCGGGTAATTTGAAAAGTAAGAGGTTAGCATAATTTTATAAATAAAATATTGAAGGAACATGAAATATGCTTATTATTCCACAGATAACCCATTCCATAATTAGGCTTTGTGTATGTTTTGTTGTATTCATGAAGATTAAGGAATGCCAATGTTCCATATTTGATACTACACATTCATAAGAATATAAATGCATGTTTTAACTTTTCTAAATATGGATAAATAATTATTATTAAATACACAATATTATAGGGTATATATTTGGTATCATACATCTCTAGCGATTCATATTCAGCATGTGTTGCATGTTCTATGCTCATACAAGATAGATTAGATTATGCTAATTGAAAATCACATCTTGTATCTTATTTCACATCATACAATACTTGAGTATACATAATATTATTTTTACAAAAAATACATAATATTTTTGGATAAACATTGATGAAGCCTTTTTATCACAATTTTCAAATATTATCCTTGAAAACAAATTCAAATGGTTAAAAATCATTTTTTCAAACTCAATTGGATCAAAAATATTTTACATGCAAAAAAGAAGGATAAAATTTCTTGCATCAAAGAATTTACACCAATGGTTAGTATAAAAATTGCAAATGATCGCATAATTTATCCTAATATATACAATATAATGAACTAAATTAATAGTATTTTTGAAACTAGTACACGTGCACGTGTGTAAATACTATATTTGAAACACAATGATTATTTTGCCTTTTAGGTAAGAGATCTATAAGAATGAGTATGTTATATTTACATCCACGGTATGAATCAGTTCACCCACCCTACTTTTAGGCATAATTTACCTTTTGCGCTAAATATAAATTTATTTAGTTTATCCACCTGTTTTTTGTTTTTTCTTCACGTAGTCCCTTTTTTCTTAGAGCTATGAGTGTGCTCAAAGTTGTCCCTCCAATATTGTTGAATATCGCTTTTCTCAACAACATCACAAATAATCAGTGAATAATTTTTATATTTAATGTGAAGAGTTGCGTTTGAGAACCATCTTAATCTTTTTCGAATTATGAAGCTCCACTGTTAAAATCCTCATCACCCTTTTCTTTGACTTGTCTTATAATACTTAATAAACTCATCATCCCAAAATAGAAGAACGTTTAGCAATTTAGTAAGAGGGTTAGAGAACTTTGGAGTTAAGAAACAATTTCAATGCATAGAGAAGAAAGCATCAATCCAGTGAAATAACTGAAGTAAATAATTTTGATGTAGGGGTTTATATGAGATCGTTATGCTAAATTTGGATAGTAATGAGAGCTAATTTTGATTTAGGGTAAACAACTTTAATGTAAGTTTTGTTGAAAGCTAACGCTTCAAATTGCTTTCCATTTATGTTGTTGAATCATTTATATTTATAATTCATTCCCATCACTTGTTTATACATTTATAACATTCATTTTGATCCAGCAAGAGTTATTTTGTTAAAGGAGAAAAAATAATAAAAAAATGGACATTTCAATTGATTAATCAATTAATGCACATGTGGATTAACTAAACATTATTCCATAAATTAACTTAGATGCAGATTAACTGACGGAAATTGTGGATAGATATATGTAATGACCTGGATTTTTAGCCATATGATATTGGGTAATTAATTAAATTTAAAATTTTGAAATATTAATTTTTTTAGTCGAATAGACGAATTTTCTGATATTTAAAATATCTGAATATATATTGATTAAAACTATATTTAATTTTAAAATATAACTTTCTGGATATGATAAATTTTATAGATATATGTATACAAACTCCACCATTAAAATCTAAGACAGAATATCCATATATGTGTATATATAAATATATACAAGCTTTGTGATGTTTACAAATATATATAAGTATATATGTGTATATATGCTTATAAAAATATTGTATATGTAAATAAATATATATGTACATGAATGTACAAACTTCATAATGGCAAAAGTTCAAACTCTTGACTATGTATATGTATATATGTTTATAAAAGAAGAGTATATATGAAAATCTAAATATGTATATATGTATATGTAAATATGTGAATACCTAAATGTATTTATGAATATGAATATATATATATATATATATCTAAAGGTAATAGGTAAAAATGTAAAAAAATGTATATGATGACAAAAGATATATAAGTATAGATATATATATGTTAATATAAAAAATAGAGTATCTGCAAATCTATATTTATATATATGTATGTATATATGTATATACAAAACTTATGAAAATAAAATAAAGAAATAAATACTTGTAAGTATTTATATTTGTGTGCATGTTAGATATAGTGTTTATATACAAGCTTTAGCATGTTAATTATAGTGTAAGAAGGCAAACATATACACATGGTCAAAGAGTACAAGAAAATCTACATATATATATATATATATGCTTATGTATATATATAAAAACACAAGGGGACATCATCATGGCAAAACATTAAATCAAGCACTCAAAAATCAAATCAACATACAATGAAATCAAATCACATGAAATAAAATCAAATCCAAGGGTGAAAATAAAATTAGCCTCTAGCAAAAGAAAAAGAAAAATAATATAAATGAAAGGTGAAGAAGCTTGTACAAGAAGCATCAGCCACCTATGGTCATAAACCTCTGTTCACTTCAGCTTCAATATATAAACATAACCGAGCTTGTTCACTTATTCATACTTGTATAAAGAAAGAAAAATAAAGGAGTCTGCCATTTTAAAACTTTGTAGAGAACTAAATACTCAAAGCTCAGGAAGGTAGATCAAACAAAAATAGCAGTGTTTCCTTTTTTCAAAGAACAGTGAGTAAAACAATCTTGTTTGTTATTGGTATTACATATACTAAGATATAACTATGTTTTTTTGGTTGAATCTTGATCTATGACAAGTGCATATGGATTTGTATGTGAACCTGTGTATGTATATATGTAAGATAGTTCACCCTGTAACTCAAAGAAACCCTAATCTCCTCTTCTGTTCTTTGTTTATGTCAAAACAGTTACAACCTTTAACTTCAAAATTTAATATCTTGACATCCAATTAGTTTTAGATCATGATTCAAAGAGGAAAGATGTTTATTTTTGTGTATAGATCATTTTAAAATTTATCTCATTTGACTTCATGAAGCATAGGTAGAGAAAAACAGTTATAACAATAAGTGACTCCATATTGGTCGAGTTTCGACTAAAATAATTTAATGATTGGACTATATGATCGGGTTCGTTGTTGAAAATTTTGATTTTTGAAAGTGATTTGGTGATTTTTAGTTGTGTGTGGTGGAAGTTATATGGAGATGAACGGTTTTGGGTGTGAGGCCAAATTTCGGCGAGTGGCTCGATTTCACGGCTAATCGTTGGTCGTGGGGAAGGCTTGGGTGATAAGGCACTCGTGAAAAATAGGGCGGCATTTTTCAAATGCTCATGGTGGCCAAACGAGGTCGCTGTAGGGTTTAGTGTGATGTTTTGTTGGGGTTCGGTTTTTGATCAATGGTATAGTAGAGGAAGCGAAGGAGGGGTGCGGTCCAGGAGGAAAAGGTAGCGATGGTTGTGGTGGAGCTCGAGGAAAATTTTGGCGATGGACGGTGGTCACTGGTGGTCGTGGTGAGGCGTTGAGTGGGACTGGGTTCGTTCCAGTTTTGGCTGGAAGTTCGAATTTCGAACGAGGGGTGGTTATCGCGTGTTTTAGGTAGGGAAACAAGAGGTGGTGGTTGAGCGTGACTCGTGGGGATGGACGGCGGCAACACTAGTTGGCCAGAGGTGGCGTACATGTGCACGCGTTCGTTCACTGCTTCGTGCATTTTGTATAAAGCCTGGAAAGGAAGAGTGGGAAGAAGAAGGAGGTGATTGGGGCTGGGTTTTGTTTACTGGGCCGAGTTTTTTTTAATTAAGTAAATTAACATTTAGTTTTTATATTAATAATCTTTAAATTTAAAACATTGTTTTATCAATTCATTTAAAACCCAATCAACGTGAAAGTTTTTGCATTGTGATCATATCAACTAGTTTTATATTCTAAAATATTTTGTTAATTTGCAGTAATATAAAATTAGGTTATTTATAATAGTTTAAGAGAATAAATAGTTAAAGTTTTAATTGATTTAATCTTATATTAATTAATAAATTAGTTATTAAATGGATTGTTAAATTTTAATTTACTAATAACAAATCGTTTTATAATTTCTTTATTTTATAAGTAATTTGGATTAAAAAAATATAAATAGATTCAATTAATTGAAGTCAATTAAATTCTGGTTTGCAAATTGTTTAATATTAATTATTGATCATTAATTAAGTAATGATCTATGATTTAGCTTTATTGCTCTTGGATATTACTTCAATTGTTCTTTGTCTGTGTCATTTAGTAGCCAAACCGGTTAAAATGTTAGAATAAAACATCGACACATTTTATTTGAAATGGATATATGTAATAAATTTCCCTATGTTAATGTTGACACCCTGAATTTGAATTGTTTATTTAAAATGACTTGGACATTTAAAATTTATCGTTTTGAGTTTGAAGAGACCGGGATCGGATATATGCATTATCCGGAACCGCTTCGATCCAATAACCATCACGAACCTTTACGGTTTTGATTTTAAAGCCTAGTATGCTGGAATTTAAATTAATGTAACAAAATCGGCTTTTTCAATAAGTATGGTACTTAGGTACTATTATAATATCACCGGATTTTCTATAAAAGTGTTTTGGTTATCATAAGATAAAAATCCATCGTGTTTATATATGACGCGGTAGTACGAGTTACCTTGGTTTTTCGAAAGACTTTGATAACTTTAGTAGTTCAATTTAAGTGTGTTTTACTCACGGTGGTTTCCAGACAGACTCGGGTGTTACTTTATTGTAATGCTCGGGTCAGACCGAGTATTACAGATTCAAATTAGGATGCTTTTGGAGCTCAGGAGACGAGCTGGATGGCAGAGGCGTATTACGCGTATTTAATTACATTCCGCTGTGTATTGTAGGTTGTATATTCAGCATTTTGAGGACAAGTTATTATAACTGTCCAGATTTATATGTTGATGATTGTACTCTAATAATTTGTATGTATATCAACAGTTACAGTTTTTTTTTGTTTTGTATAAAATGCTGTTATTGTATATTATATTTCTTCCGCTGTGTTTGTGAGATTCTACGTTGTTATTATTTCTGTTTCTTCTTCTATCTCTTTCTACTTAACCCTAACAACCTGGTATTTCCAGCACTCGATTGTTCGGTGCTCTATACAGTGAACATATTAGTGTCGATTTTCGAGGGTCGAAAATCACCCAGTTGTTACAATATAGAAGTTACCATAAGAATGACAGCCATCTCAAATTTATGTTTTGAGAAATCTGAATTAACCAGCATGCTCCATTTCATAAAGTCATACAAGGGAACATAATTTATTTTCTAAAAATGTACAAATGCATGCAAATAAACTTAGTCTGTATTAAAGTGGGTATTAATTACTTTACACAGAATAGTTCTAAGGATGTAACATAGAACAAAAGGTATGTTAGCTCTCAAAAACTGCTATTAATGTAGGGGGTACATGCAGTGAAAAATAGAACAACTATAATCATAATTATTATCTCCAGGTTATTATGTTTATCCAGATAAAGTAACAAAAGTAAACAACAACCTTATTCTCATTATTCAGTTTTCGGATGTTTGAATTTTAGATATTATACTACTTAACGATGAATTTATCTCTCTTTCTCTAATTATAAATGAGATCAGCTCAACTCATCACAATATACAATTATATATTTGGTTTAGCTAAACCACACATTTTACAGTAGTTTAGATTATTTTATGGTTAATTTAGAAAATAATAAGTTGATAACTAAAGTAAAGAACCACCAGCTTAAGTGGTAAGATACCTAGATAGTTGTTCCAGAGTTCTTGGTTCGATACTCCGAGAAACCAAGATGAGTGTTTTGCTTAAATTATTTTATAAAAAAGATAACTAAAGCAATCAATCAATGAGTTTGTTAAACTGTAGACATATCGTTTAAACTAGTATAATCATACACACACAAAATCATGTCATATTCTTCTTTCATCCATTTAGAAAAAGATTGTTTGGGTAAAAAAACTGAAAAAGGTAAATGAAATACATCGTGCTTGACAAACTTTAATTGATTTGTTGTAATTATTACGAACTTAATAGTTATGTTTATCATAAACTTTATTAATATATAATTCGAATAGAAACACAATTTTTTGGTCCAACCTTGAACTTTCTAAAAATGTTCCTACACACAAATACACACACATATATAATTGTTATTCCAAATGGTCACCTATTCAAAGTTATAAAATCAACCTACGATTACTGTAGACATATTCAAACTCAAATGTCGATTCCAATTATTCCTACAGTTGAATTGTTCAAATGTAATTGTGATTAAACTTACGAGAGCAGTTCAAATTATGGCTACATTATAATAGATAGGCAAGATCATTCCAGATAAATCAACCAATCTACAAATATTGGTAATCACTTTTCCTTTCATTTATCATTTGTTAGTTATTCACAATTACACATTCCCTTATTTTAATTTATTAAAGTATATAAATCATTTTGAAGCAACTCAACTAAAGGTACGAAAATTTACAGACAGTATGTATGCTTTCTATTTGTAAATTAGTACTACTTTGTTATATCATATGCCTATGCACATTTTAGATTTAAATCGTAAATAAAAGCACAACCTCATTTAGTATTTCAAAATTAAAAAAATTTAATCCATATGGTAGTTTTCTTCTTGTACAGTTATCTCAAACCGCACCTACGTGAGCAGTTTTTAATAAATAAACCAGATAAGATTACTAAACATTTTAAAAAATAAAATTTGCCTCACTGTTGATGTAGCTATCACGTTATTATAAGCTATGGAAATATATAATTATCTTAGTCGGATTTTGTTTTTGACCGCATAAAAGTTTGTTTCCTTTTTTATAATTTAGGTAGCGTCTTGGAGTTTTACGTATTTAAAGATAAAAAAGACACAAATTTGATATCTTTTATATTTAATTATGATTTTTTTCATAACTTTTGACAAATATTTTGAACAAATTTCAATACTTAATTCTTTTTTCTTACTATATATAGAGAATAACAATCGTCAAAAAGTGGAGTAATTTTTTATTTTATTAGCTATTTTATTTTCAAATATTTAGCTACATGCATGTCATTTTTACTAATTATTTTGACTTGCACTTGCAAATCATGTGCCCTCCTACTAAATGCAGTCTTTCATTATTAAAACATATGATGTTTGTACTAAAATTTCTCATCGCGCCATTGGGAGTTGGGACTCGCATATAAATAATAAGGTTGTAGGAGTTTAAATCATAGTGCAAAATTTAAACCTTTTACAATTTTAATGACATCAGCAATTTTGTTTACAATGTCAGGTCCTATTAAAACGCTACAGGTAGCCTGTTATGAAGACTACTTCATCGTTAAGTTCAATAGAACTAATCCTAAACCAATTAACCATACACCTAGGAAATGAAATTCAACTTTTGTGTAAAAAAGCAAAATAATAGAAACAAACTTGTCGGTTTATGTTTATCTAGTCAAATGTTCATGCACTACTCCGCAGTGCAGAACCCAGCTTTATATGTATATGAAAAATGGAAGTTTGTTATATAATGCCTAATTATACTACTAGATTCCCGTGTATTTTCCAAACATTTGCTAATCTTAAACTGTTCTTAAAATTTGAGTTTGTACAATATAATATATAGCAGAATCAATAGCAACACAAGTATTTATTGAAAACATAAACCTTTAACTTCTTAAATTTGTTTCTTTACATTGGAGGACGACATGTAAAGTTTCAACATCAGAACTTTTGTTAAACTAGCTGTTCTCCATAATTATTTGTTCTGATGAAGATTGTAGCCTAGGGCAAAGTTATATCCAGAATACTTTTACGACGTTTTGGCCTTTGATCGGATTGGCGATTAAAGAACTTCTGAGCATGACTCGCAATTTGCGTAGCTGTTCTTGTTTGAACATAATTTCTGGCTATGTTCTTCCATTCTCCTCTTCCATGAATTTGTAAGCCTATCAAGAACAATCTAAACACAAAAGAGACACATTTCAATGTATTAGAAAGAAGGTGATAAATTAAAATTTGATATGTGTCAGCATTATTTATTCAAATTAACAAATAAATTAAAATAATTTGGTGAAGATGTGGCTTTTTTTATATATGCATAAAATGGTTGTTTCATTGTTTTGTGAATATGACTGATCCTGGACTGATATTAATTTGGCCGGAAATATGCCATGCAACAGATACCATACCTGTGCTCCTCTTCGGTCCATGCCTTCCCTTTGCCTGCCTTTGGTATTTCCTGCATTTCAACCAACTTTCTCTTTGTGCCCCCACCGTTTGTTTCTTTTCCAATTTCTTTTTCCTTCTCATGTCTAGTTTCCGTTTGTACTGATGTCAATCCTGATTCCGGTAAAACTGAATTGCAATCTTGCTTAAACTTATTCTCTATTTCGCTACCAAAATTCACCGCCGAAGGGTCTTTTTGTGAATGAATAGGTGATTTTTCAGAATTGGGTATAAAACCCATGTATCTATCCATGATCTGTTCTGGTTTTTTGTTTGGAAATTTGGCAAGAAGCTTTTCAAACCAATCAGAAGAGCTGCAATCAAGCTCATTCCGTGCATTGTTGAATGCCTTGATTTCTTCTTCGGTCCAATCCCTACTAACAGGATACATTATTTATGACAGCAAGTTAGGCAGGAGAGGAATATCTTATATTCTGAGGTGCTGGGAAGCAAGTGGTAACGGGGCTTTTTATAGGGTTTCTGCTGAATACAATTTTTTTTTTTTTTTTGGATACTATACGGGGTATAGAAAATCTGAGCGTGGAAAATAATATTTGCTCATTAATTATAACACGTCAAACATACATCAGTAACTTTTGCTAACACCGTACAATGAACATCATCTAATAGACAAAACATGATGTAGCTAATATAATCTATAAGTGTGTTTATTGTTCTCCAGTTTCATTTTCATTAACTATGGATTCGATTACTTGTGTTTATTGCTAATATATTTTCACACACGATATCCTGTAAATAACAAGTAGTAATAAAGGATGGGCATGTTCATTGGATTTGGAGGTCATATTTGGCAAAATTACTCATTAATTTTGTTCTGCACATTCTAAGTTTTAACTGGGACTTCAGTGAAGATTTTTCACTAGATTTTTTTATGTTCTTTTTTTTTTTTTTTTTTGTACTTAAGCAGTTATGGTCATTAAGCTTGTCCATCATTCACAATTTGATTCTTAATTTATTTATTATGGAAATGATAACCTGTTTCAATAAACCGTCCTGAGTGTCTCATTTATTATCTTTATTAATAGTTCGAATGGAAACACAATCTTTTGGTCCGACCGTGAATTTTCAGAAATACCCTTATTATATTTTCTTTATTAATAACTGAAATAGAGCCCCAATTTTTTAGTCCGATCGCAAATTTTCAAAAATACCCTTATATACAAACAAGAGATTATGAATTCATATCTCAATCAAAACAAAAATAACATCTATTTCCATATAAATTTTTTTATACATAAATTATATCACAATGGCAAGTCCTAATCCCAACGTAATTTTCACAATATTTTTCTCTATAATTTTGAACTTTTATTTATCAAATCTATATAAAAATTTAATGTTTTACAACGTTATATCATTTTGAAAAGATATTTTTATATGCACGTGCATTTCACATGCCAAAAAATCTCATTTATTATTTCTAGGGTAGTTAATTCAATATAATAAGGATTCACTAGAAAATCATTTATATTCAAGTATTTAATTAGTACCACTCTTGTTATCAAAGAAAAAAAAGGTAATTAATTATTTCTCTTGCACAAATCCAAATTTGTAGTGAGTGAATGTTGCATATTAATTATTATATACTAGTTAGCATAAATCTTACCATATATCCATTCATCCATTTTATTTATTAGTTTTTAAGTCTTTCTTCTCTCTCGGTCCACCTATTTGACTGACATATATTCTTAAACCGTGTTTTTTTAAAATAAAACGAAATTTGAATAGATTTTCATAGTTGCGTGTAATTCATAGTATGATACTAGTTTAAGCTGATATATCATTTGGGGTTCATTTCTATTTTTTTATAGATGGTACAGTTTGTATTTTGCAAGGTTATTCTGTTTTCTATATTGAACAGTATTGAGAAGTATGCTATTTGAATTATTAGTTATGTACATAAACATCGCATGGTTTCATGTGTTGTTTTTGAAATAAAAATTATTAACTTAACGAGATAATGTGATTATGCACAGATAGATAGGTCACTTCTTCAGAAAATTTAAGTTTTCTCCTTAGCCTTGGGGGAAAACGTTCCCTCTTTGAAAAATCCTCCATTATTTCTCGATTTAAACCTAGGTGGACCACTAGATCTCTCTCACATTAGAAATCCATCACAAAAAGATACCTTCATTGATGTAGAAGGTTTTCGAATCGTGCAAAATTGAAAAAGGGCTGCTTATAATCGTCAGAAATCTATTCAGGAGGAGCCACTGGCTGACGTTAACAAAAGCAAGGGGAATGTTGAGAAAAGAAAGGATTCAAGATCCCAAATCCCCAAAACATTACACCTAATAGAAGAGAAACAACAGAGAGTATTAGAAAGCCAGCTACCATCTCACTAAATAGAGATTAAGTGCAGAAAACATGGGCAAATATTGTTGCCGGGCAATACGAAAATCAATAAACCAATGACTACAATTTGGAATTCATGCCCTCCTTCAAAATCAGGGATAAAAAAATAGGCGTTATCAAAGAGGAAATCTGCAAAAGAACCAAAGAGGAGTGGAAAAATATAGTTTTTGCTTATGTTGTTGGTGCCAAACCTTATTTTGTGTATTTAAAGCATATATTCAACGTGTATGGAAACCGGTAGGGGAGTTTGAGGTGTATTCTAGAGAAAATGGTTTTTTACTTGATTAATTTTAAAGAGTCATCGGATTGTGAAAGAATCCTCAAAGGCAACCCTTATTTCTATGATGGAAGACTCATCATAATGAAAAGGTGGTCTAGTAGCATCAAGTTTGACAGAGATCGATTAACAACTATGCCAATATGGATAAGATCGCCGAATTTTAATCTAAACTTATGGGATCTGGAGGCTTTCAGCATCATGGCTAGTATTATTAAAATTCCAATTAAATGTGATGTAGCCACAACTAAGAAATCGAGATTGAGTTTTTCCTGAGTTCTTGTAGAAATGGTGCAAATGACGAACTTCCAAATGAAATTAATTTGACATTATACAATAGTAAAACAATAACACAAAAGGTGGAATATGAATGGGTTCCACCCAAATGCGATATCTGCATATGCTTTGGTCACCATAGGAGCTAATGCAGTTTAAAAGAAAACATGAGTTCCTAAGGAGAAAAATGTTCAAGAAAATCAAGAAAGCAGCAATCAAGCCGATGCTTCAAGGAAATATTTTAATTTTTTCGAAGAACAGGAAATGAACCAAGAAAATGAAAAGAGTTTTCAAAAAAATCAAGTGTCTGAATACACTTTAATAAGTACAAAGAAATCAATAAGCACAGATCATTGTCGAAGAATCCTCTCAGATATTAAAGAAATCAATAAGTACAAAAAACAAGAATACACGGGGGGATCAAAATAATATACAAGCCTTAGAATTTGGTATCCCCCTAATTTCAGATCCTTGTTTCAATACAGGCCAGTTAAAATCTAATATTCATAATGATACAAGCTTGGAATTGGCATCAGATATGGCAATGGTAGAGACAGAGGTATATTCTGAGGCAGCTGTTGTATCTGGTGATGCTAGAATGTACAACACCCACAGTGATATGCCACACAGCCTTGATCAACAAGCCATAGTATCGCATTCCAAAAGTAATCACAAAGAGGTTAAAGGTAAAAGAAAAGAAGCAGATAGCTTCAAACAAAAATATATATTAGATAATCCAGAATGGGATGACCTAACAAGAAGTTTGAAGACTAGAGGATCAGAATATAAAAAAGAGGTAAAGCAGCCAGCCCAGGTATGAGAACGAGAAACTCTTTATATCTTACTTTATAATGTCTATTATAGCATGGAATATTAGGAGCATGAATGCCCCTTATAAACAGTTAGAAGTCCTTAATGTTATAAGGAAGTATAAAGTATCAATAACAATAGTAGTAGAGAATAAACTTGATAATATCAGTTTTGATCAATCCTACCAAAAAACCTCAAATGACTGGGAAGGAATTAATAGTAATATAAGTGGAGGTAAAGGTAGAATTATGTTACTTTGGGAGTTTGATATATGGAATGTTAACGATATAATTTTAAACTATCAGTTTATAAATTGTACCATTCATAACACAGGTGGTTTAACTATTGAAATAACAGGAATTTATGCTAGTAATTTTGAGTCAGAAAGAGATATTCTATGGAAAAAACTAAAAGAGATTAATAAAAAGTGTAATAATCCTTGGATAATAGTAGGGGATTTTAACACTACAATGAATGATAATGGGAAAGTGGTGGTAATCCACTACCTTTCAGAAAATTGGAAAAACTTAAAAAAAATTGTTAGAAACTGGTATAACTGAACCTCTACGAAATGGAAATAAATTTACCTGGAGATTAGGTGAATATAGAAACATCCAATGAAATTGGATTGGGTCCTTGTTAATAAAGAAATTTTAAATAAATTTGCTAATGTTTCATATAAAACCGTAGAACAAAATACAAGTGATCATACACCTATTTTGTTAAACTTAAAAGATATCAACAATAAAATTATGAACAAACCTTTTAGGTTATAAATGGATGGGTACATGATGAGAGTTATAAAGAAATTATGAAGGATTTTATTTCTTTCCAATGTCAGGGTAATGATCAATATAAATTTAACATGTTTTTAAAGTATACAAAGCATAAACTCAAACATTGGAATAAAATAAACCCCAAACACGAAGATGTAATCAATGAAATAAAATAAGAGGGTAAGAAGTTACAGGACCTGTTAAACAGCAATCCTAAGAATAAGGAAATTGCGTTGAATTTTTTCACCAATCAAATTAACATGTAAAAAGAATTACAAACTAAATTTGGTAATTTAAAGAAAAAGGCTAAAATTGATCGTTTAACTCAAAGGAATGAAGCTACTAAATTTTTCTATGCTAGAATGTCAGGCAGAAGGCATAATAATAATATAAATAATGTTTATGATGATAATGGTAGTTCTATGAATAGTATTGAGAAAGTGGCTAAGGAGGCAATTGAGTATTGCGAGGATCTTTTTAATAATCAAGATAAACCTGAGGATATTTCGTACAGTATTTGCAAGAAAAAAATTAATTTAATTGCTTCTAAAATTTTATTAGAGAAACTTAATAAAGAGGAAATTAAACAAATAATTTTTAGCTCTACTGATAATAAAAGTGCAGGTCCAGATTGTTTTAATTCAAAATTTTACAAAACCCACGGGGATAATATTAAAGGGGACATTCTAAATGTGGTTAATGAGTTTTTTGAAAATGGTAAATTTCTTAAAAGTTCCAATCATAATTTCATAACTCTAATTCCAAAACCAAAACCCCAACTATATAAAAGGTTTTAGACCAATTGCTTGCTATAATTATACATACAAAATCATTGTTATTGTTCTTAGTAAGAGATTAAAGAAATTTATACCATATACGATTTCAGAAAATCAAAGTGCTTTTGTATTAACGATATATATATATATATATATCAAAATTATTTGTTGGCTCATGAAATGGTGAGAAACTTTAATAAAAAATAGGTAATAGTATATGTATAAAGATAGATTTACAAAAGTCTTATGATCAAGTAAATAGAAATTTCATTTATAAAATAATGATAGAAATAGAGTTTGACAAAAAAAATTATGAACTAGTATATAAGTGTATTAATGCAGCAACTTTTTCTATACTGATTCAAGATCAACCAATGGGTTTCACTAAAAGTAATAGAGGTATTAGACAAGGTGGCCCTCTCTTCCCTTATTTATTTTCCGTTGTAACGGAATACTTTACCATTTTGATGGACATAGAAGAGATTAAAAGGAATATTAGCCTAATTATCAGAATTAAACCTAGCATAACTTATCTTATATATGCAAATGGCCTTATGTTATTTATCTAGGCTAATATTTCTAATGCTACCACCACTAAAGAAATCTTTGAGTTGTTGTGTAAGTTTGCAGGTTTACAAATGAATGAATTTAAAAGCAAAATCTACTTCAATAAACACTGCAACAACAAGGTAGAGGTATTAGAATGCTTGCACATTGCTGAAGGAATTTTGCCAATAAAATATCCTGGACTGCCTCTTTTTGCAAATCAAATAAAAGACAATGATTATAATGCTTTTCTAGATAAGATTAAAGAAAGAATGGAGACATGGTCATGCAAATTAGCTATCTGTAGCAGGAAGAGTTGAACTTATAAAGATAGTGATATATGCAATCATTCTATACTGGATGCAAACTCATCAAATTCCAGCAGCCACTATAACAAAATTGAGATGGCATGTGCTAACTTTATATGGAGGGGAGGACTGTAGTCATATTCAAAGCTTATCTTAGTGATTGTTTTAAAATGAAAGATCTTGGAAATCTCAAATATTTTTTGGGGATTGAGGTCGCCCATAGTTCATCAGGCTTGTTTTTATGTCAGCGCAAATATACTTTGGATATTATTTATACCTGAAGAATTGGTAAAACTCATCTTGAATTTTTATTAATCACCAGCATCCCTATTTATAATACATACCCAAGACTCTATCTGAAACAGCAGGAAATCTTCCGAAGATATTTCCCTTATTACATACCACTCATGACATCTAATCATATAATGCGGAAACAGCAGGAAATCTTTCGAAGATATATCCCTTATTACATACCACTCATAACATCTAATCATATATTCTAAATATAGCATAATATCCTAATCATATATCATAATATCTAATCATATATTCTAAATATATCTCAATACCCCCCCCCCCTCAAGTTGGAGCATGAGATTCAAAAATGCCCAACTTTGAGAGAAGAAAATCAAATTGAGCCTTGCCGAGAGCCTTTGTAAATATGTCCGCCAACTGTGACGATGTCGAGACATGAGTAGGAGATATCAAACCTTCATTGATCGCATCACGAACAAAGTGACAATCAACCTCGATGTGTTTCGTCCGCTCAAGAAAAACAGGATTCTTTGCTATAACGTCGATTCACTATCACAAAATAATTTAATAGCTTTAGGATGATGCACACCCAAACTCAAAAACAACCCTTTTAGCCACTTCAATTCGCAGGTAATTGCAGCCATGCTTCCACGGAAGACCGAGATACCGTATGTTGTTTCTTTGTCTTCCAAGAAATAGGAGATTGACTAAGGAACACAAGCCAACCTGTCAACGAGCGATGAGTAAGAGGACAAGCCGCTCAATCCGAATCACAACATCCTTCCAAGGTCAACTCACTGTCAGCACGGAGCCAAATACCCTGACCCGGAGTCCCTTTCAAATAACGCACAACCCGGAGAGCCGCTTCCCAATGTTCAATTCGAGGTGCTTGCATAAATTGAGATAAAATATGAACTGAATAAGCCAGGTCCGGTCGAGTAACCGCAAGATAAATCAAACGACCCACAAGTCGTCGGTATGATTCAGGATCTACTAGAAACTCTCCAGTTGCAAGACCTAGCTTATGATTTTGTTCTATAGGAAGCCCAATCGGTTTTGCCCCCAATAAGCCTGCTTCAGAAATAATATCCAAAGTATATTTGCGCTGACATAAAAACAAGCCTGATGAACTATGGGTGACCTCAATCCCCAAAAAATATTTGAGATTTCCAAGATCTTTCATTTTAAAACAATCACTAAGATAAGCTTTGAATATGGTAAGCGCAGCGGAATCATTCCCAGAAATAACAAGATCATCAACATAAACTAAGACATTAATCTAAACACCGCCTTTAGTAAATGTAAAAAGAGAATAATCTGAACAAGATTGAAGAAAGCCATACCCTTTCAAAGCCGACACCAATTTTGCAAACCAACATCTTGGAGCTTGCTTTAAGCCATACAATGACTTACGTAACCGACACACCAAAGTTGGATCCGAACTCTCAAACCCGGTAGGTAATTTCATGTATACCTCCTCATCAAGATCACCATGTAGGAATGCATTATGAACATCCATTTGATGTAGTTCCCCATTCTTGGATGCCGCTATGGCTAGAAAAACACGAACTGTAGTCATCTTGGAAATAGGAGCAAAAGTTTCGTTGTAGTCAATTCATTCTTGTTGGTGATTACCCAACACTACTAATCTGGATTTGAGCCGCTCAACATCTCCATTTGACAAATATTTGGTCCTGTATACCCATTGACTACCAAGAGCACATTTCCCCGGAGGAAGATGCTCCAAGGTCCATGTGTCGTTGTCTTCTAGAGCCCGTATCTCATCCTTCATGGAACGACGCCACTCATCGGATTTCATGGCTTCTTTAAATGATTTAGGGTCCTTACCCTTAATTATAGCTGCAAGAAATCTCCGATAATTTACAGAAAAATTGTCACAATTTATGTAATGTGCTAGAGGATAAGGAGTACCTGAGGAGTGATTGGAACGAGGAGAATCAGAAGATGGACCATTAGCAAAAACTGTATGTGTCACAAAATCTCGATACAGAACATTTGGGAACTTTTCCCGAAGACCACGACCCATTTCCTATGGACTAGTAGACTGATCCGAAGCAGAACCATGCACAGACCTAACAGACCCATTGTGAAGATCCTAAACTCGGCCTTCGAAAATCGGCACCCGTACTTCACTTGTACTCAAATGCCGCAGATTCAAACGCCGAATCTGGCTCTCTGGAGCTTATAACACAGTAAGTATAACAACACAGCGGAAGAAAGAAATGAATAATATCATATACATCACAAATGATACAATATCCTTTTCTAACAATTAATTAATTAATAATTATTTATCTTAATTAACATTAAAAAAATTTCCTTAATAACCTTGAATCAAATTATTACTAACTTGAAAAGCTTTAAATGTTAATTAAATTTAAAACTTATCTTAGGTTAACTACTTAATTACAATATTAACTAAGATTTAAAAAAAACATTCTTAAGTGTTAACTTAAATAATAAAAACTTATAATAAATTTTTAACTTAAATTTGTCAAACGCCAACTAAAACATCAATATTTAAAATTTGATTAAGATGATATAACTTAAATTCCATTATACCAAGCACTTGTAAGCCCGGCCCGAGAATATCCCAGGTTACTCGAATGAACACTCGAGTCTCTCCTCCTATTTCCCGAGTCCCCTCTCTTCCTCACATACGTTTCTTCTTTTTTATCCCAGTTAAGTTAAAAGTTTAAGTTTAAACTATAATACAAGTAAACATGCTCATGTACTCGAGTTCCAAACCGAAGAAATCACCTCGTTTACTCGAGTAACAACTCGAGATTGCTCACCAACAACAACACTGACACCATAATTACGCCGTACACGTGCACGACGTTGCGCCGCCGCCCCTGGAGAACCCCACTATCTCAGGCAAGTCGCAAATCAACCGAACATATGAAATCGAAACTTGATTCAACACCAAAACTTTAAGATTGAGATTTAGCATTTCGCTCGAAAAACTGTAACTCAGCTATCCCACGAAACGACTTCGCCGCAGTTACTCAAACAACCAGAGCTGCCTCAACTTCGTCCACCCCACGACAACACCCAACTCTTCCATCCTCCTGAGTTTCGAGAAGCTCGGTCAATCAGAGGAGATGAACTCGTCCGTTACTTAACCACATCAAATTCGAACCGAAAACCCTAAATTGATCTCGACCCATCAATTCATGCAATAGAAAAAAATTTCAACAATTTTCTCGAAATCATAGATGTTCAAACTCGCTTCAAACAAAATTTCAACAGCAAATATTGGATCGATCATTAGAAATTGGTAAAAATGCAAAATCTGTTCAACTGTGAACTGCTCGTAGCATAAGCAACTAAAAATCATCATATTAGTTTTAAAAATCATAGTTTGGTTCAGGGATTCGATTCATGTTCTTGAATCAATGTTTTATGAAACTCGAAATTTCTAGAGTTTAAAGTTTTGACTGTAAAAACTTGAATTTTCATCCAATATGCATTTTTTTGTTTCATGAAACTATTTCTAAATTGTAACTCATGCTTAAACACAAATATTTTGTTTTGGAAGCAAAGCCTGATATGGATTAGGAAACAAGAAATTAAATTTCTTGGTTGTTTGGATACTATGGAACTAAACAGAGAGAAATGCACTGATACAAGCATACACACAGAGCCATTGCAACATATATTCAAGCTAAAAACTAACTGTCGCTCACCTTAAACATTTTGATTTCCAGAAGTTTCAGCTTGAAGTTGTAGTCTTTTTAAAATTTTCGAAGTAGAAAATCTGGGTTGAAGTTGCTAGTTGGAACTTTTCTTCTTGATCCCAGGCCTTCTTTGATTGCTTTGATGTTTTAAGTGGATGTTTGTTTGTTTATAAAGTGATATTATCTCAGTTTTCCCACAGTTAAAATGGTGAACGAAAACTGGAACTAAGTTTTACTGTATAATGAATTGTTCAGGGTGACAAAATATATTTGTTTAGCTGAGATGAGATTTGATTAAACTTTTGTTTGTACAACAGTTGATATTTTTGTACAAATTTCAGAGATTTTTCTTTGCTTGCTGATATGAATTTAGCTTGGTGGCTGCTAACATTAATTATCTTGTACAATACTCATTATTTTCTTTCATTTCGATTGTACAATGTATGAGTATTTTGGGTGTCTTCCTTTGCAAGCTAATGCATATGTATATTCTTGTTTTGCTGGTTTCATGTTTACATATGTAATTTGTTTTCCTTTTGGTTTGTCTTGTATTTTCTTTTCTTTTTATTTGCTTTATTACTTGGTAATATGAGTGAACTTTTATTTTTATTTCTACTTCTATCAAATTCTAAATTCTAAATTATTTATTTTTATACTTGTGTCAAATTTCCATATTTTTTTATATTTATTTCTAACCCATTTATTTAAGATTTAAATTCAAATTGAATGTGTGTATATATATAAAAATTTAAATTTACTCATATATGCCCATATTCATATTTATTCACATATATACATATATACAATATTTTAATTTTAAAATGATTTAACATAGAATTTATTTGAACTCGGGGAAACTCGCATCCATTTATCGATTAATTTCACAATTTTTTATCAAAAATTAAATTAATTATCCATTTAAATTTATATAAAATCCGGGGTCGTTACAACCTTCCCCCCTTAAGAAATTTCGTCCTCGAAATTTGCCAGGGAGACACAAAGATAGATGAAAAATGTTTCATCAAATGAACTAAATATCTATTCTGCATTTGGCTTACCGAATTAGAATATCAATAATAGATACGAGAACGAATCTTTTTAACACTCCACAAAATACTCGGCTTATCCAGATCTATGAAATATGCGGGGGCATTGGTTAGTTCGAAGGGATAACTAACCATTCGTAGAATATATCGGGACCCAAGTTGTATTCATATATCTGTCTATTTTTGGGTACAATTTCAAAACTTTTAGTTTAGAAACCAAGGTATACCTATCAACTATAGAAACCAAAGCAACCAAACAAACAATTCTGACCTATTTGGAGTTTATGTCCCATATTAATATATCGAATCTCCTTTCTGTAGCTACCAGGAACTATCGAAGAATTGAAAAAAGATGACGAACAAAAGAGATTGACAGAGAAAAGATTGCTTCCTTGTTGTTACAGGGTATGTTAGTCCTTGAGATGATGGTTTTGATGACAACAACCTTAGAATAGATTATAAAATATAAATACTAACATTACAAGTTTAGATATATATGTATTTGCAGGATCTAACCATGCAGGTATCAAGAATGAAGACTGTACAGTATAGAGATTCAAGATACAGAGATAGAAGACTCATGAGTATCAAGATTATCAAGAGTTCAAGGTTAAGTCTGTTTTATTAGGAATATTTGTTAAAACTCGTAGAAAAGCACTGGCATCTTAATATCCAATTTATTCGTGGAATGGAATCCACTTCGAGCCCGCTAAAGGGGTGGAACCCTAAGTAGGATGGAACCTACGAAAATCTAGTGGGACATTGTTTTGTATCCACTAATTTTAATTCAAATGATTTTACAAAATTATCTTGTTTTCAAAATGATTTCAAAACTTTCCTTTTAAAAGATTCAAAACTCTCTATCCTAATTTTAAATAATTTTAGCCTCAAAACATCTTTAATTTCAAAGTCAAAATACTCCTGTTTTTAAATGTCTTTTCAAATAATATATTTAACTTTTAATATTTATACTTAGATTTAAATATGAAATTATAGTTAAATAATGTATTTATTGTTCTTTATATTTACTTATGAATTACAACTATATTCAAGTATATTTATAAAGTTTTAAATAGTTTTTATATAAGATAAATATTGTTTTTATATATTATCATTTTTGGATGAGGGATGTCGACATGCCCCTGGGTAGTATGTCGACATAGTGACAGTTGAAGTTCAAATTCAAATTTCAAAAGAAGTGTCTATTCGCCATAACTCTTCATGAATGGTCATGGCTGTTGGTTTTCTATAAATAGGGGTCAGCTTCAACGAATTTTTAATCACTTTTTTCTAGTTTTCACTCCTCTTCATCTTCCACATTTCTTATTACAAAATCATACCATTACTCTGCCGAAATCAACATCGAATCAAACTCGATTACTTCTAGTTTGATTCTACATCACTATCTCTACAAGGTTCTCAGTGCTATTCAGAGTTATAGATTTCTTTGTAATATATTAGCAAGAAAAGGTGTGATTGTAGCCTTTGAAATCAATCAAGCGAGAAAAGGTGTGATTGTAGCCCTGGAAATCAATTGGGTGAACTTGTTGCCCGGTAAATCAAGTATCCCTACCCAGAGGATTGGTATTCTGGAGGGTGTACCTCGTAGCCTTGAAATCGAGGGTTGTAATTGTTGAATTGCTTTTGAAAGGAAATCTGTACTTAGTTGTGCGGGACTGGATGTAGGGTAACTCCGAACCAGTATAAAATCCGGTGTGTTCTTTCCTTTACTGCTTTTACTTTATATTCGCATCTGTGTTTGATTCTGTGTTCATATCTGTGTCTATTTAGTGTATACCTTGTTAATAAAGTTAGATAAACTCAAAAAGATTAACAAATTTCTTAAAACATTATTCACCTCCCCTCTAGTGTTAATTCTAGCCTTAAGATCCTTAATCCGCATTTCTCACATTTGGTATCAGAGCATTGGTTTTCAAAAGTTTCATAATCTAATTTTTTGAAAAGTTTTCAAAATGTCTAGCAACACTGGTACTGTTTCTAACACTAGTTCATTTGTAGAAGGTCAGTCTACTGCCAGACCACCACTTTTTAATGGCAGTAACTATTCATATTGGGCATGTAGGATGAGAATATATTTACAATCTGTAGGATTAGATACTTGGAATATCACACAAACTGAATATTCTGAACCCACAACTAATTTTGCACAGTGGACCACTGAGCAAAAGACTGTTGTGCAAAATAACTCTAAGGCAATGAATATTCTGTTTTTTTCACTTGAAAGAAATGAATTTAATAGAGTGTCAGTTTGTAAGTCTGCATATGAAATCTGGAAAACTTTGCAAGTAACTCACGAAGGAACAAGCAAAGTTAAACATACCAAAATTTCCATGCTCACAAATCAGTTTCAGTTATTTAAAATGAATACTAATGAGTCTATTTCAGATATGTATAGTCGATTTCAAGATATTGTGCATTCTTTAATATCTTTGGGAAAGGAATTTTCGGAAGTAGATCAAGTCAGAAAAATTTTGAATTCTCTCACTCCAGAATGGGATCAAAAGACACTTGCAATTAAAGAGGCAAATGACATCAGTACTTTAAAGATAGAAGAATTTATTGGAAATCTAATGTCATTTGAAGTTCAAATGATCGGGAGAAGAGAAAGCAAAGCATCCGAGAAGAAATCAATGGCATTCAATGCATTGACCGATGGATCAGACTCAAACAGTGACAATGATGAAGAGATAACATTTATGACCAGAAATTTTAGGAAATTTCTGAAGTACAGAAAATTGAATAGTTCCAAGAGAAACAACTTTAAGAATTCCAGTAATCAGACTACAATACCAAACTTTATCAAATGCTTCAATTGTGACAAACCAGGTCATATCAAAAAGAACTGTCCGTATCCAGAAAGGCAGAATCCTCCTATAAACAATGAACCAGCAAAGAAACGGAAGCATGCATTTACTGCTACATTAGATGACTCAGACTCGTCCTCAAGTGATGATGATCAGAAGACGGATAACTGGAATTTGTGTTTCACTGCAGTTCACGACTCCGACGAATTCAAAGAAATGGATTCAGAAAAAGGTACACGTTTACAATATAATTGGTTGAAATTGCTTGCATAGAATTAGTTGCTTGATTGTTTGATTGATTGATTTTAAATTGATATGCTGTTTGAATTTTAAAATTTATTTTCTATTTTTACTATTATTTTATTATTATTTTTATTATTTTTGACACATTCTGAAATATATTATAAGTAAAATAATATTTCAGAAATATAAACATTAATAATAATATTTATATATATGTATATTAGATATCTTAGGAAAATTATCATGAAAATTCACAGGAACATGTCGACATGGCCCCTACCACGATGTCGACATGCCTACCTGAATTTGAATTTCAAATTTTGAATTCAAATGTTTGAATTTCCCTCCACCTTTTCACTTCATTTATTTCTCTGAAAAGATACCTTTTGACCAGAGAATATGTCCTTTGAAAGTCTATTTATTCACTATCTTTTATCATATCTTTTCACTTTCATTTTCAAATTCAAACTCTCTCTTCATATCCTCAAGCTCTCTACTCTCTACTCTAATGGCTTCTTCAAGCAACCCCTCAACCATGATAATTTCCAGAAAAATCAAAGAGCAATTATTCAATGATCCGGAGGCAATTAAAGCATACATCAACTATGCTAATTATGCCAAAGTCCATCCCGGAAAATTTGCTATTTTTCAAGATTTTTCTTCTTATGAAATTGATTCTCTTTTTGCAAAATGGTGTTTTAAGTCTTATTGACTCTACTCAAAACGATTTTGTTTGCTATCCTAATCTTGTCAAAAAAATTTATGCTAATCTAAACCGTGCTTTTTATAATGGAAATGAGAATGAGATTTGGAGTAGTGTCAAAGGGACTCAAATTGTTTTGAATTGTGATCTCTTGGGTACCATTCTGAATTGCAAAAACACGGGAATGGATCTTTCTAGTTTTAAAATCGATGAACATGATCATGAGACATTTCATCATATTTTTGAAGGAGATGAAAACTTTGAATTTAAAAACCGAAACTTTCGTCCTAAAGCAAGGATTGTTAATCTTCTTTTGCAACATACTTTGACCCCAAGATCGGGAAACTTTAACAATCCTACCTCAAAAGTGTGCAAAGCACTTTTTGGTATTTTTGGAAATTATGACATCAATTGGGCACAAGTTATTTTAGATGAACTTCGTCCTAAAAATTTTGAAATGGGAGAAAACACTTTATATCATGGAATTTACCTTACTCGGATTTTTAACTATTTTGGAGTGGATTTAAAAGGTGAAGAATTTGTCTCTAGAAAAGTTTTTAATATCTCAAACATTTCTCTCATGAAAATCCCATATGTTTTTCAACCTTATGAGACTCTTACCGAAAAGGAAGAGCGTTTGGCTCATGAAAAATGGAAGAGGAAGAAGAAGAAGAAGAAGAAAGGGATGAAATGGAAATAGAAGAAGGTGAAACATCCTTAGAAAGTATTGAATATCCTTCCAATCCATCCAACAAAACCCTTCTCAAAAACCAAAATATAATAGTGGAGAATCAACGGATTTTAAAATGATCTGTTAGTAAGAAGTTGGATAACATGTCTTCGAAGATGAACAAGTTCTTTTCAAAAGTCAGCAAGAAACTTGGATTATCTTCATCATCTTCATCTTCTAACTAGTTTTATCTTTTAGCATCTTATTGTATTTGTCTTAGTTTATTTTATTTCGAATGTTCGTATAGTTCCTTATGTTTAATCATTGTATTATCCAATTATGCAATGAAATTGAATTTCCTTTCTGTCATCTAGCTTATTTTATATCTAGAATAAATGTTAGTATATTATAAAATATATATACATCATTATTCACAAAATAAAATTATCATCAATTTTCACTGAAGTATGTCGACATACCCCCCTTGACCATGTTGACATGTACTGGCCAGAAGTGACTATTGATTTTGAATTTGAAATTTGAATAACTATCAAATGTCTATTCATTTCAAATGAATTTCTACACCTATATATACCTTTGTCTTCCAGAAATCTTCACTGAAATTTATTTCTCATTATCTATATCCTTCATTTCTTTCTCTAATTCAATTATGGCCAATCCTATTCATAATCTATCTGAAAATCTTGAAGAAACACTCAATTCATTCAAGAATATTCTCTCTATCATCCTCCGTAATCAGCGTCACTTATAATTAAGTCAAATGCAGATGATCAAGGAACAAGAGAGACACTTCGATGCAATTCGATGGATGATCTCCTCCCTGCATAAGGATGATAACGAAGCACATCCTCTCGTTTCTTTATCTGTTGATAATGAAAATTGGGATGCCATCAAACAAGACCTTATCTTTGGAGAAGAAGGATGGGTTGATGTTCCTCGTAACATTTAATTTTCTTTCTTTGATTGATTTGTTTGAATTAATTTGTTTGATTTGGTTTGGATTGATACTTTGTGTGGATTGATTTCATTTGGTTTGAAGTTTGCTGTGTGAAACATGTATATATATACATTAAAATGAATATAGTCTTTAGTTAAGTTATTATGCTCATAAGTATTATTATATCTTAATCTATATATTATATATTCTGTTGTATAGTTTATCAATGCAGGTACTAAAGTCCAAAAGTAAGGGGGAGTAAATTTTTGTTGATGACAAAGGGGGAGAATTATAAAATAGGGTAGTTAGGCATAGATTAAGGGGGAGTTATTAGGATAGAAGTGATATTTTATAAACAAAGGTTGTCATCATCAAAAAGGGGGAGATTGTTAGTCCTTGAGATGATGGTTTTGATGACAACAACCTTAGAATAGATTATAAAATATAAATACTAACATTACAAGTTTAGATATATATGTATTTGCAGGATCTAACCATGCAGGTATCAAGAATGAAGACTGTACAGTATAGAGATTCAAGATACAGAGATAGAAGACTCATGAGTATCAAGATTATCAAGAGTTCAAGGTTAAGTCTGTTTTATTAGGAATATTTGTTAAAACTCGTAGAAAAGCACTGGCATCTTAATATCCAATTTATTCGTGGAATGGAATCCACTTCGAGCCCGCTAAAGGGGTGGAACCCTAAGTAGGATGGAACCTACGAAAATCTAGTGGGACATTGTTTTGTATCCACTAATTTTAATTCAAATGATTTTACAAAATTATCTTGTTTTCAAAATGATTTCAAAACTTTCCTTTTAAAAGATTCAAAACTCTCTATCCTGATTTTAAATAATTTTAGCCTCAAAACATCTTTAATTTCAAAGTCAAAATACTCCTGTTTTTAAATGTCTTTTCAAATAATATATTTAACTTTTAATATTTATACTTAGATTTAAATATAAAATTATAGTTAAATAATATGTTTATTGTTCTTTATATTTACTTATGAATTACAACTATATTCAAGTATATTTATAAAGTTTCAAATAGTTTTTATATAAGATAAATATTGTTTTTATATATTATCATTTTTGGCTGAGGGATGTCGACATGCCCCTAGGTAGTATGTCGACATAGTGACAGTTGAAGTTCAAATTCAAATTTCAAAAGAAGTGTCTATTCGCCATAACTCTTCATGAATGGTCATGGCTGTTGGTTTTCTATAAATAGGGGTCAGTTTCAACGAATTTTTAATCACTTTTTTCTGGTTTTCACTCCTCTTCATCTTCCACATTTCTTATTACAAAATCATACCATTACTTTGCCGAAATCAACATCGAATCATACTCGATTACTTCTAGTTTGGTTCTACATCACTATCTCTACAAGGTTCTCAGTGCTATTCAGAGTTATAGATTTCTTTGTAATATATTAGCGAGAAAAGGTGTGATTGTAGCCTTTGAAATCATCAAGCGAGAAAAGGTGTGATTATAGCCCTGGAAATCAATTGGGTGAACTTGTTGCCCGGTAAATCAAGTATCCCTACCCAGAGGATTGGTATACTGGAGGGTGTACCTCGTAGCCTTGAAATCGAGGGTTGTAATTGTTGAATTGCTTTTGAAAGGAAATCCGTACTTAGTTGTGCGGGACTGGGTGTAGGGTAACTCCGAACTAGTATAAAATCCGGTGTGTTCTTTCCTTTACTACTTTTACTTTATATTTGCATCTGTGTTTGATTCCGTGTTCATATCTGTATCTATTTAGTGTTTACATTGTTAATAAAGTTAGATAAACTCAAAAAGATTAACAAATTTCTTAAAACACTATTCACCCCCCTCTAGTGTTAATTCTAGCCTTAAGATCCTTAATCCGCATTTCTCACAGGGTATTGACCATTTATTGTCGTATTCCCTTATCCCCTATCACATCCTCTTCTTGCATCTGTGCAGTTAAAGCGCTCGGTGGATTCAATGCGGTAGAGGTGCAAAAAGTCATAGCGGGGATGTAGCGAAGATATAGCGGGATATATCGGATTACTCTAAAATAGCATATAAATCCCATACTTGTTGTTTTTACAAATATATAGATAGTAATTATGTGAAAAATTAACATTCAATTGAATTATAATTAATACAAAAATAATTTTAAATAAAAATATGTGCAAATGTATTGTAAATGAACGTAAAACTGTTATATAACTTAATTTAATTTAGTAGAATATTAGAGTATTATCATTTCTAAACATATATCAAAAATTCAATGAAATTAATTAATTTCATAATTTTTATAGCATATAAATATCATTTTTCAATCCAATTTTTTATAAAAGATATAGCAGAAATAACGGAATATAGCGAAAATAACGGGATATAGCGAAAATAGCGGGGATTAAAGCGGAAAGGCTATATGTTGGGGATATATGGAAAAATCGTAGCGGTAGGAATCCGCTATAAGATATATCGGAGTTATAGCGGGGATATAGCGGGGCATTAACTGCACAGTCTTGCACTCATACTCACTATTAGTGGATAGTAAGAGAATTTACTGAGGCATACAGACGGATATCTTAGGGATACTCATTCTAGGGTATACTTCACCTTATCTCTAATGAGCTACTTAATGTGTTATACTCCTGAGCTAAAGTTCAAGCTTAGCTCTGATACCAATTGTGAAGATCCTGAACTCGGCCTTCGAAAATCGGCACCCGTACTTCACTTGTACTCAAATGCCGCAGATTCAAACGCCGAATCTGGCTCTCCGGAGCTTATAACACAGTAAGTATAACAACACAGCGGAAGAAAGAAATGAATAATATCATATACATCACAAATGATACAATATCCTTTTCTAACAATAAATTAATTAATAATTATTTATCTTAATTAACATTAAAAAAATTTCCATAATAACCTTGAAATCAAATTATTACTAACTTGAAAAGCTTTAAATGTTAATTAATTTTAAAACTTATCTTAGATTAACTACTTAATTACAATATTTACTAAGATTTAAAAAAACATTCTTAAGTGTTAACTTAAATAATTAAAACTTATAATAAATTTTTAACTTAAATTTGTCAAACGCCAACTAAAACATCAATATTTAAAATTTGATTAAGATGATATAACTTAAATTCCATTATACCAAGCACTTGTAAGCCCGGCCCGAGAATATCCCCAGGTTACTCGAGTGAACACTCGAGTCTCTCCACCTATTTCCCGAGTCCCCTCTCTTACTCACATACGTTTCTTCTTCTTTTTTTTCCCAGTTAAGTTAAAGTTTAAGTTTAAACTATAATACAGGTAAACATGCTCATGTACTCGAGTTCCAAACCGAAGCAATTACCTCGTTTACTCGAGTAACAACTCGAGATTGCTCACCAACAACAACACTGATACCATAATTACGCCGTACACGTGCACGGCGTCGCGCCGCCGCCCCGGCAAACCCCACTATCTCAGGCAAGTCGCAAATCAACTAAACATACGAAATCGAAACTTGATTCAACACCAAAACTTTAAGATCGAGATTTAGCATTTCGCTCGAAAAACTGTAACTCAGCTATCCCATGAAACCAATTCGCTGTAGTTACTCAGACCATCGGAGCTGCCTTAACTTCGTCCACCCCACGACAACACCCAACTCTTCCTTCCTCCTGAGTTTCGAGAAGCTCGGTCAATCAGAGGAGATGAACTCGTCTCGTTACTTAACCACATCAAATTCGAACCGGAAACCCTAAATTGATCTCGACCCATCAATTCGTGCAATAGAAAAAAATTTCAAAAATTTTCTCGAAATCATAGATGTTCAAACTCGCTTCAAACAAAATTTCAATAGCAAATATTGGATCGATCATTAGAAATTGGTAAAAATGCAAAATCTGTTCAATTGTGAACTGCTCGTAGCATAAGCAACTAAAAATCATCATATTAGTTTTAAAAATCATAGTTTGGTTCAGTGATTCGATTCATGTTCTTGAATCAATGTTTTATGAAACTCGAAATTTCCAGAGTTTAAAGTTTTGACTGTAAAAACTTGAATTTTCATCCAATATGCATTTTTTTGTTTCATGAAACTATTTCTAAATTGTAACCCATGCTTAAACACAAATATTTTGTTTTGGAAGCAAAGCCTGATATGGATTAGGAAATAATAAATTAAATTTCTTAGTTGTTTGGATACTCTGGAACTAAACAGAGAGAAATGCATTGATACAAGCATACACACACAAAGCCATTGCAACATATATTCAAGCTAAAAACTAATTGTCACTCACCTTAAACATTTTGATTTCCAGAAGTTTCAGCTTGAAGTTGTAGTCTTTTTAAAATTTGCTAAGTAGAAAATCTGGGTTGAAGTTGCTAGGTGGAACTTTTCTTCTTGATCCCAGGCCTTCTTTGATTGCTTTGATGTTTTAAGTGGATGTTTGTTTGTTTGTAAAGTGATATTATCTCAGTTTTCCCACAGTTAAAATGGTGAACGAAAACTGGAACGATGTTTTACTGTATAATGAATTGTTCAGGGTGACAAAATATATTTGTTTAGCTGAGATGAGATTTGATTAAACTTTTGTTTGTACAGCAGTTGATATTTTTGTACAAATTTCAGAGATTTTTCTTTGCTTGCTGATATGAATTTAGCTTGGTGGCTGCTAACATTAATTATCTTGTACAATACTCATTATTTTCTTTCATTTCGATTGTACAATGTATGAGTATTTTGGGTGTCTTCCTTTGCAAGCTAATGCATATGTATATTCTTGTTTTGCTGGTTTCATGTTTACATATGTAATTTGTTTTCCTTTTGGTTTGTCTTGTATTTTCTTTTTATTTGCTTTATTACTTGGTAATATGAGTGAACTTCTATTTTTATTTCTACTTCTATCAAATTCTAAATTCAAAATAATTTATTTTTATACTTGTGTCAAATTTCCATATTTTTTTATATTTATTTCTAACCCATTTATTTAAGATTTAAATTCAAATTCAATGTGTGTGTATATATATATATACAAATTTAAATTTACTCATATATGCCCATATTCATATATATTCACATATATACATATATACAATACTTAAATTTTAAAATGATTTAACATAGAATTTATTTGAACTCGGGAAACTCGCATCCATTTATCGATTAATTTCACAATTTTTTATCAAAAATTAAATTAATTATCCATTTAAATTTATATAAAATCCGGGGTCGTTACAACCTTCCTCCCTTAAGAAATTTCGTCCTCGAAATTTGCCAGGGAGACACAAAGATAGATGAAAAATGTTTCATCAAATCAACTGAATAACTATTCTGCATTTGGCTTACCAAATCAGAATATCAATAATAGATACGAGAACGAATCTTTTTAACACTCCACAAAATACTCGGGTTATCCAGATCTACGAAATATGCAGGGGCATTGGTTAGTTCGAAGGGATAACTAACCATTCGTAGAATATATCTGGACCCAAATTGTATTCATATATCTGGCTATTTTTGGGTACAATTTCAAAACTTTTAGTTTAGAAACCAAGGTATACCTATCAACTATAGCAACCAAAGCAACCAAACAAACAATTCTGACCGATTTGGAGTTTGTGTCCCATATTAATATATCGAATCTCCTTCTTGGAGCTACCAGGAACTATCGAAGAATTGAAAAAAGATGACGAACAAAAGAGATCGACAGAGAAAAGATTGCTTCCTTGTTGTTACAGGGTATTGACCATTTATTGTCGTATTCCCCTGTCCCATATCTCATCCTCTTCTTGCACTCATACTCACTATTAGTGGATAGTAAGAGAATTTACTGAGGCATACGGACGGATATCTTAGGGATACTCATTCTAGGGTATACTTCACCCTATCTCTAATGAGCTACTTAATGTGTTATACTCCTGAGCTAAAGTTCAAGCTTAGCTCTGATACCAATTGTGAAGATCCTGAACTCGGCTTTCGAAAATCGGCACCCGTACTTCACTTGTACTAAAATGCCGCAGATTCAAACACCGAATCTGGCTCTCTGGAGCTTATTACACAGTAAGCATAACAACACAGCGGAAGAAAGAAATGAATAATATCATATACATCACAAATGATACAATATCCTTTTCTAACAATTAATTAATTAATAATTATTTATCTTAATTAACATTAAAAAAATTTCCTTAATAACCTTGAAATCAAATTATTACTAACTTGAAAAGCTTTAAATGTTAATTAAATTTAAAACTTATCTTAGATTAACTACTTAATTACAATATTAACTAAGATTTAAAAAAAACATTCTTAAGTGTTAACTTAAATAATTAAAACGTATAATAAATATTTAACTTAAATTTGTCAAACGCCAACTAAAACATCAATATTTAAAATTTGATTAAGATGATATAACTTAAATTCCATTATACCAAGCACTTGTAAGCCCGACCCGAGAATATCCCCAGGTTACTCGAGTGAACACTCGAGTCTCTCCACCTATTTCTCGAGTCCCCTCTCTTACTCACATACGTTTCTTCTTCTTTTTTTTCCCAGTTAAGTTAAAGTTTAAGTTTAAACTATAATACAGGTAAACATGCTCATGTACTCGAGTTCCAAACCGAAGCAATCACCTCGTTTACTCGAGTAACAACTCGAGATTGCTCACCAACAACAACACTGACACCATAATTACGCCATACACGTGCACGGCGTCGCGCCGTCGCCCCGGCGAACACCACTATCTCAAGCAAGTCACAAATCAACCGAACATACGAAATCGAAACTTGATTCAACACCAAAACTTTAAGATCGAGATTTAGCATTTCGCTCGAAAAACTGTAACTCAGCTATCCCACGAAACCACTTCGCCGCAGTTACTCAGACCACCAGAGCTGCCTCAACTTCGTCCACCCCACGACAACACCCAACTCTTCCATCCTCCTGAGTTTCGAGAAGCTCGGTCAATCAAAGGAGATGAACTCGTCTCGTTACTTAACCACATCAAATTCGAACCAGAAACCCTAAATTGTTCTCGACCCATCAATTCGTGCAATAGAAAAAAATTTCAACAATTTTCTCAAAGTCATAGATGTTCAAACTCGCTACAAACAAAATTTCAACAGCAAATATTGGATCGATCATTAGAAATTGGTAAAAATGCAAAATTTGTTCAACTGTGAACTGCTCGTAGCATAACCAACTAAAAATCATCATATTAGTTTTAAAAATCATAGTTTGGTTCAGGGATTCGATTCATGTTCTTGAATCAATGTTTTATGAAACTCGAAATTTCCAGAGTTTAAAGTTTTGACTGTAAAAACTTGAATTTTCATCCAATATGCATTTTTTGTTTCATGAAACTATTTCTAAATGGTACCTCATGCTTAAACACAAATATTTTGTTTTGGAAGCGAAGCCTGATATGGATTAGGAAACAAGAAATTAAATTTCTTGGTTGTTTGGATACTCTGGAACTAAACAGAGAGAAATGCACTGATACAAGAATACACACATAAAGCCATTGCAACATATATTCAAGCTAAAAACTAACTGTCACTCACCTTAAACATTTTGATTTCCAGAAGTTTCAGCTTGAAGTTGTAGTCTTTTTAAAATTTGCTAAGTAGAAAATCTGGGTTGAAGTTGCTAGCTGGAACTTTTCTCCTTGATCCCAGGCCTTCTTTGATTGCTTTGATGTTTTAAGTGGATGTTTTTTTGTTTATAAAGTGATATTATCTCAGTTTTCCCACAGTTAAAATGGTGAACGAAAACTGGAATGAAGTTTTACTGTATAATGAATTGTTCAGGGTGACAAAATATATTTGTTTAGCTGAGATGAGATTTGATTAAACTTTTGTTTGTACAGCAGTTGATATTTTTGTACAAATTTCATAGATTTTTCTTTGCTTGCTGATATGAATTTAGCTTGGTGGCTGCTAACATTAATTATCTTGTACAATACTCATTATTTTCTTTCATTTCGATTATACAAATGTATGAGTATTTTGGGTGTCTTCCTTTGCAAGCTAATGCATATGTATATTCTTGTTTTGCTGGTTTCATGTTTACATATGTAATTTGTTTTCCTTTTGGTTTGTCTTGTGTTTTCTTTTCTTTTTATTTGCTTTATTACTTGGTAATATGAGTGAACTTCTATTTTTATTTCTACTTCTATCAAATTCTAAATTCAAAATTATTTATTTTTATACTTGTGTCAAATTTCCATATTTTTTTATATTTATTTCTAACCCATTTATTTAAGATTTAAATTCAAATTCAATGTATATATATATATACAAATTTAAATTTACTCATATATGCCCATATTCATATATATTCACATATATACATATATACAATATTTAAATTTTAAAATGATTTAACATAGAATTTATTTGAACTCGGGGAAACTCGCATCCATTTATCGATTAATTTCACAATTTTTTATCAAAAATTAAATTAATTATCCATTTAAATTTATATAAAATCCGGGGTCATTACACCCATCTAAAGACTGATCATAAATATGCATAGTGGGTCGATGTTCCGGCCCAACGGTCGCTGGTTCTGGAACAATGGCATGTGCGTCAATTTGAACTTCATCCATGTGATTATACCCATTATCATTAATCAAAAGATCAACATCCTCATTTTCATAAATTATTTCATCAAAATCTTGATGAATATCATGGTCATTATTCTCACTAGATATTATACTGACATCTTCCGTACACCCAAACGGGAACACCTCCTCTACAAATTTCACATCTCTAGACACGAAAAATTCCTTTGTATCAAGGTCAAATAATTTCCACCCCTTCTTACCGAATGGGTAACCCATAAAAACACACTTTCGACTCCGACTTGCAAATCTATCTCCCTTAGTCTTTTGATTTTGAGCAAAGCACAAGCACCCAAAGGTTCGAATAGCACCAAAAGAGGGTGGTTTACCAAAAAGTATCTCAAAAGGTGTTTTATTTTGTAACATGGAAGAGGGTGTACGATTAATCAAATGAGCGGCAGCAAGAACACATTCACCCCAAAAATAAATAAGCAAGTTTGCATGAAAGCGTAATGCCCTACCCACATTCAAAATATGTTTATGTTTCCTTTCAACTCTCCCATTTTGTTGTGGAGTACCCACACACGAAGTTTGAAACAAAATTCCAGTTGCATTAAAATAATCAATCAAACAATTAAACTCAGTTCCATTATTACTTTGAACGACCTTAATTGTTTGAGAAAATTGCCTATCGACCATAGCAACAAAGGACATAAACATTTGAAACACCTCTAATTTGTCAACAACAAATAAATCCAAACTGCTTTCGAAAAATCATCAACTATTATCAAAAAATAACAGGCCCCACACGACGAAACGTGTCGATATGGACCCCACAAATCACAATGTATTTTCTCAAAAATTCTAGAAGCTTTATTGTCACTTAAAGAAAACTTGTCTCTAGAATGTTTAGCACGCATACACACTTCACACCCTTTATCTAAACTACCTTTATTATTTTTGACGTGAGGAATTAACTTAACTACTTTTTCGGAAGGATGCCCGAGCTGACGATGCCATAACTCCAAATTTGATGTTGCGTCAACTGTTGACACAAATTCCAGTTTGCTAAAGTAGTACAGTCCATTTCTCCTAACTCCCGTTCCAATCAGCTCCTTCATTTGGTCCTGTATAGCACAAATACGAGAATCAAATTGGAAAATAGTTCGTAAATCATCATTAAGTTGGGAAATAGAAATTAAATTGCAACTCAAATTTGGAACATAAAGTACCAGTGAGAGTAATTTTGTCCGACACACATACGGATCCCACCAAAGTAGCAATCGCTTTTTCACCATTTGGCAAACCAACAGAACACTCAAGGGTTTGTGTGTCGAATAACTACGAACGTTGCCCTATAACATGATGGGTTGCTTCGGTATCGATAATCCATGAAGCATCATCAAACTTACCACTCAATCGATTTTCGAGATTTTTACTATTACCAATCACGGCCGAAATAGCTTTCCACTGCTCACTTGTGAACAATTGATCTTCACCATTAGCCATGGCAAATTATTCTTGAAAAAAATCGTTCTTTGGCTTTGATACCATGAAGAATTGGTAAAACTCAGCTTGAATTTTTATTAATCACCAGCATCCCTATTTATAATACATACCCAAGACTCTATCTGAAACAGCAGAAAATCTTCCGAAGATATTTCCCTTATTACATACCACTCATAACATCTAATCATATAATGCGGAAACAGCAGGAAATCTTCCGAAGATATATCCCTTATTACATACCACTCATAACATCTAATCATATATTCTAAATATAGCATAATATCCTAATCATATATCATAATATCTAATCATATATTCTAAATATATCTAAATAGGAGGATATCATAAAATGTCATGGGAAACATCAGAGAGTATTGGAAAGAAGAAGCATGTCACATTTGATGTTGGGAGACCTAGAGCTACAAAGTTTCTAGAGTATGTTCTGTGTGGGGACCCATCCAGTTGCATCTTTTGGTGGAGGCAGGTAGCTCATCTTATTTGTGGATGATTTCTCACATAATATCTAGGTTTATTTCTTAAAGGCCAAAGACAAAATATTTGCCTAATTGTGCAAGCGTAAGACCTTGGTAGAGAAGCAATCGATGAAGCGGTTAAAGGTTCTCAATGTTGGAAATAGTAGTGAATTTATGTCATAAGAATTCACTAAATATTGTGTATCCAAGCATGCAGTTAGAGATTTTTCTATTTCTGTCGAGGCACATTGTTATCGATTGGCGGAGAGCATGTGTCAGACATTATGGGAGAGAGCTATAAGCTTGAGAACGACTATTGGTCCAGAAGAATGATTTTGGGCAGAAGCAATATCTATAGCAGTGTTTTTCATCAACTATACACCTTATATTGCCATAAATATGAAGATCCTAGAAGAAGTAAGGAAAAGATGACATGTTGATCATTTATTCCTTAAAGTGTTTGGTTACTCAGCTTATTTAGACAATAAGGGACATGATAAGTTGAAGCCTAGGAAAAGCAAGCACATTTTATTAGGCTTAGAGAAGAAGTGAAGAGGTATAAATTGTGGTGTAAAACAACTAGAAGAATTGTGTCTAGCAGGCATGCGATATTTGATGAGAGGTCTGTGATGAAGGTGGAGCCTCTATCAAGTAATGACATTGGGAAGACAAAAAATTGCCACACATTTGGAGTCGTCAAATTGTTTCCATATTCGGAGAGATATTGGTATTTATGATAATACCATGGTGGATGAGAAGATTGTAGAGGTTTAGACTCTAGGTGGGCTCAGTTGCAAGAAAGACCTTTTGGTTCAATTGGCCCAATTTGTAAGAATATTTGCAGCGATGATTCTTCATCTTATGCTTTGAATGTTGCGGAGCTTGTTGGTGAGTCTGCTGGTGTTGACTTAGGAAAGTCTAGCAAAATTCTAGTGGAGGAGATTAGAGTAGCTAATATTGAGTATGTCCTCGCTCAATATGGAATAGAGAAGGTGGAGTGCGTTATTAAATCTCCATTGGTCTCTCAAATTTTTGTATCTATAAGTTCGTCTCCTATATTGGATATATTGAAGAATTTTGATATTTGCTCGTATGTATTTTCTTTGTTGATGTGTATACTATCTTTCTTATGCTTGGAAAAGATTTGGAAGATCAGTTTGGGCAATATTGCCCAAACTAGTTCATATTGAGCTTGATGGCAAGAACCAACAATTTGTTGAGATACGGTGATGAAGAGAGATTGTTATATTTGAATAAAGGTGGAGCGTTAAATTTGGATGATTCAAATATTTGCCAAAGAAGAAAACAGTTTAGCTAGTTGATTTTATCAATCAATTAGGTTATAGATGAAAAGAAAAAAAAGGAAAGTTATGTGTGATTGCTTTTGAAGAAGGAAACTAATTAATTATCTAATCAATTAATTAGTCAAAGAATTTGTTATATGAAAGAAAGAAAATATTGTTGATGGAGATTGATTCAAGCAAGGAAATTTATGGAAACTAAGATTACCATTATCCATTTGCAAAGAAATCAAATCATAGATATTTGGAAAGATTTCAAGTTAACTGGACAATTAATTTTTTTTAATCTCCAAGTAACTCCTTCATTAAGTCTATTTAAATGAAGGAAGCTCATCTTCATATGTGTGTATGTGAGAGAGCATCTCCCATTATCATCTTCTTGAGTAAACCCTAGTTTCTACAGCTAAATCAAATTAGTGGTCCTGAGCGCAAACAAGTCTTTGAAGAAATTGATTATTCAATTTGTAATTATAGGTTAGTCTTCCACTTTGCTACCTATAATTTTGTAATCTCTCTCTTGTACTCTCTTTCTTCAGTAAAATAACGAATAGTTATTAGGTCCATGGATGTAGGCAATCTACTCGAACCACGTTAAATTGTATTGTTCTCCACTCTTCCATTTTTCTTTGTTTGGTGATTATTTTTCATTGAATTTGTGGTTGATCATTAATCGACAAGCTAGATCCTGCTTTTTTTATTGCTTATGTGCCTTAGCATTCCGCTGTAGTTTTGGAGTTAATGCAAATTAATTAAAATTTTGCACAATGCAAATTATGTTATGACAGCAACTGGTTGGATGCAGGTGCTAAAGGTAAGTTAGTATTGAGAAAACAATTGATGCATGCTTAATTGTAAATTCAGTTAGTGAAATCCATGTTAATATTTTTGACGGTAAACTAAAGATAAACTCATGTTTTCATGGTTTTTTGTTATTTGGCTTTGAAGAGTTTTATTGGTTTCCATCGCATGTAAAGTCAAACATTGGCAAAAATGCTATTAAGGTTTGTGGATTCAATTTCTGTGGATTGCTTCATTTGATTTTTTTAGTAACCATAAGTATTATCATTAGTACGTTACTTCAAGGTTTGTGTAATGACCCCGGATTTTATATAAATTTAAATTGATAATTAATTGAATTTTTGGATTAAAATTATATAATTAATGGTAAATTAAAGCGAGTTTCCCCGAATCCAAATAAAAATATATTTAATCATTTTGAATTTAGAAATTGTATATATATGTGCATATATATATATGGGTATATATGAGTAAATTTGAATTTATATCTATATATACACATTGAATTTGAATTTAAATCTTAAATAAATGGGTTAGAAATAAATGGTTTAATAATAAATGATAATAATAAATATTTGAATTGATGGTTAATAATGGTTTGAATTTATAAAATAAATATAAGACAATTAATATAGAAGTAAAAATTAACAATAATCATTTAAATTAGAAATTAAAAAATGAAGTAACACTTAAATGAAATCTAACAACAAAGCTTTATTTATAAAGTAAACATTGGCTAAAATTTAACAACAGATAAAAATTTAGAATTTATTTGTATCTCAAAGCATAATACAAAATAATACGAATAGAATGAAACGAACAAAAATAATAAAAGTAAAATAAAATATAGAATGTCATTTATATTACAAGGCAAAAGAAAAGAAGACAATGCAATATATTCAAGTGTGAACAATAAAGAGGTAAGTATGTAAAAAAAAATCAATTTGGGTAAGTATGAAACAAGTAAACATAGACAAATATGTTCAAGTATTCAAACATATGAAGACATAAAGGACTTAAGCATTTAATGCACGTACAAATATATCCATCAGCCACCAAAAGAAAAAAGAAAAATCTGATGAATTGTAGAACTAGAAACAAAATAAAATATATTTGTACAAGCCTAATTAATATCAGCCACCATTGAATAGAAATATCTCTGCCCATTCTTGTACAAACCCGTATATCACCTGTACAAAATATATCTCACCCTGTAAACTTCATTTTCATATATACATCATCTTCCTTTTCATCAGTTCGTTCCATTCAAAACTAAGAGAATCTGAAGCAAGTATTTTTTTTAAAACTCAAACCAAACAACAACAGATAAAAATACAAACCAGAGATCAAAAGATTCAGCTGGCAATTTCAAAGCCTGGTTCAAGAAAAGAAAGCTCTGTTCTTTTTTTGAGACCAAGGTGAGTAACTCCACAATCTAAATGGTTTAAATATATCGTTTTGTTGCCTGCTTATCTCTGAAACTTAGTTTGTTTGTGAGAAATTCAACCCAGTTTTCTTTGATATTTGAAATGTCTGTGAGCAAACCTTTAAACCTATATTTTTAATTCTGGTTTGCATGATTTTGATCTATGTTGTTAAATATGTTGTATGGATGAAATTTGTCTGCACGTGTATATATGGATATGATTGTGTATATATATCTCTCTATTAAGGTTCCAGGTTTTGAAAACAAATTCAAAAAAAAAATTCATATCACCTAAACCAATCAATACTAAGCTTTAATCCCAAAATGAAAAGTGATTGTAATGTCGTAATACCGATTTTAAAAATAATCACAAGTATAATTATTGAATAAATATTCTGAAAATTTGAAATTACAGTGATGAGTGTTTTAAATCAGAAAAATCAGGTATCAAAATTTCATATTTTGTTTATATTATCGGATTCGAATAGAAAAACTATGATTTTTGAAATTAATATCATGATTTTTAACTATGTAAATCACAAGATATGATAAGATGATCGGATTTTGGGTTTCGTTCAATTCCTGGTGATCGGCAAAACCGGGTTAGTCGAAATTTGTTGTGAAGATAGCTAGAGGAACGGAGGTGATAGGAAAAATGATCGGAAATTTTTTTGTTCACCATGGATGCCAATCGATGAACTTTTAGGGTTTAAATGGTAGCTTTGATCGTCGGTGATTATTGAGTTCGTACGTTATCCACAGTCGATCGTAAGCGATCGGTCCAAGGGGGATTGTTGCGTAAGGTTGTGTAGTAGCTCGGGGTGGACTGACGTGGTTGATGGTGGCCTAGATCATCAGCGTCGAGGGAATTTCTGGATGGAGGATGGGTTACAGTGGATACTCGAACTGGTTCAATTTTGATTCCCAGTCGAATTCAAGAATCTGGGTGTTGGTGTGGATAAAGGAGGTGAACGGTGATATGCTGAAGCCGGTGGAGAAGATCCTAGTTGCTCTGATCACGTGTGCACGTACACGCGTGCATATTGTTCTCTGGTTTGCTCAAATTTAGGAAGACGAAGATGGCTCGAGTCGATCACGTGGTAAATGAAAGTTTTGCTCGAAGCATAGGGAAACGAAGGGAGACTGGAAGTCAAGCTCGGGATTGGACTCAGGTATTCAAGCATTTGGCTCGGGTCTGTGGATTTAAGACAAAGTAGGTTTTAAACGTTAATAAGAAAATCAAGTTTTATTGAAAACAATTTTGTTAAAACCCGATTCTTTTGTAAATGTTAACCCAAGTTTTGAATTTGGTTAAAAGATTTTTAATTATTAATTTAACTTAAAGGTTTTGAGATAATAAGTTGATGATGAATTTATTTCAAAAAAATATTAATAAAGGTTTTAAGTAATTAAAAGGATAATTACTTGAGGGAAGTAATTAAGTGATGATGACTCAGTGTAATTAAAGGATTAATTAATGTAATTAATCAAGAAGTTAGTTTAATTGATATAAGTAATTAAGGGAAATAAATTATTAATATAATTAATCAAATGGAGATTAAGTAAGGAATAATTAATTTGTGAATTAAGGATGATTAATTAAATATTTAATTAATGATTAAAGTTGATTAATCAAGTGATTAAGCAATAATTGATTTAAGGATAATGTGATGAATTGATTAAAGTAATTAATTTAAGGAAAATTAATCTATTAAAGGTTAATTAATTAATCAAGTGATTAAGAAATAATTGGTGATTAACTATGATAATTAACCCGAATTAATAATTGATACATCTAATTTAAATTAATCAGTTGATTAATAAATTTACTTGTGAATGTTTGGGATTGTATTGAATGGTTGAATTGTTTGATATCCCTGATATGTGATGCTTTGTGATATGAATTATTCTGATTTAAGCTGTGAACTGTGATGTAATTTATTCATCTATGATGTAACTTATTTATCTGCAATGAATTTATATTGTTTATCTGTGAATCTGTAAATGAAGATAAGCGTTATAGATTATACCGCTTATCGATATTACTGTGCTTAAATATGTAATGATTGATGATGTTGCACTATTGTGTGAAACCCCTGGACTACACCATACACACACAAATATGGATTTCACGAGGAAATCGGTTAAGTCACAGATGATTTAAATTTAATATTTTTGACATTGAAATTTTAATTTCAATTGATTTTGGAAATGGATTTGGGTTAAACGTTAGCTTTTGAAAAGGAGTTTTTAAGAAAAAAGTTATTTTGAATAACTTGGTAAAGTTTTCAATTTAAATAACTCAATTTGAACTTAAATTCAAGATTTGAAAAAAAATTCTACGCTTGGAAACTAGGGACTAAAGATTTTATACCAGTTATATATGGGTTAAACTATTTTAAATGTAATTATTTGGGAATTTGAATATAATTCAAGGGCCTTAACTAGTGCAAACATAATTGGATTTTTCTGAAACGAAAACTGTTTGTTTTCAATAATAAAAGCTTTCATATAAGAATTGAATTTCCAATTTGTATTAAAGGAATTTCAAGTTGAATTGAAATGGTTTTCCAAGTTATAAATGAATCTTTGAAAACGATTTTGGAAGCTATGAGTTAAATCTTCATTTAAAGATTTAAATGATTTAATCCAATTGAAATGGAAATTGTTTTGGAAAATCTATGAATAGATCTTTGTGAAACTGGGTGAACTTTGTGAATTGAATCTTTTTGTTTAAAAAGATTAAAATGGTAATGTGTTTAAACCATTTGAAAGAGAAGTTTTGGGTAATAAGTTGTGACTTAATCGAAATTCCAATATCCATATGTTTTTATATATCGCGCGCATTATTCGGTTTAGCCAGGAGAGGACCTTTGTGTCATATAACCCATTCCGAATAATGATACGACGTATATGGATGGCATTTGAAGACCGGTGGTGAAGACCAGATATTTTCGAAAATGAAAGGACAACTCATCGAATGTCTCTGCATCGACTGGTCCCCGGTATAGAGGTTTTATCACCCTTTGTGATGGGAAGTCCGGACGTGATTAGAAATTATCCGGATTTGCAAGGGCTTCTTCGGAAGTGCCTTCGGTTCTGTTCGAACCCGGAACAGACTTGTATGGTTGTATGTCTGACACTACACTTTGAGATATAGAGCTGATTTCTTTCAAATACATTTCTGTTTGGTGGGGGAGATTTATTCTCTTAGCTTAACACCCTTCTCTGAGACGTACGAGCTTAGAGGTTATGTAGTTGAAGGTTATCAGTGATATACTCCCAATTTGGTAGTGTGACATGTTGAGTGTTGCTGTGTGTTGCTGATCATTTGTTGATCAAAGCATGGCTTTGTAAAAAAGCGTGGCTTTGTAAAAAAGCGTAGCTTTGTGGACGAGACCTCATCGAGCCTCACAGACCAGAAATGGTCGAAACAGAAAAGATGCGGCAAGGTTTCAGGGGTAGCTCCCCTAGGGTATGTCCATTCCTTCTGGAAAAAGGTGGTATCATGGTATGGAGCCCAGATATTTACCTGTGTGGTTGCTCCAATCTCATTTACTGTGTGATTGTTGCTGTGTGATCGAGGCGCCTCGGATAAAGTTCCTAAAGGATCGGGGGTGGAATTTCTCAGGTTTACTACCCGGGAAGGGGGTAACCGGCCTTGTGTTGGCAGAGAGCCGGTGGTTCTCGGGGCGTCCCGCCAGAGGCGATCCCATGTGGCATAGGAAGTTCCTTAGCCTAACCATTTGTTGGAAAATCCAAAGAAATAATACGAGCCTTGTACGGTTTTAGTTGTATAACCTGCTATGGAATTTGGCGGTAACCTGCTATTGAACATAGTAGCTATAGTAGGCATAAGTGCGAAATGCCTATGCTGGCTAAGATTAATATTATACTTTCGAAATGTTTTCTGCACTATGCATTAGTAATAATATCAAAAGAGTTTCTTTTGCGTAGTAAGCATATTTGACTATCATAAGGAGAAATCTCCTCCAATTCTGCGTTTGCATTGTGTGTGTGGCGGGAGGCCTTATGGTAGTTTCATTTTCCAAAAAGCATTGTGGATTTCAATGTTTAAAATTCTTTTGTTGTTTGTTTTAAAGATAAACTGTTTTTGTTGCTCACACCAGTCACATGACTGACCCAGAGTTTATTGTTCCCTTCCTAAACACTGGGTGCCCACAATTTTCCACACGGGCAGTCTAGAGTTGGGTTTCTTTTTTAGATAGTCTGGTTTAGTGGATTATTGTAACGCCCCACCTCTATGCTCATAATAACAAAGAGTATTAAAAGAAATACTGTCTATTATTACGAAGAATAAGGCTGGATAGGAGCGACCATCCGTAATTGGCCTTACACTAATATTGGTTATCTCGATAGGAGTGGTATATACTTTTTATTTTTCATCTATTCTTTATTTACTCCCATCGACATATTCAATTATCAGTATAAAACAAACTACGATAGTTCATAATAGTTTAGGACATTAGATATAACAATAACACAGATAACATAAATGCGGAACACAGATTAACAAAAATCTCATATATATATAACCGATGTCAGTTACAATATAGTTGACACGATACATATGATACAACTACCACTGTCGACTCTAGAAGTTATATATACAAGTACATTATCGACTACTATACATGAATACATATCGTTCTATACAATGACACGACTACTACAAAATGACACTGACAACTTCAGAAGATGTGAAAAGTCTTCAAATCCCGAACAGCAACTCAAAGAAGGAAATCTACAACCTGAAATAACTCGGGTCTGACCCGAGTATTACATTCAAAAGAAAATAATACACGGGTCAGTCTAATTCAAACTCAGTTATTAGTGCATAGGAGCAATAATAATCAAACGTCAAATAGACGACAGTCACAGAAATCTCGTATATCCAACTCTCGATACGAGAATTGAATAACGGCAAATATAACACTAAATAGTGTTAAACAACAAATCAGCAATCCAAATCAGAATACAACTCCAAAACATTGAAATTAACCAACGAAACAATTCAACAAATCGAAACATCAATTTAAAACTGTCAAGTCTGATAGGGCTGCAGTACACGCACGCGTGTACTGCCTCGCCACTATCACGGGAGATACACCAAAGCTCAGTGAAAGTCACAATGATCTCAAGGTCAAACCCCGAAATCGGGTTCAACTCAAGTGAGTAGAAGAAAACCAATCTAAATGCATCAATGCAAAGCACTGTAAAACCGGGCAGTACTATCACCATATACAACTGCATAATGAAACTGCAGTTGGAACAAGCAATTAGCCAACAGACTAAACAGTCAAGCAACGACAACGCAAGTGCCGAACTCGACTGATCAGCACAAGTAGTGACTGCAACACTGCAATTACAAGTGACAATGTCAGGCCAAATCAAAACCGAAGTATTTAAACCAGAGAATACAAACTACAGCATCAAGCTCGATAAATTCAAGCAGTCAAACTCATCTCAAAGAGATAATTGACCAACAGGAACAAGGTCAACACGTGCATGTCAACACAGAGAAATACATGAATGCAACTATGAATAATTAAACTTCAAGCTAAGAAATGGATCAGACAAATAAATACAGAGCAATTTCCACAATGAAACCGCAGACGCAATCATACTCAGGTACCATGACGACATGATGCAATGCAACAGCATACCAAATGACCCAACTGCCCAGGCTTAACGATGATTGTATGAATGCACATATATAAAGGCCAATAACACATGAAGGTTCAAGTACTACCAGCTCCAAGCCTACAACATAAATGACCAGTTATCTGGCAACCCTGTAGAAGTGAAGCTACAAGTGTTCAACTACAACAGACCCAATGCTACAAATATGGAATGCACTGATACGTGTCCAAACACATGACCACAAAACTCAAGTACATCAATGTCACTGTGACCAATATTCCAACTCAACCTTCTATGAAGACAGTGATGAATACGCAATGCAGTACAACTCAAAACAAACTCAAATGATCATGTACACAGGGAACTCAAATATGTAGGTTTAAACTTTGAGGATATGATGCAAGCAAACGAATCAATGCAACATGACTCAAGTCAGTGAACACTTTGGATATGTAGACTAACAGTAGTGAAACATGATGCAAGAACCACAATGATACTGAAACAAATGAATTTTGACCAGTGGCCAACATCATAACCAAGACAAAGTCGAGGTAAACAAGTCAAATCAATCAGCAGTATTATCGGAGATGAAGCCGAGAATATCAAAGATATGGCAACCAAACATTATCTAATAATCGAACAATTACCAAAATTCCAATGAAACTGCAATTTCAAACATGAACAACTGCAACCAGTTAAATAAACAATGACAAGGCATGAACCAACAGAGAGTTCATGTAAATGGCCATACATGGTGCTTCAGGTCGAAAACAAGGAAAGATTCGCAACAGTTTCAAAGAAAAGAATTGAACCAGTTCAAACGTCACAAAATCAATCAGCAAATTCATAAAACCATGATGACTAGAAAACAAAGTCATAGCAATAAAACAAAAATCAATTGGCTAAGATAAAACATCATTATCAAAGTATATCCGAATGGCCGAGACGAAGGCAAGCAGCTCTCGGCTGATCACACATTTGAAAATCGAACCAAGATAAAATCAAGTCCGTGAGTACCAAGCATCAGGTTATACTAAATGCATATAATCAAAGAAACCACCAACGTCCAACAATTCAAACTGCCGAGCAAAACAGTTGACAGATTCAAACATACAGATACGAACTCAATTAAGAGAGACGAACTGGTATAAACAAAGTCAAGGCCTCGAGATATATCTATAAACGGCACTTTGAAGTAGATGTGGATGAAATCAAAATTCACTCATCAGTAAAACCCAATTCGAATTCGCAAAGCAAGAAGAGACCGAAGTCAAATACTATCACAAAATTACGTATATAAAGTTGAATTAGATGTGAGTAAGTTACTCACCATTTTCGAAGGCCACGAATTTGAGCAGCCGTGATCGAACTGAAGAGGAGTCGAAGCCTCAACTCTAGATTCGCCAGAGCAACCGGGATTCGAGAAGCTCTAATTCCAGAATCGAGCGAAAGATCGAGCTGAAGACCTAATTTCTGAGTTTGGGACGAGGATGAAAAATCTAGGCAGCCATTTTTAATCTCTTTCGTTTAGATTAGGGTTCTTCTTTTTTTCGAACGAAAATAAGTTAAGGGTCGGGTTTGCCAATCAAATACGAAAAGAGGAATGGTTACAAGAAATTTTCACGGCAACAAAGAAAATACTTGGGCCAATTCAATTCCAAAACCCACAATTCCTTTTAACAATTTATAAAAGAATTTCAACTCCAATTTTTAAAACTTCAATTGCAATTGCAAAATGAATTAAATTGTCATTTGACGATATTCAACTGCTATAAAACCCTGGGTTGTTACAGACTCCCCTCCTTATAGAAATTGCGTCCCCGCAATTTTCATAATTAAGGTCGTCAACAATTATTATTCTTCTAACATAAACTAGTTACGTTAGAAAAATAAAGATCGAGAACCCAATACCAAGGAAATCTTTTAATTTCATAAGGGAAATTCACAAATTTTCAACAAAATCTGATTATCAAATAGATAATCAAGAACCAACAGAACTGAATAAATACAATTATCAGCAATATACAATTACCGATTAGACATTCAGAAATACAGAGAATTATAAAACAGCAATATCTAATTATCGATACGGTAATTAGAAAATAGCAAAGTCCAATTATCAACAAAGATAATTAGAAAACACAATCACAGATTGCAAAACTGCAAATATCTAGTTATACAATAAACAACTAGATAACACGAATTTCATAGTCAGCAAACTCTAACTATCACCAGTGATAGATAGAAAATGGCAATTCAATAAAATCAACATAACCTGAACTCAATTAGAGACTAGAAAATCTCTTATCCATAAAATCAGCAAACATCCAATTATCCAAACGATACTCAGAAAACAAATCAACAATTGTAAAATTATCAAAAACGAAAATCATATCTCAAATTAACAAATATTCAATTATCAAAAACGATAATCAAATTTCAAATTCAACAAATATTCGATTATCCAAAACGATAATCAAATTTCAAATTCAACAAATATTCGATTATCCAAAACGATAATCAAATTTCAAATTCAACAAATATTTGATTATCAAAAACGATAATCAAATTTCAAATTCAACAAATATTCGATTATCCAAAACGATAATCAAATTTCAAATTCAACAAATATTCAATTATCCAAAACGATAATCAAATTTCAAATTCAACAAATATTCGATTATCAAAAACGATAATCAAATTTCTCAAATCAACAAATATTTAATTATCAAAAGCGATAATTAAATCTCATATCAACAAATATTTAATTATCTAAAGCGATAATTAAATCTCAAATCAGCAATTATTTAATTATCAAAAGCGATAATTAAATCTCATATCAGCAAATATTTAATTATCAAAAGCGATCATTAAATCTCATATCAACAAATATTTAATTATCAAAAGCGATCATTAAATCTCATATCAACAAATATTTAATTATCAAAAGCGATAATTAAAAACAACAAATATCTGATTATCAAAAACGATAATCAGAACTCATATCAACAAATATCTAATTATCAAAAGCGATAATTAGAAACAACAAATATCTGATTATCAAAAACGATAATCAGAACTCATATCAACAAATATCTAAATATCTAAGCGATAATTAAATCTCAAATCAGCAATTATTTAATTATCAAAAGCGATAATTAAATCTCATATCAACAAATATTTAATTATCTAAAGCGATAATTAAATCTCAAATCAGCAATTATTTAATTATCAAAAGCGATAATTAAATCTCAAATCAGCAAATATTTAATTATCAAAAGCGATAATTAAATCTCATATCAACAAATATTTAATTATCAAAAGCGATAATTAAAAACAACAAATATCTGATTATCAAAAACGATAATCAGAACTCATATCAACAAATATCCAATTATCACAAGCGATAATCAAAAACAACAAATATTTAATTACCGATACGATAATTAAATCTCATAACATCAGATATCTAATTACCTGCAGATAATTAGAAACAACAAATATCTAGAAATCAATTAAGAAGACTAGAAAATCAACATAAAAGCTTGGATCGATCCCATCAGATGGCGAGTTTTTAATTCGCCGCACGTGCATCTCAGAGTGGCCGAAGCCTACCAAGTACTCAACATAATTTGGCGCCCATCAGATTGACCCGAAGGTCCGCAGAGTGACCCGAAGGTCTAGTACTGGTATTTGACCCGAAGGTCCGCAGAGTGGCCCGAAAACCCAACAAATGACCCGAAGGTCCAACAAATGACCCGAAGGTCCTCATAGTGGCTCGAAAGCACACGAAATCATCAAATATTTCAATTAACGAGTCCGGAATTAACCGAAATAGCAAACGCACATGTCCCATACCACGTGTTTTACTAAATCGTTTGATTCTCTTCATCGTTTCCTTGAAAGTGCAAAATTGTGTATTTTGTAAAAATACATTTCACATTCTCAAACGGACAAGTCCGGAATTAAACGAATCAGTATAAGAAAGGGGTCATAGTCCTCGATTTTGCTGAAACGTTTAAATCGCTTCCTCATTCTTTTGAAAGCGCAAACTGTTAAAATTTCTGAAAACAATTTTATTTATTTTGTAAAAATAACAATTCACATTCTCAACTGGACAAGTCCGGAGTTAAGCGAAACAGTAAAAGAAAGGGGTCATAATCCTCGATTTTGCTGAATCGTTTAAGTCGCTTTCTCATTCTTTTGAAAACGCAAACTGTTAAAAATTTATAAAACAATTTTAATTTTAAAACGATTTTCCAATCACGTGATTAAAGCAGCAAATCAGTAACAATTTCGATAAGGAAATTGTACTTCTCAAAATACCGTAAAAACGGTCACAAAACAGCATTGCGGAATAACCGCTAGAAAATCCACTTTTAAAACTTGACGGTTACTGAAGCCAAAGCAGCAGAAATTTTTTTTTTTTTGAAACGTCAAAATCTCATCAAAATAATTTACATCAAAATGTAATATCAGTGAATTTTCATTCATCAGAAATGCCACAAAACACTGCTTCAAAATAGCACTGGTGTAAAAATCCCGTTATAAAAATAACGGCAACAAAATACGTATCATAACCAAGCATCGGTTCAACGTAAAATAATTGCAATAACGTGCAATTCAAATTTTGCACGTATTATAAAATGAGCAAAGGAATCATTCGAATGTATCTTCAATGAAGATAATTCAAAACAGCAAAAATCTAATCAATATATGATTAGTACAAGAGAAGCCAGCGGAAATTTCAACAAAAATCACATAACTGTAATTTCTTCAAATCCTCAATTCGGATTCGAAATTCTCAAAGAAACAAAATAATTATAGCTATGTAAACAACAAATGAAATTTATTTCAATTTCTAAATCAAATAGATTATCAGTTGTACTCAGCGAAGACAGTTTCACTGTTTCCGCTGCGCACTCTGATAAACAGTACTCAAATCAATCAAATCATCAAAACACAAATTCACTTTTATTTTTAAATAAGGATATTTAAAAATTTCATCCAAATTTCAAAACTTTAGTTTTGACTCAAAATACAATTAAACCGTCGACCAATAGTTGTAACATATGTTCCATCTAAGTTATGTTTTATATTATGTCCATAAACCCCAAGCTCTGATACCAACTGTAACGCCCCACCTCTATGCTCATAATAACAAAGAGTATTAAAAGAAATACTGTCTATTATTACGAAGAATAAGGCTGGATAGGAGCGACCATCCGTAATTGGCCTTACACTAATATTGGTTATCTCGATAGGAGTGGTATATACTTTTTATTTTTCATCTATTCTTTATTTACTCCCATCGACATATTCAATTATCAGTATAAAACAAACTACGATAGTTCATAATAGTTTAGGACATTAGATATAACAATAACACAGATAATATAAATGCGGAACACAGATTAACAAAAATCTCATATATATATCCGATGTCAGTTACAATATAGTTGACACGATACATATGATACAACTACCACTGTCGACTCTAGAAGTTATATATACAAGTACATTATCGACTAATATACATGAATACATATCGTTCTATACAATGACACGACTACTACAAAATGACACTGACAACTTCAGAAGATGTGAAAAGTCTTCAAATCCCGAACAGCAACTCAAAGAAGGAAATCTACAACCTGAAATAACTCGGGTCTGACCCGAGTATTACATTCAAAAGAAAATAATACACGGGTCAGTCTAATTCAAACTCAGTTATTAGTGCATAGGAGCAATAATAATCAAACGTCAAATAGACGACAGTCACAGAAATCTCGTATATCCAACTCTCGATACGAGAATTGGATAACGGCAAATATAACACTAAATAGTGTTAAACAACAAATCAGCAATCCAAATCAGAATACAACTCCAAAACATTGAAATTAACCAACGAAACAATTCAACAAATCGAAACATCAATTTAAAACTGTCAAGTCTGATAGGGCTGCAGTACACGCACGCGTGTACTGCCTCGCCACTATCACGGGAGATACACCAAAGCTCAGTGAAAGTCACAATGATCTCAAGGTCAAACCCCGAAATCGGGTTCAACTCAAGTGAGTAGAAGAAAACCAATCTAAATGCATCAATGCAAAGCACTGTAAAACTGGGCAGTACTATCACCATATACAACTGCATAATGAAACTGCAGTTGGAACAAGCAATTAGCCAACAGACTAAACAGTCAAGCAACGACAACGCAAGTGCCGAACTCGACTGATCAGCACAAGTAGTGACTGCAACACTGCAATTACAAGTGACAATGTCAGGCCAAATCAAAACCGAAGTATTTAAACCAGAGAATACAAACTACAGCATCAAGCTCGATAAATTCAAGCAGTCAAACTCATCTCAAAGAGATAATTGACCAACAGGAACAAGGTCAACACGTGCATGTCAACACAGAGAAATACATGAATGCAACTATGAATAATTAAACTTCAAGCTAAGAAATGGATCAGACAAATAAATACAGAGCAATTTCCACAATGAAACCGCAGACGCAATCATACTCAGGTACCATGACGACATGATGCAATGCAACAGCATACCAAATGACCCAACTGCCCAGGCTTAATGATGATTGTATGAATGCACATATATAAAGGCCAATAACACATGAAGGTTCAAGTACTACCAGCTTCAAGCCTACAACATAAATGACCAGTTATCTGGCAACCCTGTAGAAGTGAAGCTACAAGTGTTCAACTACAACAGACCCAATGCTACAAATATGGAATGCACTGATACGTGTCCAAACACATGACCACAAAACTCAAGTACATCAATGTCACTGTGACCAATATTCCAACTCAACCTTCTATGAAGACAGTGATGAATACGCAATGCAGTACAACTCAAAACAAACTCAAATGATCATGTACACAGGGAACTCAAATATGTAGGTTTAAACTTTGAGGATATGATGCAAGCAAACGAATCAATGCAACATGACTCAAGTCAGTGAACACTTTGGATATGTAGACTAACAGTAGTGAAACATGATGCAAGAACCACAATGATACTGAAACAAATGAATTTTGACCAGTGGCCAACATCATAACCAAGACAAAGTCGAGGTAAACAAGTCAAATCAATCAGCAGTATTATCGGAGATGAAGCCGAGAATATCAAAGACATGGCAACCAAACATTATCTAATAATCGAACAATTACCAAAATTCCAATGAAACTGCAATTTCAAACATGAACAACTGCAACCAGTTAAATAAACAATGACAAGGCATGAACCAACAGAGAGTTCATGTAAATGGCCATACATGGTGCTTCAGGTCGAAAACAAGGAAAGATTCGCAACAGTTTCAAAGAAAAGAATTGAACCAGTTCAAACGTCACAAAATCAATCAGCAAATTCATAAAACCATGATGACTAGAAAACAAAGTCATAGCAATAAAACAAAAATCAATTGGCTAAGATAAAACATCATTATCAAAGTATATCCGAATGGCCGAGACGAAGGCAAGCAGCTCTCGGCTGATCACACATTTGAAAATCGAACCAAGATAAAATCAAGTCCGTGAGTACCAAGCATCAGGTTATACTAAATGCATATAATCAAAGAAACCACCAACGTCCAACAATTCAAACTGCCGAGCAAAACAGTTGACAGATTCAAACATACAGATACGAACTCAATTAAGAGAGACGAACTGGTATAAACAAAGTCAAGGCCTCGAGATATATCTATAAACGGCACTTTGAAGTAGATGTGGATGAAATCAAAATTCACTCATCAGTAAAACCCAATTCGAATTCGCAAAGCAAGAAGAGACCGAAGTCAAATACTATCACAAAATTACGTATATAAAGTTGAATTAGATGTGAGTAAGTTACTCACCATTTTCGAAGGCCACGAATTTGAGCAGCCGTGATCAAACTGAAGAGGAGTCGAAGCCTCAACTCTAGATTCGCCAGAGCAACCGGGATTCGAGAAGCTCTAATTCCAGAATTGAGCGAAAGATCGAGCTGAAGACCTAATTTCTGAGTTTGGGACGAGGATGAAAAATCTAGGCAGCCATTTTTAATCTCTTTCGTTTAGATTAGGGTTCTTCTTCTTTTTTCGAACGAAAATAAGTTAAGGGTCGGGTTTGCCAATCAAATACGAAAAGAGGAATGGTTACAAGAAATTTTCACGGCAACAAAGAAAATACTTGGGCCAATTCAATTCCAAAACCCACAATTCCTTTTAACAATTTATAAAAGAATTTCAACTCCAATTTTTAAAACTTCAATTGCAATTGCAAAATGAATTAAATTGTCATTTGACGATATTCAACTGCTATAAAACCCTGGGTTGTTACAATTATCTGGAGCTAGTACAGTGTCTGGAGTTCATGCACTGACATTGCTTATCTTTGTGGATGGTGATGGTGGTTCGAGCTAGATGTTGGAGTTGTTGGACTCACTCTCTTTTGAGGTTCATTTGGAGTTATTAGTTCTGTTATTTCCGCTGTATCATTATTTATCTCTGATATTGTTGTATCATATTGATACTATTGTTGTATATCATATTATGGATATTGTATTCATTGGAGTTGTATATGATATCATCTATTTCTTTCGTCCGCTGTGTTGTTTATACTTAATGGTGTTATAAGCTCCGGAGAGCCAGATTCGGCGTTTGGATCTACGACATTTTGAGTACAAGTGAAGTACGGGTGCCGATTTTCGAAGGCCGAGTCCGGGATCTTCACAGTTTGCATTGCCTAATATGTACATTTATTTTTATTTGCATGCCATTTAATCTTTGCATTGATTACCATTCAATATCACATTCAAAGGTTTGGTGCATTCATTTTAAATTCTTTATGGATTCTTCATAGAAGTTTTATCCTTTCATCTTTATTTTAATTTTGTTATTGTAATCATTCGTTCAACCGTTTGTTTTTTGGACGAGTGTATATCTTACGTATCTTGATTGAAGATATAATTCATAATTGCAAATTGATTCAAATATTGGATGCTCAGGCAATTGATTGGTTTACCTTAAGGTAAAATTACTTTGTTTACTGTTAAAATATTTTTTCCATTTCTGTTATTTTATATGTTGATTTTACGCTTCTTAAAGTGCACACTATCCATCCTAAAGTGGTTGTTATTGACCCTTGCTTAACAAAATTGTTTGGTTAACTAATTAATATATATAGCAAGGGTGGAAGTTAATGGTAATTGGGAGGTTTTATTTCTTTTAGTTTATCGGGTTTGGCAGTAAGAAAAATTCAACTTCATTGTGCTGTTAGTATTTAATGGAAAATGTTTCTTTTCTAGAGAGTGTTCAAATATTTTATAATTTTGAGAACTCTTATTTTTTTAATATTTTATTTTGCTGTATTAAAAAAATTTAATCATATCAACATTTCTTTTACATGATTCATCACTAAAATTTAGTTTTTCTGATCATCAATTTAATCTTCTATTTATGTTTAATCGATATTCGCTTTCTAAAACGTTTATTTATTTTAACCAAAATAAATTCTTTTTTTTGTATGTTTCTTTGGCACTTTTATACATAATTACAATATTTAGATTTGATGTTTGTTTTTCCTTTTTGCCTTCCTTTCAATAATGGGTATCAATCCATTTTTGAAATTTGGGGGTGTGGTTGAGTTTCAACAATTCATTTTTGCAATAAATTTGAAACCAATACTGCTTATATAAAATATTTATATATCAATATGGTTCCTTTAAGCTCTGTAACATTAAAGTAGAAGCTTTCAAGTAAAATGGTTGGCTTCCTTATTATGTTCAAGAAGTTGCGTTTAGGTAGGAAAGTAAAATGTGAAGTTGATGTTTCTAAGTAAAATTCTTTCTATCATTGGTATCCAAATTATGAAAGTTTAGAGCAACACTTTGTGCAAATGAAGACTATATTGTTTTAATGCCTTATTAGTTATCCTAGATTTGAGCCTTTGTTGAATAAATAAATAATATTCTACTTGTTCCCTCTTTCATTAGAAAATTCATCCATCTACCATTAATTCTCCTATAACAGTCTATTGTTACACACTATATATATTTGCTAATAGTGATGCATTTATAATTTATCAGGGATGGTTTGAGTGCATCAAAATATAAACCAGGTTTATTATATGTGGTTGAGCCAAATCTATAGGCTAAAAAGGACTATTTGTTTAGTTGTATCCTCATTTTGTTCACGGTGTTCTTTTTTAGACATCTATTGGCTCAAGGTAGAAATTTTAAACAATTTTGCATTTCGACAAGCAATTCATCAATTAGATAAATCCAAACTCAAAAAATTCACACTTACAATGGCACAAAAGGTTAACCACAAACAACTTTATTTTACGATGTTGATCCTAATATAAAGACTTCGTATCATACGTTCTTCAATCTAATAAATGATGCTTTCTAATATAAACTTAACTGAATTCTTTATTGTGTATCCAAGGTTGATTAAGTTTTCGAAGTTGATCTTTATGCTTTAAACCTATACATATAATCTGATTCTATTATAAAATATTCCAACTTTCATTTCTCAGATCATATTTCTATTTAAAATTTCTTACATTGACTTGAAATATTCATTTGGAATGTTTGATTTTCATTTCTTATATTTCCACTATTCTATATATATATATATATATATATGAAGCAAATAATTTCTAATAGCGATTATTCATACATTTTAACATTTTATTTAATCATTGAATTCTATCTCTTTTAGTGAATTATTGTTTGATCAAAGGCAATAATCATTAGTTATTCCTTGTTTATTGGCTTGGAAATTTTAAGAGCTTCGTTGGCGATCCGTGTGGAGAAACAAGCGTCTCATATATGGTTGAATGAAAAGAAAGCATGAGGATGAGATAGATACAAGCTGTTTAAATTTGATATAAATGCCTTTTGTTTTCCACTTAGATTTTTAGTTCTGACAATTAGAGTAGGATAGAAGCTTTAATATTGGTTGATTCTCAATAGAGCAGCATCAAATTATGTATTTTGGTTTTGTGTTTGTTATTTTATAGAGTCAACAAGGACCAATTTTGATGTTGCACTTTAAAAAATCAACTTGCTTAGATTAATTGTCTAATAAAATAATAATATATACTGATTATTATTCATCTTGAAATTATCATCTAAAATTACCTTTTTGACATACTTAAATTGGAAAGTTATGGTTCGTATTCGATTACATAAAGAAAAAAAATGTGATGCTATTTTAGCTCTTGGAAGGCTAAATTCTTTCATTATCCCACACACAAACGCATGCACATAAACAAGAATGTATTTTATTCAAGTTGGACATTGAAGTTACACACAGTTGATGAATTATTCTTTCCTTTTCCTATTGAATTTCTCTAAGTGTTTCATATATATATATATATATTTGATTAGTTTTCTTTTGTTTTCGACGACACTTTTTCATATATTTAAGGTGATTATATGTGTGCATATGATTTTATCGTCAAATATGTGAGCGTGATAATGAGATAATGCTACACCATATTAACTTTTTGATCAAAATTATCTTCATTGGGGAGCACAATGTATTATATTTTAGGGAAACACCCAAATGCATAGAAAATGCAGCTAAGCTTATAAATGTTGCTTCTCCTTTATAGGAGCACTCTATACAAAATTGCAAACATGAGCATATGTTCAAGTGTGTTTGTTTGTAGTAGTAAGTTTTGCAAATTTATGTTGATATTGTATTAGTCAATTACCATAAAAAATAAGTAAACATAATTGTATACCATTGTAGACATTGTAAGTGAAGCGTATGTTTTGCAATTATGCAAATATTTTTTCCCTTACTTTGGCTAACTACATATATTAATTCATTTTTTTGCAAGTGTGTCTTTATATTTCTTAGATGTCTAAATGTCGATTGCATGGACAACTAAGCAAAAACCATGTCACGAAGTATAATGACTTTATAAAAAATGAGTACAATTTTTTTTCTTTCTAAACTATAAGAATGGAAGAATTCCATTAGATTTCTTCCAATATTATATTAGGAGACCAAATGTAGTTGGTGGTTGTTAATGTGCTAAATTGGCAAGATATAATAATACCCTCTTTATGTGCTTCAGTTTGTTGAAATGAGGATTATTATATAAATTTGATTCCTTATTAACCATGCATCTCATATCCCCATACGTAAGCCTTACTTTTTAGTGTAATTATTTTTATAATTTTTTTGGTTAGTTTCACATTTCAGCTTAATTAGCAAGGACATGCATGTCATAAAGGAAAAGGAGATTATGCATTATATCGAATCAAAGATTTCCATAGTGGTTGTATAAGCAATATAATATGGAAATGTTACCAAAACCAAATTTCTAACTGTTATACTTAGTTATGTGTTTTGTCAGACGAATAAGTATACAGACATGTTTCCAAGTTATCCAAATTATTTTTTGGCAGATAATATTGAAAAATTTAATCATGTGCTTATAACCTTTCGCAAAATAAAACTGTTCGGTTAAGCAACAAATACGATATTTGTCATTTGGTTGAAATTGTTATCTTATACAAGTTACTATTGAGGGAAGACTTCCTAAAGGATATTTAAATTTAGTTGGAATCAAAACATATTTCTTTCACAAAATGCAATATGTGGTTCGTAATTCATATGTTCATGTATATCCAGAATATAGGGGATATTTTTGTCGGATTGACATTACATAACTTATAACTAGAATGATTCTCTAGAAAACACATGATACTTCTACTATGCTTTCCTATAATACTTTTCCACGCCACTGATTAATGAAGAAAATGGGTAAAAGCAATAAGTTACTTTAAATATTCGTAATTTCACTATGTTTGTTGCCAAAACTCAAACTACGACATCAAATCAACAATGCATGGAGGATTTCATGAAACAGTGGTTAGGTAAGGGAAATAAAGAAAGGCAGATGCACAAAATTCTGATAAAGTAGGTAACAAAAAAGGTGCAATAGTTACCCATCTTTGGGTATTAGTAATTTAGTATAACGTATTGGTTCGTTTGTACAAAATAATTAGTGTCAAATCTCGATGAACTATGAGCTATAATTCAATGTTATTGTATGTTTCCGGGTTTGTTCTATTTCGATAGCAAATATTAACCATCTCATGAATAATTTTTCCTTAACATTGGTTTTGATGGCCCTATATCGGAAAATTAATCATGATATGTATTATATAGATAGCTTAGATACATATCTTTTGCTCTTTATTTTCATAGCCTGATATTAAGCCTATTAGTGTATACCCCAAAAAAATTAAAATTTGTCTATATCTGTATTCGAAAAATGGATCTAAATGTGAATATGATGTAGTTTTTATCGAGATTATAGTTTAAATTATTTGTATTTTAGTACAATGGACGATATGTATATATTGTTGTATTGAGTTAATAGTTCATATTATATACTTTTAAGACGCATTAATTGTTCAAAATTAATTATTATCATTATATCCGTGTATCTATTGTTCACTTATAACCGATGAGATTGAAAAAATAATATTAAACGAAAATTTTCAATTTTTATTTTTAGATTTATCAATAATGAGTGGATAAAATAAATATCGGATATTCATTTACATCCACGGATGTAGACATCGGAAAATGATTTCGAAAACTAACGTAGATGTGACATCATCCACATTTGAGAGTGCTTGTTTATACACAAACCTGGTATTGAAGTTTTATGTATGTATTATTACCAACTTATGTACTTTCATTGACCACACTTTGAACTTACTAAAGTTTCTATTTTTTCTTCTAACCTTAAGTTGATGTTTAGCTAAAATAGTTATTTACATTAATAAGAGCTGCCAGCTTTTAATAACCCTCATCCTTCAAAAAGGCACGTCTTAGTAAAAATTATGAATTTGTTAAAAAAAAATTGGAAACTAATTCTTATATAGTATTAGCTACCACTTATTAAGTTTATACCAAAAGTAATTTCCTCTTCTTTCAAATTATTTCGAGATAAATTATGTGTCGAAGTTTAATACTTTGTCTTCTAAAATAATGTATATCATGGTTTTCATCCATTTATCACCAACACTCATACAAAATAATAGTATGTTTTTGCTCAAAATTTTTGCTCCTAAATTTTTCGATTTACTATAAATAGTAATGTTAAAAATAAAAAATACTATCATTCTTTGCTAACCATTCGATAAGACTTTAGTTTTATAACATAATTTTCATACACAGCTAATGAAATGAAAAACTCAATATCATTGTTATTTGCATAGTGCATACACAAAAATTATATAATACTGGTATTTTAATTTACAATGCACAATTCACCATGGTTTATTTATCATGATCTAAAGAAGGTATTATTGATCGGACAACTTTATTTGGTATGCTGTTATTTTTCCGTTTGGCTGGAAATCTTCAAAAATTAATAATATTTCATGTTTTGAGTTATAAATTATAAACGATGCATTATTACTAAATCAATCAACTATTTTAATTACCATGGTGTGTTGATGTTTTATGCACATGGATAACTTATGATATATATTTTGTGCATAAAATAGAACTACTTTTGAATGCCTTTTCACCGACTAAAGCTAATATTCAATGATAAAAATAGTTCTAAGTTTTAGTAATGTATGTGCAAGCTTAGTTCCCTTGGTGTTTGTAGATCTAGGTCAGTTAACTATAATCACTTAAGTTGGAATACATTAGGATTTTAATTTTTCATGTTTCTTAAAATTTGTGTAATGCTTTTGTAGAATCCCTTCTATTATCAACTTGGACTATGAGCACATAGCCTTTTTAAAAGGATAAAATAAATTTGAAGTATTTATATCCCTACTTTTTGGCTATGTCATGTATATGCTCTCTCATGAAAAGAATGTGTGATTTTGATTGCAAATGGAGGTACTGTACAGTTTAACAACATGATAGTTGCAATAATTGCATTTTATGGTCCTAACAAAATGATAAATTGTCGACCTGAAAATATATTGTATTTTTTTACCACCATTGTATGTAAAAAAGGTTGATTTCTTGAAAAATATTACGCTAGGCCATTTTAGTTTTATTGTTGTGATATTTCGTTATTGTGTAATTTTTATTATCATATGTTTATAAATGTCACATGTTGACAAATGTGTTCAGATTGGTTATCATGTTGCACACTATTGCTTACAGCGCTTTTGCCTTCAGCAAACTGATGTAAGTTCTAACTTAAAAATTGACTTCGAAGAATTTGGTAATCATTTGTTTCCCTATTATACACAAATTCCCTTCTTTTTCAAAGTTTTTGATAAAAAGTAGTGATCATTATGTCCAGTTTTGGTTACTTCAACATAAAATTCAATTCAACCTCTACGTTCTAGAATGCATAATCTTATATTATAGGGATATTAATGATGTTGGTTCAATGTAAATGATACCTACTGTTATTTGAATCCCTAATGTTGACATAAATTTGGTTAGCTCTAAGGACCCGTAATACAAAGAAATTTGGTACCTTTTGTAATTAGCATCTCTACCGGAGATATTCATAAAACTTAATATACTAATTATAATTGAGCGGAGTGAGCATACATAGATAATGGGTGGCTAACGAATCAAAAATTATGCCAAATAATGCAACTTCTAATTATTTTTAGTCCAACATCGATTCTATCAATGCCTCTATAGTTTATGCAACTATATCATAATAGGAATGTACAACCAAACATTAATAGTAATGGGTTAAAGATTTGTCATCTAAAATTGTACAAATTAGAGAAACCATTAATGCTTTGCAGACTAAATCTCATGTGCCACATTCAAATATCTAATGTCCATGTGCCTTTCCTATAATGTATCTAAATCCTGATACATTGATAAGGACAATAAATCCATATTCATCATAGAGTAGTCCTATCCTTTTGTGATGTGGAGCTATGTTTTACATAGGTTATCATATTATTGATATAGATGTCAACTATGAAGAGAATATGCTCAAAACTTCTATTTTTGTGATTGAATCCATTAGTTATCATTGGTTTTTCTTTTATTAGCGGTCTCCATCAAATGAATCAAGTTATTGAACATCATATCATGAAGTTATCATTATTTAGGAGTTGTTATGAAGTTACTCTGCTTATAATGAAAATAAGGATGCTAACTATCATCGGATAATTCCACAGATGCACTATTGGTTTCATGATTCTTTTAGATGTGATCATGCATCTGATGCCCTCATGAATGTCTTCCTCTATTTCAAGTACGTGAAATATTAGTCACATCTTCTTAATGTCAATATAATTTCTTATACTATCAATACTACACTTTTGATTTTGAGTAGCACTGCTTGGAAGTTTTCTTGCTGCAAATTTTTAAAAAGAAGGGTATGAAGAACATCATGTTTTGTATTAGCTTGAGATGCACTGTGTTCAAGATTTTTCTTCCACTTTTTGTGATGAAGTTATGTTATGTATAAGTTTGGTTTAAGACTTTGTTAACATTTTATTTTTCATGAGTTTAAAGAATGAAAGAAATTTACATTTTCAATTTATTATCTGATAATGCATATATACATACACACACACACAATCATACACATGCACACACATGTATTTGCTGCATGTAATGCATTTGGTAAACTTTACACTTTCTGATGGTATTCAAAATTCACGGATCCACATATGATTCGTTTGGTAAAATTTTGTAATAAATGACAATTCTCTTTATTTAAAGAGATAAAACTATGATATTATCAATGTTTATGAGCTAATATGTTACATTGTACTAAATAAATATAAGTGTCTATTCTTTGGAGCAACATTTTTACTACAAATATTAATTTGGTTTTTGTGTAATATTATATGTTCAATTATGGATATATATATATATATATATATATATAGATCTATATTTCTTTAGTGTGTCATTTTATGAAGCTATTACTAATGTATTGGTAGATGGAAAAGTTATTCTTAGTCTAATAAATATTCATGGTTGTTAATGCTAATCTAGGAATATCTGTATGCATAGCATGGGTTTGTCCTAGTCGGAGGAAGAATAAGCAGGTTTATTTTAAGACGCCATGATAGGAGAAGATTTTTTCCTTTTTGCCGTTTGTTTTTGTGAAGTATAAATGAGTTGTTAGCGGCACTTGTTGGAAATTTTATTTTTCTTTTAACTTCTTACATCCTAAATGAGTAAATCCACCTCTATTTATAGGAGTTCACATCACATTTTATGGTAGAGATTCACTTAATCTAAGGGTTCTCCATAAATACCTTCTAAATATTCCCTCATACAATTTCAAATATATTATTCCATAAATATCTCCTAAATATTCTCTCATACAATTTCAAATATATTATTATATATATTCTAGATTCTAGATATTTCTTATATGGAAAAATCTAGATTAACAAAATCAAGTTTATTTCCAACACCCCCTGTAAACTTGATTTTGTAATACCAAGTAATGCTTGAAAACTTTGTATTTCACGTGCTTCGATAGGAATTGAAATATTATCCAAACTTTCTTCATTGCATTGACCTTCTTACCAAACGTCGAGATCTTTAATTGCAAGTTCACGAATTCTTGTTTTACTTCTTTCATTTCGTCCTTCTTCATCACAATAGAATTTTCCACAAAGAAAGCATTCTAACATCCACCTTGTTTCAATGCCATAAATTTTGAATGAGTCCTATATTTTATCTTTGCATTCTTCCATAACTTCGCCCTTGTAGTTTTTGACTAATCCAATTTCTATATATGTTTTCCAAATTTCACTTTTGCATGTCATTTCAGAAAACATTACTTGAAAAATAGGTTTGTTCAAAATTATATAAGCTTTGTTCACCTCTTTGTATTCATGATCATGAAATTCATTGCTTGCCACTTTAGCTTCCTCTTGACAATTTCTATTTCCATTTCTTTAACTTTCTCAATTCCCATTTTTTCATATTTTTGCTCATATTTCAAATCTCTTCCAGGCTCTTGAATTTCATCTTCTTGATTTATGTCTTCTTCATGTTCGTCTTGTTTGAATTTGTACTTTCATCATCGACGTAATCTTTGCTTACTTTATTTTCTTCATCTTCTTCTTTTTCATCCACTACACATTTTCCTTCTTCTTCCAATTCATCCCTCTCTAACTCCCCAAATTTCAATAATTTTTCAGCATCTTTCCCTTCCTCACTGTCCTTCTTTTTCTCTTTCTCATCAATTAGATTGTCTTCTTCTATTATGTTTGCATCATTATTTCCATATACTTCTTTCAACAATTTCCACGACTCTTTTGCAGAACATTCTCTAAAAATATGATCATACGGTACTTCATTGACGTTCTCACTTATCACAAAACAAGCACGATGATCATTCCATTATAATTTCGCAAATGTGTTCTTGTCAATTTGCGACATGCTCTCCAAATTATTCGGCCATTCATAACCATTTACGACAATCTCCTATAATCCTTTGGAGATTAACTCTTCTTTCTTTTTCTTGTAAGCCATCAGTAAAGTACCATCTTCTTGACTTCTTTCTTCAATGTAATTGGTCTTCTCTTCAACTTCATTATTACTAGAAGCTCTACATTCATAAGCGTAATGTCCAAATATTTCACAATTGCAGCATTTGATGCATGATTTGTCATACCTTGATTTTGAATTTCCTCTTCCATGACCTCTTGTTGATCTTTCTCCTCTTTGGTTGTTGTTGTCATTGTTGTTATCATTATTTGGTCTCCAACTTCGTCCGTGTCCATATCCACGACCTCTTCCTCGTTTTTGATCACAACCTCGTCTTTGTTGGATTCGATTGCTTTCTTCATATTCTGAATCAATTCGTGTCTTGAGTACTTGCTCCACAATCTCTTCCTTCTATCTTTTCTTTTCTTCATAAGCTTGCATTGAACCGAGAAGTTCCTCTATTGTCACGACCTCCAAGTTTTTTGTCTCTTCGATGATGGAGAGAATATGTTTGAACTTCGGATCTAATGATCTGTTTGTACCAAAAATGGGCACAAACCCCAAATATCATGAAAGCACCAAGTTATGAATGTAGATCAGCAATATTCCAAACACAAATCACAGATCTAAACAAACAACAAACAGCAATCCAGAAATAATGAACAAAAACACACAATTTATAGTGGTTCGGCTATCTCCGGCCTACGTCCACTTCAAGGTTTTATCTATTATTGATTATCCTCGCCTATTACAGTTGAATACAGCAATTACAATGAAGAAATTCATATATAACAGCAATGGTAGAGTGCAAGTCTGAATCCGGCAGAGTCTGGACGTTGAACAGCCAAAGATCCTCTTTTCTGTAGGTTTCAGGGGGCTATTTATAGGCGTATGAGGCTGAGATCGCGCTCAAACTTCGGGAGACTTCTTCTGGCACGTGAGGGGGCCCACGCGATTGACCCCACCAAGTTTCAACTCAATCTGCGATTGATACGAAGCAATTTCGTATCCATCAAGAAATGATCCAATCGAGCTGAAACTTGGCAAGATTGTTCTTTACCTTGTACGCAAGCTGTTGTGAAAATTTCATTGCATTTGGATCTGTGGTTTAGGAGATATGATCGATGCATTCTCGTGTTTTCCGTAGCCTGCTATCTTCGAACCCACGCTTTCGTATCCCTCCTGTTCGACTCGATTAAGGCACGTGCGCCTCGATGATGTGGCGCTATTTCCAAGGCTCGATCCATATTCCTCGCCGTTTAGAACGCTTCTTTCCTGGAGACGTGGACGTTCTTCGCTTGCATCCGTATTTCGTGCTCGTTCATATCCATAACTTCGCAACGGTATGCTCATACTCATCAATTCGTGTTCCTCTTTGCATCGATTCCAGGAGTACACTTCGCATCGACCTCTTGCGAATTGATCGATACGAAATGACTATGGGGGTTATCGATACGAAGTAGTTGTGATGAAAATAGAGGATGGGTATGAAGCTCGTCCTTAGGATGGACACGAGCGAAGCCTTACCTAATGGATACGAGCGAGACTTTACCTGATGGATTCGATGAAGATCTGTAGAACTGATGGAGTCGAACTGAGCTCCTGTGGTCGATACGAGATCATCGAGTCGAACCGAAACCTGATCGATACGAACTTCACCAAGCCGAACCTCTGCCGATCGATATGAATCCAATCGATTCGAAGTCCACAACTACGCTCTGCTTTTGATCGATACGAACAGTATCGATTCGAAACATCACCTGCCGATCGATGCGAAATGCATCGATACGAACTATTCCCTACGTACCTTAATCCATCCACATCTCGAGCATACGACCCCCGATCGATTTGAAACTTGAAACATAGCCTCTCCTAGTCCTCATCATCATCTCCAATCGATTCCGTCCTGATCGGAGCTCGACCAAATTTTGACGACATCGATTGCAGCCTCGTTTCCAATTGATCTCCAATCCTGATATCCATCCTTCCTTGCCAATTTTGTTGATATTCCATCTTTGACCAAAAGGTGGGATAACATTTGCCCCCCAAAACATGCCTTGTGATAATAAGGCGCGTTTTGAATAACTTCTGAATCCGATATCCAAAGTCCATAGCCAATTCCATGCCCATCCAAACTCGATAACCGAGTTTCAATCCATCCTTATCCAATAGCCAATAACCGAATCCAGGACCTCTCCGGGCCGATATTCAAATCCATAACCTCTCCGGGATCTTGCCAAGCACAATCCACACCTGACGACCTTGGTCTAGTGTCCCTGGACGTTGAGCTAACCTCTCTGGGTTCTTGCCAAGCGCAATCCACACCTGGCGACCGTGGTCCAGTGTCAGTGGACGTAAGTAATGCCATGGCTTAAGTCCTAAGCCGAATCCTGGTCCCTTCGGACCCTTGTTGAGCATAGTCCATACTCAACGACCTGAAATAATAATCGATAATTGGGGGCCTAAGTCCTAGGCCGAATCCTGGTCTCTTCGGACCCTTGTTGAGCATAGTTCATACTCAGCGACCTGAATGAGTCACTTTACCACGTTCGGGGAAAACGACTCACCCTTTGCCGGGCATAATCCATACCCAACGACCGTTTATCAAAAACCAAAAGTCCAATCAAAAATCCGATCCAAAATCCAAACCAAATCGAAAAACCAGAAATCCATATTAAAAATCCAGATCGTCATCAAAAACGGAGAGCAATCATCCGAATGAAAGCCAAAACCAGAAAACAAACAAAATCAGGAGTTCAAACCAAACTCCAAAACCAAGCCAGAAAACGAGTGTCCAATCCAAAAACAAAAGACAGATTTCGCAAACCATGGCTTCGCGGTTTATCATCATTCAGAGCATGCCTAGGGGCTATCTCCGTCCCCATACTTGTGTAAATGACTTGGTTGTTTGCCAATGGTTCGTTACTTATTTCATATTATCCCGGTCAATTGATAACCAATCGACCATCATTCCTGGGCCTCACATCCTCATGGCTTCAGATAGGCGGCGGTTGCTCCTGCTCCGCCGCTGCATTCCGAGCCCCAACATACTGCCTCAATTGTCCATTCCTCACATGCTCCTCAACTATATCCTTTAAGTGCCTGCAGCTGTTGGTATCATGCCCGTCCAAATCGTGGAAGATACAATGCCTTCCTGATGCCCTCTCCCGCTCGGATGGTTCTCTCCTAGCCGGCCTCCGGTAAGGAAGGCGATTCCGGGTTTCCATGTATATCCGCTCCAGCGTCTCGTTTAATCCCGTGTATATGGAAAACTTTGGATCCTTCCATCGCTTCCTGGCTTTTTCTGAATCATTGTCTAGCTTCCTTTTTCCTTTATCTTTATCCGAGCTTCCGTTGGATGGTCCTCCACCCTCAGTCGCATTCACCTCCTTTAACTTTAAGTCCATACATGCGTCTTCTTGCCGAAGGAATCTTTCAGCTTCGTGAAAGAATTCCCCGAGATCCAGTGGTGGGTCTCGTATTAAAGATACCTTAAAATCCGAATCCTCTCTGACTCCCGACACTACCGCCATCAAAAGCATCGATGGATCTAGCCGATCCACCGAAGCTACCGCCGCATTGAACCGAGTTAGAAAAGCCATAAGTGATTCATCCGTCCTTTGCTTTACCGATGTCAGCGTCATCACGTTTTTCGGCCTCTTGATATGAACCCGAAACTGTCCCAAAAACCTGTCCACCAACTCCCTCTATGTCCTAATAGATCCTTCTTCCAGCTGCCTGAACCACATTGCCGCTAAGTCCGTCAAGTACAAAGGGAAACACCGGACCATTACTTCCTCCGATGCCCCCAGCACCTCCATGTTCCTGGTGTACCTCATCAGGTGATCGGTTGGATCAGCCTTGCCATCGTATACCTCCACGCTAGGTAGCTTGAACTTGGGTGGATTCCGAGCTACCCTGATTTCCCGAGTAAACGGACTCCGGTTCACTCCTTCCAAATCTCTGCTAGTCAAACCTCCATGCATAGTTCTCCTAATGATCTCAACTAATCCGGCATTGTCTGTCAAAGGTTGCCCCCTATGACCCCGAGGGAACTCTGGTACATACTCTTCGTGCGGTTCATTAACATCAGCACTGGCTCCAGCTTGTTGAGCTCCATCTGTAGGCCTTCCAGCATCAGATCTTGAGGGTCTGCCCCCAAGTCATGGTCGGTTGCCCTCTGGTTCTGCATTCTGACCTTGAATCTGACCTTCAGTGGTTTCCGCAATCCTGACTCCTTGTCCTACACTTGCAGCTGCTGTAGTTGGTCCAACGTTTTGCACATTTGCTGCCCTCATCTGCTCGAAGAAATTCTGCAGCATCTCCTGTTGGCTTTTCATCATTCTTTCGTGGATTGAATTCGCCATAGCCTCCATCTCGTCCCTTGTGATGTAGACAGAAGCTTGTCCTTCTCCAGCTCTGGAGGACGCCTCTTGAATCCCTCCTTGTTGGCTTCTCTCAGCTCTTTGCCTTCTACTTGTTTGTCGAGTCATTGTCTTTCAAATCTTCAAGCTTTCAAATCTAAACTTCAAAACTTGCATAGCGGGTGCTAGTTCTTCTCAGTGAAAGCACCAAAGTGTTTGTACCAAAAATGGGCACAAACCCCAAATATCGTGAAAGCACCAAGTTATGAATGTAGATCAGCAATATTCAAAACACAAATCACAGATCTAAACAAACAACAAACAACAATCCAGAAATAATGAACAAAAATACACAATTTATAGTGGTTCGGCTATCTCCGACCTACGTCCACTTCAAGGTTTTATCTTTTATTGATTATCCTCGCCTGTTACAGTTGAATACAGCAATTACAATGAAGAAATTCATTTATAACAGCAATGGTAGAGTGCAAGTCTGAATCCGGCAGAGTCTGGACGTTGAACAGCCAAAGATCCTCTTTTCTGTAGGCTTCAGGGGGCTATTTATAGGCGTAGGAGGCTGAGATCGTGCTCAAACTTTGGGAGACTTTTTCTGGCACGTGAGGGGGCCCACGCGACCGACCCCACCAAGTTTTGACTCGATCTGCGATCGATACAAAGCAATTTCGTATCCATCAAGAAATGATCCAATCGAGCTGAAACTTGGCGGGATTGTTCTTTACCTTGTACGCAAGCTGCTGTGAAAATTTCATTGCATTTGGATCTGCGAATTGATCGATACGAAATGACCATGGGGGTTATCGATACAAAGTGGTTGTGATGAAAATAGAGGATGGGTACAAAGCTCGTCCTTAGGATGGACACGAGCGAAGCCTTACCTAATGGATATGAGTGAGACTTTACCTGATGGATTCGATGAAGATCTGTAGAGCTGATGGAGTCGAACTGAGCTCCTGTGGTCGATACGAGATCATCGAGTCGAACCGAAACCTGATCAATACGAACTTCACCAAGCCGAACCTCTGTCGATCGATATGAATCCAATCGATTCGAAGTACACAACTACGCTCTGCTTTTGATCAATATGAACAGTATCGATTCGAAACATCACCTGCCGATCGATGCGAAATGCATCGATACGAACTATTCCCTACGTACCTTAACCCATCCACATCTCGAGCATACGACCCCCGATCGATTTGAAACTTGAAACATAGCCTCTCCTAGTCCTCATCATCATCTCCAATCGATTCCGTCCTGATTGGAGCTCGGCAAAATTTTGACGACATCGATTGCAGCCTCGTTTCCAATTGATCTCCAATCCTCATATCCATCCTTCCTTGCCAATTTTGTTGATATTCCATCTTTGACCAAAAGGTGGGATAACATGATCAAAGAATCTTCTCCATAATTCTTACATCATTTAACTTCTCACCATTTCTTTTTGGGTTATTAGTAACCGTTAAAACTCTTGAGAAGTAATCAGAGACAACTTCACCTTCTTTCATATGCAAAGTTTCGAACTCTCCTCTTAAAGTTTGAAGACGTGCCTTTTTGACTTAATCAACTCCTTTGTAAGATGTTTAAAGATTTTCCCATGCTTCTTTGGCTGACTTTGATCCCAAAATTTCTCAAAATTATCGCCATCCAATGCTTGATAGATTAGATGGAGATCCTTTGTTTCTCTCGTCCTTGGGTATCTTAAACTATTCCTTTGAGTTTGAGATAGACTATCTTCATTCTCTTGTTTTGTGTAACCTTTCTCGACTATCTCCCATACGTCGTGTGCTCCAAGAAGAGCCATCATCCTTAAACTCTAACTGTCATAATTGGTCTTAGTGAGTATTGGGACTTGTAAGGGAACACCGTTATTCGCTATCTTTTTAGGAGGATCTTTAAGCTCTGATACCGTGTTGAGTTTCTGTATTCCCACGTTGTGTTCGCTTCACCGTTTCTATGCGGCATAAGTGGTTGAAGTCTCCTATGCCGCCATCCCGATTGAACATCCATTCATCGCCTCTCATCGTGCATATAATCTGGTCTTCGCAACACATTATAGCAAAAGAAATCCCCAATGTTATGTGCCGCCAATCCCATATATATGCTACAATTATTTGAAATATCCTACGATGTGGGACCTTTAACCGTCTAATCCACGCACCCACTCCATTTACAATGTGAGCCACACCTAACAATCTCCACCTTGGCGAGCATTGCTCAAGTCACCATGGAGTTATACCGAGTCCTCTTCGCAGTGCGATCAAGCTGCTACTCCGAGTTCTCATAGGCAAGGAAGGCAGCTGCTTAACCATATCTCCACCTTCACGAGCATCCCATGCTCAAGCCCCTCTGGAGTTTTGCTTCGGTCATGCTGCATCATACCGGTCCCTTGAACCATGGAGCTCCGATACCACTTTGTTGGAAGTTTTATTTCTTTTTTCTCTTCTTAGTTCCTAAATGAGTAAATCTACCTCTATTTATAGGATTTCGCAACTCATTTAACGGTAGAGATTCACTTAATCTAACGGTTCTCCATAAATATCTCCTAAATATTCTCTCATACAATTTCAAATATATTATTCCATAAATATCTTCTAAATATTCTTCATACAATTTCAAATATATTATTCTATATATTCTAGATTCTATATACTTCTTATATGGAAAAATTTAGATTAACAAAATCAAGTTTATTTCCGACAACACAAGTGTTTGAGTTAGTAAATACGAGATGTGAAGCGGTGTTTGTAACTTTGTATATACCTGACCCATTATTTTTATGGGTTGGGTTGTATTTCATTTTTGTAAAGTTTCATAAAAAAAGATAACGTTATTAGTTAATTATTAACTAGGCAACCCTGTAGGGTTAATTATTTCTACTTCATATGCTTTATGGTCATCTTTGATTGAAATTTGAACTCTTAAAAATAATTTGAGTTGTTGGACGCTTATGATTAATAAGCTCATCCTTTATTCTTGACGTGCCTTCTTCATTTGTTTACATAAATGATGACCAATTACAAGTATTGGTTGAAGATATTAATATAGAGTCATGATGGTAATGATATATATAAAGAATATTATGTTATCAGAATTATAGCAGTGATATGTATTTCTTGTTATTTCTTGGACATGATATTCAATTTAATATTATTATATAAAATTCTCTACATTTTTTTACTTCCTTCAAATTTGTCCAACTGCATTTTCTAGTATGTATATGCATATACTAAAACAACCAGATAGTAGTAGAAGATCATACTGTAATGATAATCTAGCAGCATAGCAGAAAATGGAGGATGAATTGCTAACCTGCGTACTTAACTTGTATATTCTTCTATTGTATATAACATGATGTATAAATGCTAACTTGCTCTGTCTATCTTGTATATACTTATTTATACTCATAATTTTTTTTATAGTAGGCAATTTTGCACTTTTTCCTTTTGCACTTGGAATCTGCATTTTTTCTCTTTTTTTCTCTTTAATTAACACATGATGTCGTGTAATTTTGTTACGTTTTTTTTAATATTTTACTTGGATACAAATATGAACTAATATTTACATATTTATTTTGATCATTAAGTAGATTATAGAAAGATTGTTCATTAATTGAAAATAGATAGAAGAATTTGCCATAAGATACCAACCCACTAAGTTCATGCATATTGAACCTTGATCCTTTTGAAGTTTTAAAATAGCAAACATTGTTTTTCTAAATGCATTCTTTTTTTATATATTATTCTTTTCCTAATATCAGAATATGAAGAAAAATTCATTTTACATTTTGGTTAATATGCATGCTAAAAAGCTCAAATTCAAGATATTTGACAATTTATACTAGGTGTATTACAACTGAATTGGTAATCATTAGAAAATGATGCAACAATGGTATCTAAAATTATCATTTACACTGACTTAAATAAATGAATTCACTTCTCATTTTGTATTTTGATATGTTTATCCTACTTACAAATATATTCATAATAAAGAATCAATGCGGTGTAACTCATTTACTTCTAATAAAAATTTCAATTTTTAGCAGGTACTTTATTTACTAAACTAAAAAAGAGGTACAAATTATAGGGGTTTTAGGAACAAACACTGGTAGGAGTATTACATTAGAATTAGACTCAAAAATCACCATACGTATCAAATCACCCGTGGTCGTCAAAAAGTGCGAAAAAAATAATACAGCTCCATATAAAAAAATACACCAAATCTACATGCAGTTTTTACCCTTTTCAGTTAAAGTAGTTTTCTTCAATCCACCCCACTTTCTATTTGAACTTTCTTTAAGGTCTCTTTTATGTCCAATCTAAGAAAGTCCATAAAGCTTCACTTTTCCTTCCCCTTTGCGAGATAAGCCGGCGTCCTCCCATGGTGATTGGACTATACTCTTAAATCTCTCATCCCCAATACGGTGGTCTCGTCATCTTTTACTCTACTTCAAAGTCATTAGCTTCGAAGTGTTGGATTATTATACCCAGATTTGACGTCAGTTCCATTACTGGGTTGCGGTTCAACATCAAATATGGAGAAGATTAGTTCTTTGTTTCTAAAATCCGTCGTTTGAATGTTTTCTTATTTTGTTAATTGTTTGATATCAGCAATTGTTAGTTCAGGTCGCATATGAGTTAGAGTTTTGATATTGTGGAACTCTTTGGAGTTACACTCCGTCCATATATGCCATATGGGAACAGTGAGCATGGTGTTCTTAAGCTTCTGAAATGATTTATTGCCATTGTTAGTACATAATATCTAGTCAAATACATTATCAATTTCATTATTTCCACTAACTATAATTTGCAACTTGGTTAGGATAGTGTGTTGAACCATTTTGAAATAATGGCTCTGAAAAAATAGATGGTTTGAAGATTCATTGACTTGATACACATTTTGCATGTGGAGTCTATATCAGTTTTAAACTTGGAATTTTTTTTCCTTTGTGTTTAGTTTGTCCATTTTCACCAATATTGCACTGACCAACATCTTAGGTGCACCTGTGATACCCTAAATGTGTCAGCACCACTGCAGTTCATTATGTTTGTGTCTGACTTGGTTTCATGTTGATCTGAATGAAAATTTTCCATTGTTATGTGCCATCCAAACCCAGCATTCTATACCTAGACTCTTATTGTGGCCATTGATAATTTTCCTTTCAATAAGTTCTCTGGATTGTGCTCTGGTCTTAAAGAGGAGTTTCCACATGTATGAAGAATTACTATAGATAGTGATTGTCCAAAAAAAATTATTTTTGCAATACCTACTGTAACCCCCCTCTTTTTCAACCCTCAGAAGTCGACACTAATACATCAACGGTATTCACGTGTCAAGCATCCAAGTATCGGAAAGATAGATTATTGGGGAGAAAAATGAAAAGATAGAACAGAATCTCACAAACGTGACGAGTAATATACAATATAAATCCAGTCTTTACAAAAGGAAAAGAATATTTAATATACATACTAACATTAGAGCAACACTAACATCAGCCTGGACAGTTATACCAACCCGTCCTTACAATCGCTGATAAATAAAACAAGAACAAAATAGTAGAAGATAAAAGAAAATATGGAAGTACGTCTTAGAGGCATCCAGCTAGTCTCTTGAAGCTCCAAAGTGTTAGCCTAGATCTGGAAAATATGCTCGGGCTGACCCGAGCAATATAAGAAAACTAATGCCTCGATCAGTCTGGTAAAACCAACGTGAGAAACACAATCGACTGGATTCTTAATGTTTTATAAAACCTTTATGTAAAATCAATCTATATTATAATAATTCTCATTTATTATGAAAAAAATTTCTCAAATAGTTATTCTCTAAATGTCTTATCCTACTATTTAAATTATTTTAAACAACTTTTATTAAAAGAATACTTTAACTTAACATTTACTTTGAACACCTTATAGTCAAACAGTGAAACTTAATTCACAAGGAGTTCGTTTAAATGTACTTACAATTATCAAACAATATATGTTCATAAACTAGTTGAGCATGAATTAACAAGTCAACAAACAATAGTCAATGCTACTAAACTATCTGACCACGACAAATCAGGCAATAATGATAATAAAGAAGTATTATCATTAACAAACAAACACTATAGAAAATTATATAAATTTGAAAATTATTCCTTTATATATAAAAATAGAGGTAAAATATTTCATTTACCAAATATTCAAAAATCAATATCGTGTTTGTTTGGCTTGTTCAAGTGTTTAGAAATTCCTATCGATGCCGTAGCATCCCACGTCTCGGCCAGAATTCATAAACAACTCAATAGGCCAATTAACATAATATGTTTTTATAACAATAACAAAATTGCTCTCGTATATATATAATACTTCCAAACTCATTCTAGGGTGTCACTTACCCTATCTCTAATGAGTTACTTACTCTAGGGTATTACTAACCCTATCTCTAGTGAGGTAAGTCAAGGTTCTTGCTTAACCTTCACCTCTGATACCAAAATGTAAAGACCCACCTTTTCAACCATCAAAAGTTGACACCGAACACATCCACGGTATTCAAATTCTGAACATCCAATTGTCGGAAGGGCGGACCGTTAAGGTAAAATAAAAATAAAAGAACTGAGAACAAGGAAAATAAAATCTCACAGTGGAATCGACAACATATAATATAAAAAGACGGTAAAAACTGTCACTTTAAAATACAAAGCACATCAAAGTTAAAAACAAACCATATCAGCTGGAGAATTATAAAATTCTGACCTTACAAATTGCTGATAGGTATAACATAAGATACCGTGGAAAATAAAACACTATGTAACAACCCGAACCCATAATAATTAATTCATTAATTAACTAAATAATAAAATAACCTGGTGAAATTATCAGAATTGAGCCACAGGAATTGCACCATTGTGTCCGTGGTAATTTTTTGGTCAATTTCCATATATAGAACGTCAGAAACCGAGCTAATATGAGCAAGATATGAGACAAATAAGAAAAAGAAAAAGAATATATATATATATATGTATGTATATGTATATATATATATATGGCCAGGTCGATCGGCTGGTCGACCTGGGCAAGGGGGCGGTCGATCGTCCCGTCGACCCTCCTCAGGTGAAGGAACGAAGAATCGTTCCTTCGTTCCAATGTGTCTTTTGCACGTCATTTGCATCCTTTATTTCAATTCGGTCCTTCTAGTTTTGCATCTGATGGCTCCTATTTAGCCTATGACGTGGTTGCATCCTATCCAATCCCCAAATCCAACGGTCCGAGATCCACCTTTATCACTATAAATAGACCCCTAGACCTAACACTTTTTCTCATTCTAGGTTTTCTCCAATTGGATTCACCTTTCTAGGAAGGACCCTAAACGGAAAAAAATTTCCAAAGGAGAAAATCATTATAAATTAAATTATTTTACAACTCCAAGTGGATCCAGGAAGAGCTTAGGACCGGAGGTGAGTGATCGTAATATAAATGGAATTGGACTGAAATTATGCCTAATTATGATATTAATTGGACTAAATTAAAGAGATTGGCCTATTTATAATTATGAGAAGTAAATTATAAAGACTGTAATATAAATGGAATTGGACTGAAATTATGCCTAATTATGATTAGAATTGGACTAATTAATTGGCTTAGTTATAACGTATAATTGTAACTAAAAGATGAAAGAGGCTTATTTTCACACTTAGACCTTGTGTTAAGTAACAAGCATAATTATAACGTAGGTTATAATAAGAAAAAGAACAGAATTAGGCTTATTTTAATACTTAGGATAAATTAATAAGCAGAGATAGTAGAAAAAAATGTAAAGGCTTATTTAAATAATTTATCTATGTTAATAAGCAAAGATGAAAGTAGGACCTATACCAAATAGCATTCCCTATTAGACAAAACGGTGGTTTCACATTAGTCTGAAGCGAGACGAGGGCACGCTTATGCTAAGAATGGTAGTAATTGGTCAAATAGAAGTCCAAATCACGGGGGATTTGGATAAGGGGCGCAACTAGATATTGTTTGGATTAAGGGTCAGTACCAACAGCATTACCCCTGTTTTCTATGGACACACAGTGATCTCACGTTAGCCTGAAGTGGGATGAGGGGCATGCTTATGCTGGATGTTGAGGTAATAAGAAGACCCAATAGGTGGAGAAAAATGTAGCATGGGCATGGTGCAGTTACATGTGCGACTTCCATTCAGGTGCTCAGTAATAGCTATGAATTCCACACGCTTAGTATGGGTGTCTTTCGTAGACACCATTGCCTTCTGTGTAGAGAGCTTTATTTGTCGTCCGGATCCACAGTGGTTGCTCTATGCATCTTTCATAGGTACCATTGGCTGTTGTGTAGGGAGTTATATAGCGGTTGGTCCGCGGTAAGGTCTATGGAGTAGCAGGCCGATCAAAGAGGGTAGAAATAGGGTTACATCCTAATTACAAGATTAGGAATTCAGCCTAATTAAAGCTGAAATCAAGGACAAGTGCAAGCAATCAAAGCTAACCTATCTTATAGTTAAATCGTATTTATATCTAGTCTATCTCTTTCCTATTTCCTCTGTTTCCTCTTTATTTATGCTAGAACTGTTGTAGAGTCTATTACTTTTATCTTGCTTAAAGGCTAGTAATTACTATCATTCACCAGAATTTTAGTCTGACCCACTCCTCTACTTTCCCCTTTCCCCTATAGGCAATCAAGGGAGAAGTCAGTAGATTGCTAGTGCTTGGCGGTTTCTTGGAGGAATTCTCTACTATGTATTTCTTTTATTTTAGCTTTAGTTCTTTTTGTGTACTGGCTTATTATGAGGGATATTACATACTCTGATTTTGAGACTGTAAATTTTTATTTCATAAGACATGATGGGTTTTGAGATATGGATGCTGTATTTGGTATTTGGCTTATTTATGAAGCAATTATGAAAATTTTGTTTTAAATAAGTTATTATTTTAGTTTCCTCTACTTGTACCTATTTGTGTCTTGTGAATCTTAGTCTCCGTTTGTTTCAGTTATCCCTACAACGCACCACGACTTTTATTGTGTCCTTTTGGGTATATTAAGGGGTGTGGGGTGTTTCACTTGGTATCAGAGCCTAAGGTTACAGGATTCAGAAATATTTATTTTTAAAGTAAAGTATTTTCCAAAATAACTTGTTTTAAAAGTATTTTTCAGAAAAGAACTCTTAGAAATAGTTTTTTTAAGTATAAAAGAGTTTTTATAAAAATCCCCTCAAAGTCCAGTTCAACCTTCTTTCAATTCTTTCGAGCCTAAGTTTCCTTTTCTTTGCATAGTATGGCTGACTGATTCCGTAGAGCTACGGTACCAAAGGTGCAAGGGCAAACGCCCAATACAACACCGGTAGGTGGAAATCCCTTTAATCCACCTACAATAGGGGGCGGAACATTTTCTGGCATGAAGGGTTTCAAGGAGACACAAGCTAGGTTGGAAGAAATGGAGCGAAAATTTAGGCGGTTAGGTTTGGAGGACCAACAGAGTGGTCAACCTATATCTTGACAGCTGGAAGAAGAGCTTAAGACGGTTCCTACAAGATCTAAGAAGCCATGGCGAAAGGGCAAGAAGGATAAGAGGAAAAGGGAAGGCCCTCAGAAGCGAATCAAGAAAAGTAGGAGGTGTAACCTTTGTAGAATGACTGGTCATTACGCAAGGAACTGCAAGAGAGAGAAGGTGAAGAAGTGTTACAACTGTGGACAACCCGGTCATCTTAGTAAGTTTTGTCCTCGGAAGATGGGGCAGGGAGCGAGTGCACCTGCAGTGCAGATTCAGGCTTTGGATGCAACACGTTCCAGCAACGAACCGGATCGAGGTAGGAAAATTTGGTTTATATTTCTGATTTTCCCATTCAGACTTTTTTCGATCCTAGAGAATTACGCTTTTTCATCTCTAGTTCTATGGTAGATTGTTTGCACTTAGACATCTCTTTATTAGTAGACCCCATTATTGTTTCAAACCCCATGGGAGGATCGACACTCTTGTTTATGATTTGTAGGGGTTCGAAAATTTATATCCTAGGCGTAGAATTTGACTATGACACCTATATTTTGGGATTTTCGGGGTATGGGATGATTTTGGGAATGGATTGGCTATCCACATATGGAGCTATATTAGATTACGACAGGGGAGTCGTTAGACTAGAGACATGCATCCGTAGGACTCTCGAGATTTCTTATGACCCGCAAGGGTCAGTTAAGTTGAGCTTCCTTTATTCCCTCGATTCATCATCATCAAAGTTAGATTTCGTTCCTATCGTCAGAGATTTTTCCAGACATCTTTGAGGAGGTTAGGGGACTATCCCCCTAAGAGAGAGATTGACTTCAGGATTTATTTGGCTAGCCAGTAGCATTACCCATAGGGCATATGGCGCCTAGGGAAAGGATGGGATTGAGTAAGCAGATCCGTGAGCTTTAGTGAAAGGTTTCATAAGAAGAAACATATCGGAATAGGGAGTGCCAATTCTCTTCGCTACCAAAGCAGGTGGTTCTCCTCGACTTTGCATTGACTATAAAGAATTGAATAAGCTCATAAAGAAGAACCATTATCGACTCTCTAGGATAGATGATCTTTTTGACAAGTTAGTTGGCTCTTCGGTATTCTCCCAGTTTGGTTTAGCCACTAGACTTCATCAACTTATGGTCGCTAATGACATCATTAATAAGACCGCATTTAGGACACCCGACAGATTCTTTGAGTGGTTGGTTATGCCTTTTGGACTAACCAATGTCCCAGCCTATTCTATAGATTTGATGAACCATGTTTTTAGAGATGTCCTAAAAATAAAGTTCGTGGTGGTATTCGTGGTCGACATTTTGGTGTTTTCCAAGAAGTATGGTAGAGCACGTTATTCATCTAAAGGAGGTTCTTTGTATGCTTTTCATCAGTTCAGAGTAGAGTTCTTGAACTATCACTTTTGAAGTGCGTTTATTGGGGCATAGAGAATGTCTACACATGATAGGGATTTAAGAAACGGTTTTGTACAATTATGATTGGGATTATGGAAATCCAAAGAGAGGCAGGCAAAGGTTAGAGGTGTACAATAAAATTTGATAGATAAGCAGAGAAGAAAGTCCATGTGTAGGTCATTGCAGAAATTATAATTGTCTCAAACAAGTGGATTGGACGGTGATGCCTTAGAATAAATATGAATATACAAGAGGAATAGGAGTAAAAGCCTTTAGTTTAAGAAAAGTACTCTGAGGGTAGTAAGTAGGAAGGCCCACTTTATGCTAAGCCCAATAAATGAAAATTTTGAAATTTAAAAAGTTGAAAAATATTTGTAATGGTTGGAATTGAAAATTTTCATTGTTAATATTTTCTTTCAAAATATAAACATGGGGTTTTTGAAGAATGGTATGAATTTAAGTTGGTTTTTATATAATGAAAAATTGGAATTATTTTTGAAGAATTACGGAGTGTATATATATATAACTCACTAATTTCACTGTAAGTAGACAAAGATTTTAAACATTAAAACCTAGAGTGTATCAAGTATCGAAAACGTAGATTGCAACTTTTATTATTGTAATAAATGTTTTCGTGGAAAATAAGTGGAGCATAGGCTATAACACTATTGTTATAGTAAGTGACTCTCAAGAGAAATATTTTTACATAGGTATATGAGATTTATTGGTATTTATGTAATTGAATCCATACACTAGTATTTTTTTGGGTTGTAGTAACGGTGTTTTACGCAACATCCATTTTAACCCAAATAAAAATGTATTTAAAAAAAGGAAATTTCTAAGTATGGAAACGAAATGGTTTGTAAAGTACACTTATTATTAATAAGTATAAGGAAGGGTTTTTACAGTTACAGAAATATTAAAACAATTTTGAAGATGAGTTTTTATGAAAGGAAAATGTGTAAGTTAGATATTAGAAAATATTTATCATGGAAGAATATAATTTAAACATATTTTAATCTATTGGAATGAATAATGGTATGATTTTCTATGAAACCGATAAAAAATGTTTTGTGCAAGTTACAAGGAATACATGAAAGAGATATACAAGGTATGGAAAGCACCATATTTTTTATAGCCTATTTTGAAAAAAATATAAAATAAATTCCTTGTAATTTCACATAAATATGAAATCCTCTTTTAAAAGGTTCATAGAAGATTTTAGCGTTAGTAACTTCTCATAAGAGAAAGTAGTTCCAATACATTAAGATATGAGACTGTTAGGTGTAATAAGAAGCTGTTTTGAAAACACATAAAGGATATTTTTAAAGATATTTTAAAATAAAATGGTTTGGTGAAATAGTAAATAAATTTTCGAAATGAAAAACTTAATAAAAGTAAAATTTGAAAATTCAAATTTTTATAGAAAACTGTAAAAGTCTTTAAAAGAAAGAGAGATATAAGTTTTAGACATAAAAATTTGGAAGTTTTTCCCTCTAGGTTTGGGAAATAATATTAAGTGACCAAGTATTTTTGAAATTAATAGAAAGATAACACTTTTAAAGATAAAGATTTTGGGATTTGGTGTTTTAAATTGTTTGGAAACCTTAGTTTTTAAAACAAGGTGATAAATACCAAACCAAACTCTTAAATGTGGAGTAGATAAGAATCATTTCCTAGGAGTAATGGAAAAGGTGTAAGGAGATAGCAATAATTACTTTTAGAAGTTATAATGGAAGTTTCCGTAAAGTGTATAGGACACTAATAAGAACCTAGGAATGTTGATTCATGAAGAATAGTAAAATGAAATTAGTAGGATAGTAACACAAGCATGGTTGAGAATGAGTATTCTTGATTTTGGAAGAACTTTGGAAAAGCATCTTTCTTTAGTGAAATTTATATGGTAGTTTTCAAGCTAGCATTGGAATTACATCTTTTGAAGCTCTTTTTGGGAAGGCCCTGTAAGACGTCTTCATGTTGGTTGGAGACTACGGGATGGTTGCTTCTTGGTTCCGACATGGTTAGAGAGATTTCAGGGAAGACTAATTTGATTAGGAAAAAAAATTCGTATCTCATATCCATACCTCTTTGATAATAGGTTTTAGAATTTCCTTTTTCCATCTTTAGATTTGAATAGGTTCTTTCCTTTATTATCCTTTGGGAGGGTAGAACTTAGGATTTAACCTATGGATGGCAGAATTTGATGTAAACATGTTAATAGAACATGTTATGAATGATGTATGCTGGTGATTGCAAGTGTTTGCTAGTAGATGCTAATGGGCGCATATAGGTACACTAGGCACTATTATTCTTTAGGGATCGGCCTAACTAGGACACTAGAGCATATGCATATGGATGTGTGCGCATTTTTATTTTATTTCCATGGTTGCTATAAATGGATGATTATCACATGATTGTTGCATTTGGATGATGTTTGTAGCATGCATATAGAATTATCAGTTACCATTACGAAATTTTTGCATTCATTTGGATACATGGCACATACATGATTGCATAAAAGGAGGTCAACTGAATCAGTGGACCGCCTAATCTTTTACATTAGTTAGGAACATTTACACTACACTAATTGCATAAGTATCACAAATTGAATTAGAAAAACTTAAGGACAATGGATGAATGGTTGATGATTTAGTACTTGGTTGTAGAAGTGGATGGAAACATTTAGTAGTGGTATCAACTATGGATTCACAGCTCAATGGTTCTGTATCTTTCCTATAGAAATCCAAAACTTAACTGCAAGCACTCTCTGCCTTCGATTTGGCCATGAAAGTAAACCATTACTTTCCGAAAACTTTATTTAATAAATTTTTCAAAATAATACTTATAAAATTCTTATAATAATTTTCCAAGTTAAATCTTAGGCAAATACTCTTTAATAAAAGTTATTATATAATATTAATATTGAATAATTTATCTTTATAAAATAATAATATTGATTAATTCTTAAATAATAATTGACTTAATATAAAATAACTTAATTAATAATTAAATATACTTTAAACAATTTAAAATAATTACATGACTTTGAAACGATAATTAATTTTGATTAATTAACAAGATTCTAATCGATTTACAAGACTTATTTATAAACTTATAATCCATTTTGACAATTTTAAAATATTTAACAAACTAACTTTCTGAAATATTTTTAAACACTTTTATATTACCTATTTTAATGATTAAAAATCCCCTTATTAAAACAAACTCAACTTATCGATAAAATATATTTTCCAATCCCAATATAACCAGTCTAATATTTATAAATCTCTCTCAATTTATCACCAATTCGATTTATGTCCCAATTTCGTAAATCCCCTTTTTCACTTTTTTAGAAGTAAATCTATTATTTATTTTTAAATCGATTTACCCATGTCATTATAAATCCTCACCGTGAATTTTTAACTTTAATTTATCAACTGATAACCACTTCACTTTATTTATAACACTGTTTATAAATCTCACCGTTTTCAATTCTAGTTTATAACTGTTTCACATCACTTGATCCATTATAATTTGATTTCTAATTTAAATTCCATTTATAATCAATTTCCCAAATAATCCAAACTGTATTTCCAAAACCAAACCCAATCTCGATTATATTTCCATTTGTAATTAAGGAATCTCATTTAGCTTCCGGTATATTCAATTTCACATTTATTCCCAAATGCACTTTTCTCGATCTATTTAAAATCTCGGTTTAAAAAAAATCCTTTATATTTAAAACAAAGTATCCATTAGGAATTATTTTAAAATCCTATATACATATAATATTCCAAAATCTCTATTTACAATATTCCAAAATAGTTAAGTATTAATTTAGAGTCAAACTTTTTATTTTTCCCAAATTCATTTCTTTTAATTAATCCAAAATTCACTATAAATATTTTACTTCCAAATTTTCTTTCTATTTTCTTTCCAAATTCAAAACATATATTATTGGTATTTTCAAAATACCAAAATCTAGGCCAAATCTACCATAGCATCCAATAAATTCAAATTGCACTATAATATACCACAGGTTATTTAAATAGATCATATAACAATATATATGAAATTTAATTCAACATTTTTGAGGAATCCAGTCGGATCCCTCCAACATGTATCCCTACATTCACAGATGTTAATACAACATAAAAAAAATATCAATCCCACTTTGAGGGGGATATCGTGGTATATAGGGTCATCCGCCATTATGCGGGGCACATAGGGTCTCATCCGCTAAATATATGCGGGAATATCAATCCAACTACCAATATATATACTACTATATATAATATCTCATTCAACTGATAATAATTTATCAATTCAACCAATCAATCAATAATTAATTTTAACTATTTAAAATTAACTAGTAATCCAAAATTGAGTGAGATTAACTCACTTTGATTTTCCTGTCGCTTTTGCGTTCCAGTTCCGATTTAATTTGAACGCGTTTGAATTTATTTGAAAATTTTGCAAGCTCCAAATTCGTCCAAACTATCTCCTATGCGTAGATGATGAAAATACGATCCCAATGCAACTTGAATCATCCGAATCGGATCTCGTGAGAGAGATATACATATTTAAGTTTATCGATAATTATATAATTAATCAACACAAATATTATATAACTTTTAAAAATCCATACCTACATCCAAACCCGGCCAGCCTAACCCACCCATTCTTACCCCTTTCTCTGTTTTTTTTTCATTTGCCTGCAGTTTTTTTTTCATGTTGAACGGCCCAAAGCCCACGAGAAACAACCCGACCACTCTCTTCTTCTTCTCCCTCCCTTTATTTTTTTTGACATCACCGGAGTTTCTCCCCTATGCATGCGTATCACTGATACGCCTCCAATGACCACCTATGGCCAAACCACCATCGCCAACATCTTTCCCGCCTCGCTCTCCATCCAGCCGTCACCTCCACGTGATGTTCGATCCCCTTAACCTCGTTACGACCTGCTCCTCAATCACACCGCTGCACCATGGGTCGCGACCCCCACTATGGCACCGCATGTCATCAAATTAAAATCGCAAGTGCCAAATCATCTCGTGATCACGATTCCGGCATCCAATCCTCGAATCATTGGCCAGAGCCTCAAAAATCCCAAACCCTAGTTTAAACGAGGTCTGTAAAATTGTAGAGCTCCATAAAAAAGTACCACACCCATCATATCATATATCAGATTGAAGAAAATGATGCGATAGGATTTTTAAAACTAGTTTTGAATTTTCCGATTTGTATTTTGAGAGAGAAATTTTTGAATGTTTTGATTAATTTATTTTCTTCACTGCAACTGTTCTATTACGTGTGGTATAAAAGAAGGGGATGGAATATTGCGTGTAAGAGAGGAAAAAGCACAATCAATGTCTTGTTGATTGAAAAAACACGACTAATTGACTAAACAAAATTTAAAATATTATTATTTAATTCCAAATGTCTTTTTTAAACCAGTTTAAAATTCTGAACTCCTATTGAGGTGTGCCGCTAGGCGTTTATAATGTTATACCCCTATTCCGAACGCAATGGAAAAGGTTTCAGTCTTAATTCGATCGTATGGAGAAGATAGCTTTTTGGACCCAGTTATTATATTGAATTTACGATATAAAATTCAACGCGTTTCTATCCCGTACGGCCAAACGTTAGCTCCAAACGCTACAAAATTTGAAATCCGATAATAATACACAATTACGGATCTAATGAAACCAGTTTCATCGAAATTTAAGACTGTGCCTCGAAAGGCTATTTTTAAATGTCAATTTAAACGAGCTATTTTTAAAATCGAACAAATCACTTTTAAATTCATTAAAAAGGTTTTATTATCTTCATTATTATTAATAAAAATTTTACAAGCCCTTAAATTATTTTTATCAAGCTTAAAACTCAAGATTCAATGTTTTAACCAATTTCCAATTATTAAATTCAATAATTAAATTTTCAAAATAAACCATTTTATTTGAAATTCAAGTTAAAATTTAACTTTAAAATATTTGAAATCAATTAAATATTCCTATTTCAAATAACCAAATTTCTGGGTCATTACTTATGGCGTATCATATTTCATAACTTACAATACTTAAGTATAATTTTTCTACAAAAAATACAGATTTTTTTGGATAATCATTGATGAAGCCTTTTTGTCATAATTTTCGAATATTATCCTGGTAAACAAAGTCAAATGATTAACAATCATTTTTTTCAAACTCCTTTTTAGCAAAAATGTTTTTCGAAAGGCAATTGTTTTTGGATTAGCCTGTCCACTTTTTTATTAAAACTATTATAACGGGTGCTTTATTGAAGTACCAGAGCAACTACAACTCACACAAGCCAGATGACCAAAGTAACACCAAATTGCATGAAATACAATGACATATGAAAATGAAACAAGATGCCCTACAAGGTAGCAACCTAAGACGGGAATAGATCATTTATTCTATACTCAATACCATCATTAAGGTCATCTTCATTGGCAAGGTGCTTGCTGTGACTAAAAGAAGCAACGGTAGGGGACAAAGGCCTATCTTTAGAGAGTTTGGCATTAGTAATAACATCACAAGAGAACACGGTAGAAAGAAAGACATCAAGATTAGATATTTCCGTAGAATCATGTATAGTAGGAGTAGGATTAGGAATAGGAGGAGGAGGTGGTGGAGGTGGAGTGGTAGAAGGAGAAGGAACCACAATGGGAAGAATAGGTTTAGGTCTCCATTTCCTAAGAGGGGGTTTCTACAATGTAATCTTTTTAGGAATAGGATCATGTTTGTGACGCCCCACCTCTATACCCATGCTAGCTAAGAACACTACGAAGTAATGCTGTCAACTAGCACGGAGAATAAGGCTGTTTAGGAGCGACCATCCATGTAACTTCTTTGTGCGAGCACCGATATGTCAGATAGTATAGCATGCATTTGGAAGCCCGACATACCGATACAAACTCAAAGCTATCACACAGTGGCTATATAAAATCTTTGGAAACAAACATAGAAATAAACATAACATAAATCAGTCACAGACATCCATATCACAAAGGCGGAAAAAGATATGGATATATATATAACACATGAAAGTGTACATCAGAGTAGTGGTCTAAAAGATCCACGATAATACAAAAGAATAGCTACAAGCTACACAAAAGAATAAGTATACATCACGGAGTCTATGTCTCAAACGTATACAACAAAAACTACTAATCTAAGTAGTTAGCCAAAAGTCAGAGTAATCCAGAAGAGAAGTCAAGCAAAAGCACCTATAACATCTCGGTCTGACCCGAGTATTATTTATAAGAAAATAATAAACGGATCAGTCTAGCTATAAATATCAGATAATATGGTGTAGAATAAAAGACATGGCATGAACATGTAATAACCATAATGGCATACTACTATAAGTATATAATTGAAAATCAACAAGAGATTAATCAATATCAAAAGAATCTTCTCAAAGATAGAATGGGGTATCATACCCAAAACTTGTATTCATAACAAGTCAATGACACACGAATTCACCAATGCGCAAAAATTGATAAAACTTATCAATGGAAATCACGAAAATTGGTGAAGCACAAATTCCAGAAATCAACACACGAAATCCAGAAATCACAAAAAGGGGGAGGCCTATCACACGAACGGGAGCATGAAAGCTCACCAACATATGTATCACACGAACGAGAAGCTATCTCATGGAAGCTATCCATTAATTTTTTTTGAACACACGAACGGCCCGAAGACCATGGGGCGCTACCCCACATATGTGATGTAGAAACATCACACAAACGGGGTTTAGTCTCCCTCGTAGACAAAGAGACATCGCACAATTGCTAGTCTAAATCACAAAAATGATCATCATGATCATCAAGAAGTGTCAATTACACTAAGCTAGTAAATATATGAGTTTAGCTTCATGTCCCATAACCACTAGCTTAACTTAAATATTTACGAACAAACTGTAGATCTTCACTAGGAAATTGTCACAAGTGGTTCAATCGAACAAGTCAAAAATTAACCGACGAAGTAAACGCAAGCGTTTCATACCACTTGTTTTACTAAGCCGTTTAATTAGATTTCTCATCCGAGTGAGGTAAAGGCTTGTATATACTAATAGATTGAAAAATGGTTTGGGAAAAGAGCTTTGTATTAAAATAGTGTTGAAATAGTTTGATGAAAGAGTTTTGATATTTACTACTACTGTTGAAACCTTTATATTTTTGAAGTGACAAATCACAAAAACGATTGTAGAGACAATCAATCATCAAAATTCACATACGAAGACGTGAATCAAATCCAAAGAAATCGATCCTAAATCCATCAAAATGGATATTCACATAAAATCCATAGAAAGAAGTCATCAAAGTCGATAAAAGTGATAACAACTAATCGGATCGACAAAAATCGATTAACATTGGAAGTTTTACTCAAAATTAGGCAGATAGGCAAAACTGGGAATTTCCAGACGTCTGAGGGGTTGGTCCAGACGTTTGGATTTAGTCTCTGGAAATATTCCAGAAAACTATCCAGACGTCTGAAACCTAAAATCAGACGTCTGAAAGCATTCAGACGTCTGGGGAAAAGTCTAGACGTCTGGATTTGGTTTCTGGAAATATTCCAGAAAACCAACCAGACGTCTGAAAACACGAATCAGACGTCTGACATCTTTTCAGACGTCTGACATCTTTTCAGACGTCTGAAACAATAGTTCAGACGTCTGAAATTAGTCACTGCCCTTTTTATTTTTCTGCCGTATGTTATTTTTCACCAGGAGGCAAAACCAGACGTCTGGCATTGTTCTCCAGACGTCTGAACACCTAATCTGGGCAGAAATTTGTCTAGGCCAAGATGACCAAAACGTTCTCGGAAGCGATCGAGCAAGCAATGACAACTAAGGATTTACGTCAAGCGACAACCCGGTCTTATAGTCTCTTCGATACACCCCAAACAACATATCCCAACATCAATTGTAGGATTTTCACAAAATTGGACTTCCAAAACCAAGAAATTAGAATATTCACCAATTTAATCCCAAACAGAAGAAATGCACATAAATATGTGTTAGGAATTCATACCCGACAAAAAGATAGATATAGACAAAGATGTGAGATAAAAATCTCACCTTTAAACCCAAAACAAATGAAGAAGAAGCTATAGAGCAATGGCAAGAGCAATCACACTTCAATTCCAACTCAACAACCTTGAATCTAGGCTAAAAAGAGAAACATTTCCTAAGTTAGGTTTAGGAATTTCTAAAATTGATAAGAGAATGAGTTGGAGAAGAAGAAGAGGAGGCTTACCAAAGCTTCTACTATTAGTATGGAGCTAGAACTTGATTTGCAAAAGAAAACTAGGGCTTGGAGTTTTAATTTCCCATTCCTCTCCCCATTGTTGTAAAAGCTTGAGTATTAGGAAATAGAAGTAATGTAATGAAGAGAGGAGGGGTGAAGCTTGGGTCTAAGGAGCTGAAACCAGACCAAAGTCCTAAGTGGAAAAAGTAGCAAAATTCTACTATCTCCAAACATATCAAAGTTTATACTTAAAAAGATCACAAACGTCATTTTGAACTCAATGGAAGTGGTCTCGAGTCCTAATTTGACCATATGTAAAAAGTAGCTTTTCGGACTAATAATCCGACTGACGATAAAATATTTAAATAAAATATTTACATATAAAATTGATAAATATGCGGGTTGTTACAGACTCCCCTCCTTAAAGAAATTGCGTCCTCGCAATATATAAGATGGAAATAAAAAGTAACAACCATAAAAGCATATTAACACAAAAGAAATTTGAAATAAGAAGTTCACCTTAAAGTGCATGAGAAAGTAAGTCCGGATGTGTACGCTCGATGAATTCTCTAGATTCCCAAGAGCAATCCTTAGGATTTGAGGACCATTGAACCTTCATAAGCGGAACATCTTTATTTCGAAGTCGTTTAACCTCTGAAGCAATAATTCGAATAGGATGCTGCTCATAAGTTAAATTCGGCGAAACTTCAATTTCTTCCACAACACCGGGCTTAAGAATAGATTCGGAATCCCGAAGACATTTCCGTAATTGAGAAACGTGGAACACGTCATGCATGGCAGAAAACTGAGCCGGTAATGAAAGGCGATAAGCCATGGAGCCAATACGTTCGGTGATAGGAAATGGCCCAATATATCGAGCCGCTAACTTTCCCGATCGACTGAAACGTACAACACCCTTCATAGGGGAAACACGAATAAATACAAGATCTCCAACAGAAAATTCTAATTTCCTTCTTCGATTATTGGCATAGGATTTTTGTCTACTCTGGGCTTCTTTCATCCTATGACGAATAAGTTCAATCTTTTCTGTGGAATCACGAATGAAATCTGGACCTAAAACTAGCTTCTCACCGGCCTCAAGCCAACAAGAAGGAGATCGGCATGGCCTTCCATAGAGTGCCTCGAAAGGTGCCATACCAAGACTAGACTGGAAGCTATTATTATAGGAAAATTCAACTAGTGAAATATGATCTTCCCAACTTCCACCAAAGTCAAGCACACAAGAACGAAGAAGACCTTCAAGAGTTTGATTCACACGCTCAGTTTGTCCATCGGATTGGGGGTGATAAGCGGTGCTAAAATTAAGCTTCGTTCCTAAAACTTTTTGAAGACTCTTCCAGAATCCACTAGTAAATAATGGATCACGATCACTAACAATGGAAGTAGGAACTCCATGCAATTTAACAATTTCTTTGATAAAGAGTTTGGCCAGAAGAGGAACGGTTCGGTTCGACCGAACGGGAATAAAATGGGCGGATTTAGTAAGTCTATCAATGATCAACCATAAGCTATCATGACCCGAACAAGAACGGGGAAGGCCATCAATAAAATCCATGGAAATTTGATCCCACTTCCAAATTGGAATTTCCAATGGTTGCAATAACCCACCGGGCCTTTGGTGTTCGGCCTTGACAAGTTGGCAAGTCATGCAACACTTAACAAAGTTAGCAATATCAAATTTCATTCCCTCCCAATAATAAAGTCGCTTCATATCCGCGTACATTTTACTACTACCGGGATGAATGGAATATTTGGAACGATGAGAATCTTCTAGAATATCTTTACGAAGATCACTAATATTTGGTATGATAAGTCTACCAAATTTTCGAATGTCGCCCGAGAATCAATATCAAAGTCTTTCAAACCTTCAATATCAACTTTATCCTTAATATTTTGGCCAAGAAGAGCTAATTCGAGATCTAGCCTTTGAGCTTCAAGAATGCGGCCTAAAAGAGAAGGATGAGCCTCAAGGCTACATAAAACAAGAGATGAACATAAATTGGAAACATGATCTCGAATTTCACAAGTGGATAAAACCTCGAGATCATTCCATTCGAATATCATCATGGAAACAACCTTGCGACTAAGCGCATCGGCAACTCGATTTCCCTTTCCGGGAGTATAAAGAATATCAAGATCATAAGATGCAAGAAATTCGAGCCAACGCTGCTGACGCAAATTAAGTTCCTTTTGAGAAAATAAATATTTCAAAGACTTATGATCAGTATAAAGTATAAATTTCTCTCCTAAAAGATAATGTCGCCAAATTCGAAGGGCGAAAATGTTAGCCGCGAGTTCTAAATCATGTGTGGCATATCTAGTCTCTGCCGGCTTCAATTGCCTAGAAGCATAAGCAATAACACGTTCTTTTTGCATAAGAACGGCACCCAAACCAACGCGACTAGCATCGGTATAGACAATAAAATCTTGATTCCCTTCGGGAATCACAAGAATAGGAGCATCGGAAAGGAGTTCTTTTAATTTCTGAAAAGAAGTTTCACATTTGTCCGACCAAATGTATTTAACACCTTTCTTCGTTAAGTTAGTGAGAGGCACGACAATTTTAGAAAAGTCCTTGATAAAACGACGGTAATAACCCGCCAATCCAAGGAAGCTACGGATTTCCGTGACACTCCCCGGTCTCTTCCAATTTTGCTTTTAATTGATTATTCCTAAGAGTTTCCAATACAATCCGAAGATGCTTTTCATGTTCCTCCTCGGTTTTAGAGTACACAAGGATATCATCAATAAAGATGAGAACAAACCGGTCGAGGAAATCTTTGAAAACTCGATTCATAAGATCAACGAAATAAGCCGGAGCATTCGTTAAACCAAATGGCATAACTAGCCATTCATAAGATCCATAACGAGTACGGAACGAAGTCAAAGGAATACTATCCTCTGCAATACAAAGCTGATGAAATCCGGTAGCCAAGTGCAATTGTGAAAAGACTCTAGCACCACTAAGTTGGTCAAACAGATCATCAATCCGAGGCAATGGATATTTATTCTTAATAGTAAGATCATTAAGCTTGCGGTAGTCGACGCAAAGCCTAAGTGTACCATCGGATTTCTTCACAAAAATTGCTGAAGCTCCCCAAGGCGAGGAACTAGAGCGAATAAATTGCTTCGTCTCCAATTCGGATAATTGTTTGCCAATCTCTTCATTCTCCTTATTGGACATGCGATAAGGAGGACGAGTAATAGGTTGAGCTCCAGGTATAAGATTAATTCTGAATTCAATTGCTCGCTTAGGTGGTAGTCCTAAAACGAGCTCAAATATGTCGGAAAATTCACGAACGACATGAATACAAGAAATGACATCTTCCTCATCATCATTGTCATCATCAAGAGGATTTAGAGAATATAAAAATGCCGTCAAAGTGGAATCCGAATCTTTAAGAACAATAGAAATCTGCTTAACAGATAGTGGATGTCGAAGATAAATAGTCCGCTCAGGACATAGGATATGAGCTTCATAACGGTTAAGCCAATCCATACCCAAAATCATTCCAAAGCCTAAATAAGGCATGATATGCAAATCGGCTAGGAAAGGAAAATCACACAAAATAATCTTCACATCTTTACAAAGCAAACTAAGAGTTGCGGATCCACCAACCGGATTGGCGATTCTTAAAGAAGTCATTAAAGCAACAACACTTAAGGAAAAAGTATCGACAAGTTCCTTTGATATAAAAGAATGGGATGCACCCGTATCAAAGAGAACTCTAATAGGTTGATCACGAAATATAATAATGCCATCAAGGACAGAATGAGACATACCTTGACCGCGAGATGTGTTGCCAAGGGCTTGAGCAACGTTTAACTTTCCCTCCTTGCCTTGAAGCTTAGGGCATAGATGCATATAATGATCTGGACTTTTACAATAGCGACAAGAACGGGGCTTTGAACACTTGTTCGCAAAATGGTCCCTAGAACCACAGTTAAAGAATTTCCCATCACTAGAGGAAAAAGTCTTTGCAGTAGGAGTTGCTTGTTTCCCCTTTTTATTGGGATAAGGGCCTATAGATTTGTTTGGCCTCTTCTTGTTGTTGAAGTTTGGTTTAGCCCCTACCACTTCAACATCACTTTCCCTATCAGTCTCTTCAAGACGAAGAGCGATATCAATGAGTTGATCGAAAGAAACTTCTAATTTTAGAAGTAATGGCTTCTTGAGATTCTTGTTTAAGCCATAGACGAATCTTTGGTTCTTCTTCAATGGGGTGTTGATGTATTCAACCCCATATTTAGACAGTGACTCGAAGGATGCGACATAATCTGTCATAGAGGATTCACCTTGAACAAGGTCTATGAAACGTCGAGCCAATGTCACTTTCTCTGCTTCTGGTACGAATTTTAATTCGAAGCGTTCCTGGAATTGCTCCCAGGTGAGATCCGCTTCATTAATTTCAGAAATAAGGAGTTCGTACCAGTCCAATGCTCTTTCTTGGAGCATACTGGAGGCCACCTGAACACGGTGAAGATCAATAAGATTCATGCGAGAAAAGATTCGATCGCATGTTCTTAACCAAGCCTGGACCTCAATAATAGTTTCGGAACCTTTGAATGGTTTCCCACCCAAGTTGGTATAATCGTTGCACAAACGTGCAAATCCAGACTTAGGATGAGTAGGTTCCTGATTAGGACCAGCTGCTTGAGCATTCTTTACTAAATCAAGAAGCTGTTGAGCGGTCATAAAAACTCCATCCTGGGGAGTAACAGTAGATGGTCCGGCTCTGGGACGGCCTGGTCTAGACAATCTCTCCTTTAAGAAAGAGAGAAGAAGAAAAGTTATTCTCCAAATAAATATCAAGCAAATCTTGATAGATAAAACAAGGATACATAAAGGAAATAGGATGAATCGGTACGAAGACTCGAATTAAATCCTAAGGCACGACTCCTAAGTTGGACTTAAGACGATGAACCTTGTTAAGTTATTCTACATTGTTCCGAAGTTTGGCTCTGATACCAAGCTGTGACGCCCCACCTCTATACCCACGCTAGCTAAGAACACTACGGAGTAATGCTGTTAACTAGCACGGAGAATAAGGCTGTTGAGGAGCGGCCATCCATGTAACTTCTTTGTGCGAGCACCGATATGTCAGATAGTATAGCACGCATTTGGAAGCCCGACATACCGATACAAACTCAAAGCTATCACACAGTGGCTATATAAAATCTTCGGAAACAAACATAGAAATAAACATAACATAAATCAGTCACAGACATCCATATCACAAAGGCGGAAAAAGATATGGATATATATATAACACATGAAAGTGTACATCAGAGTAGTGGTCTAAAAGATCCACGATAATACAAAAGAATAGCTACAAGCTACACAAAAGAATAAGTATACATCACGGAGTCTATGTGTAAGATTACAAAAACTCGGCCTTTAAAAATCGGCACCCGTACTTCACTTGTACTCAAAATGCCGTAGATTCAAACGCCGAATCTGGCTTCCCGGAGCTTATAACAACATTAAGTAAACAACACAGTGGAATAAAAAGAATATATCAATATATATAACATTGATACAATGACAGATACAAAAATCTGTTACAATATGATACAACAGGATGATACAACAGATATCAATATACATCAGAGATATGACACAAGAAATAGCAGCGGAAAGAAAATAGATAACGCCAGCAGTGGATAGAATGTCTCCAATAGAATGCTCCAATCCATAGCTAGCGGAAAGCAAGGTCAGTCGTCCAAGGATTGACTAGCTCCAGATAATATACTCAACCTGAATATCTGAAAACCCCAACTCTAGACTGCTTGTGTAGAAAATTATGAGCACCCAGAGTTTAGGAAAGGAACAATAAACTCCGAGTCAGTCGTGGAACTGGTGTGAGCAACAAAAACAGTTTATCTTTAAAACAACAACAATAAAATTGAATTTCGCAATGCTTTTGGAAAATGAAACTACCATAAGGCCTCCCGCACGCACACACAATGCAAACGCAGAATCGGAGGAGATTTCTCCTTATGATAGTTAAAGATGCTTACTACGAAAAACAATCATTGAATATTATTACTAGTGCATAGTGAAGAAAACATTTCGAAAGTATAATATTAATCTTAGCCAACATACGACCAGTATCGTATGCCTACTATAGCTACCATCTAAACAGTGGTGACCACCATAAGTAAATGGCAGGTTCTACAACTAAAACCGTACACGGTTCGTATTGGAAGATGGATTTCCAACAAATGGTCAGGCTAAGGAACTTCCTTTCCTCCTGCCGAATGGGATCGCCTCTGGCTGGACGTCCCGAGAGACAAACTGCTCTCTGCCAACACAAGATCGGGTTACCCCTATAACAGGTAACTCACGAATATGCCATCCCCCAGTCCTTAGGGACTTTTATCCGAGGCCTCGGTAACCAACATCACACATAATAAATAAAGTGTGTCCACATGAGTAAGTATCTGGGCTCCATACCATGATACCACCCTTTTCTAGAAGGAAATGACATACCCTAAAGAGCGCGACCCTCATAACCTTGCCGCATATTCCTGTTTCGACCATTTTCGAGGAGTTAGGTCTGACGAAGTCTCGTCCACAAAGCTACGCTTTGTCACAAAGCCATGCTTTGGGTCAACAGATGATTAAAGTAATGATCACAAAGATAAATGATCAAACAAATGATCATATCACAAATGATCAAACAATGATCATCATACAGCAACACTCAGCATGCCACATTACCAAATTGGGAGTATATCGCTGATAAATTTCAACTACATAACCTCTGAGCCTGTAACAACCCGCATATTTATCGATTTTATATTTAAATATTTTATTTAAATATTTTATCGTTAGTCGGATGTTAGTCCGAAAAGCTACTTTTTGCATACGGTCAAATTAGGACTCGAGACCACTTCCATTGAGTTCAAAATGATGTTTGCGATCTTTTTGAGTGTAAACTTCGATGTATTTGGAGATAGTGAAATTTTCGTCACTTTTCCCGCTTGTGACTTTGGTTTGGACTGCACCTTCTTTAGTTCAGCCCAACCCTCTTCCTCACTTCATTCACCATTTGTGTTAACATTCTAGCATCATCAAAAATGGTGGTGGGAAGTGGAAATTAAAACTCCAAACTCAAATTCAATTGCTAATCCGAGATTCAACTCCAAATTCAAGTAGAAGATAGTGGATTCAAGCTTTGGATTGCTTCTCCTTGCCTTCAATCTCCATCTTCATCCATTTTAGTGAAAAAGTGAGATTTTTATCTCACATTCTTGACTATATCTATCTTGGACTGTTGGAAGTGAATTCCTATTACTTTAGCATGCATATTTGCAATTGGTTTGGATTGGATTGGCGAAAAACTTCAATTTTTAGCGTTATTGGAAAATTTCTGCTGCTAGGTCGTTCTGTCCATGTTAGGTCGCTCAACATCATTAGCTCGCGCACGTGGAAAAGTCACGGCCTTCGTATTCGCGTTCCTGGCCTTAGGTCGTAGGTCGTATGGCCTTTAGGTCGTAGGTCGTAGGTCGTATGACCCTTAGGTCGTAGATCGTATGGCCATTAGGTCGTAGGTCGTATGGCCTTTAGGTCGCTAGGTCGGCAGGGGTTTAGGTCGTATGGCCCTTAGGTCGTAGGTCGTTGGCTTTTAAATCGTTAGGTCGCTGCCTACCCTAAGTCGCTCGACCTATTTAACTCGCACCTGTTTTTGTGCTTCTAACCCCTAGGTCGTTCAGGGTTTAGGTCGCGCACCTCGTTAGGTCGCGTACCCTTTAAACCATTAGGTCGCGAGGTCCTTACCCTCTTTAGGTCGCGAACCCACTTAGGTCGCTTGACCTGGATTCCCTCTAGGTTGTTAGGCCTTATACCGATAAGTCGCTTACTCCCCTAGGTCGCTTACTTCCTTAAGTCGCAACCATCTAGGTCGCTCGACCCAGTTAGGTCGTAGGTCGCGTGTCACCGTTAGGTCGCGAACTACTTTTAGGTCGCTTGGCCTACTTCTGTTAGGTCGTTAGACCTATTGCATCCCTTAGGTCGCTAGACCTGTCTTCCACTTAGGTCGTAGGTCGCATGGCCCCTTAGGTCGTTTGGCTTCACGTGGTTGCTTGTCTTCACTAGGTCGAACACCGTAGCAGGGGCGTTGCCCCCGCACCCCCACCTAGGGGGTTGCCACCCCCCTTCGTAGGGGATCTTATCTGAAAAACATTCAACAGAACTTCCTACTTTGATGGTTTTGGGAATTGATTTCTTTGGATTTTTCTCACGTCTTCGAATGTGAATTTATGTGATTCGATTTGTTTCAACAATCGTTTTGTGACTTGTCACTTTAAAGATATGAAGGTTTCGATACTAGTAGTAAATATCAAAGCTCTTTCATCAAAACGATTTCAACTCTATTTTATTACAAAGCTCTTTCTTTTCCTAAACCGTTTTCCAATCTATTAGTATATACAAGCCTTTACTTCACTCGGATGAGAAAACTAATTAAATGGCTTAGTAAAACGAGTGGTATGAAACGCTTGCGTTCACTTCGTCGGTTAATTCTTGGACTTGTTCGATTGAACCTTTTTGTGACAATTTTCTAGTGAAGATCTACAGTTTGTTCGTAAATATTTAAGTTAAGCAAGTGGTTATGGGACATGAAGCTAAACTCATATATTTACTAGCTTGGTGTGGTCGACACTTTCTTATGATCATGACGATCATTTTTGTGATTTAGACTAGCGATTGAGCGATGTCTCTTTGTCTGCGAGGGAGACTAGACCCCGCTTTTGTGATGTTTCACCATCACATATATGGGGTAGCACCCCATGGTCTTCGGGACATTCGTGTGTCAAAGGCCTTCGGGTCATTCGTGTGTTCGAAAAATTAAATGGATAGCTTCCATGAGATAGCTTCTCGTCCGTGTGCTCGGACTTCCCCCTTTTAGTGATTTCTGGATTTCGTGTGTTGATTTCTGGGATTTGTTCTGGATTTCGTGTGTTGATTTCTGGATTTAGTGCTTCACCAATTTTCGTGGTTTTCATTGATATGCTTTATCAATTTTTGTGTATTGGTGAATTCGTGTGTCATTACCCTTTTATGTGTTTGGATCTTTGAGAAGATTCTTGTGATATTGATTAATCCCTAGTTGATTATCATTTACATACTTATAGTAGTATGCCATCATGGTTATTATATGTTTATGCCATACCCCTTATTCTATATCATGTCATCTGATATTTATAGTTAGACTGATCCGTTTATTATTTTCTTATAAATAATACTCGGGTCAGACCGAGATGTTATAGGTGCTTCTTCTTGACTTCTCTTCTGGATTATTTTGACTTTTGGCTAACTACTTAGATTAGTAGTTTTTGGTTGTACACATTTGAGATATAGACTCTATGTTGTGTATCTATTCTTTTGTATAGCACGTGTTGCTATTCTTTTGTATTATAGTGGATCTTTCCGACCACTACTCTGATGTACACTTTTATGTGTTATATATATATTCATATCTTCTTCCGCCTTTGTGATATGGATGTCTGTGACTAATTTATGTTATTATTATTTCTATGTTTGTTTCCGAAGACTATATATAGCCACCGTGTGATAGCTTTGAGTTTGTATCGGTATGTCGGATTTCCTCCTTAAAAAATATGCATTCTATTCTATCTGACATACCGGTGCTCGCACAAAGAAGTTACATGGATGGTCGCTCCTCCACAGCCTTATTCTCCGTGCTAATTGACCGCACTACATCGTAGTGTTCTTGGTTAGCGTGGGTATAGAGGTGGGGCGTCACAGCTTGGTATCAGAGCCAAACTTCGGAACAATGTAATCATCGTCCTAAGTCCACCTTAGGAGTCGTGATTCAGGATTTAGTTCGAGTCTTCGAACCGAATCATCCTGTTTTCTTTATGATTCCTTGTTTTATCTATCAAGATTGCTTGATATTCATTTGGTGAATAACCTTCTTCTTCTCTCTTTCTTAAAGGAGAGAATGTCTAGACCAGGCCGTCCCAGAGCTGGACCATCTACTGTTACTCCCCAGGATGGAGTTTTTATGACCGCCCAACAGCTTCTTGACTTAGTAAAGAATGCTCAAGCAGCTGGTCCTAATCAGGAACCTACTCATCCTAAGTCTGGATTTGCACGTTTGTGCAACGATTATACCAACTTGGGTGGGAAACCATTCAAAGGTTCCAAAACTATTATCGAGGTCCGGGCTTGGTTAAGAACATGCGATAGAATCTTTTCTCGCATGAATCTTGTCGATCTTCACCGTGTTCAGGTGGCCTCCAGTATGCTCCAAGAGAGAGCATTGGATTGGTACGAACTTCTTATTTCAGAGATTAATGAAGCGGATCTCACCTGGGAGCAATTCCGGGAACGCTTCGAGTTAAAATTCGTACCAGAAGCAGAGAAAGTGATGTTGGCTCATCGTTTCATAGACCTTGTTCAAGGCACATCCTTTGTGATAGATTATGTCGCATCCTTTGAGTCACTGTCCAAATACGGTGTTGAATACATCAACACCCCATTGAAGAAGAACCAGAGGTTCGTCTATGGCTTAAACAAGAATCTGAAGAAGCCATTACTTCTAAAATTAGAAGTTTCCTTCGATCAACTCATTGATATCGCTCTTCGACTTGAAGAGGCTGATAAGGACATTGATGTTGAAGTGGTGGCTGCTAAACCAAACTTCAACAACAAGAAAAGGCCTAATAAGTTCAAAGGTCCTTATCCCAACAAAAAGGGTAAACAAGCAACTCCTGCTGCAAAGACTTTTTCCTCTAGTGATGGGAAATGCTTCAACTGTGGTGCTAGGGGTCATTTTGCGAACAAGTGTTTAAAGCCCCATTCTTGTCGCTACTGTAAAAGTCCGGATCATTATATGCATCTATGCCCTAAGATTCCAAGCAAGGAGGGAAAGTTAAACGTTGCTCAAGCCCCTGGCAACACATCTCGCGGTCAAGGTATGTCTCATTCTTTCCTTGATGGCATTATATTATTTCATGATCAACCTATTAGAGTTCTCTTTGATACGGGTGCATCCCATTCTTTTATATCAAAGGAACTTGTCGATACTTTTTCTTTAAGTGTTGTTGCTTTAATGACTTCTTTAAGGATTGCGAATCCAGTTGGTGGATCCGCAACTCTTACTCTGCTTTGTAAAGATGTCGAGATTATTTTGTGTGATTTTTCTTTCCTAGCCGATTTGCATGTCATGCGTTACTTAGGCTTTGGAATGATTTTGGGTATGGATTGGCTTACTCATTATGAAGCTCATATCCTATGTCCTGAGCGGACTATTTATCTCCGACATCCGCAATCTGTTAACCAGATTTCTATTATTCTTAAAGATATGGATTCCGCTTTGGTTGCATCTTTATATTCTTTAAATCCTCGTGATAATGATAATGATGATGAGGAAGACGCCATTTCTCTTATTCGCGTCGTTCGTGAATTTTCCGACATCTTTGAGCCCGTTTTAGGATTACCACCTAAACGAACAATTGAATTGAAAATTAATCTTATACCTGGAGCTCAACCTATTACCCGTCCTCCTTATCGCATGTCCAATAAGGAGAATGAAGAGATGCGCAAACAACTATCCGAGTTGGAGACGAAGCAACTTATTCGCTCTAGTTCCTCGCCTTGGGGAGCTTCAGCTATTTTCGTAAGTAAGTCCGATGGTACACTTAGGCTTTGCGTCGACTACCGCAAGCTTAATGATCTTACTATTAAGAATAAATATCCATTGCCTCGGATTGATGATCTGTTTGACCAACTTAGTGGTGCTAGAGTCTTTTCACAATTGGATTTGGCTACCGGTTTCCATCAGCTTCGTATTACAGAGGATAGTATTCCTTTGACTTCGTTCCGTACACGCTATGGATCTTATGAATGGCTAGTTATGCCATTCGGTTTAACGAATGCTCCGGCTTATTTCGTTGACCTCATGAATCGAGTGTTCAAATATTTCCTCGATCGGTTTGTTCTCATCTTTATTGATGATATTCTTGTGTATTCTACAACCGAGGAGGAACATGAGAAGCATCTTCGAATTGTATTGGAAACTCTTAGGAGCAATCAATTAAAGGCAAAATTCTCTAAATGCCACTTTTGGCAACCTAGTGTGAAGTTTCTCGGTCATATTATTTCCGAATCCGGAATATCTATGGATCCTTCAAAGATTGAAGTAATTCAAAATTGGAAGAGATAGGAGAGCGTGACTGAAATCCGTAGCTTTCTCGGATTGGCTGGTTATTACCGCCGTTTCATAAAAGACTTTTCGAAGATTGTCGTGCCTCTTACTGGCTTAACAAAGAAAGGTGTTAAATACATTTGGTCGGACAAATGTGAAACTTCTTTTTAGAAATTAAAAGAACTCCTTTCTGATGCTCCTATTCTTATTATTCCCGAAGGGAATCAAGACTTTGTCGTTTATACCGATGCTAGTCGCGTTGGTTTGGGTGCCGTTCTTATGCAAAAAGAACGTGTTATTGCTTATGCTTCTAGGAAATTGAAGCCGGCTGAGACTAGATATGCCACACATGATTTAGAACTCGCGACTATCATTTTCGCCCTTCGAATTTGGCGACATTATCTTTTGGGAGAAAAATTTGTACTTTATACCGATCATAAGCCTTTGAAATATTTATTCTCTCAAAAGGAACTTAATTTGCGTCAACAGCGTTGGCTCGAGTTCCTTGCCTCTTATGACCTTGATATCCTTTATACACCCGGAAAGGGAAATCGAGTTGCCGATGCACTTAGTCGCAAGCAACAAGCGGTTGTTTCAATGATGATATCCGAATGGAGGGATCTCGAGGTTTTATCCACTTGTGAAATTCGAGATCGTGTCTCCGATTTATGTTCATCCCTTGTTTTTTGTAGCTTTGAGGCTCATCCTTCTCTATTAGACCGCATTCTTGAAGCTCAACAGCTAGATCCTGAATTGGCTTTGCTTGGCCAAAATTTTAAGGATAAAACCGATATTGAAGGTTTGAAAGACTTTGATATCGATTCTCGAGACGGCATTCGAAAATTTGGTAGACTTATCATACCAAATATTAGTGATCTTCGTAAAGATGTTTTATAATATTCTCATCGTTCCAAATATTCCATTCATCCCGGTAGCAGTAAAATGTACGTAGATATGAAGCGACTTTATTACTGGGAGGGAATGAAATCAGATATTGCTAATTTTGTTAAGTATTGCATGACTTGCCAACTTGTCAAGGCTGAACATCAAAGGCCCGGTGGGTTATTGCAACCATTGGAAATTCCAGTTTGGAAGTGGGATCAAATTTCCATGGATTTTATTGATGGCCTTCCCCGTTCTCGTTCGGGTCATAATAGCTTGTGGGTGATTGTTGATAGACTTACTAAATCTGCCCATTTTATTCCCGTTCGGTCGAACCGAACCGTTCCACTTCTGGCCAAACTCTTTATCAAAGAAATTGTTAAACTGCATGGAGTTCCTTCTTCCATTGTTAGTGATCATGATCCATTGTTTACTAGTGGATTCTGGAAGAGTCTTCAAAAACTTTGGGAACGAAGCTAAATTTTAGCACCGCTTATCACCCCAGTCCGACGGAAAAACTGAGCGTGTGAATCAAACACTTGAAGATCTTCTTCGTTCTTGTGTGCTTGACTTTGGTGGAAGTTGGGAAGATCATATTTCACTTGTTGAATTTTCCTATAATAACAGCTTCCAATCTAGTACTGGTATGGCTCCTTTTGAGGCACTTTATGGAAGGCCATGCCGATCTCCTTCTTGTTGGCTTGAGGCCGGTGAGAAGCTGGTCTTAGGTCCAGACTTTATTAAGGATTCCACAGAAAAGATTGAACTTATTCGACATAGGATGAAAGAAGCCCAGAGTAGACAAAAATCCTATGCCGATAACCGAAGAAGAAAATTAGAATTTTCTATGGGAGATCTTGTATTTATTCGTGTTTCATCTATGAAGGGTGTTGTACGCTTCAGTCGATCGGCAAAGTTAGCGCCTCGATATATTGGGCCATTTCCTATCATTGAACGTATTGGTTCCATGGCTTATCGCCTTTCTTTACCGGCTCAGTTTTCTGCCATGCATGACGTGTTTCACGTTTCTCAATTACGGAAGTGCCTTCGGGATTCCGATTCAATTCTTAAGCCCGGTGTTGTGGAAGAGATTGAAGTTTCACCTAATTTAACTTATGAGCAGCATCCTATTCGAATTATTGCTTCGGAGGTCAAACGACTTCGGAATAAAGAGGTTCTGCTTGTTAAAGTTCAATGGTCCTCAAATCCTAAGGATTGTTCTTGGGAAACTAGAGAATTCATCGAGCGAACACATCCGGACTTGCTTTCTCATGCTCTTTGAGGTAAACTTCTTATTTCCAATTTCTTTTGTATTAATATGCTTTTATGGTTGTTACTTTTTATTTCCATCTCATATATATTGCGAGGACGCAATTTCTTTGAGGGGAGTCTGTAACAACCCGCATATTTGTCGATTTTATATTTAAATATTTTATCGTTAGTCGGATGTTAGTCCGAAAAGCTACTTTTTGCATACGGTCAAATTAGGACTCAAGACCACTTCCATTGAGTTCAAAATGACGTTTGCGATCTTTTTGAGTGTAAACTTCTATATGTTTGGAGATAGTGAAATTTTCGTCACTTTTCCCGCTTGTGACTTTGGTTTGGACTGCACCTTCTTTAGTTCAGCCCAACCCTCTTCCTCACTTCATTCACCATTTGTGTTAACATTCTAGCATCATCAAAAATGGTGGTGGGAAGTGGAAATTAAAACTCCAAACTCAAATTCAATTGCTAATCCGAGATTCAACTCCAAATTCAAGTAGAAGATAGTGGATTCAAGCTTTGGATTGCTTCTCCTTGCCTTCAATCTCCATCTTCATCCATTTTAGTGAAAAAGTGAGATTTTTATCTCACATTCTTGACTATATCTATCTTGGACTGTTGGAAGTGAATTCCTATTACTTTAGCATGCATATTTGCAATTGGTTTGGATTGGATTGGCGAAAAACTTCAATTTTTAGCGTTATTGGAAAATTTCTGCTGCTAGGTCGTTTTGTCCACGTTAGGTCGCTCGACATCATTAGCTCGCGCACGTGGAAAAGTCACGGCCTTCATATTCGCGTTCCTGGCCTTAGGTCGTAGGTCGTATGGCCTTTAGGTCGTAGGTCGTATGACCCTTAGGTCGTAGATCGTATGGCCATTAGGTCGTAGGTCGTATGGCCTTTAGGTTGCTAGGTCGGCAGGGGTTTAGGTCGTATGGCCCTTAGGTCGTAGGTCGTTGGCTTTTAAATCGTTAGGTCGCTGCCTACCCTAAGTCGCTCGACCTATTTAAATCGCACCTGTTTTTGTGCTTCTAACCCCTAGGTCGTTCAGGGTTTAGGTCGCGCACCTCGTTAGGTCGCGTACCCTTTAAACCGTTAGGTTGCAAGGTCCTTACCCTCTTTAGGTCGCGATCCTACTTAGGTCGCTTGACCTGGATTCCCTCTAGGTCGTTAGGCCTTATACCGATAAGTCGCTTACTCCCCTAGGTCGCTTACTTCCTTAAGTCGCAACCATCTAGGTCGCTCGACCCAGTTAGGTCGTAGGTCGCGTGTCACCGTTAGGTCGCGAACCTCTTTTAGGTTGCTTGGCCTACTTCTGTTAGGTCGTTAGACCTATTGCATCCCTTAGGTCGCTAGACCTGTCTTCCACTTAGGTCGTAGGTCGCATGGCCCCTTAGGTCGTTTGGCTTCACGTGGTCGCTTGTCTTTACTAGGTCGAACATCGTAGCAGGGGCGTTGCCCCCGCACCCCCACCTAGGGGGTTGCCACCCCCCTGGACCCCCCTCCATAGGGGATCTTATCTGAAAAACATTCAACAGAACTTCCTACTTTGATGGTTTTGGTAATTGATTTCTTTGGATTTTTCTCACGTCTTCGAATGTGAATTTATGTGATTCGATTTGTTTCAACAATCGTTTTGTGACTTGTCACTTTAAAGATATGAAGGTTTCAATACTAGTGTAAATATCAAAGCTCTTTCATCAAAACGATTTCAACTCTATTTTATTACAAAGCTCTTTCTTTTCCTAAACCGTTTTCCAATCTATTAGTATATACAAGCCTTTACTTCACTCGGATGAGAAATCTAATTAAACGGCTTAGTAAAACGAGTGGTATGAAACGCTTGCGTTCACTTCATCGGTTAATTCTTGGACTTTTCTGATTGAACCTTTTTGTGACAATTTTCTAGTGAAGATCTATAGTTTGTTCGTAAATATTTAAGTTAAGCAAGTGGTTATGGGACATGAAGCTAAACTCATATATTTACTAGCTTGGTGTGATCGACACTTCCTTATGATCATGACGATCATTTTTGTGATTTAGACTAGCGATTGAGCGATGTCTCTTTGTCTGCGAGGGAGACTAGACCCCGCTTTTGTGATGTTTCACCATCACATATATGGGGTAGCACCCCATGGTCTTCGGGCCATTCGTGTGTCAAAGGCCTTCGGGTCATTCGTGTGTTCAAAAAATTAAATGGATAGCTTCCATGAGATAGCTTCTCGTCCGTGTGCTCGGACTTCCCCCTTTTAGTGATTTCTGGATTTCGTGTGTTGATTTCTGGGATTTGTTCTGGATTTCGTGTGTTGATTTCTGGATTTAGTGCTTCACCAATTTTCGTGGTTTTCATTGATATGCTTTATCAATTTTTGTGTATTGGTGAATTCGTGTGTCATTACCCTTTTATGTGTTTGGATCTTTGAGAAGATTCTTGTGATATTGATTAATCCCTTGTTGATTATCATTTACATACTTATAGTAGTATGCCATCATGGTTATTATATGTTTATGCCATACCCCTTATTCTATATCATGTCATCTGATATTTATAGTTAGACTGATCCGTTTATTATTTTCTTATAAATAATACTCGGGTCAGACCGAGATGTTATAGGTGCTTCTTCTTGACTTCTCTTCTGGATTATTCTGACTTTTGGCTATCTACTTAGATTAGTAGTTTTTGGTTGTACACATTTGAGATATAGACTCTATGTTGTGTATCTATTCTTTTGTATAGCACGTGTTGCTATTCTTTTGTATTATAGTGGATCTTTCCGACCACTACTCTGATGTACACTTTTATGTGTTATATATATATTCATATCTTCTTCCGCCTTTGTGATATGGATGTCTGTGACTGATTTATGTTATTATTATTTTTATGTTTGTTTCCGAAGACTATATATAGCCACCGTGTGATAGCTTTGAGTTTGTATCGGTATGTCGGATTTCCTCCTTAAAAGATATGCATTCTATTCTATCTGACATACCGGTGCTCGCACAAAGAAGTTACATGGATGGTCGCTCCTCCACAGCCTTATTCTCCGTGCTAATTAACAGCACTACATCATAGTGTTCTTGGTTAGCGTGGGTATAGAGGTGGGGCGTCACAGCTTGGTATCAGAGCCAAACTTCGGAACAATGTAGAATAACTTAACAAGGATCATCGTCCTAAGTCCACTAGTATCTTCTTTTATAAAGTTTGAGGTCTCATACTTATCTTCTTTTCTTTTCCAAGTGTTCATAGTTGAATATACACACCAGTATCTTCTTTTATAAGCTTTCATGTATATATTTTATTTGTTTGTACCATACTTAAATGTATTTGTTTATACTTGTCTGTATTATATACTTATGTCTTCTTTTTCCTTTGCTTTGTACAATCTCATATTTTATTTTGTACAGTGCATAAGAAAATCTGGTGGCTTCCTTTGCACATGTACATACATTTGTTTACTTTCTTGAATATATGTTTTCTTTTGCAAGTGTATATACATATGTTTATTTTTTTATATTTAAGTGTATTTTTTTATTTTCTCCTTATACTTATTATTTTGTAATATAAATGAATCCTATTTTTAACATGTTGTTAAATTTATCTAATGTGTTACTTTGTATTTTATAGCTTATCTTTTATTCATTTATCTCTATTCATAACTCAAATGTTTATTTTACTTCGGGGAAACTCGCATCACTTTAATCGATTAGTTCTACAGATTTTATTCAAAAATAAATTAAATTATCAATTTAAATATTTATAAAATCCGGGGTCGTTACAGACTTCCCCCCTTAAAAGAATTTCATCCTCGAAATTACCAGGGAGACACAAAGATAGATGAAGAATATTTCATCAAATCAACTGAACAACTATTCTGCATTTGGCTCACCAAATCAGAATAACAATAATAGATACGCGAACGAATCTATTTAACACTCCACAAGATACGCAGGTTATCTAGATCTACGAAATATGCAGTGGCATCGGTTAGTTCGAAGGATAACTAACCATTCGTAGAATATATTGGGACCCAAAGAATAGATAGATATATGGATACGATTCCTAAATTTTTAACTTTTAGTTTAGAAACTAAATTATACCTATCAACCATAGCAATCCATGCAACCAATTCATCCAAACAAACAATTTTGGTCCTTTTGGAGTTTATGTCCCATTTTAATATATCGAATATTTTCCTGGATCTACCAGAAATTATCGAAGAATTTAGAAAAGATGCTGAACAAAAGAGATTGATATAGAAAAGATTACTTCCTCGTTGTTACAGGTTATTGACCATTTACAGTCGTATTCCCCTATCCCCTATCTCATCCTCTTCTTGCACTCATACTTACTATCAGTGGATAGTAAGAGAATTTACTGAGGCGTACGGACGGATATCTGAGAATTACTCATTCTAGGGTATGCTTCACCCTATCTCTAATGAGCTACTTAATGTGTTATACTCCTGAGCTTAAGTTTTACCCTCAGCTCTGATACCACGTTGTAAAGACCCAAAAACTCGGCCTTCAAAAATCGGCACCCGTACTTCACTTGTACTCAAAATGCTGTAGATTCAAACGCCGAATCTAGCTTCCCGGAGCTTATAACAACATTAAGTAAACAACACAGCGGAAGAAAAAGAATATATCAATATATATAACATTGATACAATGACAGATACAAAAATCTGTTACAATATGATACAACAGGATGATACAACAGATATCAATATACATCAGAGATATGATACAACAAATAGCAGCGGAAAGAAAACAGATAACGCCGGAAGTGGATAGAATGTCTCCAATAGAATGCTCCAATACATAGCTAGCGGAAAGCAAGGTCAGTCGTCCAAGGACTGACTAGCTCCAGATAATCTACTCAACCTGAATATCTGAAAACCCCAACTCTAGACTGCTCGTGTAGAAAATTATGAGCACCCAGAGTTTAGGAAAGGAACAATAAACTCCGAGTCAGTCGTGGGACTGGTGTGAGCAACAAAAACAGTTTATCTTTAAAACAACAATAATAAAATTGAATTTTGCAATGCTTTTGGAAAATGAAACTACCATAAGGCCTCCCGCACACACACACAATGCAAACGCAGAATCGGAGGAGATTTCTCCTTATGATAGTTAAAGATGCTTACTACGCAAAAACAATCATTGAATATTATTACTAGTGCATAGTGAAGAAAACATTTCGAAAGTATAATATTAATCTTAGCCAACATACGACCAGTATCGTATGCCTACTATAGCTACCATCTAAACAGTGGTGACCACCATAAGTAAATGGCAGGTTCTACAACTAAAACCGTACACGGTTCGTATTGGAAGATGGATTTCCAACAAATGGTCAGGCTAAGGAACTTCCTTTCCTCCTGTCGAATGGGATCGCCTCTGGCTGGACGTCCCGAGAGACAAACTGCTCTCTGCCAACACAAGGCCGGGTTACCCCTGTAACAGGTAACTCACGAATATGCCATCCCCCGGTCCTTTTGGACCTTTATCCGAGGCCTCGGTAACCAACATCACACATAATAAATAAAGTGTGTCCACATGAGTAAGTATCTGGGCTCCATACCATGATACCACCCTTTTCCATAAGGAAATGACATACCCTAAAGGGCGCGACCCTCATAACCTTGCCGCATATTCCTGTTTCGACCATTTCCAGGGAGTGAGGTCTGACGAAGTCTCGTCCACAAAGCTACGCTTTGTCACAAAGCCATGCTTTGGGTCAACAAATGATCAAAGTAATGATCACAAAGATAAATGATTGAACAAATGATCATATCACAAATGATCAAACAATGATCATCACATAGCAACACTCAGCATGCCACATTACCAAATTGGGAGTATATCGCTGATAAATTTCAACTACATAACCTCTGAGCTCGTACGTCTCAAAGAAGGGTGTTAAGCTAAGAGAATAAATTCTCCGCCACCAACAGAAATGTATTTGAAAGAAATCGGCTTTATATCTGAAAGTGTAATGTCAGACATGTAACCATACAAGTCTGTTCCGGGTTCGAACAAGAGAAAATAAATAAATAAATCTCTTCTCCTTGGATTATAATGGGTGATTTTAACACCATAATGCATGCATCTGATAAAAGAGGAGGTCTTCCAGTCCCCTTTAGCAAGTTAGATTTTATTAACAACTTCTTTCTTAGGATAGGCATTATTGAAGCTAATATTATAGGTAACAAATTCACTTGGAAGTCTGGTAAGTTTAGGAATATTCACTGTAAACTTGATAAGATATTAATTAATCAAAGATTTTTAAGTTTATTCCCACACTACAAATGTTTTACTCTTCCACAAGCTACAAGTGATCACACACCTTTACAAATTTTTCTCATAGACAATATTCAATATAAAAAGAATATTCCATTCAGATTTATGAATGGATTGGTGCTTGAAGATAATTATAAAGATATCATAAATAAAAGTTTATCATTCAAAATTAATAGATCTGCTCAGTACAAATTTTTTAAATTTCTACAGATTGCTAAGGGGCATATTAAAAGCTGGAATAATAGTAGAAACAAAAATGAGCTTAAACAATTAAGAGCAGACCGTGAGAAATTATAGAATGATCTTGGTAGTAATTGCTCAGAAAGTAATATTATAAACAGTTTTTTTAGGCCCAAAATAAGCTTAACACATCCATGCATGTTCATTCAGTTAATATTAGGCAAAAGGCCAAAGTTGACTGGCTAACTAATGGGGATGAAGCTAGTAAATTTTTCTATGCTAAAATGACCATTAGGAAAATTAGAAATGTTATAGGCAAACTTATTGATGCTAATGGAAATGTTTTAAAGAATCTATATGAAATTGAGGAGGAAGCCATTAATTATTTCACAGAGTTGTTTAACTCTGATGATTATTTGACTACCTTTTCTAATATTAATACTAAATACTTATTAAAAGAGAGTAGTCAGGACCTTCTTTTAGCTCCTGCAAATATTTTGGATATTAAAAATATTATTTTTAATGCCGATAATGATAAAAGCCGAGGACCAAATGGGTTTAGTGCTAAATTCTATAAAACTCATTGGGCTAATTTTAATAATAATATTTTAGAGGTTATTTCTGAATTTTTCAGGACTGGTAAGCTTTTAAAATCCTTCAATCACACTTTCATTACACTTATCCCAAAAATTAGCAATCCAATTGGATTGGAAGATTATAGACCTATTTCATGTTGTAATTTCATTTATAAAATCATATCTTCCATTTTATGCAATAGGATTAAAATGCTTTTAAAATTTTTAATTGTTGAAAATCAGTGTACCTTCATTCCAGGAAGGCTTATTACTGAAAACACTTTATTAGCACATGAGCAAATTAGAAATTTCAACAATAAAAATAAAAATGCCATGTGTATTAAAATTAACTTACACAAAGCCTTTGATAAAATTAATAGACACTTCATTATTCACATGATGATTCAAATGGGTTTCAATAAAAAAAATTATGATCTAATAAAAGAATGTATTGACAATGTAACATACTCTGTAATGATTAATGGCTCCCCAAGAGGATATATTCATAGCAACAGAGGAATTAGACAAGGAGATCCCCTCTCTCCTTATTTATTCACTATTGTTATGGAATATTTCTCCTTTTTAATAGATTCTGAACACAAAAGGGGTAATTTAAAAGCTATAAATAGAATAAAGCCTTCCATTACTCATCTTTTATATGCAGATGATTTGCTTTTGTTTATTAATGCAGATGCTAGAAGTGCTAATACTATTGTTAGCATCTTTAAAAAATTAGAAATCTTTGCTGGTTTAAAAGTTAATGAGTGCAAAAGAAAATTTTATTTCAGTAAAGGTTGCAAATGCAAAGAGGAAATTTTAAACATTCTTAAATTCAAAGAAGGTAGTTTTCCAATCAAATATTTAGGCTTGCCATTAAGTATAAATCAACTTAATGATAGGGATTTTTTAAGATTATATGACATTATTCAAAATAAATTTTGATGGGTGGTCTAGTAAAATATTATCTCTAGCTGGTAGGCTAGAACTCACACATATTGTCATCACTGCAATTGTAATGTATTGGGTTCAAGCTCATAATATTCCAGCAAAAGAAATTTGTAAAATTGAAAAAATGTGTGCTAACTTTATTTGGCAAGGTAAACAACACAAAATTGCTTGGGATAAAGTCTGCATGCCTAAAAGTGTAGGTGGTCTGGGACTTAGAAATATCAGAGACTTGAGGGAAGCAGCTAAATACAAGCTTTTTTGGAAATTTATTGATGGCAAATCTCTTTGGGCTAGATGGATGAGGGAAAAATACCTTAAAAATAATTTTTTTTGGACTGCTAAGGCTGAAATCCATCATTCATATACTTGGAAAAATATCCTTAACTGCAGGGAGAAAGGTAAAACTCTTTTAGAAAGGAAATTTAAAGATGGCAGTATGACTAGCTTATGGTTTGACCCTTGGATTTTTGGAAAATCTTTAATTGATTTACTTGGTTGGAACAACATGTATCTATTTGGAGGTGCTACTGAAAAGGTTCAAAACATCATTCACTATCAAGCATGGAATACAAAAATGCATCAAGTTGCTAATATTTACAGAACTGCTATTGACAATATCGCAATAGATCATAATCTTCAAAGGGATACTTGGATGTGGAAGCTTAACTCAAAAGAAAATTTCTATTTTAAAACAGTTTGGAAATTTATCAAGGGGGATGACACTGAAGTCAGCTGGCACAAAGTAATTTGGTGTAAATCAAATTGTCCCAAAATGTCTCATTGTTCCTATTTTGCCATTCTCAACAGGCTACCAACAAAGGAAAGATGTGCCAAATGGACTAAAAATGCAGATAACAGATGCCTGCTATGTAAAAATGATGTTAAAAATGCAGACCATCTTTTGATTGTATCTTTTCAGAACATGTTTGGTACATTGCTAAGAATACTTTAAGATTCAATCAACATCAATCCATTCAAAGCATAGGAGAAAGTATTCATTATATCCAGAGCAGATACAAACCCAAATCAAAAGGCTTTAAAATAGCATCTATTATGCTAACCACGGTTATATATCATATATGGAAAGAAAGAAATCAAAGACTTCATAAAAACATGGAGAGAAGCAGCAATCAACTTTGGAGTAGCATTTATTCAGACTTTCAAATTCTCAGCAGGAAAACAATCAAGCAGCATGAAAGCTACGAAGCTATTAAGCCTAATTTAAACAAACTTGACATATATGAAACTGGTGTTGAAGATTTCTTACTTAGGGGGAAATCCTCTTCAGATATTTCCCAAAGGAGACATAGATACTGTTAGAGTTATGCACACACTAATATTAAGAGCATAACTTCCCTTGGTCAGAAAAGCTACTCCCGGAGCAATCTCACTGGAGGCGGCCATTCCAGAGCTGCTAACAAAATTAACTTCTACAAGGGAAGTGTACACAATAATATTAGTAATAATATCAATCCTTACTGTATTATGAATAATGATGCTTACAGCTCGGATCCACTACCAAATTTATCAATATTAGGGACACATAATTAGAGGCAAATTACACTTTGTGTCCCTTTGAGGAAAATATAAATTTTGTCCCGAATGCTACCAATAATGGCATATTAAAATGCCCCTAATAAAATTGTGAATCACCCTCTAAGTAGGCCCATAGAATAAACCCTTTGCCCGCTAACTAATTATTTACGTTCTGAATCATACCCCTGTAAACCCCCCTCTTTCTCTCTAACCCTAACTTTGGACGAAGATCTTTTGTTGATTTTGATTTGAGAATTAATTCATCAACCGTGAGAGAATAAAGGGGGCCGCCATTGGTTCAGATCTGGCTATTCGGGTTGGTTATCTACAATCAAGGTTCGCAACTTTCACTGATTCCTATTTAATTCTTTTAGTTACCTATTTATATCGAATTCTAGATTAGGTTTTGTAAAATTGTCCTTGTTAGTGCTTTGAATGGAGAATTACAAATTGGTGTTTGCAATTTTTTTTTGTTAAATATTATTTCTTTCCTTGCTTAATTTTTTATTTTAAGTTTGATATCATTGTAAAACTAATCTTAGTCTCATTAAGATGTCAAATGCTATTTCACATATCTTAAGTGAAAATGCTAAAATTACAGTAGGGAAAGAATAAAAATATATACTGCTTTGCAGAAATATGAAGTATTACAGCAATTGTAAAAGTGTGAAATCCTATTTTAGAAATTAAAAAGGAACATAACTCGTTCATTTATAAATCAACAAGATGGAATAGAGTATAGACTTGAAAATGTCAAATTGCATTGAATTTTCATAGTGATTAGAGTGCTATGTTTGTTGTACTTTCAGATTCTCTAGAGGATTGGTAACAACCCGCATATTTATCGATTTTATATTTAAATATTTTACTCAAATATTTTATCGTTAGTCGGATGTTAGTCCGAAAAGCTACTTTTTGCATACGGTCAAGTTAGGACTCGAGACCACTTCCATTGAGTTCAAAATGACATCTGCGATCTTTTTTAGTGAAAACTTCAATATGTTTGGAGTAAGTGGGAATTTCGTCACTTTTTTCCGCCTTTGACTTTGGTTTGGACTGCACCTTCTTTAGTTCAGCCCAACCCTCTTCCTCACTTTATCAAACACTTCAAGCTTTGTCAAAAATGGTGGTGGGAAAGGGAAATTAAAAATCCAAACTCAAATTCAATTGCAAATCCAACATTCAACTCCAAATTCAAGAAGAAGATAGTGGATTCAAGCTTTGGATTGCTTCTCCTTGCTTTCAAGCTTCATCATCATCTATTTTAGTGAAAAAGTGAGATTTTTAATCTCACATCTTGCCTATAATTGTCATTGGGTTGTTGGGAATGATTCCCCATCACTTTAGCATGCATATTTGCTTTTGGTTTGGATTGGATTGGTGAAAAACCCAACTTTTAGTGTTTTGGCAAAATCCTGGAGTTAGGTCGTTCGGCATTGGAGAGGCCAGGCCTGCAAATCTTCGCTCTGAACTTAGGTCGCTCACGTGCTTAGATCGTTCTGGCTTAGGTCGCATGGAAATAGGTCGTAGGCCGATAGCCCCTAGGTCGCTCGTTCCTGCTCCAGCACTAGGTCGAAGCAGCTTTAGGTCGTTTCCGACCTTACATCACTCAGAGGTACTAGGTCGCGGCTGCGCTAGCTCGTAGGTCGCTCGCGTGGCAAAGCTCTAGGTCGCTCGACCCTGCTAAGTCTTTAGGTCGCGTACCCCTTTAGGATGTTAAGTCGCTCGGCTTCGATAAGTCGTAGGTCGCTCGCGAGTTAAGCGTTAGGTCGTTCGACCTGTTTACCTTTTAGGTCGCTTAGCTCTATACCTTTTAGGTCGTAAGACCTTATCCCTTAGGTCGCTCGTCTCTGTGTCTAGATAGGTCGCGTACCCAATTAGGTCGCGTACTTCGCCAGGTCGCGAACCCCCTTTTAGGTCGCGTATTCCTTTAGGTCGTATGATCTTGTTTATGTTAGGTCGCCTGGCCCCCAACTTTAGGTCGTTAGACCTACTTCTGTTAGTTGCTCGACCACAACCCCCTAAGTCGTAGGTCGTCTCCGACCTTACCCTTAGGTCGCTCAACCTGTAGGTCGTTCCAATCGCTCTTTAAGCTTGGTCTTGTTAGGTCGCTTGGATATTTCTACTTGATGGTTTTGGAGCTGATTTCCTTGGATTTTATTCACGTCTTCGAATGTGAAATTTTGTGATACGATTTGTTTCAACAATCGATTTGTGACTTGTCACTTTAAAAATGTGAAGACTTCAATACTAGTAGTGAATATCAAAACTCTTTCATCAAAGCAATTTCAACACTGTTTTAACTTCAAAGCTCTTTTCCTCAAACTGTTTTCCAATCTACTAGTATATACAAGCCTTTACTTCACTCGGATGAGAAATCGAATTAAACGACTTAGTAAAACGAGTGGTCTGAAACGCTTGCGTTCACTTCGTCGGTTAGCTCTTGGACTTGTTCGATTGAACCCTTTTTGTGACAATTTTCTAGTGAAGATTTACAGCTTGTTCGTAAATATTTAAGTTTAGCAAGTGGTTATGGGACATGAAGCTAAACTCTTATATCTACTAGCTTGGTGTGATTGACACTTATTGATGATCATGACGATCATTTTTGTGATTTAGACTAGCGATTGAGCGATCTCTCTTTGTCAACGAGGGAGACTAGACCCCGCTTTTGTGATGTTTCGCCATCACATATATGGGGTAGCACCCCATGGTCTTTGGGCCATTTCTGTGTGGAAATTTAATGGATAGCTTCCATGAGATAGCTTCTCGTTTATGTGTTTCACGCGTTGGTGAGTTTGCATACTCCCGTTCATGTGTTAGGCCTCCCCCTTTTTATGTGTTTTTCTGGATTTCTGGTGATGATTTCTGGAATTTGTGCTTCACCAATTTTCATGACTTTCATTGATATGATATCAGTTTTTGTGCATTGGTGAATTCATGTGTTATTGACTTGTTATGAGTACAAGTTTAGGGTATGATACTCTATTTTATCTTTGAAAAGATTCTTGTGGTATTGATTGATCTTTTGTTGATTATCATTTACATACTTATAGTAGTATGCCATTATGGATGTTACATGTGCATGCCATATTATTTATCCTATACCTTATCATCTGATATTTATAGCTAGACTGATCCATTTATTATTTTCTTATAAATAATACTCGGGTCAGACCGAGATGTTACAGGTGCTTCTGGTTGACTTCTCTTCAGGATTACTCTGACTTTTGGCTAACTACTTAGATTAGTAGTTTTTGATTGTACACATTTGAGATATAAACTCATTGATGTATTCTTTTGTATAGCGCATGTTGCTATTCCTTTTGTATTATTGTGGATCTGTCTGACCACTACTCTGATGTACACTTTCATGTGTTATATAAATATTCATATCTTTTTCCGCCTTTGTGATATGGATGTCTGTGATTGATTTATGTTATGATTACTTCTATGTTTGTTTCCGAAGAATATATATAGCCACCGTGTGATAGCTTTGAGTTTGTATCGGTATGTCGGATTTCCTCCTTAAAAGATATGCATTCTATTCTATCTGACATATCGGTGCTCGCACAAAGAAGTTACATGGATGGTTGCTCCTCCACAGCCTTATTCTCCGTGCTAATTGACAGCACTACCTCGTAGTGTTCTTGGTTAGCGTGGGTATAGAGGTGGGGCGTCACAGCTTGGTATCAGAGCCAAACTTCGGAACAATGTAGAATAACTTAACAAGGATCATCGTCCTAAGTCCAACTTAGGAGTCGTGCCTTAGGATTTAAGTCGAGTCTTCGAACCGACTCATCATATTCCCTTTTATGTATCCTTGTTTTATCTATCAAGATTTGCTTGATATTTATTTTGAGAATAACTTTTCTTCTTTTTCTCTTCCTTAAGGAAGAGAATGTCTAGATCAGGTCGTCCCAGAGCTGGACCATCTACTGTTACTCCCCAGGATGGAGTTTTTATGACTGCTCAACAGCTTCTTGATTTAGTAAAGAATGCTCAGGCAGCTGGTTCTAATCAGGAACCTACTCATCCTAAGTCTGGATTTGCACGCGTGTGCAACGATTATACCAACTTGGGTGGGAAACCATTCAAAGGTTCTGAAACTATTATCGAGGTCTAGGCTTGGTTAAGAACATGCGATCGAATCTTTTCCCGCATGAATCTTGTCAATCTTCACCATGTTCAGGTGGCCTACAGTATGCTCCAAGAAAGAGCACTGGATTGGTACGAACTTCTCATTTCTGAAATTAATGAAGCTGATCCCACCTGGGAGCAATTCCGGGAACGCTTCGAATTAAAGTTTGTACCAGAAGCAGAGAAGGTGACATTGGCTCGTCGTTTTATAGACCTTGTTCAAGGTGAATCCTCTGTGATAGATTATGTCGCATCCTTCGAGTCACTGTCTAAATATGGGGTTGAAAACATCAACACCCCATTGAAGAAGAACCAAAGATTCGTCTATGGCTTAAACAAGAATCTCAAGAAGCCATTACTTCTAAAGTTAGAAGTTCCTTTCGACCAACTTATTGATATCGCTCTTCGTCTTGAAGAGGCCGATAAGGACAGTGATGTTGAAGTGGTGGCTTTCAAACCAAACTTCAACAACAAGAAGAGGCCAAACAAATTCAAAGGTCTGTATCCCAACAAAAAGGGTAAGCAAGCAACCCCTGCTGCAAAGGCATTTTCCCCCAGTGATAAGAAGTGTTTCAACTGTGGTGCTAAGGGCCATTTTTCGAACAAGTGTTCAAAGCCCCGCTCTTGTCGCTATTGTAAAAGTCCAGACCATTTTATGCACCAATGCCCTAAGCTTCAAGATAAGGAGGGAAATTTAAACGTTGCTCAAGCCCATGGCAACACATCTCGCGGTCAAGGTATGTCTCATTCTGTCCTTGATGGCATTATTATATTTCATGATCAACCTATTAGAGTTCTCTTTGATACGGGTGCATCCCATTCTTTTATATCAAAGGAACTTGTCGATACTTTTTCTTTAAGTGTTGTTGCTTTAATGACTTCATTAAGAATTGCGAATCCGGTTGGTGGATCCGCAACTCTTAGTTTACTTTGTAAAGACGTGGAGATTATTTTGTGTGATTTATCTTTCCTAGCCGATTTGCATGTCATGCGTTACTTAGGCTTTGGAATGATTTTGGGTATGGATTGGCTTACTCGTTATGAAACTCATATCCTATGTCCTGAGCGGACTATTTATCTCCGTCATCCACAATCTGTTAATCATATTTCTATTGTTCTTAAAGATTCGGATTCCGCTTTGGTTGCATCTTTATATTCCTTAAATCCTCATGATGATGATAATGATGACGCGGAGGATGTCATTTCTCTTATTCGCGTCGTTCGTGAATTTTCCGACATCTTTGAGCCCGTTTTAGGACTACCACCTAAGCGAGCAATTGAGTTCAAAATTAATCTTATACCTGGAGCTCAACCTATTACCCGTCCTCTTTATCGCATGTCTAATAAGGAGAATGAAGATATGCGCAAACAATTATCCGACGAAGCAACTTATTCGCTCTAGTTCCTCGCCTTGGGGAGCTTCAGCTATTTTCGTAAGTAAGTCCGATGGTACACTTAGGCTTTATGTCGACTACCGCAAGCTTAATGATCTTACTATTAAGAATAAATATCCTTTACCTCGGATTGATGATCTGTTTGATCAACTTAGTGGTGCTAGAGTCTTTTCACAATTGGACTTGGCTACCGGTTTTCATCAGCTTCGTATTGCAGAGGATAGTATTCCTTTGACTTCGTTCCGTACACGTTATGGATCTTATGAATGGCTAGTTATGCCATTTGGTTTAATGAATGCTCCGGCTTATTTCGTTGACCTTATGAATCGAGTTTTCAAAGATTTCCTCGATCGGTTTGTTCTCATCTTTATTGATGATATCCTTGTGTATTCTAAAACCGAAGAGTAACATGAAAAGCATCTTCGGATTGTATTGGAAACTCTTAGGAGCAATCAATTAAAGGCAAAATTTTCTAAATGCCACTTTTGGCAATCTAGTGTGAAGTTCCTCGGTCATATTATTTCCAAATCCGAAATATCAGTGGATCCTTCAAAGATTGAAGCGATTCAAAATTGGAAGAGACCGGAAAGCGTGACTGAAATCCGTAGCTTTCTCGGATTGGCAGGTTATTACCGCCGTTTTATAAAAGACTTTTCTAAGGTTGTCGTGCCTCTTACTGGCTTAACGAAGAAAGGTGTTAAATACATTTGGTCGGACAAATGTGAAACTTCTTTTCAGAAATTAAATAACTCCTTTCTAATGCTCCCATTCTTGTTATTCCCGAAGGGAACCAAGATTTTGTTGTTTATACCGATGCTAGTCGTGTTGGTTTGGGTGTCGTTCTTATGCAAAAAGAACGTGTTATTGCTTATGCTTCTAGGCAATTGAAGCCGGCTGAGACTAGATATGCCACACATGATTTAGAACTCGTGGCTATCGTTTTCGCCCTTCGAATTTGGCGACATTATCTTTTGGGAGAAAAAATTGTACTTTATACTGATCATAAGTCTTTGAAATATTTATTCTCTCAAAAGGAACTTAATTTGGGTCAACGGCGTTGGCTCGAGTTCCTTGCCTCTTATGATCTTGATATCCTTTATACTCCCGAAAAGGGAAATCGAGTTGCCGATGCACTTAGTCGCAAGCAACAAGCGGTTGTTTCGATGATGATTTCCGAATGGAGAGATCTCGAGGTTTTATCCACTTGTGAAATTCGAGATCGTGTTTCCGATTTATGTTCATCTCTTGTTTTATATAGCCTTGAGGCTCGTCCTTCTCTTTTAGACCGCATTCTTGAAGCTCAACAGCTAGATCCCGAATTGGCTCTTCTTAGCCAGAATATTAGGGATAAAACCAATATTGAAGGTTTGAAAGACTTTGATATCGATTTACGTGGCGGCATTCGAAAATTTGGTAGACTTATCGTACCAAATATTGGAGATCTTCGTAAAGATATTTTAAAAGATTCTCATCGTTCCAAATTTTCCATTCATCCTAGTAGCAGTAAAATGTACGTAGATATGAAGCGACTTTATTACTGGGAGGGAATGAAATCTGATATCGCTAACTTTGTTAAGTGTTACATGACTTGCCAACTTGTCAAGGTCGAACATCAAAGGCCCGGTGGGTTATTGCAACCATTGGAAATTCCAGTTTGGAAGTGGGATCAAATTTCCATAGATTTTATAGATGGCCTTCCCCGTTCTCGTTCGGGTCATAATAGCTTATGGGTGATTGTTGATAGACTTACTAAATCTGCCCATTTTATTCCCGTTCGGTCAAACCGAACCGTTCCTCTTCTGGCCAAACTTTTTATCAAAGAAATTGTTAAACTTCATGGAGTTCCCTCTTCCATTGTTAGTGATCGTGATCCCTTGTTTACTAGTGGATTTTGGAAGAGTCTTCAAAAAGCTTTGGGAACGAAGCTTAATTTTAGCACCGCTTATCACCCCCAGTCCGATGGACAAACTGAGCGTGTGAATCAAACTCTTGAAGATCTTCTTCGTGCTTGTGTTCTTGACTTTGGTGGAAGTTGGGAAGATCATATTTTACTTGTTGAATTTTCCTATAATAACAGCTTCCAATCTAGTATTGGTATGGCTCCTTTCGAGGCACTCTACGGAAGGCCATGCCGATCTCCTTCTTGTTGGCTTGAGGCCGGTGAGAAGCTGGTTTTAGGACCAGATTTTATTCGTGATTCCACAGAAAAGATTGAACTTATTCGACATAGGATGAAAGAAGCTCAGAGTAGACAAAAATCCTATGCCGATAATCGAAGAAGGAAATTAGAATTTCCTGTTGGTGATCTCGTATTTATCCGTGTTTCACCTATGAAGGGTGTTGTACGTTTCAATCGATCGGGAAAGTTAGCGCCTCGATACATTGGGCCATTTCCTATCACTGAACGTATTGGCTCTATGGCTTATCGCCTTTCATTACCGGCTCAGTTTTCTGCCATGCATGACGTGTTTCACGTTTCTCAATTACGGAAGTGCCTTCGGGATTCCGATTCTATTCTTGAGCCTGGTGTTGTGGAAGAGATTGAAGTTTCACCTAATTTAACTTATGATCAGCATCTTGTTCGAATTATTACTTCGTAGGTTAAACGACTTAGAAATAAAGATGTTCCGCTTGTTAAAGTTCAATGGTCCTCAAATCCTAAGGATTGCTCTTGGGAAACTAGAGAATTCATCGAGCAAACACATCCGGACTTACTTTCTCATGTTCTTTGAGGTAAACTTCTTATTTCAAATCTCTTTTATGTTAATATGCTTTTATGGTTGTTACTTTTTATTTCCATCTTATATTGTGAGGACGTAATTTCTTTAAGGAGGGGAGTCTGTAACAACCCGCATATTTATCGATTTTATATTTAAATATTTTACTCAAATATTTTATCGTTAGTCGGATGTTAGTCTGAAAAGCTACTTTTTGCATACGGTCAAGTTAGGACTCGAGACCACTTCCATTGAGTTCAAAATGACGTCTGCGATCTTTTTGAGTGTAAACTTCGATATGTTTGGAGTAAGTGGGAATTTCGTCACTTTTTCCCGCCTTTGACTTTGGTTTGGACTGCACCTTCTTTAGTTCAGCCCAACCCTCTTCCTCACTTTATCAAACACTTCAAGCTTTGTCAAAAATGGTGGTGGGAAAGGGAAATTAAAACTCCAAACTCAAATTCAATTGCAAATCCAACATTCAACTCCAAATTCAAGAAGAAGATAGTGGATTCAAGCTTTGGATTGCTTCTCCTTGCTTTCAAGCTTCATCATCATCCATTTTAGTGAAAAAATGAGATTTTTAATCTCACATCTTGCCTATAATTGTCATTGGGTTGTTGGGAATGATTCCCCATCACTTTAGCATGCATATTTGCTTTTGGTTTGGATTGGATTGGTGAAAAACCCAACTTTTAGTGTTTTGGCAAAATCCTGGAGTTAGGTCGTTCGGCATTGGAGAGGCCAGGCCTGCAAATCTTCGCTCTGAACTTAGGTCGCTCGCGTGCTTAGGTCGTTCTGGCTTAGGTCGCATGGAAATAGGTCGTAGGCCGATAGCCCCTAGGTCGCTCGTTCCTGCTCCAGCACTAGTTCGAAGCAGCTTTAGGTCGTTAGGTCGTTTCCGACCTTACATCACTCGGAGGTACTAGGTCGCGGCTGCGCTAGCTCGTAGGTCGCTCGCGTGGCAAAGCTCTAGGTCGCTCGACCCTGCTAAGTCTTTAGGTCGCGTACCCCTTTAGGATGTTAAGTCGCTCGGCTTCGATAAGTCGTAGGTCGCTCGCGAGTTAAGCGTTAGGTCGTTCGACCTGCTTACCTTTTAGGTCGCTTAGCTCTATACCTTTTAGGTCGTAAGACCTTATCCCTTAGGTCGCTCGTCTCTGTGTCTAGATAGGTCGCGTACCCAGTTAGGTCGCGTACTTCGCTAGGTCGTGAACCCCCTTTTAGGTCGTGTATTCCTTTAGGTCGTATGATCTTGTTTATGTTAGGTCATCTGGCCCCCATCTTTAGGTCGTTAGACCTACTTCTGTTAGGTCGCTCGACCACAACCCCCTAAGTCATAGGTCGTCTCCGACCTTACCCTTAGGTCGCTCAACCTATAGGTCGTTCCAATCGCTCTTTAAGCTTGGTCTTGTTAGGTCGCTTGGATATTTCTACTTGATGGTTTTGGAGCTGATTTCCTTGGATTTTATTCACGTCTTCGAATGTGAAATTTTGTGATACGATTTGTTTCAACAATCGATTTGTGACTTGTCACTTTAAAAATGTGAAGACTTCAATACTAGTAGTGAATATCAAAACTCTTTCATCAAATCAATTTCAACACTGTTTTAACTTCAAAGCTCTTTTCCTCAAACTATTTTCCAATCTACTAGTATATACAAGCCTTTACTTCACTCGGATGAGAAATCGAATTAAACGACTTAGTAAAACGAGTGGTATGAAACGCTTGCGTTCACTTCGTCGGTTAGCTCTTGGACTTGTTCGATTGAACCCTTTTTGTGATAATTTTCTAGTGAAGATTTACAGCTTGTTCGTAAATATTTAAGTTTAGCAAGTGGTTATGGGACATGAAGCTAAACTCTTATATTTACTAGCTTGGTGTGATTGACACTTATTGATGATCATGATGATCATTTTTGTGATTTAGACTAGCGATTGAGCGATCTCTCTTTGTCTGTGAGGGAGACTAGACCCCGCTTTTGTGATGTTTCGCCATCACATATATGGGGTAGCACCCCATGGTCTTCGGGCCATTTCTGTGTGGAAATTTAATGGATAGCTTCCATGAGATAGCTTCTCGTTTATGTGTTTCACGCGTTGGTGAGTTTGCATACTCCCGTTCATGTGTTAGGCCTCCCCCTTTTTATGTGTTTTTCTGGATTTCTGGTGATGATTTCTGGAATTTGTGCTTCACCAATTTTCATGACTTTCATTGATATGATATCATTTTTTGTGCATTGGTGAATTCATGTGTTATTGACTTGTTATGAGTACAAGTTTAGGGTATGATACTCTATTTTATCTTTGAAAAGATTCTTGTGATATTGATTGATCTTTTGTTGATTATCATTTACATACTTATAGTAGTATGCCGTTATGGATGTTACATGTGCATGCCATATTATTTATCCTATACCTTATCATCTGATATTTATAGCTAGACTGATCCGTTTATTATTTTCTTATAAATAATACTCGGGTCAGACCGAGATGTTACAGGTGCTTCTGCTTGACTTCTCTTCAAGATTACTCTGACTTTTGGTTAACTACTTAGATTAGTAGTTTTTGATTGTACACATTTGAGATATAGACTCATTGATGTATTCTTTTGTATAGCGCATGTTGCTATTCCTTTTGTATTATTGTGGATCTGTCTGACCACTACTCTGATGTACACTTTCATGTGTTATATAAATATTCATATCTTTTTCCGCCTTTGTGATATGGATGTCTATGACTGATTTATGTTATGATTACTTCTATGTTTGTTTCCGAAGAATATATATAGCCACCGTGTGATAGCTTTGAGTTTGTATCGGTATGTCGGATTTCCTCCTTAAAAGATATGCATTCTATTCTATCTGACATATCGGTGCTCGCACAAAGAAGTTACATGGATGGTCGCTCCTCCACAGCCTTATTCTCCATGCTAATTGACAGCACTATCTCGTAGTGTTCTTGGTTAGCGTGGGTATAGAGGTGGGGCGTCACAGACTGCATGGAAAAAAAATTATTGTGGTTTTACAGGTTCAGAAGGAAGTTGGAAACTGTAGATGCCATTTTGGAAGGGTTCCCCTATTATTTTTGGTTTTGTATTTGCCTTTGTTGTTTTTACCTTTTGCATCTGCCATTATCACATTAATGTTTCCCATGGATAAATAATAGTAATAATAATATGAGCTTCCTTATCACACAAATTTATAAGAAATAACAAATAACCTAACCTTTATTTGCAAGTCTGGACATGGAATTCTTAGTTACATGATCTAAGGATTCAATTCTTTTACATGTAAACATATTTTCAAACACAAGAACTTAATAGTATATTGAATAAGTTGAATAATGGATGAGCTTCCTTATTGAATTAAATTAAAAGTAAGAATAAGTTAATTATTAATATTGATGCTTTTCCATGCAATTTTCATAATGCAAGATTGAACGTCTCCTCCTTAATATTTTAACGGAATAGTTTATATATTTATCCATGCTTTGTCAAAAGTGTAGTTAGCATGACTACTTCGATGTAAACCTAGTTTGAAAGTGTGAAATTTTACTTATCGTGATCTAAGGTTTTGGATATAAGATGGAGAATGAATTTTATTGATAGAAGTAAATTAGTTTTGTATGAGAAAGATGGTGATTAGATCCAATTAACTTCTAGCCATTGTTAGTGTTGTGTATGAACTCTAACTTACCATGTAATTTTGGACCATTGCATGTTGATTATTGCAACCTTGCTAAATATGTACAGAATACAAAAAGTTAATCTTAAGTGCTTTCTATTTTATTATGACTTTAATTAGACTTTTTCTCTCTCCTCTACATTTAGGTTATTTAGTCAATTTTAAACCAATGTATACAAAATACCATGCATATATTCAGTGGCGTAGTCAGGATTGGAAGCTGGCGAAGGCACAATTAAAAAAGGCAGGGGTTCGAAGATGGCAGTCGACGAATTTTTTTTTTAACTATCACTTGAATAGTTATATGTCTGTGTGTTTTGATCTAATGTGAATTTCGCATATGTTATGTTATAAAATAAATATAGATGATCTACCAATGCAAATATAAGTGCAAATTACATGTCAATCACTAAAGCAGCCTAAGTCTCTGTTTATGATTCCAGTTTCTGTCGTTTAGATTGAACCTAAGTTAGGTAAATAGATGTATTGATAGATAAACATGGAATTCATCCTGAGTTGCATGAAGTAATGGATAAACAGAGAAGGACTCCAAAACATTGCTTTTATGTCCGTTTCCATTCAAGCATTTCATCAGATAACTTACCTCCAATAGCACAAGCTTTTGCTTTGAAAAATACTGCAGAAAGTTTTGCATGGAAACCGCTTTTTTCTCTCTCCAGATACTGGGGTAGGCACGTGCCTACCCCATATGCAAGGGGGCTCCGCCCCTGCATATATTGTCCAGTTGGTTGAATTAATATCAAAGTGTTTTGGCGATGCCTATCTAAATTTGGTTTTACATACTTTATTATAGTACAATTTCCTATGGGTGCTGTTTGTTTAGTGTATTTTTAGTGGAGTTGGATAATGATCCGGTTGTTGTAAATGATGAAGAAAGGGATACAGTCCAAAAAATAATCAACAATGCCAAAATAAGTGGATGTTTCCTCATCCTTGTCCGTGATATTGAGGTCATGAAACTGCAATCTCATGAAGACATATAAAAGGTACTTTCTTTTTATCTATCTTTCAAATACTCCATGTCTCTATGATGTGCTATTCAGATAAATTAGCATAAAGTTTAGCTCATATTTAGCAATAACTGATTATAATAGTATCTGCAAGCATTTTTTCTTTTTTCAAAGTAACAATGTAGTGTTATTGTACAACCGGTTAGGTTTAGATGAAGCTAGTGGAGAAAGCTGATGATAGTAAGAAGAACCTTCCTTAATTGTCATCTAATACAAGTGGTGTTGCTGCTACTGTAGAAAGGATGGAAGACCATAAACAAAGCAAAAGCACATAATCTTGTAAGATGAAGTGAAAAATAATATATAAACATAATAGAATGCATCTTTGTATTTTTACAATTGTACAATGCGACGTAGAAAGGGTGCCACCGGCTGAACCATTTTATTATAATTTAAGCAAAATTGGCCTATCTTTTATAATGTCCCATTTTGGTGTTAGTTCTATGAGAGTGTTGCCTGGTTCTTGATAGCTTGAAATAATGTAATCTTAGATCAATACTAGTCAGCAACATGATATCTCTATGAATTACTGAATAAGTTTACACTGGTTTCTAGAATTATGTGTAGACGAGTTAGATATTTAAAAATAACCAGTAAGACAGAATACAACAAGTTAATCTTAAGTGTTTTCTATTTTAGCATGACTTTAATTAGATTTTTTTGTCTCTCTCCTCTACATTTAGGTTACTTAGTCCGATAATTTAACCCAATGCTATAATACACAATATCATGCATATATAGTCCAGTTGGTTGAATTTAATATCAAAGTGTTCTAGCAATGCCTATCTAAATTTGGTTTTATATACTATATTATGGTATAATTTCCTATGGATGTTGTTTGTTTCGTGCATTTTTATTTGAGTTGGATAATGACCCTTCTGGTTGCAGACGATGAAGAAAGGGATACACTTCAAAAAATAATCAACAATGCCAAATTAAGTGGATGTTTCCTCACCCTTGTTCGTGATCATGAAACTGCAATCTCACATAGACATATAAAAGGTACTTTCTTTTTGTCTATCATTCAAATACCTGATGTCTCTATGATGTGCTTTTCAGATAAATTAGCATAAAGTTTTGCTCATATTATTTTAGAACTCTACATATTCAAAAGGTATGTGAGGCTGTTTATTGGATACACCTTTTTGACATCGCTATATGTTATGGACATATCTTTGAACCTATAGTTTTTATGTTATTTATTAAATTATACTATAAAGAGACGTAATTACTCAGTTAACTAAACTCTTAACAAGTGAAATTATTTTGTTTCTCCCTATAATAGCATCATCTCCCTTCATCTACTTGTCAATGTATTAGCCCTTCAAAGACATTTGATTTTCTATCTGATTGTTATTATTGTTTTAATAATAGATTATTCTTTTGTCCCTTTTTAATTACGGACTACCATATTGGAAAGTGTTTGTACAATATTGATATACATGTTGTTTCAAATATTGAATTGTTAACCGTGACATTAAAATTATTGTGATCATGTGAGTTAAACCTAGCATGTTTCAGATTTTATTTAATCAACTCAATTTCAAGCAATATGTTTTTATTACAGATGAAGTAATATCATTGTTGCATATAGACGGCATACATGACAGCTCACACTTTGAAAAGGAAGTTACTTTATATGCTTAGTATATATTATAAGCCATAAAGTACACAATTTTTGAAATTCTCCATGGCAGAAATGATAATTATGTTTCGAAAATAATACCCGTAAATATAAAAAATACAGTAATACCTTATTTAAGTTAATAATTCACTTAATATTATTTATTTTGATTAAGATATGCTTACCTTTACTTACTTTATCCTATAAAATGCACTCTTATTAATATGCAACCCAACATAGTGTGATTTTCTTTTTGTTGCATGTATTTGCTTGTTTCTTCATACATGGAAGTAAATTATTCTAACCATTTTTTGTCTTGTCTGCGCGCATGAGAAATTTACCTTTTATTTTCTAGTTGGTCATTTATAAGACAATGGACTATTCCGACCAAATATTTAAACGACTTAATTCACTCGGCTTTTGGAAGTTGTTTTTGTAGCTCAAAATTTCCTAACTGTCCATGCAACTTTTAATTTAGTTCAAATGTTTTAGGCCTCATTTGGTTTGCCCTTTTTAATTTCCGGTTTTTGTCCGACCAAAAATGCACATGGCTCATGTATTTATGAAAGGTGATGCTACATGCATCCAGCTTGAAAAATGAAGTTAATATATAGAATAGAAAATAAATATATTTTGTTTTCTGTGTTTCGGTAAATAATAAGAGCATGAAAACAATTCATCCCTCCATTGTCATAATGACATAGAATTGTAAATATCCTCCTCCACTCTCCTCTTGTTTTGCAATGCAGGTTGAAAATTCTAAACACACAACTTAAAATGACATCAAACGGGCCTTTAGTATTTTTAGCTGCTTCCACATAAAGTGTCATCGTGGATAATTTTGCTGGTACGCACTAATGGATGTTACACTTTTACATTATATATATTCATTTGTTCACTACATGCAATCCTGCATAAGTTTATAGATCATCATTATTTCCACTCTTTGCTTTTGTATATTATTAAAAATGGTACTTATTTTTGCATTTTAGGACGTATTCAGGGCTAAGTTGTGGTCGGATAAAAGTTGGCAAAGATTTGATGTATTGTCTATGAATGTAACCCTAAGCTTTGTTGAATTGCATAAACTTTGCTTTTTGATTAACTTATTACTGATAAAAAATTGTTAGCAATTATACTCTTAGTTTCATGATGCAACTAATTTCTTTGTGAGAAGAACAACAAAATGATTCCATAATGCTTATGTACAAACACCCAGTAAATATGTGCAAATACCCTGTAATAACTTAGGAATACGTGTTTCGCTATTTCTTTTAACATTTTTTTGGATGAAAATTTTCCCATTAATATATAGTTCTTTAAACATAAGCTAAGATGCACTCATTGTAGTAAGAGTGAATCAATTTTTAGTTGGTATAGAACACCTATATTCAATCCAGCTGAACATAAGTCATTCCTCATTTCCATTTTAATTGGCATATATGACCATTTATCAAATAAGCAGATCATAACATTTTCTTATTACAAAACCCACTTTGTATCCACCTGATGAGAACGTTAGATACCAACTCATTATCTTACTATAATTTCCCTTCTTTTTTAGGTTAATAGATTCTGTGAATTGAGTGTAGGACAATTTGAGGGTGAATTAAGAGCATGTTACTGTAATAGAGATTCTATTGATGTTGTTCGTGCAAGTTATCAAGGTCTATTTTTTAATGTTATGCATTTTTTGTATGATTTTTGGATATATCAAAACAAATTAACTTAGTTGTAATTGATATGTTTAGAGGAGAGTATTCTTTGTAACATTTTCCTTTGTAGTCTTTGTTGAAGATGTTTGTTAGATTTGTAACTTTGTACCAAATGTTCGTTGACTACAACTTGTGTCTTGCAAATGTTATTCTTAATTTCCATTTCAGCATAAATACTCAAATGAATGACAATATTTAAAGTGCATAGTTGGCTTCTTTATTTCTATATACAATATAATATTCTGGTATGAACTCTCTAAATGAATGGCAACAGTAATAATAAATTCTAGATGTAATAGCGGCGTTCATGTGTGCCTGCAGCATATATTAGTTAATAAATATAGTTAATAACAGAGGCGTTTATGAGTGCTTCAATTAATTGTTGAGTTTTTAGTCTTACGTGGAAAACTGAACAATAGGGGCAATTTAAGTGTTTTATTTGCCTCGCTTTGTTATTAGGGACTCCATTTTCAGAGGCATTTCTAAATCTGCCTCCCTTTTGTTTAAGGACAAATTAATATAATTTTGTGCCCTTATTTAGATTAATAAAGGCAATTTTATTTGCCTTTGATATCTCTAATTTTGGTAGTGCTACCGCACGTCCAGCAGCGTTCCCAAGGAGATTGTGTTGCTGTCCAAGGAAGATTATATCAATTTTAATATCAGTGACAATAAAAGGGAGAGCATTTTTTACAAAAGTTTGTTAAACAACAAAGTTTATCACGTATCTTGATGGAGCACGGGAGAAAGCAGTAAGACTTCAGAAAATTCCACTCAAACTGGTCACAATCCTTCTAATCGCCGCTATTCAACAGAAGATCTGGAGAATAGCAACGATATCTGGAAGGGCATAGCATCTAACTTTACCAATCGTCACTATTATGAAGAAGAAAGAACGGATCTGGAGAAAAGCAACAAGTTTTGGGAGAGGGAGAGACATAACTTCGTCAACTTCCAACATTCCAGTGAAAAGATTCGAAATTGGATAGACAAAGATGATAATAGTGAGAGGGAGAGGTTTTGAAAGCCTCCGTGAGGTGTAGTTTGAGAGATGGTGGCTGGTATGGCTGAAGTCGGTCGCAATTTTTAATTTTTTTTTCTCCTCTTATTAGAAGAGTTTTGTTGCAGCTAGGGTTTGCGATATCTTAGATGGGTGTATCGGGTGATTTTGTGTATATGTACCGAAGCTTTGATTTAAGCAGGCCTTGGGCCTATTTATCTTTTCAAAAAAAAAATTATATATTTGATATCACATCTATGGTGGCTCATGTACACACGTTTCGTGTTATATGGTAATGCAAAATACACTAGTGTATACTGATTAAAAGAATTATGTAATGTATTGAAATGTTTATATCTTTCGTAACACGAGCATTATTTATTTTTCAATAACACAACATTGGTAGATAATTAAATTCTTTATGTCACGTTTTCAAACAATTATTCTCTTGGTGACAAATTTTAATGGTTATTTGAACTAGTATAAAATTTAACGTCTATATCTACAATTCATTTTGAAATGAATTTATCTTTAAAAAAATTGTACCTACAATGTGAACATCATTAGAGATTGGTAGCCACGTCTTTTGCTTCAATAGATATTTTATCTACATAGTGAATCACACTTGTTTATTGATCTATAATAATTTATTTGCAGGTAATCTGAAAGTAAGAGGTTAGTATAATTTTTGAAATAAAATATGGAAGGAACATGAAATATGCATATTACTCCACTGATAACTCATTCCATTATTCAATAGTGTTTGTGTTACGTTTTGTTGAATTCATGATGATTAAGGAATGCTAACATTCCATATTTGATACTACACATTCATAAGAATAGAAACACATGCTCTAGCTTTTAGAGAAATGGATAAATAATTATTTTTAAATACACAATATTATATGGTAGTATATTTGGTACCACACGTTTCTGATGACTCATATCCAGATGTGTTTCATGTTATATGGTCATACAAGATACATTAGGCTATGCTAATTAAAATTAAGACGGCGTATCATATTTCACATCTTACAATACTTGAGTATATTTTTTCTACAAAAGATACATTGTTTTTTTTGGATAATAATTGATAAAATCTTTTTGTCACAATTTTCAAATATTATCCTCGTAAACAAATTCAAATGGTTAACAATCATTTTTTCCTAACTCGTTTTTATCAAAAATATTTTACATGCAAACAAATAGGATAAAGTTTCCTGCATCAAAGAATTTACATCAATGGTTAGCATAAAATTGCAAATGTCCGCATAATTTATCCTTAGATATACATATTAATAAACAGTGAACTAAATTAATAGTATTATTAAAACCAGTACGCACGTGTTTAAGTACTATATTTGAAACACAAAGATTATTTTGTTTTTTAGGTGAGAGGTCTATAAGAATGACAGCCATCAAAAATTTAGGCCCCGTTTGATTTGTCGTTTTTAGTTTTGTGTTTTCGTCTATACGAAAACGCGTCCGCTATATGTATAGTTGAAAAACAAACAATTTTAAAAAATGAAATATACATATAAAATAGAAAACAAGTTTATTTTGTTTTTCGTGTTTCGAGAGATAATAAAAGCACGGAGAACAATCAAACACTTTTGTTGTCCGTTGGTCGTCCCAACGGTTAAGAATTATAAATTTTCTTCTCTTATTTCTTGCTATTTCTTAGTACAAGTTGAAAACACAAAACTCAAAATACAAAATAAAACCCAACGGGCCCTTATGTTTTGAGAAATCTGAATTAAACCACATGCTCCATTTCAAAAAGTCAAACAGGGGCACATCATTTATTTTCTATAAGTGTACAAATGCATGCAAATAAACACAGTCTCCATTAAAATGGGTATTAATTACTTTACACATAGTAGTTCTAAGGTTGTAACATAGAACAAAAGGTATGTTAGCTCAAAAACTGCTATCACTGTAAGGGTACATGCAGTGAAAAATAGAACAGCGATAATCATAATTATTATCCCCGGATTATAATGTTTTATCCAGATAAAGTAACAAAGTAAACAACAACCTTATTCTCAATATTTAGTTTTCAGATGTTTGGATTTTAACTGTATAAATAAGATCAGCTCAAGTCATTACAGTATATAGTTATATATTTGGTTTAGCTAAACCGCACATTTTACAGTAGTTTAGAATATTTTTATGGTTAAATTATACAATAATAAGTTGATAACTAAAGTAAAGGACCATCAGCTCAAGGGGTAAGATCTCTAGATTGTTGTTCTAGATATCTTGATTCGATCCCCCGAGACATCAAGATGGATGCTTTGCTTAAGTTATAAGTATCGCTCTTGTTATAAAAGAAAGGTAACTAAAGCAATCTATCAGTCATATTCTTTTTTTCATTCATTTAGAAAAAGATTGTTTGAGTAGAAAAACGGAGAAAGGTAAACAAAAAAGATTGTGCTTGACAAACTTTAAATTTGATTTGTTGTAATTGTTATGAAATTATCAGTTTATGTATATCATAATCTTTATTATTAGTTGGAATAAAAACTCAATTTTTTTGTTCGACCATGAACTTTCTAAAATACCCCATATATATATCTTTTCAAATATTAAATTGTTATTCCAAATAGTCACCTAAATAAACTAGATGATAAAATCATCCTGCAATTACTTTGGACGTATTCAAACCTAAATGTCGATTCTAATTATTCCTAGAGTAAAATTGTTCAAATATAATTGGAATTAAACTTCATAGGCAGGTCAAATTATGACTACATTAGAATAGATATGCAGGATCTTTCTAGCTAAATCAACCAATCTATAAATACCGATAATAACCTTTTATTTCATTTATCATTTTTTACTTATTTACAATTACATATTCCCTCATTCTCAATTTTATTGAAGTATATAAATCATTTTGAAGCATCTAAACTAAAGGTACGAAAAATTACATACATTCTCTATGCTTTCTATTTGTAAATTAGTAATGCTCTGAATATTTACAGTCATCTGAAACCACATCTACTCGATCAGTACAAATAAACCGAATAATACTACTAAACACTTTTAATAAATTCTTTTGTCTCGTGTTGATGCAGCTATTATAAGCAAATCAAACAGATAATTATCTTAGTCATGCTTTATTTTTGATTGCATAAAAGTTTGTTTTCATTTTTATAATTTGGGTAGCATCATGGAGTTTTACGTATTTTAAAGATAAAAAAGACATCTAATTATTTTTTTCAACTTAATTATGTTTCTTTTCATAACGTTTGACAAATATTTTGAACAAATTTCAATATTTAATTCTTTTTTTATTATATTTTAAGAAAATAACAATCGTCAAAAAGTGAAATAAATCTTTATTTTATTAGTTATTTTAAATTTAAATGTTTAGCTATACACATGTTGTTTATACTAATTATTTTGATTTGCGCTTGCAAATCACTTGTCTTTCTACTAAATGTAGTCTTTCATTATTAAAACATATGTTATTTGGACTAAAATTTCTTATGCACACAAATAGCGGGTTCCATTCGAACTCGTACATAATAATAAGGTTGTAACCGCTAGACATAAGGAAAGATTAAAACATCAATTCATAATCTTTTCAATCAATTCATAGTTCCTAAATTTATAAACCATAATTTTGCAAAATCCCACAAATTCATAATTTTCAACATCTTCTTTTATTTAAAAGAAATTGGAAGGAAAGATTAGAACATCGTATAAATTTCAAAAATCATAATTTTGCATTAGAGATTAACTTTGTGTTATGAATTTCTATCTAGAGTATATTAATATTATTTGAATGCTAAAATTCTTGGTAAATAAGCTTGTTTGCTTGGAATTTCAATGATGAACTTTTCTAACACAAATTAATTGCTAAAGAATAATTTTTGTTTTGACCATTTGTATAACTTGAAGTATTGTTACCGAGAAATTAGTTTCTTTTGGTTAATCCATTTGTTATTAATATCATATATAAACTATTTTGATGCTTTAATTTTACAAATCTAATTAGTACTAGTAATAGGGCCAATCACAACTAGCTTTACATACCAAAACTCTTAGGACCGATTCTACTATCTCTATCTGTTTACATTTAGATTAAACTTGCTTTTGCTTTTCTAAATGATGTTAATCATGTGTTGATAATAATAGAATGATTACATGCATGTTTGGGTGTTAAATATTATTGATTTTTACATGTTTAGGAGTAAAAAAATTAAACGTCCTCAAATTCTTTTAAATTTTGATAAAATATTTATAGCATTAAAAAGATATGTTTTAATTTTCATACTTTTAAGATGATAAAATTATTTATTATGAATTTTCTAAGTTGAAAATGGATAGTTTAATGGTAAATTAACATTTAAAAATAATTAAAATTTTATTTTGATCTGAAATTTTTACTTAAGGTAAAGGATGATGTTTTAGATTTTTTATTTTTATTTTTAGGAATCTTCCAATGAATTTTGAAGCTAAGGAAATATATAATTTGTCTTAGTTAGATTTAATTTCCGATTGCACAAAAGTTTGTTTCCATTTTTATAATCTGGGTAGCGTCATGTAGTTTTACGTATTTAAAGAAAAAAAGATAAATTTAATACCTTTTTCCACTTAATTATGTTTCTTTTCATAATGTTTGGCAGATATTTTAAACAAATTTCAATACTTATTTTTTTTTTCATATTATATGCAGAGAAAACAACAATCGTCAAAAAGTGGAATAAATCTTTATTTTATTAGTTGTTTTATATTTAAATATTTAGCTACACGCATGTCGTTTTTATTAATTATTTTGATTTGCACTTGCAAATCATGTGTCTTTCTACTAAATGTAGTCATTCTTTTTTTTTTTTTTTTTTTTTTTTGAAATAAATAGCCTATTTTATATATATATAGGGAGAAAAACCGCCTTTCTCCGGTGGCTCACAAAAATAGGCGAAGCATATGAGGACCATATGCCTCCCATACCGAATAAAAACGAGAATCAGTACAAAGAGCAGCAGAAGGAAAAACCAGCAAAAATATGACTACAGCTAGCCAAAGAAGTCCAGCAACAACCACCAACAAAGCAATCCGCAAACCCGCCTGAGCTCAGAAGAGCAGGCCAGACCTCCAAACCAAACCACAGAACCAGAGACGAGACCTCAATGTAAATCTGGAAAAGGATGGAAACAAGGGGAAGCGACGTCTCTCCAACAAGGACGAAGACATCAACGGACTAAGGCGACCCAGACAGTGACCATGCGCCAGAAGTAGTAGTCAGTGCGGAAAAGAGAAGACAGGTAACCCCCAACCTACCCAGCAACCAAGACAAAAACAAAGAGGAACCATGTGCCGCCTCCCAGTCGGTAGCACTGACCCAGAAACGGTCAGACAAAGAAATCCGCAAGAGCAAAGCAAGCCTAGGCCACCTGAACTACAACACTAGCAAACACATCAAAACCAAAAAAAAGGGGGGGGGGGCGACGGGGACGATGAGAGAAAACGACGCCCAGGATAAGAAATCAACCAACTCCCTGACGAGCATAGGCCTGGCCACAAGAAATAGACAACAGACCCACCAATCGTCTAGACCGATGACTCAAAATTCCCCTGAAAGGTCTTCCTCGAAATGCCAGGAAAACATCATTCCTAACACGCCTAATAATGGATGGGGGATCCATAGGGGAATTCTCAAAGATAGCTTTATTCCGTGCGCACCAAAGGTGCCAGCAGATAAGGCAAGGTATCAAACGGAAAACGGAAGAGCGGAGAGATTTGCCAGACATCCCAGACCACCAGGAAAGCAGGAGGTCAAAAGGAGATCTGGCCATTCGTCTTTCACCCACTAGGTTGCCGAAATAATTCCAGCAAGATCTAGCCGATACACTATCGAAAAACAAATGGTTTAAAGATTCCGATGCCCCGTTGGCACAACAGCGGCAACGCGAAGCTAAAGGGATGCCAATAAGCTGAAGGTTAACGTCGAGAGGCAAACCATCGTGCATGATGCGCCACATCAGAATAGAAATTTTCGGCGGAATACGGGAGTCCCAAATGAAAGAGAAAACTGGGCTACTGGGACTCGGAGATCTGCAGGATGACCACGCTTTCAGGATGGAGAAAGGCGTACCATCCCAGCCAGAGGAACCTCCATGAGAGTCGGAGAACGCTTTTACCGATTGCATGTGCTTCCAGGTTTCGCTAGCATAAGACGGCGATCCTAAAAAATTAGAGATAGCAAGCCTTCGGTATTTCGCGTGGAGGAAAGATGCCCATAAGGAATCATTCGCACCGAACCTCAGCCACAGCTTACAAGCAAAAGCCACACAAAGATCCTTGGGATTACGAAGACCAAGACCACCCTCGGATTTGGGGCGACAAATCGTTTCCCATGACACCCAATGATGTCGGCGAGCATCTTCCTTTGAACCCCAAAAAAAACCCGAGGCCAAAGACTTATATGCCCGGAAGAAGGAAGAGGTAGGGGACATAGCTGCGAAAATATGAGTTCCCATCGAATCAAGAACAGATTTGATAAGAACCAGTCTGCCTGCCTGAGAAAGGAGAGACGCATTCCAACGTAAAATCTTACCCCTGACTTTGTCCGCCAAAGAATCGAAATAGGCATTGAGCTTCCTACCACGATAGAGTACAATACCAAGATAGGGGAGAGGGAGAGATGCCTCTTTGAATCCCGAGACGGACTCAATCCAGGCAGCGCGAGATGGGGACAAGTCTTTAGCATGGACGAAGCAACTTTTCGAAGGGTTAACGAGTTGGCCAGAGGATCTCTCATATTGATGAAGAAAGCTAAGGAGTCGCCGAACGGAGGAGCGACTACCGTTAGCAAAAATGACAATGTCATCAGCAAACGATAAAGAAGAAATAAGAGGGCAACCTCTCGGAATACCGAATCGTTGAACCTGCCCATAAATAGTCAAGGAATGGAGACCGCGGATCAACGCCTCAGCCGCGATCACAAAAAGGGAAGGCGAAAGAGGATCCCCTTGGCGGAGCCCTCTTCCCGCCCTGAAGTAACCTTGGGCCGATCCGTTTATAAGCACAGAAAACCAGCAGTTAGAGATGAGCCTCCAAACCAGGTCAATAAGGAATTCCGGAAAACCGAAGGCCCGTAAAACCTTGATGACGAAGAACCAGGACATGCGGTCATAGGCCTTGGCCATGTCCAGTTTGAAGACAACATTAGAGCCCCTAACTTTCCGATCAATTTGGGAAATAAGCTCCTGGGCGAGAAGGACGTTGTCGGTGATCAAACGACCTTTGACAAAACCTGCTTGCGATGGAGAGATAATACGATCAAGAAAAGGAGCCAAGCGAGAGGCTAAGATCTTGGAGATGACTTTATTAGAGAAGTTGCACAGACTGATAGGCCTGTAATCCCCGCACGATCTAGGATTATCGCACTTAGGAATGAGGATAAGGTTGGTGGAGGTCCATCCGGCAGGAAGGGAATCCCCAGAGAAGAAGGACTGAATAGCAAGACAAAGATCAGCCTGAATAATAGGCCAGGAGCACCGATAGAAACTGCCGTTGAAACCATCCGGTCCAGAAGCGCTGTCCTTGCTTAAGGCAAAGACACCGTTCCGGATTTCCTCAGCGGTTGGCATCTCAGAGAGAAGGGCACAGTCCGACGAAGAGATGACACAAGGAATGAAAGCTAAAAGAGCCGGATCAGTAACCGCAACTGAGTCAGAGCCAAGAAAGGATTGAAAGTGGGCCAGAATGGTATCTTTTACTTCCTCAGGAGAGGAAGCAGTAGAAAGGTCAGGCCTCACAATCTCACGAATCGTGAGAAGGTTATTCTTCTTACGAATAGAAGAATGGAAGAATTTGGAGTTCGTATCGCCTTCGACTACCCACTTGATCCTAGCCTTTTGACGAAGGAAGTCATTTTCGATACGAAGTTCCGATGAATAAACGATTTGCGCAAGCGACCAAGCCTCCTTGTTAGCCGGAGACGGATCATCGTCAAGCAAAGATTCGGCTAAAATTAGAGACTCTTCAGCCATTCTAACGCGATCAAAAATGTTCTTAAAGACGAGCCGATTCCAGACCTTAAGGCTCTCCTTGAGACGCTTAAGTTTGCGGCTGAAAACAGCACAAGGAGGGCCAGCAGTCGGAGTGATCCATGAATCTTCCACCTCCTTAATGAAGGAATGATGAGAGATCCACATGCTCTGGAACCGGAAGGAAGAGGGACCCGTAAGGGAGAACGGGGAGCACCGAACAATCATAGGAGCATGATCAGAGAAGGAGCGGTGAAGGTGAGCGATGGAGAAGGAGAAGGGAAGACGAAACCAATCCTCCGATCCAAAGACACGGTCGAGTCTGGAAAGAATACGGTTCGGACCCTCTTGGTTGTTAGACCAAGTAAAAGCCGAACCCGTAAAGGGAAGCTCGGAGAGGCCAGAGCTGGCAATGAAGGAATTGAAATCCTCCACTGCAGAACGGTTGACGGCCGCCCCGCCCCGTTTCTCTGCTTGGCAGGCGACGATATTAAAATCCCCACCGATCACAGAGGGAGCAATCCCCGAAGACCCTAGGCCCAGAAGGGCTGACCAAAGGTCTAATCTGATCGACCGATCGCAACTGGCGTAGACCGCCGAAAATAAGAAGGCTGAAGGAAATGAAGGAGACGAACAGGACAAGGAAAGGAGCTGAGGGGAATCAAAAACGGGGGAGACCGAAAAGGATTTGGACCATAAAATCCAAATCTTTCCCGAGATGTTGGCGGACCCGCCACCAAATCCTAAGGAGCAGATGACAGAAGAAATTCCTTCTGGAGCAATGAGCGGTTCCATAAGAGCAATCAAGCCAACAGAGTGCTTTCTGACGATGCGTTTTAGTCTAGCCAAAGAAGCATCGTTGCCAATACCACGGACATTCCAAAAGAGAATGTTAGCCATGAGGAATAAGAGGAAAAACGAGGAAGATAAAGGATACAAGCGGGCAGCAGGAGAAGGAGACAGAAGGACTCAAATAAGATACAACGAAGATCGAGAAGATCGATCGATCTGCTCGGACGCCGCTATAGAGCGTGTGCGGATGGTGCGAGGAGTAGACGGGACCCTACGCGAGGCGCGTCGAGTCGATCGAGGAGGAAGGGCAGCGGGCTGGAGAACAGACACAGGCGACTCCTCGGCAGCGATCTCCCTCAACGACGATGTCGAAGGAATAGACCGCGACCGCGAGAAAGAGGGAGAGGAGTTCCTAGTTAAGCGATCAAGACGCTCATTAAGGAGCGCAATTTCCTCCCTACTCATAAGAGGGATGGAGATGGATAAAGAACACGAGGCCGAAAGGGAAGAGCACGCCGATGAACAATGAACAGAAGGCGGAACCTGGCTTACCGGAGGCTCGACCGGCGTGCTAGAGAAACAAGGAAAGCGACCCGAGCGCAATCCAAAGGACCTAAAAAATAGCGCAGCATAAAAAGAACAGAATGGAGACGATCCGGCAGCAACTGATACCTCAGAAAAGGCCGAGGATAAAGGAGAGGAGGAGGACGAAACCAAAGGAGAGACGAAAGCAGAAGACAACACTGGGGACATGGATAAAACATGTGAGGGAGAGCAAGTAAGCTGCTCCCCCAATTGCTGTGGGATTCTTACCGGAGCCGAACTGTTACTAATGAAACAGCCCCGCAAAAGTGGTAAGAGTCGCTGATCGGTTCCAACCGATGACATAGAGCGAATAGCAGAATATCCCGGACTATCCATATAGTGGTCGAGGCCGGCCACTATACGCATAGAGCTGGGAAAAGCCCCGGGCAATACGCTCCACGTCTGGTGGAACCTCCGTGGATAATCAGAGATAGCGGACTCCAAAAGGAATCTAAGAGAATAAACGGTCAATGACGACACAGAAGCGGCCTCGTCATGACACACTGAAATACCCCTACGCCAGAAAACCGACAGGGGCAACCCAACCAGCACGCTATACTGGGAACACCCAAAAAAACAAATGTAGTCATTCATTATTAAAACATATGTTGTTTGTACTAAAATTTCTCATCGCGCATAACGCATGCCATCAGGACTCGTATATAATATCAAGTTTGTAACCGTTAACTATTGTAAGAAGTTTATATCATAATGCAAAATTAAAACCTTTTACAACTTTATTACATCTGCATTTTTCTGATCACTCTTCTTGATTCACACCCGACCTACATAAATGCTGTTTACAATGTCAGGTCCCATTAAAACGCTACAGGTAGCCCATTATGAAGATTTTATCATTAAGTTCAATAGAACTAAGCCTAAACCAATTAACCATACACTTAGGAAAAGAAATTCAACTTTGGTGTAAAAAAGCAAAATAATAGAAACAAACTCGTTGGTTTATGTTTATCTAGTCAAATGTTCATGCACTACCCTGCAGGGCAGAACCCAGCTTTATATGCATATGAAAAATGGAAGTTTGTTATATAATGCCTAATTTTACTGTTAGATTTCCCATGTATTTATTAATCATTTGCTAATTTCAAACTATTCTTAAAATCTGAGTTCGTACAATATAATATATAGCAGAATCAATCACAACACAAGTATTTAACACCGTATTGTTTGAAAAGCATAGACCTTCACTTATTAAATTTGATTTTTACATTGGAGCACGATATGTGAAGTTTCAACATCAGAATTTCTGTTAAACTAGCTGTTCTCCATTGTTTGTTTTGATGAAGATTGTAGCCTAGGGCAAAGTTATATCCGGAATGCTCCTATGATGTTATGGCCTTTGATCCGATTGGCGGTTAAAGAACTTCTGAGCATGACTGGCAATTTCCGCAGCCATTCTTGTTTGAACATAATATTTGGCTATGTTCTTCCAGTCTCCTTTTCCATGAATTTTTAAGCCTACCAAGAACAAACTAAACACAAAAAAGACACATTTCAACGTATTAAAATGAAGGTGATAAATTAAAATTTGATACGCCCTAAGCATTATTTGTCAAATTAAACAAATATATTAAAATAATTTGGTGAAGATGTGTCTTTTTTTATATATGTATAAAATGGTTGTTTCATTGTTTTGTGAATAAGACTGGTCTTGGACTAATATTGGGCCATAAACATACCATGCAACAAATACCAAAACTGTGCTCCTCTTCAGTCCATGCCTTCCCTTTGCCCGCCTTTAATGTTTCTTGCATTTCAACCAACTTTCTCTTTGTGCCCCCACCGTTTGTTTCTAACCCATTTTCTTTTTCCTTCTCATGTCTAGTTTTCTTTTGTACCGATGTTGATCCTGATTCCGGTAAAACTGAATTGCAATCTAGCTCCAACATATTCTCTACTTACCTAGCAAAATTCACCACAAGGGTCCTTTTGAGAATGAATGGGTGATTTTTCAGAATTGGATATAAAACCCATGTATCTATCCATGATCTGTTCTTGTTTTCTGTTTGGAAATTTGTCAAGAAGCTTTTCAAACCAATCAGAGGAGCTGTAATCAAGCTCATTCCGTGCATCATTGAACGCCTTGATTTCTTCTTCGATCCTACTAACAGGATTCATTAATTATAACAGCAAGTTAGGCAGGAGAGAAAAATCTTATATAGTGTTTGGTTTAAAAACAAATTTTGGATTTTCTGTTTTCAAATATGTACGGCAAATATGAGAGGATTAGAGTGATAACGAAGGGATGGAAGACCGATGGAAGGATGGATTGTTTCTCGTGCTTCTATCATTTTTCAAAATACGAAAAATAGAAAAAAGTTGTTTTCTATTTTGTATGTTAATTTCGTTTTCTAAATTGGTCGTTTTCGACAATATACATGCGTCTTGCGCATTTTTGTATGGACAAAAACCAAAAACTAAAAATAGCAAACCAAGCACAGCGTTATGTTTTGAGGTGCTGGGAACAAGTGGCAGCTGGGCTTTTTATAGGGTTTCTGCGAATACATTCTTTCTTTTGGATACTATGCCAAAATTACCCTTTCATCTGAAGAGTTCGTTTTTGGTATAGAAAATCTGAGTGTGGAAAATAATATTTGCTAATTAATTACGTCAAACATACATCGGTAACTTTTGCTAACACCATACGATGAACATCATCTGGTAGACAAAACATGTAGCTATAATCTGTAAGTGTGTTTTTATTGTTCTCCAGTTTCATTTTCATTAACTATGGATTTGAGTACTTGTTGTTTCAGTTAACTACTTTTTTAGTCGATGAATGCTATGGATAGTACTTTAGCTAAACACTCCGTATGCCATATACTCATTAACTGAGCAGTTTATTCAGTTTTATATGATACTTGAACATGAATACATAACAACCGTTTATTGTTATAACCAATGTTTTTCTTTAGAGTACTTTTGTGTCACACACGATATCCTGTAAATAACAAGTGGTAATAGAGGATGGGCATGTACGTTGTATTTGGAAGTCATATTTAGCAAAATTACTCATTAATTTTGTTGTGCACATTCTCAATTTAACTGAGACTTCAGTGAAGGTTCTTCACTAGCACTACTAGAAAGACTTCAGAAAGCGACATAGCCTAGCGACGGCTAGCAACGGCTAAAAAAAGCGGCCGTTGCTAGCCGTCGCTAGCTGTTGCTACCCAAGACAAAAACATTTCACTTTCCATCTCCCCAAACATTTCAAATCGGCCGCCCCCGCCACGAGCCGCTGGTCTCCGCCACCAGGAGCCGTCGCAAGCTTCCGTCGCTAATTTCAACCTCTTCAAACTTGTCGGTATCTCCTATTTTCCATTATCTTTGTTTAATTTAGCTTTAAATTAAATTAGTTGATGATTTAGGGATTTGAAATTGGATGATTTAGGGGTTTGGAATTGATGAATATATGCTATTAGTTTATGATATATAGTTTATTATTTGAATTGGGTATATAATGGTAAACCTAATTTAGAAAATTAGTTGATTATGTGTTTGTAAATGGTGATTATTGCGTATTATGTGATGATAATTACTGTTGATTTGGTGGTATTAATTAGTGAATTTATTGTTTACTATGTTGTTAAAAATTATGACTAATTTAAAATCCAAAAAATAGTCCATGATTATTGAATAATATGTTTATTGATAAGTTTACGAGAATGTTTTTTATACTGTTGTAAGTGCTAACTACTTATTTAGTTCACAAAATCGTTAATTAAAATTTATGTAGTTAAACAAAAGTTAAAATACGTTTTAAAATTTTAGATTTAATTAATAAATATTTAAATAGTTAAATGAATTATAAAATAGTTTTTGTAGTTGTTAAAATAGTAACTCATATTTCCCATTTGTGAGACAAGACATATTTTCCGAGTTATTGATAGTTCCCATGGATTTTGATTCATAATTAAACGAATTCTATTTGACTACATTAATAAAAAAAATTAAGATCATTATTTCACTACAGACCACTAATACTTCAAAATTAATATTTTTTAATTTGTGCTTTATTTATGTGAACCCCTTAGAGAATTTTTGGCCCTGTCTAACAAGTGTTGTATATGATCGTTATATGGATATTCGTTTTTCCACAGAACGGACATCTATATTCATCTGATACAACATTTGTTGGATTTGTCCTAGTATTTGGATAAGTTACAAACACAATAAAGTAATCATATTTTATAAATCATTTCAGTTTAAACGGTTTAGAAAATTTCGATGGCACTTCCTTTTTTCCCTGTGTACATGCATTTGTGTACGATACAGGGAATAAAGGAAAGTGCTGCCGAAATTTTTTAGAATCGTTTAACCTGAAATGATTTATAAAATATGATTACGTTATTGTGTTTGTAATGAGAAGTAAGATAACCGGCCGTCAAAGTAAAAAACAATAAACTTAAGAATTGAAAATTTGAATGCAGTATTTATTTGAATTTGTTCAAATAGTAAAGGGTTATATATGAATTTTTACAAGACTTTAATATGAAGTGTGTTATTCAATCTTCTAACCTACATTTTACAAATCAGGAAATATGTTCGATTATTTTCTCGATCGTAGTTGGATGTATGAACCTCGAAAAGGTATGAAATGATCAATAAAAGAACGTTTATGTAATGGTGTACATGTATTTATTAGATTTGCTCAATCTAATAATCGAAATAACGTAGACATTCGTTGTCCGTGTAGTAAGTGCAAACATCTGAAGCATTGGAAACCAGATGTAGTAGAAGTACATTTGTACAAATTTGGTTTTGTGCTGAATTATTACTTATGGGATCGTCATGGAGAACTTGTTCAACCTACACCTAATCCTTTAGTGTTAGAGGACGATAATACTATGACCAATCCTATAGAAAACATGGTGCAAGATGTTGCACGATCAATGTTTCCTACCTTTGACCAAGGTGATGATGGGAACGAAAATGTTGACGAAGAGCCGACCGCGGAAGCTAAAAAAATTTATGATTTATTGGATTTTGCTAAGAGGCCATTGTGGGATGGATGTACAAGCGGAACCGAATTATCTGTAACCGCCGAATACATCACTATGAAATCGAAATTTAATCTTACAGAAGCTGCATTTACAGCAGTTGTACAAACTGCAAAATGACACAAGCCACCTAATAATTTGATGTGTGATAGTCATTATAAAGTAAAAAAACTTATGTCTGCTTTTGGATTGCCGTACCAGAAGATAGATACATGTGTAAAAGGTTACATGCTGTATTGGAAAGAAGACGCTCATCTTACTAAATGCAGAATATATAACGAGGAAAGATACAAACCAAGAAAAAAGAAAGGAAAAGAAGTTCTATATAAGAGGATGCATTATTTACCCATCACTCCCAGACTTCAACGGTTATATGCATCTTCTACTACAGCATGTCATATGCGATGGCACGATGTGAGAACACCAGAAAAAGAAACTTTGATACATCCATCTGATGGAGAATCATGAAAACATTTCGATAAGACTTATCATGAATTTGCGGCAGAGAGCCGTAATGTTAGGCTTGGCTTATGTACGGATGGATTTTCGCCATTTTCTCAGTTTGGTAGTAAATATTCATCATGGCCTATTATTATTACTCCTTATAATTTACCTCCATGGATGTGTATGAAAACTCCATATATATTTCTAACGATTGTCTTCCCCGGTCCCGATGATCCGACACAAGGAATTGATGTTTAACTACAACCACTAATCGACGAGTTGAAAAAACTATGGCATGAAGGAGTTGAAACATACGACATTTCAAGAAAAAGGAATTTTCGTATGTTTGCTTCTTTATTATGGACTATTAGTGATTTTCCCACGTATGGCATGCTTTCAGGTTGGAGCACATCTAGACATCTAGCATGTCCTTATTGTATGGATGAAATACGAGCATTTTCATTAAAGTATGGAAAGAAAATTTCTTGGTTTGATTGTCATCGGTGTTTTCTACATATGAATCATAAATTTAGAACGGATAAAAAGAACTTTAAAGCTAACAGAGTAGAGAGTATGCTACCACCTAAGGTTTGGACAAGTGAAGAGGTATATGAAATTGTAAAAGACTACCTAAAGATACTTGAAAATGGGGTACAGGTTGAAATTCCAGGTAAATCGGACATTCATAACTGGTGCAAGCAAAGTATATTCTGGGAGTTACCGTATTGGAAAAATCTCCTACTCCGACATAACATTGACGTCATGCACAACGAAAAAAACGTGTTTGACAATGTGTTTAATACAATTTTGAATGTGAAGGGGAAAACCAAGGACGATGCGAATTCAAGACGTGATATATTACACTTCTGTAAGCGGCCCGAACTTTAATTATATGACGATAATAAGAAACCCAAAGCATGCTATGAGCTAGACAACAAGCAAGTAAAACTCGTTCTAAAGTGGGTGGAAGGACTTAGATGTCCTGATGGGATTTCTTCTAACCTCCGTAGATGTGTTGACTTTAAAAACAGCAAATTGAGTGGGATGAAGAGTCACGATTGCGACATTATGATGGAGTATTTTTTTCCCATGATTTTCAAAGAACTGCTGCCTGCAAAAATATGGAGTGTTATAACATAATTAAGTATGTTTTATAAACAGCTTTGTTCTACGACGTTAAAGGTAGATCATATGCGTAAACTTGAAGCAGAAATCCCTGTACTTCTATGCAAAATGGAGAAAATATTTCCGCCTGGCTTTTTTAATGTGATGGAGCATTTACCTGTTCATCTTCCATCTGAAGCACTCCTTCTGGTCCTGTGCAATATGGATGGATGTATCCATTTGAGAGGTGATTTAATTAATTTCGATTTTTGTACCACCATATAAATTTAATTAATTTTGTTTTAGGTACCTGAATCATTTGAAGAAAAAAATTAGACAAAAAGCACGAGTAGAAGGTTCGATTTGCAAATCGTACCTTGAAGAAGAAGCTTCCTTTTTTTCTCAGATTACTTTAGTAACGATGTGAACTTATCGTTCGTAAGTGTTCCCCGTAATGAAGAAACTATTGAGCAGGATTCTTCTCAAACAATGTTATCTATTTTTAGACAACATGGAAGACCTGTTGGAAAATGTGTGGAAATATGGTTAGATGATAGAGATTACCATGTGGCACACACATATGTTCTTCTAAATTGTGCTGAAGTTGCACCATTTGTCAGGTAATTATGAATTCATATATAATTCAATTATACATGTATATATTAATTATAAAGGAATATAATACATATTTGCAGCATATACGAATCACAACATCCATCTGGCGATCTCAGTAAACAATTTGCTGGATGGTTTTCAAACTACGTTCATGATACAGAAAACTGTGTTGTTGACGAAGGATTATGACATCTTTCTATCGGACCAAAACGAAATGTTAAGACTTATCCAATATTCTTCATCAATGGATTTAAATTCAACACCAAAGATTACGGGACTGAAAAATTAACATATAACAGTAGTGTATTTGTCAAAGGAAGTGATGATCCAGAGGAGCATATAAAAGATTTTTACGGCGTCTTAACATAAGTTTTAGAGTTGACATATTATATACAACCTGCAGAGAAAGTTGTTTTATTCAAATGCAACTGGTTTAGCAATGTTCCTGGCTCTGGAATTAACGTGCACAAAGAATATAAGCTAATTGAAATAAGGCATACGTCGCATTACTATAAGTATGATCCTTTTGTATTGGCTAAGCAAGCTTTACAAGTTTATTTTGCTCCATATCCGTCCTTAAAAAAAGATAAAGCAGACTGGTGGGTTGTTTTTAAAACGAAGGCAAGATATACATTTGATGGAAATAATATTCCAGATGAAGCAGCGTATCAAGCGGATCTCGAGCCAAATACTAAAATAGTGATAACCGATGACATTGATGTAGGGTCGTTGACTGATGAATCGAATGTTTTAATAGATGCATTTGTAAGTACCGAAGAAAATGATATAAAGTACGAGACCGAGTCTGAATCAGAATATGACGAAGACTGATCATAGATGGCATCGCTTGTTGTATAATTCTGAGCTATGTATTAACAATAATGACTATGTTATGTAATATTCTGAGCTATGTAATAATAATGATGACTATATATGATCTGTATCATTCTGAGTTATGCATTATTCTTTTCATGTACGCTTTTTTCGATGATATGTGCAGAGTACGCTTATGTGATGATTATCACTTGATTAATAATTATGTGATGATTATGCAATGATTAATGATTATGTGATATTGATTGTTGATTATGTGATGCTTATGTTATCAGTACTCTTTTCTAAGCAGTGTATGATATTATATTTATGTTTGTGCTAGATATGTCTGATAGGCGACGTAATCGACGTAGTACATCTCAGTCACCTTCACTTGGAGCAGGTCCGAGTAGCTCTGAGCCAGATCTCCGTCGAGTTGCGGAGATAGTTCCGAAAAGTACTGGGTATGTATCAAACTTATTTGAATTATATTATATGAAATATATTGAATATATACATCAACATTTCTACAAAGGGTTCGAGGTGGAGCCGTCCGATTTCATTTTGCAAGTATCGAAGGAAGCATACAAGAGTAGGATGTTCGGGTGTTGGCCTCAGTGGGATAACATCCCAACACATATAAAAAACGCAATATGGGCTAATCTTATGGTAAGTACAACTTTGTAATATATAATTATGCCTTATATGAAACCAAAAACAATATGCCATCATGCCTTATGATATCAGTTTTACGTATTCTGTTCTGCTGATTGTTTTTTAATTATATAATCTCTTTTACATAACACGTATGATAATTCAATATGCAGGCAGCTGTACGTGTGGATCCGCAGGATATGGATGTTTTTATAAATCATTGGAATAAAAAGATGCGGAAAAATTACAGAGGGACTCTGTCAAGGGCTAAGAGTTCAGGGAAAAAGCCAAGTTGGACGGGGGGGCTGGATTCCAACAATATTGGGAATCTGAAGCATTCAAAGTATGTTATATTGTCACTATATTTTTACATTTAAATGTGTTGAATTATTTTACTTAATAGTGTGTATAAATTAATAGGAATTATTGGCAAGAAACAAGGCTAATAGAAACAAAAACCCCGCTTTACATCATGGTGGCTCGAAATCCTTCCAACAACATAGGAGGGAATTGGTAAATAAATTAACCAATATTTATGTTATTGATGTATATATTTACTAGTGTCTCTTTACAATATATCCTATTCTTGTATATAATCTATTCTTCTATATACTCATGCAAATTATCAATATAATCAATTCTTGTATATATTCAGTGGGCAAAGTATGAAAGGGAGCCTACAGCGGCTGAGGTTTTCAAAGTCACACATGCAGTGGAGCATACAAATGAGGATGGGAGTGTTTCATATGATTGGTCGGACGACAAGGCTGCTTCTGTAATGGTAAATATGTTTATTTCTGTAATGAAAATATTTCATATTTGTTTATTTCAGAGTAAATAAGTAAATTGTATAGCAATTGTGTCAAATATCTGTTTGTAATTGTAGGAGAGATATAAAGCAGAGCATGCACGAGTGATACAAGCGAGTGGACGGGTTTCGCTTACGGTTGATGAGTCTAATCGGATATGGGATTCAACCATTAAACCGGCAAGTCGAAACAGGCGTTACAGTTTCAGCAATATGGTATGTACTCAACGTTTACACAGTAGAAACCTGTATGCCATGAACTTCTTATTCACTTGAGTTTATTACCAATAACTTGAGTTTTCTTGTTGTTATTGTATGTCATGAACTTCTTATTCACTTGAATTATTTCACAGGCTCTTAATTTCCAAAGGGCATATAGGAGATCCATAGATGAGGAAGAGATTGCTCGGATGCAAACACAATTGGATGAGCTCAATGATTGGCGGAAGAGTCAGTTGGCGACGCAGATAAATGAGCGTATTGCTGCCTTCTATCAGGAGCATGGGTCGATGCTCGGGGAAGGAGGTGCAGATGCTGCTGCTGATGATGATGATGCTTAGTTGGTTTTTTTTGATGGGTACGCTTTATATATATATATATATATATATATATATGTACATATTATGATGGGTTTGACATTTGGTACTTTGGATATTGTGATTGATACTTAGTGTTTTGGTGGATTTGGTATTTTGGTTGTTGTGATTGATGTGATTTGATTTGGTGGATTTTCATATTTGGTTATGTTGATTTTCTTATATGATTTTGTTAATATATGTTGGAATATGCAATATTTGATGATTTGGTAGTGTTGATATTGATTATATGGTATGATGGAATGATATTATATGTGTGGAATGATGGAATTATATTATTTGGATTGATTGGGATTGGGATTGAGAGTTGAAGGTGCTGCAATGTGGCAGCAAATATATTCCAGGTTAGCAACGGCTAGCGACGACCCTTTGGTCAAATATAGTGATGGCTAGCAACGACTAGTAACGGCTATATTGCAACGGTTTGCAACGGTTTGCATCAACAACTCGGGAAACCAACAACCCCAACGGTTGCTGCCACGTGGACACTTAGCCGTTACAAGCCGTTGCAAAAAGAACAACGGAGCCGTCGCTAAGGCCGTCGCTTTCTTCAGTTGCAACGAGATATTTTGCAACGGCTATTAGAGACGGCTAGCGACGGCTAGCAACGGTCGCCAAAGGCTATTAGCCGTCGCTAAACAGTGCTTCTTTTGTAGTGTAAATTTATTTATTTATTTTTGTCCTTAAGCAGTTATGGGCATTAAGCTTGTCCATTATTCACAATTTTATCCTTAATTTATTTATTATGGAAATGATAAGTTGTTTCAATAAATCGTTATGAATGTCTTGTTATTTATTATAACTGGGGTAGTTAATTCAATCTAATGTGGATTCATTCACTATAAAATCATTTATATTCAAGTATTGAATTAGTACCACTCTTGTTATCAAAGAAAAAAAAAGTAATGAATTATTTCTCAGTGCACAAATCCAAATTTGTAGTAAGTGAAAATTCATGCACATGTTATATGTTAAGGTTTATATTAGTATATAATGATTATTTTATTATGTGGCATGCAGTTTGATTTAACCTTGTTTATTTTTTATTGTTATTTCTTGATCCCCTTTCTATATCAAAGTTTGAATGGTTCAATAAGCCTACAATCAGGGCCCGTTGCTCTAGACAGGGATCGAACACTGTATGCATAAGAAAAACACTATTAAAACACCTCAACCACTGCACCATCAGTTACTTTAATTCAAAAGGTTTAACTATCTAGTAATTTCAAATATTATTTTACTGCTGCTACTTCTTTCCCTTCAAATGTTGCCCCTCCATGGTAGGTTGCCCTATTCGATCGTTTAGCCCGCCTACCCCTAAAACCGACACTGCCTAAAATGGTAAGTTAATAATTTGAGATAAGCTAATTTTTCCAAATTTTATTGATAATGCCACCTTCCGAAGCTTCTTTTTCTTCCTAATGAATATGATTTTCAAAACAAAGGATGCCGATTTATTTCTTGTAGGTCTAAGCCCATTTATCCATTTTATTTAACTGGCCTTTAAAGCTTACCTCTCTATAAGCCTGCCTATTCAATTGACATATATTCTTAAGAGGTAATTAAGAAAAATGACAAACTTTGACAAAAAATTAGTCTAAAGGACACCAAGTTTTATTTTCTGGCTGAAGGACAAACTTTGGAAAAAATTAGGTTGAAGGACAATGCTAGTTCTAACTAGCATTATATTCAGTTTTTACACTATACGCTAGTTAGACTAGCATTATATTCAGTTTTTACACTATACAAAATGCTAGTTCTAACTAGCATTGTCCTTCAGTCTATTTTTTGTTCAAAGTTTGTCCTTCAGTCCAAAGATGAAACTTGATGTCCTTCAGCCTTAATATTTTTCAAAGTTTATCCTTATGCCTATTTTCCACTATTCTTAAATTGTATTTCTTATTTAAAATAAAATAAAAAATAACGTGAATAGATTTTGATACAAATCTAACCGCATGCCGCATATTAATTATTATATACTAGTTAGTATAAATCTTTCCATGTACTTCCTTATAAATGTGATTTAGAAAAATAAAAACGATAATGATTTACCTGCTATAGGTCCAAGTCCATTCATCCATTTTATTTATTGGTCTTTAAGTCTTAATTCTCTCTCGGTGGATCGACATATATTCTTAAACTGTGCTTTTAAAAAAAATTGAATAGATTTTCATAGTTATGTTTAATTCATAGTATGATATATCGGTTTAAGGTGATATATCATTTAAAGTTCATTTCTAATTTTTTGATACATGGTACAGTTTGTATTTTACAAGGTTATTCTGTTTTCTATATTGAGCAATGCATGGAGAAGTAATATGTATGAAGAATATTATATTATCAGGATTATAACAGTGATATGTATTTCTAGTTATTTCTGGACATGATATTCAATTCAACATTATTATATCAAATGCTCTACATATTTTTACTTCCATCACATCTGTCTAACTACATTTTCTAATATGGCTAATGCATTTTCAGATATATATGGCGTATGAAACAACCAGATTGTAGTAGAAGGTTGTACTGCAATGATAATCTAGCCGCATAACAGAAAATGGAGGATGAATTGTTAACTTTTGTATATATCTTGAATATTCTTCTGCTGTATATAACATGATGTATAAATGCTAATTTGTGTACATATCTGGTATATGATTCTGCTGTATATAACCTCATGTATAAGTGCTAATTTGTGTACATATCTTGTATATGATTCTGCTGTATAACATCATGTATAACTGCTAACTTGTACTGTCGATCTTGTATATTTCCCCTTTTTTCTCCTTCAATTCACACTTGCTGCAGTGCAATTTTGTTATGATTTTTGGGGAATAGCCAATGATTAAATAACTGAACGATGTTAATATTTTACTTTTTTTAATCAAGAATTTGGGTGTTCTTTTTATTTTTCTTATCAGGTATTTGGCTTCTTGCCCTACAAATAATCGGAGCAAATTATGCCGTTATCCTTTTGCAGTCGTTAGTGAAAAGGAAATATATTGTATGTCAATTTCTTTTTCTAGACATTTAGTATATCAAGGTTTTGTAGAAAATGCTACTATAATCCAATGCAAATGCTTTTTAGCTTAGTTTTACGGATGGAATTACACTTGGATACAAATATGAACTGACATTTACATATTGATTTTTTTTATTAGGAAGATTATAGAAAGTTTGCTCATTAATTGACTTGAAAATACATAAAGGAAATTTGCCATAAGATACTAGCCCGTTGATTTCATACATATTGAGCCTTGATGCTTTTGAAGTTTTAAAATAGCAAACATTTCTTTTCTAATTGCACTTTATATTTATATATATTATTCTTTTCCTAATATCATAATATGAAGCATATTTCTTTTTTTATTTTGGTTAATATGCATGCTAAAATGCTCAAATTCAAGGTTTTTGACAATTTATAATAGGTGTTTTACAACTGAATCGGTAATTATTTGAAAATGATGCAACATAGTATCTAAAATTATCATAATTTTTACACTAACTTAATTAAACGAATTTACTTTCCATGGTCTATTTTGATACATTTATCCTACTTACAAATATATTCACAATAAAGAATCAATGCGATGTCACTAATTTAATTTTGACAAAAATTCATATAAATAAGATGGAACCAATAAAATAAATAGAAAATCTCAAAATTATGATAAGTTAATTTTCAATGATAACCTAAATATTACCAGGGACATGGTTGGTAAGTCCAATAAGAGAATTTTTTCAGTTTAGCCCACGCGGTTAAAAATTTGTCCCACTTATCATTTTGAAAACTAAATACAAATACATGCCACTTTTGGCTTGCCCAGTGTACATGTGATATTCCAAATGTCGCATGTAATTTTTTTAAAATTATTTACCCTAGCGCTATTTTAAAATACGTTAGTATACAATGAATTTTTATACTGACACATTTACAAATTTTAAAAAATGTGTTAGCTCTCTCTGACTATATAAAATATAGACATTGGTGACGACTTTTAAAAATGCATATGCGTGGTTTTGTAAAAAAACACCGATGCACTTTGAGCGACAATTTTTTTTAAAATACACGTGACATTTCAAGTGTTGCATGTACATTTTCGTCAACGTGGCACTGAATGGTCAAAATTAGCATATATTTGTAATTAGTTTTCAAAACGACCTAAAAGTGTGATGAGTTTTAAAAATTGGGCCAAATTGAAAAAAGTTCTCTATCGTATAAAACTGAATTTGTTCCACTTTAAATGGAAACTTATCGTTAAATGGAAAAATATACTTTTCTAAATAGATTTGTTAATTTTTATTATCATTTTATTGTTGTGTCCATTTCTATTGAATTGTGAAAAAGAAAGCTCTTTCAATCGGTAAAACAATTTGAAAATGTCATTATAATAACATTGTTGCTAGTGTCCAACTATAGAATCGTACGAACTTACATTTTGAAAATAAAAATATTGTTCAAAAAGATGAGTATATTATACACGGTGTGCGTATTATGTAGAAAGTATAAGAACTTTATGGAGACTTCACTGAATAAAAAGATTTACTGTTTTAACCCCATGTGAAGCAAAATTCGACAGCACCCCATCAAAAATGAAAGAAAAACAACAATGATTCATCGAAAACCATTTTCGATAAGATATGATCAAAAAGAAAGTCAAAATTCAGCAGAGGGTCACCGAAATACTGATGGTAGCTACGGAATTTTTTTTGAGCAAAATTTTTTTGTACACCCTATAGCGATTTAAAAAAAATGAAAAGCGACCACCCTTATCCAAAATCGAAATCCCTTTATCATATGTCTGAACTTTATGGTGACCACTATTTGCGCCAAAAATGGTCACAAACCCCAAATTTTGTGAAAGCATCAATGTATGAACACAAATCAGTAGTATATAATCACAGATCTCGGAACTGAGTAATGTGGAGGATAAAATGTGAAGAATAATGAACTTAAAATGTAGAGAGATAGACAGAAACACAAGGTTTATAGTGGTTCGACGATCTTGCCTACGTCCACTCTGAAGTTGATGATTTTATTGATGTTCACTTGATGATTTCAGTTGATTACAGTAGATTACAGTAAATAATGATGGTTTACAGCAGTGAATGTAGGTAGTAGCAGCAGCAATGGACTTCAGATCTGGATCTGGCGGAGTCTGGGCGTTGGAGATCTCAAAGAGGAAGAAGAACCCCTTTTTTGTTGGCTTTGGGGGTCTATTTATAGGTGTAGGAGGCTAGTATTTCGCTCTGATCTCGGGAGACCCTCTCTGGCACGTGACCAGGCCCACGCACCCAAGCCCGCGAAGTTTCGGTCCGATCCGTGATCAATACAAACAGATTTCGTATCGATCAAGATTTCATCCAATGGAGTCGAAATTTGGCGTGGACATTCTTTGGCATGCACGTAGTCTTCTGTGAAAATTTCATATCATTTGGACTGGCATCTTAGGAGATATGATCGATATAAATTTGGATTCTCGGTAGGCTGTTTGGTTCGACTCGCTCTGTTCGACTCGCTTCTTCGACTCGATCACTTCGAATCGGTTCAGCAGCAGTCCCCTTTGTGTCGAGGCATTTGTGTTGTCTTGTTCGAATCGATAAGAGGTGGAAGACTTCGGATGGATACGAAGTGGAGCGAGTCGAAATGCAGCTCTTTGATGGAGTCGAACCAGATGGAGTCGAAGTTGTCTTCTTAAGGATGTGGAGCGAGTCGAAGAGTGATTCTGTGTTGGAGTCGAAGCGGAGAAGGCGAAGCAAGTTGAAGTAGGCACTTCTGATAATTTGCGAAGCGAGTCAAAGCAATCACTGCTGATGGTTGTGAAGCGAGTCGAAGGAAGCGAGTCGAAGTTGTCACTTCTGAATGTTGTGAAGCGAGTCGACCGGTGATTGGTTTTCATCCAACTTTTTATCGTCCATAACTTGAGCATACGAACTCGGATTGACTTGAGATTTGGAACGCTGACTCTCATAGCATAGCTTGTCATGTCACACCAATTTTGGCTCAATCCGGAATCGGACAAAATTCGTCGATATCCATAGTGAGCCTGTGTATAACCGATCTCTAGGACGGGCCGTCATTGGTTACTAGTCAATTCCTTGGTGTCACGGCCTTGCCAAAAGGTGGGATAACATTTGCCCCCCAAAGTACGTCTTGTGGAAACATGATGTGCTTTGAAATGCTGCAATCTTTACTCTGAATAGTTATCGTTTCTTCGATGAAAGTTGTTGCTCTGTAATGCCATGAGCTGGATGTTCATATCCTGTTGATGACCTGCAAAGAGATTGATAGTTTTGTTTGACCACGAATGATGATCGTTCGGGATCGTATGTCATTCGAGGTGATATGTGACCGTTTGCGGTCGGATGCCGTTCGCGGCGAAAGGTGACCGTTCGCGGTCGGGGTGCCATTCGAGGCGATTTGTGACCGTTCGTGGTCAGGTGCCGTTCGAGGCGAATTGTGATCGTTCGTGGTCGGGTGCCGTTCGAGGTGAATTGTGACCGTTCGTGGTCGGGTGCCGTTCGAGGCGAATTGTGACCGTTCGTGGTTGGATGCCGTTCGAGGCGAATTGTGACCGTTCATGGTCGGGTGCCGTTCGAGGCGAATTGTGACCGTTCGTGGTCGGGTGCCGTTCGAGGCGAATTGTGACCGTTCGTGGTCGGGTGCCGTTCGAGGCGAATTTTGTGTGCCCGGGGGGGGGGGGGACTTAGCATTAACAATGTCAGATTTCACATTCGAGTGAGTTTCTGAACTGTTTGTGGTGGCGGTTTATCCCCATCTCAAAGCATGCCTGAGGACCGTTCGCGATCCCTTACATGTGTAGGTGGCTTAGTTGTTGTGGAATCATAGGTAGTGGATTTTCGTTCAAAATGAGTTTTTCAAAAGAGATGTTCAACAAAATCAGGTTCAAACATTAGAAATGGAATATAAAGGTAAAATAGGGATGTAAATGTGCAAACACCTACACCGTTGCGATCGGTAGTCATATCAGAGCATGCCTGAGGATCGTTCGCGGTCCTGTACATGTGTAAAAAGACTAAGTCGCGTTGGTGTGGAAATTGCTACTTATTCGTCATTATCCCAATCAATTGATGACAAGCTGACGCCTCGATCCTAAGCCGTCTCCAGTAGGTGCAGGTGGTGGCCGCTCCCGTTCTACCGTTGTTGTTCCCCTTCTTACATACTGTGATAGCAGACCATTCCGGATATGTCCCTCAACCTCATCCTTCAAGTGTCTGCAATCATTCGTGCTATGGCCATTCAGCTCGTGGAATAAGCAGTACTTGTCTGACCTTCTTTCATTGTTGGTCGGATCCCTTCTTATTGGCTTTGATAAGGAATCTGCCCCCTGGTATCCTGGTAGATTTGCTCCAAAGTCTCATTCAACTCCGTGTAGGAGGTGAATCTTGGTTCCTTTCGTGGTCGTGTTGGTCCATCACTATTATCCTCAGCTTTTCGTTTCCCTTTACCAGTTCCTGAATCTATTTTAGGAGGATTTTCACCCTTGACTGCATAAACATCAACTCCTTCTCTTTCCTCTCTTTCAGCATTTGCATCCTCTAATCGTAAAAATCCTTCAGCTTCATGATAAAATTCCCCTAGATCCATAGGAGGATCCCTTATTAACGAATTCTTGAACTCTGTGCCATCAGCTATGCCAGATACAGCTGCCATCAAAACCATGGATGGGTCGGGTCGATCCACTGATGTGGCTGCTGCATTGAATCATGTTAGAAAGTTCCTCAAAGACTCCCCGGTTCTTTGCTTCAGTGCTGCCAAACTCATCAAATTCTTGGGTATTGAAATGTGAACTTTGAATTGCCTCATAAACCTCTCAGTCAGATCGGTCCATGTTCCTATGGAGCCACTCTCCAGCTGTCTAAACCATAGTGTTGCGATGTCTGTCAAATACAATGGGAAGCACCGGCCATGACCTCCTCTGATGCCCCCAACACCTCCATATTCCTCATGTGTCGTGTCAGATGCACTGCAGGATCTGTCCTTCCATCGTACGTCTCCAATGTTGGTAGCTTGAATTCTGGTGGATTCCTAGCTTGCCTGATCGTAGGAGCAAAGGGACTCCTATTCACATCCTCCAGATCTCTATTCACTAGTCCGCCTCTCATGGCTCGTCTGACCATCTCCGCCAGCTTGTCGCTATCTTCCAGTTGTAGTCCTTGTCCGTCGTTCCCGATTTGCCCCCCGAGTTCACGAGGGATTCCTAGAGTCTGCTCTCCTGGCTGAGCATTCATTTCTCTATCAATGTCACATTGCGCAGTTCCACCTGGTACTCCGCCCGGGATTGGGCCAACATGCTCTGGGTTATTGCCCCCTAGCTCTGGCATTGTGCCAGACTGTCCCGCTCCGTTCTGAACTCTGGTTGCTCCTTGATTTTGCGCTCCAATTTGCCCAATCTGAAGAAGCAAGTTCTGGATCATTTCCTCTTGTCTTTTCATCATTGTCTCTATCTCATCCCTGATGATGAAGATTGATGTCTGATTTGCACCTGAGGAAGCCTCTTGACTCCCTTCATGTTGACCTCTCTCCGCTCTTTGTCTTCTATTTGATTGCCTTGTCATAGTTTTTCAGATCTGAATCCTTAAGCCTTCAAATTCAACTTCCAAATGATAGGATCCTTGAGTTCAATTCTCAGTGAAAGCACCAAAGTGTTTGCGCCAAAAATGGTCACAAACCCCAAATTTCGTGAAAGCACCAATGTATGAATACAAATCAGCAGTATATAATCACAGATCTCAGATCTGAGTAATGTGGAGGATAAAATGTGAAGAATAACGAACTTAAAATGTAAAGAGATAGACAGAAACACAAGTTTTATAGTGGTTCGGCGATCTTGCCTACGTCCACTCTGAAGTTGATGATTTTATTGATGTTCACTTGATGATTTCAGTTGATTACAGTAGATTACAGTCAATAATGATGGTTTACAGTAGTGAATGTAGTTAGTAGCAGCAGCAATGGAGTTCAGATCTGGATCTGGCGGAGTCTAAGCGTTGGAGATCTCAAAGAGGAAGAAGAACCCCTTTTCTGTTGGCTTTGGGGGTCTATTTATAGGTGTAGGAGGCTTGTATTTCGCTCAGATCTCGGGAGACCCTCTCTGGCACGTGACTAGGCCTGTGCGCCCAAGCCGGCGAAGTTTCGGTCCGATCCGTGATCGATACGAACAGATTTCGTATCGATCAAGACTTCATCCAATGGAGTCGAAATTTGGCGTGGACATTCTTTGGCATGCACGTAGTCTTCTGTGAAAATTTCATAGCATTTGGACTGGCAGGTTAGGAGATATGATTGATATGAATTTGGATTCTCGGTAGGCTATTTGGTTCGACTCGCTCTGTTCGACTCGCTTCTTCGACTTGATCACTTCGAATCGGTTCAGCAGCAGTCCCCTTCGTGTCGAGGCATTTGTGTTGTCTTGTTCGAATCGATAGGAGGTGGAAGACTTCGGATGGATACGAAGTAGAGCAAGTCGAAATGCAGCTCTTTGATGGAGTCGAACCAGATGGAGTCGAAGTTGTCTTCTGAAGGATGTGGAGCGAGTCAAAGAGTGATTCTGTGTTGGAGTCGAAGTAGAGAAGGCGAAGCGAGTCGAAGTAGGCACTTCTGAGTATTTGCGAAGCGAGTCAAAGCAATCACTGCTGATGATTGCAAAGCGATTCGAAGGAAGCGAGTCGAAGTTGTCACTTCTGAATGTTGTGAAGCGAGTCGAAGGAAGCGAGTCGACCGGTGATTGGTTTTCATCCAACTTTGTATCGTCCATAACTTGAGCATACGAACTCGGATTGACTTGAGATTTGGAATGGTGACTCTCATAGCTTAGCTTGTCATGTCACACCAATTTTGGCTCGATCCGGACTCGGACAAAATTCGTCGATATCCATAGTGAGCCTGTGTATAACCGATCTCTAGGACGGGCCGTCATTGGTTACTAGTCCATTCCTTGGTGTCACGGCCTTGCCAAAAGGCGGGATAACAACCACACAAACTCTTGATTTTGTTTGTAACTAGACCTATCAAAATATGATCCAACCCATTAACTCTTTCTAAATGGAGTCAACCCATTTGTGATCATTTACTAAGAAGGTCATACCTATTTATGATTCTTTATTAAAAAAATTATTAATGGGTAACTCATTACCCATTTACTAAAAATCTGTAGTTCAAAAATATAAAAAATTTAAATAATAAGAATTTTAAATATTAAATTTTAAATTTAAATATCGAAAATTCAATTTATTAAAATTTGTACTAGAACAATTAGGCAAAAGTCTCTATTTTTTTAGTTCAAACTGCAATAGCTTCTTCATACTGACTCATCAGGCAAGACTTTGACTAATGAACTTGAATCCATATTACAAACAATATGGAACACTCAGATACTTCATACTATAAACGTACGATGTAGTTCTTCATGGTAACCAACATCTGTATCTAACAAATAATAAGCTATATCCCACATTAAAATTCTGACTCGACAATACTTCAATTATTCATTCATCTCTAGAAACTTCAAAGCCGTACTGAAATTTACTTACAACTGTTGAAATTTTGAAAATTTATACTCGAACGACCAGGCAGAAGTTATTATTTTTTGTTTAAACCATAATAACTTCATTATACAAACTCTGATTAGGAGAGATTTTGACCAGTGAAACCAAATAAACAACATGGAACACTTGAGTATTTCATATTTGAATGTACGCTATAGTTCACCATGTAACTAACAATTGCACTTTGCAAATAACAAACTACACCCTGCACATATAAACTCTGATTTTCGAATAATATTTTAGCAACCACTTCATCTCAAAGTCATTGGATAGGTATGTGGAAATTTATTCGTAATAATTTGAATTTTGAAAATTTTAGTTTATATTCAAAAATTAAGCTCTAAAATTTTGCATTTTTACTTTAAACTTGGAAATCTAGAAATTTGAAATCAAAAAGGTAAGTTTCATATGAACCCACATTTTTAGTCTCCTAATCCACCAACAAAAATAACATCTTTGACCTTATAAATTATTTAAAAAATGATTAGTTTATCTATCCATTTCGTTTCTTTCTTTCTTCTTCTCAGATTTTATAGTCTACACTATATTTTATTCCAGTAAAACCCCACAACTAAAGCAAATCTGCTATGAAATTCTTTAGTGAATAATTTGAAAATTCAATCGATCCATTGAATCATAGAATATAAATTATTATATTACATATCAATAGTAATTATACACACACACAAAAACACAAATCATCTCCATAATAATTTATAACAATTATAAATTATTATATTACATCATTTAGGTCTATTGCTAAATTTTGTTGTTGTATGACTCATAGGCATGCCTTTGGTCCTTGGTTAATATTTAAACAATTTAAATATCACAACTTGTGCAGACTTTGCTAAAGCACGATAAAGGTCACGATGTCATACGCTTATCAATCATCTAGGTGAAGCCCTACTTCAGAATCACTTTAAACCACACCTTTTGCAAAGATACTTCTGCACGTTTGTCTCTTTGTCAAAACTTTCACTTAGACATCTTGGGTTAGTTCATCGGTCAAAACCCAAATAAATTCCTTATTTACATGTGATATTAAGCTCCAAAGTTACTTAGTTCAATTGATAACAATTATCAATTAACCGAATTTACTATGACTAGAGATTTCTAACTTTGAGTCAAAAACTAGATATGGTGACACTAACCTTCCGTATTAAAGGAGAAGAATTCTCTCTTGAGTAGTGTTTCACTTCGAGTATCTAATCATGTACCTAACCATGGTCTTAACATGAACTCATATCATGTGATTAAACATCATCAAAGTGGGTCTTCAATAAACAAGATCCAAAGTACCTCAAGTAAAAAGAGTATTGCACAACATCAGCCGAGATCCTCTATTTTCACTTAGATATAGTAAACCTATAGAAGACTCTTTGTGATTTGTTTAGTGGTTGATCCCCAATAAGTACAAGTATGTAATCTCTTGATGTCCCCAACGTTCATGAGTAAATCACGATCCATTATATAGAGAGCTTTACGTTCACTAGCCTCATGGCAGAATCAATATCCCTTTCTCAAATTACCTTGACTAGGAACATCTAAAGATAAATATTCATTTATACTTACTAATTCATTACTTATGATATAAATACATTCGTAACTATAATTAGCTAAATACTTACTTCCTTGGGATTTCTTATTGTATGTATAAAATGCAATCATCAACATTTAATTACAAATATAAGCACACAATCAAAAAAGAAACCATAAAGCGTAATTTCCTTTTGAAAATATCTACACATAAGTGTTAAGTGTATAATCATGTAACCCAAATTACATAATTGACTTTAGGGCATACCCTCAACTCTATCAAGTTTTTACATTTTATTTGCTCTATTGTTTTTAATTTTTATTCTGAAATCTTTCCAAAAATATTTTCCTTATTTTTTCTAAAATCACATTTTCTCCAATGCCTTTACAAAATCACATTTATTGGAAATTTGTATAAAGGCTCGGTAAACAAATGAAAATACCTAGTTAATCGTGGGTCTCCCCACACAGTCTCTTTGCTACCCCAAATAACACTACAGTATTGCAACATCATTTACATCAAATTTAATAAATTAAAATTACGACCCTTGATCCTAAGAAAAAGCCCAAGTAGCAATTTTTTTATCTAGTGACGATGGAGCTAACTTATCATAAACCCAAGGTGGCGCCCCATGGTCAGTCAACTAGGATGGATATTGGCCTCTCTAGTAATCAACACAATTTTACCACTAAAATCACCCTCACATCGAATGGATCTTACAAGATCTACTGGGTGCGATTTTAGTCACACATCAAATATGTCATCATACTCATAATCCTAACCCAGATAATATTAATAAGGGTATTACTTATATTAACATGTGAGTAAATAGAGATAATGAATAAGTGATAATAAAATAAATCATTATAATATTAAGGAAATAATATCACACTAAGGTAATAAACCAACCTATCACAGATCCTTATAATAGTGGAATAGGATGTTATTATGTAAAATCTCAACAATTGCTATTAGTGACAATAGTACAATGTATATCTGTAACATAAGCAGAGCACATATATTAAACTCTAGTGTGAACTGTATTTAACTTTATCAAGTGTGCATTACAAAGTTATCTTAGTAGTCATTATATTTTTCTTAACTTATCACTCCTTAACCATAGTGCACTACAAAAATAATAATCAGGTTTACACTTTTAACTTTTACCACTTAAATATTCAATCACTATATTGAATTCATATCAATGTTTACAAGTAAGCCAACTTGAGTAGCTTATAGGATTTCATTGATCATAATAATGTCTTCATATTTAGTTCATAATTGATCAATAAATAGAATGAAAAAGCAGAGTGTAGATAGAGTATTAACACACGGACATCCCGTACAATTTGATGTTAGAAGTCTATCTGCCACATTTCACATTATCCTAAATCTCTATCGCGAAATTCTTATGTTCAGCTATTAACTTTATTGCCATTACTTTCTATAGATAATCCATTATATTTGTAACTATGGGTAGTTTCACTGGTAGGCATACTTCTATTACAAAATTGTGAATAGTGGTAGCAATAGAAATATGAAAACTTCTGTCATAGATGCATTTGTGAATGCTGGTAGTCACACAAGTGGGAAAACTTCTATTACAAATCTTAGAATAATCATGTTAACATGTAAGCTACTGGAACCCAACTACATAATGCTATTTAAGGTTTATCTCATAATAATTATAATAGTAAAGGGTATCTAAATACAATATAAAAGATTTATTATTTATAATTATAAAATTTACAAATTATGAAGCAAAGGGATTAATCACAAAATTTGTCATATAAAATTTCCTTTAGTCAATCAATATTTATAGCACAAAATTCCTTGAATCATCAATATATAGAAATTATTTTTATTATTTACTAAGTGGTCATGGAATTATAAATATTTTGAGGGATCTTTAATTTGTAATTAATCATGTATGATTCTCATAACAAATATTGATTAGATTTAATAATATAATTTCCATCTCAATGAATATTTTAAGGGTAATTTGATTATAATATTAAGGCTTATACAATTAGAAATAAGTCATATAAAATTTTCCCTTAATTCATCAAATATAAATTTAAACCCTTGGTTAATAAAATACCCTAAATCTCAATTTAAATAATATTCATAGTTCATTTATTTATACATATACTTTTAACTAGCCTTTAATTGCAATTATAATAAAAATGGATTACTATCTATAATTGTAATATATCTGAATTTTAGGGAATTATTTATACTAGTATTTGTTTATATAATAATTTCTATAATGACCCGCTTCCCGTAACACCTAGAATCAATGCATATAAGCAACCAGATTTCCCAACTGTGTCATGACCGATGCACTGTTAAGGTAAAATATGTAAACAACAATAGATATCACAGAGCACGTGTCTCACAACTAACCTATTCTCACAGCAGAAGGGTATAAAATATAGTATCAAAATAAACATGTAGAAAGCTAAATGCATGTCATATCAAGAGTCTTAAGATCTGATATCATAATAAAAATACTATACGGTACATCAAATCTCATTAGAATACATGTATCAAAATAATACATACGATCTATATGTCAATAAAATCTAAAAATTAGATAGATATAATAGCATAGTGGTAATATAGCTATGGCTCTATGAATAGGTTCCAGCTAGCAGAGATCTACATATTTAAGTCAACCTACTTAAAGGATAGATGATAAAGAAACAACAAAGGGAATGTCAGATATAAAATCCATTGAAAAGGAAATATCAATAGTCTGCATAATTACCAATATGCTAATATATCATGAATAACACCAGATGGTAATACTCGAGGTAATAGAACCATACGTCAACCTGCATCTTCACATGCATCCAATAAGTTAGCACATTTATACTATCATGTTATTCTGTATATATGATAAACCTATCATATAGAAAATGTCACCACACCAATCATGATACAAATGCCACATTCTAGGCTAGTGGGCCGTGGGTCTCTAGGTAAGGCCAAAACCCGCCTAGTGTGGTCACTAATATAAGATCAATATTATGAGGATTCAACACATCGTCCACCACCTACAATCGTATCAAGCTCGAATCGATATACACATGCCTAACCACTGCCATTTGTTTATCATAGATCCATATATGCTATGCCAAAAGCATTATATATGTGATGTGTTGCCATATATTTGATTTAATTACTAATTATAGAATTAATAAACAATCGATATGAATTGTGTATACAAATTAACAGGTTTTAAATTTGATATGTTTAGTATAATAAACATATTTCATTGTTTAATAAAATTAACATTGTGAGATTTATCTTACTAGAAAGGGAAGATGTATTTGTTAGGTGTGGCTCGCATTTGAGAGTGCGTGGGTTGAACGTTAAGTCCCATATCATAAAAAATATGGCGCATAACGTGGTATATATGTGGGATTGGTGGCACGTAACATTGGGAATTTCTTTTGTTACAAGCAAGTGTTGCCAAGACCATGTATGTGCCCGTTCCGGAAGGCAATGGAGGGATGTTCAATCAGGACATTGGCACATCGAAAGCTTCATTAAGATGGCGTCGTTACGGATCAGTAAAGCACGCGTTCATGGAGATGTGTTGGAGTGCCAAAACACAACAACATTAGATATTTTAAACGATATACATGTGTGTAATAAAATTATGTAGTTTAAACCAAATAGATTTATGTATTAAAATAAAGTTATTTTGGATTATGCTAAATTAACATTGTGTAAATCATTGTATATTCGATTTACAAAATATTTAGGAGAAAATTAAGTAATTGGATTTGTAAACTTAATTCATTTGAATTTTAAATCAATATAGTCTTGAAATTGTCAAATTGGTTTTAAATCCGAATATAAAATTTCCTCTTACTTAGTCAAATTAATTTAATGTTTTACAACAAATTTAAATTTAAGTATATACATATAGTATATTTGAAGTTATATAGTTTATACATGTAATATCATAATTTACTTATATGTGGCAATACATTATACATTAACACGTTATGTAACAGTTCGTCTTTTCGATCCTCAAAGATCGACACTAATACATCCACGGTATTCACGTGTCGAGCATCTAAATGCCGTAAAGACATATTATTGGGGTGAAAGATAAGAAAAGATAGAACAGAATATCACAATGTGGCGAGAAATATACAATATACAAATGATCTTTATAAAAGAAAAGCTGTGATATACATATATAAATCAGAGTAACTAACCTATCGTCATCCTAGAGGGTTATTACAACTCGTACTCACAATTGATGATAAATACAAACAAGAAAGTACAACGGAAATAAAAGAAAATACGAAATGCATCTTGGAAGCATCCAGCTTATCTCCTGAAGCTTCAAAGTGTCTAGCTAAGTTGGAAAAATATGCTTGGGCTGACCTGAGAATTATAAGAAAATAATGCCCTGATCAATCTGGTAAACCAACATGCGAAATCTCAAATCATTTGGATTACTTAATGTTATAAAAATCTATCAGAAATAAAGGTATCTCGTAAGACCATGCTGCATATAAACATGAACATGATTTTACCTTACGATAACCAATCATTTTTATTATAAAATCCAATGATAATATAATAATGTCTAGGGTTGAAAATAAAATAAAATATATAGAATGGTTACCCATAATTACGTTCAACGGTACTAGTTCTACAACTAAAACTATAAGGCACGTATTGGAGAATGGATTTCCAATATGGTAAGGTAAGGGACTACATTTCATACAGTACACCTCTAGATAAAATGTACTTGAGGGTCATATATGGACCCCCTACCAAGACAGAGTCGGCTGCCCCTTTAACATGACATACTAGATTAGATCATCCCTCGGGCACTGAGGCTGCAACATTGCCCTACGCACACCGAAATCCATAAAATTGAATCTAGATCGAGGAATGATGCTCCTAATGGTAGCTTACCACATAGCTCTACAGGCATCCCCTGTTTTAGCCATTACCGGGTTATAAAACTTGTGAGGTTATGCTTTTACCTTTTCCTCCTAGCAATTCCCACTTGGAATGCTAATACTGCCCTTTAAACAATAATGTAATGCTAGCATTCATCCATACAAGTTGTTCAGGATATAAACAAACCGAAGGCACTACTTCTACTACATCCATTTTGAAATCACCCTCAGGATTAGTAGCAAGTAGCCCTTATACTTTAAAGAATTTCGTCTTTGGTTCACAACACCAGGTTTGCCATTCTGTAATGGTTATAACTGTTGCAACTCAAATTTGCAACGGTTATAACCGTTACAAATACGCACGTGATAAAATCTACAATGTATTTTCCAAAGGTTGTAATCATTGGGAATATGGAAATTCCCAATGGTTATAACCATTGGGAATTCTGTTGTTTTCCAATGGTTATAACCGTTGGAAAATTCCAACGGTTATAACCGCTGGGAATTTTGATATTTTCCAACAGTTATAACCGTTGGAAAATAATGTATTTACAAACTGCATAAGTTCATGTACAAAACAATGGGATAAATAATAAACCATGAGTGAAAAACATGAGATCGGTTTAGAATACATTAATTATTTTAAAATCAAAGCCTATAGTACAGAAAACATGCATTATTAACAAAAATAAGAATATGATAATACAATTATCCCGGTAACACTCAAAATTTTGAATTCCAACTAAAGACTTAACAAAATTCATAAATACATTCAAAAAGCAATTGATAAAATTCTAGAATTTCACTAAATATGTATCCCAACACTAAATGTGCTATTACAATAATGTCATGTTACTATAAAAATCAATCAAGAGCTTTTCTGTAACGACCTGGATTTTTCTATCGTTTAATTTTGGATATTTAAATGGTTTAAATATTGGATTTAGAATTATAATTGAGTTAGTAAGTTCTTGAAACAAAAATTTTGAGCGATTTCTAAATTTTGGAATCGTCAATTTAATTGGCGCGTTAAAATAGTGATCCGGGGCATAGTCTCGGAATTCGAAAAAACCAGTTTCATTGGATCTATAATGGTGTATTATTATATGATTTCAAATTTCGTAATGTTTGGATTTACCGTTTGGTCGTACGGGATATAAACGCTTTGAATTTAATATCGAAATTCAATATAATAATTGGGTCCAAAAAGTTGTCTTCTCCATACGATCGAATTAGGACTCGAAACCTTTTCCATTGTGTTCGAAATAGGGGTATAACATTATGAATGCCTAGCGGCATGCCTCTATAGGGGATCGAATAAAATGTCTAAATGTTTTAAAAAAATAAAAAAATAAAATGAAAATTTAGTCAAATCCTAGCCGACCAATCTTGTACCAAACCTTCTTCTTCATGTTTAAAATCGCATCCCCTTCTTTTCAATTAAATCACGATCCCCTCTTCCTTCCTTTTAAAAGCCTACCTTGTTCCTCCTTCATTCAAAATCAAAAATCACAGAGAGAAAAAAAAAGGGAAACAAAAGGGGAGTCGCCCGTTTCCCTCCTCCTTTATCTTCAGATCGACATCACGTTATATACAAAAAAAGGGAAGTACGAAATCAATTTGTTCGAGATTAACGAAAAAAAATAATGGCATCATGATTGATCGTGATTGCCTATAGTCGCGTGCACGCGTTTAAAGAGGGAAGTCACGTTCTTCCTCGGCTCAAGTGCACGCGTGGGCCAGTCACGGGTGGCGCGACTGTGGGTGGAAGGGGTCGGAGCTCGGCGTCGCCGACAGTGGAGACACGATGATTGCAATCGAGCACGAGGAGAGAAAAAAATTGTCAGGCGATCGAATAGAATCGCCGCAGGCATCAGAAGCTTTATTCATGACTTGAAGAAGGGATTCACGCGACTAGAATCGTGTGTAGGGGTATGACGGCGTCGTGGCGAGTCGAGGTAGTTGCGTGCAAGCTGAGGCCGTTCAAGCGGATTGGGTTTAATAAAGTCAATGTTATAGGGGAGGCCGAAGCTTGGTGGTGGAACGTGAACTAATGGCAATGGCAGATGGTTGCGTAGTCGATGAGGAGATGGACGCAAGGTGGTTGTGCAGCACGTCGCTCGAAGGTATAAAGTAATTTATTTTAATCAAAATAAAAAAAGGTATAATTAGCAAGTATAAAAATTTGTTAACTTATATAATTCTTAAAAAATTTCGTGTGAGGTATGAAATCACGGAATATGGATTCATAATTGAAAAATCGACAATCAGGAAATAAATTGGAATTGATTTGGGATTGGAACGATTAACAAACTCGAAAATCAAGGTGCGAATTTCTCACTCATTTGGATTGCACTTTTAAATTTAAATGTTTAAAATTAATTTTTGGATGCTAGATTGGATTGATAAATTTTAATTATCTATCGGATGATTATATAATATATATAGTAGTATATATATTAATAGTTGGATTGATATTCCCGCATATTTTAGCGAATGAGACCCAATGTGCCCTGTATAATAGCGGATGACCCTATATACCGCGATATCCCCCTCGAAGTGGGATTGGTATTTTATATTGTCTAACATCTGTGGATACAGGGAAACAGGTTGGAGGGACCCAACTGGATACCTCAACTATATTTAGTGTTTTTCATATATATATATAAATGATGTTATTGAATAATCTGCTGGATTACTGTGTGTTGTAAATTTTTAAATGTTATAATATCATGGGAATTAACTTTGGTATATTAATTACTATAAATATTATTTTGAATTTTTAAAGAATTAAAAGAAGAATTTTAATATAAAAATATGTATATCGAAGTTTGGATTATTTAAAAGAGATTGATTTGAATAAGCAATAATTTGTTTTTGATCGTACTAAATAATGCGGGAAAATATTTTAAATAGAGATTCTAAAAATAAATTATATAAAGGAATTTTTAAGACTGGATTTAAAATGATATTCGAAAAAGAATATAGAAAGAAGTTCAAATCGATATTAAAAATAGATTGGCAAAAATGAATGGAATTTATAACGAATTGAATTTATAAAATGGAATTTTATAAATGAGATTATTTTTAGAGAAACTCAAAGGAGTTATATAAAAGTTTATAAACGATGTTTATAAATAAAGGAAATTGATATCAGATGATAAATTGGAAATATAAATTTACAGGGAGAATTTATGTTGGAATATGGGAATAGGATGGGAGAAAAATAGTGGATGTTATTTTTTGAAGTTGAAATGGTTAAGGAGATCGAAATAAAAGCGACATGTTGGAAATCGAGAGGAACTTATAAACTGAATTGGTTGTTGATATTTTGAAAAAACAAAATATATTAATTTTACGAAGTTAAGTGTTTTTAAAAGGAAAAATTTATTTTTGAAGACTATGGATTTTAAACTAGTAGAATTGGAATACATCGAAAAGTGGATTCTTCAAAAATTTAATATTTATTTTAATAAATTCTAATTCTTAAAAATCAGCTTTGAAGATTGATTTGTTTATCTAAAAATGAGTATTGATGTTTTACAAAAAGCGTTTCGATATTTTATAAAATTACTTGAACATGACTTAAAATAAATTATTATTGTTCTTTTAAATACTTATTACATATAAAGTTTTGTAATGTTTTAAAATTATTTATAAATCTTCTCGAAAATCTGGAAATGGGAATATTCAGTATATGGGATTTATAAGGGAATTCTCAAAATAAAATTTGGGAAAAAAGTAAGAAAATTTTCGAAGTAGTTAATAAATGTGAACCTCGAAAAATGAAATAGAATTCATAAAAGAAATGAGATAAGGAACTTACGGATGAATTGTAAGGGATTTGAGCAAATAGGAAATAAATGAAATATTTTCTAAGTATTGGAAAAAAATAAATGATTTTGGGAAGTTATACTTAAGGATATTTTCTAAGTGTTGGACTAGATGGATTTGAAATATTTTAACTGCGAGATTATTATTATAGAAATAATTTCAAAGTATTGAATTATAAATGGAATTGGAAGAAAATATTTCTAAGTATTGAGATGGTTTGAAATTATCCTGTTATGGATATAAATATTTGAAATTGTTTTCGAATATTGAAATATTGAAAGAGGTGAATGTATATCTTTGTAAAGATATTTTGAAATGGGTATTTTGGAAGGAATTACAAATAATGGCCTGGTGATTGCTTATGGATGTAATATTGATAGTTAAATAACCGACTATCAATATTGGCCAATTTCGTTAATCATTCCGAAGAGACCGGGATCAGATTTATATATCCGAAAACCACTTCGATCCGATTTGAACGTTACGAATAGATACCGTGAAGACAGAGAAGACGGTGATTCGGTTTGTCTAGACCCAGGACAACTTGTATGGATAAATGCTATCAGAACATCGTCATTGGAGGACGACGAGCATTCTAAGTGAAATTATTCTTGAAAGGTAATCGTAGCCTCTAGCCTCATCAACCGGAATGGCTGAAAATCAGAGGATATGCTGCAAGGCTAAGTCGGTCATACCCAATTAGGGTATGTTATCACCTTTTTAGATACCCTCAGATATATTATATTATGGATACGGTTGCATGCGAAAGAGCTCTCGATAAGGGTGGAAACACCCGGGGTGATAACATATTCGGTTTTATCTAGGTTAAGGATAGGGTCGGTCTTGTGTTGCAGGGGATCTCGACGAGGTCCTCGGTACATTTTTCTAGACGTGTACCGTGATAGGTGGTACCCAATGTCTAGCCATTGTATGGAATCCATTTCTCCAATAAGCGCCGTACGGTTTTGATTGTGCCCAACTATGCTGAAACGTGAGATGCAAGCATTTCAGCTATTTTCTATTTACTTGGTTTAGGCACTATTATAATATTAGACGATTTTGATTAAAAAAATTGTTTAGGTTATCGTAAGGGAAAAACCCATCGTGCTTATGTGTGACGTGGTCTTACGAGATGCCTTTGTTTTTCAAAAGATTTTGAAAAAGTTAATAATTCAAATTGAGTGTGTTTTCTCACGCTGGTTTTCCAGACTGACTTGGGTGTTATTTTATTATAATGCTATGGTCAGACCGAGTATTACAGATTCAAGATAGGAAGCTATTGAGTTCAGGAGGCGAGCTGGATGGCAGAGACGTATTCCCGTATTTGATTTATATTTCCACTGTGTATGTTATGTATGTGAGGACAAGTTATTAAACTGTCTAGATTGATTGTTGTTTATTGTACTCTAATAATGGGATGTATATTAACAATGTAGCTTTTGTATTTAAAATCGTTACATTTTGTTCCGCTGTGATTGTGAGATTCTGTGTTGTTGTTTTTTTCTGTTTTCTTCTTCTACCTTTTCTTCTTCACCCCTAATGAACTGGTGTTTCCGGCACTCCATTGCTCGGCATTATAGACAGTGGACGTATTGATGTCAATTTTCGAGGGTCGAAAACCTGTTCGTTACAGTTGGTATCAGAGCTGAAGGTTAAGCGAGAACCTTGGCTCTGGTGGGATTACTCATTAGAGATATGGTCAGTAGTACCCTAGAATGAGTTTGAGTGTATTAATAGATATGAGCACGTATTTGTTAGTGAATATAAAATGTTTTATATTGTGTTGGTTGATTTAGTGAGTGGCTTATAAACTCTAGTCGGCACAGTCCGTACAACTGAATCGATAAAGGGTTTCTAAACACTTGAATAGAGTAATTCGACACAGTATTGGTTTGGAATGGGGTAAATGAAATAATTTTACCCAAAGACATATTTTGATATAAAAGAAGTAATTTTCTTAGATTATTATTTATATTTGGAGTGTTTGGATGATAATATATAATCAAAACAAGATTATAAAATTGGAAATGGTTTATATAACCAAATGAAAATTTGTATAAGTACAAATTATACAGGTGGATTATAATTAAAATTGGATTCAAAACAGAATCTGGAAATTTAAATCCCGGGAATTTTGGAAAAAAAAATGTTTTTCAAAGTGGTGTGGAGAAATGATAATAAGAGTATTATTTTTGGGAATATTTTTGAAATAAAATTGTTTTAAAATGGATTTTGGAAGAGATATAGCACTGAACTCACTTCAATCGCTGGAATAAAATTCTAATAATGACTGCAGCATCACCAGTATTCATTTTCGAGTTTCTAGGTGACGGATTGCTACCGTAGTAATTTGATATGGAAATTTTTGTGAAAAATAAATGCTGTTTAGAGATTTCGAGGGAATTTTTTTGGAAAAAAATCAAGTTGATTTTTGGAAGTTGAAGGAAATGGTTTGTTAAAACAGAGTTATATATTTCTCTCTGTTTATATATATATTATTTCAAATGGTTTGAAATAAGTACCGAGTGTTTGAACTCTGAAATTTCTAATTAAAAGAGAAGTGAAATAAGAAGAGAATAAGTTTTTGAAATAAAACTTGGAAAATGTGAACTTCAAGATGAAGTTAAAAATTTAACTTAGTAAGTTAAATAAATTGGGTTTGTAAAAGAAAACTTGTAGGAATTGGAATTTTACTTAAGAAAAAGTTAAAGAAAATAAATTAAATGAAGTGATTATAATAAATAAAATGAAATGAGTAGAATGTGATGAAGTTAACTAATAAAAGTGCATATGAATGTGTAAGTGAATGGAACAAATAAATATAAGTAAGGAAGTGTGGAAAAATTTGAAATTGGAATTAAATTCTTACTTGATTAAATTTAAGTGGAAATTAGGGAGGCATCCCTATCATACTTTCATATTGTAAAGCGGGTCCCTGTCAAAGTTTCATTGTAAATCTGGTCCCTATTTTCTAGAAACAAAGAAAAATTATTGCTGAAATGTCAGCAACTTTTATAAATAAGTGCTGATATTTCAGCAACTTTCTCTGTCAAAGTTTCATTGTAAATCCGGTCTCTATTTTCTAGAAACAAAGAAAAATTATTGCTGAAATGTCAGCAACTTTTATAAATAAGTGCTGATATTTCAACAACTTTCATATACTATGTTCACAGTTACATAAATGTTGCTGAAATATCGGCAACTTTTATAAATAAGTGCTGATATTTCAGCAACTTTCATATACTATGTTCACAGTTACATAAATGTTGCTAAAATATCGGCAACTTTTATAAATAAGTGCTGATATTTCAGAAAAACTTTTATACACTATGTTCACAGTGCGCAGAAAAGTTGCGGAAATGTCAGCAACTTTTATGAAAAGTTGCATCATGCTCTGCAATAATCGTGAATAAAAAACAGGGACCTAATTTACACTGAAATTTAGTGAAGGACTTTTCGTGTATTTTGAACCTTAATAAGGACCTGTGCCAAAAGTACCCTAAATTTAATGTATTAAAAATAAATTGTTTGGAATGAAATTAATTTAAGTATGAATAATTCGAATATGATTCGAAAATAATGGTTAAAGGAAATTGAAAATAAAATTTAATTGAATTGGATTGGATTTGAAACCGTATTGAATGGAATTAAATATACAAATGCAAAGAGTAAGTGACTATATAACTGTAAGTTATAAAACTTAAATGGAGTAGGAATTTAAGTGGAAATTGTTGAAATTGTGAATAAATAAGTTTGAAGAGCTTACAAGAATTGAAATAAAGGGAATAAGTATATATATTTAAGCTGCTAAGTGATGTAAATCTTGAGTTAAAAATAAAATATGGATATACTCGAGTATAAAATTGAGGGAAATGTGAGAAAATAAGTTGTGTAATTTATAAAAATTGGTAAGTGGAAAGAAAACCAAAAATAAAAATGGTTTGATATTTAAGTGAAGGAAATAAAATCCAAACCTGGATTATAAAATAAATTTGAACTCAAGTGGATTAAATAGAATGATTTTTGAAATAAAAATCAAGTATTGAATTATAAATTGGAAGTGAACTAATTAGATAAATTAATTAGTTAATCAAATATGAGAATGGGATTTAACTTGATTAAATAGAATGGATTGTGGACTGAAACTTAAGTTGAATATAGAACTTGAGTAATAAATAAAATTCGACTTATACATATAAGCTGATTAAATATATGTTGAATGTGATCAAATAAAATTGGATTGAAATAAAAATGGCTTGAGTTATAAATAAATTCAACGTGAGTGTAAATAAATCAAATATGGCCTTGAATATTATTCGAGAATGAATTTGAGTATGAAATTGAAATTTGATGTGGATATAAATGGAATGCAACTGAATTGATCGTGAATAAATTTGAAATGGAATGGAATTAAATATAAATTGACTTGGAATTAATTTAAAATAGCTATAAACTGAAATGGGTATTTTATAAAATGGATATCGTCGAATTTGCATGGGAATATTGTCGTTAGACGCAAACGAAAGAAAATAAACTTATGTAAATTAATAGGAAGTGAGAAAATTGATTTTTAAATCAATTTGAAATGGATATGGGTTTGTTTGGTTTAAATATAAGTTGAATGCAATAAATTGGGTTGTGAATCATTCAAATTGAATGAAATGATATATAAATCGATTGAAATGAATAATCGAATGATAGAATCTTCTGGTTATTAATAAATTCATGCTATGGCACGGTTGTTAGTGGAAAATTATGTGTTTGAGTTGTTAAATGAATGAAATGTTATTGAAATTTCATATTTTGGTACTTACGTGGTTAAATTGAGTAAGTACAGGTACCCGAAGGCTATTGGGCTAGAGTTGGGTTGCGTAATTGCATATTAAATAAGCTGCTTGCTTTAAAATGCTAAATAAAGGTATGTTTTTGGATTAAATACAGCAAAAATATAAAATGTTTATAAATATTTTGTTTTCCGACCGTGTGGGTCGATGTATACATTTTTATCTCTCTTGTCATATTGCAAAAGGCCCTTCGTACAAGGGAGACTCTGCCAAAAAAATTCGGAGATTAGGGAGTTAGAAAATTTTGAAAAAAAATTATTAACTAAAAAGTTGATGTTCAAATTGAAATTGAAATCAGAGATTTTGGTTTAGAAATGGAAACTAAATGTTTTGGATAGGACTAAAGGGTTTAGAGAAGTGGATGTTAAGTTTTAACTAAGTGAGTTTTGAATAAGTAATGGGTTTGGAGCATTATTCCTACCTTAGCAATTTCGGGGACGAAATTCTTTTAAGGGGGGAGGAATATAACGACCCGGATTTTTCTATCGTTTAATTTTGGGTATTTAAATGGTTTAAATATTGGATTTGGAATTAGAATTGAGTTAGTAAGTTTTTAAAACTGAAATTTTGAGCGATTTCGGAATTTTGGAATTTTTCAATTTAATTGACGCATTAAAATAGCGATCCGGGGCACAGTCTCGAAATTTGACGAAACATGTTCCATTGGATCTGTAATAGTGTATTATTATCGGATTTCAAATTTCATAATGTTTGGATTTACCGATTTGTTCATAGGGGATATAAATGCATTGAATTTAATATCGAAATTCAATAAAATAATTGGGTCCAAAAAGCTATCTTCTCCATACGATCGAGTTAGGCTCGAAACTTTTTCCATTGCATTCGGAATAGGGGTATAACATTATGAATGCCTAGCGACATGCCTCGATAGGGGATCGAATAAAATGTCTAAATGTTTTAAAAAAATAAAAAGAAAAAAATAAAATAAAATGAAAATTTAGTCAAATCCTAGCCGACCAATCTTGTACCAAACCTTCTTCTTCATGTTTAAAATCACGTCCCCTTCTTTTCAATTAAATCACGATCCCCTCTTCCTTCCTTTTAAAAGCCTACCTCGCCTTCGTTCAAAATTAAGAATCACCAAGAGAGAAAAGGGAAACGAAAGGGGAGTCGTGTGTCTCCCTCCTCCTTTATCTTCAGATCGACATCATGTTATATACAAAAAAGGGAAGTACGAAATCAATTCATTTGAGATTAAAGAAAAAAAATAATGGCAACGCGATCGATCGCGATTGCCTATAGCTGTGCGCACACGTATAGGGAGGGAGGTCACATTCTTCCTCGGCTCAAGGGCGCACGTGGACCAGTCACGGGTGGAAGGGGTCAGAGCTCGTCGTCGCCGGCAGTGGAGACGCGATGATTGAAATCGAGCACGAGGAGAATAAAAATTATCGGGCGATCGAATAAAATCGCCGCAGGCATCAGAAGCTTCGTTCGCGACTTGAAGAATGGGTTCACACGACTGGAATTGTGTGTAGGGGTATGAACGGCGTCGTGGCGAGTCGAGGAAATCGCGTGCAAGCTGAGGCGGTTCAAGTGGATTGGGTTTGACGAAGTCGATGTCAGAGGGGAGGCTGAAGTTTGGTGATGGAACGTGAACTGATGGCGATGGCGGATGGTTGCGTAGTCGATGAGGAGATGGACGCAAGGTGGTTGTGTAGCACGTCGTTCGAAGGTATAAAATAATTTATTTTAATTAAAATAAAAAAATGTATAATTAGTAAGTATAAAAATTTGTTAACTTATATAATTCGTAAATTTTTTCGTCCAAGGTCTGAAATCATGGAATATGGATTCGTAACTAAAAAATCGACAATCAGGAATTAAATTGGAATTGATTTGGGATTGGAATGATTAACGAACTCGAAAATCAAGGTGATAATTTCTCACTCATTTGGATTGCCAAATTTAAATGTTTAAAGTTAATTATTGGATGATTGATTGGATTGGTAAATTTTAACTATCAGTCGGACGATTATATAATATATATATAGTAATATATATATATATATATATTAATAGTTGGATTGTATTCCCGCATATTTTAGCGGATGAGACCCCATGTGCCCCACATAATAGCGGATGCCCTTATATACTGTGATATCCCCCTCTAAGTGGGATTGGTATTTTATATTGTCTAACATCTGTGGATGTAGGGAAACAGGTTGGAGGGATCCAACTCGATTCCTTAACTATATTTAGTGTTTTTCATATATATATATATATATGTGATTGAATAATCTGCTGGATTATTGTGTGTTGTAAATTTTTAATTATTATAATAGAATGGGAATTAACTTTGGTATATTAAATACTATAAATATTATTTTGAATTTTTAAAGAATTAAAAGGAGATTTTTAATATAAAAATATGTATATCGAAGTTTGGATTATTTAAAAGAGATTGATTTGAATAAGCAATAATTGGTTTTTGATCGTACTAAATAATGCGGGAAAATATTTTAAATAGAGATTCTAAAAATAAATTATATAAAGGAATTTTTAAGACTGGATTTTAAAATGATATTCGGAAAAGAATATAGAAAGAAGTTGAAATCGATATTAAAAATAGATTGGCAAAAATGAATGGAATTTATAACGAATTGAATTTATAAAGTGGAATTTTATAAATGAGATTATTTTTAGAGAAACTCAAAGGAGTTATAAAAGTTTATAAACGATGTTTATAAATAATGGAAATTTATATCAGATGATAAATTGGAAATATAAATTTACAAGGAGAATTTATGTTAGAATATGGGAATAGGATGGGAGAAAAATAGTGGATGCTATTTTTTTGAAGTTGAAATGGTTAAAGAGATCGAAATAAAAGGGACGTGTTGGAAATTGAGAGGAACTTATAAACTGAATTGGTTGTTGATATTTTAATATATATATATATATATATATATATTAATTTTACGAAGTTAGGTGTTTTTAAAAGGAAAATTTTATTTTTGAAAACTATGGATTTTAAACTAGTAGAATTGGAATACATCGAAAAGTAGATTCTTCAAATATTTCATATTTATTTTAATAAATTCTAATTCTTAAAAATCATCTTTGAAGATTGATTTGTTTATCTAAAAATGAGTATTGATGTTTTATAAAAAGCGTTTCGATATTTTATAAAATTACTTGAACATGACTTAAAATAAATTATTATTGTTCTTTTAAATACGTATTATATATATAGAGTTTTGTAATGATTTAAAATTATTTATAAATCTTCTTGGAAATCTGGAAATGGGGTTATTCAGTATATGGGATTTATAAGGGAATTCTCAAAATAAAATTTGGGAAAAAAGTAAGAAAATTTTCGAAGTAGTTAAATAAAAGTGAACCTCGAAAAATGAAATAGAATTCATAAAAGAAATGAGATAAGGAACTTACGGATGAATTGTAAGGGATTTGAGCAAATAGGAAATAAATGAAATATTTTCTAAGTATTGGAAAAAAATAAATGATTTTGGGAAGTTATACTTAAGGATATTTTCTAAGTGTTGGACTGGATGGATTTGAAATATTTTAACTGCGAGGTTATTATTATAGAAATAATTTCAAAGTATTGAATTATAAATGGAATTGGTAGAAAATATTTCTAAGTATTGAGATGGTTTGAAATTATCCTGTTATGGATATAAATATTTGAAATTGTTTTCGAATATTGAAATATTGAAAGAGGTGAATGTATATCTTTGTAAAGATATTTTGAAATGAGTATTTTGGAAAGAATTACAAATAATAGCCTAGGGATTGCTTATGGATGTTATATTGATAGTTAAATTACCGACTATCAATATTGTCCAATTTCATTAATCGTTTTGAAGAGACCGGGATCAGATTTAAATATCCAAAAACCACTTCGATCCGGTTTGAACGTTACGAATAGATACCATGAAGACAGAGAAGACGGTGATTCGGTTTGTCCAGACCCAGGACAACTTGTATGGATGAATGCTATCAGAACATCATCATTGGAGGACGATGAGCATTCTAAGTGAAATCATTCTTGAAAGGTAATCGTAGCCTCTAGCCTCATTAACCGTAATGGTTGAAAATCAAGGGATATGCAACAAGGCTAAGTGGGTCATACCCAATTAGGGTATGTTATCACCTTTCTAGATACCCTCGGATATATTATATTATAGATACGGTTACATGCGAAAGAGCTCTCGATAAGGGTGGGAACACCCGGGGTTATAACATATTCAGTTCTATCCAGGTTAGGGATAGGGTCGGTCTTGTGTTGTAGGGGATCCCGGCGAGGTCCTCGGTACATTTTTCTATACGTATACCATGATAGGTGGTACCCCAATGCCTAGCCATTGTATGGAATCCATTCTCCAATAAGCGCCATACGGTTTTGATTGTGCCCAACTATGCTGAAACGTGAGATGCAAGCATTTCATCTATTTTCTGTTTACTTGGTTTAGGCACTATTATAATATAAGATGATTTTGATAAAAAAAATATTTTGGTTATCGTAAGGGTAAAACCTATCATGTTTATGTGTGATGTGGTCTTACGAGATGCCTTTGTGTTTCAAAAGATTTTGAAAAGGTTAATAATTCAAATTGAATGTGTTTTCTCATGCTGGTTTTCCAGACTGACTCGTATGTTATTTTATTATAATGCTCAGGTCAGACCGAGTATTACAGATTCAAGATAGGAAGCTATGGATTTCAGGAGGCGAGCTGGATGGCAAAGACGTATTCCCGTATTTGATTTATATTTCTGTTGTGTATGTTATGTATGTGAGGACAAGTAATTAAATTGTTGTTTATTGTACTCTAATAATGGGATGTATATTAACATTACAGCTCTTGTATTTAAAATCCGTTATTATATATTATATTTTGTTCTGCTGTGATTGTGAGATTCTGTGTTTTTTTCTTTTGTTTTCTTCTTCTACCTTTTCTTCTTTACCCTTAATGAACTGGTGTTTATGGCACTCGATTGCTCGGCATTCTATACAGTGGTCGTATTGATGTCAATTTTCGAGGGTCGAAAATCACGTTCGTTATATTTTCCACCAATTTTTTTCATAGCTCTTCATGCTCCATGATGCCAATTGATGTACGTAGTCAACACAACATATCAATACTGTATAAAAAAAACCCAGAGAAACCATGTCAGTGTAATAACTCATATAATAAAATGCAAGTCATATTCTTGCATTAAAAAATGAAAGAAAACTAAATAATGTTTGAAGCTTAAATTTTTGTGTGCATGCACACACGAGTTTGTGAATAAAACATAACCATGTCACTTAATAATACCATATCCAAAGCTCCAACTAGTTGAGATGAGGCTCACTCAATAACCGACTGGACATAAGTAAACTGAACAAAATATCAGTTGTCTATTCCATATATTTAGGTGTTACTTGGACCCGTGTTATGTACACGTGTATTTGGTTACAATTAAACTATATAGTATTAGAAGTGAATGTTGGCAAGCTTTGATGTATGAGATAGGCCATTGTACCAAATTTATAGCCTAAATGAAAGACAACACATATGAATATAATTTCAGTTGGACCAAGTTTGTTTTTTCATTGGATGTTGGTTGCTATGAATATTTTGGTATTAAGAAAAAGATTATTCTGCAAAGGCAGCAAACCCTTGAAATTTCATTTAATATTAATTGTTATAATGTTGATCAAACATCACTTTTTGTTTGCATAAGCTGCAAATGCTTACACATGGCCTAAAAATTTATATCCCATAGTGAAAATAGTGATTAGTGTGAATCTATTGTAGACCATATGAAGCATTTGAAGTTTTTAACTTCTAAAGAAGATATTCAAAATTGTTGTTGACTGTGGTATAAATGTTTAAAATATTTAGTTGGTTGTATGCGATTGTGTAATTTTTTTTATAAATGGTGCTTGACATTATAGAAGTTATTAAATTGCAATAATTGTTTTATAGCGTTTATTTTGTTTGACTATTTGATAGACATCGATATCTGGAACAAAAAATTGAGTCATCTTTATGACAAAAGTTTTGAAATGAGATGTTAGTTCCAGCCTTCATGGCCAAGAAATATTGAACGATGTCAATTTTAGCCAAAGTGGGAACATTTATTCCTAGTCATGCACAAAAATATTTCCATGTTACAAACCAATCAGTATGGAATACCAACTCACTTATAATTACAGGTTTTCTTAAATGGTCCTTTTTTTGCAAAGAGAAAGGTTTTAACATAAGGATAAACCATTTGGGAATTAGGCACTTCAATAGACTACTGAATGCCATAAATGTATGAACAAAATGTACAAATCAATTTTTTTGTTCTGGTTTTACCAAATGTATGAACCAAGCGGTATGGTAACTGAATTATATGACTAGTATTCAATTTTGTTACGAAGATGATGGCTGATAAGCTTAAATATGAAGGATGGATTCCATTTAGAACCACAAGATTCAGTAAAATATATAACAAACATCAATTATAATCTACCGACACCTGTCAAAAAATGAAGGGTTGATGCTTGCTTAAACTATAATCTACCATACAAACAGAAACTTCCATAATGTTTTGGTTTTAAAATGCTGCTTCTTTCATTAACAATAACAATACTTCTGTATTAAAGGAAAAGAATCTACTATTTTAGTACTACAAAGTGAAAATCCAACATAAAAAACCTAATTTCTAAGGCATCCTTCAGGATGATTTTGAAATAAATCTTTCTGGGACAAACAAATAAGTTAATGACCAAAAAAAAAATTATCCAGTGCACTTAATGTTTCTAACATGCATATACAATGACTGATTTGAGTGAGCAATGGAATTTAAAAGAAATATATAACAAATTTCAACACATCAGATTCATTCACATATAAGCATAGCACCCAAAATTATACGAATATTAATCGTACATTAATTTTTACGTTTAAACCTAAGTACCGTTATTGCCATATAGTTTTATTTCTAAATTTATAACATTGAAATGAAGATTTTTTTTATGACAAAGATGGGGCATCACAGCTTGGTATCAGAGCCAAACTTCGGAACAATATAGAATATTATGACAAAGATCATTATCCTAAGTCTCTCTTAGGAATCGTGCCGTAGGATTTAATTCAAGTCTTAGGACCCGTTCTATCCTATTTTCGTTTATGATGCCTTGTTTTATCAATCAAGTTTGTTTGATATTCATTCTGAGAATAACATTTTTCCTCTTCTTTCTTTCTTTCTTAAAGAAGAGAAATGGTTAGACCAGGCTGTCCCAGCGCTGGTCAATCCAGTGCTACTCCTCAGGATGGCATATTCATGTCTGCCTAATAGCTTTTGGATCTTGTAAAGAATGCTCAAGCTGCCGGACCCATTCCTGAGCCTACTTATCCTAAATCCGGGTTTGCACGCTTGTGCAGTGATTATACCAATTTGGGTGGAAGGCCATTCAAGGGTTCCGAAAGCATTATAGAAGTCCAACCTTGGCTTAGAACATGCGATCGCATCTTTTCTCGCATGAATCTTATGGATCTACATCGAGTCCAAGTGGCTTCTAGCATGCTCCAGGAGAGGGCATTAGATTGGTATGAGCTTTTGATTTCGGAAATTATTGAAGCGGATCTTACTTGGGAGCAATTTCGGGAAAGGTTCTAGTTAAAGTTTGTGCCGGAAGCTGAAAAAGTAACTTTAGCCCGATGCTTTATTGACCTTTTTTAAGGTGAATCTTCTGTGACGGATTATGTCACGTCTTTTGAATCACTCTCAAAATATAGGTTCGAGTATATTAATACCCCATTGAAGAAAAATCATAGGTTTATATATGGGTTGAATAAGAACCTCAAAAAGCCTTTACTTCTGAAACTAGAAGTTTCTTTCGATCAGCTTGTAGATATCGCTCTTCGACTTGAAGAGGCTGATAAAGAAAGTGATGGTGATGTTGGGGGTACCAAACAAAATTTCAATTGCAACAAGAAGAGGCAACTCGATAGTAAGTTCAAAGGCCCTAATCCCAACAAGAAAGGGAAGCAAGTAACTTCGGTAGCAAAGACTCCTACCCCTAATCGTGGAGAATGCTACAATTGTGGATCTAAGGACCACTATGCAAATAAGTGTCCGAAGCCCCTTACTTGCCGCTATTGCAAAAGTTCAGGTCATCCTAAATCTTCATGTCCCAAACTTCAAAGCAAGAAAGAGGGAAAGCTGAATGTTGTGCAAACCCCTAGTAACACTTCTCTTGGTCAAGGTATTTCTCATTATGTCCTTGATGGCATTATTATGTTTTGTGATCATCCTATTAGAGTTCTATTTGATACGGGTGCATCTCACTCTTTTATATCGAAAGAACTTGTTGATACTTTTTCTTTGAATGTTATTGGCTTGATGACTTCACTGAGAATTGCAAACCCGGTTGGTGGATCCGCAACACTCAGTTTATTTTGTAAAGATGTCGAGATTATTTTATGTGATTATGCTTTCCGTGCCGATTTGCATGTTATGCATTACTTAGGTTTCGGAATGATTTTGGGAATGGATTGGCTTAATCGTTATGAAGTCCATATCCTATGTCCCGAGAGGACTATCCATCTTCGACATCCCCAATCTATTAAGCAGATTTCTACTGTTCTTAAATGATTCAGATTCTAATTCGGTAGCATCCTTATATTCTCTATATCCACATGATGACGATAATGATGATGAGGAAGATGTCATTTCCCTTATTCACGTTGTTTGTGAATTTCCCAACATCTTTGAGCCCGTTTTAGGATTACCACCTAAGCAAGCAATTGAGTTCAGAATTAATCTAATCCCTGGAGCTCTGCCTATCACTCGTCCTCCTTATCGTATGTCCAATAAGTAAAATGAGGAGATGCATAAACAATTATCCGAATTGAAAGCAAAATAGTTTATTCGTTCTAGTTCCTCTCCTTGGGGAGCTTCAGCTACCTTTGTGAAGAAATCTGATGGTACACTTAGGCTTTGCGTTGACTACCGCAAGTTTAATGATCTCACCATCAAGAATAAATATCCCTTACCTCAGATTGATGATCTATTCGATCAACTTAGCGATGCTAGAGTCTTTTCATAGTTAGACTTAGCAACCGGTTTTCATCAGCTTCGTATTGCAGAGGATGGCATTCCTTTTACATCGTTACGTACTCGTTATGGATCTTATGAATGGCTTGTTATGCCATTTGGTTTAACGAATGCTCCAGCTTATTTCGTTGACCTTATGAATCGAGTTTTCAAAAACTTCCTCGATCGATTTGTTCTCATCTTTATCGATAATATTCTTGTTTATTCTAAAACCGAGGAAGAGCATGAAAAACATCTTTAGATTGTGTTGGAAACTCTTAGGAGCAATCAATTGAAAGCAAAATTTTCTAAATGCCACTTTTAGCAATCTCGTGTGAAATTTTTAGGACATATTATTTCTGAATCCAGAATTTCCGTGGATGCTTCAAAGGTTGAAGCGATTCAAAATTGGAAGAGACCGGAGAGTGTGATGGAAATCCCTAGTTTTCTTGGATTGGCGGGCTATTACCGTCGGTTCATAAAAGACTTTTCTAAAATATCTGTACCACTTAATAGTTTGACAAAGAAGGGAGTTAAGTACATTTGGTCAGACAAATGTGAAGCTGCTTTTCAGAAATTAAAAGAAATCCTTTCCGATGCTCCTATTCTTGTGATTCCCGAAGGGAACCAAGACTTGATTGTTTATACCGATGCTAGTCATGTTGGTTTGGGAGCTGTTCTCATGCAAAGGGAACGTGTTATCGCTTATGCTTCTAGGCAATTAAAGCCTGCCGAGACTAGATATGCCACTCATGATTTAGAGCTTGCGGCCATTGTTTTCGCCCTTAGAATTTGGCATCATTATCTTTTGGGAGAGAAATTTGTTCTCTACATCGATCATAAATCTTTGAAGTATTTGTTCTCCCAAAAGGAACTTAATTTGCGTCAACAATGTTGGCTTGAATTCCTTGCATCTTATGATCTTGATATTCTATATACTCCCGAAAAGGGAAATCGTGTTGCCGATGCCCTTAGTCGTAAGCAACAAGCGGTTGTTTCCATGATGATGTCCGAATGGAATGATCTCGAGACTTTGTCTACTTGTGAGATTCGAGATCATGAAGCCGATTAGTGTTCATATCTTGTTTTGTGTAGCCATGAGGCTTATCCTTCTCTTTTAGACCGCATTCTTGAAGCTCAAAAGCATGATCCTGAATTGGCTCATCTTAGCCAAAGTTGTAGGGATAAAAATAATATTATTGATGGTTTGACAGACTTTGAAATCGATGCTCGTGGAGGCATTCGAAAATTTGATAGACTTATCGTGCCAAATAGTAGTGATCTTCGTAAAGACATTTTAGAAGATTCTCATCGTTCAAAATTTACCATTCATCCCGGTAGTAGTAAAATGTATGCGGACATGAAATGACTTTATTATTGGGATGGAATGAAATCTGATATTGCCAACTTTATTAAGCGTTGCATGACTTGCTAACTCGTTAAGGCCGAGCATCAAAAGCCAGGTGGGTTATTGCAACCTTTAGACATTCCCGTTTGGAAGTGGGATCAAATTTCCATGGACTTTATTGACGGTCTTCCCCGTTCTCGTTTGGGTCATGACAGTCTATGGATGATTGTGGATAGACTTACAAAATCCGCCCATTTTATTCCTGTTCGATCCAATCAGACCGTACCTCTTTTGGCCAAACTCTATGTTAAAGAAATTGTTACATTGCATGGAGTTCCTACTTCTATTGTTAGCGATCGTGATCCATTATTTACTAGTGGATTTTGGAAGGGTCTTCAAAAAGCTTTGGGAACGAAGCTTAATTTTAGCAGTGCTTATCATTCTCAGTTCGATGGACAAACGGAGTGTGTGAATCAAACTCTTGAAGATCTCCTTCGTGCTTGTGTTCTTGATTTTTGTGGAAGTTGGGAAGATCATATTTCTCTTGTTGAGTTTTCTTACAATAATAGCTTCCAATCTAGTATTGGTATGGCACCTTTCGAGGCACTCTACGGAAGGCCATGCCGATCTTCTTCTTGTTGGCTTAAAGTCGGTGAGAAGCTGGTTTTAGGTCCAGATTTTATTTGTGATGCCACAGAAAAGATTGACCTTATTCGTCATAGGATGAAAGAAGCTCAAAGTAGACAAAAATCCTATGCCTATAACCGAAGGAGGAATTTGGAAATTTTTGTAGAAGATTTGGTATTCACTCGTGTTTCACCTATGAAGGGTATTGTGCGTTTCAGTCAATCGGGAAAATTAGCACCCCGATATATTGGCCCATTTCCCATCACCGAACGCATTGGTTCCGTGGCTTATCGTCTTTCTTTACCGGCTCAATTTTTTGCTATTCATGACATTTTTCACGTTTCTCAACTACGAAAATGTCTTAGAGATTCTGATTCTATTCTTGAGCCTGGTGTCATTGAAGAAATTAAAGTTTCACCTAATTTGACTTATGAGCAACATCCTATCTGTATCATTGCCACGGAGGTTAAACGCCTTCGTAATAAAAATGTTCCGCTTATGAAAGTTCAATGGCCCTCAAATCCTAAGGATTGTTCTAGGGAGTCCAGAGAATTCATCGAGCGAACACATCCGGACTTACTCTCTCGTGCTCCTTAAGGTGAACTTCTCGCTTCAAATTTTTCTTTTTTGATGTTATGCCTTAAAGTGGTTGTTACTCTTTATTTTCTTCTTAATAATTACGAGGACGCAATTTCTTTAAGGAGGGGAGTCTGTAACAACCCGCATATTTTACGATTATATATTTAAATAGTTTATTTAAATATAGCATCGTTTGTTGAATTTAAAGTCCGAAATGTGACTTTTTGTAAACAGTCGAATCCGGACTCGAGACCACTTCCATTAAGTTTAAAAAGACGTTTACAACTTTTTTGAGTATAAACATTGATATGTTTGGAGTTGATTAGGATCTTAGTATTTTGTTTGGGCTTTGGTTTGTGTTTTAGCCCACTAACCCAATAAGAGAACCCAAACCTTCTACCAAATACCTCCCACTTCACTCCTCTTCATTCATTCATTCCACTTTCTAAATTCCTAGCACTTAAACCCTAGAAAAATGGGGGAAAAGAAAAGAGATTAGAAATTCCCCAGCTCTAATTCTCTTAGGAAATTCAACTTCAAGTTATAAATCAAAGAGAAGCTTAGGTAAGCATCCTCTTCATCTTCTCTATCTCAATCTTTCTTCAATTTTCAGAAATTCCTATAACCTAACTTAGGAAATTCATTTCATTTGATAATAGATTGAAGATTCTTGAGGTGTTGTTGAAGAGAAATCGATCTTGCTTTGTTTTAGAGCTTCTCATTTCTTAATTTTGGGTTTAAAGGTGAGTTTTTGAACTCACATCTATGTTTATACCTTTGATAGTTGTTAGGTATGAATTCCTAACATTTATTTCATGTTCAATTGCTTTTTAATTGAATTGGTTTGGTGAATTTTCCAATTTTGGTATTTTAAAGTCAAAATCTATGAAAATCCTACTATGGTGTTTGGACATGCTGTTTGGAGTGTATTGAAGAGCCTATAGGGCTAGGTTGTCGCTTAGCATAAATCCCTAGCCACCATCGCTCATCCGATCGCTTCCGAACCGATTTGACCATTAATGGCCTAGGCTGATTTTTGCCCTGAGCTTTAGCTCAGACGTTTGGGAAAACACTCAGACGTCTGGGCCATCGGAATAAAAATTCCAGATGTACAGCTCAGACGTCTAAGGTTGTTCCCAGACGACTGGGCGATCTGGAAGAAGATTTCCAGTCCTTCAGCTCAGACGTCTGGGTAAACCACCAGACGTCAGACGCTGATAATTTCAGCCAAATTGCCTATTTTTGAGTGGATTTCCGTTTTAATCGATTTTTGTTGATTTGGTTGGTTGTTGTCATTTATTATTGACTTTGATGACTTCTTTTCTGGATTTTTAGGAATATCCATTTGATGGATTTGATATCGATTTTTTTTATGGTTTTAATTCACGTCGTCGAATGTGAATTCTTGGTGATAGATTGTTTTTAGAATCGTTTCTATGATTTGTTACTTTAAAATACAAAGGTTTCTATACTAGTAGTAAATACTCAAACTCTTTCAAAAAACGATTTCAACACTACTTTTAAATAAAAAGCTCGTTTTTAAAACCATTTTCCAATCTATTAGTATATACAAACCTTTACCTCATTCGTACGAGAAATCCAATTAAACGACTTAGCAAAACAAGTGGTATGAAACGCTTGCGTTTACTTCGTCGGTTAATTCTTAGACTTGTCCGATTGAAATCTTGTGACAACTTTCGAGTGGAAATCTACAATCTATTCATAAATATTTAAGTTAAGCTAGTGGTTATGAGACATGAAGCTAAACTCATTTATTTACTAGCTTAGTGTAATTTACACTTATCGATCAATGATGATCATTTTGTGATTTAGACTAGCGATGTCCCTTTGTCTGCATGGGGGAATAAACCCCATTTGTGGAGTTTCGGCTCAAATCGGTGGGGTAGCGACCCATGGTCTTCGGGCCGTTTGTAGAGCATCAGCTCAAATTTGATGGGTTAGCAACCTTGGAATAGCGTTCCGTTTGTGATACACGTGTTGGTGAGTTTTCATGCTCCCGTCTGTGATAGGCCTCCCCCTTTGTGTTTTCTGGATTTCTAATTATTGATTTCAAGAATTTGTGTTTCACCAATTTTTGCGATTTGCATTGATATGCTTTGTCAATATTTGAGGTTGGGTGAATAAGCTAAAGAATATGATATTCTTTTTGGATATTTGAGGAGATTTGAGATTCTATATGATTTTCATTGATTTTCAAGTATATACTTGTCACAGTATGACATTATTGTTATCATATATTTTTGTCATATCTCTTATCTGTGGTGACCCTCATTTTAATACACATAGATTTTTTTTTAGCATACAAAAGGAATTCACCACTAAACCCCATTTCTTCTATATTTGAATATTTAAATAATTTCCAAATATTTTTCCCAAGACCCTGGATTTACCAATATAAACATATCAGTGCACAAAACAGATTTAGACAATCACATATTTGATGATATATAATTGTTTCCCTTTTTGCCTTTCAGAGCTAACAAAATTTCAAAAAGAATTTGAATCAAACAGGCAACAAAATTCTATATGTGTTGACAACATAACCATTTATTTCTTCTCTAAATTTTTTGTTCTACTGCCAGAGATACATTTTGGCAATTATAATACTTATATATTTAATATTGCAATGCACAGTGCATATTTTTTTATGCTTTCTAGACTTTCTGCCTAAATAATTTTTTTAACACTAAAATGGTATTTAATTGACCTTATGATAGTTATCAAGTACTTGTATGAAATCACTTCAACAATTATACTTGCAGGCATGAACATTGGAAGTAATTTCTATTTATCATTTCAGGTTGAACAATTGAAGTCTTTTTACATTTTTAAGTTTAACATGATGCAGACTTGAGTACTTGGTGTTTTATTGAAAATGCTTAGTGTTATTTGAGGGTTGCTTGGAGTTTTCTTTTCTTTTGTTCTGGAGACACTTACACTTCATGAATTGAAATGAAATGGTTCCAGGCTATAAGAGTTTGACCCATGGCCATCTAGGCCGGCCATAATCCCTCTTTTACCACTTGCAAACCCATATTCCTTATTTTAACAAACTTCTACAAAGATCTATTCCTAACACAAGCATGTTTTTGCCTAGTTTAAATTTCCTGGAAATGCATCCATATATGTACTCAATCCCTTATTAAAAATACAATAACTTCCATGTTTATTTCTTTCATAATTTTTTTTTTGAAATCAAATGCACAAATACATGTTAATCACTTTTTCACTCCAGAATTCATGCACATGCCTGTATCACTTACCTGCCATGCACAAATTCATTTCTCTTGAATACCCCTACTCAAATCTTGTGAGTTCATTTTTAAATCAACCACCTTAGCTCTTTAATTTCCATAAAGTCAAAAATATAAATTCATGCAATAAAAATGAGAGATTATTATATACACATATCATATTTATATGATATGTCTATCCCCTTATTTCTCCAAATCAGACATTCATAAAATCAATAGTTAACCAAACATCATCAATAGTCTTTCATAGCAGGTTTACTTAAGTACATATTTTTAATCCAAATACTTAGAAATCTCCCTACAAGTAACTTCAATTACAACATGAAGTCTGACTAATAAATTCATTACAAAGCAACTACAAATTTTAAAACTAGTTTCTTTTATTTATACTAGCAGCTAATTGCCATCTTCATCCATCAAGCCAACTTCAATTTCCTGCAAGCAATTCAATGAGCTGCCCCAATTTTTAATGAGACACCCAGATGATTGCAAGGGCAACAAAAAGGGTCAGTTTTCACTGGTATGAGCATTTATCAATTTATACACATATTCATAGTTTTTGGTGAACTTGCAATGTCTTCCTAATTTAGCATATTATTGGTTAATTTCAAGTGATGCAAGGGCACATTCATTCATATAAACAATACCCAGTTAACCATCGAAATATATATATATATATATATATATATATAATTCTTGATTCATTTCTGAACAAGTAAACTTAGATTTTTATACTCCCAATTTTCACCTAGAAAACAATCAATGCACATATTTAAACTTGATTGACTTGGCTCCATATCTGGATATTTGTAATCCAGAATTTTTAAACCCCATTCCCCATTTATTTTATGGTCTTTAACTCCCTGTCAAATGAACACCATGTATGAATTGTGAAGGAAACTCCTAGGTTATTTAGTTTATTCCAACACACAAAGGCCTCAGGGTGCAATTGCACCATGCATATACTTACTCCCACCTGAAGCAAGCATATCATTGACTAACTCCCAAATGACCAATTTAATTTTCTTTAATAAATCCTCCTCCAGTTTTTGCTTATTTTGTTAAAGCTTCTATTTACGAATTCAATCATAAAAACTCCCAATTTATTCATGTTTCAGAAAGGCTTATCCTCTTTAATACTTTCTGGTTCAACCCCATGTTCCCCATTTATTTTCCTTATTACAGAAAATACCCTAGTTTGCCTATAGTTTTTCCTGAGAATAGTTTAAGCATCATAGTCCTACTAACCTAGAAATTCTCCTCTAACTTATGATATGAACATTTAGTTTAATGCTTCATTATCCAAGAAATAAACATGAGCTAGATCTCTGTCTTGCTGCCTATTTCCTAAATAATTTAGATCCATACTTCATAATAAAATAGAACAGAAATGCTCAAACCATTTTAACTTTAAAAACCCACATACAGATTAAAACCCCAAACAAGAATGCACAAACAAACATCCATCTCATCCATAACAAATCATTTCAGAGGTTTTAAATAACTTATAACATTTTAGGCTTCCTACAAGAGGACTTAATGCCATTGCATACAAGGGATAAATACTCACCCTGTGTTCTCCTTTTACTAACTTAATCCCCTGAACAGCAAATCCCCCAAAGTCTCAAGCTAGTGTTTCTCCTAGTTTATTTTATTTTTGTTTTGATCCCGACAGAATGATGGATATGGTTATGTGCAGATATTTATAAAACCATCCTAGGGTTTAAGAAAAATGGGTAATTTCCTTGATGCCCTTAGATATTCATGCACAAATCATTTCCCTGTGTGGTCCTTAATTGGAAATGCACACTTTTGGTTACCTCAATTAGTTATTTCGGGAATCAAGCATTTTAAACACTTCATACTATTTTCATGACTCTATTTCACTCATGCCATATGCATGTGACCCATTGTTTATTTTTTTTATTTCTTATAAGTTTAAAGAAACTGAAAATCCCCTTTGTGTTTTCTACCTTTCTACCATTTCCATTAATCATGCATACTATCATACATAATCATGTAATGTAAAATCATTCACACTATGTTATTTGCTTGAAATAAATATAAGATATGGAAATTCTTATTTGATCCTGTATGTATATATTATTATTTTTTTCTGCCTTTAGTCAAAACAGTAGCTCCTCATACATTTTCATGTGTTTAAAAAAAATCGCATATGTCATGCTAATTATTTCTAGCATAAATATATATGTATATATATAAGACATTTAAACCTTTTATTGAACTTCATTTTATTCTGTCTTTAAATAAAACAGAAAACACCCCATATATTGAATATATGTATTTATATAATTCTTTGGACATAGAACTATATTTATTTTGAGTTCCAATTTTTAATCACCTTAACTCCTTGTATTTTATCAAACAGAAGCTCCTATGCAAATTTTTATTTATTAACAAATTTTCTTTTCTGTTTTAATGCAATATATATATATATATTATAATTTCAGAATTTCTTAAAATAAATGTAACTTTCATTTTATTTTCTTTTCTTTTCTTTTAGGGTCATTACATTATCCTATCTCATCTTGTATGATATTTATAGCTAGACTGATCCGTTTATTATTTTTCTTTTTAATAATACTCGGGTTAGACCGAGGTGTTTCAGGTGCTTCCACTTGACTTCTTATCAGGGATCGTCATCTGACTTTTGGCTAACTACTTTAGCTTAGTAGTTTTTTTGTTTTTATACATTCGAGATAGAGACTCCTTGATGTATACATATTCTTTTGTCTCGCACTTGTACCTATTTTTTTGTGATGTAGTGGATCTTGTATGACCACTACTTTGATGTACACTTCTATGTGTTATATTCATATCTGTTTCCGCCTTAGTGATATGAATATCTGTGACTAATTTATGTTATGCTTATTTTATATTTGTTTCGGAAGGCCACATAGCCACTGTGTAGTAGCTTTGAGTTTGTATTTGATATGTCAGATTTCCTCTTGAAATGAAATGCATGTCATACTATCTGACATATCGGTACTCGCACAAGGCAATACACAGATGATCGCTCCTCAACAGCCTTATTCTTCGTGCTAGTCGATGACATTACCCCGTAGTGTCCTTGGTTAGTGTGAGTATAGAGGTGGGGCGTCACACGACCAAAACACATCATAAGGATGCACATACAACCAATCCTAGCATCCATACAGACATGCCTATGTCAACTAGCTTGCTAAAGCAACCATGCAATCAAACAATGACCTAACGAGCAAACTATCCTAAAAACTAACTAAAAGTGGAACTTATTAGAAGGTAGCCCATTATGGGAAACTCATACTCTCTCCATGAGCTCCATTATGCTCCTATCTACCGTTTCTCACCGTACTTGGACTAATTTCATTTATCCATGTAGAGTATTCTAGACTCGGTCTCTACATTCACCTCACCAAGTTGTCTGGGCTCTACCATAATTGCTAAATCATCAACGTATGTTCGTGAATGGGATAAATAGAATGCATGTGAAAACTTGCTGACTTTTCAAGAAAGTCATTCAACATGCTGACTTCACCACTCCTTATACAATCTGGAAAGGCCCAACAACTTATGGTGAATATCTAAATAGAGAGTTCTTCACCTACCTAGCTATCCACTTTGAACTCTCTATGCATGTCTATCCTACGTGGTTTCCATTTCATTGCTCATCTTTGAGGCGTCTCCAGTCCTACTATAACTATAATTTAAACAGACTTGACTATTGGCATATTTCCATCGTCAAATGCCCTGTAACAAACTCTGCCACTTGCTTCTTTGTTCCCAACCAATGGAAAATTCTTTAAGCATCTTTTGACATACCTCACTAAACTCCTTCGTTATGTCCATAAGGATGACAACACAATAACGGACGGTCTCCCCTCTAAGTGGACTAATATTTTTGATTCTTTGGTGAACCCCATATTACTTTAACAAACTCATAGACTAGGTTGTGCACTACTCACCTATTTTTCATGTGCATCGGGCATTGAAAATAAGTTTTACAAAAAAAGGTCATGATTTCGTAAAATTAACTTCATAAGATTGTTCTTTCAATCTAATTAATGACTAAAGAGAACTAATCTTACCTCTTAGTCAATTTTCCTCCAAATTGCCAAATCACGCCTTTCTTAAAATTGCCTTCGTATCTTAGTACGTGCAATTCAAGACATTTACTTCATGCCTTGAAATCATATAGCACCAGATACTTTAAAGTAATATCAACTCGATGTGCTTGTGAATTCCTATAAACTAACATACGGTTATAGTACCTTATGTTCATCGCCGTACTCCTAAAACAGTTTACCAAAACAAGTATGATCATCCTCTATGGCGACTGTCTTATACAACCAATTTTATATTATTTAACATTTTAAGCAAACTTTTACTTAATTATGCTTTCATACTTTTCACGTCTTATATAAACGTATCACATCCCTTAATGTAAACATATATGTTAATTTCAAACAACATTCAATAACATGTGTCTCAACAATTCAAAATAATAAATTTAAACTAGTTATTTTCTTTTTAAGTATATATCATCTCAATATTGTTTATTATAAGGATACTTTTTCCCTATTATCTCAAAATAGTGTGTGCGTGTGTGTAATACATTCAAAAAGATGCTGCTTACTTATTATTATTATTATTATATATTTTTCCCTTTCAAAGTTTCTTCGTCAAAAGCAAAATACACATCAGAATATCATTATGCATTACACTAAACAAAAAGAAAAACTTTAAAAATAGTTATAGAAAATTATTTCTTACGAAATTTTCACATTTTTGAAACACACACCAAGGATTTATTATTTTTCAAAACATTAAACAAACTTCAACTTCTTTATTTTTTCCAAGAATCTCAAATACTAATATTTCTAACTTTTTAGGAAAAATATTTCAGCTAATTCAAATACATTGATTGGAGTAGATAATAACTTACACAAGCCCGACTAGGTCATACAATCTTAAAAAATGCTTAACTGTCTTCATTATGCATCATCACATCATATATATTCTATGGACTTAAGGGTACCACTCTTCTTCTTATTCATCCCTAGTCCCGTAATTTACTTCATTGCTACTCTGCATATAAACTCACTTTAGCAATTCTTTATGGAGTAAATTACAACAAATATGATGGATTTATCTTACACCCTATACTATTTAAATCTCAATATTTATTTAACTCATAGTTGTTTACTTCTATAAGGGATAAGCCAACAATCACCTCTACAAGTAAAATTATATATAGGGTATGGCGTAAGAATAATATATATACATATATGTGTGTGCGTGCATATATATAACATAAATAATGAAAATAGCAAATACACTCTCTCATGTGCCCTAATTAAGTAGGAATCACTTAACCTAAGCTCTTATACCAAATATTACAACCCGCCATCCACGACTCCCCAATTCACACACAAAATGATGCGAACATTGCAGACCTCGTTGATGATGGATTGTTTTGTGGTAAAATATATTAAACACAACACAGAGCTATCTACAATATTCTGTACTTTTGAAGCTCGCATCGGAATGAATAAAATATAATAATTAATAATACTATTCCAGACAGATTAAACAATGTATTATCAAACGAATTCCAAATACAACATATCTTTATACTGGTAAAAAAACGTCCTAAATTCTAGGAATAAAATAGTATATAGCTAAAGGAAAAATGTACGTATCCATCGTACCGTCCTGCCTCCAAATCACCACCAGTCCTCTTTATCGACCTATCAGTTATAAAAAAAGAAGAAAATGATAGAGGGTGTCAGACGTACATCTGGTGAGTGAAATGCATCATATAAGTGTATAATACTAATAAGCTAGTAATACAACACTTATGCTCGAAAATCATACCTTAACCCGTGTCACCTGCATCAAACAAGTCAGCTAAACACAATATAACCCTATAATAACATCATATGCTAAGGTCTTACTAAAATCTAACCCATATCTAATCATATGCACTCAATCAAACCCAAAGTCCCAACTCGCATGTCGAAGATCGACTATGACACGACTGAGCACAAAGTCCAACTTGTTATCATTGAAAATGCATGTGACTCACTGAGAAACTATATATCTCAGCTCACTGTCACCAAATCGTTAGTGACTTGCTACTGGGGAACTATATATCCCATCATATTATCACAAACTTGGAAGTGACTCTCTATTGAGGAACTATGTGTCTCGGCCCGCTATCGCCAAATCGTAAGCGACTCGCTATTGAGGACTACATGTCTCAACCCACTATTGTCGTGTCATAAACGACTCACTATGGAGGAACTACACGTCTCATCCCGCTATCTTCAAATTGTAAGCCACTCGCTACAGGAGTAATGTATGTCCCAACCCACTATCGCTAAATAGTAAGAGACTCGCAATCAAGGAACAAAATGTCTTAATCCACTATCGTTATATCGAATAACGTATAATGAATCTATCAAACATGGCACTTTTCAAATGTGTCTCAAAACACCACAAACAATATACTAAAAATTCCTCGTCTCTACATGGTCCCGATGCCATGAACTGTGCATGAAACAAAGGTTATATGCGAGAGTTATAAGCATTTAAATTTTAGGGGCATTTCCATAATTTATTAAGTAATTTAATTAAATAATTTTACTTTATATCACCGAACGAACACCACCAATGATTCGTATCATTGGAAAATACAATGCTTATATATAATATGTCTAATTTGGAGTACTTTTGTGCTTTATGCTTTTTAATTATAGAGAAATCAAACTTTGTCAATTACAATAAAAAACACTTTTTTCTAAATTATCTAACCATGGCATACTACATCCTAATTATGTATATATAAAATATCACTTTATTTTCAATTTCGTCATTTATGATTTGATTTAAGACCACAAGGGGTGAATAACTATGTCTTATTAATATATACACAAATAAGGTGAATCCCACTCATTGAGATGAATCCAACTCATCGAAACTCTCTAACGAAGAAGAACTCAACATTGTCTCCACCGTCCTATGCCTTATTTTGCCTAGAAACCTAAGAAATTCACTAGTATTCCTTTTCAAAATCATATTACTCGTCTCCAAGGTCATTTTGATGGGTAGATCATTAAAATCTATTAAGAAACGAGAGTGATTTTTCATTTTGACATTTAATAGAGAATGATGAAAATGGTGTACGAGATTTCATCATTGCTCTTCACTGTCCAGGTTTGCTGCACATCTAATCATACAAATTCCACCCCTAAAATGATACTTGACCATAGTACTCTTCACATCCTTTGATTTGCCACTGGTTCCATTGAATTTCATTGAGAAATAAAGAAGTTGTGAATTTTTAAAGCTCGGTGGAAAAGATGGAAAAGGAAGAAGAAATGAAATAGTTGTACAAAAGTATATTTTTGTTTCAAATATGCTTAGGATTTGTTGGAGATTAGTGGTAAGGTGTCCAGATTAAAATAGAATTAGAAAATAGGGTTTACTCTTTTATTTATAGGTTGAAATAACACATGTTTAGCCTAAAATTTCGAAATTACTATATTATGGAAATGCCAGTGGGTTTGACTTCTAATTTCTAGCCCGTTTAACCAAATTCAGCAAGCTGTATATGTTTTCTTATTATAAACTTCATTTCGGACAGAATGGGATTGATCTCGAAGCTTAATTGCAGCTTTTGTAGAAATTACAATTTTGCACTTAATGTGAATTATGATTTTGCTCTTTTTAATTTAATTATTTAATCACGTAAAATTATAGGGTGTTACATACATACTTCTATTCTAGACACATATTAGATATATAATTTTATTATTTTTCCTTAAATGCCGACTAATGTATTTGCATAGAGTAATTGGGCTTTGATACCATTGTTGGATCTGGCCCATTTGGCAGTAGAGAAATGCGATCAATTTCAACAAAAACCCCCCAAGTAGATCTTAATGGACCTATATAAACTATTAGTTAGCATTAGATCTAGTCTACATTTTAAAATAAATATCATATTTTATTTTAAGATGTTTATATTTGACGTATTTTTGAATAATTTATATATACATATATATACATATAATATAACATTGTGATAACTATAGAACATGTGTGTAAGTAAATAAATACGCACACACACATACATATATTAGGATTTATATATTGTATGTACATATACATTATATATATACATATGATAAATTCATAACATATCAAGGGAATATATATGCTTAAGTATATACATGTGTTTAAATATACTAAGATATATGTATACCGCTGTACACATATATTATTAGTACATATATATGTGTGTGTGTGCGCACGCACGTGTGTGTCAAGGAACGACAACACCCCATTTTGGTTACACCTCAATTCCCCTTGATTTCCACCATACATTCCGATTTTATTATTTAATTATTTAATTCAGTGCATGTGTGTATGTGTCAAGGAACGACATTTCGGTGCAATTTCCTAGATTTATATACTGATGTATAAACATTTATATGGCAATGACATACTTATATGTGTATGTATGTGTGTGTGTCTGTGTATGTGTGTGTGTGTTAAGGGATAAGCATGTAGATGAATCCATAAAAATAGAATTTTACCTTAGTAGATCTCGCCTTCCGTAACACGTCGATCTCCAATATGACTCCTAAAACTTTCAATCCACCACTTGGACTTGTAACTGGACGAGTGCTACCACCTACAAAGATTGTATTTGAATATATTGGAGCAAGGGGTTTCATTTTCAATATATGGTGGCTAGGGTAGGAAGCATTAAGCTGGAAATGGTTTAGTATGTGTTGGTATTTACAAGGAGAGTTCAAGAGAAATATCTTCCATCTTTTACCCTTTCTTTAATACCAATTCAAACTAGATTTAGCCCCCTTTTCCTCCCCTTATAGCTAGCCATACCCATGATAATTCATGGGTCAAAATATCTTCAGCATGTTTAGCAATTGTTAATATTTGAAGCTTGTTTAAATATATATCGATATTGTATATTGATAGTGCACATATAACGTTTATATATACTTCAAAACAATTACTTATTGCATCCAAAAAATTTACTAAAATACCCAAACATCAAATACACTAATAATTAATATTTCTTAAATATTAATTAATTTATAACACTTTATAAACTAATTAAATTATGTGGTATTTAGAAGAATTCACACATGCGGTTGTGTGACTCACATGTGTGAATACAGCAAACGATTAATATTAAATAATTCAAATACTAGTGTTCACATGTCGCCTTAGCCAATGGTGTAATAGTTTTGCTGAATTCATCGCTTATAGATCTTTTCGACTAAATAAAATTTTAGATCACCTTAAGCAGTACCGTTAAGTAACGATATAATATACGTTCTGTTTGTTGGTACTATATTACTTTAAAATATATGGAGTTTGGTATCGATCAAAAATCTAATAATATCAATATTCAACTGTTTGGTCCATTTAGAAAGTCCTTGATTCAATGATAACATTTATTATTAATTATTCTACTTTAGATAGAGATTTTAACTTTGAGTTGACAATAGTTGACCGTGATACTAGTCTCATATAACCGAGGAGACGAATTCTCTATTGAATGGTGCTTCACTTCCTACGCTTCAACTCTGACCCAACTATAGTCGCTCGATGGTCGCCATGACATGATTTAAAAAGTTGAGTATCCTTGTCGAAGTTCCATAGTATTCTCCAGTCGAGTGAGCTGTGTAACATTATCATACCGAGATTTCCTGTTTAACCAAGTTGTTGCTAACCAATAGGAAACTCTCAATTGATTCATACTATAGTTATTCAATAATTATAAGTGGATAATATCCTAGTAGCCATAAGTAATGCACGGCCTAACATTTGGAGAGCGTTATGTACTATGGTCTCAGCCAATATATCAATATCCTTTCTTGAAACATCTTGACTAGGAATATTTAAAATAAAATGTTATTTTATGTTGTGATTAATTACTCATGATTACAACTATTTGTAATTACTATCACATAATATTTCATTTAAGGATTTTCGTATTTATATACTTTAAATTAATTAATTAATTATATTACAATATAAAAATTGATATAAAAGAAAACAAACACCAAATAACTTTTATTATGACAAGTTTGATTATAGAGTTAGAAATATATAATAAATTATATATTTGCCCATAGGAAACACACTAACTCTCTCAAGTATCACTTTAATGGTAAGTCAAATTAAAGTCAAAATCTCTAACCTAGGTAAATCGATAAATGTTCTTGAATTGAGCCAAGGACTTTAATAAGTGACCTACATTATTGATACAGATATTAATTAATAAGTTTTTGACCTTAGACCAAACTCTAGATATCTAAGTAATACAATGATAACGAAAAGAATACATGTACAAACTGTCGATACTAGGTGAGCTTGTTTTAGATCAGAAATATGATTTCTCCTAAATAATGTATAAGCGTTGAACTTGACCCTATACCGTGCTTCAGCATAATTCGTACATGCTTTGATATTTAAGTTGTTTAAATATTGATTATGGATTAAGTTCACGATGAGAGTCAACATAACCATGTTATTGATTGTTTGCGAATTCGACCAATGGTAAAATTAATTGTTATAAATTAAAAATAAATTAATACAAACGCGTTATTAATATTCTATGAATATTTTAACTATTTATTTGGAGCTAAAAATCGAACATAACAATCTATAAAAATTATATGATGGTTTGATCGATAAAAGAGATAGAATTAATTAATTAATTAGAGATTCAAAGAGTAGGCAATAGGGTGTTAACTACACTTGACTACCCCTAAAGGTCCGCCAAATAAGTGTTCAAATGAGGTTCGAATTGCTTGAACCAAGTCATGTGAATGTAGAGAAATAAGAGGAGGAAAAGGGGTGAGTTAATAACTATAAATAGTATAGCCCTCCCCACCATTTTCTAGAGCTTTTTGATTCTCTTCTCTAGCATAGGTCAGTCACCCACTTCCATTAGTGAAGCTAACTCCTCGGCATCGCAAACTGAAGAGAAGGAGGAGATAACAAATCTCCAAGAGAAACTTTTGAGAAAACAATGTGCTAGTTCTCGGTAGGATCCTATGGTGAAAGGTACTTCGTTATAAACTTAATTTTAACACATATACAAGTGACTGCTTACTAGATAATTGTATTATATGAAAAATAAAAATATTTTGATCATAAACAAAAAAAAAAAGCATTTATATATATATATGTTTATTATTAATTAATATACATATATATAATTTAAATAGTTAAATAAATACCTATATAATATATATATGTGTGTGTGTGTATTACTTAAAACTAAAAGCGGGAACTAAATATTGCTTGTGTACAGTGGAATGCTAATCAATTCAAAATACCACTCTCTCATGCATCCCCATTTTCCTTTTTAACAACATTTAGACCGCCTTCTTCTTTCGTGCTTCGTAAAACCGTTCTTACTCAACTATCACAGATCCTAATATCTCATATACCCTTCCTTTGCAAACTTCATGTCTATAATCTGTAACTAACCGACTTCATCCACATTTACCTCCCATTGCCAATCTGATATGCTTATATTTGTTTTATTAAACAGTAAAGAGAGTTTTTAAGAGGGAGAAGAGGGAGCTTGAAGAGAGAAGAGTGAAAGACGAGATAAATTAGATTAATCCATTTTGCTCATTCCTTCCACAGTGTTGCCATATAAAGGTAAAATACAAGAATATGCTAACATAATAGTGGATAGCTGGTCCAATAGTCTTCAAACAATTTGTAATCCATTTTCAGCCATGTGATTAAAACATAAAATATTAAAAGAAGATATAATTGGGTTTAACTCCTTTTGTCTTTATATGCCATGTCACTCAATATATAGTGCTACATTTAGCCTTTGTAATTTGTAGGAATTTTGATAGCACGTCTAGGACAAGTTGTTGTAGTAACATTTGAACTGTTAGATAGTCATACCATATTATTACCGTATCATTACCATCCCCTCTAAATTAACCTTGTCCTCAAGGTCGAACGTTGGTGGCTGCGGTGTTGAAGTGGTGATATCCGCATTATGATTAAGTTGAGTATCACAATGTATAAACTACACCACAAATAATGACTCGACTTTCGTTTTTCCACCCGAATCAATAATGAGTTGCTTCCTTTACCTAAATTTCGAGAGTAAGTAATGAAAGTGCTAGGATTGGATAAGAGTTTGGCAAGATGGGGTGGGCGTCCTTGCTAATAGTGATGGGGATGACTTGGATTTTGAGGAAAAACGGTTTGATGATGGCGGTGAACCATGAGAGGGAAGAGCTGGGAGGCATGGAAGCACGAGGAGCTGGAGGGCTACATAGGAAACGAGTGGAGGAAAGAGCATTTGGGATTGAGGTAGTCAATGAGTTTGGCGGGGTCATAGTAGTCGAGATGGATAAGGAGATGGTCGGTGTTTTTGACACCGGGGAGGGTGTGCTTGGCGATGAGGGCAGGCAAGGAAGAGTTGAGAAGTGTGAGGATGGTACTGGTGTCGTAGAACCCACAGCAGTGGCCGATAGAGGGGTTGGAGGAACCGGAGAGAGAGGGAGAGGTGGTGGTAATGTGATTTGAAGGCCGAGTTTTGTGGTGATTTCAAACAAGGAGTGGATGATATGATTAATGGAGGTTCGGATGTTGGTGATGGCGGTCTAAATGTCAGTGATATCGTTTTGTTATGCATCAATGATGGTTTGATGGTAGGTAACTGTGGCTTGAATGGTGTTGATGGTTTGATGTTGGCGAAGGGTTTCTTTAAGTTGTCAGTTGCAGGTGGTGTTTGTTTCAACCATGGTGAAGGAGAATAGATGGTGTCGGGAGGCGGAGTAGTAGTGAAAGCATCAGATGATAGGCTTATATTTGTTTTGTTAAACAAATAAGAGAGTTTGTAAAAGGGAGAAGAGAGAGCTTGAAGTGAGAAAAGTGAAAGATGAGAGAAATTAGATTAATCCATCCTGCTTTTTCCTTACACAATGCTGCCATATTTATTACTTGAAACTTAAAGTAGGAACCTCTTGCTGATGTGGCCTTCTCTATCCTTCTCATTTCAAAATACTGCTTCATTATCCACTTTCGCCTTTTTTCTAACTTACGACAACCTATTAAGTACGTGCGACCCACCTCATGTTCATTCTGTTTCACCATGACTTCTCTCCATCCAACTTCATCTCTTTCCTCTTTCACAACCGCCCACAGTTCTTCCCATTTCTTCAACTTTTAACGCGCTTCCACCCACATCTTCATCCGCTCTCTACCACCCCACAGCTGCTTCCCCTCTCTCTCCACATCTGCTCTCTCTGAAAAACGCCCAATTGTGTACCCCTTTCCCAATTGCTAACCAATTTAACCGGTCGAGTTTCTTCATCTGTAGATTACGTGAAACCAGTAATTATGCCGACTAAACATTCGACGACTGAGTAACGCGTCAACGTTCTCGCACCCACTACTCAATCGATTATATGGGTAATTACTATTTTCCTCTACATATACAAACGCAGCTTTTATGATGGACTGTTTTATTCGAACTGCGTTAACGATTGTACCTACTATTTCACTTTTACAAAAATTTTGAGAGCCAAATCCTTCAACCTCTTGTACTCCAACCGTTTCATTTACATATTCACGATGCTTGAACTGAAGTTTGATGTCGAATGGTAGCTGGTTGCAAATTTTGTCAAACTCTAAACCACAAATCATTTCTGCTTGCACTGATTTTGATTTATCACCTTCACAGAACTTTCTGATTTTTTTTCTTTAGCAAAACTATAGTTGTTTAAAAACGATTGATTATCTGTACTAACTTCGTGAAAATTTTTAGGTTATGTTTTAGGAGTAAATTCCCAAAAGTAAAATACTTTTTTTCTATCTGTGTTCTCCTCTTCTTTCACTATAATTAAGTTTATTGTATTTTCTACTCAAATTACTATGCTTCTACATATTCGATTTTGTGGACAGAACCAGAGCACAATCTAGCTCCTTCTCTTATAATTGAGCTAAAACTTTAACTTCATATCGTAGTTATTTTGCCAACTTAAGTACATGAATTTCGAATATAGGTAGTGTTTCTTTCACTACTATAAACCCAATGTTGATATAAGATGGCATGATTTAGACGTGTGGTCAATATAATTTAGCATCATGTTTTGTTGTTTTTATTAAAAATGAGATTTTTGGTATTGTCAAATGTGATTTTCATGGATAATCAAATATACATGTGCAATCTCCAGTTAAATTTCAGTTTCCTCCTTCTGGGTTTAAATGGTATTGTATTTGGTAAAATTATAATCATTTCCAACCTTAAAGGGACTTATGAAGTTTAGACTAACATCAATGTAAAGCACATCATCCACTAAATGGTTATGAAGCGTTCTATAGCATAATTAAAGTATCATTAAATTATTTGATATTTATACCAAGACTATGAGACTTTTTACCCTTATTATTGATACCAAAATTGACATGCGGTTGTCAAATTACCACCAATCCAGAATACATAATGGTACTTTATTTAAAACAGGATACTGTTCATCACAGGTTCTTTGGAAGGGGGACTTTGGTTGAGTAAGTCAAGCGACCCGGTTCAACTTGAGCAAGTTGAGAGAGTGGTCTTAAAAACAGGTAAAAAGCTAAAACAAAGTTAACTACCTTTTGTTGTCCATCAACTTTAATTATGTACGTGTAAATCCAAATTGAGCACAAAAGTCCCCTTTTTTGTCCAATTTGTTAGTGAATATTTACAAATCCATGTAAGTACGTAGGATATAGCTGGTCCTCATTCAATCACACACAAGACTGTAGCCTTTGAAGCCAATAGATTTTGATGAACTGTTGGTCATTTATTGCATTAACATAATTTTTTTTCCAAAATATTGGTGGAATTCTTTTTTTTCTTTTTTTACATGTTGAAGACTTTTAAAAAATATACATGCTCGATGATGATGTTACATCTTGCTTTATCAAGTTAGGGATGTAACCTAACAACAAGATTTCACAAGTTTTGGAACATTGCGTTACATAATCTATTTTGTTGCTTACTACATATTATTTCAACTGCAACTGATATTTGTGCGATCGACAAATTGTGGAATCGGTGGGCATGTTATGCCGGCCTGATAAACAAAGAAGAGGAGATGTTTGTTATCGTTTTTAATGTTCATGTATACAAATTGCATTCATCTTTATCCTGTATGCATGTCTCAACCTTGGTATGTCTTCCAATTTTAATTGTATTTTCCCTCATCTTTTTAAGCTCACCATTTAAAAAAAAATTAGTTTAACATACAAGGGGTGCATTGTTTACCGTGATGATATTTTGGATTTCCCCAACTAAATGTTCTTACAAACTGTATATTCAGAATCATCGATTGTGTTGTCCATGAGGAAAAAAATCCTGTAGATTTACTTTTCCCTATGTGCCACTATTGAATGTTAAATAGTGGGTTACAATCTAAATTAGTTGTGTTATGATCTCTAATTTTGATTGTTTTATATACTGAAAATATACGACAAGTTTGATATATATTTTGTATGTATTGTTTTGCATCACGAACTTAGTTAGGGAACCTATGGAATCCTTTCTAAACCTTACTTGATATTGTCTGCTTTTTAGTCAAGTTGAAATGTTTGTATACATTTAGTTTGTTGTTAGTATGAACTTATTAGTTCGTGGTCATTGTTATATGGGTGTTTTTCTTTATGTCAATAGGTTGCTGTAACATTGGACCAATAGTATGTGTTTATTGTCATTTAAAAATGAACAACTCTTTGTTTGATGAACTGTTAACTGTCCATTTGATTTGCTCAAATATTAGTGTAATTGATTGGCAAACGTATACCTTCAATTTGGTTTTATAGTTGATGTGTTATGTGTGTGCATAATTTTAAGTTGTAACAGAAGTAATCACTTCCCCGTTCATATCAACATAATAGAAAGCATCAACATACTAAATATAATCATTTCTTTTAAGCATCTAAAAAAAATCGACATTACTCTATTTTTATAAATATTAAAATAATTTATTTATTTTGAATTAGCCATTATACTAATATTATTCATGAAGACATTAGACATTGAATAATTTGAATGACAGAGAGCATTGATTAATGATTTCAGGAGACAAGCTGCGGTTGTTGGAGCTGTTTTAAAAGCGATGGCAAAATCACAACATGCTTCAAGGACATTGTAAATTTTCATACACAAAGGATTCTTTTTGCCATTCATGATTTTCGCTGTTGAAAGGTGAAATTATAATGTATTAGTAAATGTTGCATGATATATATTTGCATATAACCAGTTACTGAAATCTACTATTGTCCGAATTCTTTTTCATGGAAACAGCCGTTTGATCTTTGTCATCTGACATCACTTGAGGTATGCAACTTAATTTCATTTATTCATCAAGCAATTTTTTTCCCTGCTACACTTCCTTTCAGTTGAGTTTTACCTGATGATTATGTGGCATAGGGCAATAGATATTCATTGGTAGTGTCATCGTTTCAATCATTTTTTATCGATAGCTCATCAGTAAATGATGCGTGTAATTAATGAATATTTTCCATTGAAATATGCATAGCTAATAAGTGAAAATAATGACGTGCGATATAGTTTGCATTTGTATTGTCTACTTCAAATTCTGTTGCCTGACATTTACATTTCTCATTATGTTACCTATTGGTACCATATGGTTTGCATCAGCTGTATTTTACAGTAATGTATATTCTAACAATGTATTTCCTACTGTAACTGTTAGCTCTATATGCATGCGTTTGTATTGTCTGCTTCAAATGCCATATCTATAAGCATACGGTTTCACGGGCCGCATGCTTTTGATTTGTTTAATGAACAACCATTATTATTATTTTTCTTCTTCTTTTAACCTTTTTTTCCTAGCCAGTTGTCCTCGACCCAGTGGATTCTTCGTACCCAATCTCATTGGTCCGGGTGGTTGATTTCGATGCGGGACAGTAGAATCTCACACACGCGTACATGCCAACATTCGGTACGCATATTTCATCCAATATGGTTATAAACAGTGCAGTGACATTTATAGTTATCTTTTTTGTTTCCTAACTTTGTTCACAGTGATATATTACATTTGCTGAGACTGTCCTGAAGCAGAAAATAATTTATAAATCCAGATATGCAAGTCTGTAAGAGCAAGATGTAGATTGCTACTGGCGTTGAAATGAGCAAAAAGATATCATACAGGTAGGTGGATGCAGTGCAACTACTGTTGTCATGATTCGTAGACCTATCACTGCATAATTTTTCGGACATTGTCGACGCCATGAGGAAGACGCCAACATGTTATTTTCGATTGAGCGATCTTACCATCGACAGAGTGAGTAACATTTTCCTATCAACGGTTTTTTTTAACCCTTTGAACATACGTACTTTGCATAGCCATTCTTGGTATGTTGTTTTCCGTTTGAAGTTTGTTAGATAAATCGTCATTCCAGACATCGAAAACTGAGACATAAAAAAATGTGGAAGTTAGCTGTAGGTATGACCGATTTTTTTTCTTTTTTTGTAAGCCGTTGACAAATATATATATATATATATGCTTGCTGTACATTATGGTTGTTAAAGCTAATTACATCTTTTCTACATGCTTAGCGCTGTCAGTGTTAATGCAGAAAACCACGAGTTGATGGGGTGTCCCACCGACTCATTCCCGACAGCATCTGACGAAGCCCGGTGGGGGAACATTATACCTACCCAGGCTGTTTCACATTGTACACGTTCTTTTGCACTTGGGAATTACGGGCAGCGTATGTTTTACGCGGTTTCAATTGATAATTGCAACGATGTATTGGATGTTCAAACCTTTTCTTACCATTTTGGATAAATTTGTAGGTAAAATATTTTCAGCGCACAATTTTGGTCCTCCTACATGTACATGTTTGTACCGTGGAGCAGTGCTTTGGTTTGAAGAAAGAGTAAAAAGGGGGGTACGAATGCAAATCCAAAATTTTCAATCTGCTATTAGAAGGGAAAGGTTCAGCTGCCATCCTATCAACAATCCCCCGATTATTTGATGGAGCTTCTTGACTATAATGGAGGTTCTGTTTCAAAAGGATTTCGGCAGCATATACGAGCATATAATTCTATTTTTGCTTTTACATCAATGGGTGGAAATGTTGATAACTCCATAAACAACGGTCGTGGTCCATATGTTTTCAGATTAAATAGTCAGAACCATCACCGAATTGGCTCGCTTCTGCCGTCAACAGGTAAACCAAAATTTTCTCAATTATATTTCTATAACACTGGTAATGAAGTTAGTAATCGAGTTTCTCCACATAGTGAAAGTACGACGCAAAATTTAGATGTGGTTATTATTAACAATCTAATATGCATGTTCAACCAATATAGCGAGTTGGCTAAAGTTTTTAGGATGACTAGAGATTGATTTCATGCTTTGGAATACCAACCTATCACCGTTAAGCTGTTGGAGAGACGTTATAGGGATGGACGACGGTATAATTTACCAACCACGTCGGAGATTGCAGCATTGATTGATAACTCAAATGTGGATTCGTGTGGTTGTCGGGATATTTTGATTAAAGATAGCAAATGGATACTGAAAAGGATTAGTGAAAAACATCCTTATTTTATGTCCATGTAATATCCAATTTTATTTCCATATGGTGAGGATGGTTTCAGGTGTGATATAAAATACAGAGTACTTCACGTATGTCTTTCGACTAAAAGAAAGATTGTTACAATGAGAGAGTATTATGCCTACCTTATTCAGCACAGGCAAGAAGATGGCTCGGTTCTATTATGGGGTGGCAGGATTTTCCACCAGTTTATCGTTGACTGTTATACATGTATTGAAGAGGACAGGCTATCATGGGTTATGAATAATCAAAGTACGTTAAGATGTGAACTGTACAGGGGTCTTCATGATGCAATTACGGCTGGTGACACAACTGCACGCGTGATAGGAAGAAATGTTATTTTACCCTGCTCTTTCACAGGAGGTCCTAGGTACATGGTATAAAATTATCAGGATGCTATGGTTATATGTCGGTGGGCGGGATCTCCAGATTTTTTTGTAACGTTTACATGTAATCCAAAGTGGCCCGAGATTGAAATGGCCTTACTAACCATTCCCGGTCTGAAAGTTGAGGATAGACCAGACATTGTTTCACGTGTTTTCCACATGAACCTTATGGAGCTAATGTGGGACATAAAGACTGAATGTCATTTTGGAAAAGTCAAAGCACGTAAGCTCGAGAATTTATTACTGAGTTTTTCACACTTATTTTCCTTTACTTCCGTCGACATAACTGATTTTTGTTTTTTCCTGCCTTTTTTTACAGTTGTTTACACAATTGAATTTCAAAGAGGAGACTACCGCATGCTCATATACTTATATTTGTGTTTGGCGATCAGAGACCAAAGACTGTTAGTCAAGTTGACGCAGTATTAGTGCTGAGATACCAGATAAACATGCAGATCCATTTTCTTATCAATCAATATGTCAGTACATGATTCATGGACCCTGTGATTATGCGAATTCTGGATACCCTTGCATGGTGGATGGTTCTTGCTCCAAGCATTATCCTAAACAGTATAGCAACGAAACCAGCTTTGACAAGATTGGGTTTCCAATTTATAGATGAAGGAACAATGGGTTCTCAACGGAGATGACAAATGGGTTCGTGCAAGACAACGGTTGGGTTATACCTCATAATGTAGATTTAGCTGTCAAATATCAAGTGCATATTAATGTAGAGATATGTAATAGAACAAGGTCAGTGAAATATATATTTAAGTACATCAACAAGGGTCACGATATAGCAACTGTTGTTATCGAAGATAGTACAAACAAAGAACGCATGTTAGTTTGAGAGGTTGATGAAGTAAAAACTTATTTGGACTGCAGATATATTTCTGCTTCAAAGGCATCTTAGAGAATATTTGAGTTTGATGTTCAATACCGCACCCTGACGGTAGAGAGGTTGATGTTCCATATGCCGGAAGAGCAAACTATGTATTTCGATGAAACAAAACATTTAAATGACGTCCAAGGCAGACATAATATTCACAAAACTATGTTTAACCAGTGGTTAGAAACTAACAGAACGTGTGATGCAGCTTGACAGCTTACCTATGTTGATTTTCCTACCAGGTGGGTATGGGATAAGTCTACGAAGGAATGGAGGATGAGGTAGAAATGGGATTGTATTGGTAGAATATATTATCCACATCCTATGTCAGGGGAGAGGTTTTATCTGCGTACGCTTTTAAATATTGTTCGCAGCCCTACCTGCTATCAAAACATTGGAATAGTGAATGGTGTTGTTTGCAATACTTCAAAGATGCATGCATTGCACGTGGTTTGCTAGAGGATGACAATGAGTGGGATGAGGCATTGACTGAAGCTGCAACTTGGGCATCCCCAAATTCTTTAAGAGAAATGTTTGCAACGTTGCTGTGTTTTTGTAAGGTTTCAAATCCTAAACAACTGTGGGATAAACATTGGGAGAAGTTTAGTGAGGATATGGAATGGAGGTATGTACGCACGAACGGAGGTGGGCCACATGAGGTGTCTGGTAATACGGTGAGATCCGAACCATTACTTGCTCTAGAAAAGATTATGTTCGGAAGCAACATATCAATAACCGAGTACTGGTCATTAGGGGAAGGTGACTTCGTAAATTTTCGTACAATAGATAACACACTAATATCCGATGAAGTGGACTATGATTGTGATTTATTGCGCATGGAAGCTGAAAAGTCAATGTCATTGCTAAATGCATAGCAGAAAACGGTTTTTGACGCTGTAATCTATGTTGTTCGCAACCGCAGTGGAGGTTTTTTTTGTGTGTATGGAAGGGAGGGACTGGAAAGACATTTTTATGGAATACTTTAAAATGCACTGTACGGGTGGAAGGTAGAATTGTATTGGCGGTAGCATCTTCGGGTATTGCATCACTTCTACTTCCCGGTGGAAGAACTGCACATTCATAGTTCAAAATTTCTATAAATCTTGATGACAGGCCCACCTGCAATATTTCCATGCAGTCGTGTTTGGCTGATTTGTTTAGGCGGATGGATTTGATTATTTAGGATGAAGCTCCTATGGTTCACCGAAATGCATTTGAAAAGTAATTGTTAGATATAGTCTCTTCCGATTCAAATAACGAAGGTGATCAAATTTTTGGTGGGAAAACAATTGTACTGGGTGGGGATTTTAGGCAGACACTGCCTGTTGTTCCTAAAGGCACAAGAGAAATGATTGTTCGCTCTACTATAAATCATTCACCACTCTGGCAAAAGTGTAAATATTTCACGCTTGCAACAAATATGCGATTAAAAAGTAACAACTTAACATGCGATGAAAGGGTGAAGCTGTCATCGTTTTCCAGATGGATATTAGATATGGGTGAAGGGAAGGTGTCGTTTATGGCATTAGACATGGATGAAGAACCTACTTGGATACAAATACCTGATAAATATCCTATACCGGATGCAGATGATGCCATTAATAAAATTGTGGAAATCACGTATCCTAATTTGGATAAGAATATTTTAAAAAAGTATTATTTGCAAGACAGGTGTATCCTGGCTCCAACAAATAATTGCGTTGAGGAAATTAATTCCTATGCAATTGATCTGGTGGGTGGTTCCATGCAAACTTTTTCAGCACGGATTAAATCAGTCCTTTGTCGGATACAACCAAAGAACATCATCTTTTATATCCTCCCAAATTTTTAAACACATTAAAACTTTCAGGCCTGCCAAATCATGAGTTACGTTTGAAGTGGATGTGCCAATAATGTTGCTGAGGAATCTTAACCAGAATCTAGGTTTATGTAATGGTACGAGATTAATTGTTACGCAACTATCCAAAAAAGTGATTGAAGCAGAGATTGTAACTGAGAACAATATGGGTAGGAAAGTATTACTTTCGAGGATAGTTTTAACCTCTAACGACACAAAGTGGCCATTTATCCTATGTCGACGTCAATTCTCAGTTAAAGTTTGTTTTGCAATGACAATTAACAAAAGTCAAGGATAAACTTTGGAGCAAGTGGGAATTTATTTACCAAGGCCTGTTTTCACACACGGACAGCTATATGTAGCCATTTCCAGGACGACATCAATGTCGGGGTTGAAGATATTGATCGGCGCAAACAAACCGGGTTTTTCAGAAATACAGGCAAAATATTGTTTACAAGGAAGTCTTTACAAATCTTGCTGGTATGATGTTCTTTATACATGATTCAGGTTTTTTACTTACTAATTTTAACGCTAATAAAATTTTCTCATAAAATGATGTTCAATATGTTTCCTACGATCTAGATGTGGAAGGCACGGATGATGCCGTAGAGGTTTATGACTGACATCGCATGCTGCCGTCAATGGTAATTTCCATGGAAGTTTAATTATTAATCTCTATCTTTATCTATATGAGTTAGTTTTGGTAATATGTTACTTCCATTTAGATGCTTGATTTTGTTCAAAACCAACTGTTATCACTATTGCACAAACAGCCATGTTACGACACAACTGTGTTTTTTATGCACTTTTCATCTTCTTCATTGCTTTTTATTTCTCAAACAAATTTGAGACGGTTAAAATTGTTTCACGCAGGGGATTGCTTATATTCCGTTTCTCTTTCCCTTATGCTGTTACAAATCAAATAGATGTTGCATTTATATGGTTAAAAAAATGAAAAAGAAAAGGAATGACGCTATGGCTTGTTATTTGGTAATTCTATTTTACGTATTTTCCATAACTAGATACGGTTTTATGGTTGCTTAACGGGCATATGTTTTTCCGTTTACAAAATTAGTTCAGTTTTACAAAAAAATACTTTGTTTGCTAATTATTTAAACATAGAAAAACAAAATGAATGGCCACTGTACTTTATCAACACTGGCGTTGCAACCTACCTGGTTTGGTAAATTCTGGTTACTGCGCTCACTACTGAACGTTTGTCTGACTGTACGTCAGCCAAATTTGACGACATATGTGTATACCAAGTATTCGTAAAATAAATTACCCACTTGCTCAAGTAAGGTGTGACTCATTTAATTACTCAGTTGATTTACTGTTGATCTATGCCGTCTTCGCATCTTTGCATATTCTGAATACAGATGACTTGCTGTTACATCTACTGTTAACATAGTAAAACATAAGTTTATTGTGTAAGCCAAAATATAAAAAAATTGTTATCTGCAATCTGCTGTTACACTGTGACTTTCAGTATACCAATGGTTCAAAAGCTCTAACACAGATTATGTACCCCTACTTCCAGGAATTACACCAAACGCTGATAGGATTGTACAGAAACAACCCTGTACGATGCTTGAAATCTCAACAGGCTATGCTCACATCGTGTTATGGATGACTCGGATATGATCTTTTTATTTCTGTACTGCTGCTGGAAAAAGTTATATATTGGTATAAGTTTGTTCCTGGTTCCGTATGACATATACACATAAATTATGTTGTTTAACAATATGTTTTTGAGTATTTACGGCCATCTATGTATGTACTATGAGGAAACTGTACTACCGACACTGCTGCATATTTACACCATGTTGTTTGAATCTCCATTCGCATCTTAACTTCATACATTCGCCCTTCCTACACGTTATACAACTGAACTTCGAACATGTATATTTTCAACTTAACTATTCATTCTGAATATCATTTTTAACGTATTTACAGGATAATGTATACTACTCTATTCACTGTAGCTCTTCCATAATTACCGCATTATATGAGGTTGTACTGATGTTGTTAGCTTCGTATCACTACATTATTCTCTTTTGAATGGAAAATTTTTGTTGTCATTTTCTGAGTTTCAAATTCGTATGGAAATTGTGAAATTTCTTCATCTTATCTTCATATTACGGAGTAGTCGTCATATACTACTGAATCCGATATAATTTTTTGTTATCACTGTGCATCTGAGCTTAATGATTAATCATTGAAATCATTACTACAGTTGCCACTGCAATTTATTACATTGCACGTATACTTATCCACTTTTTATGAATTTGGCTACAATCTAATTCTTCAAATACCGTTGCTTTATTTATCTTGCAACTAAGCTACTGTTGAGAATCCAAGACATGTGTATAATTTCAGTTATAATTTATTTTTTTCCATAATCCTGCCTTGTTATCTGTGTGCCTCTTTGATAAATTAGTGCAGCTAATTCTGTGTCCAACAGTATATTTAATATTTTGTGCTCTGCTGCATAGTACATAAACACATTAAACGTGTCTGTTATATCAGTGCATAGATGTATATAATAAGCCTGTCCACCTATCTATCTGAATCATACGTCATTACTAGAACTAATTTTGATGCCACAAAATAAACATCTCCCGTGTTTACTGTCTGGATGGTAATTATTGTGTTTTCACTGATGCTTTGCTATTGTCCTGACGTTTGTAATTTATTCAGCTAAGAAAAAGAATGAAAAAACTGCACATATGTGTGTGCATGAATGCACATTTAGACTACATAAAATATGTTCATTGTTCGATTATATTCTGTAAACATGTAAGATAACGGTCTACCAAATATTAAATATCTAACTTATTGCTCACTGTCTTGGGTTGCCGTACATCTCAACAGCATTTGTTTCTTTTGGAGAGCAGGAGTTTGAATTTGATGGTGCTACTATTTGTTTAAAAAAAAAATTCATCACTTGGCTTATCATAACTTACCCTCTAAATAAAACAATTACTGGTGCAGAAAGTGTGAAACAGAATATACGTGGACGGTTATTGTGGCAGTTTCACCACGTTTGCTGTAACAAACTCTTTTTTACCAGCATAATGTGCACTCTGTCTTCTCCATTTCATAGAAACTGCACTAACTTCTCTACTTCTTTTCACTTTGCTTCATATCATGGATGGGAATAACATGTTGCTTTCGGAATTGGTATTTGGTACCAATTGGAATACCGTTCGAGTAAGGATGGCTAGGCTGTGGAAATTGGTCAGTCGGGGAACAAATGAAGCTTACGCCTTGAACATGCAGTTTGTTAATAGCGAGGTATGTTATTATCTAATGTTGATGAGTCGGTTGGTATGCTTTTTTTTGGAGTGATATTTATATATAACGAATTCTTTAACACCTGTGAAAATGGAAGTGTGTATGAGGAATTGTATTTAGGTTGATTCCAATTCTTACTTTAATAATCTTACTTCTCATAAACCACGTGCATGTAGTGTTACTAAAATGTATATTTATAAGCAGGTGAACTTAATTACTTTGTGCACTTGCGTTTTACAACTGCGAAATACATAGCACACGGCTTATAGATGAATGCAAGTACAACTGAGCAGTTAGATAACGTTTATTTGTATATTAGCGTTTGTCGACTATGCTGTGGGAACATGGCACACTTTGTACACAACTGGCAGTGGTACTACATTATTTTGCAACGCACTGACACTATTTAACACAGTACATGCTCACGTTTGATGCCAGTTCATGTAATGGTACATGCGTATGTTAATTTATGTCCCTACATGAATTAGTCCATATAACAGTACCTATATCCTCACATTCAAAGTCAATCTTCTGCGTGACAGAGAAATGAGAATGTGGCAATGGTCTGAAAACGTATTCTGCGCCAGTTTGAAAGTGTGTTCGAAGAACCTTCGGTGTACGACGTGACAAGGTTTAATGTCCAAAACGCTGAAACAACATATAGAACTGTACAGGACGACTGGATAATAGTTCTGAGAACTGATACCCAAGCAGTCAAGGTAACAGATGCATTAGACAAAATACTATGGTATAAGTTTGCCTTTGAAAGCACGCTTATAAGCAGACTATGTCGTAGAGATAACCTTACTGGTACTTTTTCTCCCCTACATTTATATCACATGTTTCCATTAATCTAAGTACACGTACTCACGTCTTAAATGCATGACTTGATACATATTTGGGTGGCATATTACGTGCTGTAACTAATGTATTTAGTGTGACTACTAAAAGTGGAACCCAAACACTAAAACGAGAGTTGCATGTGGAAAGCAATAGGTGCTGCCAATTTAACCTAATTTTTTAATGCAATTAATCAAACTGCTATTTTAATTTTCTTTCTCACATAGTGGGAATACAAGCGTTGTGTCACTATGGGAGAGCCAAAGGGATTTAATTGACCAATCCATTGTACACAAGTTTGAGAAATCGCCTACGATTGTTGTCACCTCACTAACAGTCGCAACATACGGCCATATGATGTTACTTCGTGTACTTGCTCTCCACCATCCCATAAAAATTGCCATCTAATTTATATTTTACCTTCTCAGGTGCATTTACTTTTAGCTCTACCAAAGCGATAAAGATATATCTAGACATTGATTTGTCTGAACTAAATGATGTTAAAACCAGGTATGTTGTCGGTACATATTGGTTGTATTTTTAACCGTTTAATGGAATTTGCCTTTGTTTGTTTACACTGCCGAGATCCAACCAAGATGACGGAAAAAAATTCGAGTACATAGACCACTCTGCTCCAAACCGTGCTGGTGTGTTCTAAAGGATCGATACTACGACCACACAGCTTTTGAACGATGTTAGGACAGCAAATTGTCGGGTACGTTGTGCTTACACATGTAATATGCACATGTATAAGATTTCTATGCCAGCGTACATACCCTTTTACTGGTTCACCACTTTTTTTTACCTTTCCTTCGTGCTACTGTAGTACTATGTGTATTCTCCAGTTTTGAGAAAAAAATAAAGTCTAATCCGCTTGCCTTTTTATGTTCAACATTTGCAGTTTAAATTTAAAATATTTTTGTCGATATAGTTAATTACTGATTTGAACAACGCTTTTATTATATGTCATACCCGCAACCATTGTGAAACTGAAAAGTTCTACCTGGAGCTATCTTTCATGTGCGTTCTATAAATCAATGGTTCACTTTGAGGGAACAAACTATTTTTGCTCTGGATGCGACCACCGAATGGCAGTAAATACCATAAACATGTAACCTTTCACTGATTCTTTGTTTCAATTTTTAGGATGTATTAACTACTACCATTAAAAATTTATTTTATAGGTACCGTTTATATGTGGACATATTGGACTCCTCTACGTCTACTACTGTCGCCGTTTTTGACAAGGAAGCCGAATGGCTATCGTACATAAGGTTGATGACATGTTTGCCATCCTCAACTTGGTAAAAATGCATAATTATACATTTTAGTGCTATGTTCATTTATTCTGTCCAATTTATTGTATAATGTGTGTGCGTGTATGTGTGTATATATATATATATATATATATATATATATATATATATATATATATATATATATATATATATATAAAAGATCACATTCCACCGGTGTTGACAAATTTACTACCGCAGCAAATTGTAAGATGATTTAAGGGTACTTACATATTATGATTTAAAGCTTTAGACGTAGAAAAACGGAGGTAGACGTCACCGCCTGGTCATGCTTTGTGTACAGCCAGGTGGAATGTGATATAGTTTAAATGAATTATATGTTTCTGTACCATACCTTTCGCATTTCCCAACATACATGCATTCTTTTAAAAGTTTTACTATCCAATTTAATGCTTCCCCTTACGTTGCTACATACATGCGTTGGCACCAACTACTATTATACTGTCCTTTCACTGGTTGAGTTTCGTCCATAACAGTAGTACTCATATCTGCACAATTCTGTATTACCCGGCATCTGCACAACTACATGGATAATAACAACATTAATTGCACGTTCTAAATCGTATGTCCCAATATAAAATGTTATATGCTGCAGGAAAATGGGGCACAAAAAATTGACAAGATTTTCCAACATCTGTCGGGGTCTGAAGCGTTATTTGAATTTAGACCGAGTAACTATGAGATGAATAATCCCAATGCTTACCTCATTACTAGAAAAATCACAAAAAACGTAGTTGTGACTGAGACGGTACGTTCTCAATCTCGGGTAGCCGTTACCTTATAATTTGTGTACCTACATCTTAACTCTTATTAACATAGTTTGATGTTTTCCATTATTTCGAAAATTACAGCTAACTCCACCTAGCGATCAAAGTTCTAACTTAGTTTGTCCCTCAAATACAGATAAACATAACTTACAGTCCGGAAAATACATCAAAGGAAAGAAACAGATTGCTCAGGTTTGATCTACAATCCTGGTCACTCTTCTATCTTCAGTGGATTGTTGGCATAGCAATTACAGCTTGTTATGTTTATCAAGACGACGATAGTGTGATCCATCCGGTAGTACGTGCTTCTGATCCACCACTCCCTAAAAAGACGCTTAGAAGAGGAAATGCGATTCAGGTACGAATTTTTTCACTATTTCACTCTCCATTTACTTTTGCCAATAATTATTTCAAAGTATGCGCAATTACTGTACGCATTATTTATATCTACTAATATATATTATGTCACGTACAAGGTTGCGATGTACATCCTATGCTACATTGTTTTAGTAGATAACAGCACATGACTTCTTCACTACCAGATCCTAACTAATTGTTATACTTATGGATACTCATACTTTAACCTATTAAACCTTTCAAACCCATACTGTAGCTACCTATCTTAACTTAAAATCATTAACTTGTGTTACTCTAACATGTTTTATGCTTACAAAATTAAACCGTATCTTATTTTTCTTATCCGTAGGATGGTGATACATATCAACAGGCCGCAGCAGCACCTGGAATCAAGATTCGGGAGAAGAGGCAAAGAAATTAATTTCTAAAAGTTTATGCTCTCATGTTTAAGCTATAGTTATGTTTTTATGTAGTTAGCTACTATATTTCTGTATGTTTTCCACATCACATTTTTTTTCCGTTAACTCATTTTGATCTTTTTTTAAAAAAAATTGTACGTCACGACGTATAATGGTTGAATCTGTTAATTTCTAGGGCAAAATAAAATTGGGGAAGAAGAAAAACATATTATTTCTGAACTGCCGATAAAATGAAAAAGTGACTGTTGCTTTTTTTTACAACCCAATACAGAACCATATATATACATGTTGCAATACACCACAATACCCCACAGCAAATACACGTCAGCACAACACAATAATACTCAACACCCCCCCCCCCTCAAGCTGGAGGTTGATATAAACCCAGCTTGGACAGAATATTGTTCTGCTGATGAGAAGGCAAAATCTTAGTAAATACATCAGCTAATTGTTCTGACGAGGGAACATAAGCAAGCTTTAGTAATCCTTCCATAACTTTGTCTCTGGTAAAATGGCAGTCTACTTCTATGTGCTTTGTTCTTTCGTGAAAAACTGGATTTTTAGCAATGTGCATGGCTGAATGGTTGTCACAAAATAAAGTGACGGGTTTGATTGGATCAACTTGTAATTCCTGCAACAATCTAACTAACCATGTTATTTCAGTTGCTGCCTGTGCTATGGCTCTGTATTCAGCCTCAGATGATGAAATGACCCTCCTATTTCCACCCTAATTTCATAAGGATTTTTTTTTTAAGAAATGATATATGGATATATCATTCATTACAAATATATTTCCCAGGGTCATTTTCTTTCTCCAATAAACAAAATATATCCAGGATCTTTCACAATATAAAAATATTGTTTTAAATCTAAATCATCCCTAACATACATATATGAAGATATCTATGTTATATTCTACTATAATCAGAGCATGTTAATATGTAAGTAGAATTCCTTTTAAGTCTATTAAAATGTGATAATTCCTTAAAAAAAGATTAATTATTGTAATCTGATTTTTGACCATAGAATCCACTGGAAACATGTACTTTAGTCTGTTATTCTAATTGAGAAATGATCAAGTAATAATCAGTGGAAAGCAAGCTTTTTATATGGATGATTGTGTTAAAGTCTGAATAGTATCAAACTCAGGCTAAAAGAAAGTGGATCCTAAGTGAACACAAGCAACATCTAGGCGTAATGGAAACGTGCCTAACTAACACATGAGAGGTCACGAGTTCGAGTGCTATGCTGGTCGGTTCAAACCCAATTTTTGTTTTTTTTTTCTTTATTTTTCTCCTGTGAACAAAATTGTCTAAACCTATTATATACTTTGGCTATGAAACAGATCCAAACATTTAATTTAAATCCTTAGTTGCTGGCTTGACCCAGGCTCAAGAAAAAGGGCTATGTTAGCCTTGTTCTGGTTTGCACTACTCAGTTACAAAATACCTGCTATATTATTTTCTTTTTAAAGCAATTCAAACTCTTTCTATCAGATTTTATTTTTGACTTGAACATGGATTTTCTTATGCCAGTTCTATAGATATACATACAAACCACAAATTCTTTTAATCTCAGATCTTCTACCATTATAGCCTAACTGTTCTTGAAGCTTAGAATTCATATTTCTTAGCAAAGCATTTAACAAAACAAAGCACATAGTTCAGCTGAGACATATAAGTTCAACAACTACAAAACAGTAATTAACCATACATTGGTTTCTCAAAGTAATTTTAAACAATAGGTCTTAATCTAGTTCATCATGAAGGTGTAGTTTACTTCAGCAAAGTCTTTTAAAAACATAGCATCCAAATCTTAAGCAGTTTAACATCCAAGCCTGATCAAAGCAATTCCTATTTCCCTGCAAAACCACCATGAACTGCCCCATATGAATATGAGACACCCAATGGTGCATAAACACAAAAGGGTCAGACTATTTGTTTGGTATGAATAATCCAACTGAAAACATGATCTCAATCAATTTTCTTTATAAACAAACTTTACATGAATAAGAAACTCAGTATCTTCCTTATGCTTGTTTTTATTTTTGTGAAGCATGTTCCTTCATCTCAGTGTTAACAGATCATTTACACATATAATCACCATGACTTGATTCATAGAAAACAATCATAAGATTCATCCATAAAAAGCACCAAAACAACCAAATACAAACATCAATTCAGTTATCATCCCCTTTTCAACTTTACTGGCCATCAGGGATTTTGCCCAGGCCTCTCCTGAATCTATTCCTAGAGTTCATTATCAAATATAACAGGGTCTTTAGCTACTTTCTTCTTTTTAAACACACACTGCCTGGGACATTTCTCTGTTAACCCAGCACACTCAGGCCCCTGGGTATAAATATACCATGTGTGAACTTGCAATATTCCCATTGCCAAGCTATACTTTGGTAGCCCTAAGATCCCAAGTCCTTAGTTAAATTACTAAGTGTTATTATTATTTTTCATAGCAGTGCTAATCCCTTCTGCATCTCACTTCTTAATCAGAGAAATATAAATAATGCAAGCAACATGTATTCATCCAGAGTTTGGTAAGTTATATTCTCAGAAGCAAACATTTTATCAAGAAAGAGGGAGGTGACTTCTTAGCACATTATTTTGTCTGTGGGTTTCACTGGATCAAGATGTAAGCATATGGTCCTGAGTAATTTGCTAGATATATATTTTCCCTTACCTCTGGTTCAATCAGATTCATGATCTGGCTAAACCACAAGTATATTTGAATTGGGTATTTCATAAAACATAGAAGCTCAGCACATGTACAACATTGCACTTCTACATTTTCTTTTATTTTAATTAATATGAGACATAAGCAACAACACAATGTTACAGCCCATATTTCTTTCTACCTTCAGACCATATACCCACTACTTGAATCCGGGGATTTTTTTATAAACAACTTATAAAGAAAACTTATAAAAGAAATCACTCAATCTCAAAGCTAACCCATATCTCAGACAAACATTTTTGTTCATGAATCCATGACTCTTATTTTTCTGGGTAAATCAGATAGAGGTTTTACCCTTAAACAAATCATTAACAAAAAAAAGTCATTCAATCATAAAACATAACTTGTAAAAGAAAATTAGTTCAAACTGGCTGCCTCAATATTCAGGTCTTAATGCCAAAGTTTTCAGTGAGATTACTCACCTTAATCCTTCTTCTTCCTATGCCTTATGAACCCCCTTTTAGTCTTCTGCCTTCTCCTATTTTCTCTGGTTTATGCCTTGTATATTTTTCTTTAGGTTAATGAAGAACAAAAATATATGGTCTTACTATACTAGGCCTTTTATATAAATCTTGGCTGTTACTAGGGTTTATGGACTTACCCAATGTCAGTTCTACCCCATCCCAAACATAGCCTGCCTCTGGTTTGATTCAAGAAAATAAAAGGGTATGTGGTCCTTGTCTTCCTTTCCAGAAATTAGTTTCTCTCTTTTAATTTTCCCTGGTCATGTCATATGCATGACTTCCTATTATTATTGTTATTATTTTCTTAATAAAAGAAATTACTGAGAATAGATAAAGTGCTTGTTTAGGGACTCATGCCATTTTCATGCAACTCTGTTTCCTTCCAGAGATTGATTGACTGTATACATGTATAACCTATGTATGCCTAAGCCTTTTATTTTTCTTTCTTTCTTTAAATAATTTTAAACTTATTTCAGCCTAGCTCTTATTTTCTTTGTACTCTATTTTATTTAAAGACAAAATTCTATCTTTATGCATATGTATTTCTAAATCAGTTATTTTATTTTCTCTATTAATTTCTGCCAAATTTTGTTACACGGAAATCTGTGTGCATGTGTACACTGTCTTGTGCACATGTACATGTTTTATACTTTGTATCTGCAAATCAATTTCCTATTTCTATTTTTCCCAATGCAATTTCAAACAAATACAAACTAAATTAAATCATGAAATTACTCACAAAAATCAGGGTTATCACATATACCCCTCTTTTTAGGAATTGTGTCCCACAATTCTTTCATACTTAACTTAAGTATCATCTCTTCAAAAAAAATTGAATTTTTTCTGATTTCAAAACCATTTTCAAACCAATCACCTATTAAGCACTATGCATATCGACACAAGATAAAAATCACAATGCATATTCAACCAACACATTCATTAGTATGTATATGTATATATAGATTTACCTTTTCTTCAATCAAACAGCCGGGGATAATCATTTCTGATTTTATCCTCCACTTCCCATGTGCAATCATTTGGGTCTAGACTCCATTGTACTTTTACTAATTTAATTTCTTTGTTTCTCAATTTCTTGGTTTCTCTAGAAACTATGCCCACTGGTTCCTTTTCATAGATCATTCTAGGATCAATCTGCACATCCTTAGAGGATTCTAGTATTGCTTCCTTATCATGAACCCATCTTCTTAGTTGAGACACATGAAAGACATCATGCATTGCTCTCATTTCTTCTGGCAATTCTAATTTATAGGCTACTGTCCCTATTCTTTCTAGAATTTTATATGGTCCTATATATCTAGGAATCAACTTTCCTTGTTTCCCAAACCTTAGAACCTTTTTCATGGGTGATATCTTGATGAACACATAATCCCCAACATCATATTGTACTGCCTTCCTTCTTTGATCTGCATATTTCTTTTGCCTATCTTGGGCAGAGACAATTCTTTTTCTGATCAAGGCTACCTTTTCAGAAGTCTCCTTCACATTTTCTAGTCCTAAGACCACTTTTTCTCCAGACTCATGCCAACTTGAAGGTGATAAACATGGCCTTCCATAGAGAGCTTCAAAGGGGGCCATGCCTATGCTACCGTGATGGGTGTTATTGTATGCAAATTCAGCTAGATATATGTGATCTTCCCAGCTTCCTCCCCAATCCAATACACATGCTCTCAACATGTCTTCAAGCAATTTGTTCACAATTTCTGTTTGACCATCAGATTGAGGATGGTATGCTGTACTCAAACATAAATCAGTCCCCATTGCCTTGTGAAAACTCTGCCAAAATTTTGAAGTGAAGATGGTATCTCTATCACTCACTATAGTCTTTGGTATACCATGCAGTCTGACTACTTCTTTAATAAACAACTGGGCTAGGGTATTAGCATTTCTTTCTGATTTCACTGGTATAAAGTGGGCTGACTTGGTTAACATATCAACCATTACCCAAATACTATCATTTCCCCTCCTAGTTCTAGGCAAACCATCAATAAAATCCATTGATATGTCTTCCCATTTCCACTGTGGTATTTGTAAAGGTTGAAGCATTCCTGAAGGTTTTTGATACTCAGCCTTCACCTGCTGGCAAACCATACATTTTGATACATAGGTTGCCACTGCACTCTTCATACCACTCCACCAATAATCTCTCTTGAGGTTGTGATACATTCTTGTGCTTCCTGGGTGTATAGTATATTTGCTTTTGTGGTAAGCATCCAAAATTTCTTGCTTCAACTCATCCATTGCTGGAACACATATTCTTTCTCCTTTCTTCAGATGGCCCTGATCATCCAACTGAAAACCTTCTACTGTCTCACCATTTAATATTTGTGTCTTCTTTCCAAATAAAAATGGATCTTGGTTTTGTAGCATTGCAACTTTATTTTTCAATTCTGATCCCAGAGTAATAAAACTTAATTTTCCCATTTCTACCTTCCCACTGCATAAGCTCATGTTTTCTATGTTATCACTTTTTATCTCTGAATCAATTAATAATGATAAAGTGTTAAACTCTTCTATCATTAATCTAGCCACTTTAGCATGTTGTCTACTTAGGGCATCTGCTACTTTATTAGCCTTACCTGGTGTGTATAATATTTCAAAATCATATGAGGCTAAGAGTTCAATCCATCTTTGCTGCCTCATATTTAGTTCTTTTTGTGAAAACAAATATTTGAGTGATTTATGGTCTGTATATACTTCAAATTTTGCTCCCAACAAGTAGTGTCTCCATAGCTTAAGGGCATACACTACAGCAGCCAATTCAAGGTCATGAGTAGCATACCTTACTTCACTTGATTTCAACTGCCTAGAAGCATAAGCTATTACCTGATGTTGTTGCATCAACACTGCTCCAAGCCCTTGTCCACTTGCATCAGTGTACACCACCAAATTTTCAATTCCCTCAGGTACTTTAAGAATTGGAGCTTGTACCAGTGCTTCTTTTAATTTCCCAAAGGCATTTTCACACTCCTCAGTCCAAGTGAACACTTGATTTTTCCTAGTCAATCTGGTTAATGGAATTGAGATTTTTGCAAAATCTTTTATAAATCTTCTATAGTAACCAGCCATTCCCATAAATGATCTGACTTCAGTGACATTAGTAGGCCTTTTCCAAGCTTGCACTGCAATGACTTTATTGGAGTCCACAGCTATTCCTTTTTCTGATATAATATGGCCTAGAAAGTTCACTTCATTCTGCCAAAAAGTGCATTTTGAAAACTTTGCTTTCAAGTCTTCCTGTCTCAATTTCTCAAATACTATATGCAAATGGTTCTCATGCTCTCTAACTGACTTAGAATAAATTAGTATATCATCAATAAATATTAATACAAACTTATCCAAGTATTCTCTAAAAATCCTATTCATCAAATCAACAAAAATAGGAAGGAGCATTGGTTAAGCCAAATGGCATCACCAAAAATTCATAAAGTCCATATCTGGTGTTAAAGGCTGTATACTTAATGCTTTCCTCTTCTACTTTCATCTGATGAAAGCCTGAAGCTAAATCAAGCCTGGAGAATATCTTTGCACCACTCAATTGATCAAAGAGATCATCAATTCTTGGTAAGGGGTATTTATTTTTAACTGTGACTTTATTTAATTCCCTATAGTCAATACATAATCTCAGGGATCCATCATGTTTCTTAACAAAGACTACTGGTGCTCCCCATGATGAGCTACTGGGTCTAATAAAACCTTTTTCTTCTAGTTCAACTAATTGCTTTTTCAACTCCATCAATTCCTTAGGCCCCATTCTGGTTGGTCTTTTAACCACTGGGCTAGCTCCTGGAATTATTCTAATTGAAAATTCAACTGGCCTGTGATTAGGAACTCCTCTTACTTCCCCAAACACATCATCATATTGATTAACTATGGGGATCTCTTCTAATGCAGGCATGGGTTTTTCATTTGACAATGCAGAAAGGTTGGCTATACTTCTATTTTTGTTTGCCTCACAAAGGACGATTATTCTTTGTCCATCAGAAACCTTCAATGATATGGTGGATGTCTCCATATTTATGATAGCCTTATATCTACTCAACCAATCAACTCCTAAAATAATTCCTATGTCTGGATATTGCAACACATATAGGTTTGACTCAAACACATGTCCTCCTATATTTAATCCCAATTGCATGCACATCATACCCATGACACATGAACTACCTATAGGGCTTCTAATTAGCAGTGGTTTATCAACAATCATACAGTTCAATTTTAATTGTTGTGCAATATCATGAGAGATCAATGAGTGTGTAGCCCCAGTATCATATACTACTGTTAAAGGTATTGAATGGATAAGCAAAGTACCTTCAACTTGACCATGCTTTTCAACATTTGATCCCTCAGCTGCCTTGCCTTTCCCTTCCAAAGCCCCTAATTTTCCTTGCTTAAAATCTGGGCAGTTCCTCTTTATGTGACCTTCCTTCCCACAATGGTGACAATTAAAGGATGCTGGTCTAGGATTGGTGCACCTATTTTTCATGTGCCCCTCTTGTCCACAGTTGTAACAAGTGATCCTCTTCTTAATTTCAGCAGTTCTAGCTTCTTCTGGTTTCTTGGTGGAAGTTATGTCTGTTTCCTTTTTATCATAAGGGTGAAATTTACCCTTTCCCTTCTTGTTTTGATTATTTTTGAATGCCCTGAAATTCTCTCTAGCTTTATCATGTTGTTCAATGCTCAGAGTCAAATCCAAAACTTGATCAAAAGTTTTATCCTTATATGGTAGCATGGCTCTACTAAGGCTAGAGTTCAATCCTTGGATATATCTGCCATTCTTAGCTTCCTCAGTAGTGATGAGCACTTCCCCATACTTTGCCAATGATTCAAACTTCTGAGTGTACTCAGTGACACTCATAGTCCCTTGCCTCAATTTGATGAATTCCTCCAGTAAAGATTCCTTAGCTGATGCAGGGATAAATCTGCCTTCCAACATTGCTTTAAACTGATCCCATGTTACTTCTCCTTCAGGTCTTCCAACTATGATAACCTCCCACCAATCCAAAGCTGCTCCTCTCAATTGCCTGGATGCAATTTGCCTCTTCCTTTGGTCTTCAACTTGCATGTCTGCAAAGATTCTTTCCAAAATTCTAAGCCAATTTTGAACCCCCATAACTCCTTCTGTGCCATCAAAGGTTTTGCCTCCAAGATTGGTAAAAGTCTTGAGTAGTTTGGAAAGTTCCTCATGTGGATTTTCCTGCCTGTTGCCTACTCCATCTCTTATGGCCCTCATGAATTCTTGCACATTCACCATGGGTGGTTCACTTGTTCCTACATTTTGATGTCTGGGTCCTACCATAGCTCTATGGATATAACACTTAGGTTAGTCTGTTTTGCCTAATGCTCTATAGATTAATTCATTTTAATTTATCACTTATTCTGTCATAATAGATATCAATAGTATAAATAATAAAAAAAACATAACATCCAAAGCAGTAAACACTTCTATACATCCAATGCAAACAAATTCATACAAAAAAAAAATTTTGCTATGTTATTAATCAACATAGCTCTGATACCAACTGAAATGACCCTCCTATTTCCACCCTAATTTCATAAGGATTTTTTTTTTTAAGAAATGATATATGGATATATCATTCATTACAAATATATTTCCCAGGGTCATTTTCTTTCTCCAATAAACAAAATATATCCAGGATCTTTCACAATATAAAAATATTGTTTTAAATCTAAATCATCCCTAACATACATATATGAAGATATCTATGTTATATTCTACTATAATCAGAGCATGTTAATATGTAAGTAGAATTCCTTTTAAGTCTATTAAAATGTGATAATTCCTTAAAAAAAGATTAATTATTGTAATCTGATTTTTGACCATAGAATCCACTGGAAACATGTACTTTAGTCTGTTATTCTAATTGAGAAATGATCAAGTAATAATCAGTGGAAAGCAAGCTTTTTATATGGATGATTGTGTTAAAGTCTGAATAGTATCAAACTCAGGCTAAAAGAAAGTGGATCCTAAGTGAACACAAGCAACATCTAGGCGTAATGGAAACGCGCCTAACTAACACATGAGAGGTCACGAGTTCGAGTGCTATGCTGGTCGGTTCAAACCCAATTTTTGTTTTTTGTTTTTTTCTTTATTTTTCTCCTGTGAACAAAATTGTCTAAACCTATTATATACTTTGGCTATGAAACAGATCCAAACATTTAATTTAAATCCTTAGTTGCTGGCTTGACCCAGGCTCAAGAAAAAGGGCTATGTTAGCCTTGTTCTGGTTTGCACTACTCAGTTACAAAATACCTGCTATATTATTTTCTTTTTAAAGCAATTCAAACTCTTTCTATCAGATTTTATTTTTGACTTGAACATGGATTTTCTTATGCCAGTTCTATAGATATACATACAAACCACAAATTCTTTTAATCTCAGATCTTCTACCATTATAGCCTAACTGTTCTTAAAGCTTAGAATTCATTTTTCTTAGCAAAGCATTTAACAAAACAAAGCACATAGTTCAGCTGAGACATATAAGTTCAACAACTACAAAACAGTAATTAACCATACATTGGTTTCTCAAAGTAATTTTAAACAATAGGTCTTAATCTAGTTCATCATGAAGGTGTAGTTTACTTCAGCAAAGTCTTTTAAAAACATAGCATCCAAATCTTAAGCAGTTTAACATCCAAGCCTGATCAAAGCAATTCCTATTTCCCTGCAAAACCACCATGAACTGCCCCATATGAATATGAGACACCCAATGGTGCATAAACACAAAAGGGTCAGACTATTTGTCTGGTATGAATAATCCAACTGAAAACATGATCTCATTCAATTTTCTTTATAAACAAACTTTACATGAATAAGAAACTCAGTATCTTCCTTATGCTTGTTTTTATTTTTGTGAAGCATGTTCCTTCATCTCAGTGTTAACAGATCATTTACACATATAATCACCATGACTTGATTCATAGAAAACAATCATAAGATTCATCCATAAAAAGCACCAAAACAACCAAATACAAACATCAATTCAGTTATCATCCCCTTTTCAACTTTACTGGCCATCAGGGATTTTGCCCAGGCCTCTCCTGAATCTATTCCTAGAGTTCATTATCAAATATAACAGGGTCTTTAGCTACTTTCTTCTTTTTAAACACACACTGCCTGGGACATTTCTCTGTTAACCCAGCACACTCAGGCCCCTGGGTATAAATATACCATGTGTGAACTTGCAATATTCCCATTGCCAAGCTATACTTTGGTAGCCCTAAGATCCCAAGTCCTTAGTTAAATTACTAAGTGTTATTATTATTTTTCATAGCAGTGCTAATCCCTTCTGCATCTCACTTATTAATCAGAGAAATATAAATAATGCAAGCAACATGTATTCATCCAGAGTTTGGTAAGTTATATTCTCAGAAGCAAACATTTTATCAAGAAAGAGGGAGGTGACTTCTTAGCACATTATTTTGCCTGTGGGTTTCACTGGATCAAGATGTAAGCATATGGTCCTGAGTAATTTGCTAGATATATATTTTCCCTTACCTCTGGTTCAATCAGATTCATGATCTGGCTAAACCACAAGTATATTTGAATTGGGTATTTCATAAAACATAGAAGCTCAGCACATGTACAACATTGCACTTCTACATTTTCTTTTGTTTTAATTAATATGAGACATAAGCAACAACACAATGTTACAGCCCATATTTCTTTCTACCTTCAGACCATATACCCACTACTTGAATCCAGGGATTTTTTTATAAACAACTTATAAAGAAAACTTATAAAAGAAATCACTCAATCTCAAAGCTAACCCATATCTCAGACAAACATTTTTGTTCATGAATCCATGACTCTTATTTTTCTGGATAAATCAGATAGAGGTTTTACCCTTAAACAAATCATTAACAAAACAAAGTCATTCAATCATAAAACATAACTTGTAAAAGAAAATTAGTTCAAACTGGCTGCCTCAATATTCAGGTCTTAATGCCAAAGTTTTCAGTGAGATTACTCACCTTAATCCTTCTTCTTCCTATGCCTTATGAACCCCCTTTTAGTCTTCTGCCTTCTCCTATTTTCTCTGGTTTATGCCTTGTATATTTTTCTTTATGTTAATGAAGAACAAAAATATATGGTCTTACTATACTAGGCCTTTTATATAAATCTTGGCTGTTACTAGGGTTTATGGACTTACCCAATGTCAGTTCTACCCCATCCCAAACATAGCCTGCCTCTGGTTTGGTTCAAGAAAATAAAAGGGTATGTGGTCCTTGTCTTCCTTTCCAGAAATTAGTTTCTCTCTTTTAATTTTCCCTGGTCATGTCATATGCATGACTTCCTATTATTATTGTTATTATTTTCTTAATAAAAGAAATTACTGAGAATAGATAAAGTGCTTGTTTAGGGACTCATGCCATTTTCATGCAACTCTGTTTCCTTCCAGAGATTGATTGACTGTATACATGTATAACCTATGTATACCTAAGCCTTTTATTTTTCTTTCTTTCTTTAAATAATTTTAAACTTATTTCAGCCTAGCTCTTATTTTCTTTGTACTCTATTTTATTTAAAGACAAAATTCTATCTTTATGCATATGTATTTCTAAATCAGTTATTTTATTTTCTCTATTAATTTCTGCCAAATTTTGTTACACAGAAATCTGTGTGCATGTGTACACTGTCTTGTGCACATGTACATGTTTTATACTTTGTATCTGCAAATCAATTTCCTATTCCTATTTTTCCCAATGCAATTTCAAACAAATACAAACTAAATTAAATCATGAAATTACTCACAAAAATCAGGGTTATCACAGATGAACTTCGAGATACTACTGCCTGTTTCTTAGATTTCCATGAAATTGGAGAAGAACCAAGTAAAATTAAATATCCAGTTACTGATCTTCTGGTCATTGGACACGCCGCCCAATCTGAATCTGAAAAAGCTTGTAATAAAGGTCGATCACACCCATTGAGCAATATTCCATTGCCTGCAGTGCCTTGAACATAAGATGGTGTGTTTCAGAGCTTCAAAGTGTGGGATCCGAGGATGTTGCATAAATTGACTCAATGTTTGAACAGCAAAACTTAAGTCTGGTCTGGTGTGTGTGAGGTAATTGAGTTTACCAATAAGAATTCTGTATTGTGTAGGGTCAGAAAGAAGATCACCATCTGTGTCATTTAATTTCAGATGAAGTGGCAATGGAGTAGAAGAACACTTGGAAAATTTCATTGCAGAAGTATTTAACAAGTCAGTAGTAAATTTGTGTTGTGTCATAGCAATTCCTGAAGCTACATGATTAATTTCAATTCCCAAAAAATAGTGAAGAGGTCCCAAATCTTTAATGCTGAAAGTAGTATGTAGAAAATCCTTTAATTTCTTAATTTCAGAAGAATCTGAACCAGTTATTAAAAGATCATCTACATATACAGCCACTATGATTATAAAACCAGATCTTTTCTTGGTAAATAATGAGTAATCATTCTTCGATTGAGAGTATCCACGAGATTGTAAAGCTGAAGTAAGTTTGTGAAACCATTGTCGTGAAGATTGCTTCATACCATAAATGGACTTCTTGAGTCTGCAGACAAGATGATTGGGATTTGGAATTCCTTCTGGCATCAACATGTAAACTTCTTCATACAAATCCCCATGAAGAAAGGCATTGTTAATGTCAAGTTGATAAATATGACACTTCTTTGAGGCTGCTACTGCAATAACAGTTCGAATAGTTGTCATCTTGACAACTGGGGAAAAAGTCTCATGAAAATCCATTCCTTCTTTTTGTGTAAAACCTTTAGCTACTAATCTAGTTTTATACCTTTCTAATGAACCATCTGCCTTAAGCTTGACTTTAAAAACCCACTTGCAACCAATTGGAGTTTTACCTGCTGGAAGATTAACTAAATCCCAAGTGCCATTTAACTGAAGAGCTTCTACTTCATTTTTCATTGCTAAAACCCATTTTGGATCATTTGAGGCATCATAATATGAAGAGGGTTCATGATAAGAATAGATGGATGAAAGAAAGGTAAAATGAGAAGAAGGTAAGGATGAAGAGCAAATCAATGATGTATGTATTAATTCAGAAGAACAGTTATTGCAGATGTAATCTTGGAGATATGTTGGTTTTCTGGGTTGTCTAGAAGATTTTCTCAAAGTTGATTCAGCATTAACAGTAGGTAAAACCTGTTGAGTATCAGGTATAAATGAGGTAGAACTGTTGGAAGGTGATATGTCATGGAATATATCATTTTGAGGAGATGATGGAGTATTTTGATGAGTGTCATTTTGAATTGGTGTGAAAATAAAATCTGAAGAATCAAGTTGTACTGTAGGCAAAGTGATAGGATCTGAATATGGTTTAAGATGAAATGGAAAATTGAATTCATGAAAAATAATATCTCTTGATTCAATAATTTTATGTGTAGCAAGATCTAATGCTTTGTAACTTTTCTTTCCAAAAGAATAACCAATGAATACACAAGGTTTTGCTCGAGGTTGAAATTTATCTCTCCCTTGAGCTATTGTGGAGACAAAACAAAGACATCCAAATGTCCTTAAGAAGGAATAATCTGGTATTTTATTGAAAAGCTGAAAATAAGGTGAATGAAATTGAAGAGATGGTAGGGGTGTACGATTTATGAGATAAGTAGCTGTTAGTATACATTCTCCCCAAAACTTTAAAGGTAAATTGGATTGAAAAAGTAAAGATCTAGCAACTTCAAGTAAATATTTATGTTTTCTTTCAACTCTCCCATTTTGTTGAGGAGTGTAGGCACAAGAAGTTTGATGAATTATGCCATTTAGAGAATAAAATTTGGAAGCATTAGATCCACAAAACTCAGCGGCATTGTCAGACCTAATGACTTTGATTTTGGATTGAAATTGTGTAAGAATAAGAGTGTAGAAATTTTGCAAAACAGTGAGAGAATCACTTTTGGAGGACATAAGAAAGGTCCATGTACATCTAGTATTATCATCCACAATGGTTAAGAAATATCTAAAACCATTGTGAGTGATATGTTTATAAGGACCCCATGTGTCAATATGTGCGTGTATTTGCTGTGGGGTATTGTGGTGTATAGCAACATGTATATATATGGTTCTGTATTGGGTTGTAAAAAAAGCAACTGTCACTTTTTCATTTTATCGGCAGTTCAGAAATAATATGTTTTTCTTCTTCCCCAATTTTATTTTGCCCTAGAAATTAACATGGTATCAGAGCAGCCGCCACCACCCCCGCCACCACCCAATCCAACCATTGATCTTTCTTCGCTCACCTCCAATGACGAACTCTTCCTACATCATTCCGACCATCCAAATTATGTCCTCTCAACTATCGCTCTCTCAGATCACAACTATGGCCACTGGCGACGATCTGTTGAAGTCTCTTTAATGGCGAAAAACAAATTAGGATTTGTCAATGGTCTTTGCCTTCGACCAGTTTATAATTCGATTCTGGCGTCTCAGTGGGATCGATGCAACAATATGGTAATTTCTTGGCTATTACATTCTGTTAAAAAAGATATTGCTCAATCTATTCTTTATTATCGTTCTGCATCTGCTATTTGGTCCGATCTTGCGGTTCGATTTGCTCGATCTAATCGAACTCGCCTTTTCCAAATTCAAAGAGCGTTGTCCACGCTTACTCAAGATACTTCTTCGTTTTCTGCTCATTATACCAAATCGAAAACCCTATGGGATGAGTACACCTTGCTGCTTGAAGATCGTGTTTGTGTGTGTGGTTCTGGAGCTTTAATCCATGATATTCTTCAAGATCAGCAGGTTGTACAGTTTCTGGCAAGTTTAAATGAATCATACAATTCTGCACGTGCTCAAATCTTGATGATTCAACCACCTCCATCTTTAAATGAGGTTTATAAACTTTTGCTACAAGAAGAGGAACAACGTGAATTAGACAATAAACAAACCTCATCAGGTTCTTCTCTGTCTGATATTACCTCTGCATTAGCTTCCCAACGTTTTACTGATCCCAAGAATTCAAACAGAGGTAATAATACACCTTCTCGAGGTCGTGGTAGTGCTGTCAAAAGTGGTAGAGGATCTCAATATTGTGATCATTGTAAGATTGGTGGACATACAGTTGACAACTGCTGGAAATTACATGGACATACTATTTTCTGCGATCATTGCTCAATTGGTGGACATACTTCAGAAAAGTGCTGGAAGAAGCATGGATATCCACCAGGCAAAGGCCCTCGAACAGCAGCTGCTGCATCATCTTCAAAAGATTCATCAGCCGTGACAACTCAAACTGGATTTACTAATGAGCAATACAATCAACTTTTAGCTTTGTTGAAAAACAATACTGCTGCTTCCTCTGATTCAACTGCTTTTCTGGCTGGTAAGAATTTTTGCTTCATTTCTTCAGAAATCAAATCTATTTGGATCATTGATAGTGGAGCAACAGATCACATGACTCCTAATCTTAATTTGTTCACTCATTATTCTTCTTTGTCTAAACCAATACACCACAATACCCCACAGCAAATACACGTCAGCACAACACAATAATACTCAACAGAATCAGTTTGCTTTCATCTACATTACATATGTGCGTGTTTTTTAATCGCAACTCCAGCTTTGAAGTACCATACATATTTATGTTTCTTATGCTCATTTGTACTAACGCTTAACTATATACCATATCTATGCTGACATATGTATTCGCTATACATTGTGCGTGAATATGTATACGAAAGATATGGTCACACTTTCGTCCTTAAATCACCTTTATGTTGGGATTAAAATTTATAAAGTATAACACTGTCCGTGTGCGTAGCACGGGCTGCTCCCAGGTAAAAAGGCAAAATACAAGAATGTGGTAACAAAATAGTGGACAGCTGGTCCAATTGTCCTCAAACAATTTGTAATTCATTTTTAGCCATGGGATTAAAACATAAATATTAAAAGAAAATAGAATTGGGTATAACTTCTTTTGTCTTTATATGCCATGTCACTCCTTACGTATAGTGCTGCATTAAGTCTTTGTAATTTGCAGGGATTTTGATAGCACGTCCGGGACAAGTTGTAGTAGCATTTGAACTATTAGATAGTACTGCCTTATTATTGTCATGTGATTACCATCCCTTCGAAATCGGCATTATCCTGCGGTGTTGAAGTGGTGATATCCACATTATAATTAAGTTGAGTATCACCATGTATGAACCGAACCACAAATAATGGCTCGAGTTCTATTTTGATGCCCAGATCAATAATGAATGGTTTCTTTCATCCAAATTTGTGAGTAAGCAGTGATGGTGTTAGGATTGGACAAGAGTATGGCAAGGTGTGAGTGGGTATCGTTGCCAATGGTGATGGGGATGACTAGGATTATGAGGAAGAATGGTTTAATGATGACGGTGAATCATGAGAGGGAAGAGTTGGGAGGCATGGAAGCGTGAGCAGCAGGAAGGGTACATGGGAAAGGATTGGAGGAAAGAACATTTTTGATTTAGGCAGCCGATGAGTTTGGCGAGGTCATAGTAGTCGAGATGGATAAGAAGATAGATAAAGTTTGTAATGAGAATTGTAATGATAATCTTTATTTCAATATCAAATTGTAATACTACAGAGAATCCTTTGTATGCCTTTATAAAGGCAAGAGTGAGATAAATGGGCTGCGGGTTGGCCCGTATATACAACCCGCAAATACAATACTGAATATAGACTAGTAAACAGAAACTCTCGCTTATTCACCCCCCTCAAACCCAAAGCTAGGTTTAGGGTTACAAGCGAATTTTCATGTCCTCAGCCGACTCGAAAGAATTTGAGAGGAAAGGAGAAATCCATGAGCCTAGATGACCCCAGCTGGTTGTCTTTAGGATTAAGTCATGTTGCTTCCTTCTGAGGGGTTCATCGAGCTGGTTTTAGGGGTTGAGTTACTTTGCCGCTCATAATAGACATCAATTGTTGGTGGAGGGATGTAGATCTGAGTCTTTGACCTTAACTTGCTATCGGCTTCGTCAACGTTGATCTCATGCTTGAAACGAGAGAAGCTCTGTCTTGACAGAGGCTTGGTCAGAATGTCGGCCTTCTGGTAAGTAGAAGGTACGTAGTTTACTTTTAACTCTCCTTTGATGACTTGCTCTCGAACGAAGTATAGATCCAGTTCTATATGCTTCATTCGAGAGTGTAGAACTGGATTGACTGTAAGTGATATAGCACTTTGATTATCGCACCATATAGTAGCTCTGCTGTTAAACTTGACATGTAGCTCACTTAGAAGAGATTTTATCCACATGATTTCGGCAGTAGTGCTTGCAATGCTTCGGTATTCGGCTTCAGTGCTGGATCTCGAAACAGTTTGCTGTTTTTTTGCACACCATGATATAAGATTGTTGCCTAGGAACACACAGTATCCAGTAGTAGATTTCCTATCATCATGATCAGTTGCCCAGTCTGAATCACAGTAGCCAGTGATATGTAGAGATGAACAAGATTGTAGAATTAGTCCTTGGTTAATAGATCCTTTGAGGTATCTCAAGATCCTCTTTACAGCCTTCCAATGTTCATCCAGTGGACATTGCATGAATTGGCTGACTTTATTAACACTGTAGGCAATGTCTGGTCTAGTTATGGTAGCATACTGTAATGCCCCCACTATACTCCTATATTGCTTGTCATTTAGAATTGGATCACCTTTGTTCTTTGAGAGATGAAGATTACTTGTCATTGGAGTGGGAAGTGGGTTAGCCTTGTCCATCTTAGCTTTGACCAAAATGTCATTAATATACTTTCTCTGATTAAGATGAATTTCAGAGTCTGATGTTCTTTTGACTTCAATGCCCAGAAAATAGTGTAACTCTCCCAGATCCTTAATGGAGAATTCTTCCTTTAAGCATTGTGTGATGTTATCAATCTCAGATTTGCTATTTCCTGTAATGATAAAGTCATCGACATAAATTAGTATATATGTGATAGTATGATTATAAAACTTAATAAACAGAGAGTTGTCGGATTTAGTCTGATGATAGTTGTGTCTGCATAATGTGGCCTTCAGTTTCTCAAACCACACCCTAGGGGCTTGTTTGAGTCCATAGAGAGCCTTGTTTAATTTGCACACAAGCTGTTCACTGTCACCCTCTGTGAATCCATGTGGTTGCTCCATGTAGACTTCTTCCTGCAATTCACCATTAAGAAAGGCATTATTAACATCTAATTGTTGAATGGCCCAATTCTTATACAAAGCAATAGTTAGGATTATTCTGATTGATGTTGGTTTCACAACTGGGGAGAATGTTTCGTTGAAATCAAACCCATTTTGTTGTGAGAATCCCTTTGCCACCAATCTTGCTTTATGTCTAAGAATTGTGCCATCAGAGTTTTTCTTTAACTTGTATGTCCACTTGCATCCTATGGTATTTTTATTTGGAGGCCGTGGTACAAGAAGCCAGGTGTTATTTTTGATTAATGCATCATATTCTTCTTTCATAGCAGCTCTCCAGTTGTCATTAATAACTGCTTGTTGATATGTACTAGGCTCAGTTATGTCGGATTCAATAGTTAGCACTTTTGGTTTAAATATACCACTTTTTGCCCTAGTTATCATGTGATGCCCAGTGTTTTCAGGCACAGTGAAGTGATTTTCTTCAATACTTGTGGTCTCTTGTTGAACCTCAGTGAGTTGCTGATCATTCAGAACTTGGCATGGATCACCTAAGTTGTTGCTGTCAGGTTCAGTGACTCTTGGTGATTCTTCATTCTGCCCATGACCTGGCTCACTTGGGAGCAAAGTGTGTTGTGGGCTGATGTCCCTTGCGGTATGGCTATCTTCAGTATGAACAGGTATGATGATCTCTGGTGAAGGAAGTACAGGAGGTATAGAGTTTCTTGTATTGTAAATTTTTTGAGATGTCTTAATATCTGCATTGCTAAAAGGAAATTCATGTTCGTTAAATATCACATGTCTAGATATGTAGACCCTGCCATTACTATCAAGACACTTGTAGCCTTTTTGGTTTGTAGGGTAACCCAAAAATGTGCAGGATGTAGATCTGTAGTCAAGTTTATGTGAGTTATATGGTCTTAGATGGGGAAAACACTGACATCCAAAAATTTTTAAGGTTTGATAGTTTGGTCTAGTTTTGGTTAGCACCTCCATGGGACTCTTGTATTTCAGTACCCTTGTAGGCAGTCTATTGATTAAGTAGACTGCAGTTGAGAAGGCATCTGGCCAGAATTTTAGTGGCAGAGATGCTTGTGCTAGCAAAGTTAAACCAGTTTCAACGATGTGTCGGTGTTTTCTCTCAATAAGACCATTTTGCTCAGATGTGTAAGGACAAGTGATTCTGTGTGTTATTCCTTTATTTTGAAAATACCCTTTTAATGGCAAGAATTCCTTACCTCCATCTGTCTGAAAAACTTTTACCAGATTATTTGTTTGTCTTTCAACATTTGTGATAAATTGTATCACTGCATTGTTAGTTTCAGACTTTGATTTTAAGAAGTAGATCCATACATGTCTAGAGTAAGCATCAATAAAGGAAATATAGTATTTATAACCGTAGTCAGTACTAATTGGAGCAGGCCCCCAGAGGTCTGCAGCAATTAGTTCAAGGGGATTGTTATACACAGTCTCTGAATCTGGAAATGCAAGTTTATGACTTTTGCCAAGTTGACAATATGTACATATATAAGAATTGGGAATTTTCTTAACAAGAATATTATCACATTCATTCAGAACATGTTTAACAACATTTATGCTGGGGTGTCCCAGTCTACAGTGCCATACATCAAATTTGTCACTGAATTTTTCAACATTTCTTGTTTGAATTACATGGCATGATTTAATTTTGTAGTCAGATTTTCTTGGGCTTATAACATCAAACTTGTATAAGCCATTGCATTCTCTACCCTGCAAAAGAACTTCATTAGTTAGATTATCCTTCACAACACAGTGTTTTGAGTGAAATTCAAAATAGACACTATTGTCTTTGGCAAATTGTGAGACACTCATCAAGTTTTTCTTAATTAATGGTACTCTTAGTAGATTTCTGAGATAGAGTTGTCTAGTACCATTAATACTTGCATTTCCAGTATGAGATATATGTATGGACTTACCATCACCCATGTATAAAGAATGTTTACCTTTGTATTCCCTGTTCCCAAGATTTAATTGATTTAGGTTGTTGGTCACATGGTTGGTTGCTCCAGAGTCTGGAAACCAACTGTCATCTTGAATGTCTTCAACTTTTGCTGAGTTGTTGTTGGAGTTTTCAGACTTGGTTTCCTGATTGTGACGACCGCCCATGACCCCTGCACCGAATCTAGAGATAGTGCGCTGTAAAGTGTGCCAGGCGATCATGGACGATTGTCAAGGTAAGATTTAAAATGAAAGAATCTATCGTATTACTCACAGCGCATGGACAAAATACAATAGAACATATGTATAGTGAAGCTTTACAGAACAAAATGACATCATATAAAACTCCATAATAGTTGAATACAAGCATCCACATAGTCAATACATCCAGCCTCACTACATATCTCTCAGAGAATACAAAACAGCGGAATATCCAGTACATATAATAAGAAGATAATATGCAATCCTCCAGCTCGTCTTCGATATCAGCATCGTGAGAAGAGAACAGCACCTGTCACCTGCTACCTAGTCTGCCCGTCCCAAAATGGACGAACAGCCCAAGGCAATAAGAATTAAAAACATAAAGCCTTGAGTCAGACAACAGTCTTAGTGAGCAGTAAATTAACTAACAACATACCAAAAGAGCATAAAGGAAAAGGAATAGGAATACAACCCTCCCACTCCAACCTCATTCTACAGTGATAGCCCCCAGACACACACTAAGCAGAAGCAAACATAGCAGAGCATACAATTTAAAGTAAAGCAATTGTCACTCGAGTCAAGAGCGATGTTTTTCCAAGTACAAATCCCAAGGTCTAAAACCAAGGTCAGATAAGCACCCAGGAAATACCGCTCTTGAGACCGAATGACGATACAACCAAACATCCATGACTCGGCTATCACTGTTATCATTGTTGCGATATCACCGTTAATTGAATGACCGGCACATTCTTTCAGCCGTCCGTCAAGGGCTAATGGTAACCCCGGTTCTAGACATAACTCCCGCACGTCATCGTGACCCGTGCCTAGGATTATCGAATCTACCCAGAGTACTCGACCATCAACTTAGTCTTTTGGGCGTCCCCATGTACTCTTGCTTAGAGCATGCTAGAACCTTCAACAACGATGAGATCTCAACCTCCTAGTCATCCTCCTCGACGACTATTGCCATACTAGCTCAAGCGCCTCTCGAGCATCCATTATCCTCAACTCGAATCATATCACCGAGTTATCAACATGCTTGGAATGATCCCGCCTGGATTAGACCAAGTCTTCATCATATGATGCCTCGCTTCATTACATCCTCGCAAAGCTTCATCTCAACTTCACATCATCAAATCTATGCATAGGAGCTTCATCATCCCGCTACATATGCCACGAGCAGCTTTTCCAATTCAAGAGCCTTTCCCTTAGCTTTTGAACCACCTTCGATCTAAATCTAGTCATCAATCATCTAGTTCATAACAAGCAATCAAATCAAACATCAATCCAAGCAATCAAGCATTCAAAAATGATCTAAGTAGACAATTATAACAATAATGGCATTTTCGTAATTAAAGAGTTGAAAGTCCAATAAGCATTAAAACATGGATTATATCTCTACAAACTTGATGAATGAACTTGCATAGGTTAACATATGATAAAATGGATGCAACATCATCATGAACAATGGATCTACATGGATCTATACATAGGATGAAGAAAATGCATGGAAATCACTATTTTAACACCAAATCGAGCCAACAATCCGATATACTCCTTTGGATCCGTGTGAGAGATAATCACCACTCACCAAATCACCTAAACAATCCAAAAGATATCAACTTCAGATCTGGACAGCGAAGAGCTAAGCTAGATCCGACAAGATCTCACTTCAAACGAAGAAATCTCTCTTGAAAAGATGAAGATCTTCAATCTAAGCTCTTGAATCTTCAATCTTGATCTTCGATTTGGATGGATGGAAGCACTAGATTAGAGTGGAGAAAAGAAGTGAAGAAGTGTAGAAGTCGAGCTCTCAAAATGGCAGCACTTCGTCGCTTCAAAATCCGGATCCCAAAAAGTGAGAACAACCCCTCCTATTTATAGCTGAAAACTGCTCTAAGTCGTAACTCGGCTATCTCCCTAGGTCGTTTCCGACCTAAGCCTCTCCGACCTAATAGATGCACGCGACATAACAGTCTTCGACCTTACGACTTAGCCAGACCCAGCGACTCATCGCACGCGCGACCTAACCTCTTACGCGCTTAGCGACCTAACAGGCCTCCCCATCTTACGACCTAACGATGTTACGACCTAACACTTAACTCCTAGGTCGCTTTCGACTTAAAACATAGGCTACGACCTAACACTTAAACTATCTAAGCGACTTAACAACCTACGACTCAGTTGGGTTGCGACCTAACAACTTAAGCTCCTACGCGACCTAACACATGTCGACCTAAAACAACATACGACCTAACAGTTAGATCCACGCGACCTAACACTTAGGAAACCCAGCGACCTAACACATACCGACCTAAAACAACACGCGACCTAACCTAAGTCGCAAACAACTGGACTTCGACCTAACTACTAAGCCAAAGCCCAGCGACCTAACACTCGCGCGACCTACGACTTAGAATACACGCGACCTAATACTTAAACTATTTCCTACGACCTAACAACTTAAGTCGCCAACCCTTAAGTCGCTAACACGCTACCCTTCTTAGGTCGCTAACCTATAGGTCGCTCCAAGATACTAAGTCGCTAACTCGGTAACCATTAGGTCGCTAACTCACCCTGCCGACCTAACACTTAGCTCACCGAAACTCTTAGGTCGCTCACAACATTCCCTTAGGTCGTTGCCGACCCAACTCTTCCCCAGAATACTTAGGTCGCCTACTATTCTTCCTTAGGTCGTCTAAGCCTCTTAAGTCGGTCACGACTCATCACTTAGGTCGGTCACTCCCTTAAGTCGGCAACTCGACCCAGACCTATCCTTTAACTTACCTATCCCCTTAGGTCGCAGATCTTCTCTAAGTCGCCAACAACATTTAGGTCGCGTACGACCTAGGACTTAGACAAATCTGCCTAAAAATCTGAAATGACATGAAAATGCTAAAATTCCAGATTTTGACGAACATGTCGATCCGTAAAAATACGGGTCGTTACATTCTCTCCCCCTTAGGAATTTCGCCCCCGAAATTCCAAGCAATCAAAAACTATTCTGTACGCCTACCATCCATAGCAATCAACAAACCATGCATCCAATTCTAACTTAGCGTACAGAATTCTAAGACTTAGAACAAGTTACAATATCGCGAGATGACACGACACCTTAGGGCCATACCTCGAAGAGTTCAGGATGAGCTGCCTTCATCCTCTCTTCCACCTCCCACGTACAGTCGTTATCATCATCACTCCATTGTATCTTGAGCAACTTAACCACCTTCCTCCTAAGCTGTTTCGTGTCGGTTTCAACAACACAAAGCGGCTTACGAGGTCTTCTATCGACTGGATCAACTTCCAAGTCTTCACAGCTATCAGCAGAAACCACTGTATTCGAGTCGTGCACATACTTCCGTAGATATGATACATGAAAAACATTGTGCACACCCGACATCTTCTCAGGTAACTCCAACCTATAGGCGAGCTTTCCAATTCGCTCGATAATCGGGAATGGTCCAACAAATCTCGGAGTCAATTTTCCTTTCTTCCCGAATCGAATAACATTTTTCAGTGGAGAAATCTTCACAAAAACCATATCTCCTACGTCGAATTCCAAATCCTTTCGACGTTTATCAGCACAACTCTTCTGACGGTCTTGGGCTGCCTTCATTCGTTGCCGAATGATCTCTATGCAATCTGAAGCCTGACGAATCATCTCTGGCCCAAGCATCAGCTTTTCTCCAGTTTCCAACCAACATGTCGGAGAGTTACACGGTCCTCCATACAATGCCTCATACGGTGCCATACCAATGCTTAACTGGTAACTGTTGTTGTACGCAAACTCCACCAAATGAAGGTGATCTTCCCATGATCCTCCGAAGTCCAAAACACATGCTCTAAGAAGATCTTCCAAAACTCGGTTGACTCTCTCGGTCTGACCATCTGTTTGAGGGTGATAAGCTGTACTCAAACACAACTCGGTTCCCAAAACTTCCTGGAAGCTCTTCCAAAATCCACTAGTGAACAACGGGTCTCGATTGCTCACTATACTTTTCGGAATACCATGGAATCGAACTATCCACTTAACATACAACTCAGCCAACTTTGATGCGGTCCTAGTCGATCGAACAGGAATGAATCGTGCACTCTTAGTCAGACGATCCACAACGACCCAAATCCCTTCATTTCCCGTTCTGGTTCTAGGCAATCCATCAATAAAATCCATCGACACTTGTTCCCACTTCCATGTAGGAACTTCTAATGGCTGAAGCAATCCACTTGGCTTCTTCTGTTCGGCTTTTACCAACTGACAGTTCATACACTTGGAAATGAAATCTCCAACATCCTTCTTCATGCCTTCCCAGTAGTAGGTTCTCTTCATATCCCGATACATCTTATTTCCACCTGGATGAATTGTCAACTTCGAGTGATGACTTTCCTTCAGAACTTCACTCTTCAATTCATCTATATCGGGAACCACTAGTCGTCCTTGCTTTCGAAGCCAACCTTCTCTATCGACCTCGAATCCTTTATCCTTTTCTGGCTCCAATCCAGATTCCAATTCACGGATAATCTTGACAAGCTTATCATCTCGCTTTTGACTCTCGCCAATCCTTTCCACAAGAGTCGGTCTTATCGATAAGTTTGCCAACATTTCAGGTTCCAATTCGCATCTAGGCCTGAAGTCAAATCCAGCTAAATACTCGAGACTCTTCCATTCAGAAAACATGGCTCCCAATCCTGCATGTCTTCGACTTAACGCATCAGCCACTGCGTTACCTTTTCCCGGAGTATAAGCTATACCAAAATCATATGATGCTAAAAACTCTAGCCAACGTTGCTGTCGAAGATTCAAATCCTTCTGGGAGAAAAGATACTTCAACGACTTATGATCCGTAAACAACTCGAATCGAACTCCCAACAGATAATGCCTCCACATCTTCAGAGCAAATACAATCGCCGCTAACTCCAAATCATGAGTTGGGTAATTCTTTTCATGCGGCTTCAGTTGTCGACTAGCATACGCAACAACTTTATCCTTCTGCATCAGCACTGCTCCAAGTCCAGTACCACATGCATCGGTGTAAACCACCATCTCATCATTCCCACTTGGAATAGTCAAAACAGGAGCACTCGTTAGTCGCTCTTTCAGGATTCCGAAAGCTTGCTCACACTTAGCATCCCAACTGAACACTTGGTTCTTTTTCGTTAATCCTGTTAACGGTGCAGCTACCTTGGAGAAGTCCTTGATAAACCGTCGATAATATCCTGCTAATCCAAGAAAACTTCTCACCTCTGATGCATTCTTAGGTCTAACCCAATCCTGGATTGCTGCCACCTTAGCGGGATCAACCGCTATTCCATTTCCAGAAATCACATGGCCTAAGAACCTCACTTCACTCTTCCAGAAGTGACACTTTGAAAACTTAGCCTTCAGTTGATGTTTCCGCAAGATTTCCAAAACAATACGCAAGTGCGTCCTGTGCTCTTCTTCCGTTCTGGAATAAATCAGAATATCATCCACGAACACAAGTACGAACTTGTTCAACTGATCTCTGAACACTCTATTCATAAGATCCACAAAATATGCTGGCGCGTTAGTCAATCCAAACGGCATTACCAGCCACTCAAAGAAACCGGATGGTGTCCTAAAAGCAGTCTTCGGCACCCTATCCTTAGCCACTCTCAACTGGTGAAATCCCGTTGCCAAATCCATCTGAGAAAACACCTTAGCTTCGTGAAGCTGATCAAACAAGTCATCTATTCTCGGTAATGGATACTTGTTCTCCTTAGTCACCTTATTCAGCTCACGATAATCGACGCACAATCTCAACGACCCATCTGCCTTGGTTGCAAACACAACTGGTGCACCCCACTCGGACACACTACGCCGAATGAATCCTTTCTGCAAAAGATCATCAACTTGCACCCTCAACTCTTGCTGTTCCCTAGGCGCCATCCGCCTAAGAGGCATCACAACAGGTCTGGCTCCTTCAACTAGATCTATACGAAACTCGATCTCTCTATGCGGCGGCAACCCTTTGACTTCGTCAAAGACATCCTCGAATCCATTTGCGATTGGCACTAAAGACAGTCCATCCCGTGGAACAACTAGCGAATACATGAAGCTCATGAAGACGCCTTCCTCATGCTTACATCGTATCACAATCTTTCGCCCTTCCACATTCTCGACTGTCACCTCCAGCCTCTCACAGTCAACCTTAGCCGCATACTTCCTAAGCCAGTCCATACCCAAAATAATTCCGAACCCCGCAAAGTTCAGAACAAAACAATCACAAACAAAAGAGCAACCATGACTCGACACAACTAGACCACGGCATAACATACACAAACAAGACGAACCCCCAACTGGATTAGTCACAACCAATGGCCTATCAACAATATCCGGCTTCAAACCTAACCGGCCTACTAGTTCATTACACACAAACGAATGCGACGCTCCAGTATCAAACAGAACTCTAACTGGAACACCACATAGGAAAAGAATACCTTGAACAACCACACTCTTTCCCTTCTCTTCAGCAGTAGGAGCTATCGAAGACGACGGAACAGCTCCTAAAGCATAAGCCTGCACAATCTGCTTGTCCCTACTCGGTTCTGGACAATTCTTCCTGAAATGCCCTGGCTTGTCACAGTTGTGGCACTTCGCCGGCGCCTTCGGATTCTTGCAATCCTTGGAGAGATGGCCTTTCTGCTGACAGTTGTAGCAAGTCACTTCGCCTTTCGGCTTCTTCTGACCATCCTTACCCTTCTGCTGCTGCTGCTTCCTCTTCTTGTTTCTACCCTGCTGGGGTTTAGACTCTTCCCTGGTCACAGCAACAACAGATCCTTCCTTAGGAAACAGATTCTCATGTCTGAGAGCTTCCTCCACAAGCTTCCTAAATGAATCGTCCAAGTGATCCATCAATCTTGGAGCCTGTACTTGATCCCCAACATCTACTGATGGCCCCGGGGCTGACATCCTTCTCCTGATCGAAGTCATCATGGTTTCGAACATAGCAACATAATCAGCAGCCCCTTCAGTAGCACGGCCTTCCCTAGCAGCTGGTTTCCCTTTTTGACTCATTCTCAATATCTATAAAAAGGAATGATTAGAACATCTAGAGAAACAACTGCATAAAGGACTCAAACCTACTAAGCTACTATATTATATATAGTAATCATCCATCAAAATACAATTACGTCTCTCATACGTAGTTACTTCAGCGAGCGTTGGGTAAAATCGATCAACCAATGCTCTGATACCAAATGTGACGACCGCCCATGACCCCTGCACCGAATCTAGAGATAGTGCGCTGTAAAGTGTGCCAGGCGATCATGGACGATTGTCAAGGTAAGATTTAAAATGAAAGAATCTATCGTATTACTCACAGCGCATGGACAAAATACAATAGAACATATGTATAGTGAAGCTTTACAGAACAAAATGACATCATATAAAACTCCATAATAGTTGAATACAAGCATCCACATAGTCAATACATCCAGCCTCACTACATATCTCTCAGAGAATACAAAACAGCGGAATATCCAGTACATATAATAAGAAGATAATATGCAATCCTCCAGCTCGTCTTCGATATCAGCATCGTGAGAAGAGAACAGCACCTGTCACCTGCTACCTAGTCTGCCCGTCCCAAAATGGACGAACAGCCCAAGGCAATAAGAATTAAAAACATAAAGCCTTGAGTCAGACAACAGTCTTAGTGAGCAGTAAATTAACTAACAACATACCAAAAGAGCATAAAGGAAAAGGAATAGGAATACAACCCTCCCACTCCAACCTCATTCTACAGTGATAGCCCCCAGACACACACTAAGCAGAAGCAAACATAGCAGAGCATACAATTTAAAGTAAAGCAATTGTCACTCGAGTCAAGAGCGATGTTTTTCCAAGTACAAATCCCAAGGTCTAAAACCAAGGTCAGATAAGCACCCAGGAAATACCGCTCTTGAGACCGAATGACGATACAACCAAACATCCATGACTCGGCTATCACTGTTATCATTGTTGCGATATCACCGTTAATTGAATGACCGGCACATTCTTTCAGCCGTCCGTCAAGGGCTAATGGTAACCCCGGTTCTAGACATAACTCCCGCACGTCATCGTGACCCGTGCCTAGGATTATCGAATCTACCCAGAGTACTCGACCATCAACTTAGTCTTTTGGGCGTCCCCATGTACTCTTGCTTAGAGCATGCTAGAACCTTCAACAACGATGAGATCTCAACCTCCTAGTCATCCTCCTCGACGACTATTGCCATACTAGCTCAAGCGCCTCTCGAGCATCCATTATCCTCAACTCGAATCATATCACCGAGTTATCAACATGCTTGGAATGATCCCGCCTGGATTAGACCAAGTCTTCATCATATGATGCCTCGCTTCATTACATCCTCGCAAAGCTTCATCTCAACTTCACATCATCAAATCTATGCATAGGAGCTTCATCATCCCGCTACATATGCCACGAGCAGCTTTTCCAATTCAAGAGCCTTTCCCTTAGCTTTTGAACCACCTTCGATCTAAATCTAGTCATCAATCATCTAGTTCATAACAAGCAATCAAATCAAACATCAATCCAAGCAATCAAGCATTCAAAAATGATCTAAGTAGACAATTATAACAATAATGGCATTTTCGTAATTAAAGAGTTGAAAGTCCAATAAGCATTAAAACATGGATTATATCTCTACAAACTTGATGAATGAACTTGCATAGGTTAACATATGATAAAATGGATGCAACATCATCATGAACAATGGATCTACATGGATCTATACATAGGATGAAGAAAATGCATGGAAATCACTATTTTAACACCAAATCGAGCCAACAATCCGATATACTCCTTTGGATCCGTGTGAGAGATAATCACCACTCACCAAATCACCTAAACAATCCAAAAGATATCAACTTCAGATCTGGACAGCGAAGAGCTAAGCTAGATCCGACAAGATCTCACTTCAAACGAAGAAATCTCTCTTGAAAAGATGAAGATCTTCAATCTAAGCTCTTGAATCTTCAATCTTGATCTTCGATTTGGATGGATGGAAGCACTAGATTAGAGTGGAGAAAAGAAGTGAAGAAGTGTAGAAGTCGAGCTCTCAAAATGGCAGCACTTCGTCGCTTCAAAATCCGGATCCCAAAAAGTGAGAACAACCCCTCCTATTTATAGCTGAAAACTGCTCTAAGTCGTAACTCGGCTATCTCCCTAGGTCGTTTCCGACCTAAGCCTCTCCGACCTAATAGATGCACGCGACATAACAGTCTTCGACCTTACGACTTAGCCAGACCCAGCGACTCATCGCACGCGCGACCTAACCTCTTACGCGCTTAGCGACCTAACAGGCCTCCCCATCTTACGACCTAACGATGTTACGACCTAACACTTAACTCCTAGGTCGCTTTCGACTTAAAACATAGGCTACGACCTAACACTTAAACTATCTAAGCGACTTAACAACCTACGACTCAGTTGGGTTGCGACCTAACAACTTAAGCTCCTACGCGACCTAACACATGTCGACCTAAAACAACATACGACCTAACAGTTAGATCCACGCGACCTAACACTTAGGAAACCCAGCGACCTAACACATACCGACCTAAAACAACACGCGACCTAACCTAAGTCGCAAACAACTGGACTTCGACCTAACTACTAAGCCAAAGCCCAGCGACCTAACACTCGCGCGACCTACGACTTAGAATACACGCGACCTAATACTTAAACTATTTCCTACGACCTAACAACTTAAGTCGCCAACCCTTAAGTCGCTAACACGCTACCCTTCTTAGGTCGCTAACCTATAGGTCGCTCCAAGATACTAAGTCGCTAACTCGGTAACCATTAGGTCGCTAACTCACCCTGCCGACCTAACACTTAGCTCACCGAAACTCTTAGGTCGCTCACAACATTCCCTTAGGTCGTTGCCGACCCAACTCTTCCCCAGAATACTTAGGTCGCCTACTATTCTTCCTTAGGTCGTCTAAGCCTCTTAAGTCGGTCACGACTCATCACTTAGGTCGGTCACTCCCTTAAGTCGGCAACTCGACCCAGACCTATCCTTTAACTTACCTATCCCCTTAGGTCGCAGATCTTCTCTAAGTCGCCAACAACATTTAGGTCGCGTACGACCTAGGACTTAGACAAATCTGCCTAAAAATCTGAAATGACATGAAAATGCTAAAATTCCAGATTTTGACGAACATGTCGATCCGTAAAAATACGGGTCGTTACACTGATGCAAGTTTACCACATTAGCACTGGGTTCTTGAGTCCTTGCATTGTTGTTGTTCTGTTGACCAGGAGTATAGTTAGCATTGAATCTAAAGTAGCACTTGTTTGCTGTGTGACCATACTTCTCGCATATTTGACATCTTGGTTTGTTGTTGTTATTATAATTTGATCTGCCACCCCTTCCTCTGCCTCTGTTAGGCTGGCTACCTCTGTTATTAGATGACTGATTCCTGCTTCTGTTGGTAGAGGCATAATTGACACTGCACTCCACATTTGTTGGTTTCTTTAACTCTAATCTACCTTCATGAGCAATCAGCATTGATTGAACAGAATTAAGAGAGGGTAGTTTTTCATTAGATGATATGATAGCTACTACAGCTTCATACTCCTCATCTAAACCACTTAGGATACACAATATCTGTTCTGTGTCTGCTACTTTATGCCCTGCACATGCCAGTTGATCACATATGGTCTTTGCCTTAGAGAGATAGTCTCTCATGCTAGCACTGTCTTTCTTTAAGTTCTGCAATTGTCTTTTATACTGCATTATTCTTGCTGCAGATTGAGAGTTGAAGGTCTGTTCAATTGTGTGCCAGATCTCATGTGCAGTTTTACAACCAACCAACTGTGGCATGAGATTTGCACCAACTGAAGATAGTAGCCAAGAACTGATCAGGCTATCTTGTCTTTCATGAATGGTGTAGTCCTTGTTACTGACTAATTTTCCTTCTTTGTCTGTAGTGAATTTTGGTGGGGTGATTGAAGTGTCGTATACGAATTCTTGCAGACCATATCCTCTTACAGCTGTCTCAATCTGAAATTTCCACAGCAGGAAATTGGATTCATCCAATTGAATGGTGATGATCTGACTTTGCGGCTTGATGATGGATCTGATCAAATCTTGAGTGTCATTAGATTGACTTTGATCAGTTCTTGAAGCTGGACTTGAAGACATTGCAGCATTGCTGCTTTCATCAGCCATGGCAAGTAAGACCAAGAGATTATGAGATATCAAGAAACAGGATCAAGAAAGCAATCTGAGGCTTAGGGATGCAACCAGGAACAGGTGGATGATGAAAGATCTCTGACACCTATTCTTTGGTAAGGCACGGTGGGTGAGGATCGGAATTTGTTGATTTCTTGAAATTCTGATGAAACTTGTGCAGCCGATTTGGGATCTGTGATGAGAATTCTTTGAGATCCTTCTTCTTGGCACGGCACTTGAATCAAATGAGGAATTGTAAAACTCTCAAATGATGAAACTTCTCTGATGAGAGTAATCTGCTGTTAAGCAGTTTTTTTTCTTGCTCTGATACCAAGATAAAGTTTGTAATGAGAATTGTAATGATAATCTTTATTTCAATATCAAATTGTAATACTACAGAGAATCCTTTGTATGCCTTTATAAAGGCAAGAGTGAGATAAATGGGCTGCGGGTTGGCCCGTATATACAACCCGCAAATACAATACTGAATATAGACTAGTAAACAGAAACTCTCGCTTATTAAGATGGTGGGCGTTTTTGATGCCGTGGAGGGCGTGCTTGGCGACGAGGGCAGGCAAGGAAGAGTTGAGGGTGTCGTAGAACCCACAGCAGTGGTCGATAGTAGGGTTGGAGGAACCGAAGAGAGAGGGAGAGGCGGTGGTAATATGATTTGGAGGCCGAGTTTTGTGGTGATTTTAGACAAGGAGTGAATGATATGATTAATGGAGGCTGGGATGTCGGTTATGGCTGTTTTAATGTCGATGTACTGTTTTGTTGAGCATCAATGATGGTTTGATGGTAGACGAGGGCTTTTTCAAGTTGTTAGTTGTGGGTGGTGGTTGTTTCAACCATGGTGAAGGAGAATGAATGGTGTCGGAAGGAGGAGTAAGAAGTGAAAGTACCAAATGATAAACCTATATTTGTTTCGTTAAACAGTAAAGAGAGTTTTTAAAAGGGAGAATAGAGAGCTTGAAGAGAGAAGAGCGAAAGACGAGAGAAATTAGATTAATCCATGCTGCACTTTCCACACACAGCGCTGCCATATAAAGGCAAAATACAAGAATATGCTAACAGAATAGTGGACAGCTGGTACAATAGTCCTCAAACAATTTGTAATTCATTTTCAGTCAAGTGATTAAAACATAAAATATTAAAAGAGAGTAGAATTGGGTTTAATTTCTTTTGTCTTTATATGCCATGTCACTCCTATATAGTGCTGCATTTGGTCTTTGTAATTTACAGGGATTTTGATTGTATGTAAGTCGCGGCAACATTTGAACAGTTAGATAGCCCAGCCCAGGTTCAAATTTCTGAATTCCTTTTCCGTGCCGATTATAAAAAAATTTAAAGTTTCGATTCTGTATAGTGGTATCCAGAAATTCCGATTTAATTCCGGCTTGCAAATTTCCCTACTTTATTTGCAAATATGTCAATAAATATGCATTACTAATAATTGCGGTGTCCTTAAAGTTATTAATATTTACACCATGTTAACAATGAAATCATGTAATAATAAACTAACAACTGAACTTCATGTTAACTTAAATTTATAAATTTATAATTATGGATGCCAATTCAGTTTAGAGTTAGCTTCCTTAAATCTAATTGCTAAATATCATTGCCCAGCCCAGTTTGGACCACCTAATCCATTACGCTTCAATACATTACTCCGATCTACCGTTACCATCTGTCGTTTGTGGTTCAGTATAAAGTATAAACGATTTCGTCTGACCCCAATCCGCGGTTTTTCATGCCTCTGTTTACGGACTGTGAGTCGGGGACGATATGTGCTGCCAACCAAGTGGGGACATAAGGTACCAACTCTTTTCCCTGTCAAACACAGTAATTTCCTTCTTACCATATATTTGTTGTAACCAACTGACGTCCTCGATTTCAAATTATTTCATGAACGAATTTGTTAAACGTAACTCTTTGTTGTCTCTACTTCATCAACCTGTTTTCCTGCCATTGCCCCTTAAATTTATGCTGCTAGCGGTCAGGAGGATAGAACAGTTAATTAATTTTTGTTATTCATGTGAGAGCCATATGTAATTCTTCTACAGTTCTACTACTGCTGCTACCATTCTAGACCTTTAGTGCAGAATTAAATCGTTGCTAACGTAGGTGATTTTTATGGAGAAAGCTAGTGTACATTTATGAAGTTATTTGGTTTTAGTTAGACAGTCATTTGATGTTGAAAATTTGCTGCTCCTGGTGTGCTTAGTACTTTAATGATTAAGTTTGTAATCATGTTCTAAGCTATTCGTGCTAGCATTGCTGACCTCCAGTACGAAATTATAATGTAGCAGATTTATTTGATTGTTTTGAAAAAACTGGGTGTACCGTTATAACACTTACTTTTAATTAAACATTAAGTTGATGCTGAAATTTTGCAGATCCTTACGATTTGCGTAATGTCTGAAGGTTAAGCCAGTAGTCTTTTGTTTGTGATTTTAAGGTGAACCGTGGGATTTAGAGGTTTAGCATACGACTGTGATCACTGACTTTGTATGTCGGTACTGATGACCGTATGCAATTGCTTCCTGCATTCCCAAGTATGGCATGAAACATACAATGTGAATTATAAGGCAGTTTAATTAAGCAAGCAATAATGTTTACGGTACTGTGATTTTCATGTAACAACGTCTGATCATGAATTCTGATTTGTAAATGTATTCGTTCCTTGCTCTACCCGAGTGAACGTTGCGGCATGTGGGTGGTCCACTGTCTGTCCTCTTCGTTGGGTTCCAAAAACGAAACGCTAACCTGAACAAAGTAGCAAGAAGTGGTTGAAATATTGGATGTGTACTGCGTTTTCGTAATCATGGTTGTGTTAACTATTTGTGCTAAAGCAAAGATGTTTACCCATCTGTTGTCATGGGAATATGGCGCTATTCTACTATTATTTGTTGGCTTATGTCGGTACCTTGATTTTCATATTTGTCTCTGAGACGTATGAAGTAAGATAGTTGGAAATTTGAGAAGTGGGAATTATTTTAAATTACAAAAATTTGTATATTTTTAGCCTCAAGGACACAACTTCAATAATTTAATCACAAGGACAAACATTGTCCAATAATTATTCATAAGGTTAAACATTTTTTAAAATTATTTATAAGGATAAACATTTTTCCAAAACTGCTACCGAACTAAAATATGATACCTAAAAACGGCTACTGATAACTACAAACTGATACCTAAAAACTATTAATAATAACTAAAAACTGATACTTAAAGAAAGTTGTTCTTCAGGCTAAAATACCGAAAGTCTGCCTTTGAGGCTAAAACGCTGAGAAATTTTGTCCTTACCAATAATTTCCTTATTTTATTTTTTGTGAGAATGAGATTTCTGTTTTGCCAAGCGTTTTTACATTCAGTAACACAACGGTTTGATTGTTTACTTTGACTGATGGAACGTTTTGGATTGTGTTAACCGGCATCTTGGCCCGGTTACAAAACGGCGGTTGAAGAAATTATCATTAGCACTAGACAAGATTCTGATCAAGGAGAGACTGGAGGTGGTAGCAAGTTGTCAGGCCCACAATAAAGCAAGAGCATTCGGCCTGCCTGGTCTGGTGCGCAGATTCACCCACTATGGGCAGAGGCACCTTGTTCCTAAGCTCATGAAGGAAGTCCAACCCATCTTCCTCTATAAATAGAAGGGCAATGGCACAATGAAATGGACCCTTTTTGGAGAACACTGGGGAGACTCTGCCATTTTTGAGACTCATCTTCTCTACTTAACAACTTCATTCAAGCATTTGATTCACGAATTGTATTTGTAATCAACTTTTAAGAAGATCAATAAAGTTTAACCTCAAAGTGGACGTAGGCAATTACGCTGAACCACTATAAATTTGGTGTTCTTACTTTCTGCATTTAAATTAGCATTCTCTTCCTTGTTTAATTTATCTTCATCACTTATATCTCTACACAATCTTTCTCTACGAGGTTAGTAACCAATTTTGGTGCTAACACTTTGGTGCTTTCACTGAGAATTGAATTCTCAGCTTGATTGGATCTCATCATCTACTAGTGGATTTCCATATTCGCGAGATAGATCCAGTTGTTTACTAGAAAACTTCATATTCTGCTCAGATTTGAAAGAAATCTAAAGGAAGCTGATAGCCGTAGATTGGATTCACTGATGTACGCAAGATCTGGGGATTGGACGTTGAAGTTTGCACTCAAGTTGAATGAAGGTCGACCCTCCTCTGAAGGCAATTCGGCCGATCACTCCAGAAAAGGCTTATGCCGATTGCCTCAGAAAAAGCATATGCCGAACGCCCCAGAAAAGGCGTATGCCGAACGCTCCAGAAAAGGGGTAGGCCGAACGCTCTTCCAGGCCGAACATATCTCTAGGCCGAACGCTCTTCCAGGCCGACCATACCTCTAGGCCGAACGCCCTTCCAGGCCGACCATACCTCTAGGCCGAACGCCCTTCCAGGTCGACCATACCTCTAGGCCGAACGCTCTTCCAGGCCGACCATACCTCTAGGCCGAACGCTCTTCCAGGCCGAACATACCTCTAGGCCGAATGCCATTCCAGGCCGAACATACCACTAGGCCGAATGCCCTTCCAGGCCGACCATACCTCTAGGCCGAACACCTCTGTAATGCCGAACGGTAGTGTATGCCGAACGACTCGGTTGTGCCGAACAAGAATGAATGTCGAGCGCCTCTGTAATGCCGAACGGTATTGTATGCCGAACGACTCGATTGTGCCGAACAGTGTGAATGCCGAACAGTGTGAATGCCGAACAGTGTGGAATGCCGAACACGTGTGGAATGCCGAACAGTGTGGATGTCGAACAGTGTGAATGCCGAACAGTGTGGAATGCCGAACAGTGTGGAATGCCGAACAGTGTGGATGCCGGACAGTGTGGACGCCGAACAGTGTGGACGCCGAACAGTGTGGACGCCGAACAGTGTGAATGCCGAACACGTGTGGAATGCCGAACAGTGTGGATGCCGAACAGTGTGGAATGCCGAAGAGTGTGGACGCCGAACAGTGTGGATGCCGAACAGTGTGGATTGCCGAACAGTGTGGATTGCCGAACAGTGTGAATGCCGAACAATCTTGTATGCCGAGCAACTTTGTCATGCCGAACGGCCCTCAATGCCGATCGAAACTTAAGTTATACCGGTCTCTTATACGACCCCTATTTACAAAAAAAAATCTTTTTCGGGTACGACCCAAGTTTTCGAAAATGAGGCTAAAAAAAAAATTTCGGGGGGAAAAACCCCCCCGAACCCTAGCCGCAGCGCAGTGCCTCCGGATAGTGAATTCAAAACTCAACTTAATAAAGGAACATTCTATCTACTTCCCTGACATCCCATGATCGACCAGGGCATAGAGGATCTAGCGGCAGCTTATGAACGGCATCAAGGGAACAGACAAGCAACCGCTATTCAAACGGTACTCCCAAAGGTTGGAGAACATAGATGATATGACTCTAGCAAACGCCAAGATGACTCCAAGCACCATTCTTCGCTGACCCAGCACTTCGAATTTAATGACCCCAAGCAAACCAATGCTCTAAGCAATTTATTCCAAATACTAACAAGGGTATCATACTGATCGCGTTTGAGGAAAGTCGACCTCCAGATATATTTTGGCAGCTAGTTAGCTAAAGAGCCTCCTACGACTATGGATCATTTCTTTTACAAAATGAATCAGAACTGAAGTGAGCAGGAGTGGAGCAGACTAAGAAAAATAACAATGAAGGCCCGTTGGCTAAGGATGTAGATCCCAGTAGCCGAAACAAGACTTCAGAATTCAGCTCATATGCTCTTTGAAAGATTCAATTGACAACCTCTACTTGAAGACTCACGACTCGGAGTGGTACTGGAAACCAACCTCGAGAGAGTACACCAAAGCCTAAAAAAAATCAGGGGAATGTTGTATATTCCCAGATGCTCACTGATCCTAACACGAGCGATTACAAACACCTCCGAGGTGTGATCGAAAAGATGACCTGGAAAGGAAAGCTTCAATAGTATGTACAAGTCCTGCAGAATGGCGGGCAGCGAATATCTGATGCCTATTAATAAAGGGCTATGATTATCAATTGGACGGTTGACGGCCAACATCCCTTTGAAAGGAGCCAGGGGCGGAGTCGAATAGCGAGCACACGATGCTGCTTCACATATCAATGAGATTTACCATAATCTTCTTTGAATTATTTCCATTTCCATCTCTATTTCAATTGTTCTATGAACTACGACTAGCTTGAACTAAACTACTTTCAAAATGATGCAGGTGTCCAGGTACTCAGATTTGGTTGCCAACCAATCTACGTAGACCATGATCGGACGTGTGGAGTTACATCTGGACGAGAATAATTCTATTGCTCATCATCAACCATATGCCTTTGATTTGGGGCTATGGATTAAATACAATGTACAACATCACGATGCACGGAGAGCTGAATTCCATCCTGCAAGTGGAATTTATTCAAGTAGAGAGCGGCTACGATACGACCAACCACTCGCTAAGTGAAACTCGAGCTCAGGGGCAAGCCATCACATCAAGGCTAAAAATGGGTTGATACACGACGATCCTTCGCACAACTCCGTACTCCCAAAGTGCGAGACGGAGTATAAACATCTACTTAACTGCATACTCCCAAAGTGCGAGACGGAGTATAAACATTGATCAACTCCGTACTCCCAGAGTGCGAGACAGAGTATAAACATTCATCAACTCCGTACTCCCAGAGTGCGAGACGGAGTATAAACATCTACTTAACTCCGTACTCCCAGAGTGCGAGATGGAGTATAAACATTGATCAACTCCGTACTCCCAGAGTGCGAGACGGAGTATAAACATTCATCAACTCCGTACTCCCAGAGTGCGAGACGGAGTATAAACATCTACTTAACTCCGTACTCCCAGAGTGCGAGACGGAGTATAAACATTAATCAACTCCGTACTCCCAGAGTGCGAGACGGAGTATAAACATCTACTTAACTCCGTACTCCCAGAGTGTGAGACGGGGTATAAACATTAATCAACTCCGTACTCCCAGAGTGCGAGACGGAGTATAAACATTAATCAACTCCGTACTCCAGAGTGTGAGACGGAGTATAAACATTCACTTAACTCCGTACTCCCAAAGTGCGAGATGGAGTATAAACATTAATCAACTCCGTATTTCCAGAGTGCGAGACGGAGTATAAACATCTACTCAACTCCGTACTCCCAGAGTGCGAGACGGAGTATAAACATACATCAACTCCATACCCATCCCCAAAACTGGGGGCAGAACCAAAGCAAAGCATGCTAGTTGAACATTTGTCTAAAAGAAGATTGCAACGAAACGATTAAGAGACGACTGTCAAGCAATCAACTGAACGGAAATATTCAGCATGAAAGACTGCGGTTTTTCAAAGCACGTCATGTTTACACAAGACGTCCTTTGGGGGGAAAATGTTATCCCGCCTTTTGGCAAGACCGTGACACCAAGAACTTGATTAGAAACCAGTGACAGTTCGTTTTGGAGATCGGTTACACAAAGGCTCACTATGGATATCGATGGATTTTGTCCGAGTCTGGATCGAGCCACGATTAACAAGACATAACAATCAAAGCCAGGGAAGCCAATGTTCCAAGTTTCAAGACGATCCGAGTTCGTATGCTCAACTTATGATCGATTCGAACAACCGACCATCCATCCATCAACCTCCACATTTGACTTGGAGACCTAAACTGCTTGGAATGAATATGGCCCGATCATCCACTCCAATCGAGTCATAGAACAAAGTTCGACAAAATACAGATACCCCTCATGAAGCTCAGTGACGCCGGGATCCATCAAAAGTGGACGTGATTTGATCATCTACACATCAAATCCTACCCTGAACACGAAAGGTTGTTCGAAAGCCCAACTTGAAGTAGCTATGGTAGACTGCGTACTCGCTAACCATCACTGTCAATATATGGACACGACTGCACCTTGGAACATATGCAACTTACTTTGTCTACTCAACAATCTATTATCCTTATTTTCTAGAAGGAGATACAGAGCAAATTGTAAGAGATTTGGCTATCTAACCCAACATGGATGTGATTCAACCATCTGTCATATACCTCCTTCCTTGACTTGATTGGAAGAGCTATAATCACCAAGCGGACGAGAATCGATCGTCCATTTTTCAAATTTCATCCCTCATCCTGGGGGGCAGAATCTCATTCCGTGAGCAAACGTGGTTCGATTGTTCATTCGATGACATTAGCCTCGATACAGTAGATGAATACAAATTAAAGAGTGGAAATACGACTGCTCTCAACTTAAACCTCCAAGTCCCCAGAGTGTGGACTGGAGTACTCTAAGTCCCCAGAGCGCGGACTAGAGTATAAACGACTTAAACCTCAAAGTCCCCAGAGTGCGGACTAGAGTACTTTAAGTCCCCAGAGCGCGAACTAGAGTATAAACGACTTAAACCTCCAAGTCCCCAGAGTGCGGGCTGGAGTACTCTAAGTCCCCAGAGCGCGGACTAGAGTATAAATGAATAAAACCTCCAAGTCCCTAGAGTGCGGACTGGAGTACTCTAAGTCCCCAGAGCGCGGACTAGAGTATAAATGACTAAAACCTCCAAGTCCCCAGAGTGCGGACTGGAGTACTCTAAGTCCCCAGAGCGCGGACTAGAGTATAAACGACTTAAACCTCCAAGTCCCCAGAGTGCGGACTGGAGTACTCTAAGTCCCCAGAGCGCGGACTAGAGTATAAATGACTAAAACCTCCAAGTCCCCAGAGTGCGGACTGGAGTACTCTAAGTCCCCAGAGTGCGGACTAGAGTATAAACGACTTAAACCTCCAAGTCCCCAGAGTGCGGACTGGAGTACTCTAAGTCCTCAGAGCGCGGACTAGAGTATAAATGACTAAAACCTCCAAGTCCCCAGAGTGCGGACTGGAGTACTCTAAGTCCCCAGAGTGCGGACTAGAGTATAAACGACTTAAACCTCCAAGTCCCCAGAGTGCGGACTGGAGTACTCTAAGTCCCCAGAGCGCGGACTAGAGTATAAATGACTAAAACCTCCAAGTCCCCAGAGTGCGGACTGGAGTACTCTAAGTCCCCAGAGCATGGACTAGAGTATAAACGACTTAAACCTCCAAGTCCCCAGAGTGCGGACTGGAGTACTCTAAGTTCCCAGAGCGCGGACTAGAGTATAAATGACTAAAACCTCCAAGTCCCCAGAGTGCGGACTGGAGTACTCTAAGTCCCCAGAGCGCGGACTAGAGTATAAACGACTTAAACCTCCAAGTCCCCAGAGTGCGGACTGGAGTACTCTAAGTCCCCAGAGCGCGGACTAGAGTATAAATGACTAAAACCTCCAAGTCCCCAGAGTGCAGACTGGAGTACTCTAAGTCCCCAGAGTACGGACTAGAGTATAAACGACTTAAACCTCCAAGTCCCCAGAGTGCGGACTGGAGTACTCTAAGTCCCCAGAGCGCGGACTAGAGTATAAATGACTAAAAACTCCAAGTCCCCAGAGTGCGGACTGGAGTACTCTAAGTCCCCAAAGCGCGGACTGGAGTATAAACGACTTAAACAGATTGCGGACTGGAGTACTCTAAGTCCCCAGAGCACGGACTAGAGTATAAATGACTTAAACCTCCAAGTCCCCAGAGTGCGGACTAGAGTACTCTAACTCCCCAGAGTGCAGACTCGAATATAAGCAAATCGGATCTCCAAGTTCCCTGAATATGAACTATGACACAAATGACTTGAATTTGTCAAATCCCTGACATACGGGCTAGAAAGTACTCTAAGTGCTCGAAGCACAGAATGGAAGTTCAACGACTCCCGAAGAGTTTCCGAGTTATATGAAGATGGACTGAGAAGTCTATGTTACTCACAACTGCTTGGATTAAAATCACAATCACAAAGAAAACTGAACAATAAGAGTCTTTTGTAAGACAGAAAAAGGAACTAAACCTTATTCAGAAATGAGTTTCTATTACAACCCCTCCAAAGTTCAGAGTCGACATTCTATCTACAAGGACTAAGGAAATAGATGAAAATAATTACATGACTTAAACTAACCCTCGTTGAACGAGGATAGTAATCACTTCTTGTGCTTCTTCAACTTCTTTCCAGACGGCTCCTCTCCAGAGCATTTACCCTTGGTACTCTTCTTTGATAGAGGGGTAGCAACTGAAGGAGTACAGGGGCCTTCCATGGGCTTGGACCCGCCAGGAAGGATGACCTTCAACGGCTTGTTCAAAGGATCGTCCAAGTCCACAACTCGGGGATCTACTATGACCTTGACCGTCTCCTCCCTCTCTTTCTCGAGCCACTCCTCCATGCTCAATTCGGATGTATGCTCAGAGGTGCCTGTAATTTCTACTTCATAACCCCCGTCGGTAGGAGAGGAGGTTTCAGACTTGTCTTCGTCAAGCGCTCCGATCACCTGAGCGTCTGGACCAGAAGCCTCCCCTGCGTGAGTGGCTTCACTTGTTTTCTCCCCCACTTCCTTGGCGACATCGCTCCTCGAAGTGGGCTGGGGGTCAGAACGGCCTGCACAAAATCGTGGAAAACAAGAATGCAATAGTCCTGCATAAAGAATAACGACTTTCGAAATCTTAAAGAGAACCTTAAAGAGAAGGATTATCTACCAGGTTCGGGCAAACTCTCAGCCATCCGAGAGGTCTCACCCTCTGGAATGGGAGACAGAATGCGGACTAAAGTACTCTAAGTCCCTGAGTGCGGACTAGAGTATAAATGACTCAAAAACCTCTACGTCCCCAGAGTGCGGACTACAGTACTCTCAGTCCCCAGAGCATGGACTAGATTATAGACGACTTCAGAAAAATCCCTAAATCCCAGAAGCGGACCAGATTACTCTAAGTTCCCAGACTGTGAACTAGAGTATAAACGAGTTGACGAAAATCTCTGCGTCTCGAACTATGGACTAAAGCGTAAACCGTTCGACAAATCTCTAAGTCCCCGGAGCGTGGACCGAAGCATGAACACAAATTGGGCATGAGTAAACCGGAGGGAGAATAACACTAAGTCACCAGAATGTAGAGTGGTGTATAAACATCGATAAATAGACGAGTGGATTCCGACCATTTTCTATTCTGCAAACTTCGGCCTGGAATCGACAGGAGGATTATTAACCTGCTGAGGATGGAGTTTGACCATCCAACTAGTGACCTGGCCAAATCAATGCTGGGGGCAGGGGTACAAAACACTAAAAAGCCGAATACGACAGCTTACTATAGCTCTAGCGTGGCGTTCTTTATAACTTGAGGCAGCGACTGCATGGAGGCCTCAATACAGAACCAATCGAAACGGCATCCAAAGCTACGAGCAACCTACTATATCATACCTCAGACCAAGGGTCAATGCCGATCCGCACCAAGCACATACGAATGTGACTCGGATGTTTGTTTTTTGAAAAACTATGACCCCCAGAGTATGGAAAGGAGGGTAAACCACGAATACTTGGTCAAAAATTCTCCAGCACCCTCGTTCGATTCGTCAGGAGGAGTATGAAACTGGATGAGCATAACCCGACTGCATTTGTAGCCAACTTTACCCCGAGATCTAATTACAGAGCATGAACCAAAGTGGACGTGGATGACCATCCACTGTCCAAATTACGCCCTGAAACTTACGTGGCATCGAAGTATTCCTCTTGGAATGAAAAACCACGATAAAATCCAAGATAGGCGAGACCTAGTCTCCTATCGACTTACATGATCCCATGATTCAACGGGAAAGAGAGTAAAGCTAAAGTGGGCATGGCTGGCCTTCCTACTTATCGGTATATGCCCTAGACCTGGGGGCACGAGCGAGAAGCAAGATGAATGTGAACCGACTATTCACCAATCACCTCTATGTCTTTGGAGTTTAGGTGAAAACATAAACATAGCTAGGACGAGACTCAACCATCCATGCAGTACATTTATCAACCCGAGACTGGGAGAAGACGCATGGTCATCCAAAAACTGGCCACGATAGCTCAGTATTAAAACTTATATATAGTGCTTACAGCTACTCAAGGCAACGACCGAAAGGATGCCTAGAGATAGAATTGTTAAATCGATGCCAAAGCTTGGGGGCAACTGACTGTCACTCCAACCCGAAGGGCGAGTGAAGGATCATGAATGCATTGAATAGAAAATGCGTTACTCGAATATACAAGAAAATTCAAACTCATAGCAAGATCCAGCTATGCAGTTGCACGCAACTCGAGGCTGGCCCCTACTCGACATTTCCTTCAACGTGCTTTTAAGCCTGATCTTTGGCCATTTGCAGATAATCAATTAGAGCATTCAGAGCCCTTCATTATTTGACTTAACAACTCATGGCAAGACTCTAGGATTCGACCAGAGTAACCATCAACATTGACCGTCCCAACCATATTTCACATTGAATGTTATGCAAAATAGTTACATCTTTACTCAAAGAATCTGGGATGGCACCTACTAAGCTGACGGTCAACATAGCAGCCAGCCATGGAGACCTTTTCCAGGTGCTGAATATCGGATCACAACTCAGTGCAGTGATGATAAAAGAATTAGTTGGATTTTTCTGAATAAATGATGATATGTTCCCTTGGACCCATTCTGACATGCATATGTGATTTCATTAACTATCGCAAGCGATGCATTGGATATCAACCCGAAGCTACAAAAGCTAGCACAATCTCTATTGATTTCATCATGAAAGATCCACTCTTACTTTTAGGCTCATTCCATCAACGTCTATGCCTACCAGCCGTTGCGACAGGGCACACAATGACCTAAGACGTCTGAAAGACTACTTAAATAGAATATCGAACTAAGCTAATTCAATATCACTTATTTCCCACGAAGGGCTATCCAAGGACGGAAATTAGCAGACCTCACACCCAGATTCACTACCTCAGATGACTACTCGAAGAGTAGCAGAGAACCAACCATAAGATGGAAAATGTACGTAGATGGAGCATCCAATGATCAGTGTTATGGCTTGATAATGACTCCTGAGGAACGATCAATCTGCTACGTCCTAAAACTCGTTTTACTTGTAACAAACAACGATGCTTAGTATGAAGCCTTGACTGCCAGCCTCAAACTTGCTAGAGGATTTGAAGTGAAAACTTTACATATCTTTTGTGATTCTTGATTGGTAGTATACAAATTTAAGGAAGTTGATCTTGCTAGGGGGCATTGTCTTGCTCCTTATCTCGGCCAAGTCCAAGAGCTACTAACCGACTTCACGTATTACATCATTACACACGTACTCAGCGAACAAAATGAAAAGGTGTCATGGTTGACTCCTATCAAAGACTATCTACAATGAGGAATTCTTACTGAACGGAGGAATGGAAAATGACACATCCTCCTCAAAGCTTCACGCCATATAATCTAAGAATAAGTCGTGTGTCAAAAGGAGTTTATCCATCCCCTTGCTTCAGCATATTGCCCATGATGATATCTTGAGCAAAGTCTATGAAGAAGAATGCGGTAATAACATCAGGGGGAAAACCATGATAAAGAAGATACTCTGTTATAGGTATTACTGGCCAACTATCAACCCAGATGCGGTTGATCATGCTAGACAATGTGACGAGTGCAAGATGTATGCAAAAAATCTGGGAACCCCGCCGATGGAAATTAGTCAAATGGCTAGTTCATAGCCGTTTGGCACTTGGGGGCACTGAAATCATCTTCTTGTCGATCCTAAAGGTGGTGCGAAATACACCATCATAGCAATTGATTACGTCACCAAATGGGCAGATGAAGAACTCTTAACCATGACCAAGATGAAGAAAATAATCAACTTCTTTATTCGTAACGTCATCTGTCCTTATGACCTTCCATGATCCATTATAACTGCAAATGGACAGGTTGAAGCTGTGAACAAAATCATAGAGTCTGTACTGAAGAGAGGTTTGGAAAACTCCTCAAGTGGCTGATTGCAACCCTTATTTCACAGAAAATACAAACAAGGAATCGCGATTGAATTGCAATTAAACTAGACGGAGTTGGTGATGACTTATGAGCATATAAAACGCATCCGAGAGCCAATGGCAAGAACATGTACCCGAACGTGCATGTGTACATCCGAAAAAGTTCAACTTCTTGAAATCAACAGAAATTGAATTCTCACTAAGGGTTATTAAGAGAAGACTAGATCATATAGCCGAAGCTTATTAGCTCTGCAGAATCAGACACGGATGGCCACTAATGAACTACAACCCTGGATTTATAATATTGGGAATCGACCGAGCATCACGATGACCAAAGAAGGATACACCACCTTGGGAGGATAAATTGGAGGATAATGACTATTCAAGAAACATGGTGGATTTCTTTCTGAAGACAAGGAATACTCGCTGATTCAAAGCGTGTTGTGTTGCTTCACACGACACACTTTGGGGGGCAAGTGTTAACCGACATCTTGGCCCGGTTACAAAACGACGGTTGAAGAAATTATCATTAGCACTAGACAAGATTCTGATCAAGGAGAGACTGGAGGTGGTAGAAAGTTGTCAGGCCCACAATAAAGCAAGAGCATTCGGCCTGCCTGGCCTGGTGCGCAGATTCACCCACTATGGGCAGAGGCACCTTGTTCCTAAGCCCATGAAGGAAGTCCAACCCATCTTCCTCTATAAATAGAAGGGCAGGGGCACAATGAAATGGATCCTTTTTGGAGAACACTGGGGAGACTCTGCCATTTTTAAGACTCATCTTCTCTACTTAACAACTTCATTCAAGCATTTGATTCATGAATTGTATTTGTAATCAACTTTTAAGAAGATCAATAAAGTTTAACCTCAAAGTGGACGTAGGCAATTACGCTGAACCACTATAAATTTGGTGTTCTTACTTTCTGCATTTAAATTAGCATTCTCTTCCTTGTTTAATTTATCTTCATCACTTATATCTCTACACAATCTTTCTCTACGAGGTTAGTGACCAATTTTGGTGCTAACAGATTGTTATATGCTATCCCATCTTAAACATTCATGCCAACTGTATCCTATATGCTATGAGTTATTTTCGTATTATGATGGACCTGCCGATGTTATGCAGGCTTTCGGTTGCCTGCCTCATTATTTTGGAATAAGTTCCTAAATTCTGAAGACGTGCAATTACTGGGTGAAATACAAAAGAGGTCTGCCACCACTGACTGAACACGTAATGCACGTACATATTTATTAAATGCAAACTTTTATTAGTTATGCATATGAGTTGTAGCAGCCAACGTTGATTACCAGATGCTAATGTTTAATTTAGACGAATTACTCTACGTCCTACATCAATCGAGGAACTACATTAATATGTCGTTCAATTGCAACCACTTTTTATAGAATTACGAAATTTCCAAAAACATACCATTTGATTTACTAAAACATGTGTCATCTCTATTTACTGTGTCAGCATAACGTTTACTCTTGATGTCAAAAATGGCACCAACACGCTAACATCTGTAAAGATACAAATCAAAGAAGTAAAAATTAGCAGGAAAGTAAAAGAAGATATAAGAATTCTTATAGCGGTTCACCAATTTTAGCCTATGTACACTTTGTATTTTGTTATTAGTTTTCTTCTCTTCGGATTATAATGAATTATATCAGATCTGACCATAATTTAGTGTATCTCAGGTCTACAATGAAGTTTCTAGATTGTTCGAGAGTCACTAAATATCAGGAATTTGGCGATCTAAGTCTTGTAACAACAAACAGGGATATCTTAGATGACTTTATTGGAGGAGGGGTCAGAGCTGAAGAAGAAGAAGTCCCTTAAGTCGGAGAATCTGATCCCTTTAGGTTGCAGCTAGGCTTTTATTTGTAGAAAAATAGAGATACTAGATCAAAAGTATTTGCACTGAGATCTAGGAGATAGACTGAAGTCGTACTATAACGACCCGCCTTTTCGACTTCAGAAGTCGACACTAAAACATCCGTGGTATTCGCGTGCCGAGTTTTCAAATGTCGAAAAGACGGATTGTTAGGGAAAAAGAAGAAAAGAGAGAACATAATCTCACAGCGGAACGAATAATATATAATATACAACAAATCTTTACATAAAGAAAAATGTAATATATATATACACACACACACAAACATCAATCAGAGTCAAACAATTAAATCAACAGTCTGGACAGTTATAACGACATGTCCTCACAAATGCTGTTAAATAAACAACTAATGCAGCGGAACCGGCTTGTCTCCTGAAACTCCAAGTATCCAAACTGAACCTGTAATATGCTCGGTCTGATCCGAGCACTATAAGAAAAATAACACCCGGATCAGTCTGGTAAACCAACGTGAGAAAACACACCCAATTGGATTTTTAAAGTAATGAATTTTTTTGAAATAGAGGTATCTCGTAAGACCACGCCGCACATAAACATGGACAAGTTTTTACCTTACGATAACCAAAACATTTTTATAGAAAATACAGTGATATTATAATAATGTTTAGGATACAAATACATATATTAATCATAGCCGAATTTGTTACATTATTAAATTCCAGCATAATAGGTTTACTATCATGTCCGCACGGCGCTTATTGAAGAATGGATTCCAACAATGGAAAGGTAAGGGACCACCTTCCGTACAGTACACCTCTAGAAAATGTACCTGGGGTCAGACCTTGAACTAGATCCACCCCTGCCAACACAGAACCGACCTACCTCTGAACTTGGATAGTATCAAATATGTCATCACCTTGGTTGCTTTCCAACCTTAATCGAGGGCGCTCATGCACAACCAAATCTGTAATATGATGATCTAGAAAGGTGATGGCACATCCCAACGGGAGCGACCCACATAGCCCTACTGCATCTACCCTGTTTTAGCCATTTCTTGGGTTGTGAGGCTTGAGGCTACGATTACCTTTTATATGGTAATTCCACTTGGAATGCTAACACTGCCCTCCAAGTAGAATTGCAATGCCAGCACTCTTCCATACAAGTTCGTTCTAGGTCTGAACGACCCTCATGATTAGTAGCAAGTAGCTCTTGCACTTCGAAATCTCCATCTTCAATCATCTTCAAAATCTAAAAAGCCGTGCATCTCATAAGCCGTGCACCAAAATAATAACTCCTTGTGTTGCCCGAAGATAGGCAACGCCGAAGAACAAAAAAGCGGCGCATCTCATAAGCCGCACACCAAAATTATAACTACTCGTGTTGCCCGAAGATAGGAAACACCGAGGAAAAACAAAAGCCGCACATCTCATAAGCTGTGCACCAAAATAATTACTCCTCGTGTTGCCCGAAGATAGGCAACACGGTGGAAAAACAAAAGCCGCGCATCTCACGAGTCGCACACCAAAATTATAACTCCTCGTGTTGCCCGAATATAGGCAACACTGAGGAAAAATAAAAGCCGCGCATCTCATAAGCCACACACCAAAATAATAACTCCTCGTGTTGTCCGAAGATAGGAAACTCCGAGGAAAAAAAAACCACGCATCTCATGAGTCGCGCACCAAAATTATAACTACTCGTGTTACCCAAAGATAGACAACACCGAAGTGAAACAAAAAGCCGCGCACTTCATAAGCCGCGCATCAAAATACCAACTCCTTACGCTGCCCAAAGATAGGCAACACCAAGGAACGAAAGAAACTGCGCATTTCACAATCCGCGCCAACCGCTCCCATAGCTGGGAGTAATGAACGCAATTCCGACGAAATTGGAATGCTACGAACCAAATGAAAAGCCTCAACTATGGACACTTAAGGGTTAAAACTTCCTTCAATTAACCTATGCACTTTGTGCATTTGAAATACACGTATATTACATACTCATTGCAATATCGCAAGAAGCTTGGGTTACGTGCTTGTTATTAGGATTATTCATGTATTACTGTTAGTAGGCCCACTACTGTATTTGGCCCAAACATGCTATATCTATTTAAATCATGTATTTTTCCCTCTTTAGAATTTAACCAAACAAACGAGGTAATTGAAGTAATAAAAATGGCGTCTGATTATTACATAATTTCTTCTCTTCAGTATTAATTTATTTACATGGTATCGGAGCTTCAGATCAGAAATTTTCGAGATAAGGTTGTGCGATCTCATCTACTCGTGTGTTTCTTCCTCTGCATCAAACTAGCAGAGTATGTCTGAATCCAAGGGAGTAGATGTAATGGCGTTAATGCCTAAAATCACTGATCGGAAATTGAGTAGCTCGAATTATAATGAGTGGAGTAAAACGATTCGGCTTTACATGAGAAGTATCGATAAAATCGATCATCTGATTAATGATTCACCTCAACCAGATTCGAAAGTCAAAGCAGATCTGGATTGGCTTCGCGATGATGCTCGCTTATTTCTGCAAATTCGAAATTCAATTGAAAACGAGGTGATCGGATTAGTTAATCATTGTGAAACGGTGAAGGAATTAATGGAATACTTGGAGTTTTTATATTCAGGTAAAGGTAATTTAACAAGGATGTATGATGTATGCCGATCATTTTATAGAGCTGAGAAGAAAGACATGAGCCTCATGAGTTATTTTATGGCATTTAAACAAACATATGAAGAACTTAATCTCTTGGTGCCAATGAGTTCAGATATCAAAGTGCAGCAGAATCAGCGTGAACAAATGGCTATAATGAGTTTCCTAGCTGGATTGCCATCTGAATTCGAAGGGGTAAAATCACAGATCCTTGCAAGTACTGAGATAACTACCCTTAGTGATGTGTATAGTCGAGTATTGAGATCTGAAACTAGAACACATGGTAGTAACTCAAGTGGAAATAATGTGGACAGTGCATTTGTTGGAAGTGCAAATGTGGTATCTCATGATCCAACTGATGCTAATAGAGGAGGTGCACAGCAACATACACAAGGCTGGAGACCACAACAATCGTTTAATCCTCAAACTTGGAGACCGCCTCGTGCACCTGGAAGAGGACAAAGATCACAATGGAGACCATCAGTGAATCAAAATAAGATGTGCAATTACTGCAAACGTATTGGCCACGTAATCTCTGAATGCAGGAGTCTTCAGTGGAATCAAAGACATACAAATCCTTCTAATATCAAAACAGTGCTGATGACTGCTGATGAATATGACAAGTATTCCAAACTATAGAGCTCAATGCATAGTTCACCATCGGATTCATCCACTACTTCAGCAACCACCTCTGTTGCTAATATCAGTACTGGCTCGGCTGCATCAAAATGGATTATTGATTCAGGGGCTTCTGATCATATGACAGGTAATCCATATTTGTTTGAAAGTTTACGAGAATCTAATGAACTACATAAGGTTACAGTAGCTGATGGTTCTCAATCTTTAGTAAAGGGAATAGGTAAAGTAACACCTAATTCGGCTATTTCCATGAATTCTGTTCTATACTTACCATCCTTATCATTCAACTTACTCTCTGTAAGTCAAATTACAAGGAATCTCAACTGTAGCATTACCTTCTATCATGATCATTGCATATTTCAGGATTGTGTGACAAAGAAGATTATTGGTAAAGGAAGTCAAACTGGTGGTTTATATGTGCTGGATACATTTTCTAGATCTGTAGCATACACAGTTATGAATCCAGCTCTCAAACTACATTGTCAACTTGGTCACCCTTCTCTCTCTTTATTCAAGAAATTATGTCCTCAATTTAGCAATATTTCTGCATTAAACTGTGAAGCTTGTCAATATGCAAAACATCATAGAACTAGTTTACAACCTAGGATTAATAAACGTGCTGATAGTCCATTTGCATTAATACACTCAGACATTTGGGGACCTCCATCTATTATTTCTAAACCAGGATATAGATACTTTGTAACTTTTGTTGATGATTATACTCGCTTTACATGGTTGTTTTTGATGAAATCTCAAAGTGAATTATTTCATATATTTTGCAAATTTCATGCTGAATTACAAACTCAGTTTAGCACGTCTATAAAGATTCTTCGCAGTGATAATGCTAAAGAATATACATCTGCTGAATTCAATAATTACTTAACCCAACATGGCATTGTACATGAGACTTCATGTGTGGATACACCCTCTCAAAACGGGGTAGCTGAAAGAAAAAACCGTCACTTGTTAGAAACATCTAGAACCCTGTTATTTCAAATGAATGTACCCAAAGTTTTTTGGGTTGATGTAGTGTCAACCGCTTGTTTTCTGATTAATCGAATGCCATCTTCGGTTCTTAATAATGACATTCCATACCAAGTCTTGCAACCAAAGAAGGATATGTACCCAATTAAACCACGTATGTTTGGATGTACTTGTTTTATAAGGGATGTAAATCAGCAGCTGGGTAAACTTGATCGAAAATCTTTGAAATGCATATTTATTGGATATGCAAGGCATCAAAAGGGATATAGGTGCTACTGTCCGAGCTTGCAAAAGTATATCGTCTCAATAGATGTGTCGTTTATGGAAGATATACCATTCTATCAGAAAAACACTCAGCAAATGTCTAGTACTGAAGAGGAATTTCTTGTGTACACAACCATACCAAGTGAAATACCTAGCATGAACTCTACTGATGATGGTAATTCAAGTGGTCTGCAAGATGAAGACACTTCTCAATCTAGTGAAGACACTTCTCAATCTAGTGGTGATCCCAGTTTAGAGCTGCCTATTGCTCTAAGGAAAGAAAAACGAAAATGCACATACCCTATTGCTTCATACGTGTCGTACAACAAGATATCTCAATTATCTCATGTCTTTATGTCCACATTAGATTCTATAACATTACCCAAAACTATTGGAGAAGCTGTTGCTTCATCTGGATGGCGTACAACAATGTTAGAAGAAATGGATGCTTTAGAGTCGAACAAAACGTGGACTTTAGTAAAGCCACCACCAAACAAGAAAGTAATAGGATGCAAATGGGTTTTCTCCGTGAAGATGAATGCTGATGGCACAGTTGCGAGACTCAAGGCTCGCTTAGTGGCCAAAGGGTATGCTCAAACGTATGGTGTCGATTACTCAGAAACGTTCTCACCAGTTGCAAAAATGACTTCTATACGATTATTTATATCTATGGCTGCGCGGTACAAATGGAAATTACATCAACTCGATATCAAAAATGCATTTCTACATGGGGAACTCTTAGAAGAGGTGTATATGAAGCAACCCCCTGGATTTGTTGCTCAGGGGGAGTCAGGTCTAGTTTGCAAACTTAATAAATCATTATATGGACTTAAGGAAAGTCCACGTGCTTGGTTTTCCAAATTTAGTCTTGCAATGGAGAGGTTTGGAATTAAAAGAAGCAAAGTTGATCACTCTGTTTTCTATAACTATTCGGATAAAGGCATGATTTTAGTGGTAGTCTATGTAGATGACATTATCATTACAGGAGGTGATGAAGCTGGTATACATGCGCTTAAACAGTTTATTCATACGCAGTTTCCAATGAAGGATCTTGGAGAGCTTAGTTATTTCTTGGGTGTGGAAATATTGAGAAACAATGGAGATATACACTTGACTCAAAGAAAGTATACGTTGGATCTCTTAACTGAAACTGGAAAGTTAGGAGTTAAACCAAGCAGCACTCCTTTAATGCCGAACTACGACATGACTGAGGAAGGCAAACCAATTGAAAATCCAGAGCAATACAGGAGGTTAGTTGGGAAGTTAAACTATTTGTGTGTTACTCGACCAGATATAGCATACTCTGTTAGCATAGTTAGTCAGTTTATGGAAAATCCAAATAGTCACCACTGGGTACTGTTGAATCAAATATTAAGCTATCTTAAAGGAACTGCTGGAAAAGGGATTGTATATACTGATAATGGTCATATGAGTATTGAGAGTTTTAGTGATGTAGATTGGGCTGGATCGAAGATTGATAGACGATCCACTTCTGGTTTCTGTGTGTTTGTTGGGGGTAATCTAGTCTCTTGGAAAAGTAAGAAGCAATATGTTGTGTCACGATCGAGTGCAGAGTTAGAGTATCGTGCAATGGCAAATGTTGTTTGTGAGATTATGTGGATAGTACATTTGATGGAAGAAGTTCAGTTATAGATAGAGCGACCAGCGAAGTTGTGGTGTGATAACCAGGCAGCAATGCATATTGCTGCAAATCCAGTATTTCATGAACGGACGAAGCATATAGAAGTTGACTGTCATTTTATCAGAGAGAAACTAGAAGAAGGAATCATTGAAACGAAGTATATTCGAACTGGAGAACAAATTGCAGATGTGTTTACCAAAGCTTTGAACGGTGCACGAATGGAATATTTTTGCAACAAGTTGGGAATGACAAATTTGTATTCTCCAACTTGAGGGGGAGTGTTATTGGGATTATTCATGTATTACTGTTAGTAGGCCCACTACTGTATTCGGCCCAAACATGCTATATCTATTTAAATCATGTATTTTTCCCTCTTTAGAATTTAACCAAACAAACGAGGTAATTGAAGTAATAAAAATGGCGTCTGATTATTACATAATTTCTTCTCTTCAGTATTCATTTATTTACAGTGCTAAAGTAAAAAAGGAGAATCAAGTTGTGACTTAGCCAAATATTCGATAAAACATATCTAAACCCTAAAGTTATCAGAACTTGAGAATTGTTTGAAGTAAACAACATTGTGAACTGGGGGGGCATATACCTATACGGATACAGAAATGCGTGAAAACAATAAGTTCACAAGTTCTGTTACTCCAAACAACAACAAGTCCTCAAGTTCTGTCTCAAAGTTTTATATCTATTTTAAAATTCTAAACAAAAATTCCAAAGTTTTAGAGTCTTTAGGAGTTTCATGAATTTCTAAACAAACATTCTCTAAGTTCTGTTAATTTCTAAAGTTCTACTAACTTCCAAAGTGATGATAATCTCTAAGTTCTATTACTTTGAGTGAAGTGCTCTGACTATGATCACAGAACTAGAGAAGTATGAAATGAAACAAGCCCAAGTACACAGAACATATATGAACAAATAGAAAATTACAGTTAAAATATCATTGTATTGCTTATGATTTTCTGTACACAGGGTCAAAATGTGGGGGCCGTACCCACGCATCAACGGCCAACAAAAAAGAAAATACAGCATTTATAGTAAGGACGCAAAGGGCAGACTCTGCACTTAAGCGGAATGACTCAAAAAGAAGCAAAACAAGTCGGTCTTCCTACAAGCTGTAAGCCAAAATCAAGTCCATCCTCACATCGGCCGCTCAACGCTTCTTGTCACCGCTACCATTTCCACATTTGTTTGGTAGTTTCTGCTTCTTTTTAGGAGAAGTGTCGCTGCCGGTGACATCAACAAACACTTCGATGGTAATGTTCTCCTCTTCCTCCGTGACTTTCTCAGAAGAGCCTCCCTTCCCTTTGCATTTTCTCAATTTATGGGAACTCTTCGAAGCCTTGATCACCTCCACCTTTTCCTTCTTGATGGAAACCAAATCATGCTAAGTCTTCTGTGGCTGCTCCGTCTGCATTTACTGCTCCTTGGCCTCTGCTACAGTTATATCACCTTCCAAGAATGCCAAAGTAGCTGGCGTGTCAACAGGAAAGGTGGACGGACCTATAAGATCAAAAATGAAAGCATTAAACTCCTCTTGCTCTTGTGGCATAAGTTAGAAGCTCCCGAATTCGGGAGAAGCATGGACGTTACCTACACCAGAGGAATGATCATGAATGGGGACCTCGAACTCACCGCCTTCGCCTTCTTTTAAGGGCTCCACCACGTGAGGAATAATATCAAGTCCTGCACTTATTGGCTGGTCGTGGAGATGCTCTGATGGCTCACCCACGCCGGAGATAGAAGGCCTGGTAAGCACGTCGGTGGCGGTCATCAAGGCAGCATCGGTGGCCTCCTTCTCTCGTTCAACTCAGAGAATCTCCCGGCCCTCGAGTAGCGCTTTCTTGGATTCGTCGTTAAGATAAGCGGCTCGCAGCTCTTGATCTGAATAAACATCGCCGCTCTTAATAAAGCGAGATAAGATTTCCTCCCAGATAAGGGCAGAGTGCGTGGATACTTCAGGCCGAGATAGCTGAGGCTCCCCTAATGCAACAAAGAGTTAACATAAAAGTTTAGAATTGTCGCATCTAGCTTCTCCATTTTCCTGTCAAAGGCATGTTGGAGGTCCAAGTAATCCGCTTTCACCGCAGCCTTCTCAATTTCAGCGGTAGTCTTGTCGGCACTAAGCTGCGCAACCTGAGACTGTAACTTGGCAATGGTCCCCGCTTGGTCGGAGATAGTTTTGTTGTGCCTTTCAGCAATTAAATCGTGATCCGCGATGGTTTTTCTTTGAGCTTCAATGATGGCATTACAAGCGACCACTTCTTCTTTTAGCTTAGCCTCTTCAGCATGAGTCTTTTTGATCTCGTCCCTCAAGACGATCTCAACCTTTTCATGTGCCTATTTCAACACCTTCATGAGACCGCCGGTTCTTCTACTTTCACGAAGTGCTGCCTCCTTCCCTTCCTCCAACTGTTTAATTTTAGCGTCGCGATCGACCAACGCCTTCTCAAAGTTGTCTTTCTCGGATTCGAAGGAAAGGATCTCCTAATAATTATTTCTGTTTGTATCCGCTAGCTGCTTGTAGAGCTTCTCCCATCTCTCGGCCAGTTCTAGGTCGTTTTGGATAGCTTGGAGATGCGGCATGAAAGAATTCCTATGGAGAGGGTGGAGATCCAGGTCGAACTTGACCACCTTTAAAAACCAACCTGGAAGTGCTGCCTCAAGATTAGGGAGACCTGAAGGAAGAACGTAGGCAGGCCTCCGGTGGGGTGAGAGGCACCAGGAGTGGTAGAAAAGAGGGAAGAGGATGAAATATGAGCTGGGGGCATAATCGGGGCGGAAGTGATAGGAGTTTCGTAGCCCATGGAAGAGCGTTTTGAAGCAAGCTCAGAAGGATGGGAACGATAATCAAACTTTGACTTCTTTGATGGTTCATCTCTTTCCTCAAGAGCTCTTATTTTCTCATACCTGCCTTTATGTGAACGAGCCCGATATCTCTCTTCTTGGTGATGGATTTCAGATTCGAGTTCTTTCCACCACCTGTACTCTTTTTCCGTCTCTTGGACTTGATGGCGGCTAGAAGAGCACTTAGGGTACCGCTGTAAATGGTATAGTCTTCGAAGTCATCATAAAAGCCTCGTCCCCTCGTCATACCTGGAATGAGGCATACGTAAAAGGCGTTAGAAGCATGACATAAGCTAACCAAATATGTGAAGTAATGGAAATAAGTGTAATCCTAGTGCAACGTGTTGTGTGTTCTAATATGGGACTAAGACGTCATCACGAACTGGACCGAACGGCTGTCTAAGTGGGATCAGACTGACATCAGTTATTATAGGCAGGACTAGGCTAACTGCTGGCGCGATATCACCCAAACAAGAAGGCGTCGTGTCAAATTTAAAATCCCCTTTTATGAGCGTATCGAAGTCGACAAAAACATCGCTGAAATCTCCGAACCCCTTTCTGACATCCTTATTCGGTGAATCTTGATGTCTTCCATTTTCAGGGAATTTTCCTTTGCCACATGCATCGGAAGGAGGTGGACTCGGGAGATCGGGACTCATTCCCGAAGTCTCATCACAAGACTCCGAGTCTTCACCCTCAGATTCTGATGAGAAGTAATCACTAGCGGTAGACTTGTCGCTACTACTCTCGAATTCTCCTTCTTCTTTCTCTTAGTATAGCGTGGCTTTGCCTTCTCTGTTCGTGAACCCATCTTCTGCTTCCTCCGGGATTGGAGACATTCTAACTGAACCACTCAGTCCAGTCGCAACAGCGTCTTCCTCCTTACGGGCCTCACTGGGTGACTCTTTGGACGGGCTACCTCTCTCTTGACCTTCCTCGGAACCGTGGGATGAAGAAGTGGATCTTGTGTGAACCTTGGAACGGCCAAGAGAGGGAGTTTCAATCTGAACGGCGGATCTACCCGGAGCCAACAGTCCGTATCGATGTAATTTTTCATTGGTCAATAGAACTTTAACGCACCTCTTCTCGGCGTCGATGGCCTTCAAAGTTTGGCAAACTTCATCGAGAGTCACATCTCTATTTGGCCTTGGGATAACTGCAAGAGACATATAATTAGTTAGAAATTCCATTACAATGCTTCGGAGCTCGACGAATGGAAAAGAGAAGCTTCCTCCCTGTCGTCCATCAACGGTTGAACAACTCGAGGCATTTAACAAAAAAGTATTGCGCCTTGAATTGTGATAAGTTGCTTTGCAAGTGCAGGACGATTTTTCGATTTCTCTGGGTCTCGATTATAATCAAAGAGGGACAGTCATCTCTCCTCTTGAACGCCAGGAAATGCCACAACACATCAAAACTTGGAGCGCGGTTGAACGTCCGCATGAAAAGGACATGCAAGCAAGCAAGGATGGCGTAGCCATTCAGATGAAGCTGGAACAGGGTAATACCCAAGTTTGAGAGAGTCTCACATAGAAAATCATTGAAGGGAGGCACGGCTCCATTCAGACACACGTATCGATGGCAAGGAGTGTACCCCGGAGGGGGAATATGAGCCAATTCGTCTTTTGCCGGCAGACGCACATCCTCTTCGGGAATTCCATACTGCGTACATATATTATGAAGAATCTTTGCGGAAACCACCGACGGAGCTCTCTTCGGTGGATTAAGCAGGACTCGAAAGTTGGGAGTCGTGCAATCCATGATTGGCCCAACCGGAACCAACTGACCGTACTGAGACTACGAGGTAGATGATGATTCAGCTTCAGAGAGCATCGGGCTTCGTCCATTTGATTTACGACGCATGGATGGCTGCTTCATTCTATATAACAGAACTCGCGTTCGAAAATGGTCAGGTATATCTATCCTAAATCAACGGCTTCCCCTTCCATACTTGAATTCCAAAGAAACATTAACTTCTGATTGGCACGTCGGATTTCAAGTGCGAACCCGGGCAGGTGTAGTGTGCTATCTATATGGGAAAAACTCGGCGCTCGAAACACTGTAAACGCCCTATCCTGTGTAGATAGTTCGCTCGCAGTGGAAGATGATAAGATCTTCCCATGTTACCTCATTTTCTGCTTTTGTTTATACTCCTCGTACACTTACCCGTTATCGATCGATGATCGGTAACGGATCCGTTGTCCGAAGCGACATAGAAAACTCTTCTCCTCACAGGAACGCCGAATGTGCAATTAGTGAACAATATAAGTCCAAATCCTTTGGAATAATCGGGATTAACTAGTGAATGTATGCGATGCGCAATGACAGCCATAAAACTGGACACAAGTCAATTCTGGTCTAATGGACAAAGATAGCAAAACGTGTCAAGCACTAGGGCAAAGCCCGAATGTTGTTCCAGGAAACAACTCGAGACTCGATTTACTATCTTCCTCCATTAAACCACAATCAACTTGAATTTCTCATAATTAACGTTGCAAATGGACACTAGCCATCAAGTTATTACATGAACGCATTAATTAGCAAACTAACTAAGCAGACCCACCTCAAATTGATTTCTAAATCACAGGAAGAATCAAGAATCGAATTCAACGAACTTTGAATGGATCAGAGGCAAGTTGGAGGATAGGTGGCGACTCAAGAGGCTAGTGAGCTGGGTCGGTTGCAGTTTGACAGTGAGTTAGGGGTTGATTAGGGTTTCACAAAATAGGCAAGCTTGGATGAATCAATAGTAAGTGGATTCAAACGAGGTGATGAATCGGGTCGAGCTAACCCCTAGATCGCCGGGAATCAAGTCGCAGAAAAGCTTGATCGCGTGAAGGAGTAGGAATGGTCTCTTACAACTTATCATCATTCCAAGGCATGCCGGGAGACTACGGTCAGAAATATTATACGTTGTGGCAAGTAATAACAGTCAGAACCAAAGAAAGACGACCAACAACATTGGGTTAACAAATTCGTAAAGCTCAAATGCAATCACTTGGAAATCAACAGACAGATATTGAGAGCGATAACTTTTAGAGCATGCCTTGTTTACAACAAAGACGTACTTTGGGGGGCAAATGTTATCCGGGTTTTTAACCTAGCAGAAACCAATAGAAAACAGAACAACCTCGTGTAAATAGGATGGTTCAGGACTTAATCAGAAAAGCTGTATGACCAAGGCAACGACTGGGATCAACGAGGCCAAGGGAACAACATTCTTTTAGTTCAATCAGCAGCTAAGCGCAAACAGCTAGTGAATCTCCATCGAAGCGAAACAACTATGATAAAAGACTATGGAAACATCTCCAATTCCAAACTCTAGAAAAATTCTAAGTGCTTGTATCATCAGCAACCCATACCTCTCCACAAACCTTCCAACAAGTCAACCAAAGAATACTAAGAAAGGAGGCTAAGACAGCCAAAGAATACTATAAAAGGAGGCCAAGACCTTGGCTCGCAAAATGAGCCAAGGCCATGGGTCGCCAACGAACCATGGCTTTGCCTTATTTTGCATGCCAAACTTGCCTAGGGTCGTTTCCTACCTACTTACGAGCTGACAATGGAGTGGTCTGGCCCAGAAGCTCTTCCACTCATATAAATACCAACCTACTTGCAACATAAAGAGGATCTTCTCCGGACTGGTTGCTGAAGCTCTGCTAGAATTATTATTCACTCTCTACCTCCTACACAACAATCTCCCAAGGAATGCACTACGATTCTCTAGTGGATTCCAACTCTGGAGATTCAATCTAGCTAGAAAATAATCAAAGCCTTATAATCAAACATCTGTTGTAACGACAATCAGTCTATAATAAAATTATAAAGTGGACGTAGGCTTCATTAACAGCCGAACCACTATAAAAATTCTCTGTCTACTTTCTTTTACCGTTCTTTCTTGATATCTATGATCTGTGATATTGCTCTGTCAGAACAGAGCTAGTGCTTTCAAACTCTAACCAGGGTGTTGGTCCATATTTTGGGTCAACAAATATGACTTTTTATTTAGATCTTTGCTCAACCATTGCCTCTACCTACAACTTCTACAAATGCATATGCATATATATAATATAGGGAAAAAATGATGAACTATGTTTGGACTGTGCAAATTTCTACACTTCGATCACAAGGGAACTGTGTGGTATTGCATAGAAAAAGACTGCCAACATGCCATATCGGGATCAAGTGTAACATCCCCCTACTTGGAGGCCCAAAACTAACGGCTACGGATGCTGCAATCATCCATAGTTATTAATCCTCGACGACCAAATACGACGGTGTTAGATACGTTGATACGACCAAAACTATTTCCACATTCCATTCAGGACATTTCATCTTCATTACATAATCCCCAAAAACGTTAACCACGTTCAGAAAAAATATAATTGTTACACATTGTCCAAGAGCGACATATGAAGATGTCCACTTGGTTGATCAGAGTATATAATAAGGCTAATAAGTCTGCCTTTACATCCAAAATACACAGCAAAAAAAGATAACCCTAAATAACTAACTGCCTCCTGCATGCCTCCGGAAGCTTTATTCGTCTAAGAAGAGAACCTAAAAACCTTAAATCTCAAACTACTCAAACTCAATTGAGTACCTTAGAGTTTAAAGGGAAAACAAAAACTTCGAATCAGACATAAAGCTTGGTATGATAATAATCTAACATATCAATCCATTTAGATATCTAGTGAGACCACGCCGCTTAGCAGAATGGGTTTTCCCCTCACTAATATCCTAATACCTTTTCAAAACCATATACTGTGTTCCTGCATCTATAATGGTTAAAAACATAGCATTTCAAAAATATTATGATGATATGCATATAGATAAACATTTGGATTTCCCATCCCCGGTTTACTTGACTCCTGTCATGTTTATAGTTTCTAGGGTCACTATTAACTTATTAGTTTTCATGGATTACTAATAACCTTTTTATAATTCATGGACACCCTGTCATATTTCAGAGTTTTCATAGGATCACTAAAAACCTATAGGCCCCTGCCAATTAACTTAATTAATTCATAGGTTCCGCTGAACCTATTGGTCATTTCAATAACTCATCTTATATCCTAGTTTTCATAAGTTGACTAGGAACCTATGGATTACTCCAGTAACTCCTTTCTTAGCCTAGTTTTCATGGGTTGACTAGGAACCTACTGATGCCTCCAATAACTTCTTTCTTATCCTAGTTTTCATGGATTGACTAGGAAGGTTTTGACTGATGTCAACACTTAATCCGGATATAGTTCTCATGGGTTCACTACAAACCAATTGGCCCCTGCCAACCATCCTTAATATATATTTTTCATGGGTTTACTATGAACCTGTTGGTTAACCCCAATAGCTTCCAAATTATAGTTTTCATGGGTTTACTATGAACCTGTTGGTTACCCCCAATAACTTCCCAATCATAGTTTTCATGGGTTCACTATGAATCTATATCCCGGACAACTTCAAGGTTTAGGCGCCCTATATTTTGGTCTCCCTTACCCCCTGGATGCAATTCTACTTAGTCAGGAGTTTAATCAATTTATATTCACTACTGGGTTAACCTAGCTATTTATGATACCCCTTTATCCCTAAAATACAGTTATGGGTCCTTTATCATGTGAATATATTCATATTTGAAGAAGCAAACATAACAACTTAACAATACCACTCCTGTGGGTTTAAGGTCCTTGAAATACATTTCATATAAAACATAGTTGATCCCTTTAACCTATATTTTTATCAAGGCAACACTTCTTCAAATTTACATACTTAAAGTCATTTCAAAACTCCTTTATTTAGCCATGGGTTTTTCGATTAAAATGAGTTTGGGTTTAAAAAACCTTTCGACACCTTCAAAACCTTGCTTTCTACTTCATTGGATAACCTCCTTCGAAAGCATTAAATTCTATCTTCAAAACATTAGGCTCTGCCATTCGAATAATTTAAAACATCCCTTGCGAAACCTTTCGACCATGTTAAAGTATTATCATATAAGTATAGAAGCATAACTTCAAAACCATTCCAAAAATACCCCTTTCGAAACCGTTGAAGGTTACGCATCGAAACCAATACCTTTCGAAGCCATTGGGTTTATATTTAAAATAAATTTTTGGGTAAAAGTGAGCATAAGAAAAAGCATCTCTTTTGAAACCATTCTTTATTTCAAAAAATATTGGGGAAGCTTGATGGTGTCGATGCCATCCTTTTGAAAGCATTAAAACATCTGGGTAAAACAATTGAAAGTTGGCTTAGAAACCCCTTCTGAAATCATTGCCTTCGAACCCCCTAACTATTTCGAAAGCAGTAGGAAGCGGCTTATATTTATAAACACAAACAGTACCTTTCGATAATATTGATGTCTTCAATACCATCGAAAGGCATCTAATAACAGAAGGGTTTCGACTAGGTTGAAACTACCCCTTCCGAAAGCGTCACTTTAAAAACTTAGTAACTTCTTTGGAAGCTACTTACTTTAAAAACAAAGGCGGTAGTTCTCCTTCAAAAGATTCTTTTGAAATATCCTTTCGTAACCCTTTGGTTTCGACTGCTTCGAACCCTTTAGTAAACAGGCATGCGCTTTTGTTTTAAAAATAAAACAAAGGTATCGACACCTTCGGAAGCTATGTTTTGACACCTTACCTTATGCCTTTCTCCAATCCACTGCGTACCAACTAGGTGATACCATGTGTATTGGATTCGTGGTAGAGGTTTGGACTAGGTCGGAGGCGGAAGCTCTGGGTCGAAAGCTCCTTCCAAAGGAGGTGGAACTTGCTTTTTTGAGCAAAAGGCTGTTTTTACGAAATAAAGCAAACTTTTTGTTACTAACTTGCCCACTTGTAAACTCGTGATTGGTTACATTAAACTTTCAAATTATTTTACTAAAATTTGCCGCATTTTCTCACATCTAAAAACCAAAGAACATTTAACAAATAAGCCCTTCCCATTAACAAAACAATTAAATCATTTAGGTCCTTCTTTCAAAATAATTTAATTTCTATACTAAATCACTTAGTAAAAATCCTCAAAAATTCCAGAAATTCACTTTAATTAGATTACCTAAAATATCATAATTTCGGACCCAAATTCTTAATATAATTTCCAAAGTAAATTTATAAACTCAAGTAACCATATTTTCCTTTGAAAATTCATAACTAATTCTCCACGGCTTGGAAAATTATAAAAATTGAAGCCCAACTCCAAAATCATGTTTTACCTAACATATAATTTTTCCATTGCATTTAAAAATCATTTGAACTCGGTTTTGCCCTAAAATCGTGCATGTCTTCTTTTAAACAATCTTGTTTAAACTAAATAAATTATAAATCAAGCATATCATCATCCAATATATCATAAAACGAATTTACCCAAAAATCTGAAACCATATGATTATAAAACTAAAAATAGAGATGTAGTGATTATTATTCACCTTAGATTGGATAAGGAAATTGAAGATTGATTGAGATTGATTCTTCTAGCTTGATCCTAAGCTTTTACTTTGATTTTCTCTTTTTTTATTCTTCCTAATGGCCGGCCTCCACTTTCTATTTCTTACATTTAAAAGTTTGCTTATGGTAAAATGAACGTGTATGGTCTTAGGAATAATAGAATAAGGGAGAATGTGGGCGGCAATTTACCCTAATGCCCTTATGTTTAATTAGTTAACACTTAACCATTTATAAACCCATTAGTTTTAACTAAGCACAACCACTAATATTCATTTACCAATCTCAATCCCTTTATCAATTTACATTATTATACTTAGTTTATTCTAATTAAATCTCTTGAATAATGTTAATAAAATTATTTGTGTTACAGGCTCCCCTTCTTAAAGAATTTTGTCTACGAAATTCAGTAAGGACTAAATATCAAACATATCAATCATCTGTAACGACTCCTAACATCCATACTAGCCTACCCGACTAGCAACTAATTTATATAGATCTAATATAGACATACCATCAAAGCAGATCAGGCTAAGTATCTCGAATCCTTTCCTTTGTCTCCCAAGTACAGTCCTTCTCGTTGTCGCTCCACTGAACTTTCAACAACTTGACTATCTTGGTCCTCAATCTTTTCTCATCTCTCACTACAACCCGAACTAGTTGTCTAACAAAGGTCAAATTAGGCTCTACTACCAAGTCCTCCAACTCTGTTTGAGGAATAATAACCTCTGGATCATGCACATACTTGCGAAGATGAGACACATGGAATACATTATGGATACCTGCCAAATTGCTCGGCAACTCTACTCTATATGCGAGCTTTCCAATCCTCTCTATAATCTGGAATGGACCAACATATCACACACTTCATCAATGATACCTTAATTAAAACCCGGTCTTCCACTGAGAACTCTAGGTCTTTATGCCTCTTATCTGTGTAACTCTTCTGTCTGGATTGAGCTTCCTTCATCCGTCCTCGGATTAACTCAATCTTTTCTGGCGCCTCTCTAACCAAATCCGGACCTAAGACCAATCTGTCTCCAGTCTCTAACCAACATGCCAGCGACTTGCATGGCCTTCCATACAAAACTTCAAAAGGCGCCATTCCTATGCTAGTCTGATAACTATTATTATAGGAAAACTCAATCAAATGTAGGTGATCCTCCCAAGATCCACCAAAGTCCAATACACAAGATCTCAATAAATCCTCAAGTACTTTGTTAACTCTCTCTGTCTTCCTATCTGTTTATGGGTGATAAGCTGTACTCATCTTGAGCTCGGTATCCAATACTTCTTGTAGACTCTTCCAAAATTCGCTAGTGAATAATGCATCTCTGTCGCTGACTATGCTACTAGGAATCCCATGAAGTCTAACTATGTTTTTCATAAACATCCTCGCCAAAACAGGTGCCGTCCTAGTTGACTTCACTGGAATGAAATGGGAATTCTTGGTCAGCCTATCCACTATAACTTATATGCTTTCATTTCACCAGTTCGACCTTGGCAACCCGTCTATAAAATCTATGGATATTTAATCCCATTTCCAAACTGGAATCTCTAAAGGCTGAAGAAATCCACTCGGCTTCTGATGTTCAGCCTTCACTTGTTGACAATTTGTAGGATCGTTTTCACCCTAGAGAGGGGGGTGAATAGGGTGATACTAATAATAATATAAACTAATGCGGAAATAAAAATCAATAGCAGAAAATAACACAGAAGAGATCACACACAAATTTACCCAGCTTCGGCAAAACCCTGCCTACGTGATGCCCCGAGGTTTCTACTAAAAATTAAGTAGTCAGACGCTTACACACGTAAACTTCCGACACCCACTAATGACTAACCTAACTCTACACTTGAAACCCTGGCACAACTCAGCCACCGAGTTGCGAATTCTCGAACTACACCACCGTAATTCATAACCTAGTCATACGACTAGACAATTACACAAGTTAAAAGAGAAATTACAAAATAAAAACAAAATTAAAATACAAAACCCTAATTATAATTTAATCTCAACTATTAAGAGAAGCCGGACCACTTTAATTTATAACACAAGAACAATGACCTCTTCCTTTTTATTTTCGTGGCCGCCTTTCTTTTTCGTTCCTCTTCAATTTTAGGGTTTTGAGAATTGAAGTCGCCGCTTGAATTATAATTTCGAATTGATGCTTTAGCTTTCAGCTTCAATCTGTGTTCTTCAATTGCTTTGCGGTTGATTCCTTACTTTGATAGCTTTACGGCAGCTTCAATTTTGTTGAGCTTGTTTGATGTGAAAGTGGTATGTGATTTTGTTTCTGTTTCGATTTTGATTATTGCTCGACTTGATTCGAGTTTTCGAGATTTATTGCTCTTGTATTTTCTTGAACTCAAACGATTTTCTGCCGATGATGTAATGTGGTTAAATAGGGATTGAATTCCGAAAATTACGTTCATATATTTCTCATTTGAATTCTTTAAAAAATTTGTTCGACCATTCGATTTTGCTCGAATGATTGTGATATTTTTGACTTCATTCTATCTCTGATATTGTTTGATTTTCTCCGAGTCAGTTTTGATCTTTTCTCCTATGGCTTCGGCATCGTGAATTTTGAGATAAACTTGACTTCGACTTGTTCAATTCCTTTCTGCTCTTACTTATTCATCGTGTTAGTATTTATATGAATTTGAAACGTCTTCGAATATGTTTGACCCATGTTGATTTTTATCTCGGCCTTGACTCATCGAACTGCTTCTATTTTGTTACTTCGACCGCATATATATATTTCGAATATATTCCCTGGTTGACAAGTTCAAAACCGCTGCTGTTAATAACTGGACTTGGTAGCCTTGCATTCCACTCTGTTGCATATGTATATACATGTTGCTTCACTATTTTGAACCATTTAAACTGTATATATTTGTCACTGCATATAAACTTGTACATATGTAGAGCTGTTGTCCTGTTTTATATGAATATAGTCTTCATTGGTCTTGTCTTCATGTTGCTTTAAGTCTGCACTCTGGTTGTTCATGCCTCTGACTTGATATATGTGTACATACTTATATGCATATGTGCATACATATGTCACTTTTCTTGCTGCTTCACAGATCTGGTGGATTATGGTCTGGCATTTCATTTTGATCTTTGACTGGTTGCATGTGTGGATTTGCATTGATGTTGAATTCCATTGCTATGTTGGTTGAAGTCTGATTCAATATGTTTTGCTGTTTTATTGCTTTTAGTTGCATATACACATGTATGCACTTGGTTCGTGCATACTGGTGTGTTCTTATTATTGTGTTCTGGTTTGGTTCATCTGAGTGTTGTATGCAGTCAAGTTTGGTTGAGATACACATCCATGCTGCTGTTAATTGAAGTTGTACATTATCAGTTGTATGGTATCACTGCTCTACTGTGATCTTCTTGGAGTCTGGTTCAAGTGTTCATGTGTACATTGATTTGAAACTATCTCGATACATTTGTACATACTCCTATCTGCTGTGGTTCACTCGAGTCTTATCTGTGCAGTTTGGTTGCCTTTGTCTGGTTGAGTAAACTTGGTGCTTTCTTGTCCTTGTGCATTTGTATTGAGTTGAATTTAGAGTCTGTTGCATTGTAGTTGGTCTGAGTTCTGACTCTGTTACTTCTATGTACTTGTGCCATTTGATGTTGTATTGCGTCTTGTTCCAGTTGCATTGATCTGGACATGGTGAGACTCGAACTCTGTTGCATAAGTATAGAACTGTTCCAGCATTATCCTTTTCACATGTAACCACTTTGACATGTTGTATGTGTTATCCTTTTGACTGGTTTGAACTGTTCGCTGTCATATTGTTGTTTATGTCGTGTTAGCCTTGCTTCGAGTTAAGTGACCAATACCTTGGTTATGTCTTATGTACTTAATGCATGTATTTGTTTTTAAATTCATGCCTCATTGTTTGCTGGTCATCATCTTTTCATGCCTCTTCTTTGTTGAGTAACTCACTGCCGAGTTGTTTTGGTGTACATGATGCCTTCTGGCTGAAATTCGAGATGCTGAGGCTGTGCACATGTGTATGTGTACACATGTGTATATGCAAGCTCTTGTGCATTTGAAACTTTGTGACTTGTTTTCATATTGCACCTGAGTTGAATCCAGCCTAGGCTCCGAATTGACCTTGTGCTCACTTGTCCCTACAGTTTTAACAAGCAAGTGTATATCGGTGTGCATGGCCTTGTGGGATGTACAGTGATACATTACGCATGTCACAAGCTATTCGTGTAGACGAATTCAGAAGAAATAAATGACGAACAACACAAATAACTGAGGCAAATAATATTTTCAAAACACATACTTCATTGTATACTACAAAAATGTTTCCTTTTCAATTTTACTACGTCGGTGTTTATTTTGCAGATAATTCAGACGCGGGATACAAACTGGAATAGAGTTGAAGATAAAAATACGAGTGTTGAGTGAATATTTAGTGAGGAGTGATATGTAAATTGAACTTTGTGTTGTAATCAAGATTGTAATGTAATTGAAAATGTATATATGTAGTGAGAGCTCAAATTTGTACTATTCGAATTTGTAATAAAATATTTGTTTGAATAAAATATTTGTTTGAATTTAAATTTTGTGTTATTTAATTTATCCAATATTTTTTATTTAATTATGTGAAAAATAAAATAGTACAACAACAAATACATTTAAACGAATATATATATATATATATGTTTATTTTTATCAAACAAAAATCATATACTAGCATATTCTACAATCTCCCCCTTTTGATGATAACAAACATATATTAAGATTTTGACTCTATTAAATGTATTTGGTCTTGAAGAGTTCTATTAGTTTCCTCTATTTGAATGCTGCCCCTACAACAAAGATCCCCCTACACAGATGCGTGTAGTTAAAATTGAAAAATTAATTAAAACTAACTTTGAATAAAAACACCCTCGAATATCAGTAAGAATATCGCTCAAAAATCAAAATCTTAACCTCTCTCCCCCTTTTGATATCATCAAAAATAATAATAGTAATTGAAATAGCTACGATTTTGATTAAAAATATAAAATCAAATCAAGAGGGAAATATTAATTTCAAATCCCAATTAATCAAACAAAAATCATAATATTTTATTAATTAGAAACAAACTCCACTTTAGAAAAAATGTAGGATTATGGAAAATTTTATATAGTGACAAGAGTTTGATATTTTCAATAAAGGAATAATTTGTGCATTTTCTCTTTTCAAATATTATACAAAAAAATGTGAAGCACTTACTAACCATGCATAACCATTGGGACTTTTAAATGAGGTTAGTAGTTACCTTTTTTTAAAAAAAGAAAATGTCAAGTATTTTCTAACCATGCATAACTGTGAGGACTTTTAAATGAGATTAGAATATACTTGATATTTATCCCTTTCTTATATGCGCCCCATCCATGCATAACCACGAGGACTTTTAAATGAGAATGGAAGCCTATATATATAAATTCAAGTAATTCACCCATGCATAACCGCGAGGACTTTTAAATGAGAGTGAATACTTTAGGATATAATTATTTTACAAAAAAAATTCTTATTTTGAAATACCAAATTCTGCACACTATATTATGATGTATGGATTGACAAAAATGTGAAAGTGATAGAAATGATCATGGAATAAGTACTAATCTAAAAATATTATAAAATTTGTTTAATTTTCAAGAAATTATAAAATTATACTTCTGTTATGAAATATAATTTAATCACTATCCATCACTTTTCAAGCACTATAATAATTTTGATGAGTTCCAAAAGATCCAATTAGTCAATGATTATCTTTTCTAGAGTACATCTCTTACCGAAATAAACTCGAGTATTTTTAACATGATGAAAACCCAAGTTCAAAAAATTAAAATAAGTGAAAATCAATTTTCTGTAAGGGGGTTTTGTGAAAATGAATTCTAGTTGAAAATCAAAATAAATAATTAAATAATTGCAAAATGATTTCAACATGAGATAATATCAGATACCACTTGTATTTAAGGTACTCATGGCGATATATAGTGGTATATAAGAAAAACGTGTACTCCTCAACACTTGAATTGTTTTTTGTTTAAATTCTCAGCACGTCCATTTATATCAAGCATAAATAATCTATATTGAGCAAAAAACACACATTCACAAAAATTCGTCAAGGCAGTTTTTTCATGATAATCCAAAGTGAATCAATAAAAAATTAAAAACAGAAAAGTTGTTGCATTGTCGCTTAGCTTTCCAGAACTTCAAGAATTTTACAAATCAAAGTCAAGATATGGCAGAAATACTTCAACAATGTCGGTGAAAACATAATTAACAATATGTGAACAATATTGAGTTAAGAGATCGTACCTCATTTTCCTTCGATTCCGTGATATCCGAAATGCGATGATCTCCATCTAATCTTTATAGGCAAAGGAACATTTAAATTTTAGTTTATCAATCACCTAGAACAACTCGAAATCTCTCTCCATTAAATTTGTTCCTTAGCCCACTTATGTGTCTAACTTTTGGAGAAGGCAAGTGGTCTAACTAAGGATATAGGACCACTATTATTATCTACTGAAATCTTTGGTACCCAAATTTGTCTATATAACAAACCGTTAACATCTACAATTGTACCCTTGGGAATCCAAATTTGTTTAAATTTCAAACCATTTATATTCGTACCTTTTGGAATCCATATTTGTTTAATGGTTTTGTGTTTGTATATATTTTGACAATTATTCTTGCTATGTCCAATATTTCCACACTTTACACATTTGGGTATCACACTTTTCCCCTTAACAGTGTTATTAGTCGTTTGTTCATGTTTTGACACTTTTGCAAATCCAAATCCTTTCCTTTTATTCTCGAAGAGTTGATTTTCTAAGAGCATATTAAATGATTTTTCTCTAGTGAAATTTTTTCGAGTGATCAACTCAAGTTTATTAACTTTGGATTTTTAAAGTTTATTTTCATTTATTAGCTTTGAACAACAACTAATGGTACTATCTCCCTTTTCAAAATTATTCATTTTCAAGCCCATATTTTCATTTTTAAGCTCTCTAATTTTAGTCTCAATTTCTAGCATCTCAGCTTCAAAGAGTTAGAGTGTTTTAAATTCAATTTTTTCAATCTCCTTTTCAAACTCGTGATTTAATCGAATAATTTCAGATTTGCTCAAAGTCGCGTTTTCATTTTCAAGGGTTTTGAAATTTTCGTTGACCTCATTTAATTTTTTTTTCAAAAATCACACATTTAGAACTTTCCGACCTCTTAAAATTATCCAACTCTTTTTGCAAAATATTATTTTTACAAATCAACTCAGTTTTGTTTTTCTCCCGAATTAAAATTTTGTTTTCTAACTTTTAAAAGTTTTCATGAAAACGGGCAAATTCTTTTTCATAGTCCAAACAACTTTTGCAATTAGAATTTTTATTTTTCTTAATATTTTTAAGCTCATTTTCCAAATCATTATTTTTCTGACGCAGTTTTGATTGTTCCCTTTTCAACTTATTATTTTTCTTCTCAAGAGTTTTATTATTTTCAATTAATTTTCGGCACAAGAGAACTAAATCATTGAATGAAAGATCACTTATCTCATCCGCTATTGAATCTTCATCACTGCTGTCTTTTGCAAATCCTGTCAAGCACGTTTCTTCAATTGAGTCGATTGTGGAAGATTTCTCACCGTTGTTGACTTTTGCACCATATATTGTATTAAAAGTATTCCAGATTTCTTGTGCACTTTCACAATGAGAGATATGGTTAAAATTATCTTGATTAATATGAGAATATACTATATGCATAGCAAGAGCATTAATTGAAGTATTTTTCTTGTCTACTATATCACACTCATTTTCAATAATATTCCAACATTTAAAATTAACAGATTTTAAATAAAATTCCATTTTTAATTTCCAATTTAAAAAATCTGTTCTATCAAAAATAGGGGGAATAATACTGGACTGACTCTCGCTAGATTTGCAACTAGGGTTAGACATCCTTGCTATTAACCTTGCTCTGATACCACTTGTAGGATCATTTTCACCCTAGAGGGGGGGGGGTGAATAGGGTGATACTAATAATAATAAAAATTAATGCGGAAATAAAAATCAATAGCAGAATCTAATGCAGAAGAGATCACACATAAATTTACCCAGCTTCGGCAAAACCCTACCTACGTGCTGCCCCCAAGGTTTCTGCTAGAAACTAAGTAGTCAGTCGCTTACACACCTAAACTTGCGATACCCGCTAGTGACTAACCTAAGTCTACGCTTAAAACCCTACCACAACTCAGCCACTGAGTTGCGAATTCTCGAACTATACCACCGTAGTTCGTAACCTAGTCACACGACTAGACAATTACACAAGTTAAAAGAGAAATTACAAAATAAAAACAAAATTAAAATATAAGACCCTAATTCCAATTTAAGGCCAACTATTAATAGAAGCCGTCCCACTTTAATTTATAACACAAGAACAATGACCTCTTCCTTTTTTATTTTCACGGTCGCCTTTCTTTTTTGTTCCTCTTCACAATTTTGGGGTTTTGAGAATTGAAGTCGTCGCTTGAATTATATGTTCGAATTGATGCTTTAGCATTCGGCTTGAATCTGTGTTCTTCAAATTGCTTTGCGGTTGATTGCTAGCTTTGATAGCTTTACAGCAGCTTTAATTTTGTCGAGCTCGTTTGATGTGAAAGTGGAATGTGATTTTGCTTCTATTTCGATTTTGATTATTGCTTGACTTGATTCGAGTTTTATCATTGCTCTTATATTTGCTTGAACTCGAACGATTTTCTGCTGATGATGTAATGCGGTTATATAGGGATTGTATTCCTAAAATTACGTTCGTATATTTATCATTTGAATTCTTCAAAAAAATTGTTCGACCATTCGATTTTGCTTGAATGTTTGTGATGTTTCTGACTTCATTCTATCTCTGATATTGTTGGATTTTCTCTAAGTCGGTTTCGATCTTTTCTCCTATGACTTCAGCATCGTGAATTTTGAGATAAATTTGACTTCGACTTGTTTAATTCCTTTCTGCTCTTACTTGTTCATCGTGTTAGTATATATACGAATTTGAAATGTCTTCGAATATATTTGACCCATGTTGGTTTTTATCTCGGCCTTAAATCATCGAACTGCTTCTGTTTTTGTTACCTCGACTGTATATATATATTTTGAATATATTCCCTGGTTGACAAGTTCAAAACCGCTGTTGTTAATAACTGGACTTGGTAGCCTTGCATTCCACTCTGTTGCATATGTATATACATGTTGCTTCACTGTTTTGAACCATTTAAACTGTATATATTTTTCACTCCATATAAACTTATACATATGTAGAGCTACTGTCCTGTTTCATATGAATGAAGTCTTCATTGGTCTTGTCTTCATGTTGCTTTGATTCTGCACTCTGGTTGTTCATGCCTCTGACCTGATATATGTGTATGTACTTATTTGCATATGTGCATACATATGTCACTTTTCTTGCTGCTTCACTGATCTGGTGCATTGTGGTCTGGGATTTCATTTTGATCTTTGACTGGTTGCATGTGTGGATTTTCATTCATGTTGAATTCCATTGCTATGTTGATTGAAGTCTGATTCAATATGTTTTGCTATTTTATTTCTTGTACTTGCATATACACATGTATGCACTTGGTTCGAGCATACTGGTGTGTTCTTGTTATTGTGTTCTGGTTTGGTTCATCTTAGTGTTGTATGCAGTCAAGTTTGGTTGAGATACACATCCATGCTGTTGGTAATTGAAGTTGTACATTATCACTTGTATGCTATCACTGCTCTGTTGTGATCTTCTTGGAGTCTGGTTCAAGTGTTCATGTGTACATTGATTTGAAAACTACCTTGATACATTTGTACATACTCCTGTCTAGTGTGGTTCACTCGAGTCTTATCTGTGCAATTTGGTTGGCTTTGTCTGGTTGAGTAAACTTGGTGCTTTCTTGTCCTTGTGCATTTGTATTGAGTTGAATTTGGAATCTGTTGCACTGTAGTTGGTCTGAGTTCTAACTCTGTTACTTCCATGTACTTGTGCCATTTGATGTTGTATTGCGTCTTGTTCCAGTTGCATTGATCTGGACATGTTGTTTTGGTGAGACTCGAACTCTATTGCATAAGTATAGAACTGTTCCAGCATTATCCTTTTTACATGTGACCACTTTGACATGTTGTATGTGTTATCCTTTTGACTGGTTTAACTGTTCACTGTCATATTGTTGCTTATGTCTTGTTAGCCTTGCTTTGAGTTAAGTGACCAGTTCCTTGGTTATGTCTTGTGTACTTAATGCCTGTATTTGTTTTTGAATTCATGCCTCATTGTTTGCTGGTCATCATCTTTTCATGCCTCTTCTTTTTTGAGTAACTCACTGCTGAGTTGTTTTGGTGTACATGATGCCACTTGGTTGAAATTCGAGATGTTGAGGTAGTGCACATGTGTACGCGTACACATGTGTATATGCAGGCTCTTATGCATTTGAAACTTTGTGACTTGTTTTCATATTGCACCTGAGTTGAATCCAGCCTAGGCTCCGAATTGACCTTGTGCTCACTTGTCCCTACAGTTTTAACAAGCAAGTGTATATCGGTGTGCATGGCCTTGTGGGATGTACAGTGATACATTACGCATGTCACAAGCTATTCGTGTAGACGAATTCAAAAGAAATAAATGACGAACAACCCAAACAATTGGGGCAAATAATATTTTCAAAACATATACTTCATTGTACACTACAAAAATATTTCTTTTTCAATTTTACTGTGTCAGTGTTTATTTTGCAGATAATTCAGATGCGGGATACAAACTGGAATAGAGTTGAAGATAAAAATACGAGTGTTGTGTGAATATGCAGTGAGGAGTGATATGTAAATTGAACTTTGTGTCGTAATCAAGATTGTAATGTAATTGGAAATGTATATATGTAGTTGTAACGACCCGATTTTTCAACGCTCGAAAATCGACATCAATACGTCCACTGTATCAAATGCCGAACAATCGGATCCCGGAAAACCGAACCATTAGGGTTAAAGAAGAAAGAGGTAGAAAAAGAAATAGAAAAACAACATCAGAATCTCACAATCGCAGCGGAACAATATATAATAGATAAATGACTGATCTTTAAACAAAAGAATTATATATGTTATAAACATTACATCATCAGAGTACAACAAAAATTCAGAGCACACAACTGGACAGTTATCATAACCTGTCCTCACAAAAACTGACTATATAGCTTTCACTGCACAGTGGAATATAATCTACGTGAATACGCCTCATCATCCAACTCGTCTCCTGAGCTCCACAGCAGTCCATCCAAAATCTGTACTCTATAATACTCGGCCTGACCCGAGCATTATAGTTAAAACAATACCCGAGTTAGTCTGGAAAACCAGCGTGAGAAAACACACTCAATTGGATTATTAAAATTTTCAAAATCCTTTGAAATCAAAGGTATCTCGTAAGACCACGCCACAAATAAACATGCTAGGTTTTTTCCTTACGATAACCAAAACATTTCTTATCAAATCCTCTGATATTATAATAGTGTCTAGTGACAAATACTTATTCAAATTGCCGAAATTGTTACATTCATTAAATTCCAGCATAATAGGTATACAAACAAGTCTGAGGGCACTTATTGAAGATTGGGTTTCCATCAATGGCAGGGCTATTGGGGTACCGCCCATCACAGTACGTGGCCTAGATCACCGTACGGAGGATCCACCCTGATCCCCTGCTACACAAGACCGGAGCTACCCCTTACTGGATAGTCCGAATAAGATCACCCCGCGTTTGGGATCAACAAACGCCCACACGGCCGAATAAAAAGGGACATCTAGACAGGGATGACCTTACCCTAATTGGTTGCTAGCCACTTAGCCATGCGTGCACCTACCCTGTTTTAACCATTCCTGGTTGATGAGGCTCGAGGCTATGCGTTACCTTTTTAGCACACATTCACTTAGAATGCTCATCGTCCTCCTGACGATGTTCTGATAGCATTCAACCATACAAGTCTGTTCCCGGTCCGAACGAAACCGAAGGCACTACGCCTACTACATCCATTTTGGAATCACCCTCAAGATTAGTAGCGATTAGCCCTTGCACTTCACTGCTCCATCTTTGACTCCAAGCTCTTGTCTTCCTCACGAAAACATTCAAACCGGATCGAAGTGGTTTTCGGGAAATTAATCCCGATCCCGGTCTCTTTGAAACGATCAGCGCATTGGCCAATATTGATAGTCGGTTATTTAACTATCAATTAATATTCACAAACAATCATCAGGCCTTAATAATTTCCAAATTATTTAATTCAAAATATCTTCGCAAGATATTATTCTACACTTCAACCCTTTGAAAATAGTTTTCAAACCACTTTTCTCTCGCGGAATAAATTTCCAAATATTGTTTATTCCCACTGAAAATCACCAAAGTCTAAATACTTTAGATTTTAAAATAATTTAAATTACTTTATCCAAAGTATATACTTTAAAACATTTAAAATAAAAATAAAAAACTATTTAAAACACTTAAAATAAAAACTATCTTAAGCACTTATATAAAATACTAGTTATGAAATTTATAATAATTCTCATGTAAAACTTAAGCCAAACAAATCTTAAAATAAAAGTTATGAAATTCTATATAAGTTTTTCAAATAAAAACTTTAGCCAAACTATCTTTTAAAATAAAACTACTTTATAAAACATAAATATTGATAATTATCTTTTTAAATCATAATACCAATTAACCTTCAAAATAATTACTACTATAACTAATTTAAATAAATATTTACCTTTAAAATTTTAAACAACTTAAATAATAATTTCTCAAAAACATTCTTTTAAAACAACTTTAAAACTTTTAACTTATACTTAAAAATCTGCTTTGAAAACGTACTTGGCTTTTCAGAGAAATACACTTTTCCTTCATACCTTTAAAAATAAACCACTATTTATTTTTAAAACAAATTACCCATTCCTTTATAAATTCCCACCGTGAATTTATACTTCCAAATATCCACTGATATCTTATTTCACTTTATAAACCCAGTTTATAAATTCCATAGTCTCATTCTCCTTTTAAAAACACAGTTTCAAACACTAAATCAATTTTCAAATCGATTTCCAAAATCAACTCCATTTTAAAATAAATTCCTTTACGTACTCAAATTTATTTTAAAATTCATTAATTCCATTAATTCCAGATTTAACTTCTTTATTATGATTTAAAATCTTATTTAAACTAAAAATACCAATTTCATAAAAATTTCTTTTCTTTCTTCCTAAACCATTTAAATTATGAGTTTAAAAATAAATCCTTTATTCCTTTAATTAATATCACTTAATTTTTAAAATTCATTTATTCCCATTTATTCAAAAATCTCTTTTCCCATTCTTGGAATTTATTTATTAGAATTTAAAAATCAACTTTTATCCTTTTCCAATTCATTCTTTAATTTATCTAATTTCTCTAAAATTATTTTACTTAAGAATTCTCTCTTTTATTTCCCTTTAAAAATCCAATCTATATATTTTTGATAACTCAGTATACTCAATATATTCAATCAAACCATAGCATCCAATATTTTCAATTACCAATATAATTTATCACAGATTATCAATAAATCATATCACAACATACGAAATAAATTCAAACATTTGAGGAATCCAGTTGGATCCCTCCAAACTGTTTCCCTACATCCACAGAAGTTAGCACAACAATTTAAAATACCAATTCCACTTCGAGGTGGAATATCGCGGTATATGGGGTCATATCATCCGCTATTATGCGGCGCATAGGGTCTCATCCGCTATATAATGCGGGAACTCAATCACTCCAACATATATATATATATACACTATATATAACATATCATATCCAAGCTGATAATAAATTATCAATTCAGGCAAACAACCAATAATTTAAATTTAACTATTTAAATTTAAAGGTAATCCAAATGAGTGAGATTAACTCACCTTTAATTTTTGACTTGCAATCCGATCAAAACCAGCTTGTTTCCCTCTTGATTTTAGACCTTACTACCGTTGACCAGATCCAACATCGTCGAACTCCTCCTCCAACCTGTCGACTAGCCACGCCACTGTCGAATGCCTCCATCCCGCCATCGCTGCTCGTACGAATAGAGTATCGCGACCTGCTTCGATAGAGACCATCGCGGCCATCCCCCAATCGAAAGAACGAACCAACCCGCCGCCATCTCCCATCACCTCTACCCCCCCTTCGAACTCGCGAGACCCCAGCCCTAATCAAAATTCCCTTGTACGACAATTCGATGCCCTAATTGTCGCAAACGAACTCTCCTAATGCGCCACCTACCAACAGCCTCTCACAGTCGCACGCGCGCAACCCTTGGCGTTGGTGAGGACGAACTCACTCGTGATCGAGGAGCGGATGTAGTTCGCCGTGATATTGAATTCGAGGGCCACCATTATTGAGAAGGGGAAAGTTTTCGTGATTATTTATCAGGTTTCGATATTTAAAAGAAGAAGGGGGTCGTGTGTTATACTGGTGAACATGTGTTTTAAAACGTTCTTTACGTGTTTGCTTGCTATAGTGTTTTTTTCAAGGCAGTTATATTATTTATATTTGAATTTAAATTCAAATTTAAATTGTCTAGAATTCGAAGCTTAAAATCTTGACATCCAATCGAGGCGTGCCGCTAGGCGTTCCTAAAGTTATACCCCTATTCTGAACGTAATGGAAAAGGTTTCGAGACTTAATTCGACCGTATGGAGAAGATAGCTTTTTTGAACACAGTTATTATATTGAATTTTCGTTATAGATTTCAGCGCGTTTATCTATCATACGATCACATGACAACTCCAAATGCTATGAAAATTGAAATCGGATAATAATATACTATTACGGATCCAGTGGAACTGGTTTCGTCGAATTCTGAGACTGTGCCTCGGAATGCTCTTTTCAAATATCAATTTAAACGATATATTTTTAAACTTAACAAATCACCTTCTAAATTCAAATTTAAAGCTTTCATTATCCTCAGTACTATTAATATATATTATACAAGCCTTCAAATTATTTTTAACAAGCTTAAAATTTCAGATTCAACCGTTTACCCAATTTCCAATTATTTAATTAAACAATTAAATCACTCAATAAATAGTGGCATTTGAAATTCAAGTTAGAAATTTACTTTTAAATAATTAAAATCAATTAAATATCTCAATCTCAAATATCAAAAATCCAGGATCGTCACATTCCTCCCCGCTTAAAAGAATTTCGTCCTCGAAATTGCTAGTTAAGAAGAATGGTTCACAATCCATTAACTATTTTCCCAAAACCAAACAGTTTCAAATAATTTTCCAAAATCATCTTTTTATTAAGACACACTATCCCTCTTATTAACTTTCCAAACTTATCCATAGATTCCCAATAATATTATCCCCTCGATAATTCAAATTATAGTTTAAACCAAATTTTAAACTTATCAAAATTTTCTCATAATTTTTCCAACTCCCTAAATTTTCGAAAAATTTCGCCAACGTCTCCTCTGCGCGGCTAGATCGGTACAACTACAAAATGCCTCCATGGGCCCCTAAATTTCAAAAGAAAACAAAATGCCAGTGGCTAGACCAGAAAATCATCAAATGTCATATGCCAATTTAAAATGCATACCTTTTTTGTCGAGCAATTCAAATTTATCTCCTGCAATCAAAAATCCCAATTTTCCTTTGCTTTTAAAACACCTGTATACTACTAGCAATAATATCCAATCATAGCTCTCAAAATCATTTTATACACTTCTTTACCAAAGTTTCAATATTTGCTTTACTTAAGCCCGTACGATGTACATATATCATCCGTATGCAATATCAAATCCGATCGCTCACTCGATCACACAATTTTACTTCTGAACTAGCATCGTCCACCTGACTCCCTAGTGCGGACTCAGATCTGGTATCTTGATCAGAAACCGTCATTCTTCTTGCATAGCCATATACTATGATAGAGAATTTCCAGAATCAATCAAAAATCCATATCTAGGGTTCGCCGTCGAAAATCGAGTGAAAAATCCCAACTCCGATCGATATAATTATCTCGAAATTATGTGCTCGAATTTGGATCAAATCGTTATGCGAATAAAATAATATACGTACATCCTACGTGTTTATTTCCAATTGATTATTAGCTATATCAATTCTTATTTATTCACATTCATTTTGATTTCTATTCACTTATCCATACTTATCATTTCACACGCTTTTATTAAACCTTCATTTATTAACTTAGAATATTTCTCGATTCCAAATTTTTACTTAAGAATTTCACCCTTTATTTTTCTTAAGTTCTATATAAATATTTTATATACTTTAATATTAATTTTTACTTCACCACCTAAGCTTTCACATCTATTTACTTAACATAAATATTCAATTTCATTCTGAATTAAATTTTATCTTCAATTCTTAGTTTATTTCCAATTCAAACTAAATATTGAATTCTATTCACCTTATCAGAGACCCATTCTTAACTAACTATTTCTTTAAATTAGTTTCACTTACTAATTTATTCCTATCTCAAACCATTTTTACTTCCAAACTTTATTATTTTAGTTCACTTAGAACTAGTTCTACAACTTCACTTTACTTCACCCAATCCCAATATTCAATTTCAATTTCATTTACAAGTTTAATTAATTTGTTTACTTACCAATTTTATTTCAATACTTTGCTTTATTTAGTCCAACTTGACAAATTTTCCATTTCAATTTATTTAACACAATTCAAATTAAATTTCTATATTCAATTTCAATCCAAATTTCAAGTTTCGATAAGTTTTTCAACTTATTTACATTCCATTCACAATCTGTTGAATTTACTTCGTTTAATTGACTTGCTTTACTCACTTATTTTATTGTCATATTTACTTGAAATTGTAAATTTATTTATTCATTCAAAAAATTATTTCCACCTTAATAAATTTTATTTAAGTAACCATTTCACTTAGTCCACCTAGACTTTTTTTCTTTACATTTATCTTTACTTATCTGGATTTAATTACACTCTGATTTAATTCAAAATTTTAAACTTCTATAAGTTTTCCAAATTTAATTACATATCATTTTCTAATCTTTTTACTTTATTTATTTGGTTTACTTCACTAGCTTATTTTGTTTTCATACTTATTCTAATTTAACTCTTCTTCAAGTTAAATTTTCTATTCTTGAAAATCTCAAATTTTACTAGTTATCAAACCCATTTATATTTCCATATCATTTTAAATAAGCTTCCAGAGTTTAAACCATTCAAAATCAAATTTGAAAACATATATATCAAAATCAACTATTCTTTGAATCTCAAAACCAAACCCAGTTTCGCAAACCACTCCAATTTAAAACAATTTGGCAGCAATTCCTCTCCTGGAAACTCGAAAATGAATCTCGATGATGCTGCAGTCATCACCGAAATTATTTTCCAGCGACCGAAGAGAGTTTAGTGCCTTTTCTCTTTAAAAACCCTTCCATTATTTTAAATTCCAAATCTCAATAGATTTCAAATCCAATTCAAAAATATTTCCAAAATAATATAACTATCATTCTTCTAAAGCCTTTGAAAATCATTTTCAAATCAAGGAAAATTAATCCCCACATTTTCAATTTCAAATCCTTTTAATCTATATTCAAATATTACTCTGGGATTTTATCTCATTATAAATCACATTATAATTCACATTTATAAATTTCATCCTGTTATATGAATTAATTCTTAACTTTGGTTATACCATTATTTCTTATATTCAATTTCCATACAACAATGATAATAATTTATATTATCACTTCCTAACAACCAAGCAACCATATATAACTATAATAATTTACGAAAAATTATTTCTTTTATATACAAAAATAATTTGGGTAAAATTATTTCATTTACCCTATTTTAAAATAGTACTATGTCGGTTTATCTTGTTTAAGAGTTCAGAAACCCCCATCGATGACATGGCGTCCCACATATCGTCCAGAATCCATAAACACTCAACCGATACGTCAACACAATATAAAAACAATTTTTATATTCACTAACAAATACACGCTCATATCTATTAATACACTCAAACTCATTCTAGAGTGCTACGGACTCTATTCTAATGAGTAATCCCCACCAGAGCCATGGTTCTCGCTTAACCTTCAGCTCTGATACCAACTGTAACGACCCGATTTTTCGACGCTCGAAAATCGACATCAGTACGTCCACTCTATCAAATGCCGAATAATCGGATGCCGGAAAATCGAACCATTACGGTTAAAGAAGAAAGAGGTAGAAAAAGAAATAGAAAAACAACATCAGAATCTCACAATCGCAGCGGAACAATATATAATAGATAAATAACTGATCTTTAAACAAAAGAACTATATCTGTTATAAACATTACATCATCAGAGTACAAAAAAAATTCAGAGCACACAACTGGACAGTTATCATAACATGTCCTCACAAAAACTGACTATACAACTTTCACTGCACATCAGAATATAATCTACGTGAATACGCCTCGTCATCCAACTCGTCTCCTGAGTTCCACAGCAGTCCATCCAAAATCTATACTCTATAATACTCGGCCTGACCTGAGCATTATAGTTAAAACAATACCCGAGTCAGTCTAGAAAACCAGCGTGAGAAAACACACTCAATTGGATTATAAAAGTTTTCAAAATCCTTTGAAATCAAAGGTATCTCGTAAGACCACGCCACAAATAAACATGCCGGGTTTTTACCTTATGATAACCAAAACATTTCTAATCAAATCCTCTGATATTATAATAGTGTCTAGATACAAATACTTATTCAAATAGCTGAAATTGTTACATTCATTAAATTCCAGCATAATAGGTATACAAACAAGTCCGAAGGCACTTATTGAAGATTGGGGTTCCATCAATGGCAGGGCTACTGGGGTACCGCCCGTCACAATACGTGGTCTAGATCACCGTACCGAGGATACATCCTGATCCCCTGCTACACAAGACCGAGCTACCCCTTACTGGATAGTCCGAATAAGATCACCCCGTGGTTGGGATCAGCAACCGCCCACACAGCCGAATAAAAAGGGACATCTAGACAGGGATGACCTTACCCTAATTGGTTGCTAGCCACTTAGCCTTGCATGCACCTCCCCTGTTTTATCCATTCCCGGTTGATGAGGCTCGAGGCCATGCATAACCTTTTTATCACACATTCACTTAGAATGCTCATCGTCCTCCTGACGATGTTCTGATAGCATTCGACCATACAAGTCCATTCCCGGTCCGAACGGAACCGAAGGCACTACTCCTACTACATCCATTTTGGAATCACCCTTAGGATTAGTAGATTAGCCCTTGCACTTCACTACTCCATCTTCGACTCCAAGCACTTGTCTTCCTCACGAAAACGTTCAAACTGGATCGAAGTGGTTTTTGGGAAATTAATCCTGATCCCGGTCTCTTTGAAACGATCAGCGCGTTGGCCAATATTGATAGTCGGTTATTTAACTATCAATTAATATTCAAAAACAATCATCAGGCCTTAATAATTTCCAAATTATTTAATTCAAAATATCTTTGCAAGATATTATTCTACACTTCATCCCTTTGAAAATAGTTTTCAAACCACTTTTCTCTCGTGGAATAAATTTCCAAATATTGTTTATTCCCACTGAAAATCACCAAGTCTAAATACTTTAGATTTTAAAATAATTTAAATTACTTTATCTAAAGTATATACTTTAAAACACTTAAAATAAAAATAAAAAACTATTTAAAACACTTAAAATAAAAACTATCTTAAGCACTTATATAAATACTAATTATGAAATTTATAATAATTCTCATGTAAAATTTAAGCCAAACAAATCTTAAAATAAAAGTTATGAAATTCTATACAAATTTTTCAAATAAAAACTTTAGCCAAACTATCTTTTAAAATAAAACTACTTTATAAAACATAAATATTGATAATTATCTTTTTAAATCATAATACCAATTAACCATCAAAATAATTACTACTATAACTAATTTAAATAAATATTTACCTTTAAAATTTTAAACAACTTAAATAATAATTTCTCAAAAACATTCTTTTAAAACAACTTTAAAACTTTTAACTTATACTTAAAAATCTGCTTTGAAAACGTACTTGGCTTTTCAGAGAAATACACTTTTCCTTCATACCTTTAAAAATAAACCACTATTTATTTTTAAAACAAATTACCCATTCCTTTATAAATTCCCACCGTGAATTTATACTTCCAAATATCCATTGATATCTTATTTCACTTTATAAACCCAGTTTATAAATTCCATAGTCTCATTCTCCTTTTAAAAACATAGTTTCAAACACTAAATCTATTTTCAAATCGATTTCCAAAATCAACTCCATTTTAAAATAAATTCCTTTACTTACTCAAATTTATTTTAAAATTCATTAATTCCATTAATTCCAGATTTAACTTCTTTATTATGATTTAAAATCTTATTTAAACTGAAAATACAAATTTCATAAAAATTTAATTTATTTCTTCCTAAACCATTTAAATTTTGAATTTAAAAATAAATCCTTTATTCCTTAAATTAATATCACTTAAGTTTTAAAATTCATTTATTCCCATTTATTCAAAAATCTCTTTCCCATTCTTGGAATTTATTTATTAGAATTTGAAAATCAACTTTTATTCTTTTCCAATTCATTCTTTAATTTATCCAATTTCTCTAAAATTATTTTACTTAAGAATTCTCTCTTTTATTTCCCTTTAAAAATCCAATCTATATATTTTTGATAACTCGGTATATCCAATATATTCAATCAAACCATAGCATCCAATATTTTCAATTACCAATATAATTTATCACAGATTATAAATAAATCATATCACAGCATATGAAATAAATTCAAACATTTGAGGAATCTAGTTGGATCCCTCCAACCTGTTTCCCTGCATCCACAGATGTTAGCACAACAATTTAAAATACCAATTTTACTTCCAGGTGGAATATCGCGGTATATGGGGTCATACCATCCGCTATTATGCGGCGCATAGGGTCTCATCCTCTATATAATGTGGGAACTCAATCACTCCAATATATATATATATATACTATATATAACATATCATATCCAAGCTGATAATAAATTATCAATTCAAGCAAACAACCAATAATTTAAATTTAACCATTTAAATTTAAAGGTAATCCAAATGAGTGAGATTAACTCACCTTTAATTTTTGACTTGCAATCCGATCGAAACCAGCTTGTTTCCCCCTGATTTTAGACCTTATTGCCGTTGACCAGATCCAACATCGTCGAACTCCTCCTCCAACCTGTCGACTAGCCACGCCACTGTCGAATGCCTCCATCTCGCCATCGCTGCTCGTACGAACAGAGTACCGCGACCTGCTTCGATATAGACCATCGCGGCCATCCCCTAATCGAATGAACGAACCAACCCACCGCCATCTCCCATCACCTCGACCCCCCCTTCGAACTCGCGAGACCCCAATCCTAATCGAAATCCCCCCATACGACAATTCGATGCCCTAATTGTCGTGAACGAACTCTCCTAATGCGCCACCTACCAGCAGCCTCTTACAGTCGCACGCGCGCAACCCTTGGCATTGGTGAGGACGAACTCACTCGCGATCGAGGAGCGAATGTAGTTCATCGTGATATTGAATTCGAGAGCCACCATTATTGAGAAGGGGAAGTTTTCGTGATTATTTATCAGGTTTCGATATTTCAAAGAGGAAGGGGGACACATGTTATACTGGTGAACATGTGTTTTAAAATGTTCTTTACGTGTCTGCTTGCTATAGTGTTTTTTTCAAGGCAGTTATATTATTTATATTTGAATTTAAATTCAAATTTAAATTATCTAGAATTCGAAGCTTAAAATCTTGACATCCAATCGAGGCATGCCGCTAGGCGTTCCTAATGTTATACCCTATCCCGAACGAAATGGAAAAGGTTTCGACACTTAATTCGATCGTATGGAGAAGATAGCTTTTTTTGAACCCAGTTATTATATTGAATTTTCGATATAGATTTCAGTGCGTTTATCTACCGTACGATCACATGACAACTCCAAATGCTATGAAAATTGAAATTCAATAATAATAATATACTATTACGGAGCCAGTGGAACTGGTTTCGTCGAATCCCGAGAATGTGCATCAGAAGGCTATTTTCAAATATCGATTTAAACGATATATTTTTAAACTTAACAAATCACCTTCTAAATTCAAATTTAAATCTTTCATTATCTTCAGTACTATTAATATATATTATACAAGCCTTCAAATTATTTTTAACAAGCTTAAAATTTCAGATTCAACCGTTTACCAAATTTCCAATTATTTAATTAAACAATTAAATCACTCAATAAACAGTGGCATTTGAAATTCAAGTTAGAAATTTACTTTTAAATATTTAAAATCAATTAAATATCTCAATCTCAAATATCAAAAATCCAGGGTCGTCACAGTAGTGAGGGCTCAAATTTGTACTATTCGAATTGGTAATAAAATATTTGTTTGTATTTGAATTCTATGTTATTTATTTTATCCAACAAATATTTATTTAATTATGTGAAAAATAAAATAGTACAACAACAAATACATTTAAACGAATATATATATGTTTATTATCATCGCACAAAAATTATATACTAGCATATTCTACATAATTCACGCACCGCCTAACCCTCAAGCCGACATCCCTCTTCATGCCTTCCCAATAGAAGCTCCTCTTCATATCCTGATACATCTTGGTCCCTCCAGGATGAATCGTAAACTTGGATCGATGACATTCTTCCAGAATTTCTCCCTTTAAGTTCTCTACATTCGGAACACATAATCGTCCCTTCTTTCTCAACCATCCCCTTTGGTTAAGACTATAACCCTTTAAATCATCGATCTCTGACCCTACCTTAAGCCTCCTAATATTCTCGGCTAAAACTGGATCTTCTCTCTGCTTGGAAGCTATCCACTCGACTAGAACCGATCGAACTTCTAAACAAGACAACATGGCAATCCCCTAACGAAAACTAGTAGTAGATCTTAACTGCACACCGCAACTAGCCAAGGCTTCAAGATCCATCCATTCCGCTGACATAGCTAACACCACATTCTGGTGTTTTCTACTGAGAGCATCTACTACCCTATTTCCTTTCCCAGAAGTATACTCTATACTGAAGTCATAAGCAACCATAAACTCAAGCCATCTATGCTACCTCATATTTAACTCCTTTTGAGAGAATAAATATCTTAAAGACTTATGATCGGTATACAACTCAAATCTCTCCCCTATGAGATAATGTCTCCAAATCATCAAGGCAAAGATCACCGCAGCCAACTCTAAATCATGAGTAGGATATCTTTCTTCGTGCGGTCTAAGCTGTCTGGATGCGTAGGCAATAACTTTACCCTTCTACATCAACACTGCTCCCAATCCAGTTCCACATGCATCAGTGTATACTAGTTACCCTTGGTTTATATCTGGAACCACTAACACTGGTGAATTGGTCAACAAATGCTTCAACTTAAGGAACCCTTCCTCACATTTGTCGGACCAAACAAACTTCACGTCCTTCCTGGTCAACTTAGTCAAAGGCGCTGCTATCCGTGAGAAATCCTTGATGAATCTTCGGTAATAGCCAGCAAGTCCATGAAAACTCCTGATCTCAGTTACCGTCTTTGGTCTCTTTCAATTATTGACAGCTTCGATCTTAACTGGATCTATTGATAAGCCCTCTTCTGAAACCACATGACCAAGAAACTTAGCCTCTTTCTTCCAAAAATGACACTTGGAAAACTTCGCCTTTAGCTGATTTTGCCTCAGCATTTCAAGCACCACTCTAAGATGATTCTAATGCTCTCTTTCATCTTTTGAGTACACTAAAATTTCATCAATGAATACCAACACAACCTATCCAGCCGCCCTTGGAAAACTCGGTTCATCAAATCCACGAAGAAAGCTGGTGCATTCGTCAATCCAAATGGCGTTACTAACCACCCATACGAACCATACCTAGTTCGAAATGCCGTCCTCCACCACACTTGACTGATGGAACCCTATCGCCAAATCCAATCGAGAAAACACCTTGGCTCCACTCAACTGATCAAACAGATCATCTAACCTCGGCAGAGGGTACCTATTCTTGATTGTCCTTTTGTTTAACTTATGATAGTCGATGCACATCCTTAACGACCCATCTGGTTTCTTTACGAATACCACGGCCGCTAACCAAGGCGAACTGCTTGGCCTAATAAAATTTCTTACCTCAAGATCCAATAGCTGCACCTTCAATTCCTTCATCTCTGTCGGTGTCATCCTACTAGATGGTCCACTCACAAGTTCAGCTCTCGGTACAAGATCTATCTAAAACTCAATAGCTCATTTCAGTGCTAACCCCATAACCGGCTCAAAGACAAATGCAAATTCTCTTACCACCCGAACCTGACTTAACTCTTCTCTAACCTCCATGGCACTTAATAAAGCCCAAACACTCCTACTGGAATTTTCCACTGAGAAGATGATTCGGTTATGACTATCTGGGTGTCTCAATGATATTTCCCTATCTTGGCAAAATTTTCTAGCCTCATACTTACCCAACCAATCCATACCCAAAATGATCCCGAAATCTACGAAATCAAAAACATAAAGACTGCATGCAAAACTTATGACCTAACAAATCAAGTTCTAACTAATCACATCTCATCCCTAGAGTTGCATACCCTCCTACTGGATTCGCAACCCTTAAGGAAGTAATAAGGTAAGTGGGTTCTATGCATAACCTATCAACCAAATACTGTGATATAAATGAGTGTGATGCACTGGTATCAAATAGTACCTTAACTGGTATACTCTAAATCAAAAGCGTACCTTCCATCACGGTTTTCCCTTTCTCTGCTGCAGTAGGCCTAGAAGAAGATGGTGGTCCAACAGCAAAAACCTTCCCTCTGTCCGCCCTGACTGGCTCTGGACACTTGTCTTGTAATGCCCAACTTGGTCATAGTTGAAGCATTTCAAATTCTTCTTCTTTGCAGGCTTCTTCCCTTTGCCTATTCTGCACTCGTAAGCATAATGACCTTTCTTATCACACTTAGAGCACACCAAATCAGCCTTTTCCTTCTTGGAAGCATCCCTTTTCTGGGCTCCCTTCTTCTTAAAGAATTTCCTTTTCTTTCCCTGAGGACCCTGGGATTCAACTGGCTTCTCCCTAGCAAGGCTCTCTGATATGAGTCATGGTCATTCTAGCAAGCTCCGGTCTCAACCCTTGAATGAACCTTTCATTCCTTCTGATGTCAGTATCTATAGTAGCATATCCATATTGAGATAGCTCATCAAACTTAGCAGCATCCTCGATTACTGACATATCTCCCTGAACAAGGTCCATAAACTTTCTCATCAATGCCGACTTGGCAACCTCAAGATAAGAACCACTGCTCAAATCTCCTTCTTAAATCAGCCCATGTCAGCTCTTCCTCCAGAACTCCAGCGATTACACTATTCCACCAATGATTTTCAAAGGGAAATACACAGCGAAAAAAGATAACTCTAAATAACAAACTGCCTCATGCACGCCTCAGAAAGCTTTATTCGTCTAAGAATAGAACTTGAAAACCTTAAATCTCAAACTACTCAAAATCAATTGAGTACCCGAGAGTTTAAGGGAAAACAAAACTTCGAGTCAGACATAAACTTTGGTATGAATAATAATCTAACATCTCAATACATTTAAATATATAGTTAGACCACGCCGCTTAGCGAAACGGGTTTTCCCCTCACTGATATCCTAATACCTTTTTAAAACCATATACTATGCTCCTGCATCCACAATGGTTAAAAACATAGCATTTCAAAAATATTATGATGATATGCATACATATAAACATTTGGATTTCCCATTCCTGGTTTAGTTGACTCCCTGTCATGTTTATAGTTTCTAGGGTCACTACTAACCTATTAGTTTTCATGGGTTACTAATAACCTTTTCATAATTCATGGACACCCTATCATATTTCAGAGTTTTCATGGGATCACTAAGAACCTATAGGCCCCTGCCAATTAACTTAATTAATTCATGGGTTTCCGTGAACCTATTGGTCATTTCAATAACTCATCTTATATCCTAGTTTACATGGGTTGAATAGGAATCATGGATTACTCCAGTAACTTCTTTCTTAGCCTAGTTTTCATGGGTTTACTAGGAACCTACTGATGCCTCCAATAACTTCTTTCTTATCCTAGTTTTCATGGGTTGACTAGGAAGCTTTTGACTTATATCAATACTTAATCCGGATATAGTTTTCATGGGTTCACTACAAACCAATTTACCCCTGCCAACCATCCTTAATACATAGTTTTCATGGGTTTACTATGAACCTGTTGATTACTCCCAATAACTTCATAATCATAGTTTTCATGGGTTTACTATGAACCTGTTGGTTACCCCCAATAACTTCCTAATCATAGTTTTCATGGGTTTACTACGAACCTATATCCCGGAAAACTTGAAGGTTTATGCACCCTATATTTTGGCCTCCCTGACCTCCTGGATGTAATTCTACTCATTCAAGATTTTAATCAATTTATATTCACTACTGGGTTAACCTAGCTGGTTCTCCTACCACTTTATCCCCAAAATACAGTTATGGGTCCTTTATCATGTGAATATATTCATATTTGAAGAAGCAAACATAACAACTTAACAATACCACTCCTGTGGGTTTAAGGCCCTTGAAATACTTTCATATAAAACATAGTTAATTCCTTTATCCTATATTTTTATCAAGGCAACACTTCTTCAAATTTACATACTTAAAGTCATTTCAAAACTCCTTTATTTAGCCATGGGTTTTTCCATTAAAATGAGTTTGGGTTTAGAAAGCCTTTCGACACCTCCAAAACCTTGCTTTCGACTTCATTGGATAACCTCCTTCGAAAGCATTAAATTCTATCTTTGAAACATTAGGCTCCTACCTTTTAAATACTTTAAAACATCACTTTCGAAACCTTTCGACCATGTTAAAGTATTATCATATAAGTATAGAAACATAGCTTCAAAACCATTCCAAAAATACCCCTTTCGAAACCATTGAAGGTTACTCATCGAAACCAATACGTTTTGAAGCCATTGGGTTTATATTTAAAATAACATTTTTGGGTCAAAGTGAACATAAGCGAAAGCATCTCTTTCGAAACCATTCTTTATTTCAAAACGTATTGGGGAAGCTTGATGGCGTCGAAGCCATCCTTTCGAAAGCATTAAAACATCCAGGTAAAACAATTGAAGGTTGGCTTCGAAACCCCTTCGGAAACCATTGCCTTCGAAACCCCTAACCCCTTTCGAAAGTAGTAGGAAACGACTTATATTTATAAAAACAAACGGTACCTTTCGACAGCATTGAAGTCTTTAATACCATCGAAAGGCATCTAATCACATAAGGGTTTCGACTTGGTCAAAACTACCCCTTCGAAAGCATCACTTTAAAAACTTAGTAACTTCTTCGGAAGCTACATACTTTAAAAACAAAGACGACAGTTCTCCTTCAAAAGCTTCTTTTGAAATACCCTTTCGCAGCCCTTTGGTTTCGACAGCTTCGAAACCTTTTAGTAAATAGGCAAGTGCTTTTCTTTTAAAAGCAAAACAAAGGTATCGACACCTTCGAAAGCTATGTTTCGACACCTTACCATCCGCCTTTCTCCAATCCACTGCATACTAACTAAGTGATACCATGTGTATTAGATTCATGGTAGAGGGTTTCAACTAGGTCAGAGGTAGAAGCTTTGGGTCGAAAGCTCCTTCCAAAGGAGGTGAAACCTGCTTTTTTGAGCAAAAGGCCGTTTTTACTAAGTAAAGCAAACTTTTTTTTAACTAACTTGCCCACTTGTAAACACATGATTGATTACATTAAACTTTCAAATTATTTTACTAAAATTTGTCGCATTTTCTTAGATCTAAAAACCAAAGAACATTTAACAAATAAACTCGTCCCATTAACAAAATAATTAAATCATTTAGGTCCTCCTTTCAAACTAATTTAATTTCCATACTAAATCGCTTAGTAAAAATCCCTATAAATTCCGCCAATTCACTTTAATTATATTGCCTAACATATCAAAATTTCAGACCCAAATTCTTAATATAATTTCCGAAATAAATTTATAAACCCAAACCATATTTTCCTTTGAAAATTCATAACTAATTCTCCACGGCTTGGAAAATTATAAAAATTGAAACCCAACTCCAAAATCATGTTTTACCTAACATATAATTTTTCCATGGCATTTAATAATCATTTGAACTCGGTTTTGTCCTAAAACCATCCATATATTCTTTTAAACAATCTTGTTTAAACTAAATAAATTATAAATCAAGCATATCATCATCTAATATATCATAAAACAAATTTACCATAAAATTCGAAACCATATGATTATAAAACCAAAAATAATGATGTAGTGATTATTATTCACCTTAGATTGGATAAGGAAATTGAAGATTGATTGAGATTGATTCTTCTAGCTTGATCCTAAGCTTTTACTTTGATTTTCTCTTCTTTTCTTCTTCCTAATGGTCGGCCTCCACTTTCTATTTCTTACGTTTAAAAGTTTTCTTATGGTAAAATGAACGTGTATGGTCTTAGAAACAATAATATATGGGAGAATGTGGGTGGCAATTTACCTTAATGCCCTTATGTTTAATTAATTAACAATTAACCATTTATAAACCCATTAATTTTGACTAAGCACGGCTACTAATATTTATTTACCAATCCCAATCCCCTTATCACTTTACATTATTATATTTAATTTATTCCAATTAAATCTCCTGAATAATGTTAATAAAATTATGAGTGTTACATCAAGCCCACGTAATTCTATTGCCTTCTTTTCTCCTGCATATAAATACTTAGTACATAACAAGCATAACATCCATGCAACCAATGCAACCAATGTAAGCTGGAAACACAACTCCTACTAAGTCATCATTGTCAATCATCATAAGGGGTAACATAATAATATCACACAACCATCCGACATCAACAACACTCAATGTCAATCGCAATCATCAAATAAGAAAATAACAACACAAATATATCTACATACATACTAATCATCAACTAAAGTAATACTTCATCAATGTAATTATAAATCAAGTGTGTACTAATCACTCCACAATGGTAACATAACATCAATACCATCAAATGTGTACTAACCAATCAATACTATAATACTACATCAATCATCAAATAAACATAGTCAACTACCTATTGCCTAGTAGTAACAATGATAGAATATTATTTTCTCATCGAAATGTGATATTGTCATCAAACATTAATCATATATATGATAATTACAACCAACAAATAGTATATTTACCCATTATTCTCTTAAGCATAAATCCATTTTATTACTTTTTATTATAGAATCATCTTTATGTATATATCTCGAAACAATAATAATCTTTCCGAAATGACAGAATACTTCAAAAACCCGTTATTGCACATCTATTTTTTTAAATACCTTGAAACATCATATTTTAGTCAAAAGTAGTAATTTACTTCAAATAACTTCCAAAATAATAATATTTTTATTTTACATCAAAACAACATTATAGTATAAGCACCAAAATATTTTTTAAAATTAATTTACTACTATTTACCTCAAAAACAACAATATCAATATTATATTCAAATCTTATTTTTTCGTTATTTATCTTAAAATAGTGATAATTTAAATCAAAACACTTTTGGAAACACATTTTTTACTACTACTACTACTATTATTCCAAACATCATTTTTATTAACCAAATAATAAAAATATTAATATTTTTTTCAATAAAGACCATAAAATCATTTATAGTCGACTATTGTGTTATTTACCCAAAACAATACAATTTTACCAAAACTATATTATCATTTATAAAATTACTCTTTATTTTATAAATAAAAATATATCTTGCAGTTTCAATTTAAAAATAGATTCTTCGCTATTATTTACGAAAGTTTCAATTTAAAAATAGATTCTTCATTACTATTTATGGATTCTCCCAGAAATTCATAAATAATAACGTTATTAAATTTCTCATTTTAAATTTAGTAAAATTTGTTAATCATTGTTCCATCTGTCAGTCAAATATCTATAAATAATTCCATTCTTATTTATTTATCCATATTTTTCTAAAGTTACGCCATTTCATTCAATTTCAAATAATTAATTATTCTCCATTCAAACTCATAATTATTTATAATAAAACATCTAACATTACGAAATAAACAACATACAAACCAAGGCACAATACATACAAAATATCTTATTAACCAAACAATCATCATCACATGTCAAAGAACATTAATTTTCATCAATACATATGCATTTAATATTTTAAACTTTAGTTATTTAAAATAAATAAACCATACCAATGCGCTTTTGCAAACAACGTCAAAACTCAGGAAACCCCATGCTATATTGTTTGGAATTTCATCACAAGTCTAACTGAAGAAATTCACGTGTGAATCAGAGTTCATATACAAAAGTTATTAAGGTTATAGGATTCAATGGAAATATCGTAAATTGTAACATTAAAATAATAAAAATTAATTAATTAATTAACATAATTATACTGTTCTTGTTGTCGCACAGCCAACCCATTTGCCACCTTCTTTGACCGACGATTGGCATCCCTACAGTGACTAATTGGAGCTCTGCTCACCGCAACTTGAAAGACCATATCGCCCTTCTTCCTTCTAGTGCCAACATCACCACCTTCGATCGTTGTTTTTCGCTGCGAGAGAATTAGGGTTTTGAACCGTAATTTCAAAATTCCGATCACCTTGGTCAATTCCAAGCCATGAGAATACCACCGTTGCACTCCCTTTAACGATCTCTACAAAACCAATCATTCAATTTCACCAATCGACCTCTAAATAAAAATTCCACAAATCACCTTTAGGGTTTTGCTGTCTTTGACTGTCGATTCTGATCAACCTAAGCACCTTTAAGAAAAATGATTACACACCCATCGACTCCATTTGTCAAAAGCTTCCAAATGATATATAATCTTATAGGTATTGCACAATTTAAATTTTAAAACAATTTGTAATTAGCGAAAATCATCTGCTACTAAAATGAGATTAACAGAAATTTTGAGATTAAGAAAGAGGGACTAATGTGATAGCCCTTCCTAGGGTTTCTTAGCATCATTTATATAGGCAACGATGCGGGTTCAATTATGTGTAATAGTTTAGCCCAAAAGTGGATGTGTACTTTCACTATGCCACAAAGTGAATCAGATAATAGTGATCATACGACATAAGGTAGATTTTTTGTTAGCCCACTTTTTCACACAACACATGACAAAATCATTTGTTGTTTGAAGAGCCACAGAATCTTTCATCTGTTGTCTAAAGAGCCCGTGAAATCTCTATGAACAAGCTTGTTATTCAGACAACATTTTATACGTCATCTGATTTAAGTTATCAAATTTTTTATTTTTAGCTCCGTCTTTTCCGTCTCAATTTTTCGTGGCCGTTCTTTTTATTTTATTTCCTATGTGTATATTTTTATTCCCCCTTTCTTTCTATTCTATTTTTTACTCGTTTCTTTCTTTCACTCCATATCAAAAATTCGACCATTTCTGGAATTAGGGTTTCAGCCGCTTTGAAATTCATTTGAATCATCTTGCTCCTTCAATCGCCTTTCTTCTTCAATAGCCTTTCTTTGTGGGCTCGTTACTAAGTTGATTACATGCTTTGATTTAGGGTTTCCGGTTTGAAACCACTGCTTTGAAATTGTTAAAATGAATCGCCGTTTTCTTTAGTCGATGCTCGCGTTCATCGATTAGTAGGCTATTTATGGTTGCAGCTGCTTCTTGTCGAGAGTCCTTCGATTTAAATTGGTATGATTTCTTCCCCTTTCGATTTATATTGTTCTCAACTTCTATGTCTAAAACCAATGATGATTTGGTATATTTATACAGTTTATTCCCTATATTGACGATTTTTAAAATTTCATGCTTTGATTTGTGTTGTTCTATGTCCATGCTTTTGTATGTTGCTTGTACTTTTTGTACAATGTTGTATTTCATGCTTAGTTGATGATGAAGGCAGTTTGGTTGGTTCTTGCTTTGATTCTTATGTTGGTTGTTGTTTGAGTTGTTTGCTGTGTTGAATTCGATTTTCCTAGAGCTTGCTTATGTATGAGTACATTTAATTATGTTTATGCTTATGTTGGTTGTTTTTTGGATATATTTATAGGATCTTTCTCATTTGTGGATTTCTCTGTTGTTTTAATTTTCTTGTTCATCTTGGTGCACTTTGAGGGTCCATGTTGCTTTTGCTATCTTTGTTCATCCATACATGTTGTTGAGTTGCCTTTCTACTCACTATGTACATATATACATGTATATACATATGTGTATATATGTATATTAGTGTGCCTTGTTATGTCGAAATGTGTGTGCTTGGTTATGTCGAAACTGTCCCTTGTTTACTTCATTTGCACTGGCACTTGTATATACATATGTGTATATATGTATGTGTATGTTTATATATGCATATCACTACATATTTATATATCACTACAGATGTGTGTGTATATATATGAACTTCCATGTATATACATACATACATATGTATGTATACGTGTGTGAATGTTTTTATATCTGCATATATTGTTTTAATTTGTGGCACTTACTTTTGCACTTCTTGTTATACTTTCAATTTGATGTTTTAATGTGTGAACTTCCATGCTTGAACCATTTTGAGGTTTAGTTGAACTTGTATTCAGTTCTGAACCATTTTGAATTGCATTTGAGTCAATGTGTGTGCTTGGTTTTGTAGTCTGGTTCAAGGTGAAAGTGTGCTATGGATCATGTAATATGGATATATGATAATACAGAGTGTAATAGTGATAGCTATACGGTAAATAATGCGGAATATAAAAGCAATATAGTAAAAATGACACCAGAGATTTTTATACTGGTTCGGAGCACCATCCTATGTCCAGTCCCAGACTCCTTCTGGAATTTCACTAAAACAATAACCCTTATTTAACCTGGAGGAACAGGTCTATACAACCCTTGAGCAGCCAAACAAGGACCTGAGCAGCGGAACAGGATTTCGCCTCAGCAGCCGAAGAGGACTTCACACGCCTGAGCAGCAGAACAGGACTTCAACAAATACAAAAGTTTGTTTTGACTTTGTGTGTTCTAATAACACGGATTTGTCACTTGTAGTACACCCTTCCTATAATCTTCTCCTCGAGTATAAATATATATATTTGAAGTTTATGAAGAATAGAAAGATATAGTATTACTTTAATGAAGAATAATTGAAAGTATGATAGCAAATACATTCCAGAGAGTTAGATTAGAGAGATAAGAAAATTCAGTTGTAATTCGGTAATTTGGAATCAAGTTGAAGTATGTATTTATAAAGGTTAGAAAGCAGCGACTGTTGGTGAAGAGTTTCGATTGAAGTGTTGCATCCAAATCTTTTCGTAGAGGTTCGTAACTCTTCACAAAAAGTCGTGTCCTTTCAAATAAGTAGCTGTTATAGAAATTTAGTCAACTGAGCCTCTGGGTTAGTCGACTGAATATTCAAATGAATTTAAATATATATATTCATATATCTGTGCACTGTGCATGTTGCACAAATTTTCCAGTGTCAGTCGATTGGACCTCTGGGTCACTCAACTAACTTGGTGAATTTTGTGCAATATTCACAGGTTTCATATATAAAAATATATATAACTTTCACACTTTTATAATTTATTTATATGCTTATATATATATATATGTATAAAAAATTTGAAAATAGAATGATAAAATATATAAGCTAATATATACGTCACCGAGGAGAGATTTTAACAATAATGACCCGAGACTCAAAATCAAAAAATAATAAAATTGATGCACCGGTTTTGAAGTCTTGTCTCCTTGTAGTATATATTCTTGTCGTAGCAGTCATCAAATCTATACGTTGTAATGATAGCTTCGTGTCATGAATCAAAACCAAGTCTCAACATTCTCCCCCTTTTTGATTGATGACAACCTGTGAAATAAAAATAGATTTCGACTGCATTCTTAATGTTAGAAATAATATTTCTCCCCCTTTGTCATCGATTAAAAGGAATAAGATAAATAACCATAATCATAGATAATATATCATGAAGAAGAACACCCATGCATATATTAAACAATCATAATCAAAAGACTAGAAATAAGAGAAGAGTAATTGTTTTAATTCAAGCCATAAGATAAACACGAATGTTTGAAAATGAAAATAACAACCTACTCAACCACACGTTTTTCCCCTATCTCCGTGAGAGCCTTGACCTCCACTAACCCCTTCATCTCCATCATCGTCACTACTACTTGCTTGATCGTCGGAAGAAGAAGAAGACCAAGTGAAGACAGGTTGCTTACCCGATTCACCTAGAGTAACCGTGGAAGTTCCGGATGAACAAGAGATTGCTTGCCATAATTTGGTAAAGAATCCTTTAACCTTGTCAAGCTTCTTGTCAACCCTAGTAATATGTGATTGAAGAACCTGTTGGTTGCGGCATATCATAGACATTGTCTCATATGGTTGAAGGCCAGGATTAGGAATTTGAATTTCGTCTTGTTGACTACGAGTTGATCTTTGACGAGATGGACCTTGAGATGGTTCGCCATGTTGTTGTGGTTGGGCTTGAGATAGTTGCCGTTGAGTCCATTCTTCGAAAGATATGATAGGGGGTGGTCGAGCAACGGGTAGCTTCATCAATGATAAGGTGCGAGAATTTAAATACCCAACAGTAGAAACCGGTGATTCAGGTTCCGGAATCTCGCATGCTTTTAGTAGTCGCATAATATATTCAGCATAATAGATGACATTCATTCGACTTTGATTGAAGCTTAGGAATTCATCAAGAAGTAAACGTAGCCAATTTACCTTAATGTTTCCAAAGATAGCATACAAAGCTTTAAAGTTATGTTCGTAGACAAGTTCATAACTCCCGGTTCGTGGAGTTACGGTTTTCATTAGCGCACAATGAATTATTCTTGCTTTTGGTTTCAATGACATGCACTTGAGTTGTTGTATGTCATCTTCTAAGAATAAGTGACTAATGTGATTACGAACCACTAAATCACACTCAATATGACTAAGCTCAATTCCTTCATTCGCAGTATTCAAAATATGAGCCATTCTATCTAATGAGAAAAAGACGGGTCTTCCACAAACTAGACTCCACACACAATCTTCTTGATTTTGTACGGTTTGGTGACCCATGTTTAGATTTGCGTAAAATAATTTGACCATTATTTGATGGATTTTGTGCTTATTATCCTCAATGTTGAATAACGATTCCAAATTACTTCTACGAACTAGTTCTTGGATATGAAATGGAGAGAAATCAGAGAATTTAACAAACAAACCTTCGAAAATTTTGGAGTCTTGCATCCTTCTCCACCTCCTAACTGCAGTATCATCATATAACCATTGTTGGATTTGCTCGTTTGAGGGAGGTTGAGAGGATGAAGAAGCTTGACCTTTACACTTGGGAGCCGTTTTTTGGAGAATAAAAATGGAGTTTTTGAAAGGCTAGGATTTTGGAAATTTTTTGAAATTTGAGATGAGAATGGTGAAAGAAGGTAAAGTAGAAGTTAAAAGGAGGAAAGTGGGTTGGTAAAAGCAATAAAGTATCTCAGATCTACGATTCAGTCGACTGGTTCAGTGCTTCAGTCGACTAAATCCGAAAATCGAAAATTTTCATACTTCTGGTCCAGTCGACTGAGGCACTGAGACAGTCGAATGGGTACGGTTTTTAAAAAATTTAACTTATGTGTCAGTCGACTGACCTCCTAGTTCAGTCGACTGACCTGAGTCAATTTGTACAATAAATTTTTCTAAAGTGTTTTGGTGTAATATTTCATACAAATGACACTTGTTTGTTTATTTATTTTAGTAAGATTATATTTAAAATTTATAACTAGCATACAAGTTGATGAAAATAAATAATTTTATTATTATTAAAAAATAAAGAGTACATTAATTAGCAGAAATATTCGAAAAACAACAAATAACAATATACTACATTTATTTTGAGGGGCTGGGTGTTTTATAGCCCTTTATTTGTTTGCGACGAGCATTCGATTCTTCATTCCAATCCCATGAATTTGGTGAGAACGGTGGTCGCGGTGGGGACGAAGTCGAAGGTCGTCTAATAGGCGAAACAACATAGTAAAAATGATGTAAATTATCTATCATTCTGATTCTTCATCGAAGGTCGTCTAAATGACCTTTCTCTGATACCAAATGAAAGTGTGCTATGGATCATGTAATATGGATATATAATAATACAGAGTGTAGTGATAATAGCTATACAGTAAATAGTGCGGAATATAAAAGTAGTATAGTAAAAATGACACCAGAGATTTTTATACTGGTTCAGAGCACCGTCCTATGTCCAGTCCCAGACTCCTTCAGGAATTTCACTAAAACAATAACCCGCACTTAACCCGAAGGAACAAGTCTATACAACCCTTGAGCAGCCGAACAAGGACCTGAGCAGCAGAACAGGATTTCGCCTCAGCAGCTGAAGAGGACTTCACACGCCTAAGCAGCAGAACAGGACTTCAACAAATACAAAAGTTTGTTTTGACTTTGTGTGTTCTAATAATACGGATTTGTCACTTGTAGTACACCCTTCCTATAATCTTCTCCTCGAGTATAAATATATATATTTGAAGTTTATGAAGAATAGAAAGATATAGTATTGCTTTAATGTAGAATAATTGAAAGTATGATAGCAAATAGATTCCAGAGAGTTAGATTAGAGAGATAAGAAAATTCAGTTGTAATTCGTTAATTTGGAATCAAGTTGAAGTATGTATTTATAAAGGTTAGAAAGCAGCGACTATTGGTGAAGAGTTTCGATTGAAGTGTTGCGTCCAAATCTTTTCGTAGAGGTTCGTAACTCTTCACAAAAAGTCGTGTCCTTTCAAAAAGGTAGCTGTTATAGAAATTTAGTCAACTGAGCCTCTGGGTCAGTCGATTGAATATTCAAACGAATTTAAATATATATATTCATATATCTGTGCACTGTGCATGTTGCACAAATTTTCCAGTGTCAGTCGACTGGACCTCTGGTTCAGTCGACTGACCTGGTGAATTTTGTGCAATATGCGCAGTTTTCATATATAAAAATATATATAACTTTCACACTTTTATAATTTATTTATATGCTTATATATATATATGTATAAAAAATTTGAAAATAGAATGATAAAATATATAAGCTAATATATATGTCACCGAGGAGAGATTTTAACAATATTGACCTAAGACTAAAAATCAAAAAATAATAAAATTGATGCACCGGTTTGTTGGAGCTTTTAGAGCGGTTCCTCTTTTAGAGCGGTTCCTCTTATCAGCAGTTCCACTTCAAAGCAGATGCTTATTCACCTCTCCTGATTCAGTTGGTTGGAGCTTCCTCATTAGTCTGGGACATCATTCTGTAGTTTGTGTTTTTTTTCTTTCTTTTTCCTATAGTTATTTAGGTACTTCTAACACCTTAATATCGGGCGGTGGCCATGCCGGAGCTCGATATTGGGGTGTGATGGGTGGTGGCCTTGCCGGAACTCATCTTAGGAGTACCTAAGATTTGATATATTTGTATTTGTTTTTTGTTACCTGCCAGGCATGTTGGCAGCACTTTATATTCGAGTTATATATATATTCGCATGTGTGCTCTCCTCTATTCGTAGAGGATCACACATTTTTCTCAAAATAAAATAAAATTGATGCACCGGTTTTGAAGTCTTGTCTCCTTGTAGTATATATTCTCGTCGTAGCAGTCATCAAATCTGTACGTTGTAGTGATAGCTTCGTGTCATGAATCAAAACCAAGTCTCAAACAAGGCAGTGTTGAGATACTTTTGATACTTTTGAGGTGAATCAATTCTGAATTACTTGAGCTTGAACCATTTTGAGTATGTACATATATACCTGTATATACATATGTGTATATATGTATATTACTTGAGCTCTTAAGCTTGCTGCTTGGTTTGCTTATGCTTGTACTTGTATATGTGCCTGGTTTGTTTTGATTGACTCCCCGATGCTTGCTGTTGGTTGAATCTCTGAACATGTGTTTCATATATACATGTATACATGTATATACATATGTGTGTATATGTGTATATGTGTGTTGCTACAGGACTTGTTGTTTTGCTTGAGCTTGTTTATGTGCACTGTGATTTCTTGTTACACTTTCAATTGCAAATCTGTTTTCGCTCAGTTCTCACATATACTTGTATGTACTTAAGCTTGAACCATTTTGAGTATGTATATATATACATGTATATACATATGTGTATATATGTATATTACTTGAGCTTTGAAGCTTGCTTGCCTGTACTTGTACTTGTATATGTGCCTGGTCTGTTTTGATTGACTCCCTGAAGCTTGCTGTTGGTTGAATCTCTGAACTTGTATGTGCACTTGTTTCTCACATATAAGTGATTCAACACTTGTTGTTTTGCCTAAAACTGATACATGTTAAGTTTGTTGTTTGAAACTAATTTTGCTCCATACTGTTCCAGTGCATTGTTGGTCGAACCTTATTTTTTTCCCTGTGAATGTGCCTTGAGTCTGTTTCTCATTATGCTCATGTTTGATTTGCTATCCGTGAGATTTAATTGATGCCCGACCTTGTGGTATTCATAGTGATAAACTGTGCATATCATAAGTTGTCCGTTCATAGATATATATATATATATATATATATATATTTGTCCCTTTTTAAAACATGAGAAAACAAACCCATAAACCGAGGTAATATTAATATCCAATTCAATATGATTTTTGCAATTTAGGTTTGTTTCCTTTCTATTTTACTACCTTGTTTATTTGATAGTACAAGAGATGGCTGGAGATAAACTGGAGCAAGCAAATCAAGATCACCATAAAAAACAAACTTGTGTGAGTGTCAGTAATTTTTTTTGTATATGAGAGTAGAGAAATGTTGTATATATGAGAGTGATAGTGAAAGTTGTTTTTGAAAATGTAAGTAGAGTGATAGTGAAAGTGGTATTTTATTTGAATTTGATTTGAAATAAAAAAAATTGTTTAAAAAATTATTTGAATTTCATTCTGTGAACAATTATTCATATTAGTCAATATTTATATGTTGTATAATAGGAATTTCTAGAAATGATACTATAACATCATACAACATATGGTTTTTTTATGCCGGTGCATATCAGACGACGGGGCATCTCTGTGGTCTGATGTCAATAAGATGACATGGGATTTAACAACATATAGGTATGCAATCAGAAAATGGAGCATATCTATCATCTGATTTGTTTTTTCCCATAGTTTTTATTTAAAAACTATAACGCTTTTCTTTTGCAAACCGTAACTCCAATTACATAAAAAAAATCAAACTGACCAACTCGAAAAGACCTTCACAACAGTTATAGACAGGATACCAGTTCACATTTTAATTAAAATCTATTTTTATTTAATATAATATTGACAGCATTAAATTTTCAGGTCATTATATTCTCCCCCCTTTAAAGAATTGCGCCCTCACAATTACCTAAATACAACCCTCAACCCAATTATCAAAACATTATCTTGGGTTTAGTTACAAAATATGGGGAAATATATCAATCATAAAGTAATTATATATAAAGTAGTATACAATAACCACATAGTAAAATCAGTCATGACACAATAAAATTCCTTCACAATAATGAATTCAACATCATACACACATGCTATATTAACACATCCACTTTCTCAACCAAGAAATCCAAAATATAGCATGTAAAAATAACACTCCATCAACAAAAAGTGTAACAATTTCAGCCATATCAACTCCGTTCACAAGTCATATCATGCATTTCAATAACCAACCATGATTGCCCATAACAAAAACATACAAGAAGGCTCGGGTCAGGCCAAACATGCATGCACAAATAAAAATATCTACAATCAACATTGCCTAACAAAGTAAAGCATATACACACCCTAAAAATGACAATCATCACATAATCATACCAATAAATAATATGTGTGTATTAATCCCTATGCTGGCAACACATCCATTATAATATGTGTATCCTCAAAGTTATTGGTGAACTTCTTTATAGTCTCATCCTCAAAATAATCGGTGTACCACCTTATTTTTACACCTTCCAAATAATTCACGTGCTTACTCATGGCTACATCCTTAAAATAATATGTGCCTTGTCATAGCTTCATTCTCAAAATTATATGGTCATCTACTCATGTTATAACTGCATCGATTCTTGGTCATTTGACCCATATCATAATGGCTCTTCCAAATGACCACCATCATAAGGTCAATGAATACTCACTATGAATAGAGTATTGTACTTTAGGATATATGATAACTTATATGATCACATCCTTTGACCATAGACTACATTCTAATCTCAGTTTTCGTCATGCTTGAATCCATGCCACTTTGTAAGGCCAAGATACTAGACTTACATCCTATAAGTCCAAGTAGGTCACCGTCCTAAGATCTAGAGTCATGTTCTACGACTCAGGTGAGCATCCTCACTTACTCCTACTTTATGAGCACACATTGAAACCTATGAGTTAACAACGATCCATTAGCGCACGTCTAGTATAACACATTGTACGTCCTACTTCACAAGTTTCCAATGTCAAACTTGTCTCCTTGGACCATCATCACAGCTCCCATCATCGAGTTTCCAAAGTTTTGAACATTTCTAATCACTGTACTAAAAATCCCTTGGTATGCATTCACATCAGAACCCATCTTGCCCAAATCTTTAGATTACGTCAAAAAATCTGATTCCAAAATCCTCTTATAGTGATTTCTCCATCTGACGACTGGGATGACCTACCCAAAATATTAAAGAGGGATATGCTAGTGTGGAGGGTTCCAATACATCTTAAAAGCAAAACATTTACCGAAACAAATTTTTATTTTTAGACCAAAACTTCCATCTCCCTTTAAAACAAAAATCCTTTTCGTCTTATAAATACCATCATCATTTTATAGAATAATTTCTTAAAGTATTTTCCATCATTTTAAATCAATTCAAAATAATTTTGAGAAATCATCGTTTTATGGAAAAAATCAAACTGTGAAATTTCTTTGAAATAGAAACTCTTTGTTTTAAAATATTTAAGGAAACTGGTAATTGTTTGTACAAAAATGATTTCAAAATGCATATTTGTATGCTCCGTATAATGAACCTCCCACCTATCGTCTTGATTCCTCAATGGTACCCATCAAGTCTTTAGTCATCAAAATTCTCAAATCACTATTACTCATCTTCAGGGAACATTTTCACATCTCTTAGTCCATCTTAATATTTAGTCTTTCTCCACTTAGGAAACTATGCTATCCCACTATGACTAAATCAAACATGTTCCATTACATCTTACTAGTTTCTTCAATGTACATCCAACTAAAAGACAATATTGGATAACTATCTCATTGTACAAATAATAATACATAACAACCAATTGAACCTAGCACATGTTTTAAACAATCATAATATGTCCAATGAACAAACCATCAACTAAACAAACAACCAATCAAATAAACAAGCAACAAGAAAATAGAAAAAATACTTAAATCAGCTATAATAAAACAAACAATCAATAAATTAAATCAAATAAGCATGAAATGAAGTAATAAGTAAACATAGAAAAACAAAAGTACAATTTTTTAATTGTAAATAACTTAATAAGCAACAAATCAATACAAACAATTCGACCATAGTAAGCAAATACAAGTAAAAGGTCACCATTCCATACATCGAAATAGGTAATCCCTTCATCATACCCAACTCTCCCTATGGAAGGGAATAATAAGATGTCCCCACGGCTCATTAGGGAAACTCACACATGATAATCATAAAGGTAACATGTTCATAATGGGTGTTGAGCAAACTCAAAACTCATCTTGCACTATTTGTCTTGCAACCCTTGTTACAAAGTCAAGTTTTATGGTATTCAATTAAAATTTCCAAATAAAATATCTTTTTAATATTTTACTTTTTTAATCATTTACTTCCAAATTAAATCATCCTCATCTTAGTAAAATATCTTCTCAAAGTATTGTAAAACTAGATACTTTATAATACATCCTTTCTTAAGAATATATCCCCAAATATATTTTCAATATAACAATTTTCAACTTAGGTCTTTTTCAACCAAAACGCTTTACCCAAATTTTTTTTCCTTTCAAAACATCATTTATCAAAGAGTACCCTTTAAGTGAAATCCTTACAACCCAAATAATTTTTTTAAAGATCTAAATATATTGCAAAGTATAATGTTAGCCCGCCTTTTGGCAAGGTAGTACACAGGTGGCTTTAACCCAACGGACTTCATGATCATTAAGGCAGAAAGCCCAGAGAGATGGTTACTATGATTAGAGATAGATTATATTTGAAACTATGGACTATAGTTGAATAGATTCGGATGGACGACACTAAAAAAATGGCTAAGTATGGAAATAGCACTCCCCATAGGAGAGGGATCAGATCAGAATATTCACTCTACAAAAAGGGATCGGAATAGAGGGATCAGAGTAGAGGGATCGAGTTGAACAGGATGCACACAACATAACTTAATAATGATCGCTCCATAACTCAACAACCACAAAGAGGATTAAAGTGAAAATTTGGAAACAAGAAGAAGGGGCCCTAGGGATTCTACACGAGGGATCGCATATCAAATAGAGCAAGTTGGAGGGATTGGCCCTCTTCCCTTCATAGGTGTCGGCTATAATCAGCTTTTACAAATATTGCAACAAAGATTGATTAATAACTCGACATCTACAGATCCAATTAACATGAAACTTGGAGGACAATTATATTATGGCATGAGGGACTTGCCATATGGATCACACCCCATAAATTAACAAAATAGGGATCGCCCCGATCCTAGTTTTGGAGAGTGATCGTCCAAGTTTCTTTGGGCTGGGTCTTCTAGGCCTGTAGGTTCTTCTAGGGAAATTTCAGTCTGATCCGTACACATCTTCCCCTATAACTACAACAGGCATGGCGTCATAAAATGGATCTTCTTTCTGCTTCACTTCATCTTCTATCTAGGCTACACTCCATCACTTTGATTATTGAAACTCATATCATTGTAACTGTAATAGTAGTATAAACAAATAAAGGATTACTTTGGAGTAGACGTAGGCCGGAGGTAGCCGAACCACTATAAATCTGTGTCTTTCTTTACTTGCTTTCTTATTGTTTTATTTTTGTTCTTCATTTATTTCTCTTTATATTTCTACGATTGGATAGGATATTAGTGTTTTCACATACAACTGGGTGTTGGTGGCCATTTTTGATGTTAACATAAAACATTGTTACTATAAACCCAAAACATTCTATACTTATCATTATCTTTAAAACATTCCATTTAAATAAACGTTTTCTAAGATCGAAGATACTCTTTGGATAAAAATTTCTCAATAGATATTTTCTCGGCATTCTTTACCAAATATGATACTTCTCAAATAAAAATACATATATTGCACTATTTTCAAACATTTCCACCAATAAAATAATGTCTCAAATAAAAATGTTTACAATATATTATGTTCAAATACTTTTATTGAGAAAAGTAATTACTTCAAAACAAAATATATTTTTGTGAAAATAACCTTCTTATAAAGTACCTTTAAAATAAATCTTCTTCAAATTATATAATATTCATTGTAAAGAATGTTTTAACAAAATATTCTTCTCTTTAAAGTAAAGGTTCTCACTAGATAATTCACAACAAGAGACTTCTAACAAAAACATTTTAAATATTATATTATTATCAAAATAGTTTTCTTCCCCAAACATCTTTTTAAATAAATACTCCTTTAACCTTATAGTGTATATTTTAGAATATCCATTAGTAAAAATATTTCTTTCCAAAATATCCCTCAATAAAATATTTTTACAAAGCATTCTAAATCATAATAAGGTTACAAAATATGTTTCAACGTATATCTTTTTCAAAGGATGTTCCCAAATTAAAAACAATTTTAACTAGAATGTTCCCACTAAAATAATCCTACCAAAATAAAATATATTAAACTTAACATCCTTTCATAAATGTACTTTCAAAAAAAATATTTTTACAATAACCACTTTTTCTTATGAAATTATCTTCATAAAAGAATATTTTGTTTCTAAACTAAATACTTTATTTTACCCATGTAATAATTTTCAACAGATTACTTTATGCGCAACGATATACATTTTTCTTTCTTTAATAAAATATTTTAAAATCAAAAATGTATATTTTAAAATTTTCCAAACAAATATTAATCATAGAAAATGACTTTATCTTATTAAGGTCGGGTTTCATTACAATTTATCATCTTGTGTGTATCGCTTGGGTTATAACCAACACTTAACCCCTCTTATAAGTGTTCATTCTACCTCACTCCTACATTAGTTATTTTTGACACAAGAACCATCATAAATAAACTCATTTTAGGGTGAGATAATGGTGGTTAAACAAATAACCCATACGCACAACACATACATTTATTAATCAAAACGCTCTCTCTTTCTATATTTTTAACCCAACCTAAGGTGTAAATTATCATACACTAAATAGTCAAACATACCTAAGGCTTAAGGAATCGCTAAACCTGGCTCTGATACCAAGTGTGACGACCCTCTATTTAAACATCTAATATCAGTTATAAACGATGTTAAAATACGCTTACAACTGAATTCAGATATTAAAGACAATAGACTGTGGGATTAAACATCAATATAAATATACATTAACTTAATAACACCATTATGATACAAGATCATGACATCAAAAATTAAAGTGTTACATAGTTTTGACACATCAAATAATAGCAACATTCTCAATAAATTAGTCATAATGAATAACAATATAACTGTAGTGTAAGGAAAATATACCAAGCCAATATCTTGCAAATATGACTTTTTATCTAGATGTTTGCCTCTACCAGCAAATTCTACAAATACATATGCGTTTATATAATAAAGGGAAAAATGGTAAACTATGTTTGAACCGTGCCAATTTTGATACACCTCGACGACAAGGGAACCACGAGCTATTGCATAGAAAATGACAGCCTACGCATCCTTTCGTATTACAACAACAAATAGATTAAGTAGCGCACAAGAAATGCAACCATAACTTATAATAGCTTTTTAGAGAACTCCATTATATGCCATGAAACTAAAAGCCCAGGACTTTCCTTTGTGTTTTCATAAACGCTACAAAAAATCAACATATTGACATGTCCTGCAAAATGTGACTAAAATTGTTTATCATAGCGCTGTATAAACGCCATTAAAAAGTATTGTTGATGCTACTACAAAATATTATAGTAGCATTTTTGTCTGCCACCATATATATTTTGGCTCATTGCAGGCATTGCAACACCCTGCATGTTTTTGAGATAAATTATCCATCGTTTAGATGGAAAATATGGTCAAAAGATACTAGTATGTACTTAATATGGCTAATTAAATTAGTACATTTAAACCCTTTGAATATTCTAAAACATGTATTTCCTTAGAAGTTTATGAAAAACGTCTAGTTTATCTGCATTAAAAACAACATAAAAACAACAACATGATGATGAGGTCGGGATTCAATCCACACCGATTACAGTATTAATTATTAATGTAAATATGCTAAGAGTATATGATGAGGGCACAATGTATGCTTTCTCATAGTTTACAAACACAACTTGATATTTTAGATCTTGATAAACATGATGATCAAAGTAATGGTTTAAGAAATTTACCTTACCAACACCCATGATAACACGAGCATGAAGTAAGAAAGGTAGGCCTAGTTTAGTGGCAACTGGAGTGAGAATAGTGGCTACAGACCACCAGACAACCCTGAATCCCAACACATGCTTTCCACCTATAGTTTCCTAAAAGAATGAATTGTGTTTGATGAAAAGGACAATTTTCTAAAACTGGTATGTAATAGACGGTGCTGTGAAACAAACATAGGCATTAGATGGCCTTGTTTGGCAGATGGAAGAAATATTTATTATAGCATCACTTTTACAATTATATATATATATATATATATATGTTTATTCGTATGATATTGCTCATATGGTCATACAAATCGGAATGAATTGATTATGGTTGCTATTGGTAACATGTTGAATTGGTTAACCATTCATATTTGAAATAGAATCAAATGCTCAAATTAAAGCATATGTCTTTCTAGGTATATATATATATATATATATATATAAGTAAGTGAAAAATAATAAAGCAGAAATTGGCCTAGTACTGAAAAAGAAAATTATTAAATACCTTACCACCTCTAACTTCTCTAGCAATGTTTTGAAGAGCTTCAAGTTTATTATCTCCATCTTGTGCTACTGGATGTCCAGATTCGAAATGATCATCTCTCCAACTACAAGGAAAATTGGTTATAGATTTTTCCTCCACCGTAAACAAATGAAAAATGTTACCTAAATAATCCACGGTTATTATTTTCAGTTTCGCTCCCAATTGAATAACATTTGGAAAAATTTTAAAACTAAGGTCTAAAGTAAGAACTTATTTCAATCTCTAGCAATCACAAATATTTAAAAAATGTAACCGAATAAGAAATACAACTATCGATGTTACAAACAATAGTTAGTTTATAAAGCTCTATAATGAGCTTAAGCATTAATTTCCATAATTAGTAAAGTTATAGATGTTACAAACAATAGTTAGTTTATAAAGCTCCTACCTTTAAAGGTAATATATTATCTTCATAGTGAAATCAATCATTACCACGATCACGACCACAATCGCAATCATAATCATGCCCACGAACAAAAGACACGCGGTTTGTTAGCTTCTTTGCTTGCCAGGGTGGCATCATCTCATTCTCTAATGATAGCCAGTTTACATATGGTTGACTCAAGGTAACCGGATTGTGAATATAGGGTGGTCTTAAAGGAAAAGAAGACATTGTTGGTGAGGGAGGTACACTGCTTAAATCATCTTAACCATGTTGTGAAATTAATAGTCGTCTTCTTGTATTTGGACCAAATTCCATTTCCTGATCTTCACCTTCTTCTTCAGTAAGAGGACTGGAAACAGGCTCTATTACTCGTGGGAGAGAAGTCATGACAGGAAATAGAGAAATGTCATTAACATCAAGTCATATCCACTACCATTCATTATTGGAGGGTATGATTGAATAGCACAACTTGCATCCTAATCAAATAGTGGTATGAATGCAAATATAGAATGGAATAGTGACTAAGATCATGAAAATTGAAGATAAGTAAACAACTGTTCGTCGACGGAAATTCTATCGGATTAGAAAACCATCTAAAAATTTCAAATTAAAATATACCGCAAGCGCACGGCGTACTATTGAAGTACGTGGCGAGTACGTGTCGATCCGCAGGGAATTGATGATTTAAAAATCTATTCAATCAAATTAAACCAAAGTCGAGTGAAAGTTAAGCTAGAGAATTGACTAACTAACTAAAAGAAAAGAAATGCAAATATAAGAGTTAAATGACAATTTAGAGAATAAATCCACTCTCTAGATCATGTAGTTCAACACATATGAAATCATAATCTCTCTTTTATGGTCATTAGTGCTTTAATTGATGTGTTTATCATAAGTATGGCATATTTGTGCTATTGATTAGCCAACATAAGCCATCAAACTATAACACACCCCTTAAACCACTTACTAACCTTCATTAAACTTGACAATGAAAGTGAAAATGAAATCTATTTTAAGTATGGCCTATTAACTATTGATTAGAAATATAGACCATCAATTGTTAATTTCAAATCACTTTCTTTTGCCATAATCATATTTTGATGAAGAGGCATTTGTGTTAGTGATTGTTTAAGTATAGCCTATTTGGTGTCAACAATATAGACTATCAAATTCAAGGCAAAAACAACAAATTAAACCACTTCAAGCATTGTCATTAAGCACAAAAAGAGAGCTATAATTATCAAAATGTTGAAGCTACATGATTAGAGGCTTCATTACCCCTAAATTGAAGGGATTAGCCTCTCATATTTGTTATCAAAACAACAAATGTAGCTCGAAACATGAAAGAAAGGAAAATTGAAAAATGATGATGAGTCTCCCCCCACACTTGATTTTTACTGTGTCCCCACAGTCAACCCAAGTGGAAGGAGAGAAATAAAAAATAAAAAGATGACCAATATTTACATGAAAACGAAAAGATTATTATTTACAAGAGTTCAGAAAGTATATCGTCAAAAAGTAAATGAAACGGTCTTCCAAAGACCGATTCATTTGTCTCGTCAAATATACGAGACACAGCTTAAGCTCGGAAAACCAAACCATACGAGATTTTGAAGTTGAATTTGGATTTGGAAAAACGAATGTCGTTTTATTAAAAATCTTACGAGTTGTTTCCTTTTCGATGATTTTTGGGGTCGATAAAACAATTGATTGAAATTCAAGTTCAATTTCACCAATTTGAAATTCAAGCTTATCATTGAAAACTTCTTCAAAATTATTGATTTCAAAATCAAAGTGGCGATTTAAATCTTCCCCGTCGGAATTTAATAACTCATTTTCGAAAAGTCCCAAAAAATCGTGTTCGTTGAATTCGACTTCCTTTGTTGGATTATCAACAACTTTATTGCATAAATCAAGTTCAAAATTCAAAGTTGTTGTATTCAAATTTTCAGAAAAAGGAAGATCGAAATTTAAATTTGGTCCCACACCCTCAAAAGAATTGAAATCCAACTCAATTACCGTGTTTTCGATAACTTCATTAAGATCATCATTTTCAATTTCAAAAGTTGTTATTTGAAAATCGTCGATTTGGGTAAAAGATGGATTATTACTTAACTCGTCACACATTGGGATTTGGTTTTGTTGTTCACGTTGTTTCATATATGTTTCAAACAACGAATCCGTGTGATCATTGTAAATTTTGTTCATTTGTTCAACAAAATCCAATTTATAGTTATTAACATGAGGATTTTCACTTTGAAATTGTCGAGAACAAAGATTTTCAACCGTATCGTGGTTAAGATTATTCCCATTGCCAAATTCATTTGAAAAGTTGTTTCCATTTTCATTTTGTGTTTGAAATTCATTTTGGAGTTCAAAATTGAATTGGCATGGGTTATCATCAAAATCGTTTGAATTTTGAATTGAATTCAAATTTTGATTGTTTTGAAAACATTGATTTGAGTTATCGCATAAATATGAATTACACAACTCATTTATCTCCTGATTCTATTGTGTAGAGAGTTCGAGTAAAGATGAAATTATTTCAATGCTATTTTCGAGATTCGAGGGTTGTTCGTCATTTTGAAAAATTTGTGGTTCCAAATTCGAATCGTTTAAACAATAATTGTTGTTGAAATATCCATAAAAATTTAAAGTGAAATTATATGGATTATATTGATTTTCACAACTATCGTAAAATTCACGTAAGTGGGGAAACTCGGACATTTTCAAGATTGTTTTTGGTTTTTTTTTATAAAGAAAAAAATATTTACAAATAAAATTTATTTTTTAAAAGGTAAATTGATTTTTGGTTTTTGTTTTTTTTTGGTTTTTCAATTTTTTTCTTTGTTTTTGAATTTTTTTTTGGATTTTGGTTTTTCTATTTTTTTTTTGGATTTTTGAAATTTCAAAGGAAAAGGATTTAAAAATTTAAAGGGAAAAGGAATATTCACAATTTTTTTTAGTTTTGGATTTTTGAATTTTTGTTTTTTTTTTTAAATATGCATGAACTAATGCAACTAAATGAATGCAAGGGTTAATTACAAATGATTTATCCTAAGTTAACCCAAAATTGTATAATCACACTTTGTCTTAAATCAACAAGATAGTTCTCAGCCAGGTAACGGGCAGGAGTTATCGGTGCACCACGAATCACCATAGCAATGCAGCCGAAGGTTTAAGTACCTTCAGAGGAACAACCACTATAATATTTACAAATCACCGTAATATTTATAAATGGTTATTACTCTGTCGTAGCCTAGACACCAAGAAATTAAATTGTTCAAAGAAGACAACTTGTCAATATATAATTAAAAGTTATCGATGTCTAATCGTTATTATTAATCAAAATCTAGGATGAAATGCAAAGCAGAAAATAAATGTGTATTAACAATGCAACTACGAATGAAATTTTGTTTTGTTTTTTTTATTTATGAATTTTTCTTTTATAAAATGCAAGCAAACAACAATGCAAGGCAAATAAAAACAATATATATAGCAACCAAGCAGTTTTTTTTCGGCAAGCAAAGCGAAGCAATTATTTTTAGCAAGCAGCTCCTTTCCTTTTCTGCTTTTGCAACCTGAAAATAAAAACAAGATATATATACAGTTTTTTTATATCGAAGAAGAAACAAAAATAAACGAAAAACAAAACAAATTCAAAACAACCCTCGTTTTTTTTTTGAAATTTTTTTTTTGAAATTTTTTTTTATTTATTTTTTGGAAAGGAAACCTAAAAGTACTGTTTTACTTAAAAAAAAAATTGAAAATAAACTAGAAGATACTTGGATCAAATGAAAACAAAAACAAAGCAAACTAATAGCAAACTCAACAAATTAATTTACTCGGCCCACAAACAAGATAACCCACGAGCCCAATACTCAACCAAAAAAAACTTATCCTCCCAAAGTCAACAAACAAGATTTACTCTTTTTTTCGTTCGTTCAAAATAGACTAAAATGCCAGAGATTATTCTCGTTTGAAATCCAAAACAAAATCAGAATCCTCAATTCCATTCCTAAACTTATTCGACTGATGATTGGAGTCGTGGGGGTTGGAGTATGCTGGCGATTTAGGGGAAGCGCGATTGGGGTTGTCGCGGTTGTTTGGGCGAGGCAGTCGATTGGAACTCACGGTTGAATTGGCAGAGGAGTTGATTCGATTTTTAGTAACAAAGTGAATGGGAGATATGTAATGAGGTTTGTTTGCAGAGGAGGGTGTGTAGGGAGGCACTGCAGTTTGCAGGTTTTAGATGGGGGATTTCGTGATTTGCAGAGGTCGGTGGTCGCGAATTCGAGTGATGGGACGAGGATGGTCGCTGGCAATTTTAGGGATGGTGGTAGGACTGTTGAGGGTTGATGACGTTGATTTTGCAGTGGTGTGGAGACTGCGGTCTGGCAGAGGCGACAGGGGATGCTTGCTGTTCGATCAATTGTGTGTTGCTGAGAGGGTCGTATGTGAAGGAGGGCGGCGTTTTGGGTTGCGGAAGTTGCAGTTTTGATGTCAGTGCACTTTGCAGTGATGTGGCAATGGGAATGGTCGCAGTAGAACTTGGTGGTATGAGGCAGTGGCAGTGCGATGGGCTGAAGGTAGAGGGTGATGTAGGCAACTGAACGTTGATGGTGAGTCTGTATGTATGTAACAGTTTAGAAGTTTTTTTTGTCTGAGAACAGTTTTTGTATGGCAATGTTTTTTGTATGGGATTGTTGAATGGATGGATGGAAGGTGATTGTTCTGGGCAGTTGAGTTTGTAGCAGTACTGTGGTATGATATGCAAACAATATGGTTTTTGTTTGAGATCACTGGTTGTAAGCAGTGTGACAGAAGAAGTATGTGAACAGAGGAAGAAGGCAAATTTTTTTTTGATACACACAGGCAATGCACAAGAGAAGGAAGTTGTATGATGGTAGTCAAGTGAGTATTGAATGATGCAGTTGGAAGTTGTATGATGGTTTGTTATATGGTATGTGCAGTTGACAGTATGTGTAGTGGTTAGTCAATGGTGATGGAGCTGTTTTGGAAGAATGGTGGTTGCAGTAGTAGAGTATTTGACAGTGATGGAAATGATGATCAATTGGAGCTGCTATGGAGTTGCTGTTAAGTGGAGGAGATGGTCTTGGATGAAGGCAATGCACAGTTGTGATTTGTGTATGCAGTGGATGAAGTGGGAGTGGAGTAATGTTTGGCAATTTTGAAATGTAATGAGCAGTATTTCAGTTAGCAGTCTCGACAGCAGGGTGATTTGTTTCAGGTAGGAAAAGGAGTTTTGATAGCAGTGGTGACAGAGAATGGCAAGGAGTTGAATGGCAAATAAAATGTAGAAAATGAAATGTACATATGCAATGTAAACACAGTGGTATGCAAAGAAAGAATAGAAAATGAAATGCAATGTAAATTTGGAGAAATGTTTGTGGAGTTTTTCTTCTTCTTTTTTTTTTTAAGAAACAAAAGTATGCAAATGCCCAGTAGAGAACAAATGGAACAAAAGTGAAAAAATGAAAATGCAAATGAAACAAATGTGAATGCAATTTCAAACCAGAAAAAAAATGATGAAGGGAACAGAGGTGAACAAATGAAAAACCAGTAGAGATGAGTTGTGTACAAATGCAATATGAAGTGAAAGTTGAAAAGGGGGTATCAGGTAAAGAAAACAGTAAACTAAACAAGTAAAACAAACACAAAACAAATGCACAATTTTTTTTAATAGAAAATGCAATTGCCAAATGAAAAGCAACAAACACACAATATAAGCACACAAATAAAATCACACAAAATAATCCGAAGAACAGAAAATTAAAATCAAAACAACTCCCCGGCAACGGCGCCAAAAACTTGTTCGTCGATGGATATTCTATCGGTTTAGAAAACCGTCGAACGAATTTACAAATTAAAATATACCGCAAGCGCACGACGTACTATTGAAGTACGTGGCGAGTACGGGTCGATCCACAGGGAATTGATGATTTTAAAAATCTATTCAATCAAATTAAACCAAAGTCGAGTGAAAGTTAAGCTAGAGAATTGACTAACTAACTAAAAGAAAAGAAATGCAAATATAAGAGTTAAATGACAATTTAGAGAATAAATCCACTCTATAGATCATGTAGTTCAACACATATGAAATCATAATCTCTCTTTTATGGTCATTAGTGCTTTAATTGATGCATTTATCATAAGTATGGCATATTTGTGCTATTGATTAGCCAGCATAAGCCATCAAACTATAACACACGCCTTAAACCACTTACTAACTTTCATGAAACTTGACAATGAAAGTGAAAATGAAATTTATTTTAAGTATGGCCTATTAACTATTGATTAGAAATATAGACCATCAATTGTAAATTTCAAATAACACTCTTTTGCCATAATCATATTTTGATGAAGAGGCATTTGTGTTAGTGATTGTTTAAGTATAGCCTATTTGGTGTCAACAATATAGACTATCAAATTCAAGGCAAAAACAACAAATTAAACCACTTCAAGCATTGTCATTAAGCACAAAAAGAGAGCTATAATTATCAAAAGGTTGAAGCTACATGATTAGAGGCTTCATTACCCCTAAATTGAAGGGATTAGCCTCTCATATTTGTTATCAAAACAACAAATGTAGCTCGCAACATGAAAGAAAGGAAAATGAAAGCTAATGGAAAAGAGAAGCTAATTAACAAGAATTAAACTAATCTACTTTGCATGAATGTAAATCTACACTACCAACATTAAAGTAAATGAACAAGGAAAGAAAATGAACAAGTAATTAAATTGCATAAGAAAAAGAAAGGAAATTACATGAAAATAAAAATGGCTAAGTAGCCATGAAAAGAGAAAGAGAAGAGAGCTTGTCTTTTTATCTAATTTTTTGAGCCTAAACTAAGCTAAAGAGAGACTAACTAAGAGAGGAGAGAGAGTTTTGCAAAATCATCTTAGCACCATTTAACTTAGAAGACAAAAATGTTATATCCTTTGAGTCTCATTTTTTAGATGTTCAAAAGAAGAGATACACTCAGAGTTAAAATCGAAAGAACGTCTTTTCCGAGGAGAGTCGTCAAAGGACGAGCGATTTTGCTAAAGTCTTTCACAAAGCGTCGGTAAAAGCCAGCGTGTCCTAGAAATGATCGAATGTCCTTAACAGATTTGGGAATGGGTAGATTTGCAATGACATCAATTTTCGCTTTGTCTACCTCAATGCCTTTATTTGAGATGATATGTCCAAGGACAATGCCTTGTTTGACCATAAAGTGGCATTTTTCCCAATTCAAAGTCAAGTGTTTTTCTTTACATCGATTCAAAACCAACTCGAGATGATGTAAACATTGAGAAAAAGAATCGCCAAAGATTGAGAAATCGTCCATAAAAACTTCTAGAAAGCGCTCAATCATGTCAGAAAAGATTCCAACCATGCATCGTTGGAAAGTCGCAGGAGCATTACAAAGTCCGAATGGCATACGTCGATAAGCGAAGGTACCGAATGGACACGTGAAAGTCGTTTTCTCCTGATCTTCGGGAGCAATTGGAATTTGGTTATAGGCGGAATAACCACCAAGGAAGCAATAGAATTCGTGGCCGGCTAAACGTTCGAGCATTTGGTCTATAAATGGAAGAGGGAAATGATCCTTACGTGTTGTGGCATTTAGTTTTCGATAGTCAATGCAAACACGCCAACCCGTTTGAGTACGAGTTGGAATAAGTTCGTTAGCGTCGTTTTTTATGACGGTAAGTCCGGACTTTTTAGGCACGACATGAATTGGGCTAACCCATGGGCTATCAGAGATGGGGTATATGATACCGTTATCGAGAAGTTTAAGAATTTCATCACGCACCGCATCTTTCATTTTTGGGTTAAGCCTTCGTTGCGCATCACGAACCGGCTTGGCATCGTCGATTAAATGAATGCGATGTTGGACAAGAGCGGGACTAATTCCCTTTATATCGGAGATCGACCATCCAATCGCTTCCTTGTTTTTCGAAAGAATAGAGAGAAGAGAAGCTTCTTGATCAAGAGAGAGAGTTGCGGAAATTATGATGGGCAACGTTTCGTTATCACCTAAGTATGCGTACTTAAGGTGATCGGGAAGTGGTTTGAGGTCCAACTTCGGGGGTTTTTCGATCAAAGAGTTTGATTGAGATTCGGACTCAACTTGAAGCGATTCAAAGGGAAGAGTGTATTCAATCTCGTTGGGAATTTCATAAAACAATTTTTCGTACTCGGCCTCGCGTTCATCGTTAAGATCAAGTGTCTCGTTTTTAAAGTTTTCATGAATGGCACTAACTTCCAATGCTTGGTCACGAGGTTCATTTGATTGGCTTTCAAGATTGAAAATGTTAAGATCCAAAGTCATGTTTCCAAAAGAAATTTTCATAGAACCGTTACGACAATTGATTAACGCGTTTGAGGTGGCTAAGAATGGCCGGCCTAAAATCTATGGAATTTGACTCGCAGGATTTGTAACTGGTTGTGTTTCGAGAACGATAAAATCAACTGGGAATATGAATTGCCCAACTCGAATGAGCACGTCCTCGATTTCTCCCACGGGTTTCTTAATCGAGCGATCGGAAAATTGAAGCGTGACTTTTGTGGGTTTGAGCTCACCTAAGCCTAATTGTTCGTAAACGGAGTATGGAATCAAATTGACGCTCGCGCCTAAGTCAATCAAACATTTGTTAATTGTCTTGTCTCCAATTATACATGAAATTGTAGGGCAGCCAGGATCTTTGTATTTGACGGGCATGGATTGGGACAAGACTTCAATAAGACTAGCGGCTAAGAAGACCTTTTTGGGTACTTGAGTGTGTCGCTTTTGGGTACACAAGTCCTTAAGAAATTTCGCGTAAGTGGGGACTTGCTGAACGATGTCAAGAAGCGGGATATTCACTTTCACTTGTTTAAAAATTTCCAACATCTTTTCCATTTGGTCCGAGTGTTTCTTGGGTCGGAGACGATGTGGAAATGGAACACGATACTCGGTAGGCGGGTCTACCCGAGCAGAAGAAGAAGAATTTGGATTGGCATTCGATTCATCGTTTTGCTCCACGTTCTGTTCAGATTCGTTCGTTGTTTTAGAAGTGTCGAGAGAGGGTTCCGGTAAATCGTTTGGATTAACGACTTGATTATCGATTTGTTTCCCGGAACGAAGAGTTGTGATAGCATTCAATTGGGTGACGTTGCTATCTTGAACAACATGGGCTTGATTTGAATTTGTGTTTTGATTTCTGGAATTTGAAATGGGTTGGCTTGGGAATGTTCCTCATTCACGTTCGCTCACAGACATGGCTAATTGACTCATTTGCATTTCGAGTTTTGCAATTGATTGGTTCGTGTTTTGCATATATGAAGTCAATAAATTTTGCAAATTGCTGTTTGATTGAAGGCTTTGAGTAGTTGCCTTAGCCAACGTTTCAAGAGTTTTCTCAAGCGAAGTTAAACGTTTATCATCTTGGGGAGGATGAGCATAATTTAGTTGAAAATTTGATTGTTGCTGTTGATTATGAGACGGACCCGCAAAGTTTGGTTGAAAATTGTTGGGCTGAAAGGAAGGATTCGAAGCATTATTCGGAAATGCTTGCAAATTAGGACGAATCGTATTTGTGTTGGGATTGTTTTGGTTCCACGCAAAATTCGGATGATTTCTCCAACCAGGGTTGTACGTTGGAGAAAACGGGTCATTTTTGGCTTTATTGAAAGCATTGATTTGTTCGACAGAATTGGGACACTGATCGGCTATATGATTAGGATCGTTGCATTTATAACACATCGGTTGGGAAGTTTGGTTCATTTGATTCGATGAGAAAACGTTATCGAATTTTTTAATCATTGCATCGATCTTAGCTTCCAAAGCAACAGAGGACCCTATCGAGTGTGCACTCGATCGTGAGTAAACTGATTTTTCGTTCGATCGTTCCCATTGGGATGATTTTTCGGCGAGGTTTTTAAGAAATTGCCAAGCATCGTCGTGATGTTGGGCAAGAAAGTTGCCTTGGCACATTGATTCGAGCATGGTACGTGAGCTATTTTCGAGTCCATCGTATAAAATTTGGCAAATCGTCCATTTTTCGAAATTATGGTGTGGACATTTTATCAAAAGCTCTTTGAATCTTTCAAAATATTTTCCGAATGGTTCTCCCTTGAATTGATGAAAGTTTACAATTTCGTTTCGGATTCTACTCGTTTTTTCCAAAGGGTAGAATTTTTTTATGAAAGCTTTTACGAATTCTTCACATGTTTTAATCGAGTTCGATGGTAAGCTGTACAACCATTTTTCAGCGTAATCCGTAAGAGCGAATGGGATTAATCGAAGTTTGATTCCGTCATCAGAAAGTTGTTGGAGTTTAATGGTTGCACAAACTTATTCGAATTTAGTCAAGAAGATGTATGGATCATCGTGTTCGAAATTGCTAAATTTCGGAAGAGTGGTAATATGTTTTGAGTGAATTTCGAAATGGTTACCCGTAGGGGTGGGTAACGTGATGCAAGATGGAATAGAAACTCTATCGGGAAAGATTCTATCCATAAGAGTTCGAGGGGCGTTCTCGTTTGCCATTTCGGGAGGATCGTCTGTTCGAGTTAAACGGTTTGTAGAAGGGTCGCGAGTCCAACGATTTGTTGTTGTGTCACGAGTCCAAGTACTCATGTACAAGTGAAAGTCGAGAAGAGAAAGAAGTTAGAATCGAGTTTAGTGAATGAAAGAAGATTTGAAAATCGAAGTGAAAATTTTTTTAGAGGAAGAAAATTATTTACCAAGTGAAATTTACTTTCAAAAGAGAAGTTTGATTTTTGTTTTGTTTTTGGTTTTTCAAATTTTTATAATTTTTTTGTTTTTAAGAAGGTTTTTTTTGTGGAATTAAAAAGTAAGTTAAGAACTTTTTTTTTTGGATTTTTGTTTTTTATATAATTTCAAATGCACATTTCTTTATATGCTAATAGAAAACTTGGAACACTCGTAAACACATCCACATAATTGAACCTAGATTTTTTGTGATGCCAATTTAACCTTTAAGAGTTTTTAACATCTAACAATCAAAGTGTAATTTTTACTATGTGTTTAAAGTTTGAATTCTCAAAGATATTTGTGCTATAATAAAATGCAATGGATGAACTATGAAGTGATATGAACATGGACATTCAATAATACCAACCTGTATTGTAGTTTTTACACCATTTGTTCGCATTTCAATCTCTATAGTCTAGAAAAATATAATATTTTACATAGGAATGAATCTTGTTTGTTTCTCTTATAACAAACTTGAAGAAAGAGATAATTACCTTCATTCTCCTCTAAGCCTTTCTATATGAGATTCCCTTGAAACCAACTGGACCTTTACTTACTTTTAGTGCACAAGCATTGCCCTACATGACAAGAAATAAATGCAAATATTTAAACACAACAATACCTTACCATGCATAAATATTTTAAAAATTAAGATATAAATCATACCTCTGTTACTAGATAATTGCCGATGTCTGGAGCATAAGGAAAGTCGATGGTTTCATCTTCATAACATATATTGGCAAATCTGGGTTAGAAATCTTTGTCAAATTCTCTGCAATAGATGATATAATATACAATATTAATGCAAGCATACTCGAAACTAACAAATCACGATCCATATCCGATGACATGATTATGATATTACCACCATGTGCTCTAATCAAATCTAACTAGCATCAAATTCGAATTTCGAATTCAAATCGCATTTAAACAAGTCTGTAAATTCAATGAATCTCCAAAAAGCTCATCAATGTAACATGGTATAAGAGGCTGAGTAGTGAAGCGATGTTGTGGAGGCTGAGAAGTGAATCATACCTGAGAGTATTTTTTTAGTTTTGTGTCGAGACGAGCCAATGAAATGAATAATTTAGGAGTGAAGCGATCTTGTGGATGTCGAGGAGTTCATTTTAGGGTTTGGGTTGATATTCACAAAGCGACGAGCGAATGAAAATAGTAAAGGAAAGCAGGCAAAGAAAACCAATTCACCGCCTTCTAAAAATTGGGCAGGACTAGTTTTGTAGAGTTGAATTGTATTTTATTTTAATTTTTATATTAATAGTTGCACTTAGTTATTAAATGCTACTATTTATTGCAACCAATAACAGGTTTTCTTGTAGTGTCGGGATCAAGTCCACGTATTTCTACTTTCCGCTTTCAAATACTTGTTAGCACATAATAACCATAACATCCATGTAACCAATACAACCAACGCAACAATTGCAACCAATGTAGGTAGGAAACACTACTGCTACTAAATCATCACTATCAATAATCCTACAGGGTAACACAACAATAAACATCAACAACACTCAATGTCAACCCCAATCATCAAATAAAAAAATAACAACACAAATATACGTACATACATATTAATCATTAACTATAGTAATACTTCATTTATGTAAGTATAAGTCATCAAATGTGTACTAGTCACTTTACAATAGTAACACAACATCAATACCATCAAATGTTTGCTAACCAATCAATACTAGTAATACAACATCAATCATTAAATAACCATAGTTAATTACCCATTGCTTAATAGTAATAATGGTAGAATATCATACATTCATCGAGGTGTATATTATCATCAAGCATCAACCATACATGATAATTACTACCAAAAAATAGTATATTTCCGACCATTATTCTCTTAAGTGTAAATCCTTTTTATTATTGTTTGTTATAGAATCACCTTTACTTATATACCTCAAAACAATAATAATCTTTCCAAAATGATAATATACTTCAAAAACCTTTTATTACACTTTTATTTCTTCATATACCTTGAAACATCGTATTTTAGTCGAAAATAGTAATTTATATCAAACTACTTTCAAAATATTAATATTATTTTTTACATCAAAATAATACTATAATATAACCACTGTATATTTTCCAAAATCAATTTATTACTATTTACCCCAAAAATAACAATATCGTATTTTTACTTCAAAACTCCCTTTATTGTTATTTATCTTAAAATAATGATAATTTAAATCAAAACCTTTTTGGAAACATATTTTTGCTACTACTACTATTATTCCAAATATCACTTTTATTAACTAAATAATAATAATAATAATAATTTCCCTTATAAACACTATAAAATCAATTATATTATTATTTACCCAAAATAAAACAATTTTATCGGAACCATTTCATTATTTATGAAATTCCTTTTTATTTTATAAATAAAATTATAATTTCCAATTTCAATTTAAAAATAGATTTTTCACTATTATTTATGAATTTCCCTAGAAATTCATAAGTAATAACCTTATTAAATTCCTCATTTTAAATTTAGTAAATTTTGTCAAATTGTTGTTATTTACGGACGTCAGTCAAAAATATGTAAATAATCCCATTCTTATTTATTTATTCATATTTTCCTAAAGTTACACCATTTCATCCAATTTATATTAATTAATTATTTTCCATTAAAATTTGTAATTAATTATACGTAAACATTTAACAATACGAAATCAATAATAAACATCCAAACCAAGGCACAACCAAAATATCATAATAAGAAAACAATCATCATCAAATATCAGTAAACATCAATTTTCATCAATAAATATATAAAGTATTTTTAAACTTTAATTATTCAATAAATAAATCATGCCAACACGTTTTTATAAGTAGCCTCAAAACTTAAGAATCCTAGTGGCGAATCATCTAGAATTTTGCCATGAGTCCAATGGAAGAAATCGCACGTGAATTGGAGTTCATATGCAAAAGTTATTAAGGTTATAAGATTCAATATCGTAAATTTTACACACTAAATAATAAAAATTATTTAATTAATTAATGTATGTTAACTGCTGCTGATGCCACACGGTGAACCTATTTTTGACCTCCTTAGATCGACGATTATCACCGCTACATTGACATATTGGAGCTTCGATCACCGCCACTAGGAGGACCCCATTGCCCTTTTTCCTTCCAGTGCCAATGCCACCACCTCAAGTCGCCATTTAAAGCCACTGCTGCCCTGAGAGAATTAGGGTTACAAGCCCCAAATTTGAAATTTCGACTGCCTCGGTCAATGCCAGACCTTGAGAACACCACTATTGCACTCCACTCGACAATCTCTACAAAATCCATCAATCAATTTAACCAATCCACCTCTAAATCAAAAACCACAAAATACCCTATTAGGTTTCACTGTCGCTAACTTTCACTGTTAATTTAGATCAACCTGATAGTTTAAGACAAATGAACACCACCCGCAGACTCCACTTGTTGAGAGCTTCGAAACAATATATAATCTGATGGATATCAAACACTTTGAATTTTAAAACAATTTTTAATTAGTTAAAATCATCCACCATCAAAATGAGATTAAGAGAAATTTCAAGCTTAAGGAAGAGTGACTGATGTGATGGCAGTTTCTAAGCATCATTTATATAGGCAACAAGGAGGGTATAGTTATGTGTAACTGTTTGACCCAAAAGTGGTTGCACACTCTATTTAAACATTATAACGTCTCTATTTCACAAATCGTAACTTCAAATCCATCAAAGTTATATACTATACTAATCAGCTAAGAAAGACCTTTGCATTGGTTATAAACACGATACCCAATTCATCTTTTAATTAAAAATACATTTATAATTAATTCAATATTAACAAGCGTCAAATTTTTAGGTCGTTTCAATTATATAGTTGAGATGTGTGTGCGCACGCGCATACAAATATGTATGTATGTATTGTTTTGATGTCCGTATTGTGAGTATGGATATCATAACTTATTAAATTAATTATAAATTAACTGTAAATAAATTTATTTATACGTTAATAACAAATAAATATTTTAAGCAATGCAATTAAATTTAAATATTAAAACCATCTTTTATTAATCAAAATACCAATTTCTTTCAGTATGAACAAATATTTATTTACCCAAATATAAATAAAAGATCTTATAAAAATTAATAAAAGGAACTTTTTTTTGAAATTCACCTTTTCCCCCTTATTGACATTATACCTGATCAAACACCTTGAAGCATGCTCGTAAGAGACATGATATGTTATAGAGGATGGTACACCTGCTAAGCAATTGAAGAGAAAGGATGTCAATATTGTATTCATAAATAAGGATATTGTTAGGATCGAATTGCTAATGTTCGACTCGATGGTGAAAACGGCCAAGCTTGGGATGGCTACGGTTCGCCGAATGTTGATTGGCAACTGAAGCTCGATGAACATTTTGTTCAAAAAGTGATTTGACAAGATGCGATTGAATAAGAAGAATTTATCACTTGTAAATCAAATCTTTATGGTTTTACCAAAGAGACAACATCTCCAATTAGACGTTTTAAGCTGACGGTATAACTAGTAGAGAAATCCCATAGGTTGACGCGTGCATAGAACTTCGTTGCGGTGGAAGGATATTCCTCATACAATGCAATTTGGGCCGATCGTCCCTTGCAGACTTTAGGATTACCCTTGATCCATTGTGTTTATTTGTGAAATTTCCCACGAGTAGCGGATAGGATGGTTCAAGGTGACTAAAGTACATAAAGAGAATATGACATCATGTAATTTTATGAAGCAAGACGTATAGAGAAAGTAAAATATGTAGAGAGGCTCTTTACATTAAACACAAGACACATAGCAAATATGTCTGAACCTTGATTCAAGTTTGGTAGTGATAAGTATAAAGCCATGGGTAGAGTAAAAAGAGGCAAGGGTGGGACCAGTGTAGCAAATTGATGAGATTAAAGTGGATGAAGACGACCCAACATGGACCTATTTCAATATTTCTTCTCAACTCAACCCGAGGATGAAAAAGGAACTAGCTAGGTTTTTTAGCGGAACCGAGATGTGTTCGCATGGATTCACTATACATGTGAAGGATTTTTCCTGTAGTTGCATACCATGCACAAAATGTTATTCTAGATTTTGTTCTCGTGAAATACTAGACGCAATATGGAACCAAAGAGATCCACCTGTAACACTGTGTTAAACTCATAAGAATTTAACTGATTAACAATGACGTTAAAATGGGAGTTTAACGGACGTCGAGATTTGGCCATAATAGTAACACCATTGTGTTTATGGCAATTTTTTGAGCAATTTTCATATTTAAAGCTTTGCGATTAGAGTTCAGACGAATTATTATCAATGTTTCGAAATTCCTAAATGAAAATATTTTAAATAAATTTAAATTTATAAATTAAAAAGGGTAATGAATATTAAAATGTTAAGCGGTAGGCTTAACGTTCAAGCAAATGCTAATGGCTCAAGCAATAAAGGAAATAAATAGTATAACATTTAAAATTTACATTACGTAATAAATTGGTGCTAGAGACCGAAGGCCGGTCGACCGCCTTTACTGGGTCAGTCAATTGGTTGTATTAAGGTGACTAAGGGTTCTGAAGGCCTAAACTATTCGAATTTTATTATTTTAAACCGACATTGATCCTATTGTCCAGGCGTGTTCTAACCACTCAATTTAAGAGGCAAGCCCCTTCATTATTATTCACAAGAATATTAAGCATGCTAATAAGATTCTTCCAGTTTATTTCCTCCCAAATAAACTTTCTAGATTCAAAAATAAAAGATTCAAACCTAAGAGAAGAGATTAATCGGATTAAAGGGAAAAGGTAATGAATTTTACATACATGTATATTTCCTAATTTCTATTCTTTATTAATCTTTGAATTCTGAATCTAATCCATACATAAATGAATTGTTATATACTGTATAATTAAAAAGGAGAAAATTGGAGGAAGAGATTGGCATTAACATGAAAGAAATCCAAGGAGATTCGAGGAAAGCTATCTATGAGTAGAAATCTTAGTTTTTCACTCTATAGCAGTTTGTGAAGTTAATATCTAGATATGTTTTATGCCTTGGGGAATTTTGTATGTTAATACTTTAAATCTAAAACCCCAAATTCCTCTAAAAATGTTAATTCTAGAATTGTTAGAATCTTATTTCTTTTATGTTAATATGGTAGAATTCAATCTGTTATTATTTGCAATATGAATAATTTATGTTCTATTCAACTTTCACTTCCCAATTTGTGTTTGTTATGTCGAAGGATTCTAAAAAGAATTAGGAAAGGTCGTGTATAGCATGGATTTTTATCCCATCCATGGTATGCACTACCTACTTCCGTAATAAAAATAAACATGATTCCTTTTCCACTTCAACCTTGTCTATTAAAAGTTGGATAGAATATAAAGGATTTAAATTGTAAAATTTTGCTTCGTTGAAATAGAGGCAGTAGTTCTAACATGTTAATGTAAAACAAGTTGGATGTTTTGATTCCATTTACTAATACATATATATATATATATATATATTGTTTTGTTTAGCAAATTTAATGTGTGATATTAACTATTGTGTAAACTGTGGTGTTGGACTAGGAACTTGTATGGATATGGAAATTATAACATTTAAATTAAATTAACAACCCGAATAGGAAGCAAAAATCTTAGTATAGAAATGTTTAGCGCATGCCTAGGGATATTTAATAAAAAATAGTTGGCAAAAATTAACATTAAGTATAGATATATTAATAATGTATAAGTAGTTACGTATAAAATAAATAGGTTAACAAATAACAACAAATCATATAAAAAGGAAGTTAAGAACAACTATGGAAATTAATCCATAAGTAAAAGGAGAAATAAGGAGTTTCCCTTATATGGCCTTAATGCGTAAATGCAGGTGAGGTATATTATGTGTGCTTGCATGCGTGTGTGTGTATTATACATGTATGTTAGTATAATTTTTAAGGCTGGAGAGTGGAAATATGACTGAGTTATAGGAATGAAAGGTCAGTTGAAAGTTCACGGAAGTCTGCGCAGCTAATCTGGCACCAGCAGTGTGACTTCGGAACTGATGTGAGACATCGCCTATATTAAGTACCAATGGTGGATGCGAGGTTATTCCCAATTCTGTAAGGTAAGCTTGCCCAGCTAATCTAGCTACTAGCACCTATGAATAGTTGGACTAATGTGAGACATCACAGTTTAGGTTACGGGTCCTAGAACGGATATCCCAGGACGAGCCTACTTCGAGGTTAGAGGTATTAAATGGCTATTGTTGGGTCTGCCTCCTTCCCATTAAAGAAGTATTAAATGGTTAGGATTGTCTTTTAGGTGCGGTAGTGAAAATCTCTGGAGGGATTCTGCTTTGGGTTGAGACATTAAATGGCTATTGGAGGGTCTGCCTCTTCCCCATTTAAGAAGTATTAAGTGGCCTTATGGGATTTCTTACGATGTCAGCTAGGAAGTACTAGAGAGGGGTTGGCCTTGGGTCTAGTTACTAAATGATGGGGATCTGCCTAGGGTCTAGGTATTAAACGGTCGGAGTCTGTCTATTTCCCATTAAAAAGGATTTAAGTGACTTAGGTACTTTCTTTCGCATCGTTAAGATATGAATGATGAGATGGGTCATTGGAGCCAATGTATATATTCCATAGTTGCATTGCACCTGCGTTATAATTATTAAGTTAGATTGGAAAGGGCCATTGGTCTAAAGTTGGAGATACGCTATGGAGTTGGTCTGGGAGAGCCATTGGCTTATAGCTGGAGGTACAAAAAGACATAGTATAAAATGCATAAGATATAATACTCATCTAAATGATATTGCCCAAGTACTATTATAGTATAAAATGCATAAGAACATTATTGTTTTGACTCCCTCCTTATTACAACCCATGGGTTAGGAGGGACAATTCCGATAATGAAGCGTAAAGGAGGCGGTGAAGATAGGTGGCAGTATAGCTATTTATTTATGTTTGTGATTTATTTAGATGTATCCAGATTTTTGACTTGTTGAAGTTTTATTTTGGGACATTGTGTTATGGTTATTTGGATATTAGGAATACTGTATTTTTGAGATTTGAAAATGTGTGAAATGGGTACTTACTTTATTATTATATTTTATCCCTTTCATTGTGAGATTCTGAAAGCATAGATAGATAGCTCTGTATATTTTTTATTTGATCAATTTTACCAACCAACAAGCAGCTTTGGAATGGACGTAAGGATCGTGGGCTTTTATCGGATGGAAAATTAGGCCCATTCCGGAGAGGGTTGTTACATTTGGTATCATAACATAGGTTACTCGATCAATGGAAATAGGTATATGCGAGAGTACATATTTGTTATTTTTGAAAATATTTTTCAAATCCCTACTATATATATAAGTATACATGTATTAACATACGTGAACCCACTAGGCAAACTTTTAAGTCAGCAGTTGTACTATCATAGGAAGTCGGGATTAATCTAAAATTTTGAACCTATAGATAGTTGAAATGGTTGAGAATACTGGCTCTGAAGTTGGAAACCACCTTGCTCAAGAGATACCCACCATTCCGGGTATGCCATCGCGATTCCAACAATAATTAAGGTGCATAGAGTAAGTTCCTGTTCCTCAACAGGCTGCACTAGCAGCGCCGGTTGCTCTACTCGCTGAACTAGTACCCCACCCACCATACTTCCCTAAACTGTGTAAAGATTTTTAGAATATGGAAGAACGAGCATTTTCGAGCGTGGAAGATTTTGTAGAAAACAAGGCATTGATTAATGACCGTGGTCATATATTCTAAGATCTAGGATGGGATGACTAAGTTAAGAGGAGAGGCGTTGGATTGGTGGACCATAGTTATTAAGGAGAATGAGGAGGAAGGATTTACTTGGATTGAACTCAGGGCTTATTCAAGTCACGATTCATGTCCAAGATGAGGTAAGTCTATAATTGGATAATTTTATCTAACTGTGGAAGAGGGACCCCTCAGTGAAGGAGTACATCAATAAGTTTATAGAATTAACAAAGTTTGGAATGAGCCTAATTGACACCCTAGTTAAGAAGGCGATGAAGTTTGTAAAAGGCCTAATTTCTCCACAAAGGGAGCTATTTTTAACTCAAGTTTCCACAGGATTTACCTATAAGACGTTAGTTGAAATTGCCCTGCTTTAGACAGTTGGTATTGAATAAAAGGAGAAAGCATGACAGTCGCATAACCAAGGTGGAGCGAAAAAATGAGGATCCTTAGCAAACGAGGAAAGATCAAAAAAGGAGGTGTGATATGCCGTAGATGTCAGAAGAAGAGACACATCGCTAAGGACTGCAAAGTGTGTTTGATGGGAGAAGAATTCAAGGGGAAGTGCTATAACTGCCTAAAGAAGGGCACTACAAGAATCGATGCTCGAAACGAGCAAAGGAGGGACAAGGTGGGAAAGTTTATGCTATTGAGGTTGTACCTGTCTCAAGCAGACCTCCGCACAAGGACAACAAAAAGCTGCGAATGAAGTTACAACTATTATTTCTAGAAATACTATTCGTACCTTATTTGATTCAGGAGAACACATTCATACATAGCTAGAAATACAGCTAACTCTTTAGGATAAAAAACCCAATTTATCACCAACCCTATAGTTGTGTCAAATCATGTTAGGGGGTCGACTCATCTTTCTATGATTTGCAAAGACCTAGTGGTGGCTATATGTATTTTTGACCTTTTATGTAATGCGCATGTTCTGGGTTTTGAGTGGTATGGACTTTTCTTAGCGATGGATTGGTTGTCTTACTACGGGATTGTCTTAGATTGTGATAGGAGGATTGTATGGTTGAGGAGTAGTAGGAGGTGAGATCTAGATGTTCGTTGTATGCCCTAAAGCTTAGTCAAGTTAAGCTGTTCGTATTCTCTTAGCCTATCATAGGATTTGCTCTCATCTATGCCTGTAGTTCAAGACTTTCTAGACATTTTTAAGGAAATCTCCAATGTCCCACTCTATAGGGAGATTAAGTTCAGGATCGACCTAGAGAAGGATGCTAGACCCATCGTGTTGCCATTGAGACATATGACACCCAAAGAAAGGCAAGAGCTGGATAGTAGATTTCAGAGCTATTATAGAAGTGGTTTATTTGTTGTAGCACTTCAGAGTAGAGAGTGCTAGTTGTCTTTGCCACTAAGGCAAATGGCTCATTAAGGCTATGCATCGATTGTTGAGCACTCAATAAGTTGACTAAGTAAAACATGTATCTTTTACCTAGAATTGATGACTTATCTGACCAACTTGTTTGAGCCGTGGTCTTTTCTCAACTAGACTTGGTCCTTGGGTTCCATCAATTACGGGTAGTCGAGGGGAGAAAGGAGAAGACTACTTTACGTACTTAAAACGAACTGTATGTGTGACATCCCGGAATTTCTGACAATATCAATTTAATAATCTGCATTTAAAATTAAATTGATTTGATAAATTCTTGTTGATAAATTTAGAATTGATATAATAATCTTCTTTTTAATGATATTTAACTGATAACTGATCTTTTAAAAAGCTAAATTATTTTCTATTTATAATGTATATAAATTTATATATATTGTAAATAGATGAGCTTAGTTTGAATCTAATAAATAAATAAAGCTTGTTTTCTAATTCTAATATATTTGTGGTAATTTGGAAATTAGGATTTAATATAGAATATATAGTTTTAAAATAGTTAAGGTAAATGTTTAGTTGATTTAAATTTATAGCTTAGCTTAAGTTTAAGGTTAATAAAAAGGGTTGGTTTTAAAATATGGTATAATAAATATGAGACATTTATTCATTTAAATAATAATAGGAAGTTATAGTCTCTTTTATAAATTAATTAAATTTGACAAATTATTGTTTTCAAAATACATTTATTAATGTATTGTTATATATAAATATAAATAGATTTTAAATAGAAGTATTATTTTCTAAGCAAATATGTTGTCATATATATATATATATAAAATTTGATTTAAAATTAGATTTTAGAATTTATTTTGAATTTAAAAGTCTTAAAATTTAAAATGAGTAAATATTTAAAATGTTGGGTTTTAAAGACATTTGTATAAGCTCTTATTTGTTTATATATACATAGCTTTAATTTATTTCCTCTAAAAAGAAATTCATAAGGATAAAGTTTTAACTAAAATAATAATAAAATATGAATATAAAGTAAGTATTGATACTTAAGCTTTAAAAAGGAAATAAATGTACTTATGTTTGTACAGGAAGTAAAATGAGTATGTACATTTGGAGGCAAGAACAAAGAATAATAAGGAACATTTATAAACAAGACAAAAATGTATACATGTTCTTTAAGTATAAAGGCTGCTAGGTGTAAAAAAAAAAATATGTAAAAGCTTCCAGGCAAAGGAAGGTAACCTGTAAGTATGCAAAGCTAGAATATAGTGAAAATAAAAATATCTATGTACAAAAGCATGGGCAGGCAGGCAAAAGAAATATTTTAACACTTATACAAACATTAGCACCATACGAAATAGAGATAAGGATAAGTATAAGTGGACATAAAGGACAATCTCATTAATACAAACATCTTTAGTACACCAGCATATTTCATTTCAGCCTCCAAGAGATAAAAATCTCTGACCATAATTAATGAAATCTTGTACAAACAAATACACAATCTTGTAAACATTTATCCATATATCATAGCTTCCAGTTCATTTCGTTTATCAAAAAAATAAGCAAACCAGGAGAGAAAAAATAAGTAAGCACTTCCATTTTTACAAACTCATTCTAATCAGTGATCAACCTCTCTTCAAACCAGAAAACTAAATTCTTCAACCTGTTATTCAATTCTGGAATCAAACCATTTACCTAAAACTGTCACTCTTTTCAAACCAAAACAATTTAAGCCTGCATGCAACTGCAAGCATTTTCTTCCAATCTGGAAATTATCTAAAGCAAGCATGCATGTCGTTTTCAAGTTTTCAAGGGCAAGAAGCATCCCAGTTTCAAGTTTTCAAAACAATTTTCAAAGTAAAGGTTCTGTTCTCATTTATTTCAGGTGAGTAACATTTTTATAAAAAAAAATGCAAGTATAAAATTATATTGCTTGATTATCTCTGAAAGCAAGTAGGCCTGTGGATATGTTTTAAACTATGTGGATATGTATGTCAATGTTTTGTTGTTATGGTTAAGATGTTCTCTGGTTTTAAATTCCAGGTTCTAAATAAATTCTTAAACCAAATACTCATGATCAAATCTTCATTTGTATCTAAGTCTAGAACAAAATTCGTTGTTATATCATAGACTTTAGATTTAAAACTTGATTAAGTCAAAACAACTTGGTGTTACCTCTGGAAATAAGAAAAACTACAGAGCAACTAAAACAAGCTAAAATCCAACTAACAAAATTCGTAGATTTAGGCATATAAACTAAATGCTTATATCAAAATATGATTTTTAACACTCGAATCATAATTTTTAGTGATGGGATTCGAGAGCAGTTCTGGTTTGACCAGAAAAGTGTTTTTAGGGGATTTCTGATGATCTATGGAGTTGTGGTGGTCGGGGTTCTGCCTAGTGATGGAGGAGTGATCGTAGCACTTCAGAAAAATGGTGGATGGTGATATACTTCATCATGGAAGTTGCGGTCAGGGGTTTCTTCCAGGAACCCTAGTTTTATGGGGTAGTGAAAGTTCGATCACTACGTACAGTATAGTTGATCGAGTGTTTTGATACTTCGCGTGGTAGAAGATTGGGTGATGTCGAAGTCAAGGCCGGGGGTGGGAGCACGCAGATGGTCGGCACGGCGGGGACGAGGCGATGTTGACAGGGTTTGAGTGGTGAGGCCTGTTGCGTTTCCAGGTCCAAGCTCTGTGTTCGTTTTTGAATTCGCGGCGTTGATTAAGTCCAGATGATTGGAGATGGGTCGGAGGTTGATCGCCGATGTGGGTGACGATTCATCGGGGGTAGCGGCGGCGTGGAGGAACTGTGCACGTGCACGGTGGTGGTTATGGTGTCAGTTCATATAACTGGAAAAGGGGGAGTTCGTCTCGAAGTATTCTCGAGAAAATGGAGTGATGGGCTCGAGTGGTTATCGGGTTTGTACGCGAGGGAAAATGTTTTCAAAATTTAAACAAAGCAAGTTTTAAAAATATAAAAGGAGGAGGAGAAGAAGCAGGGAATGACTCGCGTTTTCCTGAGTGTTTTCCGTGATTTACTCGAAGTAAATCTAGGATGGACTCGAAGCAAGAACGTAGTTTGCTCGAGTATTAAGTTGTGGTTACAGGTTTTAATAAACTTGTCACTGTTTGTGTTACTTTTAATAAATTTGATTTTTTTTCAAAAATTAAATGAGTTTAAAGGTTGTGATAATGGTTTTAAGCAAGCATTAAACCCAGTTCTAAGTTTAGATCAACAAACTTTGAATTTAAAAGTAGATTTATTTCCAAACAAATAATTCAACTTGATTTTGATAAGTTCTTTTTTTTAAAAGGAGTTTAAATGGAAGTTAAATAGCGACGTATTTTAAAGGCTAAATTTTTAAATAAAATTAAGTAGAATTTGTTAAAGGTTCTCCTTATATAAGTTCCTATGTAAATAATAAATGTTCTTTCATTTATTTTAAGATAAGATAGAAAGGGATATTTTAAATTGGTTAATGTTATAAATTATATAATCATTTTGAACCGTAAATTCAAGATGGAAGTGGATCTAAATTTAGAAGTGTAAGATTTAAACACACTTAAATGATAATGAAGTCATAAATAAAGGAATAGATCACCTTAAAAATGATCAAGGAAATTAAGTGATTTAAATTAATAAGACAATTAAGGAATAAATTATTTTTATAAATGAATGATTTAGATTAATTTAAAATTAAAGATTAATTAAAAGTGATTAAAGAATGTTATTAGACCATAAGATAATTAACTAAAGATTTTTAAGTATTAATCAAGGTGATTAATTTTAATAATAAATTAGATTGATAAATTTAAAGATAATCATTTGTGAAATTATTTGAAAGTAATTACATAATGGAAGTAATTAAGGAATGAATTACTTAATATAATTAATGGAGTTTAATTTGATTATTTAAAGTTAATTAATTAAGTTTAATTAATTTAAATTAATCATTGGATGATTAATAAGTAGTTGCTTAATGTAATGAATGGAGTATAATTACATAGTGAAGTAATTAATGGTAATTACTGTATGCAATTAATTGAAGGAGTTTTAAGTATGATAGTAATTCGAGTTAAATTACTTTGAGAAATTAATCGAGGGATTAATTGGGAAAATTAATTAAGGAGTAATTAATTTATTTGATGAAGTAATAAAGGGCAGTTAATTACTGAAAGGTGATTAATCAAGATTGATTAATAATATGGTTTAAGTAAAGATTAATTACTTAATTTAATTAATTTAAATAAATAATTAATTGAAATGTAATTAGGGATCAATAAATTACATAGTTAATGTTGTAATTAAGGATTGATTAATTAAGGTTAATTTATCCATAATAAGTGATTTTGAGTAATTAATTAATTGTGATTAATTAAGGATAAATGTAATTAATTATGGTTAATTAATAAAAAGAGTAATTAAAGGTTAATTACTGTTTTTGGTTTTAGATAATTAATTTATGAAATTAATTAAAGAGTAATTACTTGAATGTAATTAAAAGGTAATTAATCCAGGATGATTAATTAAGATGGAAATCTAAAGAATGATTAACTAATTGATTTGTAATTAATCAATGGTTAAGTAAGCAAGATTTATAATGATGAAGTAATTAATTTAATTTACTTTAAATTAATTAGAGATTAAGTAATTAATTTAATTCATTTTAAATTAATTATAAATGATGTGTTATGAATCATTGCTTATGATGGATGATATTGATTTCCTTGAATGGTTTAAAATCTCAGATATGAGATAAATAATGCTGTGATATGGATTGTCTATTTATGTGCTATTGTAGATTATCTATCTGTGATATTGTAGATTATCTATCTGTGATATTGTGAACTATCTATCTGTGTGTATATAGATAATTAAAATGAATTGTTTTAACTTTAAAACAACTTGGCCTTAAAAGACACGGTTTGGATTTCGATGAGACCGGGATCGGGTTTCCGTATACCGGAATTCTAGGTCTGGAGACCCGAATACCACATCGATCCAAAATAACGATAGGTCGTGAATCTCAAGTGAAGATGAAGATTCAGAGTGCAAGGGTTATTGTCGTTAACTCTGAGGGTGATTCCAAAATGAGTGTAACGAGATAATGCCTTCGGTTTCGTTCGAACCCGGAACGAACTTGTATGGATTGAATGCTTTCAAAACATCGTCAGGTGGACGATGAGCATTCTAAGAGATGTGTTCTGATAAAGGTAATCGTGACCTCAAGCCTCATCAACCGGGAATGGCTAAAACAGGGGAGGTGCAGCAAGGCTTCGTGGGTCGCACCCACTTGAGAGCGAGATATACCCCTGTCTAGATGTCCCTTTTATTTTCGGCTGTGTGGGCAGTTTTGAGCTCCAACTGCCGGGGTTGTCTTGTTTGGGACTGTCCAGTAAGGGATGGTTCCGGCCTTGTGTTGCAGGGAACTTAGGGTGGGTTCTCGGTACGGTGATCTAGGCCACGTACTGTGACGGGCGGTACCCCAGTAGCCCTGCCATTGTATGGAATCCAAAATCCAATAAGTGCCATCGGATTTGATTGTAAACCTAGTATGCTGGAATTTAATGAATGTAACAATTTCGGCTATTTTCTATTTACTTGAAAACCCTAGACCTATTATAATATAACTGGATTTCCTATCAAATGTTTTGGTTAGCGTAAGGTAAAAACATTTCCATGTTTATGTGTGGGATGTCTTACGTGATACCTTTTGTTTTCAAAGGATTTTCAAAGTTAAGCAACTTTAACCTGTTACTCATACCAGACCCATGTTTGACCCGGAGTTTATTTCTTGTTTTTCTTAAACTCTCGGGTACCCAAATTTTTACGGGTAGCCAAGGGATTCAGGTTAGCTTTGACGAATTATGGAGGAGCAATGGAGCAGGAGGCTTCAGCGTTATAGATATGTATAGTGTTTCGTTGTGTTGGTATCTCTGTGTTGTATTTGAGTTGTATCGAGTTGTATTAACTAGACAGGTGTTTATAACTGTCTAGTATGTGTTGTATTATCTGTGTAACTCTGATGTATATGATATTATGTATTCTCTTATGTGATATATTATATTATATTCGTTCCGCTGTTGAGATTCTGATGTTCTTTCTTCTTTCTTCTTTATCTTTTCTATTTCTCACCCCTTTCTTTCTTAAAGATGATGCAACTTTCCGGTAGTAGAAAGTTGGGTCGTCACACGTGGTATCAGAGCGTTAGGTTGAGTGAATACCTAGGCTCTGGAGTGGTGTCTATCTTGAGAGAGCGTACGTGTATTTTTGATATATATATATTTATATATTTCTACCTATCTGTTGGGTTACCTGTTCGGGTTTTTCAATATAGGTTATAAAGGTAGATGGGGTAGTGGTGTATGTAACATGACTACCAATGGTTGGAGTTTGTTGAGGTTGGAAGTGTTTCTGCCGAGACTGTAGATCTAATACCGTCTCGAGTAAATTTTTGTTGTGGTGTAAGGATTTCACCCTATTTCTGAAGGAAATCTGTTAGGGTTCGGAGTCCATTTTTGAAGTGCAGTTAGATGAGTAGGATTTGGATTCTGACAGTCGAGCAGAAGCTAGTGATGGTATCTTGATGCCTTAGGAAGTAGTAGCTGTGTAATGAGATACAGTGACTATGGATATCTCCAAAGATGTTTCTTTGGAACAAGGTTAAGGAAGTGTGTTTGCATCGATGTAGGAGGCTGAGTCAGCTGAGTGTTTTTGTTTGGCTTTGAGGCCTAAGTTTCTCGAGGAGTTTGGACTAGGAAGTTTTTGGCATCAGTAGCAGCGTCGCAGTTCAGATTTGTTCTGTGTGCAGGCAAGGAGGTCATCTGTCAGCAGTTTCCAGAGGTGAAGTTCAGAAGCAGCAGAGTGGATCCATTTTCTTTGATGGATTGGCTAGATTAGCTTGAGCTGTTCTGATTGGTAAAGAGAGAACAGTTTTCTTTGGATATTAGATCAGGTTGATCGCAAAAGTGACTTGCGATAGTTGAGTGTTCTCTTAGTCTGACAGAGATCTTTCGGGATTTCTGAGTTTTCTCTTTATGGATCGGTTGAACCATATTCCTGGGAGGTGTTGTCCAGTTGGTGCTCATGTGTATCATCAGCATTTTCATCTTCTCCGGATCAGAGTTGTGCAGCGGAAGCAGTTTGGGAGTGCATCTGTTTATCTTTTCGGATAGGAAAAATTAGTCAGTCTCCTGATGTTTGAAGAGTAGAGTTGTGTTCTTGGATTGATCGTGAGTGGATCATTTTGATGAGTTGCTTTTTGAGGCATCAGCAGAGGATGAGCTGATTAGTAGGGATGAAGGCAGCCCAGGATCGTCCGAAGAGTTTTGTGGATAAGAGACGGAGGGATTTGGATTTTTAAGTTGGAAATTTGATTTTGGATAAGCTTTCTCCGACCGAAGGAGCTTTAAGTTTAGTAAGACTGGGAAGTCAACTCCGAGATATCTTGGATTTTCTCTTGTTCTGGTGAGGGTAAGTGTTTGGTCTTCTGGAGTGGAGTGTCAGTTGGATAACTGGAATTCGATGTGTTTCGCGTATCTCTGAGGGAGTACGTGTAAGATCTATCTCAGGTTGTGGAGCCAGCAGTTCAGGGAGTTTTGGTTGTTGATTTAGACTTGTCTATAGTCTAATATTCCGTCTAGTTTGGTAGATCTAGATGAGTAGGAGCTATGTAGATTGGTAGTATAGTTCTGTTGGATTCTGTAGAGCGAGTATCCCGGTATATTTTTACGTGGGAAACTCTAGATAGTCCTATCCTGATTTTGTCTGGATAGTTAGATTTGTTTGATTGGATGAGTTGGTTGCTATGGTTGTTAGCACATGATTAATATATGCTTGTGTTTTTAAATTAAATCTTTTATATGATTATTAAATTACCTTTGTTTTAAATTTCGGGGACGAAATTCTTTTAAGAGGGGAGGAATGTGACATCCCGGAATTTCTGACAATATCAATTTAATAATCTGCATTTAAAATTAAATTGATTTGATAAATTCTTGTTGATAAATTTAGAATTAATATAATAATCTTCTTTTTAATGATATTTAACTGATAACTGATCTTTTAAAAAGATAAATTATTTTCTATTTATAATGTATATAAATTTATATATATTGTAAATAGATGAGCTTAGTTTGAATCTAATAAATAAATAAAGCTTGTTTTTTAATTCTAATATATTTGTGGTAATTTGGAAATTAGGATTTAATATAGAATATATAGTTTTAAAATAGTTAAGGTAAATGTTTAGTTGATTTAAATTTATAGCTTAGCTTAAGTTTAAGGTTAATAAAAAGGGTTGGTTTTAAAATATGGTATAATAAATATGAGACATTTATTCATTTAAATAATAATAGGAAGTTATAGTCTCTTTTATAAATTAATTAAATTTGACAAATTATTGTTTTCAAAATACATTTATTAATGTATTGTTATATATAAATATAAATAGATTTTAAATAGAAGTATTATTTTCTAAGCAAATATGTTGTCATATATATATATATAATTTGATTTAAAATTAGATTTTAGAATTTATTTTGAATTTAAAAGTCTTAAAATTTAAAATGAGTAAATATTTAAAATGTTGGGTTTTAAAGACATTTGTATAAGCTCTTATTTGTTTATATATACATAGCTTTAATTTATTTCCTCTAAAAAGAAATTCATAAGGATAAAGTTTTAACTAAAATAATAATAAAATATGAATATAAAGTAAGTATTGATACTTAAGCTTTAAAAAGGAAATAAATGTACTTATGTTTGTACAGGAAGTAAAATGAGTATGTACATTTGGAGGCAAGAACAAAGAATAATAAGGAACATTTATAAACAAGACAAAAATGTATACATGTTCTTTAAGTATAAAGGCTGCTAGGTGTAAAAAAAAAAAATATGTAAAAGCTTCCAGGCAAAGGAAGGTAACCTGTAAGTATGCAAAGCTAGAATATAGTGAAAATAAAAATATCTATGTACAAAAGCATGGGCAGGTAGGCAAAAGAAATATTTTAACACTTATACAAACATTAGCACCATACGAAATAGAGATAAGGATAAGTATAAGTGGACATAAAGGACAATCTCATTAATACAAACATCTTTAGTACACCAGCATATTTCATTTCAGCCTCCAAGAGATAAAAATCTCTGACCATAATTAATGAAATCTTGTACAAACAAATACACAATCTTGTAAACATTTATCCATATATCATAGCTTCCAGTTCATTTCGTTTATCAAAAAAATAAGCAAACCAGGAGAAAAAAAATAAGTAAGCACTTCCATTTTTACAAACTCATTCTAATCAGTGATCAACCTCTCTTCAAACCAGAAAACTAAATTCTTCAACCTGTTATTCAATTCTGGAATCAAACCATTTACCTAAAACTGTCACTCTTTTCAAACCAAAACAATTTAAGCCTGCATGCAACTGCAAGCATTTTCTTCCAATCTGGAAATTATCTAAAGCAAGCATGCATGTCGTTTTCAAGTTTTCAAGGGCAAGAAGCATCCCAGTTTCAAGTTTTCAAAACAATTTTCAAAGTAAAGGTTCTGTTCTCATTTATTTCAGGTGAGTAACATTTTTATAAAAAAAAATGCAAGTATAAAATTATATTGCTTGATTATCTCTAAAAGCAAGTAGGCCTGTGGATATGTTTTAAACTATGTGGATATGTATGTCAATGTTTTGTTGTTATGGTTAAGATGTTCTCTGGTTTTAAATTCCAGGTTCTAAATAAATTCTTAACCCAAATACTCATGATCAAATCTTCATTTGTATCTAAGTCTAGAACAAAATTCGTTGTTATATCATAGACTTTAGATTTAAAACTTGATTAAGTCAAAACAACTTGGTGTTACCTCTGGAAATAAGAAAAACTACAGAGCAACTAAAACAAGCTAAAATCCAACTAACAAAATTCGTAGATTTAGGCATATAAACTAAATGCTTATATCAAAATATGATTTTTAACACTCGAATCATAATTTTTAGTGATGGGATTCGAGAGCAGTTCTGGTTTGACCAGAAAAGTGTTTTTAGGGGATTTCTGATGATCTATGGAGTTGTGGTGGTCGGGGTTCTGCCTAGTGATGGAGGAGTGATCGTAGCACTTCAGAAAAATGGTGGATGGTGATATACTTCATCATGGAAGTTGCGGTCAGGGGTTTCTTCCAGGAACCCTAGTTTTATGGGGTAGTGAAAGTTCGATCACTACGTACAGTATAGTTGATCGAGTGTTTTGATACTTCGCGTGGTAGAAGATTGGGTGATGTCGAAGTCAAGGCCGGGGGTGGGAGCACGCAGATGGTCGGCACGGCGGGGACGAGGCGATGTTGACAGGGTTTGAGTGGTGAGGCCTGTTGCGTTTCCAGGTCCAAGCTCTGTGTTCGTTTTTGAATTCGCGGCGTTGATTAAGTCCAGATGATTGGAGATGGGTCGGAGGTTGATCGCCGATGTGGGTGACGATTCATCGGGGGTAGCGGCGGCGTGGAGGAACTGTGCACGTGCACGGTGGTGGTTATGGTGTCAGTTCATATAACTGGAAAAGGGAGAGTTCGTCTCGAAGTATTCTCGAGAAAATGGAGTGATGGGCTCGAGTGGTTATCGGGTTTGTACGCGAGGGAAAATGTTTTCAAAATTTAAACAAAGCAAGTTTTAAAAATATAAAAGGAGGAGGAGAAGAAGCAGGGAATGACTCGCGTTTTCCTGAGTTTTTTCCGTGATTTACTCGAAGTAAATCTAGGATGGACTCGAAGCAAGAACGTAGTTTGCTCGAGTATTAAGTTGTGGTTACAGGTTTTAATAAACTTGTCACTGTTTGTGTTACTTTTAATAAATTTGATTTTTTTTCAAAAATTAAATGAGTTTAAAGGTTGTGATAATGGTTTTAAGCAAGCATTAAACCCAGTTCTAAGTTTAGATCAACAAACTTTGAATTTAAAAGTAGATTTGTTTCCAAACAAATAATTCAACTTGATTTTGATAAGTTCTTTTTTTTAAAAGGATTTTAAATGGAAGTTAAATAGCGACGTATTTTAAAGGCTAAATTTTTAAATAAAATTAAGTAGAATTTGTTAAAGGTTCTCCTTATATAAGTTCCTATGTAAATAATAAATGTTCTTTCATTTATTTTAAGATAAGATAGAAAGGGATATTTTAAATTGGTTAATGTTATAAATTATATAATCATTTTGAACCGTAAATTCAAGATGGAAGTGGATCTAAATTTAGAAGTGTAAGATTTAAACACACTTAAATGATAATGAAGTCATAAATAAAGGAATAGATCACCTTAAAAATGATCAAGGAAATTAAGTGATTTAAATTAATAAGACAATTAAGGAATAAATTATTTTTATAAATGAATGATTTAGATTAATTTAAAATTAAAGATTAATTAAAAGTGATTAAAGAATGTTATTAGACCATAAGATAATTAACTAAAGATTTTTAAGTATTAATCAAGGTGATTAATTTTAATAATAAATTAGATTGATAAATTTAAAGATAATCATTTGTGAAATTATTTGAAAGTAATTACATAATGGAAGTAATTAAGGAATGAATTACTTAATATAATTAATGGAGTTTAATTTGATTATTTAAAGTTAATTAATTAAGTTTAATTAATTTAAATTAATCATTGGATGATTAATAAGTAGTTGCTTAATGTAATGAATGGAGTATAATTACATAGTGAAGTAATTAATGGTAATTACTGTATGCAATTAATTGAAGGAGTTTTAAGTATGATAGCAATTCGAGTTAAATTACTTTGAGAAATTAATCGAGGGATTAATTGGGAAAATTAATTAAGGAGTAATTAATTTATTTGATGAAGTAATAAAGGGCAGTTAATTACTGAAAGGTGATTAATCAAGATTGATTAATAATATGGTTTAAGTAAAGATTAATTACTTAATTTAATTAATTTAAATAAATAATTAATTGAAATGTAATTAGGGATCAATAAATTACATAGTTAATGTTGTAATTAAGGATTGATTAATTAAGGTTAATTTATCCATAATAAGTGATTTTGAGTAATTAATTAATTGTGATTAATTAAGGATAAATGTAATTAATTATGGTTGATTAATAAAAAGAGTAATTAAAGGTTAATTACTGTTTTTGGTTTTAGATAATTAATTTATGAAATTAATTAAAGAGTAATTACTTGAATGTAATTAAAAGGTAATTAATCCAGGATGATTAATTAAGATGGAAATCTAAAGAATGATTAATTAATTGATTTGTAATTAATCAATGGTTAAGTAAGCAAGATTTATAATGATGAAGTAATTAATTTAATTTACTTTAAATTAATTAGAGATTAAGTAATTAATTTAATTCATTTTAAATTAATTATAAATGATGTGTTATGAATCATTGCTTATGATGGATGATATTGATTTCCTTGAATGGTTTAAAATCTCAGATATGAGATAAATAATGTTGTGATATGGATTGTCTATTTATGTGATATTGTAGATTATCTATCTGTGATATTGTAGATTATCTATCTGTGATATTGTGAACTATCTATCTGTGTGTATATAGATAATTAAAATGAATTGTTTTAACTTTAAAACAACTTGGCCTTAAAAGACGCGGTTTGGATTTCGATGAGACCGGGATCGGGTTTCCGTATACCGGAATTCTAGGTCTGGAGACCCGAATACCACATCGATCCAAAATAACGATAGGTCGTGAATCTCAAGTGAAGATGAAGATTCAGAGTGCAAGGGTTATTGTCGTTAACTCTGAGGGTGATTCCAAAATGAGTGTAACGAGATAATGCCTTCGGTTTCGTTCGAACCCGGAACGAACTTGTATGGATTGAATGCTTTCAGAACATCGTCAGGTGGACGATGAGCATTCTAAGAGATGTGTTCTGATAAAGGTAATCGTGACCTCAAGCCTCATCAACCGGGAATGGCTAAAACAGGGGAGGTGCAGCAAGGCTTCGTGGGTCGCACCCACTTGAGAGCGAGATATACCCCTGTCTAGATGTCCCTTTTATTTTCGGCTGTGTGGGCAGTTTTGAGCTCCAACTGCCGGGGTTGTCTTGTTTGGGACTGTCCAGTAAGGGATGGTTCCGGCCTTGTGTTGTAGGGAACTTAGGGTGGGTTCTCGGTACGGTGATCTAGGCCACGTACTGTGACGGGCGGTACCCCAGTAGCCCTGCCATTGTATGGAATCCAAAATCCAATAAGTGCCATCGGATTTGATTGTAAACCTAGTATGCTGGAATTTAATGAATGTAACAATTTCGGCTATTTTCTATTTACTTGAAAACCCTAGACCTATTATAATATAACTGGATTTCCTATCAAATGTTTTGGTTAGCGTAAGGTAAAAACATTTCCATGTTTATGTGTGGGATGTCTTACGTGATACCTTTTGTTTTCAAAGGATTTTCAAAGTTAAGCAACTTTAACCTGTTACTCATACCAGACCCATGTCTGACCCGGAGTTTATTTCTTGTTTTTCTTAAACTCTCGGGTACCCAAATTTTTATGGGTAGCCAAGGGATTCAGGTTAGCTTTGACGAATTGTGGAGGAGCAATGGAGCAGGAGGCTTCAGCGTTATAGATATGTATAGTGTTTCGCTGTGTTGGTATCTCTGTGTTGTATTTGAGTTGTATCGAGTTGTATTAACTAGACAGGTGTTTATAACTGTCTAGTATGTGTTGTATTATCTGTGTAACTCTGATGTATATGATATTATGTATTCTCTTATGTGATATATTATATTTTATTCGTTCCGCTGTTGAGATTCTGATGTTCTTTCTTCTTTCTTCTTTATCTTTTCTATTTCTCACCCCTTTCTTTCTTAAAGATGATGCAACTTTCCGGTAGTAGAAAGTTGGGTTGTCACAGTATGAATGGGAAGTAATGCCTTTGGGTCAGACAAACGCCCCTGCCTATTTTGCAGATTTGATGGGTAGGGTCTTTAGGAGGCAACTGAATAAGTTCATCGTAGTGTTTGTAGATGATATTCTAGTATTCTCTAAAGTAAGGGTGAGCATGAAGATCACTTAACGGAGGTACTAGAGACCTTGATAAAATACCAGCTAAAGGCCAAATTCTCAAAGTGTCATTTTTCAAGGAAGGGAGTAAGATTTTTTTGTCACATTGTCTCCAAGAAATGGTTAGCTGCTGACTCTGCAAAGGTAGTAGCTATTCAAGACTGGAAGATTTTAAGGAATGTGAATGAAGTTAGGAGTTTTCTTGATTTGGCTGGTTACTATTGGAAGTTCATCAAGGACTTCACAAAGATAGTAGTACCATTGGCTCGATTAACAAAGAAAAACTTAGTATTTGCATGGGATGAGAAATGCACGTAAGCCTTTGAGAAGCCGAAGGAGTGCTAACTATTCTAGATGGGTTAAAACCTTTCACTGTTTATATCGATGAATGCAGTACATGGTCAGGAGCTTTTCATATGCAAGAAGGCAAAGTGATAGCCTATTTAAGTAGGAAGTTGAAGGACCATGAGAAGAGGTATCACACTCATGACTTAGAGTTAGCGGTTAACGTATTCGCCTTAAAAATGTGGAGGCATTATCTTTTGGGGGAAAGATTTGATTTATTTACTGATCATTAGTCCCTTAGATACTTGTTTTCCCAAAATGATTTGAACCTTAGGAAGCAAAGGTGGATAGATTTTATAGCATCATATGACTTTGAAATTTAGTATACCCTTGGAAAAAGGAACGTTGTTGCCAACGCCCTTAGTCGGAGGGATGCTACTCTTGGTGCTAGATATAAGTAAAGGAAGTTGGAGTTCCTCTCGAATTTCAATTTCCAACCACCATCAGAATTTAATTTAGGAAATCTAGCGGCTATGAAAATAAGGCCAGCATTGATGGACCCTACCGATAAAGAATAGAAGAGGGATGTAGAAATAGACAACATTTTGAGCAAGTTGTGTAGGGAAGAGCACTTCCCCTACATCCATAGGTATTCGATCGATGAAAGAGGATGGCCATGGAGAGCTGAATGGTTATATATTCCAGTGAAGGAAGATACCCTGGAGCAAGTGCTAGCGAAATGCCACCTTTCTATGATGATTATACATCCTGATAGATAAGATGTATAGGAATATTAAGCAGATTTTCTATTGGCCGAGGATGAAGAGGCGAGTAGCATAATATGTCACTAAATGTTTGACGTTCCAAAGTATAAAAGTGAAGCAAGGGAAGCCTGGAGGACTATTATTTCCGTTTGAGGTACTGACTTGGAAATGGGAGCATATATCGATAGATTTTATAGATGGGTTGCCTAGAAATCAAAGAGGCAATGAATCTATTTGGGTTTTAGTGGATAGACTCACTAAAATTTCCCACTTTATTTTGGTAATAAGTAATAGGACCGCAATATCTCTAGCACAAATTTATATCAAAGAAGTAGTACGAATGCATCAATTTTCGGTCAGCATTATCAATGATAGAGACCCCTTATTCACTGGTGAAATTTGGAGGAGTTTGCAATTAACTTTAGGAACAACGTTGAATCTTAAGACCGCTTACCACCCATAGATTGGTGGACAGATAGAAAGGGTGAACAGGATTTTGGAGGATTTATTAAGAGCTAGCATCATGGATTTTGGAGAACATTGGGAGCCGCATTTACCCTTAGTAGAATTCACATACAATAATAGTTATCAAGCAACAATTGGCATGACACCCTTTGAAGCCTTATATGGGAGCCCATGCAAGTCACCTAATTATTGGTAGGAAACTACCGACAAAATTCTACTTGGACCAGATTCAACCCATGGGACAACGGAAAAGGTTGAGGTGATTAGGCGGTGAAAGTAGGTCGCCCATGACCGATGGAAGTCCTATGTTGACAGGAGAAAGGAAGAGTTGGAGTTTTCAGTTGAAGACAAGGTATTTGTTAAGGTTCCCCCACTTAGGAAGGTTATGAGGTTTGGAACATCGGGGAAGTTGGAATCGAGATTTGTTAGGTCTTTCCCATTTTGGAGAGGGTAGGGAAATTTGCATATCGAGTAGAGATTCTGGCTAAGTTAGCGGGAGTCCATAATTTTTTTTTGTGTATTGCATTTGATGAAGTGTCTGCACGAGACAACCACTATAGTAGAGCCTGATTAGTTAGCAAATATAAAGATAGAGCTAATAGCACCCCTTGTTGCCACACTATAGTGGAACATGGAATTAGGAAGCTTCGTAACAGAAAAATTAGGTTGTTTCGAGTGTAATGGGGATATATTTCGGCAGCAAGCACATCGGAGAAAGAAGAGACGATGAATGATTCTCATCCTGAGATTTTCTCTGGTAAATTTTCTCTCTCCAAATTTTAGTATTCTATAGGTTTTGGTTGCATCGTGGTTGCTAGATTGGATGGTAGGGGATGGTTGCGATACTTTTTACTGTTATTTTTGCACTTTTATAGAATCTTATACATATTTAGGATGTTTTCATACGTGTCTATATGTCATGATTTTGTAATCATGCTAGGGTTGAGCTCACCTATAGTATGTTGCATGCATAATTGCATGAACAATCACATTGTGTTTTTGGTTCTGTAGATGGTTGCATAGATAACTTGGTTATTTACCATGATCGTTTAGTGCGCGTTATCCTATATCCCTTAGGAATTTTGGAGATGAAATTTTTTAAGGCGGAGAATGTAACACCTTGTAAAATTTGTAAGAAGTTAATTAATTAATAAAGATGTTAAAAAAAGGAATTTTAAAAACATCAGAATTTGGCAACGAAAGTTGCACCATTGTATTTATGGCAATTTTCTAAGCAACTTTCATATTTAAAGCTTCACAATCGGAGTTCAAACGAAGAAGTTATCGACGTTTGAAAATCCCGTAACAAAAACAATTGAAATAGATTTATATTAATTAATTAAAAAGGGAAATAATATCAAAATGTTAAGTGGTAAGCTTAACATTTAACCAAACGTTAATGGCTCGAGTAATAAAAGAGATAAATAATATAACGTCATAAATATAAGTTAAGCAGTAAATTGGTGCCAAGGACCGAAGGCCAATCGACCGTCTTCACTGGGCCAGTCGACTGGTTGTATTAAGGCGGCTTGGGTTTCTAAAGACCTAAACAGCCCATATTTTATTGTTTTAAACCAACTTTAATCCTACGATCCAGACACATTCTAACCACTTTAAATAAGAGCTAGCCCCTCGCTTTTATTCATAAGGAAAGTAAGCACGTTAACAAGATTCTACCAGTTTGCTTCCTCCCTAATAAACTTTCCATATTCAAAAATAAAAGATTCAAGTCTTAGGGAAGAGATTAATTAGATTAAAGGGAAAATGTAACGATTTATATAAATATGTATATTCTTCTATTCTATTATTCCTTAATCTTTGAATACTAAATCTAATCTATATACAGATGAATTGTTATATATTGTACAATTAAAAATTAGAAAATTGGAGGAAGAGATTGGCATTAATGCGAAAGCAAGTCTAAGGGAATTCGAGGAAAGATCTGTGAGTTGAAATCTTAGTTTTTCTCTTCATTGTAGTTTATTCAGTTGGATTTGTTTTATGCCTTTTGGAATTATTTATTCGAACCCTTTAAATCTAGAATCCCAAAATTCTCTTGAAAAATGGTAATTCTGGAATTGGTGGAATCTTATTTGTTTTTGTTAATATGGTAGAATCACTACAACAAATTGAACTTTTAATAGCATTTAAAAAACGCTATTAAAGGCTTTTACAGCGTTTTTATAAACGCTGTATATCAACATGTTGTTATAAGTCTGTGACTTACGATGGCAACACCAAAAACGCTATAAATGAGTTCTTTTAATAGCATTTGGAAAATGCTGTAAATTGTTTTAATGGCGTTTTTGCACATGTTATAAAAGGACATGTTATAAATAGGAATGGTTATTAGACAGCAAGAATAAAACGCCATAAAAAGTTCCTAACAATAGCGTTTTACCAACGCTATCAAAACCCTCTTAACAATAGCGTTTTTGGACTGTTCTCAACAGTTACATATTATGGCGCTTTAGAAACGCTATTGCTATCTTTTATAGCATTTTTTGATGCTATCATCTTATTGCATAAGATTATCTGTGCTTCTTTTTGACGTTTCAATGCATATATGTATAATGAATTTAAATATCACTAAGATCACATTTGATTATCAATACATTATATGTAAACAAATAAAATTACACCAAAACAACATGTGTTCATTATATTTCATAAATACGTATGAAGATTACAAATGCAAGTAAACAAAACTAATATTATACGCAAGCAATCTTACCAAAACGATACATAGAAGTATTCGAACACTAAAGATACACACAACACTATATATTACTTCAAATCGTCTTGTTGCTACTTGCTTGCACCAAATGTATTAGTTACCTGTAAAGAAAAGGTTCAATAATTAGTTGTAATAGACATGATTCATGAAAAATATGCATATAAAGTGACACTTTTGAACAACAATATATGATGTTTATGAACTTATTCAATTCTAAACCACTATTGTATTTAAACGAGTACAGATACCATTAATTTTTTAAAACTTATTTAATTTTTATAAATTTATTTTTAGTTTTTTAAAACTTAGTTAAGGTAGAAAATTATACTTTTTATTAAACTTGGTTAACGTAGATAATTTTTATAATTTATCTAACTTAGTTTAATTTTACAAAAATTAATTAAATTTTTATAAAACATAGTTGGCATTTTATAAAACTTGGTTAAATTTACAAACTTAACTAATTTAATCGAATGTTTATAAAACTTGGTCAAGTTTTATAAAATTTGTTATTTTTATAAATTTAGTTTATTTTGAAAACTTAAACTTACTTAATTTCTATAAAACTTAGTTAACTTCTATAAAAATTAGTTATTTTCTTATAAATGAGGTGTAGTAAAGAACATGCTAACTTAAACTTACTTAATTTTGCTTTTTCAAGTGTAGTAAAGAACATGCTAACTAATGAAAGAGGCCAAGCAAAATATTCAGTTTTAACTAAGGCATGTATGCCTCGGTTTTAACTAAGAGCGTCGCATTGAAAATTCAGTTTTAGCTGAGGTGTATATTGTCAACCTCTCAATAAAAAGATTCGTCGTGACAAAAATTAGCTGGTATTCTAAATCAATACAGATTGTAATCAGGAATCTTTGCAAGAAAGTTGTGATATGTGGAATTGACCTAGACAGTGATCACAACATATACCGGTTATGCGATTAAATACAAATAAAATTTATGGAAAAGCTTTTTCCAAACAAACGGAAAACTACACAAAGAATTAGCAATTTCTACCTAATCCAAATATAAAAACCAATTCTTTAAGATGTGTAGAATAAGCTGTTGTTTTCACAAGATGATAAGATACTATCTTATATGATTCAATAATTTAGTTTGTTACATCTGAATCTAAAGAGTAAAAAGAAAAGAAAAATCAAATATTCTTCATATAAATTCTTGGCCCAAAAATTGCTAATTTTGGTACTAAACTCTTACAAATAGGTTCTATGAATGGTCGCAATAGTTAAAAAGGTGAAACACAAGATTAGATGTGCGTAAACTAGTTACTGTGCACAGACCGTATTAGATAAATATCGGTGCAAACATAGCTGGCTTAGTTTCATACCTTCATGCAAGCATTAGTATTTGTCAAATTGACAGGAACTTTCTAGCCTTGGAAATGATCAAGTGCAATATCCAGATGATATAACTTAGGTCCCATGCTCTAGTCAAATTCAAGGAAAGCCTGCTCTGTTCCATCATATGATCCTTGCTTTTCAAGAATTTTATAAAAGAAGAAAACATATTCGACCCCCTAAAGGAAAAACAAATGTAACGACCCGTAAATTTCAACGGTTTTAATAACTTAATTAGTTGAAATTTTGTGAAATTTTAAAGATAAAATTTTGAAATAAAAATTTAATATTTGGAATACGTCTGGTTAAACATAGCAACCGGTAAATTTTTGTCCGAAAATATGAAAGTTTATTTCGCGCGTAAATTCACTTCAATTTAATCAGTTAAAAAACAGTGAAAATAAAATGTTTCCTAAACCTAAATATTTTTACATAGAAAAATTCTAAAACATCTTCTGAGCAAGATGTCAGTTTGTCATTTTTCCAAATTCGGACATCTTTGGCTCCGTCGATCTTATTTTTCAGCGTTTTTCTTGCATTTTTCGTAGTAGAAAAATTCGAATTTTTATAATTCAATCGTACCATTGATATATGTATATTATTTTGATCGTCTCGTTGTGCTGATCTGTGCGGTATATTCGTTTGTCAAAATTCGGAGTCCGGTGTATGTTGCACTGTGCAAAACGCCTTCCGTATCGGTATTCAATTTGTAATCTTTGGTTTCCTACCGGTTGAACATCAACGGTCATAACTTTAATATTCTTGAATACGGCTCCTTGACTTTTGCTAACGTATGTTTTTCTTCACCTTTTCGTGTTGCCGGTTCACACTTTAAAAAAAAAGTAGTAAAAACCCAATAGACATTTATTATAATATAATTTGTGCACTGTAAATTTTCATTTGGATCTGGAGAAACGTTCCTGCCCATTCCCAACCTCCTTCCTCCTGACATGGCCGAGAGCCACAAACCTCAATGGCCTCCGCCTCCACACTTCCTTTTCCCTTCCATCATGACGGCCATGAACCACACACCGACGAACCCACACCCAACCACCCAAGTTCGCCCGCCAACAACCAATCAGCCATTCCCGCTTCCTCATCACCGTCCAACCCGAGCATCCACTTGGCCTTCCTTCCATAATCACATCCGCCTTTTCCACAGCTGTCGCATCCCCTCCTCTTCCCATCTCGTGCATTCACCAACCTCGGCAAGCAACCGCCACGTGTGCAGCAAACCCGAGCCTTTATCCTGTTCAAGTCCCCTCGTCAGTGCTCTGCGTCTTCAAGCCTTCATTTTTATAAAGGTATTTGATAAATTGCTGTCACATATTGTATTAGTTGATATAAAGTAGTGATTTTAATTATAAATTATAAGATTTACCTATAATTGTATTTTGAGAGCTGCCATTTATATCTACAGGCATGTCAGCCACGTATGTTAGAGTTTACATTATATTAGTTCACATTATACATAAGATTTGTTTGCTGGTACATATTAGATAAAGTCACCATAGTATATATTAAAGTTTATATATATATTGTTATGTAAGTTAGTTTATAAATTTACATATATATTCAGATCAAATATGTATCAGTTACGTTATTTCGAAATATGCATGTAATGTGCTTTGGAAAAAAAAGTGAAGTATTTATTATATATAGTATATGCGGATCGGGTTTTCTAATACATATAGTTTATATTTGAATATTTTTTTTTATGATAGTTATAAGGATATAGGTATATACCGTTCGACACAGTGTGAGGTATATATATGTATCAGTTATATAGATTGAGTATGATGTTTTGATAAGTATAAGTTATATTAGTTTTATATGTTATGTGCAGTTGCTTATATTTGGGGTTTGCCATATACGTACTAATCATCCAGTCGGTTATGTCTCAGTATACTTGTTATAATATAAAAGTATTTTTATGTATAAAGTTTACAAACAATTAGTTACCACTTTATATAACAGTTTGTATATATGTTTACCTAAGTATATTTTGTCTACGTAAGTCGGTTTGTATAACAATGGTTTACTTTATATAAGAAATTTTCTTTGCCTTAGGATTGTTAGTATATGTATTATGATTAGTTTGATCTGGAAATCTTGGAAGAAGGAAAAAATGAAGTATAAGTTTCGTATACGTATGTATAAGATGTATAAGTATTTTCTTTAACATTTCAATAATATATATGTTTTACAGTGGTTATATATCGCTGTATATATATGAGTTCATTTATATTATTTACCTTCATCTACCCAATTCTGATTTTTGTTTTGTCCTCATCGATTCTGTTTATCAGCTTTGATTATTGAATTCGTGCCGATTTGTTTGCTTGGATTCGTAACTCAATCTCTATGTCCGTATCAGTGTGCATATCTATGTCATCTTCTCGTGCATCTCTAGCCTCGAAAGGTGAGCACTCACTCACGATTAACGTTCTTTTATTTATTAAATTTGATTTCAATTGAAACGACAATTGAAATATGCTGCTGTTAGTTAATTATATTGTTATATATGATATTACCTGTATCAGTTTACTTGTGACATCTGACACCATTATCTGTTAATTGTTTATGCGATGATAATACAGTTTGGCTGATAATTGATTGATTGTTGATGTTTATATTGGACGTAAATTGCTAATGTTAAAATGATAAATAGTATGAAATTGAACTTGATATAGGATAATTAAATGTTAAATTTGTTTAACTGATATTTGTATAATATGACCCCTTTAACTGTTGAATTTATTGACACGTAGGATGTGTTTAATTACACTTTGAACCACTGAATGTATGTTGTTAAATTGATGATGTATGAAAGTGTAAATAGATGACAAGTGAAAAACCGTAATGTAATAATCTTTAATCTACATGAAATGATAGTGTAGATTCTAGAAATAATTATATTAATTCGTACAAATAACAATGCGAATTAATACGGTTATTTCGAGATTATTTGAATTGATTATTGGATTGTTATTGATTGTTGTTATTGCTTGTTTATTTACTTTGACACCATCCCAGTTATCACACTGCAAGTTCCCTTTGTTATGCTTTGATTTTTGAATTGAATTGGAATCGGGTTGAAATGATAAATACCCAAATTGAACTTTGACCTAGGATAGGAAATTAAATAAAAACCCGATTGGTCAATAATTTGATTTAAAAATAAATAAAGATTTTATTTGAATAAATAATATGGTTTTGAAACGAAGTTGGAAATTGAATTTAATGAAATTTAAACGTGAATATTTAATAATCTGAAATGAAATATTAATAAAGAAATTGATGAAAGAAGGTTGTTTAATTTGAGAAATGATTGAATTAAGTTTGAAATTATAATTAAGTTTGAAATTATTAAATTTTGAAATTATTTAATAATTAAGTTTTGAATTATTTAATAATTGAATAAGATTGAATCATTTGATAATTGAATAAAAATTGAATTCTTTGATAAGAGAAATTGGACTTTTGAATAAGTGAAATTTGAACTTTATTAATAAATGAAATTGGGTTTCTTTATTTATTAAGTTTTGGAAATTTATTTAAGTAAGTAAATAACTGAAATTGAATTTCTTAACAAGAAATAAAATGCGATTTATTGAAATTAATGTAAGACTTGTAGTTTAAAGAATTCGATTTGATGAATTTAATTTAATTCAAAATTGTAAGTTTTGATTTAATGAAGTTGAATTTAAATAATGGGTTTAATGAATTGGAAATTTAATAGAAATTGTTTCGAATGATAAAGTAACTTAACGAATATTGCATGAAATCGATAAATAAGTTTAAATTGATTCGAATGTTAAATTAAGTTAATTCAAATGATTTGGAAGGAAACTTATTTGCGAACTTGAATCGATATTTGGATTGTTTAAATTGAAATTGAAATTGAATTTAAGATTTTGAAATTGTGAATTTGGAAGTTTTGAAACGTAAATTATCGGAAATTGGTTTTGAAAGACAAATGAAATGTTGGTTTACGAATTGAAATTTAAATTGAAATTGATTTGGTTTTGAAATAAATAAACGACCAATCGGTGTAATAATTACGAAAGTTATTAAAGAGACCGGAATTCGGTTATGGATATACTCTCTATCTAAACCGGAAACCACTTTAATAACTACACGCGGAGTGATGATCCAGAATGAAGTGGTTGGAATGATGTACGTGATGACTGAAGAAAGAGAACGATAATGGATAGCCTTGACACTTGTGTCAAATTGGAAATGACTAAAACAGGAGCTGTGCCGGGCCAATGGAGGATTGATACCTCAAGTGGACACACTTCTTCGAACTACTTATACTTATTGTCGATTGGTGCACCCTTGATTTTGGGAGTGTGTTTCACGGTGTTGCGGGCGCTGCGGCGTTGCGTTCTCACCAGTCCGGATCAGGCGAACGGTAGTATCACTACCTTGGGTATAGCCTCATGTGCCTTGTCATACTTGTATTCCATTTATGCGCGACCACTACGAATTTGTTTTGTACCTTGAGTATATGGATTGCCCTCTGGTGACTTCCGGTTTTGGGGAAACTACGGTCTTGTATATGCTTGTGGGAATAAAAATGTGTTAAGGGTGGAATGGGCCATGACTTAACGCTATTTTGATATCTTTATATTACTGATAGACATTATCTACTTAGCGTATATTACTACCTAGTAGATAGTTTAACGGATCCTTAAAGGATGGTTATTCCAAACATCCTTTGAGTTACTTGTATTTCAATTGCTATTTCACTTGAGTTGGATTTATTAATATAAGAATGTTAATCCTGACTCGAGTGTTTTGTATTTTGCTTTACGCTCGGGTCAGACTGAGTGGTTCAGCTTTCGAGACTCACCTTTGGAGTTGGAGCTTTGCTTGAAGATCCAGCCATCTATTCTGCTTTCAGTGATTCGATGATTCCAGTGATGTATTCTGATTTGTATCTGATGTATCGTATTACTCTTTTGTTGTAAACTCTGATGTATCTTATATATTCATATAGTAGCTTCATGAACTACTATCTCTTTTATTTCCGCTGCACTTATTACTCTGTGTTTGTGATCTGTGATTATTTTATTTACTGTATATGTTCAGTTTTGCCAAATTTAAATTAACAACGCGGTATTTTGAGCAATTCAACTCCGGCATGAGTGTCTACCTATACACTTATAATGGACGCGAATGGTCCAAAATATCGGGTCGTTACAGTTGGTATCAGAGCTTTGGTAGCTCTAGGCAAAACTCATCATATAGGGTAAATGTATTTACAGAATCACTCTCATTCGAGTTTCAATCTCTTCCTTTGACTCAATTCCTTTGAATTTTTGGAACGTTCTCCTCGGTTCCGAAATTCATTCGTGTCCCTCACTATTCGTCTTCTTTCAATTCTGGAGCACCCCATAACTCCATTTTGAATGATATCTATAATTGGTCGGCGGTCTCGCCAACCTTCGAATGATTCGTAAAGGAGCAAAACTCCTTTACAATAGGCATTGATTTACCGGAGATTTCTGTATCCTCGGTTTACGATGCTATTTATCTCCTGCTATACCTGAATTCTATTCTTGAGATTGAATGTAGATTTGCCTTGAAATTCTGCATCGATCTTATTCTTGAAGTCACGGACGACCCGGTTAAGGTTGCCCGAAAATTTAATAAACTCATCCATCTCCCGATTGTGGTAATTGAATTATCTTATCTTCTGTTTCAAACTTATTTTCGAATCAAAATTCTCTTGGATTTGAGTCTGTCAAATTTGAATCTCTATCCTCGCTTTGAAATTCATTCTTGTATAGTCGAGCGAGGAAGTATATTTGTAAATTAATATTAAAATGTAAATATATTGTGTTGTTTGAGTTGTTGATGTTGATTTGGGTTTTCGATCGATTCGTCTGATCAGCGCTATCGATAAAATTTCCAAAACACTTGAACATAGCAAACTAACACAATATTATTTTCAAATTTGGTAAATGGAATAAATTTGTTGATTTTATTGTAAAATTTAAGTTAAAATTTTCTGGAATTTAATTAGTTAATTAAATTGTTGTTGAAATGATAATATTTGATTATCATTTATTGTTCTAAATAAATTTATAAATACGATTTATAAATTGATTTGGAATTTGAAATGAATTTAATTCAGAAATTGAGAATTTAGTTTTCCGGTGTTTTCGAACTTTGATTTTAAAATTTTAAGTATATATTTTTGAAAATATCTTCGAATATAAATAGTTTTCAAAGAATTTTTAAAACATTGAAATGAGTGCTCTCCTCTTTGTCGCTGGAAAATAATTTCGGTGATGGCGGCCGCATCATCGACGTTCATTTTCGAGTTTCGAAGTGGAGAAACCATTCTGTAGCTTTGCTACGGTTTTGTTTTGAGGAAAATATATTTTGATTTGAATTTCTTCAGTATATTTCGATTTACATATATATAGGTATCTTATTTTAAAATTTAATTTGATTTGATATAAATATATTGTATATATCTCTAAATTGTTTAAAGTTAATCGGAAATCTAATTCTTAAATTTTGTTAAAAGATGATTTTAATTATAAATAAAACAAAAATTTGGAATAAATATTTAAACTTGAATAATTGAATTGGGAAATTTTTATTTGTATATTGTTCAACTGCATTCTAATACAACTTACCTAAATCATTCAGAAGTTAAATATGTAATTGGATAATATATAAGATAAATTGAATTTATAAATAAAATTTGAGTGTTTATAATAAATGTTATACACTAAATTTTGATTATAAAGATGTTAATAAAGTTAGATATGATAATAAGTAAAATTCAGATAATAATGAAATAAATTTGTTTTGAAAGAATTAATAAATTGAAATTTGATCGACATATGAAAATACCTTGAATTTAAAAGAAATTAATAGATGCAAATTAATTTAAATCGGAACTTTTATGATTTAAATTAATTTATATGGGTTAAAAATATACGGGAGTAGATATATTAAGTAGAATAAATTTAACAGTAATTTGGAATAAGAAGAATTTAAAATAGTTGAAAAAATATGATCATAATAAAAGATTATTCAAATTTATGGTTTTAGGAATTGAAAATTTAGGGTAATTGGATAATAAGATAATGAATTTAGAAATAGTTGAGATTTATTTTAGTGAAATCAAATGGATTAAATCAATTATTGAATATCAATTAATTTAAATTTGAATTTATATGGTTTAAATTAATTGTTATTTTGTATTTCAAAATCTGTTTTTCTTTCTGGTTGTTTCTATTCTCCTACCTCGTTCCTTTTCGGGGACGAAAAGTTTTGAGTGGGGGAGAGTGTAACGACCCGTAAATTTCAACGGTTTTAATAACTTAATTAGTTGAAATTTTGTGAAATTTTAAAGATAAAATTTTGAAATAAAAATTTAATATTTGGAATACGTCTGGTTAAACATAGCAACCGGTAAATTTTTGTCCGAAAATATGAAAGTTTATTTCGCGCGTAAATTCACTTCAATTTAATCAGTTAAAAAACAGTGAAAATAAAATGTTTCCTAAACCTAAATATTTTTACATAGAAAAATTCTAAAACATCTTCTGAGCAAGATGTCAGTTTGTCATTTTTCCAAATTCGGACATCTTTGGCTCCGTCGATCTTATTTTTCAGCGTTTTTCTTGCATTTTTCATAGTAGAAAAATTCGAATTTTTATAATTCAATCGTACCATTGATATATGTATATTATTTTGATCGTCTCGTTGTGCTGATCTGTGCGGTATATTCGTTTGTCAAAATTCGGAGTCCGGTGTATGTTGCACTGTGCAAAACGCCTTCCGTATCGGTATTCAATTTGTAATCTTTGGTTTCCTACCGGTTGAACATCAACGGTCATAACTTTAATATTCTTGAATACGGCTCCTTGACTTTTGCTAACGTATGTTTTTCTTCACCTTTTCGTGTTGCCGGTTCACACTTTAAAAAAAAGTAGTAAAAACCCAATAGACATTTATTATAATATAATTTGTGCACTGTAAATTTTCATTTGGATCTGGAGAAACGTTCCTGCCCATTCCCAACCTCCTTCCTCCTGACATGGCCGAGAGCCACAAACCTCAATGGCCTCCGCCTCCACACTTCCTTTTCCCTTCCATCATGACGGCCATGAACCACACACCGACGAACCCACACCCAACCACCCAAGTTCGCCCGCCAACAACCAATCAGCCATTCCCGCTTCCTCATCACCGTCCAACCCGAGCATCCACTTGGCCTTCCTTCCATAATCACATCCGCCTTTTCCACAGCAGTCGCATCCCCTCCTCTTCCCATCTCGTGCATTCACCAACCTCGGCAAGCAACCGCCACGTGTGCAGCAAACCCGAGCCTTTATCCTGTTCAAGTCCCCTCGTCAGTGCTCTGCGTCTTCAAGCCTTCATTTTTATAAAGGTATTTGATAAATTGCTGTCACATATTGTATTAGTTGATATAAAGTAGTGATTTTAATTATAAATTATAAGATTTACCTATAATTGTATTTTGAGAGCTGCCATTTATATCTACAGGCATGTCAGCCACGTATGTTAGAGTTTACATTATATTAGTTCACATTATACATAAGATTTGTTTGCTGGTACATATTAGATAAAGTCACCATAGTATATATTAAAGTTTATATATATATTGTTATGTAAGTTAGTTTATAAATTTACATATATATTCAGATCAAATATGTATCAGTTACGTTATTTCGAAATATGCATGTAATGTGCTTTGGAAAAAAAAGTGAAGTATTTATTATATATAGTATATGCGGATCGGGTTTTCTAATACATATAGTTTATATTTGAATATATTTTTTTATGATAGTTATAAGGATATAGGTATATACCGTTCGACACAGTGTGAGGTATATATATGTATCAGTTATATAGATTGAGTATGATGTTTTGATAAGTATAAGTTATATTAGTTTTATATGTTATGTGCAGTTGCTTATATTTGGGGTTTGCCATATACGTACTAATCATCCAGTCGGTTATGTCTCAGTATACTTGTTATAATATAAAAGTATTTTTATGTATAAAGTTTACAAACAATTAGTTACCACTTTATATAACAGTTTGTATATATGTTTACCTAAGTATATTTTGTCTACGTAAGTCGGTTTGTATAACAATGGTTTACTTTATATAAGAAATTTTCTTTGCCTTAGGATTGTTAGTATATGTATTATGATTAGTTTGATCTGGAAATCTTGGAAGAAGGAAAAAATGAAGTATAAGTTTCGTATACGTATGTATAAGATGTATAAGTATTTTCTTTAACATTTCAATAATATATATGTTTTACAGTGGTTATATATCGCTGTATATATATGAGTTCATTTATATTATTTACCTTCATCTACCCAATTCTGATTTTTGTTTTGTCCTCATCGATTCTGTTTATCAGCTTTGATTATTGAATTCGTGCCGATTTGTTTGCTTGGATTCGTAACTCAATCTCTATGTCCGTATCAGTGTGCATATCTATGTCATCTTCTCGTGCATCTCTAGCCTCGAAAGGTGAGCACTCACTCACGATTAACGTTCTTTTATTTATTAAATTTGATTTCAATTGAAACGACAATTGAAATATGCTGCTGTTAGTTAATTATATTGTTATATATGATATTACCTGTATCAGTTTACTTGTGACATCTGACACCATTATCTTTTAATTATTTATGCGATGATAATACAGTTTGGCTGATAATTGATTGATTGTTGATGTTTATATTGGACGTAAATTGCTAATGTTAAAATGATAAATAGTATGAAATTGAACTTGATATAGGATAATTAAATGTTAAATTTGTTTAACTGATATTTGTATAATATGACCCCTTTAACTGTTGAATTTATTGACACGTAGGATGTGTTTAATTACACTTTGAACCACTGAATGTATGTTGTTAAATTGATGATGTATGAAAGTGTAAATAGATGACAAGTGAAAAACCGTAATGTAATAATCTTTAATCTACATGAAATGATAGTGTAGATTCTAGAAATAATTATATTAATTCGTACAAATAACAATGCGAATTAATACGGTTATTTCGAGATTATTTGAATTGATTATTGGATTGTTATTGATTGTTGTTATTGCTTGTTTATTTACTTTGACACCATCCCAGTTATCACACTGCAAGTTCCCTTTGTTATGCTTTGATTTTTGAATTGAATTGGAATCGGGTTAAAATGATAAATACCCAAATTGAACTTTGACCTAGGATAGGAAATTAAATAAAAACCCGATTGGTCAATAATTTGATTTAAAAATAAATAAAGATTTTATTTGAATAAATAATATGGTTTTGAAACGAAGTTGGAAATTGAATTTAATGAAATTTAAACGTGAATATTTAATAATCTGAAATGAAATATTAATAAAGAAATTGATGAAAGAAGGTTGTTTAATTTGAGAAATGATTGAATTAAGTTTGAAATTATAATTAAGTTTGAAATTATTAAATTTTGAAATTATTTAATAATTAAGTTTTGAATTATTTAATAATTGAATAAGATTGAATCATTTGATAATTGAATAAAAATTGAATTCTTTGATAAGAGAAATTGGACTTTTGAATAAGTGAAATTTGAACTTTATTAATAAATGAAATTGGGTTTCTTTATTTATTAAGTTTTGGAAATTTATTTAAGTAAGTAAATAACTGAAATTGAATTTCTTAACAAGAAATAAAATGCGATTTATTGAAATTAATGTAAGACTTGTAGTTTAAAGAATTCGATTTGATGAATTTAATTTAATTCAAAATTGTAAGTTTTGATTTAATGAAGTTGAATTTAAATAATGGGTTTAATGAATTGGAAATTTAATAGAAATTGTTTCGAATGATAAAGTAACTTAACGAATATTGCATGAAATCGATAAATAAGTTTAAATTGATTCGAATGTTAAATTAAGTTAATTCAAATGATTTGGAAGGAAACTTATTTGCGAACTTGAATCGATATTTGGATTGTTTAAATTGAAATTGAAATTGAATTTAAGATTTTGAAATTGTGAATTTGGAAGTTTTGAAACGTAAATTATCGGAAATTGGTTTTGAAAGACAAATGAAATGTTGGTTTACGAATTGAAATTGAAATTGAAATTGATTTGGTTTTGAAATAAATAAACGACCAATCGGTGTAATAATTACGAAAGTTATTAAAGAGACCGGAATTCGGTTATGGATATACTCTCTATCTAAACCGGAAACCACTTTAATAACTACACGCGGAGTGATGATCCAGAATGAAGTGGTTGGAATGATGTACGTGATGACTGAAGAAAGAGAACGATAATGGATAGCCTTGACACTTGTGTCAAATTGGAAATGACTAAAACAGGAGCTGTGCCGGGCCAATGGAGGATTGATACCTCAAGTGGACACACTTCTTCGAACTACTTATACTTATTGTCGATTGGTGCACCCTTGATTTTGGGAGTGTGTTTCACGGTGTTGCGGGCGCTGCGGCGTTGCGTTCTCACCAGTCCGGATCAGGCGAACGGTAGTATCACTACCTTGGGTATAGCCTCATGTGCCTTGTCATACTTGTATTCCATTTATGCGCGACCACTACGAATTTGTTTTGTACCTTAAGTATATGGATTGCCCTCTGGTGACTTCCGGTTTTGGGGAAACTACGGTCTTGTATATGCTTGTGGGAATAAAAATGTGTTAAGGGTGGAATGGGCCATGACTTAACGCTATTTTGATATCTTTATATTACTGATAGACATTATCTACTTAGCGTATATTACTACCTAGTAGATAGTTTAACGGATCCTTAAAGGATGGTTATTCCAAACATCCTTTGAGTTACTTGTATTTCAATTGCTATTTCACTTGAGTTGGATTTATTAATATAAGAATGTTAATCCTGACTCGAGTGTTTTGTATTTTGCTTTACGCTCGGGTCAGACTGAGTGGTTCAGCTTTCGAGACTCACCTTTGGAGTTGGAGCTTTGCTTGAAGATCCAGCCATCTATTCTGCTTTCAGTGATTCGATGATTCCAGTGATGTATTCTGATTTGTATCTGATGTATCGTATTACTCTTTTGTTGTAAACTCTGATGTATCTTATATATTCATATAGTAGCTTCATGAACTACTATCTCTTTTATTTCCGCTGCACTTATTACTCTGTGTTTGTGATCTGTGATTATTTTATTTACTGTATATGTTCAGTTTTGCCAAATTTAAATTAACAACGCGGTATTTTGAGCAATTCAACTCCGGCATGAGTGTCTACCTATACACTTATAATGGACGCGAATGGTCCAAAATATCGGGTCGTTACAACAAATATATTCAGAAATTATTAGGTTGAGAAAACTTACCTACAATTCTGATTTTATATCAACATTTATAAGTAACTTGATTTACTTGCATCAGTTTATGACAAAGGTATATTATGTGTATAAACGTTAGCTAAAACAATTCACATTGACAGTTCAAATGTATCTATGTTACGCAACCTTAACAACAATGCTTAAACGGATTTTGAGTTCAAAATTCTCCTATCAACAGATATGATATAACATGCATCACTGTTGATGAATTCAAATCCTCAAACTAAGTACCAACAGCCTTAAATAAGACAGCTTAAAGGAATAAAAATTTCTTTTACAATTCTTGCACAGTTACCAAAGTATCTTCTACATGTCTCAATTTTCTATACATTGGTTTTTTTCACTGAACTGGTGATATACATGGTCAACTAGTCATTCTAATCAAGTTAACTTTACAAATAGCTATAAAGATATGAATTCACAACTTTTATACATGGTGATATACCGGTCAGTTTTATTGACAGTTTAATTTTTTAAAACATGTTCTATTTCTCAACTTCTATACACTATATGTCCAATCCATCTGCCAAAATGATATGAACTCACAAAAAGTATTGTACAGAGTTGTATGGACAAAGTCATCCATTTTTTTTATTTCACACTTAAAAACATGAGCTACCTATTCCATTTAGTCTTTAACTGATTGTTTTTTTATTTAATTTGTATTTAAAGTATCAATGTACTAACTTCATGCATTAGTTATTACTTACTTTCTGCTACTTCCATCCTGTTCACATTTGTATCTTACTAAAGCTATACTATATATATATTGCATACTGTAGATAAAGGTTGGTAACGAATCATTGTATATAGTGGCAAACTTATTCTACTTCAAACTCATGGACACAAAATATTTCAATTCATATGCTTAATTTGACTACACACTATATCTATATGCATATGTATTAGCCAGACAATATGTTATTTTTATTTTTGAAATGAGAATTGAGAACCAAGCATCATGGCTGAAGCTAACATCACTCTTTTAACATTACTTATGGGTAAGACCGTATGTCTTGCCATTATCACACGGTTGATTAGTACCTTGAACCATTCCTTTAATATGTTAAAATTTTATAGTACAGACATTGCCATGGAATTCTTTCATAACCATTAGGCACTGTAATATAATGCAACAAACTACTGAATACTCACATCACCACCATCCATCCCAATCTTTATTCAAAGCTCCATTTTTAAAAATTAATACATGAAAACAAACCACAATCTGATTTAGAACTTAGATCCAACAATTGATAACAAGGGTTCCAACCTAGTTATGTATTTAATATTTAAGGTAGAAAAAGTATAATAATATGAAGTACAAATTATTTATTTATTTATGGTAAACAAATTCTTTAACAAATTCAAATTATATTTCCATCTACATAGTTAATATATAAGTATATTTTGATCTCTCTCTAACAATTTTGAAGTTGGGATTTCACTTTTAATAGAACTTTAGATTGTATCAGAGTGTGCTGGTAAATTACCAGAAAACAATGACCACTTTGAGTGGGAATTAAATTCAGTAAGAAACATAGTTCTAAATCCTTGTATAACTTCCATACTGGCTCTTGAATAATAAATTTATTTGGATAACTCAGCTCCACCCAAACACAAAATCAATTTGAGGATTTAATTGAATAGTCATGATCATATTACATTTTATACTTTTGTATGATTATTTTTCTATTTATTGTGTGATTACCTAAAAGTTAAGTGGTAAAATCTTGTACTTACCTAAGTATAAAGTTTGTAAAACTGAAATAAGAACAAAGACAAATGCTAAGAGCATCCACAGTCGAGCTATTATCACACAAGTTAGTGTCATAAATCTGTTGAGATAAATTTAGCTCTACATTGGAAAAGTTAGAGCACATATTAACTTTATTAGTAGGTATAATATGTTATGATGTTTGATAATTTTGCCTAGCATTTTAAATAGTGAAACAAATATATATTATCAGCTTGTAATTTTCTTCCTTGAACAATTTTTTTCGTATCTTATCTCTTGTTGCTAGAGTAATATATAGTATGCTTCAACTAGTTAAATACTAAAATTTAAAAAGTCCATTATAGACGAAAATCACTAGCTTAACATAACACTACTTTATGGTCTACATGAAAACATTTAACGAGTGAACTGTAGCTAGTCCATTGTTGCTCTAACTAAAGGTGAAAAAGAAACTCACTTGAAGAGTTGGTTCTTTTGAAAGGATAGCAGTTCCAGACGATTTTGATTGACCTTGCTGTTGCCCTTTAACAGGATGATTCTTCACCTACATTGCCAAATGAAATCACTTGTCACAAACTCTGTTTAGACATTTCTTTCTGTGTGTGTAAGAGCAACTTATATTTTTCACCAGAAAAGCAAATGCCTCAAATATTCGTTTGAAATGAGACAAACACCTTAACAAATTTCAATTATAATTAGCACCAAAAAGAGTTCATATTAATAAAGGTCATCAAACACAAGTTTTGAATTATGAGATTTGCAGTTGCCACTAATATCAATGAGTAGAGAAATAGAAGCAAAAGACTGAAGAAAATTGAGGTGGTATTCAACGATAAAAAAGTAATGGTAGGAAATGAGTACCCAGCAATGCATGATATCCCAAATCACATTCATAGGGGCATCGGTTTTGAGGGCGAGTGGGCTGACATGAGAGCCCGATATGCGATAACCAACATTAATCATTGCAGATCTAAACATAACAGCAGTTGGAGAAGTGCATTTAAGTGTGGCACATACGCTGTGTAGACAAAGAGAGGAACAACATGGAGTTCCTGCATATGGATTAAACTATATAAAAAGCCATGTATCGAAAACTCTAATTTTTATTTCATATTTTATAGTTACAACTCTGATGCATTTCACAAATATTTAATTAACAACCTAAGCGATCAATTTAACAGTTACTCCATTGAAAAATCTTAGCTTGAATTTCCGTCTAAGCAAAACAACTAATCGTTCACAATGAAAACTACAGTTATCGGTATAATTTTAGCAACGCCGGGGAGGATTTTAAATAAAACCAAAAAGGAAGCTGAAAGCATAGTACATCAGATACAGTGGTTAAAAAAGCACAGGGAGAGGAGAGGAGAATCGCGATTCGCGATTGAAGACGATTTGTGTGAGTGGAGAGGATATTCGTAGAGGCTATTTTGGAATTTGGAAGCGAATGGAAAAGGAATGTCTAGCGGCTTAGGAATAAGAAGAAGGGAAACATAAAATTTCACCGCCAAATTTTCGTTTAGGTTAAAGATTGCATGAACACAAGCTTTGTTTTACCATAAATGATGCCTAACAAACATAACTATAGCAAGTCAAGTTTTCATGCAATCCCCACTTGCTATTAATAGAACATTTTCTTGTAGTGAATTTAACTCGTTATTATTTGCAATATGAATAATTTATGTTCTACTTAACTTCCACTTCTTAATTTGTGTTTGTTATGATAAAGGATTCTTAATTTGTGTTTTGGACCGCCTACTTCCATAACGAAAATAAATATGAATTTTTTTCACTTCAACCTTGTCCATTTAAAAGTTGAATAGAATATAAATGATTTAAATTGTAAGGTTTTTCTCCCTTGAAATAGAGGCATTAATTCTACTATGTTAATTTAAAATATAAAACAAGTTGGATGTTTTGATTCCATTTTTGAACATACACACACACACACACACACACACATATATATATATATATATTATCCTACCTTTTGGCAAGGCTATGATACCGTAGATTTGGCTAAAACGGGTGGTTACCAACCTTGAGAATCACCGATATACAAGATTATGGACGATGGTCGAGCAGATTTAGACCAGGCCCAATCAAGGTGTAATCAATATGAAGTGACAAGGAAGGCCCCGTGAGGCTACATTTCAAATTTCAAGTCAATCGGAGTTTGTACGCTCGAGTTATGGACAAATGAAGTATTCATATGGATCGATCAAGAACGATCCATAAAACATCATAAATCGACATAGATCGATCAATATCTCAAGACCTATAGCTCCATTACCCATGAAAATTTCAAAGCATCAATATATTGAAGAGTGGAGCCCACACAAACGATCGCAGGTCAAAACTCTGAGATTCAAGAGCCGATCGTTTTGTGCCGATCACTATAATTCAGCAAGCAACCCAAATGCGACCAAGATTGATCCATATCTCTCAATTTACAACTCAAAATGACTTCATATTTTTGGAGCATGGTCCAGAGGAATGTGGGACTACCCACAAACGATCGCATGGCAATCGGAGGCAAAAATAATGATTGGTATAATTTATACCGAACTTTCCAAAACAACAAGTTATGTCCACAGATCGTCATGGTGGACCCCTATGGATCTAGAGATTCATTGGGCGAATTTTCAGCCCGATCCATACACATCTTCCCCTATAAATACAGCTACCATTATCCATAAAGAGGATCCCTTTTTCTGCTGCCTAGGCTCGACTATTTTTATTTTTCACTCTTGTACTAGTGGATCCCAACTGATCCAAACATTCTTGTAATCATAATCAAGTGCAAGATCAATAAAAAATATGAAGTGGACGTAGGCCAAGGTTGCCGAACAACTATAAAAATCCATGTATTCATTTACTTTTTCTACTATGTTTTAATTTTATTCATCGTTTAACCTTTACCCGACCCCGTGCTGTAGCGCAGTGCCCCTGCATTCTAAATTCGAAATTTTACTTAAATGTTTCATTCTATCCACTTCCCTTGCGTCCTGTGACTGACCGGGGCATAGAGGATCAAGCGCCAGCTTCTGAATTGCAACCAAGGAATGGACAAGCAACCATTACTCAAACAATACTCCCAAAGGTTGGAGAACCAAGGTGATATGACATGGACCAAGGTGATGTGACTCTAAGCAAACCGAAGAAACTTTGGCCTAAAGCCAAACTCGAGTAAAACCAAGATTTTCTCCAAGCAAACGCTAATATGACTCCAAGCACCGTTCTTCACTGACCCAGCACTTCGAATTTGGCAACTCCAAGCGAACCAATTGCTGACTCCAAGCAAATAGCATATTCTCTTGGGTCCAACTCCAAGTAAATTACCATCAACTCATCAATACCGGTCCATCTTGGTTTGCTTATATCTCGGGCATACTGACTCCAAATGACTTAAAACTTGGTGTGCAACCTCAAGAGGCCCTCCTTACAGCTTAATATGGATCGTGCCCCATTTGGGTAAAAGTTTAGGGATCATCACCGATCAACGACCCCATCCTAATTGATTCGCCATTCGACTAGCATTCTTAACCATTCAAACGTTCGACAATCATGCATACATCATTCACAAGTAGCTATAACTTGAAAACGGACCGTATTGACGACCACTGAAGCATCTCCCCAGTCGAAACCTATTCATTGAAGTCGTTCAGTGTGCAGAATATCTGAGGAGATTCATTGTGCCAATCATATCGGCTTACTCAATGAAAACCAACCCTCGACTACATCTCATGAAATTCGAGTAGCATATGAATTCTGCTAGAGTGATAGATACCATCAAATGCAGATGCTTTCCTGTATTCCTCAAATGTGTAGCGATCATGTGGTTTATGTGATTATCGCCTAAATCCATCTCCTTGTTCAATCATTTGGCTAAGAAGTTTGTCGAGCAATTCAGAATGCATATGAATCGACCCCAAGATAGACTTTGGCGACTGGTAAGCCAGAGAGCCTCCTACAACCTTGGATCATTTCTGTTACAAATGAATCAAAACCTAAGCAAGTAGGAGGTAAAGAAGACTAGGAGAAAGAATAATGTGGGTCCATTTGCTGAAGGAATTCAAAGCGAGGGAAGCATTGAGGCCTTAGATGAGGACTCAGATTATAGGTGACGACACAGAATCTCAAAATTCGATTCATATACTCCTTTGAATGATTCAATCGAAAACATCTACTTGGAGACTTACGACTTGAAGTAGTACTGGAAACCAGCCCTGAGGGAGTCCATAGAAACCTAGACGAAATCCAGGAAATGTTGTATATTTCAGCATACACACAGTCATAACATTGGCATTTGCAGACACCTTCGAGATATGACCGAAAAGCTGATCCGGAAAGGAAAGCATCAACAATATGTGCAAGCGCCATAGAATGGCGGGTAGAGAACATCCGATTAATAAAGAACTTTGATTATCAATTAGACCGCCTACAGTCGACTTCCAGCTGAGAAAGGCTAGGGCAAAGTGGAATAGTGAGCATACAACACTGCTTCACTTATCAATAATATTTATGTCAATTTCAATATCGATTATGTTGTGAACTACGACCAACTTGAACTAAACTACTTTCGAATGATGCAGGTGACCAAGTACTTAGAGTTAGGCGCCAACCAATCTCCACGGACCATGATCGGACCTTTGGAGTTTCATCAAGACGAGTGTGATTCAACCACTCATCAGCTACCATATGCCCCTAACTTAGGGGCAAGGACTCGACATGGAAAGTGGGTATGACTTGACCATCCACTTCCTACACCGTGCTTCAATTATGAAAGAACATCTATGCGTTACTCAAAGCCTGACAAGGTCAGAATCCAGTACAAAGTGGAAAGTCTGACCGTCCACTCATCAACTTTCGTGCTTGACTTAAAGTTTGCCAAAGTATTTATGCCTCCCCCAAAGATCAACAAGACCGAGGCCCAACTAAGGTGGATGTGATTTAACAGTCTTCACATTAACTCCTGCCCTTGACACAGGAGGCAGTCTGGGAGCTTGACTAAAAGTAGGCATGATCGACTGTCTACTCATCAATCACCACCCTCGACTTGAGGACACGACTGATGCTTGAGGTGGATGCGACTTGACCATCCATCCAATAACTCTCTACCTCAAGTTGCCAGGAAGAGTACGAAGCAAATTGGACGAGGCCTGACCATCCAACCCAAGAATAGATGTGATCCGACCAATAATATCCATAATATCATAAGCCCTTGAATATGAAATAGTATCCCTAATATCAGAAGCACTTGAATATGAAATAAAATCATCACAGATTAAAAAACTTTTCTGATTACATTTCAAAACAACATTTCATATCCAAGTTACATAATCTCAAATGTTCCCCAGGTTCAGATCAAATATAAGTATTACAAAATAGGCTAAGAGCGACAATGAAGATGCCCCCTTAGTTGACAAGAGTACTAAATAGTCATAACAGACTTAATACAACATAGCGAAAATAAAACATAACAACTTCTAAATAGCTAACACCAGCCTCCTACTCCTCTCTGGAAGCTTTATTCATCCATCTACTAAAACCTGTAAATCCTCAACCCTCGGTCTACTCAAATCAATTTTGAGCACCCAAGAGTTTATAAGGAAAAACATAAACTTTGAGTCAGATATAAAGCCTGGTGTGAATAATACTATACATCTCGGTTATATGATATTAAGTGAGACCATGCCGCTTAGCGGAACGAGTTCCCCTCACTAATATCCCTTTTTAAAACATATCTTTTGCAAACCAAAACCCTGCAACCAGACTGGTTAAAACAATAATATCAATACCATGTAATCATATAAATCAGGTAATCAATGGTCTATCTGTTCGAACACTATAGTTTTGTTTGTCTAACTACTAACCTTTAGCTGACTCGAGCTTACCAGACAAAAAAATTAGTCTAACTTATGTTAGATACTCTTCTGGACGGTCTGTCCCTAACTTACTCCTCCTAAGGTCAACTGATCCTAATGGTTTTGCGGGCTCACCAATAACCTATCCTCACTCCGTATATTCCTTTCTGTGTGTAACATAATTTTATTCTTACCTGTGACAAAGCCCTACACACTGAAATTTTGGGCTTATGTTTGCTAGGGGCTACTAGCTAAATTATAGGGGGGACCTTATACCAGTCCCATCTGGTACTCTAATATCTAATTCATTTTACTTAGGGTCATCTACCCTTAAAATTTTCCTTGAAAACCTTTTCTTTCAAAATGATTTAACCCTTTCTAAATCACACTTAAACAAGGAAAATATACTATATGCTTTACTCAAATCATTTTGCCATGTTATATATACTTTACATAAAACATTGTTGATGAAAACATTTGAAACCTTTGAAAGTACCCCTTTCGAAACTATTGAAATTACCCCTTTCGATACAAGTAAGCTACTTTACTTTATAAACTAGGCCGAAGGCCAAAACATACCTTTCAAAACCATTTACATTTAACCTTTCGAAAACATTAAAATCATCTCTTTCAAAAGCTTTATAAAACCATAGACATCCTCCTTTTTAAAACAATTTAAACATGTCTTTTGAAACAATTGGAAACCATCCATTTAAAACCTTTTGAAAACATTGAGGAACCACCCCTTCGAAACCTTTATCTTAAGCCTTTCGAAAGCATTAAGTTCTTTACATATATCAAACCTTTCGAAAACATTTGGGTTCAAGTAAAACATATGGAACAACCTTTCGAAACCATTTAAAACCATTCCTTTCAAAACCATTTGGGTTTAACTTTCAATAGCACAAAGGGTTGTAAAACAACTAAGTCGAAAGCACTCTTTTGAAAACAATTTCCTAAGTAAAAGAAGTGGATGGTGTCGAAACCAATCCCTTTGAAAGCATTAGAGAAGCTACTTAGATTTTAAAGCAAAAGCACCCTTTTGAAGGCATTGCTTCGAAAGGTAAGATGCGGCAGCTAGGGGTTTCGACACCTTCGAAAACTTCTTTATAAAACAAAAGCACAACCTCTTTTGAAACCATTCTTTAAAGCCATTTGACCAGGTTGAAAGTTATCAAAGTCGAAAGCATTCTTTTCGAAAGCAAATCAGGCGCATTTCCTTTTAAAAGCAAAGCAAAGCTTCGACCCCTTTGGAACCCCCTGTTTCGACCCAATACCACTAGCCTATGTCCAATTCACTAAGTACCTAGTCTTTGATACCATGTGCATTGGTTTCGATGGAGATGGAGGTGGGAGTACTTGGTCGAAAGGTGCTGCCGAAAGTGGCGAAACAACAAAAACATGGTAAAACTGATTTTTATCTTTTAAAGGTAATTCTTTTCAACTAACTTGCCTTGTTTGTCAACATATGATTGGTTGCTAATTTCTTTTCCAAATCCTTTTCTAAAAGTGCTGTCGAAATTTCAGAAGTAAATAATTTAAAAGATTTACAAAATGCTCATTCTCCTTTTATAAATATATAAAACATTTAAGTCTCATACTTTAAATAATTGTATATACTTATTAAAACACTTAGGAAAATTCTACAAAAATTCCCAAAAATCATTTTTTATATGTGTCTAACATATATTAATTTCTGACCCAAAACAATATAAATTTTAAACCCAACTAACTCTTTTCCTCACTAGAAAGTTAATAATAAATACACATTAATTCAGAAAATTATGAAATTTGAAACCCAACTCTAAAATATTATTTCTGACCTTATCTCAAAATCGCAAGGCATTTTGAAGTCATCTAATAGGGTTTTCACATTAAAACTTATCATAAAATCCATATGAGATAGCATAAATCATCAAAAAGCATATATATCCATTTTAACAATAAAAAACATGGCAAAACATTTGCAAAATAATTCAGATTCCTACCTAAAACCGAAAATAATAAAAACATGAGATGTAAACTATATTCACCTTAGCTTTGTGATTAAGGACTTGAGATTTGATCTTGTATATGATTAATCTTCCTCTTGATCTTTAGCTTTTCTTCTTCTAGCTCTGTCTAATGGTGGCCGGCCTCTAATATTTTATTTTCATTTTGAACGTGAAAATGAAAGTAAGTGAGGGTCTAGAGTATAAGGGTATGACTTATTTCTACTTTGCCCCTTATCTATTTCATTTTAGTTTCCCTTTAGTTCATTTGTTTAAATGGCACGGCTACCTTTTAATTACACAGCACTCGATCCCTTAATCATTTACATTATTTCATTTAATTGAACTAATTAAATGCCCTAAATAATGTTACTAAAAATTAGGGTCGTTACAGACTCCCCTCCTTAAAGAATTTTGTGCTCGAAATTACGATAAGGTACACAACAAATCAATCACAAAGGTAAAACATATCATGAAACAAATCAGGATAAGCATCTCTAATCCTGCTCTCAGCTTCCCAAGTACAGTCTCTCTCATCGTCGCTCCATTGAACCTTAACTAATCTGACTATCTTGTTCCTTAGCCTCTTCTCATCTTTCACGACTATACGAACTGGCTTCCTAACTATAGTCAAGTTCGGTTCTATTACTAAATCCTCTAACATAGTCGATGCTATAGCAGTCTCCGGATCTCGATTACACTTCTTAAGATGAGAGATATGAAAAACATCGTGGACTCCTGCCAAACTGTTCGGTAACTCTACTCTATTAGCGAGTTTCCTGATCCTCTACAATAGGAAATGGTCCTATAAATCTCGGTGCCAATTTCCCTGATTTCCCGAACTGAATTACAACATTCATCAGCGATACCTTGACAAAAACATGATCTCCTGCTAAGAACTCTAAGTCTTTCCGTCTTCTATATGCATAACTCTTCTGCCTAGACTGATCTTCCTTCATTCTAGCTCGAATTAACTCAATCTTCTTTGCATCTTCTCTAACTAAGTTCGGACCAAGAACAAACCTATCCCCAGTCTCTAACCAACAAACTGGAGATTTGCATGGCCTTCCATACAAAGCTTCAAACGGTTCCATCCCTATGCTAGCCTGATAATTGTTGTTATGCGAAAACTCAACTAAGTGTAGATGGTCTTCCCATGATCCTCCAAAATCTAGCACACAAGCTCGTACCAGATCTTTTAAGACTTTGTTAACTCTTTCCGTTTGTCCATTTGTTTGCGGATGGTAATCGGTACTCATTTTGAGCTTGGTACCTAAAGTATCCTGTAAACTCTTCCAAAACTCGCTAGTGAATAAGGAATCTCTATTGCTTACTATACTACTAGGAATTACATGATCTAACTATATTCTTCATAAACAACTTAGCCAAAACAGGTGTCGTCCTAGTTGACTTAACTGCAATGAAATGGGCGCCCTTGGTTAACCTATCCACTATGACCCATATGCTTTCATTTCCTCAGTTTGACATTGGCAACCCATCTATAAAATCCACTGAGATAGAACCCCACTTCCATGCTGGAATATCTAAAAGCTGAAGCAACCCACTTGGTTTCTGATGTTCGGCTTTTACCTGTTGGCAGTTCAAACACTGCTTCACCTATAAGTCTACATCCCACTTCATACCTTCCCAGAAGAAACTTTTCTTCATATCTTGATACATCTTAGTTCCTCCAGGATGAATAGTGAACTTCGAACGATGGCATTCTTCAAGAACTTCCTTCCTAGTGCTTCCTACATTCGAAACACATAACCTTCTTTTCTTCCTTAACCACACATTCTGGTCAAGACTAAAATCATTTAAGTCATCGCTCTCCATTTCATCCCTTAACTTCCTGATGCGTTCAACTAGTAATGGATCCTCCATCTGTTTAGAAGCAATCTTTTTGACCATCATTGGTCGAACTTCTAAACATGACAACATTGCAATCTCCTTACTAGATCTAGCTTTAGTTCTCCACTGTACTCTACATGTTGTCAACGCTTCCAAATCTTTCCACTTAGCTATCATCGCCAACACTGCATTATGATGTCTTCTGCTAATTGCATCTGCAACCTTGTTGCCTTTTCCTGGTGTGTACTCAATACCAAAATCATAAGGGCTATAAACTCCAACCACCTCTATTGTCTTATATTCAACTCCTTCTGAGAGAATAAATACTTCAGCGACTTATGAACCGTGTACAACTCGAATCTTTCTCCCAAAAGTTAATGTTTCCACACCTTCAACGCAAAAATCACCGCAGTTAATTCCAACTTGTGAGTTGGGTACCTAACCTCAAGCGGTCTAAGCTGTCGAGAAGTATACGAAATCATTTTACCTCTTTGCATTAACACAGCTCATAACCCTGTTCTACATGCATCTGTATATACCACTAAATCCTGATTCCCTTCTGGAACAACTAACACAGGTGCATTAGTCAATAAGTGTTTCAGCTTCTGGAATGCCTCCTCACACTTATCGTTCCAAAAAAACTTCACATCCTTGCACGTTAGTTTGGTCATCGGTGCTGCTATCCATGAAAAATCCTTAATAAATCTTCGATAATACCCAGCTAATCCAAGAAAACTCTTTATCTCAGTCACTGTATCAGGTCTCTTCCAATAATTCACTGCTTCGATCTTAGTCGGATCTACAGACAACCCTTTCTCTGAGACTACATGACCAAGAAACTTCTCTTCCTTCTTCCAGAAATGACACTTCGAAAATTTCGCCTTCAGTTAATGTTGCCTCAACGTCTCAAGCACCACTCTAAGATGAACTTCATGCTCCCTTTCATCCTTAGAGTATATCAATATATCATCTATGAATACCAACACAAACCTATCCAAGTGCTCTTGGAAAATTTGGTTCATCAAATCTACAAAGAATGTTGTCTCATTAGTTAGTCCGAACGGCATTACTAACCATTCGTATGATCCATATCTGGTTCTAATTGTCGTCAAAGGGACTATCCTCTGCCACTCTAAGCTGATGGAATCTTATCGCTAAATCCAACTGGGAAAATACCTTGGCTCCACTCAATTGATCGAACAAATCATCAATTCTAGGTAATGGATATCGATTCTTTATCGTCTTCTCATTCAATTTACGATAATCGATACACAACCTTAACGATCCGTCCGACTTCTTGGCAAACACTACGGCTGCTCCCTAAGGAAAACTACTAGGTCTGATAAAATTCTTGCCTTCCAAATCAAACAACTGCACCTTTAGCTCCTTCATCTCGGTAGGTGTCATTCTGCTTGGTGGTCTAGTTACTGGTTCTGCTCCAGGTACTAAATCTATTCGAAACTCAATGGTTCGTTTCGGTGGCAGTCCTACTACATGTTCAAAGACATCTACGAATTCTCCAACAATGAAAACATGATTAAACTAATCTTCTACCTCCACCACACCCAACAAAGCATTAACCTCAAAACTAGAGTTTTCTATGGAGTATACTATCCGATCTCTACAGTCAGGGTGTCTAAGTGATATTACCCTTTCATGGAAAAATATCCTAGCATCATATTTACTTAACCAATCCATAGCTTAAATAATTCTGAACCCTACGAAATCAAACACATGCAAACTGCAAACTGCAAACTGCAAACAAAGGTATGACTTAACAATTCAATCTCCAGGTGGTCACAATTCATCCCAAGTGTCGCATACCCTCCTATCGGATTTGCAACCCTTAAGGAAGTAACTAAGTATGAGGGTTCTAGGTTAAGCTTATCTACCAAGCAATGAGATATAAAAGAATGCACTGCACCGGTATCAAATAGAATGCTAACCGACATACCATGAATCATAAGCGTACCTCCCAACACAGCCTTTCCTTTTTCCTTTGCTGTTGGCTTCGAGGTAGCTGGCTCCAATGCAAACACTTTGCCTTTTCCATCCTTGGCTGGCTCCTTGCACTGGTTCTTATAATGCCCAATTTGATCGCAGTTGAAGCATATAATATTCTTCTTCCCGATCACCTTCTTTCCATCTCCTGAGCGACATTCATTTGAAAAATGCCCTTTCTTGTCACATTTATAGCAAACAACCTCCGCCTTTCCCTTCTTGGAAGCTCCACCCTTTTGAATTCCCTTCTTATGGAAAATCTTTCTTTTCTGACTCTGCACTCCTTGAACTTCCTTCGCCTTATTCCTTTCCAGAAAAGCAAGCATCTCCTTATATCTCAAAGCCATTTCCACTACAATATCACATGGGTCCCTAAGATGCAGTAATGTGGCCTTAGCCAGCTCAGGCATCAACCCTTTGATAAACTTCTCATTTCTCTTAATCACAGTATCAGCAGTAGCATAACCATATCTCGCTTGCTCTTCAAACCTTGTTGCATACTCCAGCACAGTCATGTCTCCTTGCTCCAAATCAGCAAACTTCTTGAGCAGAGTGGACTTGGCAATCTCTGACATAAACCTCTCCTCAAATTTCCTTTTGAACTTAGCCTATGTCATCATCTCTTCATTAACTCTGATCGTAACACTATTCCATTAGTATAGCGCTGCTCCTTGTAACTGCCTAGAAGCAAGTCTTCTCTTCTGCTCATCATTGAGCCCTAGATCAGCGAAAATCCTCTTGCAATGAAGCAACCAATTCTCCACTTCAATTGCGTCTTCAGTACCAATAAATGGCTTTCCTCCCAACCGAGCATAATCTCTACTTAGAATAGCATATTTGTTTACCACTAGAGCTTCTTGATTTCCTCCTCTAACTAATCCAGCAGCATCTCCCGCTTGCACCATGTTGACAAAGAACTGATACATTGCTCCCATGTCAACTTGCGGGACTCCAGCACCCACATTTCCAGCTTGTGCCCGATCTGGGCTCCTCCTCGTATTTGGTCTGGCATTTCCACTAGTTGTGGTGCTTCCCCTACTAATGTTAACTCTTCGACTTCTAGCGTCCATATCTGCATTCGAGCCTTTGTAAGATACAGAAGAATAGCCTAGGAGAGATAACAGAATAGAGCTAAAACGTATACTTATATACAACAAATACAAGTACTTTAATATTGCATTATCCCATACCCCGATCTTTTCTCTAAGTCCTTAGGATTATGTTTTCAAAATCATTTTAAGTTTAAAGTTTTCCATAAACCTATGCTCTGATACAAAGTTGTAACATCCCCTATCTGGAGGCCCGAAGCTAAGCACTACAGATGCTGCAATCATCCATAGTATTAACTTCTAGCGACCAAATACGGTAATGTTAATGGTATCCATAATATCAGAAGCACTTGAATATGAAATAAAACCATCACAGATTAAAACACTTTTCCGATTACATTTCAAAACAACATTTTATATCCAAGTTACATAATCCCAAAAGTTTTCCAAGTTCAAATCAAATATAATTATTACATAATACGCCAAGTGCGACATACGAAGATGCCCCCTTGGTTGACCAGAGTACTAAATAGTCATAATAGACTTAATATAACACAGTGGAAATAAAGCATAACAACTCCTAAATAGCTAACATCAGCCTCCTGCTCCTCTCTGGAAGCTTTATTCATCAATCTACTAAAAAATGTAAATCCTCAACCCTCCGCCTACTCAAATCAATTTTGAGCACCGAGAGTTTAATTGGAAAGACATAAACTTCGAGTCAGACATAAAGCCTAGTGTGAATAATACTATACATCTCGATTATATGATTTTAAGTGAGACCACACCGCTTAGCGGAACGAGTTTCCCCTCACTAATATCCCTTTTTAAAACATATCTTTTGCAAAAGAAAACCCTTCAATCAAACTGGTTAAAACAATAATATCAATATCATGTAAACATATAAATCAGGTAAGCAATGGACTATCTGTCTGAACACTATAGTTTTGTCTGGCTAACGACTAACCTTTGGCTGACTCGAGCCTACCAGACAAAATAAACAAATAGTCTAACTTCTATTAGATACTCTTATGGACGGTCTGTCCCTAACTTACTCCTCCTAAGGTCAACTGATCCTAATGGTTTTGCAGGCTCAGCAATAACCTATCCTTACTCTGTATATTCTGTTCTCTGTGTAACATCCTTTTAGTCTTACCTGTGACAAAGCCTTAAACACTGGAATTTTGGACTTATATTAGCTAGGGGCTACTAGCTAAAGTATAGGGCGTGACCCCATACTAGCCCTATATGATATTCTAATATCTGAGTCATTTTACTTAAGTTCACCTACCCTTCAAATTTTCCTTGAAAACCTTTTCTTTCAAAATGATTTAACCCTTTCTAAGTCATACTTAAACAAGAAAAATATACTCTATGCTTTACTCAAATCACTTTGCCATGTTATATGATCAAATGATGTTGGAAGAGAAGGACTTGAAACCTTATAAACCCTGAATACATGGGTTCAATGGAATGGCTACTGAAGCCATCAGATATGTTGAATTACTGTTGGTACTTGGCAAGGGCGACCACAAGCGAGTGTTGATCATACCTTTTTTGGTGTTGGATATTTACTCAGCCTATAATGCATTTCTGGGCCGACCATCCTTGGTTGAAATCAGAGCGGCTATAGCTTCTTGGCGCTTGATGATGAAGTTTCCTATAGAGAACGACATAGGGATCGTCCAAGGAGATTAGGTGGTTGGCTACGAATGTTATGTCGCTGAACTAAAGGAGGCAAGGAGAAAGGAAAAGATATGAAAGGGACCCTCTGCATTAAGGCATCGGATGCATAGCATCTACCACTTGAGCCCCAGCTCAGGTAGCTCAGTTAGTTACACGTTGACATGGACCGACGTAAACAACCAGAAGGTGGAAAGGTAGCTCTCATCGAGTTGACGATCATTGTTCCGATCAACCAGGATGATCTGAATTGGGTTCTAAAGGTAAGATCACAGCTCAGTGCAAGAGTGATGAAGGAGTTTGTTGATTTTCCCTAGGCAAACCTGGATGTAATTGTTGGGATACACTCAAACATGTGTGGGATATCACCCGGGATAGCGAGCCATGCATTAAACATAGATCTGATATGCATTCCTATAAAATAGAAATGCCGCAGCCTGGGTTCGGAGAGATCTGCTACACTCAAAGAAGAGGTGGATAAGCTGAAGGACAATGGCTTCACTTGCGATGCCTTATACCCAGAGTGGGTATCTAATCCTGTCTTGGTAAGGAAAGCAAACGAGAAGTGGAGAACATGTATCGACTATTTTGATTTTAATAAGGCGTGCTTAAAAGACAGCTTCTCGCTCCTGAGGATTGATCAGTTGGTGGATTTGATAGCTAGACATGAGCTACTTTCATTTATGAATGCGTACTCTGAATACAACCAAACCCCGATGCACGTCCCGGATGAGGAGCACTCCAGCTTAATAACCGACCTTGGACTGTATTGCTATATGGTCATGACCTTTCAATTGAAGAATGTAGGAGCGACTTACTAGACGCTCGTAAAATGGATGTTCAAAGATCAGATTGGACTTTCGATGGAAGTCTATGTGGATGACATGCTTATGAAGTCGCAGTGTTCGGTGAACCACATTGATGATCTAGTAGAGATGTATGGCATCCTTCGAAAATACGGGATGAAGCTCAACCCTTGAAATGCTCTTTTGGCATTGCATTAGGGAAATTATTGGGCTTCATTGTGAACTCCCGTAGGATTGAAGCCAATCCTGAAAAGATCGAGGAATCAAGAAAGATTGAGGCTCCAAAGACGATCAAGAAACTCCAAAGCTTGAATGGGAAGGTCGCCGCCCTGAGTAGGTTCATCTCCAAAGCCATGGACAAATGCATTTATTTCTTTGATGTTATTAAGAAAGGAAAAAAGAATTTCAAGTGGAATCATGAATGTTAAGACGCATTCCAAGCTCTGGTGGATCACTTGGAGAGACTCCCATCCTCTCAAAGTCGTTCGATGATGAAGACCTTTTTATATACCTAACAATGTCGGTGCATACTTTAAGTGCCGCACTCATACGAGAGGAATCCCACATCCAATGACCGGTCTGTTATATCAGTAAGTAATTGATGGGAGTATAAAGACATTACCTAAGGCTGGAGAAGCTCGCATACTACCTGTTGATCGCTTCGAGAAAGCTCTGCCCTTACTTTCAAACTCATCTGATCAAATTTCTCACCGATCAACCTTTGCGACAAGTCTTGCAACGACCTGAGACTTCTGGAAGGCTGTTGAAATGGAACATTGAATTGAGCCAATACAATATAACCTATCACCCTCGGAGAGAAACCAAGGTCAAGCTTTGGCGAATTTCATAGTTGAATTCACTACACGAGATGATTCTCTAGAGAGTAGTGGTAAGAAAGATATTGGATGGAAGATGTACACGGATGATGCAACTAATGACTAGTGTTCCGGCACTAGAGTTATACTTGTCACTCCCGAGGAACACCCAATATGTTACTCCTTGAAACTCGACTTTTTGGCAATAAACAATGAAGTTGAATATGAGGCCTTGATTGCAGGACTCAAGACTGCCAAAGAGCTGGGAATAAAGACTTTACACATTTTCATGACCCTCGGCTGGTGGTTTTCCAAGTTCGAAAAGAGTTTCAAGAAAAAGGAGCGAGACTAGCTTCTTACCAAAACATGGTCCTAGAGCTGCTCAGTGACATCGAATATTACACGATCACTCATATTCCCAAAGAGAGAAGGTGGACTCACTAGCTAAGTTTGCTAATTTCTAAGATGCGCAGTTCATAGGCCTGGTTCCAGTGGAAGTCTGATCAACTCCGAGTATCGTCCAAATGGATGTTGATTGGATCTTAGAGGTTGAAGCTAAAAGGGAGTCAAGGATGACTCTAATAAGAAATTATTTACAGAGAAGGAATGAACAACAAAAGCTCCTTCGACAAGCTTCGAGATATATCATGCAGGAAGGAGTACTTTAAATGAAGGGTTTATCTGTACCTGTGTTCGGTGTGTCTCCTACGATGAGGCCATGAGAGTTCTAAAAGCAGTTCATAAAGGGGTCTGTGGCAACCACACTAAGGGGCAAAGCCTAGCAAAGAAGATCCTTCGCTATGGATACTACTGGACAACTGTCCATCGAGACACAACTGATTACACCCGAAAGTGTGACAAATGCCAGAGATTTGCTAAAATACTGAGAGCCCCACTAATGGAGAGTGCTCAAATGGTCAGTCCTTTGTCGTTCATAGTTTGAGGAATTGATATCATCGGTGTGTTGTCGATATCTAAAGGTGGCACAAAGTACACCATCGTCGTAGTTGACTACTTTACCAAATGGGCTAAGGCAGAGCCATTGGCCATGATCACCACAATAAAAGTAATCAACTTTGTTGTCCAGAATATCATATGTTATTTTGGAGTTTCACAGGAAACCGTTACCGATAATGGGACCCAATTCGATAGTACCAAGTTCAAATATTTCTACCGCCGGCATCGCATAGAGAAAAGATTTGTTGTGGTGGCACATCCCTAGAGGAATGGACAGGTTGAAGCTATGAATAAGATTATCATGTCCATTCTTAAGAAGCGATTGGAAAAGACAAAGGGCAAGTTGGTCGATGAACTTCCACTAGTACCGTGGGCTTATTAAACAACTCACAAATCAACGACTGGCCACTCTACATTCGCCTAAGCTACAGATCACGGGCTATGATTCTGTTTGAATTGGAAGTATCTTCTCATTGAGTGATTCACTACAATCCACGGACTAATGAGAAACTTCTCCTAGAGTCTCTTGATATGATCAATGAGAAGCGCCAGCCGAGTTGAGGGCAGTTGCACACAGACACCAGGTTTCATGATATTACAACATTAAGGTCATGAATCAAACCTTCGAAGTTGGAGACCTGGTTCTCAAACGAATGTTCCCTGGCCCTGGAAACTTGGGCTCGATTTGGGAAGGTCTGTATGCAATAGATCAGAAACTGGGAGATGTAACCTTCAGGCTTGCGACGATAGACGAGATTTCTCTCCCGAAGGCATGGAATAGCTAGCATGTAGAATACTATTTCACTTAGAAATAAATTGATAAAAGGCATGCACTAAGATAGAACATGTCATTTCCCATCTTTTATGGAATAAAATGGCTTTTTGATTCCAAGACTCCGTCTTTCCATCACTTAAGAGTTGTGACTTGACTGACTCAAATGAATCTGCATGTGAATAATGCAGGTGTGTAGGTACCCGGACATAGGTGTCAACCAAAACTTCTACGGTTCATGATCTAACCCTCAAAGTTCTTCTTGGTATCCGGAGATAGATACCAGCCAGCTCTTGACCTCGGGCTAGGGGTAGGTGTAAAACTTAATAGACGTGGCCCGACCATCCATCGGCCAAATCTTATCCTTGGATTGGGGGTAGGAGTATAAACTCAAACGAGATGTCACATATCCGTCCGTACACTAACTCTCTCCCTTGATGTGAGGGCGGGAGATAAATCAAAACAAACATGATACGACCGTTCACTCACTCAAATCTTGCCCTCGGATAGGGGCGTGAGTATAAACCTAAGTGGATGTTATAAGACCGTCCAATCCTCAACATTTTTCTTGGAGTAAGCAAAACAAAAGGTCCATACCCGGCGTAAGGTGGATCTTACCTATGAACTTTGAATCGATGCCCGAAGATAGGTGCGATTGGAAATAAACATCCTGGATGAGAATGTGTGAACTACATTATTAAGTAGTTAATTTAGAATTAGCATCGGAGTGTGGCGCAATCGAGTATCATTATCTTGGAAAAGGATACTTGGACCACTATCCTAAGTAGTAAAACCTCAACTGACGCCTAGAGTTCGAGACTTAGACAATTATTTTACATACGTAAGAGATATGAAAGGCTAGTAAATTACATAGCAGGCTAATGATTTAGTCTGACGATAATCACTAAAATGAATGAATCATAAGTACATTGAATGAAAAGTGCATATCTAAAACACCATAGACAAATTCACATAAAGATTTGAAAAAACAAAAAAGTCTATGTTATTAACATTTAAAATGAAACTTGGAAGCTAAGTACAAGTTTATTTATGCCTAGGCAAGAAAACAAAAGCGAAGGCCGAATTCGCATCACACTAGCCAAAAAAAGAAAAAGCAGGGGAACTAGGAAAAAGCCTAAGTATTGCTACACAACCAAAAGGCACAAAAAAGACAGACGATCACTTCTTCAGTTTCTTCTTTCTTTCTTTCTTTCTTCTCATTCATTTCCACATAATAAGGTGCGCCGGAGGGTCCGACTACTTCCTTACTCTTCCCCCGCTTCCTTTGCCTTTGGGTGGAGTGCTCTGCGATGATGCAGCAGGCACACTTTGAGTGCTCCCAAGTGAAGGAATAGAGACCGAAGTGCTTTGCAAAGATTCCATAGATATTCTTTGAGCGCTACCAGGCGGAGGAATATGGACTGGAGAAAGATAGTCTGCCCGAGCAAGGCGATCGATAAAGGAGGATGGATAGCCTCAAACTTCTCCTGCTTAATCTCTATAGCAAGGAGGACTTATTTTTCAATTTTCTCCAGCTTGGCCTCTTTAGCAAGGCTAAGTTCACGTTCAAGTTGACTCATGGTATGACCCTATAAGGACTTAGAAACTCTGCTTATCACAACATCCTCATCGATCTGGCTTTCCCGAGTCTCACCAGTCCCCTCATCAAGCAAAGCATAAATCATTTTCTTATCAAGGTAGAGAGATTCTACAATTAAGATGGTTGGAATAGTTGTTAAAGTTGTAACGGTTATTGATTCCATCGCAGACGCTTGTTGTCCCGGCCAAGAGTCCTTATCGAGAAGAGGAGAGATTTGGGGTCGACCTAAAACTTGGGAGATATAAAAAGATAGATTAGTGGCGTTGACCAGTGACACGTCAACTCTCTAAAATACAGGGAAAGTCGGCGAGATACCCTCTTTTGTTTAGGGTTTTGTGTGAATGGGAGTGCCACTAGAATTTCCCACCGGTATGGGAGAAAGGATGGTGGGATTATGCATCGGGGGATTTACTGGATCATACCCAGGATACGAGGATGAATCTATAGAAGCTTGGGACCCAGGTGTTTGGCTAGCACTAGTGTCGTGTGGTGTTGATCTTGAGCCTTCACTCAAGTTTTTCTCTACAGTAGCGGCTCGCTCAGGATGAAGAATGAGCTCAACTTTTCTCAGCACACTAGGCTCGTCGTCTATCAGTACCTGCTTCTCAAGCTGAGCAAGGTCTACCACGCTACCTTTCAGGAATGCTTTCTCCTCCGAAATATTCTATTCCAAGCCAAGCCCAAAAATTTGGGATAATCATAACCAAGCCATTACAAGTTGCGGAACTTGAGAACATTAGCGCTGTATTTGATGAGCCTGGATTCAAACCTATCCATCATCCACTACTTTGTGGCCTCAACCTCCATCTTGACAAACGCGTCTACATCCCTAGCACATTCGACTGCCTTGTCCCGCTCTTCTTTAGCATTGAGTAGCTCGTCGCAGTAATCCTAAGCTTGTTGGAGCGCCTCCTTCTTTTCCTTTGTTTCACAATTAAGCTTAGTCTTTAATTCAGCCGCGCTCCTATTTGCAGCATCTCTCTCTAACACCAAATCATGGTTTCGATGGAACGCATTCTTCGTCTCATCCCGATGCTTGGTCCTCTCATCTTCGAGTGTCTTGATTACATCCTCGGCCTTCTTCTCGGCTTAGGCTTGAGATTCCCTCAAATTTTCAACCTCGGCATCAACATGAACTATAATCCTTTTGTTGTCAGCCTCGATGAGTTCCTTATTTTTGATTTTGAGATGCCTTTCCCTCGAGACCTTGGAGATTTTTTTAGGTAGTCGTGGCCATTTGTTGTATTGATTATGAACATCAATCACACAGGCAATGGTCATCTCTTGGACGTCAAGTGGAATTCATTTCAAGTTGGGCATAAACTTAAGCCCATCAAAGCAAATATTTGGAAATTGCTCCTTCAGTTAAACAATTCGAGCGTTAGTGGCAAGTTATTGCGATCGGAGCTTCAATGGTTTCTTTGCTAAGTCTGTGATGAGAAGTCTCAGAACCACTCTTTTGGTGCCCACGGTCAGAAGATCGACTGCGATGGGCTGAGGTCAACTGCTGAGTAGGAATAGAAGTTGGAGGTAGAGCACGAGATGTGATGCTTGGTGGGATGTCATCACAACGATCTGAATGCTTATCCAAGTCATTTAGAGGAGGAGACCTGGACCTAGGATGATACCTAGATCCAAAGTCACGTTATGGATAATCTCTGCTACAACTATCTCTGTCCCAGTCATCTCTATCATGACTACCTCTATCACGATCGTATCGGTGGCTGGAGTCTGAGTCCTAGCCATTGCCTTGATGGTAAGCACTTAGATAACATTTCTGCTATCGAGTTGTATTATCTCCATAGGCTGGAGTGCATATTTTCTATTCTCCATTGATCCTGCAAATAAAACGAGAAGAAGTTAGATCCAATCAACAAGGAGGTAAGTCAAGTGTTGTGCATTGGCATGAAGTGCACATATGTTTAAGTGTCCTAGTGTCCTCTCGATGAACCATGAGCTAGATCTTTGCTCATAAGGGTGATCTCTCCCACACTTGCAGGGATGGTATCCTTATCGAAGCGAATAGGGGAGTCGATGCCATCAAAACTAATGCTACCGACATCGAAGGAGCCAAACTCGGTAGGAATTGGCCCTAATCCAGCGAGTGCATGTTGATGGAATAGAAGGCATCTTCTCTGTAGTTGTGACCGGCGGAGGCTGGGTAGAAGTCTGATCCTTGGAAATTTTCAATACTAGCCTCTTCCACGGAGCAGAGTGTTGATCGTCTTTGGATTTCTCAGTCTAAGACTCATGGCCCACGTCAGTGTTACCTTAGCCAACCTCACCACTTTCACTCACTATCTCGCCTTCCTTGGTGTGTTCTTGTAATTTCTCAACATTTTCTTCAACTACAACCCTTGGACTTTGGATTGGGGGCACATCTAGATCAATATTGCCTCCTCTAGGCAAGTTGTCGTGGTCATCGTCGTCATCGTCATTGCAACCACTTGGACTATACCAGTGCTGCGGCCTGATCCCAACAAACCATGGGCAAGAAGACTCTCGTCCGATAGAAGGGTTCTGATATCTCGATCCTCTACCTAAACAACTATAAAAACATTAAAGGCATTTGAAAGTTCCATGCGATTGGGTCTCGCCGAAATATCTAGATAGTAAATAAGATATGATTTAAGTCTGCAGACTATTAAACAAATTCATTTAATGCATATAGAATGGAACTTATTACGTCTGGATAGCCATCTTCATGTGAACCCGGGCAAATAATGGATATAGAACCACTCATTTTTGAAATAGCTCAACTTGTTCCATGTGCCGAAGAAAACTCTACAACCCCTGATCGATTCTAGGTAGATTAAGGAAGGACTTTCTTTTCAGCTCTTGAAGCTGTATATATATCGAATCTCCTCATCTCTAGACGCTCGGTGTAAGTGTTTAGTGAAAACGATGTATGTGCTAAGGAGGAAAGCATAGCTATTCGGATGCAGCTATGTTGAAGCCAATTGTATGAAGTTCAGAACTCGACGGACGAACTGGTTGAACGATGGTAAGCAGACCTCTAAGCACATGTATCTATTGCAGAAAATGTAACCCTCTGGAGGTTTGTAAGCTCTTTGATCGTGAGATCCTTCATCGATTTTGGGGGCAACGGAATCAACAGGATCATTTAAAGTAGCGGCATCCATGAGGGTGTTAGGAGCGGAATCTACTTCTGGCCCATCTACTGGCTCAACTGGATTCTCTGGAACTTTTTGTTCAGAGTGTGGATTTTCTTGTTGTTGTACATGCTCTATCGGTGTTTATTGTGCATATGGAGTTATAGTTGAACTTGACTCGACATCAAATTCAATATAGCTGGAAGATGTACCTGTGGCTTGAGAGGCAAGACGTTTGGAACATCTCTGATCCATTTCTATAAAAAATACTTTATAGATAGTAAACATTAGAAGATTAATTACAAGATGTACTCCCCATGGTAAAGTGAATCCTATATGGTGTTTTGCAGTGTCGTGCAGTTCAGATTTTCGATATTATTTAACAGTTCATTTTATTAAGTTCTGGATATCACTTGAAGTGACCGCCATTGTTGACCGTCTCGGCGAGCTTTATGTTATTGGCCATGCTTTAGAAAAGGCTCAAGTTCAAGAAGAAGACATTGGTTCACAAGGCATGATTCTTACGTGGACAAAAATTCAGAAAATTGCCTATGTGTTGGAGTTGTGACAATACAACAACTTAGAGAAAATTCCACCCTTTATCTACTACATTCATCATTTCCCAAATCATAGCCACCTACTTAACCTTCATTCACGTCCAAGTCCATTTATGTCCATTCCTGTTCATCATTCAAATTCAGCACCTATCAGGATCAAAGAGAAGGATTCAATCAAAGGGAACCGAGCTGTGGATCTAGGGCTTAGGTCGGTTAGGTTAGAGCATGGAGACACCATACTTTAGCAAGGCTTTAATGATGTCGATGTCGGTTGTGGAGGTGAAGATGATGGTTGCTAATGATTGGAAGCAAAGGGAGGTTCAATTCGAAGGCGAGGCAATTTTAATGGCAACTTCAAGTTTCAAATCGGTAAAGCAAAGTGAGGAGAAGGAATGGGTTGTATACCCTTGAACCCGAAGTTTTAACAACTTAACTTGGGAAATCTCCCAAGTTTCAAGTTGGTACCGACACAAGGAATAGGGGTCGGTACCGAGTCCTAAAAAAATTTTAAAAAAGAAAAAAGAATATGTAAATATATGTATATGTAGGTGTATGCCCAAGACTTGTTTGAGAGCATGCACCTAAAAGCGTATATGTGTACATATCCAACCTGACGATTCAAGTCAAAGGGAATCGAATTCAAACCTGAAAAATCCAGAATGGAACCAGTACAGGTGTGAGGAATGCGGAATATGGATCTTAAGGCTTGAAATAACACTAGAGGGGGGGGGGGGTGAATAGTGTTTATAAGAAATTACTAAATCTTTTTGAGTTTATGTTAATTTGAACACAAATGTTTGTAATATTCAGACACAGATATAATCACAGAAACAAACACAGATGCATAAATAAAGTAAATGCGGTAAAGGAAAGAACACATCGGATTTTATACTGGTTCGAAGTTACCCTACATCCAGTCCCGCACAACTAAGTACGAATTTCCTTTCAAAAGCAATTCAACAATTACAACCCTCGGTTTCAAGGCTACGAGGTACACCCTCCAAAATCACAATCATCTGGGTAGAGATACTTGATTTCCGGGGCAACAAGTTCACCCAATTGATTCCCAAGGATACAATCACACCTTTTCTCGCTTGATTGATTTGCAAGCCTACAATCACACCTTTTCTCGCTAGATAGATTACAAAGAAGCCTATAACTCTGAATAGCACTTGGATCTTGTTGAGATAGTGATAGAGAATCAAACCAGAGATATCTAGTTAGATTCAATATTGATTTTGGAAGAGTAATGATAGGATTTTGAATAAGAAAATGTGGAAGAAGAAGAGAAGTGAAAAACCAGAAAATCTGATATAAAATTCGTTGAAACTAACCCCTATTTATAGAAGAACAACAGCCATGTCCATTCGTGAAAGGTTATGACGAATAGACACTTCTTTTGAAATTCAAATTTTTGGTCCTAACTGACACTATGTCGACATGGGGTACTAGGGCATGTCGACATCCCAAAGGAAATTTTGATGTTTTGTTTTTCTCTGAAAATAACCTTTATCTTATATTAAAACTATTTTAAACTTTATAAATATACTTGACTATAGATAAAATACATAGATAAATATAGAGAATAATATATATAAAATTTTACTATAATTTTATATTCAAATCTAAGTATAAAGATAGTTTAAAAAAAACGAAGTTTAAAACAAGAGCTTATTAAAAACAAAAACAAAGAATATTTTAAGGCTAAAACATCTTTTTGAAAATCATTTGAAAAGATAATTTCTAAGGCTAAAACATTTTGAAAAGAAATTTTGAAAATCATTCTGAAGTAGTTTTGAAAATCATTTTGAAGTAGTTATGCAAGCTTCTTCCTGTAGAATATCTCATCATATCAGGACTCGAGAACTTGTACAAAACCAGGATGTTCGTGGGTTTGTAAGCCACTTGTCATAGGTTTATAAGCTACTTGTCATGAGTTTGTAAGCCACTAAAAAGGTAGAAATGGGTTCCATCCCAAAAGAAAAATGGAGTGAAGATTTCAGTGCTATTATGAAGTTTTAACATAATTCTAGACTCAATACTTATCTTGAAATCTTGAACTCTTGATAATCTTGATACTCATGAGTCTTCAATCTTGATAACTTGAATCTCTATACTGTACAGTCTTCATTCTTGGTACCTGCATGGTTAAATCCTGCATATACATATATATCTAAGCTATAATGTTAGTATTTATATTTTATAATCTTATTCTAAGGTTGTTGTCATCAAAACCATCAACTCATGGACTAACAATCTCCCCCTTTTTGATGATGACAACCTTTGTTTATAAAATATTACTTCTATCCTAATAACTTCCCCTAAATCTAATAACTCCCCCTTAATCTATTCCTTACTACCCTATTTTATATTTCTCCCCCTTTGTCATCAACAAAAAAACAAACTAACTCCAAACTATATAACTCTTAGTATAATATCCTATATGATGATAGTGTTATCATCAATACTTACTTGTAAACCTAAAACTAAGTCGTAAACTACTAACATTCCTAACCAAATACATATATAATACTTATATATAACATATATAGGAGTCATATATAAGAACACACAATATTTATTTTTATATATAAATGTTTAAATTTACATTTACGTAAAACGTAACAAGTATCCACAAAACGATGAAAAACAAAGGAGAAGAAACTACAGAGTATCTTTGACAATTGGAGATCTATGGATCGAACAATTTGGATAATGGAAACAGAAATTTCCACGTTGTTCAACCAAGTTTCCGTCCTTGTCAAAACATACTTCCCCAACGCAAATGACTTTGTCGTTGTCTTCCGCATGCTCTTCTTCCATTGGTTCTTCTTCTTCTTCTTCACTTTCCTCTTGTTCATGATCTCCTGAAGAGTCCTCGCCAATCATGATTGGGTTAGCATGATTATCCATAAGAAATTTTTGCAAATTCCTAAGGATTTTGCCTTGCCTCTCTTGTTCTTTGGCCATTCGAAGTTGCATCACTTGGATTTCAGTCATTAACTAAAGGGTATCTTTCAGAGAATCCTCCATTTTTGTCACACGAGCGAGCGTTGTTTTTTGAAACGGACCAGAAGTAGGCGATGGGAACGAAAAAGTTGATTTTATGTTTGATTTGGAAGAGGAGGCCATTTATAAATTGATTTCAGAAGATAGAACAGAAAGAAAACAGAGAGAATGAAGAAAATTTCGAAATAGGAGAAATTTATAACTACTTATTTGAATTTTGGTGGGAAAAAATTTGAAACAAAAAAACGTTATATGTCGACATGGGTCTAGGGGGGATGTCGACATGGTTCTTGAATTTTTGACTATTTAATTTATTTTGAACTAATTTTTAATTATACTTGTTATTTATATTTTATATTTCAGTTAATGAACAAATACCTAATTCTCTTCTTAATTTAGTAAATGTAGATTCATTTAAGGGTTTTGTTAAGATATCAGCAATTTGATTTTCAGAATTGATATAGTCGAGAGTAATTACTTCTCTACTTATATTATCTCTGAGAAAATGATGTCTGATATCAATATGTTTAGTTCGAGCATGTTGAGTAGTATTTTTGATAAATTTATTGCACTAGTATTATCACAATAAATTGGTGATTTTGAGATATTTAAACCAAAATCTTTTAAAGTTTGTTGCATATATATTACTTGAGAACAAGCCAAAGCAGCAGAAATATACTCTGCTTCAGTTGTTGATAGAGAAACTGTGTTTTGCTTTTTACTAAACCAGGAAATCAGAGAATGCCCTAAAAAGTGACAGGTTCCACTTGTACTTTTTCGGTCTGATTTACAACCAGCATAATCAGCATCACAGTAAGATATTAAGTCAAACGAATCATTTTTAGGATAAAATAAGCCATAATCAAAGGTGTGTTTAACATATCTTATAATACGTTTTACAGCTTTTAAGTGAATTTCTTTAGGTTGGGATTGATACCTTGCACAGAGACAGACACTATGCATGATATCAGGTCTACTCGCAGTGATATAGAGTAGTGATCCAATCATTCCTCAATATAATTTTTGATCTACATCTTTCGAGAGATCTTCTTTACTAAGGTACTCATTGGTTGCCATAGGAGTAGGTTTTTCACTCGCAGTATTCAAACCAAATTTACTAACTAGGTCTTTAGCATATTTTTCTTGACTAATAAAGATACCATTATCTAATTGTTTTATTTGTAATCCTAAAAAGAAGTTTAGTTCACCCATATGACTCATCTCAAACTCTTTTGTCATTATTTCAGAAAATTCTTCATTCATTTCAAAATTAGTTGATCCAAAAATGATATCATCCACGTAGACTTGTACTAGTCAAATATCATTTTTATTTCTTTTAATAAAAAGAGTATTATCTACTTTACCTATTTCAAAATTTGATTGTAACAAGTAAGATCTTAGTCTATCATACCAGGCTCTAGGAGCTTGCTTTAGACCATATAGTGCTTTCTTTAGTTTGTAAACATGATTTGGAAATTTATCATTTTCAAAAAGTAGTGGTTGTTTAACAAATACTTCTTCTTTTACAAAACCATTTAAAATGCACTTTTAACATCCATTTGAAATAATTTGAAATTATTATGATTTGCGAAAGCAAGTAGAATCCTAATAGCTTCTAATCTTGCTACGGGGGCAAAGGTTTCATCAAAATCTATTCCTTCTTCTTGACAATAACCTTGAGCGACTAACCGGGCTTTATTTCTAACAACCTCTCCTTGTTCATTCATTTTATTTTTATAAACCCATTTAGCTCCAATTATTGTTTTATTTTCAGGTCTAGGAACAAGTTCCCAAACATCATTTCTAGTAAATTGATTTAATTCTTCTTGCATAGCTAAAATCCATGAATCATCAGTTGATGCTTCTTCTGGATTTTTGGGTTCAATAGTTGATATAAAAGCTACATTACTCATTTGACTTAGTTGGTTTCTAGTTTTAACAACAGATTGCATATCTCCAAGTATATTTTCTATAGGGTGATCTTTTAAAAGTTTAATCCTTTTATTAGGATGATTTAATTCATTATTAGTTTCAGTTGACTCTTGGTTTTGAGTGATTAAATCCTCTTCATCATTTATTTCTTCAAAAATTTTGAAATTTTCATCAAATGAAACATGCATTGTTTCTTCGATGGTATTAGTTCTTAAATTAAATACTCTGTATGCTTTACTTCTATTAGAGTATTCGATAAAGATACCTTTGTCAAATTTAGGATCAAATTTATCTAAGTTATCTTTTGTATTTAAAATAAAACATTTACTTCCAAAAATTCTGAAATAAGATACCTTAGGTTTCTTTGAGTAAATAAGTTCATAAGAAGTCTTATCAGTTAAAGGTCTAATTAAAATTCTATTTAAAATATAACAGGCGGTAGCAACTGCTTCTTCCCAAAAGTACTTTGGTAAATTACTACCAGAAAGCATAGTTCTCGCACACTCTTGAATCATCCTATTTTTACGTTCTACTACTCCGTTTTGTTGTGGAGTTCTTGGAATTGAAAAATTGTGAATTATTCCCTTTTTATTGCAGAATTCTTCAAACTTTTCATTTTCAAATTCACCACCGTGATCACTACGGATGGTTATAATGAGAAAATTGATTTTGAACCCTTTTTGAAAAATTCTTAAAATATTCAAAAGTACCACTTTTATGTTTTAAAAATATTGTCCATGTAAATCTATAATAATCATCTACAATTACAAAAACATATTTACTGTGATTTATTGACTGAATTTGAGATGGACCAAATAAATCAAGATGAAGTAATTCAAGAGGTTTTGAAGTTGAAATCACATCTTTTAATTTAAAAGAGCTTTTTCTAAGTTTTCCTAGTTGACATGCATCACATAAACTATCTACTTTAAAATTCATTTTAGGGAGGCCTCTTACTAGATCATGTTTTGACAGTCTAGATAAGAGTTTGAAATTCAAATGCCCAAATCTCTTATGCCAAATCCAAGGGTCACTTGCATTTGCCAAAAGACACAAGTTATCATTTGAAATTTTCATACTAAGAATATAAATATTCTTTTTCCTAATTCCCTCAAATATTATGGTTGAATTATTGTCTTCAATGTGACACTTATCTTTTTCAAATTTAATTTTATATCGTTTATCGCATAGTTGACTTATACTTAGCAGATTGTGTTTCAGATTCTTAACTAGCAAAACATTAGTAATAATAGGAGTTTCAGAGTTACCGACTTTGCCGATGCCGATCACATAACCTTTTGAATTGTCTCCAAAGTTAACCAGTCCTCCATCTTTGTATATTATATCATTCAGCATATCTGGATTCCCAGTCATGTGTCTAGAACATCCACTATCAAGTATCCATTTGTTCTTTTTGATCTGCACAGTTTGTTTGTTCTGGATTGATTCCTCAACTCCTATAAAGCATGATTCATGTACATCAAACAATCTTAGTAGACAACTTGTATTTGAATATTGATTATATGCAGACTCAAGAGACAATGATGATCTGAATATTTCTAAACATGTATTAACAAATTTCTTAAACATAGCCATTTAAAAAAAACTTTTTCAAAAATCAGATTATGAAACTTTTGAAAGCCTTGCTCTGATACCAAATGTGAGGAATGCGGAATATGGATCTTAAGGCTAGAAATAACACTGGAGGGGGGTGAATAGTGTTTATAAGAAATTACTAAATCTTTTTGAGTTTATGTTAATTTGAACACAAATGTTTGTAATATTCAGACACAGATATAATCATAGAAACAAACACAGATGCAGAAATAAAGTAAATGCAGTAAAGGAAAGAACACACCGGATTTTATACTGGTTCGGAGTTAACCTACATCCAGTCCCGCACAACTAAGTACGGATTTTCTTTCAAAAGCAATTCAACAATTACAACCCTCGGTTTCAAGGCTACGAGGTACACCTTCCAGAATCACAATCATCTGGGTAGAGATACTTGATTTCCGGGGCAACAAGTTCACCCAATTGATTCCCAAGGCTACAATCACACCTTTTCTCGCTTGATTGATTTGCAAGCCTACAATCACACCTTTTCTCGCTAGATAGATTACAAAGAAGCCTATAACTCTGAATAGCACTTGGATCTTGTTGAGATAGTGATAGAGAATCAAACCAGAGATATCTAGTTAGATTCAATATTGATTTTGGAAGAGTAATGATAGGATTTTGAATAAGAAAATGTGGAAGAAGAAGAGAAGTGAAAAACCAGAAAATTGGATATAAAATTCGTTGAAACTAACCCCTAGTTATAGAAGAACAACAGCCATGTCCATTCGTGAAAGGTTATGACGAATAGGAACTTCTTTTGAAATTCAAATTTTTGGTCGTAATTGACACTATGTCGACATGGGGTACTAGGGCATGTCGACATCCCAAAGGAAATTTTGATGTTTTGTTTTTCTTTGAAAATAACCTTTATCTTATATTAAAACTATTTTAAACTTTATAAATATACCTGACTATAGATAAAATACATAGATAAATATAGAGAATAATATATATATAATTTTACTATAATTTTATATTTAAATCTAAGTATAAAGATAGTTTAAAACAAACGAAGTTAAAACAAGAGTTTATTAAAAAAACAAAGAATATTTTAAGGCTAAAACATCTTTTTGAAAATCATTTGAAAAGATAATTTTTAAGGCTAAAACATTTTGAAAAGCAATTTTGAAAATTATTCTGAAGTAGTTTTGAAAATCATTTTGAAGTAGTTTTGCAAGCTTCTTCCTGTAGAATATCTCATCATATCAGGACTCGAGAACTTGTACAAAACCAGGATGTTCGTGGGTTTGTAAGCCACTTGTCGTAGGTTTGTAAGCAACTTGTCATGGGTTTGTAAGCCACTAAAAAGGTAGAAATGGGTTCCATCCCAAAAGAAAAATGGAGTGAAGATTTCAGTGCTATTATGAAGTTTTAACATAATTCTAGACTCAATACTTATCTTGAAATCTTGAACTCTTGATAATCTTGATACTCATGAGTCTTCAATCTTGATAACTTGAATCTCTATACTGTACAGTCTTCATTTTTGGTACCTACATGGTTAAATCCTGCATATACATATATATCTAAGCTATAATGTTAGTATTTATATTTTATAATCTTATTCTAAGGTTGTTGTCATCAAAACCATCAACTCATGGACTAACAACAGGATCACAGAGCTTGGAATGATAGATCATGAGATCATACTCCAGATTTGTAATCCCATGATGTTGATGGAATGTCACGACAAATGACTATGGGCATAACTTGTAACGACCCAGAATTTTGAACAAATTAAATTGAGAATATTTAATTAATTTTAAATATTTGAACGGTGATTTAATTTGAATCCCCGATATAACTTTGAATTTGACGATTAAATTTTATAATTTAATCTATTGACCTGAATAAAAATTTATATCTTCAATTTTAAGTTGAAGAAAAATATTTCGAAAGCTTTTAAAATTCGTATTGATAACACTGAGGATAATAGAAGCTTCAGAATTGAAGTTTACAGTTATTTGTTCAGTTTTGAAAATTATATCGTTCAGCCGATATTTAAAAATAGCCGTCCAAGGCGCAGTCTCGAAATTCGACGAAACCAGTTCCATTGGGTCCGTAATATTGAATTATTACCGAATTTCAAATTTCGTATTTATCAGAGCTGTTATGTGAACGGACGACACACAAACGCGTCGAAATTTAATTGAAACCAATTTAAATTTAAAAACTTTAAATATTTAGTCAACACACACGTTATCTTCCTTTAATTACGCATACAATCACGAAGAGATCGTGCAGACCATACTTCGATCAATTTTAAAAATCCCGTCCTCCTCTCTGTTAATTAAAATCCCAATTTCTTTTCAATTTCGTTCAAACGAAAATGGCCGAGAAGAATTCTTCGAGTTTAAATTCGATATTCCCCTCGTTTTCGTTTCAAATCAAAATTGCCCCTCACGTATAAAGAAAATGGCCGCATTTCCCTTTTTCATTTAAATCTCGAAATCGAATTAACGAGCGACCATGTCGCGAAGCAAATCTCGAGCCGGTTCACGTGGGGGAAAGGGGTCTCGCGAGCTGCCTTCCTATACGAAATTGAGATGGCTCGTTCGTTCGAGCAGCGACGTAAGCATCGCGTCGTGGGGAGCTCACGACTTTGGCGTGATCTATCTGGCAGCGCGACCTTCGAAGTGGCGGCGGCGGCGCGTTCGACTGGGAGGCGATAAGGGTGGAGCAGCTAGGTTGTTCGACATCTGTGGGTTTGCGATTTGGGGCGACTCGATGGTTCGCGATCGCGTTCTGTTGGTGGTCAGAGGAGAGTTTGTGGTCGGGGTGGCGTTGGTTGGAGTTGCGAGCGAGCGATGGGTTCGTTTATGTCAGTAAGGTGATTACCTTTTTATTTATTTTTTTTAACTGAATAAATATATGTTTCCATATGTAGAAAAATAATAATGATAATGATATATATATATATATATTAGATAGATATATATGGAATGATCAGTAAAGTTTAAAAAAAATAGGATTTTTAAGTAATCAAAAGAAATATGCAGATTTTTATATAGACGGGGAATATATTACAGTAAATGTATATATGGATATATAGATAAGCAGGTGAATTGATTACGGCAAAGATTTATAAATAAATATATAGATTTGAAAAACAAAATGAATGAAATGGATGATAACAGTAAAAGAAATTTTTGTTTTGTATTTACAATTAGAAAATATATATATACATATGTATTTGATTTTATAGATAAAGTTATAAATCTTGTTGTTAATTTTAGTTTCAAATGGAAGATATTTGGTTAAAAGAATTTTTCTATTTGAATTTAATGTGTAAGTTAAGACCAGAAAATTTATTTACTAGAAACTATATAGGGTTGAAACAGGAATTTAAAAATGAAATAATTATAAATCGTGAAGATAGGAAATTTATCTAAAGGAAATTAAATCAAAGTAGTCAAATAAAAATTTATTATTCGATCTGTTCGAATATTAATAAATTGTATAATTTCTTATACAAGGTCAAAACTGTGACATCAAGTCAGAAATGGAAAATGGATTGCACAATAAAAGCTAAGGTGAGATCTTCTCACTCAAATGAAAAGTGGAATTTTCAGTTATTGATTGATTTATTTCTATTGGATGTGATATTAGATATAGTAGGATATATCTATATATATATAGCAATATATACATATTGGCATATGTATATATTGGATTGATGATTTCCCGCCTCGTATAGCGGATGAGACCCTATTGCGCCGTTAGTAAGCGGATATTTATAAAAACCCATATACCGCGATATTCCACCTCGAAGTGGAATTGGTATTGTGCTAACGTCTTTGGATGCAGGGAAACAGGTTGGAGGGATCCAACTGGACCCCTCACATTGATTGAATTTATTTCTACTGTGATGTGATAATCTGTGAATGATTATTGATGTTATTGAATTGATGTCTGGAAATTGTTTGAAAGCTAAAATTTAGCTGAATGGATGTTTGATATCATTGGATTCCAAAAATAAACGAAATTGAATTTTTGAAATCAAAATAGAAATTTCTAAGTGAATTAATTTTAGAAATTGAATAAATTTTGAAGAAAGGAATTTTTAAAGTATAAAAAGTTAATTTTTATAATCTTATCGAATTAATTCCAAAATCAAGTGAAAATGTTAAATAAATGGATTTCGTAAAATAGTGATTATAATTTGAAGAATTTAATTTAAGAATTTGGATTTTTAAATAGATTGAAAGAAACGATTGAAATTTATTTCCTTAAAAAGGAATTTATTAAAAGAAGATAAGCTGGAAATCCAACTAGAAATTTAATTGGTAAATTGAAATAAATTGGGAAATCAATGTAAAATGATTTCAATTTGAAGAATCCATTTTAAAACAGAATATTGAATAATTTGAGAAAAAAATGAGGAATTTACTTAGTAGTGATAAATAAATTTCTAAATCAATATCGAAATTGATTTGGGATTGAAGTTTTTATAAATAGAATTGAAATTTATAAAAGTTGTTTATAAATCTGAAATCACTTATTTTGATAAGTAAAAATATAGAAGTTGATAAAAAGAAGATTTATAAGTCGAGGTTGTTATTAAAATAGAAATAGAATTTATAACCGTGTTTATAAATTCGAAATCGATTGAATTTGATAAATTAAATATAGAAGATTATTAAAGGAGATATATTCGCGGTTTTGGATAGCGAATTATTATTGAAATAAAACGTGTAGAAAATAGTGAAATGTAATTAGTGAAGTATATTCACGATGTTGGACAGTGAATATATTGTTAAGTAAAATGGATATGGTTTTGGAAAAGTGATATTTGAAATGAAGTTAATTGTTTTAAAAGATGTTTTAAAACGTGTGAACTATCGAAATCATAGATTTCAACATTTATTGTTGAAATAGACGTTTTCGAGAAATATAAGGAAATGGTGGACTATAACACTGTTGTTATAGTAAATGATTTCCAAAAGGAAATGTTTTATATAGTATTGGGATTTATATATCTATTTTAATTCCGAATCCCTATACTATTGATTTCGAGTCGTCGTAACGATGTTTTACGCAACATTCGTTTTGACTCAAATAGATGTTAAAAATTTATGATTTCCTTAAAGAATGAAATGTATACTTAATATTGATTTAAGTATATTGAATATTTTCAAATGTTGAAAATAAACGATTTGTGAATTACTTATTATTAAATAAGTATGGAATTGCTTTTCCAATATGAAATGAACTGTTTTGAGATTTTATCTTCAAAGATAAAATGAAATGTGAATATTTGAAATTTGTTTTCAAATGATTAAGTGTGGAAATTTTATATCTAGTAAAAGATATTTTGGAAAAGAAATAATTTGGAAAATTATTTGGAATCTGATGATGTTGCGCATCTTTATTGATAGTTAAATAACCGACTATCAATAATTACCTTGAATAGGTATTTGTTGTGAATTGGATGAATTTGAATGCCACACTTGTTTTTAAATAAACGCTCACTATTCGGGTTAGCCGGGAAAGGACCATGGGGTCGTATAACCCATTCCGAATATGTAATACGTCGTTATGAATTGCATTCGAAGACCGGTGTTGAAGACCGGATATTTTTGAAAACGGTAGGATTACCATCGAGTTACTCTACATCGGCTGATCTCCGGTTTAGAGGTTTTATCACCCTTAGTGACGGGAAGTTCGGACGTGATTAGAATTTATCCGGATAGGCAAGGGCTTCGTGAGAAGTGCCTTTGGTTCTGTTCGATCCCGGAACAGACTTGTATGGATTGTGTGTCTGACGTTACAATTTGAGATATAGAGCTGATTTCTTTCAAATACATTTCTGTTGGTGGCGGAGAATTTATTCTCTTAGCTTAACACCCTTCTTTGAGACGTACGAGCTCAGAGGTTATGTAGTTGAAATTTATCAGCGATATATTCCCAATTTGGTAACGTGGCATACTGAGTGTTGCTGTGAAATGATCAGTGTTTGATCATTTGTGATATGATCATTTGTTTGATCTTATATCTTTGTGATCATAGGTTGATCATTTTGTTTGACCCGAAGCATGGCTTTGTAGAAAGCGTAGCTTTGTGGACGAGACTTCGTCGAGCCTCACACCCCGGAAATGGTCAAAACAGGAAGGATGCAGCAAGGTTCTAGGGAGTAGCGCCCCTTAGTGTATGTCATTCCTTCTGGATAAAGGTGGTATCATGGTATGGAGCCCAGATACTTAACCTCTGTGGTTGCTGCAAATTTATTACTTTGTGGTTGTTGCAAATCGGGGATCCTCGGGAAGATCGGTGACGATCGGGGGATGGCATACGCGTGTTAGTAGTTACCTACTTTTGCAGAGGTAACCCGGCCTTGTGTTGGCAGAGATCTAACCGTAATGTTAGGTTATTTCTCGGGTCGTCTATTCCAGGGATGTACCCATCGTGGATAGGAAGTTCCTTAGCCTGACCATTTGTTGGAAATCCAAAGAAACAATACGAGCCTTGTACGGTTTTAGTTGTAGAACCTGCCATTTAATATGGTAGCTATAGCAAGCATACTATAATGGTACCTATGCTGGCTAAGATTGATATTCTACTTTCGAAATGTTTTCTACACTATGCACTAATAATAATATCAAAAATGGTTTGATTTTGCGTAGTAAGCATCTTTGACTATCATAAGAAGAAATCTCCTCCAAATTCTGCGTTTGCATTGTGTGTGTGGCGGGAGGTCTTATGGTAGTTTCATTTTCCAAAAGCATTGCGAATTTGTTTTAATTTCTTTGTGAAAAATAACTGTTTTACGATCTCACACCAGTCACCATGACTGACTCGGAGTTTATTGTTTCCCTTCTAAACTCTGGGTGCCCACAAATTTCCACACGGGCAGCCTAGAGTTATATTATCAGGATATTCTGGAGCTTTGGAGATAAGCTGGATGACGAGACATAGTATTTGTATCTGATAGTATTTATTCTGCTGTGTATTCTGTATGAGGACAAGTTATATAACTGTCCATTGTTGTATATTGACTCTGATGATTGATGTATGTATAAAATGATATAGTTCTTTGTTTAAAGATTATTCATTTGTTTATTATATGTTGTTCCGCTGCGATGTGTAAGATTCTGATATTGTTTTCTGTTTCTATTGTTGTTCTGTTGTTTTTCTTTCTCTTCTTCTTCTCTTTTTCTTCTATTTCTTCTTTCTAAAACCCTCACTATTGGAGTTTCCGGCACTCGATTTCTCGGCAGTCGATAAAGTGAGTATCGATGTCGAATTTTCGAAAGTCGAAAATTCCTGTACGTGACAGCGTGGTATCAGAGCATATGGTTAAGCGACAACCCTGCTCTGTTGGGTGTTACTCATTAGAGATAGAGTCAGTAGTACTCTAGAATGAGTTGATTATAATAATAGATATGAGCGCGTATTTGTTAGTGAATATAAAAAATGTTTTATATTGTGTTTGCTTATCCGTTGAGATGTTTGTAAATTTTGGTCGGTATGTGGGACGCCATATTATCGATAGGGATTTCTAAACACTTAAACGAGGCAAGACGACACAGTATTGTTTTAAATAGGGTGAATGAAATAATTTTGCCCAAAACTATTTTTGTATATAAAGGAAATAATTTTCTATGAATTATCATAGTATATGGATGTTTGGATGTTAGGAAGTAATAATAGTGAATTATCATCACTGGAATTGAATAAGAAACTGAAATCGTAACTCCAAAGTTAAGAAATAAATTCACATACAAATGAAATGTAAGAATGTAAATTATAAATGTGATTTGTAATTTAAAATGGAATTCCAGAGAAGTTTTTGGAAATGTTTTGAAAAGAATTTGAAAATTTTGGAGATTTGGAAAGTTTAAATTCTTTTTGATTGAAAATGAATTTCAAAGGTTTTGAAAAGTATTTTGAGAGATGAAAGCTCTAAACTCTTTTCGGTCGCTGGAAAATAATTCCGATGATGATCGCGACATCACCGGTGTTCATTTTTGGGTTTCCAAAAGAGGAAATTGCTGCCAAATTATTTTAAACGGAAAGTGTTTGGAAAATTTGGGTTTTTGTTTTGGAAATTCAAATGGAATTTGAATTGTTTTCAAAATGGTTTTGAAAAGGTTGAAAAGACTCTGGAATTGAGTATTGAATTATGAAGATAAAATTTCGAATGAATAAATAAATTTGCAATAGCAAATGCAAGAAAATGAAATTTAATGTAAAAAAATTCATTTTGAATTTGTAAGTAAGACTGAATTGAATTTAGATTTGTGGAAAACAAAGTGAACTATTAAACTAAAAATTTGTAAGTGAAGCTAATTGAATAAGTGAATAGTAATTGGTAATGAATTAGTAACTGAACTAATCTAAAATCTTGGCAGTTAAATGAACAATAATTGATAAATTCAATATTCAGAAGTTGAATTGAATCCAAATTAGATTGGAATGGTGAATTAAAAATTCAAATGAATGTGAAATGTAAAATTGAATAGATATAACTTCAACAGTGAAGTAAAAAATGATATAAGTAGTTTATATTGGAAATTTTGTAATTGAATTTGCAAAATGGATTGAATAGTGTAACTAGATATTATGGCTAGTAGGATATACAGGTGTAAAGGAATTGGAGATTTGATTTCAAAGATAAATTCGAATTGCTCGACCAAAGGTAAGTATTTGAATTATAATATGAGATTTTGATGATTTCTTCTCTAGCCGCTTGGCTTTTTTCTTTTCTTTTTGAAATCTGAGAGTCCGTAGGGACGTTTTGTAGTCGTGCCGTATTAGCCGCGCAAAGGAGGCGCTGGCGAAATTTTTTTAAAATTTCGAGTGTTAGAAAAAATTTTGAGAAAACTTTGAAGTTTAAATTTGAATTTGAAATTTAAATTGAATTGAGAAGTAAAACAATGTTGTTTTGAAACTTAGAGTTGAAGTTGAAATTTAGTTGATGAATAACGAATCTTTAGTAAAAAGATTTGTTTTGACAAATTGATAAAACTATTAGGTTGTGAAAAATAGTAGACGAGTTAAGGACCTTTCTTTCTAACTTGTAATTTCGAGGACGAAATTCTTTTAAGGAGGGAAGTCTGTAACGACCCAGAATTTTGAACAAATTAAATTGAGAATATTTAATTAATTTTAAATATTTGAACGGTGATTTAATTTGAATCCCCGATATAACTTTGAATTTGACGATTAAATTTTATAATTTAATCTATTGAACTGAATAAAAATTTATATCTTCAATTTTAAGTTGAAGAAAAATATTTCGAAAGCTTTTAAAATTCGTATTAATAACACTGAGGATAATAGAAGCTTCAGAATTGAAGTTTACAGTTATTTGTTCAGTTTTGAAAATTATATCGTTCAGCCGATATTTAAAAATAGCCGTCCGAGGCGCAGTCTCGGAATTCGACGAAACCAGTTCCATTGGGTCCGTAAAATTGAATTATTACCGGATTTCAAATTTCGTATTTATCAGAGCTGTTATGTGAACGGACGACACACAAACGCGTCGAAATTTAATTGAAACCAATTTAAATTTAAAAACTTTAAATATTTAGTCAACACACACGTTATCTTCCTTTAATTACGCCTACAATCACGAAGAGATCATGCAGACCATACTTCGATCAATTTTAAAAATCTCGTCCTCCTCTCTGTTAATTAAAATCCCAATTTCTTTTCAATTTCGTTCAAACGAAAATGGCCGAGAAGAATTCTTCGAGTTTAAATTCGATATTCCCCTCGTTTTCGTTTCAAATCAAAATCGCCCCTCACGTATAAAGAAAATGGCCGCATTTCCCTTTTTCATTTAAATCTCGAAATCGAATTAACGAGTGACCATGTCGCGAAGCAAATCTCGAGCCGGTTCACGTGGGGGAAAGGGATCTCGCGAGCTGCCTTCCTATACGAAATCGAGATGGCTCGTTCGTTCGAGCAGCGACGTAAGCATCGCGTCGTGGGGAGCTCGCGACTTTGGCGTGAGCTATCTGGCAGCGCGACCTTCGAAATGGCGGCGGCGGCGTGTTCGACTGGGAGGCGATAAGGGTGGAGCAGCTAGGTTGTTCGACATCTGTGGGTTTGCGATTTGGGGCGACTCGATGGTTCGTGATCGCGTTCTGTTGGTGGTCAGAGGAGAGTTTGTGGTCGGGGTGGCGTTGGTTGGAGTTGCGAGCGAGCAATGGGTTCGTTTATGTCAGTAAGGTGATTACCTTTTTTTTTTAACTGAATAAATATATGTTTCCATATGTAGAAAAATAATAATGATAATGATATATATATATATATATATATATTAGATAGATATATATGGAATGATCAGTAAAGTTTAAAAAAAATAGGATTTTTAAGTAATCAAAAGAAATATGCAGATTTTTATATAGACGGGGAATATATTACAGTAAATGTATATATGGATATATAGATAAGCAGGTGAATTGATTACGGCAAAGATTTATAAATAAATATATAGATTTGAAAAACAAAATGAATGAAATGGATGATAACAGTAAAAGAAATTTTTGTTTTGTATTTACAATAAGAAAATATATATATACTTATGTATTTGATTTTATAGATAAAGTTATAAATCTTGTTGTTAATTTTAGTTTCAAATGGAAGATATTTGGTTAAATGAATTTTTCTATTTGAATTTAATGTGTAAGTTAAGACCAGAAAATTTATTTACTAGAAACTATATAGGGTTGAAACAGGAATTTAAAAATGAAATAATTATAAATCGTGAAGATAGGAAATTTATCTAAAGGAAATTAAATCAAAGTAGTCAAATAAAAATTTATTATTCGATCTGTTCGAATATTAATAAATTGTATAATTTCTTATACAAGGTCAAAACTGTGACATCAAGTCAGAAATGGAAAATGGATTGCACAATAAAAGCTAAGGTGAGATCTTCTCACTCAAATGAAAAGTGGAATTTTCAGTTATTGATTGATTTATTTCTATTGGATGTGATATTAGATATAGTAGGATATATCTATATATATATAGCAATATATACATATTGGCATATGTATATATTGGATTGATGATTTCCCGCCTCGTATAGCGGATGAGACCCTATTGCGCCGTTAGTAAGCGGATATTTATAAAAACCCATATACCGCGATATTCCACCTCGAAGTGGAATTGGTATTGTGCTAACGTCTTTGGATGCAGGGAAACAGGTTGGAGGGATCCAACTGGACCCCTCACATTGATTGAATTTATTTCTACTGTGATGTGATAATCTGTGAATGATTATTGATGTTATTGAATTGATGTCTGGAAATTGTTTGAAAGCTAAAATTTAGCTGAATGGATGTTTGATATCATTGGATTCCAAAAATAAACGAAATTGAATTTTTGAAATCAAAATAGAAATTTCTAAGTGAATTAATTTTAGAAATTGAATAAATTTTGAAGAAAGGAATTTTTAAAGTATAAAAAGTTAATTTTTATAATCTTATCGAATTAATTCCAGAATCAAGTGAAAATGTTAAATAAATGGATTTCGTAAAATAGTGATTGTAATTTGAAGAATTTAATTTAAGAATTTGGATTTTTAAATAGATTGAAAGAAACGATTGAAATTTATTTCCTTAAAAAGGAATTTATTAAAAGAAGATAAGCTGGAAATCCAACTAGAAATTTAATTGGTAAATTGAAATAAATTGGGAAATCAATGTAAAATGATTTCAATTTGAAGAATCCATTTTAAAACAGAATATTGAATAATTTGAGAAAAAAATGAGGAATTTACTTAGTAGTGATAAATAGATTTTTAAATCAATATCGAAATTGATTTGGGATTGAAGTTTTTATAAATAGAATTGAAATTTATAAAAGTTGTTTATAAATCCGAAATCACTTATTTTGATAAGTAAAAATATAGAAGTTGATAAAAAGAAGATTTATAAGTCGAGGTTGTTATTAAAATAGAAATAGAATTTATAACCGTGTTTATAAATTCGAAATCGATTGAATTTGATAAATTAAATATAGAAGATTATTAAAGGAGATATATTCGCGATTTTGGATAGCGAATTATTATTGAAATAAAACGTGTAGAAAATAGTGAAATGTAATTAGTGAAGTATATTCACGATGTTGGACAGTGAATATATTGTTAAGTAAAATGGATATGGTTTTGGAAAAGTGATATTTGAAATGAAGTTAATTGTTTTAAAAGATGTTTTAAAACGTGTGAACTATCGAAATCATAGATTTCAACATTTATTGTTGAAATAGACGTTTTCGAGAAATATAAGGAAATGGTGGACTATAACACTGTTGTTATAGTAAATGATTTCCAAAAGGAAATTTTTTATATAGTATTGGGATTTATATATCTATTTTAATTCCGAATCCCTATACTATTGATTTCGAGTCGTCGTAACGATGTTTTACGCAACATTCGTTTTGACTCAAATAGATGTTAAAAATTTATGATTTCCTTAAAGAATGAAATGTATACTTAATATTGATTTAAGTATATTGAATATTTTCAAATGTTGAAAATAAATGATTTGTGAATTACTTATTATTAAATAAGTATGGAATTGCTTTTCCAATATGAAATGAACTGTTTTGAGATTTTATCTTCAAAGATAAAATGAAATGTGAATATTTGAAATTTGTTTTCAAATGATTAAGTGTGGAAATTTTATATCTAGTAAAAGATATTTTGGAAAATTATTTGGAATCTGATGATGTTGCGTATCTTTATTGATAGTTAAATAACCGACTATCAATAATTACCTTGAATAGGTATTTGTTGTGAATTGGATGAATTTGAATGCCACACTTGTTTTTAAATAAACGCTCACTATTCGGGTTAGCCGGGAAAGGACCATGGGGTCGTATAACCCATTCCGAATATGTGATACGTCGTTATGAATTGCATTCGAAGACCGGTGTTGAAGACCGGATATTTTTGAAAACGGAAGGATTACCGTCGAGTTACTCTACATCGGCTGATCTCCGGTTTAGAGGTTTTATCACCCTTAGTGACGGGAAGTCCGGACGTGATTAGAATTTATCCGGATAGGCAAGGGCTTCGTGAGAAGTGCCTTCGGTTCTGTTCGATCCCGGAACAGACTTGTATGGATTGTGTGTCTGACGTTACAATTTGAGATATAGAGCTGATTTCTTTCAAATACATTTCTGTTGGTGGCGGAGAATTTATTCTCTTAGCTTAACACCCTTCTCTGAGACGTACGAGCTCAGAGGTTATGTAGTTGAAATTTATCAGCGATATATTCCCAATTTGGTAACGTGGCATATTGAGTGTTGCTGTGAAATGATCAGTGTTTGATCATTTGTGATATGATCATTTGTTTGATCTTATATCTTTGTGATCATAGGTTGATCATTTTGTTTGACCCGAATCATGGCTTTGTAGAAAGCGTAGCTTTGTGGACGAGACTTCGTCGAGCCTCACACCCCGGAAATGGTCAAAACAGGAAGGATGCAGCAAGGTTCTAGGGAGTAGCGCCCCTTAGTGTATGTCATTCCTTCTGGATAAAGGTGGTATCATGGTATGAAGCCCAGATACTTAACCTCTGTGGTTGCTGCAAATTTATTACTTTGTGGTTGTTGCGAATCGGGGATCCACGGGAAGATCGGTGACGATCGGGGGATGGCATACGCGTGTCAGTAGTTACCTACTTTTGCAGAGGTAACCCGGCCTTGTGTTGGCAGAGATCTAACCGTAATGTTAGGTTATTTCTCGGGTCGTCTATTCCAGGGACGTACCCATCGTGGATAGGAAGTTCCTTAGCCTGACCATTTGTTGGAAATCCAAAGAAACAATACGAGCCTTGTACGGTTTTAGTTGTAGAACCTGCCATTTAATATGGTAGCTATAGCAAGCATACTATAATGGTACCTATGCTGGCTAAGATTGATATTCTACTTTCGAAATGTTTTCTACACTATGCACTAATAATAATATCAAAAATGGTTTGATTTTGCGTAGTAAGCATCTTTGACTATCATAAGAAGAAATCTCCTCCAAATTCTGCGTTTGCATTGTGTGTGTGGCGGGAGGTCTTATGGTAGTTTCATTTTCCAAAATCATTGCGAATTTGTTTTAATTTCTTTGTGAAAAATAACTGTTTTACGATCTCACACCAGTCACCATGACTGACTCGGAGTTTATTGTTTCCCTTCTAAACTCTGGGTGCCCACAAATTTCCACACGGGCAGCCTAGAGTTATATTATCAGGATATTCTGGAGCTTTGGAGATAAGCTGGATGACGAGACGTAGTATTTGTATCTGATAGTATTTATTCCGCTGTGTATTCTGTATGAGGACAAGTTATATAACTGTCCATTGTTGTATATTGACTCTGATGATTGATGTATGTATAAAATGATATAGTTCTTTGTTTAAAGATTATTCATTTATTTATTATATGTTGTTCCGCTGCGATGTGTAAGATTCTGATATTGTTTTCTGTTTCTATTGTTGTTCTGTTGTTTTTCTTTCTCTTCTTCTTCTCTTTTTCTTCTATTTCTTCTTTCTAAAACCCTCACTATTGGAGTTTCCGGCACTCGATTTCTCGGCAGTCGATAAAGTGAGTATCGATGTCGAATTTTCGAAAGTCGAAAATTCCTGTACGTGACAGGCATAACTTTTCACAAGAAACGATTCACAGAAATGATAACGACCATTCGAAAAATAGAGTGGAGTCCTTCGCAGAAATTCCGGCTTGTCTCGATTCAAAGCACATCGTGTTTGAAACGCGATGTAGTTTGGGGGGCAAGTGTTATTCAGCCTCTTGACCAAACAATATTCAGACAGATTGGATGAGCCAAACTTTGAGTTATCAAGGCAGGAAGCCTAGAGGGATATCCCAAAAGTCCAAAAACCAAACACAGACAAAATCACAAAGCCAATACAAAAACAACTCAAGCCAAGACAATGACAAAGTCATCAAATTTATGGGTCGGTATCGACCACTATCTATGGGTCAGTACCGATCCCTATTTCCTCCACAGTTAAGCCCCATCTTTTGCCTATATGTCCTACTTGATGTTAGAAGCCTATCCCAAGTATTTCTTTGTTGATCCAATGCAATTCTCTATCGATCTCCACGAACACTTGAATCGGTAGTTTTGTTCTTCCATGTACCCATTATTTGGACTCAAAAACAAGCTATCCTTGATGAAACAACTATAGAATCACAAGGCTAACCATAAGACGATCCAACATGAAGAATTGAATGCAACCAATTTGGCAATATTATAGGTCGGTACCGACTCCTACACTTGGAGTTGTACCGACCCATATAATCTAATGAGGTGGCAATCTATTTTCAAGGGGAATTGGTCTAAAGCGTGGAGAACAGCCTGGAGATACCGAGTGTCGTAGTTGTACCGACCCATAAGAATTTCTATTCCAAGTCAAAACATAAGCAACAAAATTATAAAGTGGACTTAGGCCTTGATTTGCCATACCACTATAAATTGTTGTGTGCTCTTTCTTATTCATTTTTCATTTAATTCTTCACTTTTTATTCTCTACTTTAACTACTGGGTGTTTATGCCATTTTTGGTTCAAACAATGAGGCACTTGGTTTGAATTAGGAAGGACACTTTATTATAAGGCAAAAGCTTGGAGATAACACTTTCAAGTTATCAATTGTAGATGGAGACACAATTCCACTACATGGAATGGTGATCGTTTGTTTTACTAGTTTACTTGATTATTTTTAGTTTGGAATTTTTATTTCATTTGGATAACCGTTGGATTGAATTCGATATAATAAAGTGGCACTCACTAAAGAAATTTCAATACAGTTTGTTTTTTGAATCAATAGAACCGTATTCATGAAGTTAAACTTCATGTTATAGGATAAGTATCATAAATAAACATCACATGTTTTGAAAACTAGTTGTTTAGGTACTCGGAGATAGGTACTGACAGATTCCTCAGAACCGTGATATGTTATTGGAGTATAACCAAACCGGGTATTAGATAATTCATCCCTACACATCTAATCTTTAACTAAAGCCCGAAAATAGGCAATGTTAGGGATATATGCCCAAAAATAAGTATCACGGGCATCGAGGCTCAAAGATAAGTGTCGGTGTATAATTGAATTTGTGCAGGTACATTATACAGGAATTACATTGGTGCACGTGTGGACACTAGTGGAAATCCATGTAAAAATAGTATAAACAACAAGTTTTATTTATAGTTGAATAGAACAAATTAAACATATAGTAAATAAAGCCAAGTAAAATAGTAACACTATATAATTGTGGAAGTTTATTCATATGTATATGTATATAAATTTAATAAGTAAATGTGTAACACCCCTAATTTTTATATAGCATATAATTTGAATATTTAACAATGAGATAATTAAATGTGAAGTTAAGAAATATGAGATTTTCCATACAAATCAATTAACCAATTGATATAGTTCGTGTGGCGACTAGTGAAGCAATGATGTGGCTTTTTGACTTGACGACAACTTCATAACTTTGATATGATGGCTCTACGACTTATGATGAGGGTTGAGAGACATCCGACGGTGACAGCTAAATCATGGGAGTTGTAACGATGATCCACGAGGACGAGTTCAACGATGAGGACTTGTGAGTAGAATTTTTGATCGTCTTCTATTGTGGAGATAGCCGGAATGGAATAAGGATTGAGTTCTATTATGGAGACGCATGGAAAGGGATCACAGATAATTTAGAGGTTCCTAATATGCTTATAAAGATGGGGTATGTGTGGATGCCCACCTAGATTTACGATTGTATCCAAATCTTTGCGATAGTTGATTACCTTGGACTTTTGCAATTGTGAGTCTAGTTCCTTGCCTTTTGAAGTGGCATGGATTTAAGCACCAAAGAAGTCGAGATTTGATTGAGTCCCTGGTTTGCGATTATGCTATACGAGTTATCATATATCCAACAGACATGAGCGATGGTGAGGATTGTTTGATGGATGCTATGTTTTCCATTGTTGTTTATCACTCTAGGGTGTCACACAATGTAGGTATTTTCGATTGTATACTTAAACACTGAATATTGTTCTTCGATTGTAGTACAATTACTATTTGGATTGTTATGTGCTAACTCTTTGGATGAGATATGTCGGGTATGGTTCTTCATACTTTATGCCCATATTTACTATACAGATTTTATGGTATTTTTGAGATGATCGCTCACACTAGACTGTTTTCTGACCCGAGGTTTCTTGATTTGCTTCTTATTATCTCAAGTAATCTTAAATGAATAGATTAGGGATAACAAGCCTGGATAGCGCATGCAGCTACATGAAGTACAAGCAGAAGGTTACGCTTTCATATATCCATAATTTAAAGCTTGCTATCACTTATTCCGCTGTGCAATATTGTGGAGCTATACCAGTACTTGTATTACTTTAGAGATAGCTATAGAGTTTATTTTGGAGATTTGGGATGTATAAACTCTTCTATTTTGATTTTTGTATAATCTGTAAACCTATTGCACTCTGATATTCTTATTTGTAATTCATTTGATTGTATTACTATCTCACCTGTTTTACATCTATGTTATTATATTATATTTCACCTGTGCGCTGTGAGATTCTATAGGTTTTGTGTTTAGATTTTGGTTACTTTACACCCTTGGCTATCATTTTACAGCGGTTGGGTACTTCTAGATCAAGTTATATAGGTATATTGGGTGCTGGGGGTGTGGGGGCGGTCGTCACATTTTGTATTAGAGCTTAGGTTGCGTAGAATACCAAAGTTGATACTTAGATCCGTAAAAGATAAGGAAGGAGCTATTGACTTAGAACGGATTAATTAATATGAGAGAGCGTATTTGTTATATTTTGGTTTTCAAAACCATAAAGTAGTGTACATATATGGTATATAAGTCGCGTTGCATTCACCATCACCACTTATTCCTTCTTGAGAGGCTGGTCATTCTTATTACAGCTTGTAAGAAGAGCCAACTAGCGAGGAATGTTGCTAGGACTTTTATTCTGGCATTGAGTAGGGAGCATGCAATGGGGCAGCTGTGAACCCAATATGCAGGCTATGTTTAACGAAATGATAAGGAACATGCTATAGAATGCCTAAGGAATTGTTCCAGGGCCAAGGATTGCCAATCTAAACAAGGAATATTCTACTCTAGAAGGAAAACCATTTCTTGGAATTGAACCAGCCATCGAGGTGCAGGATTGGTTAGATACCTATGAACGCATCATTGAGGATATGGAGTTGGATGATGCAACGAAGAGGAAGCTGGCCTCTGGGCAACTTCATGGACAAGCATGGGGTGTTGGAACAACATTAAGATTACAAATTCCAAGGATCAGATTACTTTAGAGTAGTTTAACGTGAGGTTTTAAAAGATGTATTTATCGGCTTCCCAGAAGTTGGTACTCTTTCAGAAGTTTGCTGATTTGACCTGAAGGGGTATGTCCATGTTTGAGTACGTGGCCGAGTTCGATATGCCATCAGGTACGACCTATCTTTCATTGAAACTCTACTCAAGAAGAATGAAAAGTTTATTATGGGCTTGGATGACCACTTAGGAGAGAAGTTGGCGGGACATAATGACGAGTCATTTGAAAAACTGGTGGAAAAGGCTCTTCGATACGAGAGTCTATATCCAAAGTCTAGGCAGGTTGTTGTTTCCAAGGATGAGCCAATGTAGCAAGAAGGCGGGGGAGGCAAGAAGAAGTGGACTGATAATAATAAGAGAAAGCAACTTTAAAATAAGGGTGGCCAAAAGAAGGGAAAATGGGAGCCTGTCTTCTATAATTGTGGAGAGAAGGGCCATCTTGTCAGAGACTGTAAGGCGAAAGGCAAGAAGTGCTACAATAGCAATAAGCTAGGACATATCAAGAAGGATTGTCCGAAACAGTCGAGGAATAAGTAGGTTGCGTCCTCTTATGCTTTGAACACTATTTTAGCTTTGTCGAGTGCACCATTGAGGAAGGAGAAAGGGAAGAGCGTCGTTACACATGGTACACTTTCTATTTCTGATGCAAACGTATGTGTTTTATTCGATACTGAGGCTTCATATTTCTTCATATAGAGTGATTTAGTACATATATTAGGATTGAAGCCCGAGACAGTTGACTAACCTTTGATTGTTACAAACTATGTTGCAGGATCGACTAGCCTTCGCATGATTTGTCGAGGCTTAGCCATATCAAGCCATGGATATTTGCTTAATTTTGATTGCTTTGTTTTGGGTTTCGTGGGGTTTGGTATTATTCTATAGATGAGCTGACTACAAAAGAATGGAGTAGTGGTGGATTGTGAGAGGTCGTTTGTAACAACCCGAGTTTTTCTAACACGAAAAACCGGACCATTTTAGTTAAGAAGAAGAGGTAGAAGAAGAAAAATAGAAAACAACAGCAGAATCTCACATACGCAGCGGAATAAAATATAATATATATATCAACAGATCTTTACACAAATCAAACTGTATCTGTATATATATATACATCCAAATACATCATCAGAGTACATCACATCAATATCATACAACTGAATACACAGCGGAAAATAATAGCAAGTACGAGAGTACGTATCGTCATCCAGCTCGTCTCCTGAGCTCCATATCATCATATCCTGTAACCTAATAATACTCGGTCTGACCCGAGCATCATATAAAACAATACCCGAGTCAGTCTGGAAAACCAGCGTGAGAAAATCACACTCAAATTGATTATTAAAGTTTCAAAATCCTTTGAAAACAAAAGCATCTCGTAAGACCACGCCACAAATAAACATGTCGGGTTTTTACCTTACGATAGCTAAAACACTTTATATCAAAATCCTCTGATATTATAATAGTGTCTACAGAAAGTAAACTAGAATCTAGCTGAAATGCTTGCATCTCACGTTTCAGCAATAGTTGGGCACAATCAAAACCGTACAGGCACGTAGGGAGAATGGATTTCCAACGAATGACTAGGCACTGGGGTACCACCTATCACAGTACGTGGCCTAGATCACAGTACCGAGGAGTACGCCCGCTCCCCTGCAACACAAGGCCGGAACCATCCCTTACTGGATGATCCCGAATAAAATCACCCCACGGTTGGGATCAGCAACCGCACCACTAAGCCGAAATAAAAAGGAACATCTAGACAGGGATGACTTTACCCTCCAGTGGGAGCTACCCACGAAGCCTTGCTGCATAACCCCTGATTTTCAGTCATTCCCGGTTGATGAGGTTCGAGGCTAAACGATACCTTTTCAGAACATATCCCTTAGAATGCCCATCGTCCGCTGACGATGTTTCGCAAGCATTCGTCCATACCAGTCCGTCCTGGGTTTGAACGGAACCGAAGGCACTACTCCTACTACATCCATTTTGGAAATATCCTCAGGATTAGTAGCGACTAGCCCTTGTACTTCACTGCTCCATCTTCGACTTCGAACACTTTACCCGAAACGTACAAACCGGATCGAAGTGGTATTCGAGTCTCCAGACCTAGAATCCCGGTATACGGAAACTCGATCCCGGTCTCTTCGAAACGATCAGCGCATTGGCCAATATTGATAGTCGGTTATTTAACTATCAATTCACATCCATAGCAACCATCACACAATTAAATAATTTCCCACATTATTTATTTGCCCAAATATCTTTCCAAGATATATTTCCAATTTTCAAACTCCTTTTTAAAACAATTTCAAACAATTTCCGCTTACGGAATATATTTCCAAATATTTATTTCCTCTGAAACATCAAGTACAAAACACTTAGATTTAAAATAAATCTTAAAACACTTTACTATAAATATACTTAATAATATTGAAATTTAAAAACTACTTTAATACCTTAAAAATATATACTTAAGAAATATTTAAAATGAAACCACTTTACAAATATAAACTAAATTTCTCTTTTTAAAATATAATACCAAATCACTTTTATATAATTACTACAATAATATATTTTTGAAAATACTTACTTTAGAAATGATCAATTTTCTAAAACATGCTTTTTTTTTAAAACATACTTAAAACTTTTAACTTATTATTTAAAATTGCTTTGAAAACGTACTTGGCTATCCAGAGAAATACACTTCTCATTTCCATCTTTAAAAATAAACCAACATTTATTTTTAAACCAAACCATATCTTTTTATAAATCCCCATCTTGAATTTATATTCAAATATCCACTGATATTTTATTTTACTTTATAAACCCAGTTTATATCTCCAAAATCTCACTTCTCTTTTAAAATTCCAATTTTAAACAACTAAATCAATTTCCAATTGATTTTCCAATTTACCTTACTTTACTTTGAAATAAATTTCCTTTACTACTTCATTTATTTCAAAATACATTAACTTTTAGATTTATTCCTTTATTTGAGTTAAAACCCTTTTTAACTGAAAATACCAATTTTAAACTTCCAAAATTCCTTCTTTAGCCTTTAATTAAATTTAATCCTTACATTCAAAATAAATCCTTTATTCTTTAAATTTAATATCACTCTAGTTTAAAGTTAATATTTCCCTTGTTATTTCGAAATTCCTTTATTCCAATTTACTTGAATTATTTACTTAAATTTTACTCTTTTATTTCTTTCAAAATCCAATTCAATATATTTTGGTAACTCCTTTTATTGAAATATTCAATCCAACCATATCATCCAATATTTCAATCATCAATAAAATCATCACAGGATATCAATATTCATAGAACAGAATATCAAATAATCTAAATAATTTTGAGGAATCCAGTTGGATCCCTCCAACCTGTTTCCCTGCATCCACAGACGTTAGCACAATACCAATTCCACTTCAAAGTGGAATATCGCGGTATATGGGTTTTATAAAATCATCCGCTATTATGCGGCGCATAGGGTCTCATCCGCTATATAAATGCGGGAATATCAACAACTCAAATATATACATATGCCAATATGTATATATTTCTATATACTACTATATATATAATATAGCATATTCAATCAATGCAACCATTCAATCAATTATTTAAATTTAACCATTTAAATTTAAATCTAACTGAGTGAGATTAACTCACCTTTGCTTTTGTTTTGCCATCCATTTCCATTTAATTTCATCCCAGCTTGTTTTCTTTCAGATTTCTACCTTGAATAACAATTTATATGATTTCATTAATATTTCAAAATGAATAGAACAAATAAGTTCCATTTAACACATAAGTTTCTTTAAAGTACTTTATTTAAAAATAAACTAGTAGATTTAAACTGTATTTATCTATTTTCCTTTGAAACTATAAAATCCGATTTTTTTTTATAATAACTACTCAACTTTTAAAATCCCTGCATTTCCTTTTGAAACCACCCTATTGCTATTTCTTTGAAACTTCCTGTATGCTAGGATTAACCCATAGATAAAATATTTAATTTTAATTACATAAACCCATAACCATTTTAAATTTCCCAATTCCAAAATCTACTCTATATATATTTACTTTTAATCCTGATTAACTTAAAAATCTAGAAACCGCCTAACTGCCAAAATCTCTTGATCTAAAAATCAAATTCCAGACTTCTCAAAATCTTATCTGTAAATATAATTTTCTAGATTACCAATATATAATTTTTTAAGAAAACAAGACTCGTTTACCTTACTGTCCTCCCAAAACATCGCGAACAAGCCATCGAAATCGACTTCGACCTTCGCCTTTGCCTTTGCCTTTGCCGCAACCTTCCTGACATCATCGCGAAACCCTACTGCCAACTCGACGGCGAACCCCCAACCATCAACTCTGCCCCATCGCGACCTCGCGTTCAACCCAAATTCACGGCCTGGCCCACACCCCAGCACTCGACGTCGACATCCCTCTTGCGATCGCCAATCGAGTCGCCCCTCTATCTCACGCGATTCAAAATCGATCACCGCTTCGCCCTACTGCCTCGATTCAAAGATGGAAACCCCAGCTTGCAAATCACCGATACCACTCGTGCTAGGTCGCGACTATACTCGAGTCGCCCCACGCGAATCAAAACCCTAGTTGATCGAATGCGGCTCCCATTTGCTAGTGAACAGGGGTGAGGCGATTTCGTTTGAGCAGACGAACGAAGAAAGAGGTATGCGATTTGATTTAGAGAGGAGATTTTTGTCTTCGAAATAGAAAGAGGAGTTCGGTTGTTTAATTTTAAGGGGACGCGTGTTCTATTAGGTGAACACGTGCTCTAAAATTTTCTTTCGTTACCTGGCTTAAGAATGAAGAAAGAAAGAGATAAGGTCGATTGAGTTGAAAAAGATCTGCTAGATGAAAAGACGAAGGATATTTAAATTTAAAACGATTAATTATTGTCTAGACGTTTCTAACTCGTACGGTCACACGGTAGTTCCGAAAATTACGAAATTTGAAATCTGGCAATAATTTAATATTACGAATTAAATGGAACTGGTTTCGTCTAAATCCGAGACTATGCCTCGGACAGCCATTTTTAAATTTAATTTCAACGATATATTTTTAAAACTGAACAAAACTCTTTTAAAATTCCATTTTAAAAGTTCTATCATCTTCAGTATTAACAATATAAATTTTCTGAACCTTTGAACTATTTTTAACAGGCTTAAAATCGAGATTCCATATTTTACCCAATTCCGATAATTAAATTTAATAATTAATTATCCAAAGAAATACTGTATATTTGAAATTAGAGTTAAAATTTAACCTTCGGATATTTAAAATAAATTAAATATTCACATTTCAAATATACAAAAATTCCGGGTCGTCACATTCCTCCCCCCTTAAAAGAATTTCGTCCCCGAAATTACCAGTTAAGAGAAATGATTCGATACCCGTTCTTTTTCCCAATCCAAATAGTTTTAACAACACCCAACAATCTTTTATTAATGATACACTAATCATCTTTTAACTTTCCAAACTTATTCATAAGTTCAACCCATACCACCTACTTATCCATTTAAATTTAAATTTGAATTCAAATTTTGAATTATCAAAATTTTCTCAAAAATTTTCTAACTCTCTAAATTTTCGAAAAATTTCGCCAGCGTCTCCTTTGCGCGGCTAGCTCGGTACTACTACAAAATGGCTCTACGGCCTCCCAATCTCAAAAAGAAAACAAAAAGCCAAGTGGCTGGATCAAAAACCCAATCAAATTTCATATAGAAATTCAAATACATACCTTTTTGTCGGGCCATTAAATTTTATCTTCTAAATCAAAAATCCCAATTTATTCATTGCTTTTATACACCTGTATATCCTATTAAGCAATAATATCCACTCACAGTTCCAAAGTCATTTTATCGACTTCTTTACAAATTTCCAATATTTGTTTTACTTAAGTCCGTACGATGCACATATATCATCCGTACGCAATATCACATTTGATCGCTCAATCGATCACACAATTCCACTTCCGAACTAGTATCGTCCACCCGACCTTCTAGTGCGGACTCAGATCTGGTTTCTTGATCAGAAACCGTTATTCTCCTTGCATAGCCACAAACTATGATAGAGAATATCCAGAATCAATCAACAATCCATATCCAGGCTCGCCGTCAAAAATCGAGTGAAAAATCCTAATTCGGATCGATAAAACTATCTCGAAATTCTGTGTTCGAATCCGGATCAAATAGCTATGCGAATAAAATAATATACGTACACCTTACGTAATTAGCCTAATTGATTATTAGTTATATCAATTCTCCTTTATTCACATTCATTTTGATTGTTATCCCTTTATTCACAACTATCTCATTTCACAATTTACAGTCTCACCTTAATTCAATTATTCACTTAGCATACCTTCAGTACCACATTTTCTTAAGAATTCACTATTCATTTCTTAAGTTTAAGATAAACCTTTTACATACTGCTTATACATATTTTCACTTCACTATTGAAGTTCCTATTCATTTCTATCCACTTTTGCCTTTACATTTCCACTTGAATTCAATTTATCTTCCACTTGAATATTGAATTAGTTGCACTTACTAATTAATTTAAATCTCAATTAAAAATTTGTTTGCAAGCTTTACTTTCGTTAGTTCCTTCGATTTCACTTACTTTACTTTCACATTTTAAATAGATTTCAATACTCAGTTTCAACCTTATTTGTTTAACAAATTTTAAATCATTTGTTGTCAGTGAAAATTTCAAAAATTTCCAAAAATTTTCTAACTCTCAAAATTTCTAGAAAATTTTGGCAGAGTCTCCTTTGTACGGAGGGACTTCTGCGATATCGCAGGATGCACAAATATGTATATACATCGGCCTCAGGCCGGAAATCACAATATATATCAATATATGCAGTTCATATCTCCTATTAAATTCTTTTGCGTAGGCGTACCTCTATTTTAGCATTTTTAAAGCAAGCGGCTTATTATTTAGCAATTAATGTAACCCAAAATCAGCTATACGGCTTCCCTGAACCTGTACTAACTCAATTTAAAAGTGTAAGTGACAAATATAGGAAGTTCATAGCATTTCACTTATATTTAAATAGCTAAAATATGGATTCTATTACAATGCATGTTATATACTTCCATAAACACGTATGAAATGTTCCAACACTAATTTTAATTGTTTCCCAACAACATTTAAACCATCCCATTCAATTTAAATGATTTTACAACTTCCTTTCTTAACTTCAATTTATTTTTAAGTCCAAACAAACTCATATCATTACAATTGATTCAAAACAAATTTTATTGTTTATATTAACTCAATAAATTTATACAATCTCATTTTCATTGCATTTTGAATTCGAACCCTTTAACTACTTAGGTTCATCTTCATTACCAAGTGGATTTCCTTTTTATCTTAATTCATTCACAACAATTATTTAGCTCGACGCATTCCAATTAAATGTTATCTGTAACTCACCTAAATTTAGTTCGATTAAAATTTATTTCCACTTAGTTGGATTCTATTTGCAATTCATACCATTTCTATTTTAACCCAATTTCATTTTTATATGATACAATTTCAATTATAATTAATTTGTTAACACTTCATGTTAACTTTTAATTTAGAACTCGAGTTCTAGATCCACTACCCGTTTCCAATCTACTTATTTCTAATATTTGATTTTTATTTCAAAAACACTTTACTATTTTCAAGTGTTCAATCTATTTTATAATTTAAATTTCTGGATTATATTCCTTACTATTACAAACAGTTTTATTTGGCTTATTTATTTTACTCCCAAATTTTATAAGTCCCAAATTTATTTATATCTATATTTTATTCATTTACAATCGATTTCATTCACATTTTAATACTTTACTACAGGATTTATATTTTATTTAGTTTGGCATATTTATTATTCCATATAAACATTTTAAATATGATTCCAGAGTTTAAACAATTCTCCAAAATTTCAAAAATCACTTTTGAAATCAACTTCATCCAAAACCCTTGACAATTTTCATTTCCCTTTGGAATTTCAAAACCAAACCTAGTTCACAAACAATTCCAATTTAAAACAGTTTGGTAGCAATTTTTCTTTGGAGACTCGAAAATGAACATCGATGATGCTGCAGTCATCATCGAAGTTATTTTCCAGCGACCGAAAGAGAATTTAATGCTTTCATCTCTTTAAAAACATTTCAAATACTTTTAATTTCCAAATCTCACAAGATTTCAAATTCAACTCAAAAATATTTCCGAAATAATATCACTATTATTTCTCCCAAAACCCTTGAAAACCATTTTCAAATCTCAAGGAATTTCAAACCTTTCTCAAAATTCCAAATTCAATACCCATACAATTTAATATTCAAACATTACTTTGGAATTTCAGTTCAAAATTACAATCTCATTTGTATATATATAAATTTATTCTTCCAACTTTGGTTATAAGTTTCCAATTTCTGATTAAATTTTTACACAACGATGATAATAATTTAATATCATCGCTTTCTAACAACCAAGCAACCAAATATATAATTTTCTAAAAATTATTTCTTTCATATACAAAAGTAAGTTGGGTAAAATTATTTCATTTACCCTATTTAAAACAATACTGTGTCGAATTGTTCTATTTAAGTGTTTAGAGATCCCTATCAATAACGTTAATTACTCGTATTGACCAGAATCCATAAACTACTCAATAAACCAACCAACACAATATAAAACCATTTTATATTTACTAACAAATACGCGCTCATATCTATTAGTACTCTCAAAATTCCCACCAGAGCCAAGGTTATCGCTAGCCTTCGCTCTGATACCAAGTGTAACAACCCGAGTTTTTCTAACACGAAAAACCGGACCATTTTAGTTAAGAAGAAGAGGTAGAAGAAGAAAAATAGAAAACAACAGCAGAATCTCACATACGCAGCGGAATAAAATATAATATATATATCAACAGATCTTTACACAAATCAAACTGTATCTGTATATATATATACATCCAAATACATCATCAGAGTACATCACATCAATATCATACAACTGAATACACAGCGGAAAATAATAGCAAGTACGAGAGTACGTATCGTCATCCAGCTCGTCTCCTGAGCTCCATATCATCATATCCTGTAACCTAATAATACTCGGTCTGACCCGAGCATCATATAAAACAATACCCGAGTCAGTCTGGAAAACCAGCGTGAGAAAATCACACTCAAATTGATTATTAAAGTTTCAAAATCCTTTGAAAACAAAAGCATCTCGTAAGACCACGCCACAAATAAACATGTCGGGTTTTTACCTTACGATAGCTAAAACACTTTATATCAAAATCCTCTGATATTATAATAGTGTCTACAGAAAGTAAACTAGAATCTAGCTGAAATGCTTGCATCTCACGTTTCAGCAATAGTTGGGCACAATCAAAACCGTACAGGCACGTAGGGAGAATGGATTTCCAACGAATGACTAGGCACTGGGGTACCACCTATCACAGTACGTGGCCTAGATCACAGTACCGAGGAGTACGCCCGCTCCCCTGCAACACAAGGCCGGAACCATCCCTTACTGGATGATCCCGAATAAAATCACCCCACGGTTGGGATCAGCAACCGCACCACTAAGCCGAAATAAAAAGGAACATCTAGACAGGGATGACTTTACCCTCCAGTGGGAGCTACCCACGAAGCCTTGCTGCATAACCCCTGATTTTCAGTCATTCCCGGTTGATGAGGTTCGAGGCTAAACGATACCTTTTCAGAACATATCCCTTAGAATGCCCATCGTCCGCTGACGATGTTTCGCAAGCATTCGTCCATACCAGTCCGTCCTGGGTTTGAACGGAACCGAAGGCACTACTCCTACTACATCCATTTTGGAAATATCCTCAGGATTAGTAGCGACTAGCCCTTGTACTTCACTGCTCCATCTTCGACTTCGAACACTTTACCCGAAACGTACAAACCGGATCGAAGTGGTATTCGAGTCTCCAGACCTAGAATCCCGGTATACGGAAACTCAATCCCGGTCTCTTCGAAACGATCAGCGCATTGGCCAATATTGATAGTCGGTTATTTAACTATCAATTCACATCCATAGCAACCATCACACAATTAAATAATTTCCCACATTATTTATTTGCCCAAATATCTTTCCAAGATATATTTCCAATTTTCAAACTCCTTTTTAAAACAATTTCAAACAATTTCCGCTTACGGAATATATTTCCAAATATTTATTTCCTCTGAAACATCAAGTACAAAACACTTAGATTTAAAATAAATCTTAAAACACTTTACTATAAATATACTTAATAATATTGAAATTTAAAAACTACTTTAATACCTTAAAAATATATACTTAAGAAATATTTAAAATGAAACCACTTTACAAATATAAACTAAATTTCTCTTTTTAAAATATAATACCAAATCACTTTTATATAATTACTACAATAATATATTTTTGAAAATACTTACTTTAGAAATGATCAATTTTCTAAAACATGCTTTTTTTTTAAAACATACTTAAAACTTTTAACTTATTATTTAAAATTGCTTTGAAAACGTACTTGGCTATCCAGAGAAATACACTTCTCATTTCCATCTTTAAAAATAAACCAACATTTATTTTTAAACCAAACCATATCTTTTTATAAATCCCCATCTTGAATTTATATTCAAATATCCACTGATATTTTATTTTACTTTATAAACCCAGTTTATATCTCCAAAATCTCACTTCTCTTTTAAAATTCCAATTTTAAACAACTAAATCAATTTCCAATTGATTTTCCAATTTACCTTACTTTACTTTGAAATAAATTTCCTTTACTACTTCATTTATTTCAAAATACATTAACTTTTAGATTTATTCCTTTATTTGAGTTAAAACCCTTTTTAACTGAAAATACCAATTTTAAACTTCCAAAATTCCTTCTTTAGCCTTTAATTAAATTTAATCCTTACATTCAAAATAAATCCTTTATTCTTTAAATTTAATATCACTCTAGTTTAAAGTTAATATTTCCCTTGTTATTTCGAAATTCCTTTATTCCAATTTACTTGAATTATTTACTTAAATTTTACTCTTTTATTTCTTTCAAAATCCAATTCAATATATTTTGGTAACTCCTTTTATTGAAATATTCAATCCAACCATATCATCCAATATTTCAATCATCAATAAAATCATCACAGGATATCAATATTCATAGAACAGAATATCAAATAATCTAAATAATTTTGAGGAATCCAGTTGGATCCCTCCAACCTGTTTCCCTGCATCCACAGACGTTAGCACAATACCAATTCCACTTCAAAGTGGAATATCGCGGTATATGGGTTTTATAAAATCATCCGCTATTATGCGGCGCATAGGGTCTCATCCGCTATATAAATGCGGGAATATCAACAACTCAAATATATACATATGCCAATATGTATATATTTCTATATACTACTATATATATAATATAGCATATTCAATCAATGCAACCATTCAATCAATTATTTAAATTTAACCATTTAAATTTAAATCTAACTGAGTGAGATTAACTCACCTTTGCTTTTGTTTTGCCATCCATTTCCATTTAATTTCATCCCAGCTTGTTTTCTTTCAGATTTCTACCTTGAATAACAATTTATATGATTTCATTAATATTTCAAAATGAATAGAACAAATAAGTTCCATTTAACACATAAGTTTCTTTAAAGTACTTTATTTAAAAATAAACTAGTAGATTTAAACTGTATTTATCTATTTTCCTTTGAAACTATAAAATCCGATTTTTTTTTATAATAACTACTCAACTTTTAAAATCCCTGCATTTCCTTTTGAAACCACCCTATTGCTATTTCTTTGAAACTTCCTGTATGCTAGGATTAACCCATAGATAAAATATTTAATTTTAATTACATAAACCCATAACCATTTTAAATTTCCCAATTCCAAAATCTACTCTATATATATTTACTTTTAATCCTGATTAACTTAAAAATCTAGAAACCGCCTAACTGCCAAAATCTCTTGATCTAAAAATCAAATTCCAGACTTCTCAAAATCTTATCTAAAAATATAATTTTCTAGATTACCAATATATAATTTTTTAAGAAAACAAGACTCGTTTACCTTACTGTCCTCCCAAAACATCGCGAACAAGCCATCGAAATCGACTTCGACCTTCGCCTTTGCCTTTGCCTTTGCCGCAACCTTCCTGACATCATCGCGAAACCCTACTGCCAACTCGACAGCGAACCCCCAACCATCAACTCTGCCCCATCGCGACCTCGCGTTCAACCCAAATTCACGGCCTGGCCCACACCCCAGCACTCGACGTCGACATCCCTCTTGCGATCGCCAATCGAGTCGCCCCTCTATCTCACGCGATTCAAAATCGATCACCGCTTCGCCCTACTGCCTCGATTCAAAGATGGAAACCCCAGCTTGCAAATCACCGATACCACTCGTGCTAGGTCGCGACTATACTCGAGTCGCCCCACGCGAATCAAAACCCTAGTTGATCGAATGCGGCTCCCATTTGCTAGTGAACAGGGGTGAGGCGATTTCGTTTGAGCAGACGAACGAAGAAAGAGGTATGCGATTTGATTTAGAGAGGAGATTTTTGTCTTCGAAATAGAAAGAGGAGTTCGGTTGTTTAATTTTAAGGGGACGCGTGTTCTATTAGGTGAACACGTGCTCTAAAATTTTCTTTCGTTACCTGGCTTAAGAATGAAGAAAGAAAGAGATAAGGTCGATTGAGTTGAAAAAGATCTGCTAGATGAAAAGACGAAGGATATTTAAATTTAAAACGATTAATTATTGTCTAGACGTTTCTAACTCGTACGGTCACACGGTAGTTCCGAAAATTACGAAATTTGAAATCTGGCAATAATTTAATATTACGAATTAAATGGAACTGGTTTCGTCTAAATCCGAGACTATGCCTCGGACAGCCATTTTTAAATTTAATTTCAACGATATATTTTTAAAACTGAACAAAACTCTTTTAAAATTCCATTTTAAAAGTTCTATCATCTTCAGTATTAACAATATAAATTTTCTGAACCTTTGAACTATTTTTAACAGGCTTAAAATCGAGATTCCATATTTTACCCAATTCCGATAATTAAATTTAATAATTAATTATCCAAAGAAATACTGTATATTTGAAATTAGAGTTAAAATTTAACCTTCGGATATTTAAAATAAATTAAATATTCACATTTCAAATATACAAAAATTCCGGGTCGTCACATCGTTGGTGACAATATAGATGGATGATGGGTGTAGGTTGGAGATAAGCCACCTATTTGATGACAAGGTAATGGTTAGCTTTCTATATTTACTCAAGATTCTGCATGATGAGTTGTCATCTGTGTGTATAGTAAGGGGGTATCTGTAACAACCCGGGGTTTTGTTGTTAATTTATCTTCGTCATTAGACGATTAAATCGTTGTTAATCGCTATTGCAGTTTAAATCGATTTGAGATTCTTTTGAAAGTTTGTAAAGGAGATATGCAGACTTTAAAATTTTAATATGGTCGCCCATATTTCTTTAGTTGCTTTGCTGGGTTAATTACCAAAAGGAATGTCGTTCCCTTATACAAATAAATCGACCTGCCCTCTTTTTCATTTTCGCTTTAACCCTAAACGTAAGAAAACAAACGAAAATAAATGGCGGCTTCCTTTTTCGTTCCCCTTTTCTTCAAAAGAAATTAGGGCAAGCTCGTCTCGTTCTCAAATTGGGGCTTCGTGATATGTCCATCGCTTGCGATCGTGTGTAGCAGCTCCTCGATTGATCGAGTCCTCTTCGCTTCGACTGCTAAGGTGAGTAATTAAATTACTCACATCTTGTTCAATTCGTAAGTTGCCGGGTGTGAACCCCTGTTTTCTAGTTCGTATAATTATGTTTGAATTCGTCCATCGTTTTCTCTGGCCATTCGTATATGCTATGATTTCTTGGTTGGATTGATATTGATTTTTGTATATACGTGTCGGCTTGAACTTGTGACAATTGATTTTTGATTTCGTGATTTTCTCTGATTGATAAATTGGTATGCTTCCCCGACTACGACACTGACATAGTCCACCTCGACTTCATGCCTAATTATACTGTGTTGGCTTTGTTTTGAGTTTGGTCTCTGGGGTGACCACGGCTTTGACCTTTTCTGACTTAGTTGCTCCTTGATTTCTCGGCTCTGTCTTTAATCTGGTTATTTGATATTGAACTATTTTTGTGAAATCCTGATGACCTTGGCTTTACATTTTCTGTGTGTATCTTCACTGTATCATGTGTGAGATAAATTGCATTCCAGTTGTGCCAGTTGCCTTCATACATGTATCTTGGTAGTTGCTTATGAGTTATGTATATTTTGTGATATTTTGTTCCACGGGTGCCCGTACCTTGTATACATGATGCAGTGCATTTGTTTGAATATTGAGTGCATTTGTTTCTTTTTGATTTTGGGTCGAGACTGCATTGAGTTACATCTATACTGTCCAGTGAGCTTGTTTTGGTATAGTCAGTGATGCACTATTGTTTTGGTGGATGCAAATTGTGTGTAGTGTATTCTGTACTTCGGGCACTGTCGTGTACTGTGTTTTGGACTTGAGCATTTTGGTAGACTCACTGCAACTTCAGTTTGCATGTTTAATATGCAGATACACTTGAGTATTTATGTTTGTGCATATTTCCCCATAAAGTTTAGAAAACAAAGTTGTAATTCAGTTTGGCAACTTATGTTTGCAAATTGGTCGTTTTATAACCTGTTGCATACTTGACTCTGGCCATTCTTGTTATTGCCTCTGTACATTCGTGTAGCCTGCATTTTTGAGTACTCGAGCCAGTTCATATATGTGTTTCCAGCCTTGAACTTGTCTGGCCTTGATTTTCACTCTGTAAGGCAGTCTGCATTTCAGTGGTATTGTGGTATCTTGAAGTCTTCATGTTTTGTTACTTTTAGTCATCCCACTGTGGCAGGCATGTTCAGTTGCACCTTTCTTTGGTCACTTGGTTTTCGTGTAATTGTTAGTTCCTGGGTTTGAGCATCACAAAACTGATAATATTTGTATCAGTCGTAGGTGTAGCATTGGGTACATGTGCGCTTAGCATTGTGTACATGCGTACTCGTTTGTTTGGCCTCTTAGTGGTTTAAGTCGAAGTTGCCGTCTGTTTATTTTACTCCTTGGTCCTTGCTTTCTAGACGGCAATTGTTACAGACAGTGTTGTATTATGATGCGTACATTGAGTTGAATCCAGTCTTAAAGACTTAGGTTCGACCTTGTATTCGGATGTAAACTTTCATCGTGTTTCACTTGCATTATTGTGGTGGCGAGGCAGTACACGCGTGCGTGTACTGCAGCCACATAGAGTTTTGTGTGATTTAACCATTTTGAGATTTTCTAAGTATTTATTTAATAATTGGATTTGGTTGTTAATTGCTATTTAAGCAATTCTGTTGTTTTCTAAAATTATCTTCAATGATAATCTTTTTATCTATCTTTGTTGATGATTTGGATTGCTGATATGTTGTTTAACACTGTTTAGTGTTATATCTACTGATATCCGATTCTCTTATCGAGGAGTCGGATATACGAGATTTCTGCGACTGTCGTTTATCTGATTATTTGACTATTATTGCTTCTATGCACTAATAACTGAGTTTGAATTAGACTGACCCGTGTATTATTTTCTTTTGAATGTAATACTCGGGTCAGACCCGAGTTATTTCAAGTTGTAGATTTCTTTCTTTGAGTTGCTGTTCGGGATTTGAAGACTTTTCACATCTTTTGAAGTTGTCACTGTCCTTTTGTAGTAGTCGTGTCATTGTATAGAACGATATGTATTCATGTATATTAGTTGATAATGTACTTGTATATATAACTTCTAGAGTCGACAGTTGTAGTTGTATCATATGTATTGCGTCAACTATGTAGTAACTGACATCAGTTATATATATATGAGACTTTTGTTTTTGGGGCATTTCACTAGAAGGACAAACTTTGCAGTCCAATTAGTTTCTAGGACACGCATCCATAGAAATTAATTTCAAGGCCAAAGTCAGCAAAATAATTACTTTTAAGGACAAAGTCAACAGTTCAATTACTTTCAAGGACATAATTTCATAGGTTTTTAGGCCTTAGAAACTAATTATTTTTGAATTTTGTCCTTAAAAGTAATTATTTCAGTTGTTTGTCCTAGAAACTAATTGCACTTGCTAAAGAGACCCTTGTGGCTAATTTCCACTTTGTTTTTATCTATGTTCCGCATTTATATTATCTGTGTTATTGTTATATCTAATGTCCTAAACTATTATGAACCGTCCTAGTTTGTTTTATACTGATAATTGGATATGTCGATGGGAGTAAATAAATAATAGAAGAAAAATAAAAAGTATATGCCACTCCTATCGAGATAACCAATATTAGTGTAAGGCCAATTACGGATGGTCGCTCCTATCCAGCCTTATTCTTCGTAATAATAGACAGTATTTCTTTTAATACTCTTTGTTATTATGAGCATAGAGGTGGGGCGTCACAGTTGGTATCAGAGCTTGGGGTTTATGGACATAATATAAAACATAACTTGGATGGAACATATGTTACAACTATTGGTCGATGTTTTATCTGTGATTTGAGTCAAAACTAAAGTTTTGAAATTTTGATGAAATTTTTAAATAACTTTATTTAAAAATAATAGTGAAATTGTGTTCTGATGATTTGATTGATTTGTGTTCTGTTTATCAGAGTGCACAGCGGAAACAGTGAAACTGTCTTCGCTGAGTACAACTGATAATCTTTTTGATTTAAAAATCAAAATACGAAATTGATATGAATTTCATTTGTTGTTCACATAGCTGTAATTATTTTATTTCTTTGAGAACTTCGAATCCGAATTGAGGATTCGAAGAAATTGCACATATGTGATTTTTGTTGAAATTTCCGCTGGCTTTCTTTTGTACTAATCATCTATTGATTAGATTTTTGCTGTTTGAAATTATCTTCATTGAAGATACATTTGAATGATTCTTTGTTCATTTTGTAGTACGTGCAAAAATTTAAATTGCACGTTATTGCATTTATTTTACGTTGAACCGATGCTTGGTTATGAAACGTATTTTGTTGCCGTTATTTTTACAACGGAATTTTACACCAATGCTATATTTTGAAGTACGGTGTTTTGTGGCATCTTGATGAATGAGAATTCACTGACATTACATTTTGATGTAGATTGTTTTGATGTGATTTTGACGTTTTAAAACTACTGTCGCTTTGGCTTCCGTAACCGTCAAATTTTAAAAAGTGGATTTTCAAGCGGTTATTCCGCAATGCTGATTTGTAACCGTTTTTACGGTATTTTGAGAAGTACAATTTCCTTATCGAAATTGTTACTGATTTGCTGCTTTAATCACGTGATTGGAAAAATCGTTTTAAAATGAAAATTGTTTTATAAATTTTTAACAGTTTGCGTTTTCAAAAGAATGAGAAAGCGACTTAAACGATTCAGCAAAATCGAGGATTATGACCCCTTTCTTTTACTGTTTCGCTTAACTCCGGACTTGTCCAGTTGAGAATGCGAATTGTTATTTTTACAAAATAAATAAAATTGTTTTCAAAAATTTTACAGTTTGCGATTTCAAAAGAATGAGGAAGCGATTTAAACGTTTCAGCAAAATCGAGGACTATGACCCCTTTCTTTTACTGATTCGCTTAATTCCGGACTTGTCCGTTTGAGAATGTGAAATGTATTTTTACAAAATACACAATTTTGCACTTTCAAGGAAACGATGAAGAGAATCAAACGATTTAGTAAAACACGTGGTATGGGACATGTGCGTTTGCTATTTCGGTTAATTCCGGACTCGTTAATTGAAATATTTGATGATTTTGTGTGCTTTCGAGCCACTATGAGGACCTTCGGGTCATTTGTTGGACCTTCGGGTCATTTGTTGGGCTTTCGGGCCACTCTACGGACCTTCGGGTCATTTGTTGGGCTTTCGGGCCACTCTGCGGACCTTCGGGTCAAATACCAGTACTAGACCTTCGGGTCACTCTGCGGACCTCCGGGTCAATCTGATGGGCGCCAAAATTATGTTGAGTACTTGGTAGGCTTCGGCCACTCTGAGATGCACGTGCGGCGAATTAAAAACTCGCCATCTGATGGGATCGATCCAAGCTTTTATGTTGATTTTCTAGTCTTCTTAATTGATTTCTAGATATTTGTTATTTCTAATTATCTGCAGGTAATTAGATATCTGATGTTATGAGATTTAATTATCGTATCGATAATTAAATATTTGTTGTTTCTAATTATCGCTTGTGATAATTAGATATTTGTTGATATGAGTTCTGATTATCGTTTTTGATAATCGGATATTTGTTGTTTCTAATTATCGCTTGTGATAATTAGATATTTGTTGATATGAGTTCTGATTATCGTTTTTGATAATCGGATATTTGTTGTTTCTAATTATCGCTTGTGATAATTAGATATTTGTTGATATGAGTTCTGATTATCGTTTTTGATAATCGGATATTTGTTGTTTCTAATTATCGCTTGTGATAATTAGATATTTGTTGATATGAGTTCTGATTATCGTTTTTGATAATCGGATATTTGTTGTTTCTAATTATCGCTTGTGATAATTAGATATCTGTTGATATGAGTTCTGATTATCGTTTTTGATAATCAGATATTTGTTGTTTTTAATTATCGCTTGAGATAATTAAATAATTGTTGATTTGAGATTTAATTACCGCTTCAGATAATTAAATATTTGTTGATTTGAGATTTAATTATCGCTTCAGATAATTAAATATTTGTTGATTTTAGATTTAATTATCGCTTGAGATAATTAAATAATTGTTGATTTGAGATTTAATTATCGCTTCAGATAATTAAATATTGTTGATTTTAGATTTAATTATCGCTTGAGATAATTAAATAATTGTTGATTTGAGATTTAATTATCGCTTGAGATAATTAAATAATTGTTGATTTGAGATTTAATTATCGCTTCAGATAATTAAATATTTGTTGATTTTAGATTTAATTATCGCTTGAGATAATTAAATAATTGTTGATTTGAGATTTAATTATCGCTTCATATAATTAAATATTGTTGATTTTAGATTTAATTATCGCTTGAGATAATTAAATAATTGTTGATTTGAGATTTAATTATCGCTTGAGATAATTAAATAATTGTTGATTTGAGATTTAATTATCGCTTCAGATAATTAAATATTTGTTGATTTTAGATTTAATTATCGCTTGAGATAATTAAATAATTGTTGATTTGAGATTTAATTATCGCTTCAGATAATTAATTATTTGTTGATTTTAGATTTAATTATCGCTTGAGATAATTAAATAATTGTTGATTTGAGATTTAATTATCGCTTCAGATAATTAAATATTTGTTGATTTTAGATTTAATTATCGCTTGAGATAATTAAATATTTGCTGATTTGAGATTTAATTATCGCTTTTGATAATTAAATATTTGTTGAATTTGAAATTTGATTATCGTTTTTGGTAATTAAATATTTGTTTCTGACTATCGTTTGAGATAATCAGATAGTTGTTTTGTCTTCTGATTATCGTTTGAGATAAGTAAATATTTGCGATTTGAAAATTCAATTATCGTTTTTGATGATTGAATATTTGCGACTTTTGAGATTTGAGCTTCGTCTTTTTCTCTGGCGATTCAGGTGAGTAATTTGATTTACTCACATTCAATTCGTGCTCTGTATGGAATTTCTGCTCTGTTTTTCCTTCTCTTTTAGTTGCTGGAACTCGATTGTTCTTGCTTTTGTTAGCCGTCTGATTTTGATCCCTGATTCTCACGATGTTGATTCTTTTGATTTGAAGCAGTCGAACCTTTTGATTTCTTATCTAATACTTCCCCGCTGACACTTGATTTGCTTGTACATTCGACATTGCCATGCTCTTTTGGTTGTTACCTTTTATCCATTTATTCCCTATGATTGCGTGGACGCAATTTCTTTGATAATTGTGTTCTCAATTCTTATTTTTCTAGCATAACTAGTTTAGGTTAGAAGAAAATTGTTATAGACAATCTTGATTAGGAAAATTGCGGGGATGCAATTTTTATAAGGAGGGGAGTCTGTAACAACCCGGGGTTTTGTTGTTAATTTATCTTCGTCATTAGACGATTAAATCGTTGTTAATCGCTATTGCAGTTTAAATCGATTTGAGATTCTTTTGAAAGTTTGTAAAGGAGATATGCAGACTTTAAAAATTTAATATGGTCGCCCATATTTCTTTAGTTGCTTTGCTGGGTTAATTACCAAAAGGAATGTCGTTCCCTTATACAAATAAATCGACCTGCCCTCTTTTTCATTTTCGCTTTAACCCTAAACGTAAGAAAACAAACGAAAATAAATGGCGGCTTCCTTTTTCGTTCCCCTTTTCTTCAAAAGAAATTAGGGCAAGCTTGTCTCGTTCTCAAATTGGGGCTTCGTGATATGTCCATCGCTTGCGATCGTGTATAGCAGCTCCTCGATTGATCGAGTCCTCTTCGCTTCGAATGCTAAGGTGAGTAATTAAATTACTCACATCTTGTTCAATTCGTAAGTTGCCGGGTGTGAACCCCTGTTTTCTAGTTCGTATAATTATGTTTGAATTCGTCCATCGTTTTCTCTGGCCATTCGTATATGCTATGATTTCTTGGTTGGATTGATATTGATTTTTGTATATACGTGTCGGCTTGAACTTGTGACAATTGATTTTTGATTTCGTGATTTTCTCTGATTGATAAATTGGTATGCTTCCCCGACTACGACACTGACATAGTCCACCTCGACTTCATGCCTAATTATACTGTGTTGGCTTTGTTTTGAGTTTGGTCTCTGGGGTGACCACGGCTTTGACCTTTTCTGACTTAGTTGCTCCTTGATTTCTCGGCTCTGTCTTTAATCTGGTTATTTGATATTGAACTATTTTTGTGAAATCCTGATGACCTTGGCTTTACATTTTCTGTGTGTATCTTCACTGTATCATGTGTGAGATAAATTGCATTCCAGTTGTGCCAGTTGCCTTCATACATGTATCTTGATAGTTGCTTATGAGTTATGTATATTTTGTGATATTTTGTTCCACGGGTGCCCGTACCTTGTATACATGATGCAGTGCATTTGTTTGAATATTGAGTGCATTTGTTTCTTTTTGATTTTGGGTCGAGACTGCATTGAGTTACATCTATACTGTCCAGTGAGCTTGTTTTGGTATAGTCAATGATGCACTATTGTTTTGGTGGATGCAAATTGTGTGTAGTGTATTCTGTACTTCGGGCACTGTCGTGTACTGTGTTTTGGACTTGAGCATTTTGGTAGACTCACTGCAACTTCAGTTTGCATGTTTAATATGCAGATACACTTGAGTATTTATGTTTGTGCATATTTCCCCATAAAGTTTAGAAAACAAAGTTGTAATTTAGTTTGGCAACTTATGTTTGCAAATTGGTCGTTTTATAACCTGTTGCATACTTGACTCTGGCCATTCTTGTTATTGCCTCTGTACATTCGTGTAGCCTGCATTTTTGAGTACTCGAGCCAGTTCATATATGTGTTTCCAGCCTTGAACTTGTCTGGCCTTGATTTTCACTCTGTAAGGCAGTCTGCATTTCAGTGGTATTGTGGTATCTTGAAGTCTTCATGTTTTGTTACTTTTAGTCATCCCACTGTGGCAGGCATGTTCAGTTGCACCTTTCTTTGGTCACTTGGTTTTCGTGTAATTGTTAGTTCCTGGGTTTGAGCATCACAAAACTGATAATATTTGTATCAGTCGTAGGTGTAGCATTGGGTACATGTGCGCTTAGCATTGTGTACATGCGTACTCGTTTGTTTGGCCTCTTAGTGGTTTAAGTCGAAGTTGCCGTCTGTTTATTTTACTCCTTGGTCCTTGCTTTCTAGACGGCAATTGTTACAGACAGTGTTGTATTATGATGCGTACATTGAGTTGAATCCAGTCTTAAAGACTTGGGTTCGACCTTGTATTCGGATGTAAACTTTCATCGTGTTTCACTTGCATTATTGTGGTGGCGAGGCAGTACACGCGTGCGTGTACTGCAGCCACATAGAGTTTTGTGTGATTTAACCATTTTGAGATTTTCTAAGTATTTATTTAATAATTGGATTTGGTTGTTAATTGCTATTTAAGCAATTCTGTTGTTTTCTAAAATTATCTTCAATGATATTCTTTTTATCTATCTTTGTTGATGATTTGGATTGCTGATATGTTGTTTAACACTGTTTAGTGTTATATCTGCTGATATCCGATTCTCTTATCGAGGAGTCGGATATACGAGATTTCTGCGACTGTCGTTTATCTGATTATTTGACTATTATTGCTTCTATGCACTAATAACTGAGTTTGAATTAGACTGACCCGTGTATTATTTTCTTTTGAATGTAATACTCGGGTCAGACCCGAGTTATTTCAGGTTGTAGATTTCTTTCTTTGAGTTGCTGTTCGGGATTTGAAGACTTTTCACATCTTTTGAAGTTGTCATTGTCCTTTTGTAGTAGTCGTGTCATTGTATAGAACGATATGTATTCATGTATATTAGTTGATAATGTACTTGTATATATAACTTCTAGAGTCGACAGTTGTAGTTGTATCATATGTATTGCGTCAACTATGTAGTAACTGACATCAGTTATATATATATGAGACTTTTGTTTTTATCTGTGTTCCGCATTTATATTATCTGTGTTATTGTTATATCTAATGTCCTAAACTATTATGAACCGTCGTAGTTTGTTTTATACTGATAATTGGATATGTCGATGGGAGTAAATAAATAATAGAAGAAAAATAAAAAGTATATGCCACTCCTATCGAGATAACCAATATTAGTGTAAGGCCAATTACGGATGGTCGCTCCTATCCAGCCTTATTCTTCGTAATAATAGACAGTATTTCTTTTAATACTCTTTGTTATTATGAGCATAGAGGTGGGGCGTCACAGTATCCGAACACATGTTAGGAGCTGACCGTATTGCCACCATATAGGAAGATCGAATTCCATATATATTTGGTGAAGGATGCCAGATTGATTGTTATGCCATTGAGGCATATGGCGTCAAAAGAGCAGAAGGAACTAGAGGTGAAAGTGAATGTCTTATTGTGATGAGGGTTCATTCGACTGGGTATATAGAAGTGGGGAGCACCTATAATGTTTGGGGTATGGCTCTCTGAGACTGTGTGGATTACCGTAAGCTGAAAAAAGTGACGAAGAAGAACAAGTATCTACTACAACATATTTATGACTTGTTCGATCAACTCTTTGGTGTTATGGTGTTCTCTCAGTTGGACATTGCAACGGGGTTTCATTAACTAAGAGTGGCGAAGGTGAGAATATCGATCATAGTGTTTCATAAGCCATTTGGATTCAATGAGTGGTTGGTTATGTCATTTGGGCTAACTAATGCACCAGCATCTCTGTTGGTCTTATAAACCGTGTCTTCATAGATCAACTAAATACGTTTGTACTTGTGTTCATGGATGATATCCTTATTTATTTGAGGATAGAGGAAGAGCACAAGGAGCATTTGAGGATTGTGCTTAAGGTGTTAGGGAGGCATAGATTGAAGGCGAAGTTTTCGAAGTGTATCTTCTGGAGGAGGGAAGTTCGGTTTTTGGGTCACGTCGTTTTTGAGCAAAGCGTTGCTGTAGATCCTACAAAGGTGGCAGCAGTATAGGATTGAGATCGACCCAAGATCGCTACAGACTTGAGAAGTTTCCTTGGATTGGCTGGAAGTTTTAGATGTTTTATCAATGACTATTCTAAGGGAGTAGCACCATTAACCGACTTGATAAAGAGGAATCAGACTTTTATTTTGAACGCGAGGTGCGAGCATGAGTTTGTGAGTTTGAAGGAGAGGTTGACAAGCACACCGATGTTAGTCATTCCGAGTAGGAATGAGGAGCTGACAATATAAACAGATTTTGTAACCTTTTAATCTTATTGAATGATGAATATTCATTTTACCCATTTATGCATGATTATATTATGATTATGTACTAATCATTTTGCTTGCAGATACGATACAATTTTAATCGTACTCATAAAACTCAACTTTTGACTTCATTTTCCAAGTTTATATAACCCTTACATGTAAGCACATATTTGTACATTCAATCAACATCGTTTTTCACAAAATCAACCAACAAATTTGCAACCAAGTTAAGCAACAAAATAAAGTTAAAAACTTTCTTAAAAGTGTGAGCTTTACTCGCCAAAAATCACCCAAATCAAGTCAAACTACCACTACAACTTGTATCGACCCTAGAACTTGGATTTTCTTGAAAAAAGATGGATTTTAACCTTGGGAAGTGGATTTTGGTTCGGCCTAGAAGGGTGGAGGGCTCGACCTTGGGTGTGTGGGGGGGGGGGGGTTTGGACTTGTTTTCGAAATGAAGATAATGTAGGAAGGGAAAAGAGTAATTTTGAAACGGTTTTAAAATATTTAAAGTAGACAAAGAAGGACTTTTGTTTTGAAAATTTTATAAGGAAGCCATGAATTTTTTTAAGAGCTCAGAAAAGAAGACGATGGAGGTTTGAAAATAAGAAATGAAATTAAAAATAAGAGAGAAAAAAAATAGGAAATTATTTTTTATACAAAGTGGATTATGTGAATTACAAAAATACACTTTGGTCGATAACCTCCACCATCTTTTTGCCACATCACCACATCCTCCCTTTTACTTCTTCCCCATGAAAGGACCACCCCCCTTCATCATGACCATCTCTTAAATCTCTTATTGACTATAATGTTATGTGACATTTCCTTTTCTATTTTACTTTTATTTTAATTTTTTAGAAAAAGGTCACATCTCATTCTTTTTACTTAAGTAAATAAATATATACCATATATTATCTTAACCATACATATGTTATTTGTATATGTATGTGTATGTGTATATGTATAATAGAGTGTACACAACATTTTTGACAACTTTTAAATGACAAAAAGTCGAAAATTCGAAAAACGATTTTCGGTCACAATTTCGATTTTTCTTTGAACCAAATATTTTTGTAAACAAATTCTGAAAACCATTTCACCATCACTAATTATTATTTAAAAGAGTTTTTTGAGTTACATATTCCATAAATTAATTATTTAAAAATATATTAAATATTCATATATAAAGTGATTAAATTCCTGGTCGCAAATGTGGTAGTAGATGCTTTGAGCAGGAATGTCGTCTTGGCTTTCTTAAAAGTTACTCTGACTCTTCTGGAAAGGATTGCGAGCAAACAAAGGGAAGATGGTCTTCTGGTTGAATATATTCAAGGAATTAAAGAGGGTCGAAGTTCGAATTTAAAGATTAATAGTCGTGATGCTCTAAGGATTAATGAAAGGTTATGCATTTCAGATGTTGATGGTCTTAGAGAGGAAGCTTTGGCAGAATGCCATAAGTCTAAGTTGAGTATCCACCCTGGGGTCAATAAGATGTATAGGGATATGAAGAGAGTATTTTGGTAGCCCATAGCGAAGTGGGATATCTCTATCTATGTGAGAAGATGTGCAAACTGCCAACAAATCAAGGGTGATCAACAAAGGGTTGCTGGGTTATTACAACCACTGGAGATTCCCAATTGTATATAAGAACTAGTATCTATAGATTTTATTGATTGACTACCCAAAATCAAGGAAAAGGAATGAAGGTGTGTGGGTCATTGTGGACCGGCTAACTAAGAATGCTCATTTTATTTCGGTAAAGCCGACGAGGACTACAACATCATAGGTAGAGATTTATATAAGGGAGATCGTTCGATTGCATGAAGTTTCGGTTAGTATTGTGAGTGATCATGATCTCATCTTTACCAGCCAGTTTTGGGAAGCATTATAAGTAGCTTTAGGGATAAAACTAAGTCTGAGCACTGCCTACCATCCTTAAACAAATGGTCAAATCGAGAGCGTTAACTGTATCATGGAGGATCTGTTAAGAGCATGCATCTTGGACTTTGGAGGATCATGGGAAGATCACTTGCACTTGGTGGAACTCTCCTACAACAATAGTAATCAAGCATGCAATGACATAGAGCTCTATGAAGCTCTTTATGGACTGCCGTTCAAGTCACCAGCATGTTGGCTAGAGACCGGGGATCGACTAGTGCTTAGACCTGATATAATTAGGGAAGCTACAAAGAAGATTGCAGTGATCAAGAGGATAATGAAGGAAGCTCATAATCGACAGAAGAGTTATGCAGATCGGAGGCAAAGGGATTTAGAATTTGCAGTCGAAGACTTTGTATTTGTAAAGATTTCACCGATTAGAGGAGTTGTTCGATTTGGGAGAGCTGGGAAGTTGACGCCAAGGTATGTTGGAGCTTTTTGAATTCTTGAAAGGATTGGGCCGCTTGCTTATAGGGTTGAGTTGCCAGAGAGGTTACCGGGGGTCCATAATGTTTTCCATGTGTCTCATCTAAGGAAGTATGTGCATGAGCTGTCGTTGATTATGGAGCCATCTGTGCAAGAGGATTTAAAGGTAGAACTGAACTTGACTGTGATCAGACTTCCAGTTTGTATTGTGCATTGGGATTAGAAGAGACTGCATAATAAGATAGTGAGATTGGTCAAGATTCAGTGGAGCGAATATCCCAAAGGTTGTAATTGGGAGACGGAAGATAGTATGAGGGAAGCTTATCATGAATTGATGCTAGGCTAGTTGTTTGCTTGTTGTATGGATTGTGTATGCACTGTTTGTGATGTAGTTGCTTAGTGTATATCTTTTGTATGGGTTTCATGAGATATAATAGATGTCGATTGAGTTGTTTTGAGTTATCTTCTTGTGTGCTAATTTCAGGACAAAATTCTTTTAAAGATGTGGGTTGAGGAATGAGGTGCTACGAGAGTGCCATCATTCGAGATTGACTATACATCCTGACGACAATAAAATATAATATGATATGAGGTAGAAATTTTATTGGAAAGGGGTGAAGAAGGATATTGAGGCATTTATCTCGAAGTGCATGAGCTGTCAGTTGGTAAAAGCAGAGCAGAAGAAGTCGAGTTGTTTGCTACAACCACTCAAGATTCCCGAGTAAATAAGAACAAGTTTCAATGGACTTCATCCATGGATTGGCGATGACCATATAAGGGTACAATAGCATCTAGGTCATAGTCGATAAGTTGATGAAGAGTGCAAGATTTATACCTGTAAAGTCTAGTAGAACTACATCCAAATTGGTCATGTTGTATATGAAGTGGGCTGTACGACTCCATGGTGTGCCAAAGAGCATTATAAGCGACCAAGACCCTTTGACCACTAGTGGGTTTTGGAAGAGCTTACAAGAGGCATTGGAGACAGAGCTGCATCTCAGTATAACTTATCACCCACAAACTGATGGCTAGACCGAAAGGGTGAATCATATCTTGGAGGATCTCTTGCGAGCTTGCATTCTCGATTATGGTGACTTATGGGATGATCATTTGCATTTAGTAGAGTTTGCATACAATGACATTTATCAGCCCAACATCGGTATGGCATCATTTAAGGCGTTATACTGCCGACCGTGCAATGCTCGTTTATGTTGGTGGAAAGCAGGCAAAAAATTAATACTTGGGCCAACTATGATTAGGGAGACTATGGAGAAGATCAAGATCATTCGTCAGCGAATAAAAGTTGCTCAGGGTAGATAGAACTGTTAGGAGAAGACGTGATTTAGAGTTTTTCGTTGGTGATATGATATTTGTCAAGATCTCTGTGCTAAAGAATGTTTTTCGATTTGGTACTAAGGGGAAGTTGGCATCGAGATTTGTTGGTCCTTTTCCGATACTTGAGAGGATTGGGAATCTAGCTTACAGGTCGACTTAACTCAAAAGATGGCGGGCGCGCACAATATGTTCCACGTCTCTCACTTGCAAAAGTTTGTACATGGATCAGGCGTGATAGTTGAACCGAATCAGCTTGATGATATTGATATTGAACAAGAAACTTCATGACCTCATAGGCCTGTTAGTATCATCGAACGTGATGCGAAGCAACTTAGGAAGAAGTTGGTAGAGTTGATGAAGGTTCAATGGAGTGAGGGTGAAGACAATTGTACTTGGGAGACCGAGGAGAGCATGAAGACTGCTTACCTTGAGCTCATTACTTAGTGATACTTGTTGTTCATCGCATTTACTTTCACTTTCAATATCATATAAGGTAGTTCAGTATCCTACATGCTAGGGTAGGCATAGATATCATTTCTTGCTTCTGTATGCATGTTTGATATTCGATATGTTTGCTCGTGGATGTTAGACATGTGAGGTAGCTATGTTTGATTATCTTATTTGTGTTGGGGATTTTGAGAGTGAAATTTCTAAAGGGTGATAGTATAATGATCTGTATTTTACGTATTAGAGAGTCGTTAAATATTACTTTTGAATTCATATTGGGTCATATGACATTATAACTATGAGGGATGTTGAGTAATGGCATTTTTTACCCTAAGAAATTTTATCGAACGATTTTTCCCCTAAAAACTTGTAAAGGCTATAACTTTTGATAGAGGACTAATAGAACCCGACACTACTTCCATAGGAAAGATATGATGGTTTTCATTTCTATAGAGTGGTCATAATAGCGATTTGGACTTTCTAGCTAGGAGAAATTATTGATTGAATTTTGGCAGTTTTTGGAGCAGCTTAATGAGTAACTAAGTGAGATTGGTTAGGCCCACTGACCCATTTTGGGTTTGAGACTAATATAGGCTGAAATAATCTTCCCCAAATCATTTTTCCCATCTACCAAATAGATATAAGCCTCCTTTAACCTTTGTTCACCAAAAACTTCACCTTTCTCCTCCAAATCAAGTCTAAATCATATATTAAAGGTAGATTAGCAAGGGATTAGTTAGAGATCTTCAAATCTACAATTTTAGGAAAGAAAAATTGGGGTTTGGCTGTTCATTCTCGGAATTGCCTCGATTTACGTGTAAAACTTGGATTTTATTTGGTGAGCGATTTATCATCTCACACCTTATTATATATGTATCTATAGGTTTTTACATGTTTTCAATTCATTTTTAAAGTCAAAACTAGGTTTTATTCTTGTTTTAAAACCCTACCTGAAGTAAAAATGTGAATAAAGTGATTTTTGGTGTTCTAATCATATTATTTCGATGTGTGATTGCCTTATTGATGTTAGGGCATGCTATATATACATTGTGTGATGATTGCTAGAATTTATTGTGTGATTTTACCGATTCACTGTTGTGTGATGTGTGTATGGTGTTTGTGTGTAGGCTTGAATATTTAAAAATACTTATCAGAGCGAATTAGAGATAGGGAGCATAGAACCAGACTTCAATGAATAGGCATGATGATGTTAGAAGTCATATTGATGCATATAAAATGCACATGAGTCGAACAATGGAGCATAGCAATGAAATCGGCATGGAATTGGAGTTTAGAGGAACTATATTATTTCTGTTGTGTAGCACTTGTCTAGTGGTAGCTTGCTTTAGGCCGACTTGGTATTCAATGGTAGTTTGCTATAGTTTGGCTTGGTGTTTTGTGGTTTGAAGACCTGGAAAGGAAATGTTGTCCAATAGTTATGTGGTTTAGTACCGTGGAATACTAGACAGGAAATCTTGTTCGATAGTTCTTAGTTTGGTAGCCGGATAAGAAAATCGGTTCATGGTTGCTTGTTATCTCACTTCAAGTCTTGCTTTGGATCAAGAGAGGTACTGCTCCAGGACTAACCTAGGAAATTCTAGGAATAAATGGAGTGGTGGTGATTTTTTGGTTGTTTCAGGTTTTCAGGGCTATTGCTTTGGGTTTTTGAGAGGAGAACTTCGGATTTTCCCTAAAAGTGACCCGAGCCAAAATGTGGATTTTTTGGAGTTTGTTTTTGGGTGAAGGCGAATGACTCCGGGATGACTCAAGGTGACTTTTGGGTTCGTGTGGTGACTAGTGAAGCGATGGCATGGCACTTCGACTAGACGATGACTTTGAAACTTTGGTACAATGGTTCTACGACTTACGATGCGGGTCGAGAGGCGTTCCAATGATGACTAATCAATGATGGGAGTTGTGATGGTGACCACAAGGATGATTTCAGCAATGAGGACTTCTGAGTAGAATTTTTGAATGTGTTTTACTGTGGAGATAGATGGGATGGAATAACGATTGAATTCCATTATGGAGACAAGTGCAAAGGGATCGTCGATAACTCGAAGGTTTCTAGTGTGCTCATAAAGAAGGGTATGTAGGGACACCCACCTGGATTTGTGAATCCAGATCTTTGCAATATTATCTTACCCTAGACTTTTGCGATTTTGAGTCCAATTCCTAGCCTTTCGAAGTGCCATGGATTCGAGCACCAAGGAAGCTAAGATTTGATTGAGCCCCTGGTTTGCGATTATGCCATACAAGTTATCATATATCCAATGACACACGAGTGATGGTGAGGATTGGTTGATAGATGCTATGTTTGCCATGGTTGTTTATCACTCTAAGCTGTCACGGGATGTAGGTATTTTCGACCATATGCCTAGACATTGGATATTGTACTTCGATTTTATTACACTTATATGGCAATGATAGTAGATTATCATATATCGATTATTATATGCTAACCCTTTGGATGTAGGGACAAGTAAGGTATGATTCTTCATACCCTATTCCCATATTTACTATATATGATTTTATAGTATTTTTAGATGATGTATCGCTCACACTAGACTATTGTCTGACCTAAGGTTTTTGTGTTTTTCTTTTTATTGTCTCGAATACTCTTAAATGAGTAGAATTGGATAACAAGTCTGGATAGCGCATGAGGAATATAAAGTACGAGTAGGAGGCCTCGCTTTCATATATCTATACTTTGGAGCTTACTATCGCTTATTCCACCATGCAGATTTATGGAGTTATACCGATACTTATATTACTTTAGATATAGTTAGAGAGTTTATTTAGGAGATTTTAGATGTATAACTCTTCTACATTAGTTTTTGTATAATCTATGAACCTGTTGCACTCTGATGTTCTGATTTATAGTTCATTTGATTTTATTATTGTCTCACTTGTTTTAGATCTATGTTATTATATTATATTTTTCTATGCACTGTGAGATATTTTGTAGGTTTTGTGATTAGATTTTGGTTACTTTACACCCTTGGCTATCGTCTAACATTGGTCGGGTTTTTCCACGGCGCGTTATATAGGTATAATGGGTACAAGTGGTGTGGGATAGTCGTCACGTTTGGTATCAGAGCTTAAGCTGCATAGACGACCTAAGTTGATACTTAGATCCATTGGACATATGGAAGGAGCTATTGTCTTAGAATGGATCAAGCGATATATGAGAGAGCGTACTTGTTTTATTTTGTTTTCAAAACTATATGGTTGCATATATATAGTATATAAGTTGCCTTGTGTTTATGACACCACTTGTTCCTTCTTAAGAGACTGATCATTCTTATTACATCTTGTAAGAATGAGCCGGCAAGTAAGGAATGTTGCTAGGACTTCTACTTCTGGCATAAATAGATAGCAGGCATCGGGCAGTTTTGAATCCCAATACGTAGGCTATGTTCAACGATATGATAATGAACATGTTGTAGAATGCCCAAGGAGTTTCTCTACCTACTGTGGGCGGTGGTGCTTCGGTGTAAGCACCAAGGGCTGGCTTTGCCAAACTGAAAAAGGAATATTCTACTCCAGGTGGCAACTGTTTCCGAAAACGGAATCGGCAACCAAAGTGCAGGATATGCTGGATACTTACAAACACATCTTTAAGGATATGGAGTTGGAGGAAGTGATAAAGAGGAAGCTGGCCTCCGAACAGCTTCAGAGATAAGCTATGGGGTGGTGGAACTCTATTAAGATTACCACTCCCGAGGATCTGATTACTTAGGAGTAGTTTATGGGGAATTTTGGAGAGAAGTATATACCAACTACCTAGAACTCGATGTTGTTTTGGAAGTTTGTTATTTTGAGACAAGGGTATATGTCTGTGTCGGAGTACATAGCCGAGTTCGATATGCTATCAAAGTACGACCTATATGTACCGATACTCTATTCAAGAAGAATGAAAAGTTAATTATAGGCTTGGACGACCACTTAGGAGAAAAGTTGATGGGACATATTGATGAGTCTTTTGAGAAGCCGGTGGAGAAGGCTCTTCGACACAAGAGTCTATATCTGAAGTCTAGGCAGGTTGTTGTTTCTATGGATGAGCCAAAGTAGCAAGCATGTGGGGGAGGCAAGAAGTAGTAGAACAAAAATAATAAGAGGATGCGGCTTCAAAACAAGGATGGCCAAAAGAAGGGTAAGTGGGAGGCTACTTTCTATAATTGTGGGGAGAAGGGGCATCTTGTCAAAGACTATAAGGAAGAAGGCAAGAAGTGCTACAATTGTAACAAGTCAGGGCATATCAAGAACAATTGTCTAGAACCGTCGAGGAATAAGCAGGTTATGTATGCTTACGATTTGAATGTTGTTCCAGCTTCGTCGAGTTCTCTATCAGTGAAGGAGAAAGGGAAGAGTGTCATTATATAGGGTATGCTTTCTATTTTTGATACACTTAAACGTGTTTTATTCGATATCAAGGCTTGAAATTCCTTTATATCTAATGATTTAGTAAACAGATTAGGATTGAAGCTTAGATAGTTAACCGACCATTTATTGTTACAAACCGTATTAGAGGATCAACTAGCCTTTGCATGGTTTATCGAGACTTCACCTAATAAAGTCGTGGACATTCGTTTGTTTGTGATTGCTTTATTTTGGGTTTCATGGGGTTCAGTATTATTCTGGGGATGGACTAACTATAGAAGTATGGAGTAATGGTGGATTGCGAGAAGTTGCTGGTGATGATAAGGATGGATGATGGGCGTAGCTTGGAGATAGACTGCCTACCTAATAATAAGGTGATGGCTAGCATTTATTATTCGCTCAAAATCCCATATGACGAGCTGTCATCTATGCCTATAGCGGGGGATTATCCAAACATATTCGAGGAGGTGAGTGAATTACCACCATACAGGGAGATCGAATTCCGTATGGATTTGGTGAAGGATGCCAGACCGATTGTTATGTCGTTAAGGTGTATGGCTTCGAATGAGCAGAAGGAACTAGAGGTGCAAGTGAATGACTTATTAGGACGAGGGTTCATTCGATCGACTATATCGGAGTGCAAGCACCTGTAGTGTTTGCTACTAATATGGATGGCCCTTTGAGACTGTGTGTGGATACCATGAGCTAAACAAAATAAGGAAGTATAACAAGTATCCACAACCACGTATTGGTGACTTGTTCGATCGGCTCTATGATGCTAGGGTGTTGTCTTAGTTGGACCTTACAATGGGGTTTCATTAACTAAGAGTGGAAAAGGAGAGTGTGTTGATCATAATGTTTCGTGCACCATTTGGATTCTATGAGTGGTTGGTTATGGCGTTTGGGATAACTAATGCACCGGCATACTTCGTTGCTCTTCTGAACCGTGTCTTTAGGAATCCACTAAATAAGTTTGTACTTTTGTTCGTGGATGATATCCTTGTTTATTTGAAGACGGAGGAAGAATACAAGGAGCATTTGAGGATGTACTTGAGGTGTTGAGGAGGCACCGATTGAAGGCAAAGTTTTCAAAGTGTCACTTATAGAGGAGGGAATTGCGGTTTTTAGGCCACGTCATTTCTGAGAAAGGCATTGATGTGTGTCCTCCGAAGGTGGTATCAGTACAGGATTAGGATCGATCAAAGACCGTTACAGATGTAAGAAGTTTTCTTGGATTGGCAGAATACTATAAACGTTTTATCAAGGACTTCTCTAAGGTAGCAGCACCATTAACCAACTTGATAAAGAAGAATCAGACTTTTGTCACATTAGTGAGTCTAAAGGAGAGGTAGATGAGTGCATCAGTGTTAGTCATTCCGAGCAGGAATGAGGAGCTGACAGTATACAGAGATGGCTGTGGTACTAGACTAGATGCATCGTTGATGCAGGAAAGAAAAGTTGTCTCATACGCTAGTCGACGGCTAAAACTGCACAAGAGGAAGTGTATGACTCATGATTTGGAGTTGGCAACTATGGTATTTGCTTTGAAGATATGGAGGAATTATTTTCTTGGAGAGAGGTTCAAGTTGTGTATGGATCACAAATCGTTGAATTCTCTCTTCTTCCAAAAGGGTATTAACCTTTGTCAATAGCAATGTTAAGAGTTCCTGGCCTCACATGACTTTGACATTTCCTATACACTCGGTAAGGGAAATGCAATCGCTGAAGCTTTGAGTAGGAGACATGACATCTTAGGAGCAACGTTCCTAGAGTGAAAGTAGTTGGAGTTTATCACTGGCTATGATTTTAAACCTCGATGTCAGCTAGAGCCAAAAGTGTTGGCTAGCATGACGGTCGGACCTACTTTGATTGAGCGGATCGATATCAATTAAATTCAAGATGCTAGACTAGAGGAGATCATGAAAAATATTGAGAAGGGAGTAGAGTTTGTGGAGATGAAGTCATACGGGCTTGACCTTGATGGTTGGTAACGTAATGATGTGACATTGTTTATTGTTGACGTTGATGGGTTGACGAATGAGCTGCTATGAGAGTTCCATTATTCAAGTTTAACTATACATCTCAATGGTAAAAAATATACAATGATATGAGGCAGACATTTTATTAGGAAGGGTTAAAGAACAATACTGGAGCATTTATCTTGAAGTGCATGAACTGCCAGCTGGTAAAGGTAAAGAAAAAGAAGCCAAGTGATTTGCTACAACCGCTTGAGATTCCTAAGTGGAAATGGATACAAGTTTCGATGGACTCCATCGATGGATTACTGAGGAGTAGAAGAGGGTACGATAGCATCTGGATCATAGTCGATCGATTGACAAAGAGAGCGAGATTTATACCCGTAAAGTTTAGTAGAACGACATCTGAATTGGCCGAGTTGTATGTAAAGTAGGCCGTGCGACTCCATTGTGTTCCAAGGAGTATTATGAGCAATCAAGGCCCTTTGTTCACTAATGGGTTTTAAAAGAGTTTACAAGAAACATTGGGGACATAGCTGCATCTCAATATAACATATCACACACAAACTGATGGCCAGACCAAGAGGGTGATCGTATCTTGGAGAATCTATTGCAAGCTGACATTCTTTATTTTTGTGGCTTATGGGACAATCATTTACATTTAGTAGAGTTTGCGTACAATGACGGTTATTAATCTAGCATCGATATGACACCATTTGAGGTGTTATATGACTGACCATGCAATGCTCCTTCATGTTGTGGGTAGCGGGCGAGAAATTGGAACTTGGGCCAGATATGATTAGGGAGACTTCGGAGAAGATCGAGATCATTCGGAAATGAATGAAAGATTGAGATATGATTAAGGAGACTCTTTTTATGCAGGGACAGGCCAGGTATGGTTCTTTATACCATATTCCCGTATCTACTATATATGGTTTTATAGTATTTTTAAGATGATGTATTGCTCACACCAGGCTGTTGTCCGATCCGAGGTTTTTTGCTTTGATTCTTATTATCTTAGGTACTCTTAAATAAGTAAATTAGAGATAATAGCCCGAATAACACATAGGGTTGTATGGGGAACGAGTAGGAGGCTATGCTTTCATGTATCTATACTTTGGAGCTTTCTATCTCTTATTCCGTTGTGCAGTACTATAGAGCATACCGGTACTTGTATTAATTTAGAGTTGATTATAGAGTTTATTTTGGATATTTGGGATGTATTGATAGAGTTAGTAGTATGCCCTAGGGGCAATTATGTAATTTGTTACATATATCTAACTCATTAACCAATCGTTCGAGATAAAGGTGTTTTCTTTCAATTATATACTTGATATAATGTGTTATATTAATAAATTTTAATTAAATGTATATTTAATAGAAAATCCATAAATGGTATGTTCTGTGATAATAGTTACAAAGTGTTGTAACTGTGAGTAATTTATCATGATGAAAATAAACATGTTATTTTAAATATTCCTAGTCAAGATGTATCGAGACTAGATATCGATATATCCGTTGAGACTGGAGTTCGTAATGCTCTCCAAATGTTGGATAGTGTATTACTCATGACTGCCGGAGACACCAAGGGGTTACATACTGATAGTTATTGGATAACTATGGAATGGCTCACTCGACAGTTTTCTGTTGGTTAATATAACTAAGGTCAAGCAGAAAATATTGATGTGACTAATTTACACAGTTCTCCTAACTTGGGAATACTGTTGATCTTCAATGTGGAAGTTCCACATTAATTATAGTTAAATCGTGGCACCTCGCCTATCGAACTTCTACAGTTGAGCTGATTGGAAGCATCGAAACTGAAACACTATTCAAGAGAGGATTCGTCTCCTCAATTATATGAGGTTAGTATCACGGCCAACTGAAGTCAAAGTCTTGGTCAGAGAATTTTGGTTAATAATAATTGTTATTATTGAACCCAAGGACTTTGTATTTGGAGTATAAAGTTGAATACGGACGATACTGGAATTTTGACCATTAACAAATTCCATAAGTCCAAAGTGATATAGTTTTGACGAAGAGAATTGGTGTAAATAAGTGCAATTACCAAGTAACGCTTAAATAAGTAATATTGGATTTTACCAAAATATGTATAAGCGATAAATTCAACCAAAATGTCACGCCACTAGCTAAGGTGACGTGTGAATGTTAATATTTGAATTATTCAACATTAATCGCTAACTGAATTTACACTTTTGAGTCGCACAACCGTAATGATGAATTCTCTAAAAAAACCACAAGATTTAATTAATTTATAAGATGTTGTAAATGAATTAATATTTTAGAAATATTAATTATTATTTAATTTATTTGATGTTTGGGAGTTGTTTGTAATTATTTGAATGCATTTATAAAAGTATATTTGCGCACATTGATATACGATATCGATGTAATTTTATATGGGTTTAAATAAAAGATAATAACATGTAGTGATCTATGGAACTTTTTTGTCATTCGATGACATGTAATTTCAGCCATACCATATAAAAATAGAAGTGGAAAGAGAAAGATAATCAAGGAAATTAATTAGGGAAGCTTTAATCAAAGAATGAGAAATGTTTCATTCTTTCAATTAAAACATATCTGGTTGTACCAAAATTGGACACAACACTCTTCGGATGTGTTTGAAGAGACAAAATGAAGAGAATAAATGTAAAATGAAGCAGATCTAACAAACACACCAATAAACAGATAAGAAAATCATAGAAACCACGGATTTAGAGTGGTTCGGCGAATTGCCTATGTCCACTTTGAAATGAATGATGTTTATTGAACCTTACTCGCTGATTACAAAAGGTTACAGCAGTACAACTGAAATTTAATGGTGATTCCGGCAGAGTATCAGTGTAGAGAAGCCAAAAGGTCCATTTTCTGTAGGTCCAGGGTCACTATTTATAGGCGTAGGATGCAAATATCTTGCTCAGATCTTGGAAGACCTCTGCTCTCACTTGGGCAGGCCCACACAATCGATCCCATGCCATTTGCATTCGGTCCGTAATCGATACGAACGAATTTCGTATTGATCAGTATTTTGCCCAATCAAGTCGAGATCGATCATGAACATTCTTTAGGTTGTACACAAGCTCTTGTGAAAATTTGGTAGCATTTGGACTTGTAGATTTTGAGTTATGATCAATGCAAGTTTGGATTTTTATGACATTGTCGTCTTCGTATCGATACTATTTTGCATCAATCATGTGTGGCTCTATTCGTATCGAGGCTTGCATGCTACTTCGTATCGATGGTGGGAGATCGATACGAGATGGATGGAGGGAGACCGATACGAAATGAGCATTTGTTGATGGATACGAAGTGCTGTTAACATGATGGATACGAAGTAGCTTCATTTTATGGATGCGAAGGAAGTTAGTTGGCGATGGATACGAACTGAATCTCTCTTAGGGAATGGATACGAATAGAGTTAGATTTCTCAATCGTGATCGATCAATATCTTGAGCATATGAACTCCGATTGACTTGAAATTTGGAACGTTGGCTTTCATAGATTTGCTTTTCATGTCATATCAATTTTAGCTGGATCCGGACTTGGGCAAAATTTACCAGTATCCATAGTGAACCTATGTATAACCGATCTCCAGGATGAACTATCCTTAGTTTCTAGTCAAGTTCTTAGTGTTATGGCCTTGCCAAAAGGCGGGATAACATTTCCCCCCAAAGTACGTCTTGTGTGAACATGACGTGCTTTGAAAAGCTGCATCCTTCATTCTGAAGAAGTTCTATCCGATTCGTTGAGTAGATGCTATCATTTCGTCAAAAGATGTAACCTTCGATTGATTTCCAATAATATAAATGCTGATTTGTTGACTGCCAATGATTATGCAGTGCATTGTTGTAACTGAGTGTTGAGCGCCAGCGATCTGTTGTTCATCATTATGGTCGTCACCATGTAAGCATTCAATTCCTGTTAACTTTGAAAATTGAATGTTTGTCCATCATACATGCATGTATGTTAGCCTAACTCCCGTCAATGTTTGCACCTTCACGGGTCGTTGTTAAGTTTTTTTTTGTATCGAGTTTCATATCGATCCTCTCCTGGATTGATGTGAGATTCAAGTTGTAACAACGTTCGATGGTTGTTTTAAGTCCTTCCTTTGTATTGATCCTCTCGTGGATCATTCTGAGATGTTGGAATGTATGCTTTATATCGATGGCTATCGACCACGAAATGGATAGTCTCTAGGAATTCTTCGTATCGATGGAGTTTAGTGGCTTAAATTTGATCATGTAGTGACTTTCATATCAATGGGCTTCACATCGATGGATACAAAGTTGATGGCTGGTCACTGATGGGCACAAAATGTACAAGTGTTAACTTATGGGACAGCTTCGCGAAGGATATGCCATTTCTCATTCCTCTATTCAAGAAGAATTCCCCATAGTAGATAGTCTTTGATAGGAGTCATCCATGACCCCTTTCCTGGCTCCATCTCTAAGATCGAGTTGATCTTTATCTGTCAATGCTTGGAATAATAAGTATTTCAACTAGGACAAAGTCTATTTGTTGTGCATCCTTAGAACTGGCTAGCTTGGCCAGTGAATCAGCTTTTTCATTTTGTTCTCCGAGGATGTGTGTAATGGTGTAATAATCAAAATTGGCTAGTAGCTCTTGGACCCAGTTGAATTAAGGAGCAAGACGTTGCCCCTAGTCAGATAATCTTCCGTGACTTGGTGTACTACTAACCAGCAATCACATAAGACATGCAAAGTTTCCACTCCTAGTTTTCTTGCAAGTTTGAGCGTGGCAACTAAGGCTTCATACTTAGCTTCATTATGTGTTGCAGGGAAGTTGAGTTCCAAGGCGTAACAGATCGATCGCTCTTCTGGAGTCATTAATGCAACTTCAATGTTAGAAAGCCGATTATCGGAAGTTCCATCTATGTACGTTCTCCATCGGTTGGACGGTTCTCCACTGTTCTTTGGATAATCGTCTGATGTAGTGAATTCAAATATGAAGCATGCTAATGTTTGACCAAGGATAGCTCTTTGAAGGAGATAAGTGATATCAAATTGGCTTAGATCGATATTCCATTCGAGTAACCTTCCGGACATCTAAGGCTGCTATAGGACTTATCGTAACGGCTGGTCGATATAGACGTTAACAGGGTGAGCTTGTGAATAGCCAGCCTACATAATATACTGGTCTTTGGATTCGTTTCTCTTCGCATAGCATTGCGATGCTTATGGCGTGTGTTGACACGGACCAATTGATGTATAAATCTTCGCGATCCAAAGGTTTGGGTAAAATGGGAGGTCTCTTTAAGCGATCTATCAGAGCCGGAATTGCATCAACGCGGTTGTTAGTTCATTCAAAAGTTCTCTTCCCTCTCTTGGTCAGGTTGAAGAAGAGAATTCACTTGTAGATGGTCCTAGAGTTGAATCAACATAGGAAGGTAATCTTCCGACTTGGTCTCCGTACTTGCTTGGTTGTCTTCGGTACATGGGTGTCTCTAATTGTCGGAATTTTCCAGAAATTAGCCTTGATTCCACGAGAATTGATGATGGAAACAAAGAATCTTTCTGATGTAATGGTGAAAGAGAATTTCAAAGGATCGAGTTTCATCCTGCATTTTTTGAAGAGCACTGAATATCTCTGCCAAGTCATCGATGTGGTCATTTGATAGTCGTGATCTCACGAGCATATTAACCACATCTACTTTTATCGATCGGCCGATCTGATTTTTGAATGATCTTTTAATCGTCCTTTGGTAAGTAGCATAAGCGTTCTCAAGTTTAAATCCAGGGGTTGCAACATAGCACTATAGGCCTAGGTCAGTAATGAAATAATTGTATTCCTGGTCTAGGACATGCTTTAGTATCCGATCATATCTGGAATTTGCGTCCATGGATGTGAGTAATTCATGTCCGATGGTCGAGTCCATCAGTTGGTTGATCATTGGAAGTGGAAAGCTGTGCTTTGTCATACCCCGTGCAAATCTGAGTAGTTGACGTATGTCCACCACTTTCTGCTCGTTTTTCTTATAAGTAAAGGATTGGATATTCATTTTGGGTAGAGGGTATCGTGGATAAACCTATTGGTCTTGAGTAGATTCGCCTCCTCTTTAAGTGCAGCAGATCTTTTTGGATCCACGTCGCTTTGTTTTTATTCACCAAGACATGCCTCGGGTCAACATTTAATGCTGGGTTCTCAATGGTTGGTGAGAGTCCATATATATATGAGATCGAGTCCAAGCGAACACATCAAGATTCACCTGAAGTAAAATAGTTAACTCTTTTATGATCATTATGCTGAGCTATGATCTGATCTTTAGTACTCATGATGGACTGTAGGCACTTCATGCGCTTATTTGCAATGGTTATTGATTAGCCTTATAGGCATGTTGAATCAAAGGCTTAGTAGAGTTTAGCCTTGTATCGCGTGCTGCTGCATAGCTGGCTCCAACTATGAGTTTGAATCTACTTGTGTTTCCGAGTGACGCGCTTTGTAACGACCCGCAAATTTCAGTTGTTTTATTTATTTAATTAATTGAATTTTGTGAAATTTTAAACAGTAAAATTTCGAAATATAAATTTGATATTTGGAATGCGTCTAATTAAAGATAGCAACTGGTAAATTTTCGTCCGAAAATATGAAAATTTATTTCGCGCGTAAATTTACTTCAATTTAATCAGTTAAAAATTGGTGATAATAAAATGTTTTCCAAACCTAAATATTTTTACATAGAAAATTTGTAAATCATCTTCTGAGTGAGACGTCATATTTCGTTTCGTCAAATTTGGACATCTATTGCTCCGTTCATCTTATTTTGGTAAATTGACAACATTTTCGGTACCGATTATCGACTTTTGATCGGATGATCGTACCACCAATATTTGTATACCGTTTTGATCGTGTCGTCGTGCTGATCTCAGCGGTATATTTATTTCTTTATTTTGAGGTCCGGTAAGCGACGGAAATAATAAAACGGTTCGTTGTAACGGTACCAAAAATTTCTGACTTTACTCCTTCCTTCGGTTCAAATTTCTAGCGTGCTCCTACAGTAAAGCCTCTGAACAATTCAACCTATTTCTATTCCTATCCTACTGTTCTCCTCATTTATTTCCGCCTGTTCACATTTGCAACTATTAGTAAATACTATATTAAGTATTACTTTATATCTTTGCCTCTACTTCTCCTTCCAATTTCTTCCCAGATCCACACGCATGTGTTCCTTTCTTCCACTCCTCCTTTTGCCGCTTCCATCCTCCTTCCTTCACCTTGCAGCCTCGCAAGCAAGCCCCGGCCTTATTTTCTGGTAGCCGACCTCCCACTGCTCAGGCCTAGCACACCACTCCTCCACTCCTCCACCAGTTCGACCTCCACCCTGAACCTTTCTCCTCCAGCCGAGCTTCTCTGTTGATATGTATTAAGGTATATATACAAAAATATTTTATTTTGTTTGTTTGTATATATATATATTTATGTTTTGCTAATTCTATATAAATGGTGATATGTTTATATATAACTAGTATATAAGTTATAATCTGTTATAGATAAAAAAAATATATATATATACTATGGAATAGTTTTATGTATAGGTTTATAAAATGAGTGTTTATATATATAAAGCTATATATTGCAGTGGTATATAGGAAGTTTGGTAAGTTATATGTGTCGGTCTACATATGGTATAAATTATGTTTTGTACACATATAGTATATAAGTTGTATTCATATTTCGTGTGCCCTGCTTTTGAAGTCTGCATTTTTATTCGTTTATATATTACAGTAGTATGTACATTTATATGTAAGTCTTATTTTGTAAGTTTATATATATATTAGTATATTTGAACTATTAACCTGCTATTTTTGCAATATTGCATCTAGTCATCACCATATGTGATGTGCTATACTAACCTACAACTAGTGATTGAGTCCACTCGACAACCATACTTGGTTGGATAAGCTTTTACAACATCGTACGCAATACTACTTTACCTGAAGTGTCCAACTATGTTAACATATTTTATCTTCCAACCCTGTTCATTTGTTTGGTCAGTGAAAGTTTTAGGCATGTCAACAGGTAAAAATATAAGTTCGTGAGTGTTGTTCGTATAACTTGCATAAACAAGTTTGCTTGCATTTTGAATGGCATAAACCTGCTCTGCTGTGAAATATATTTGGTCAATATATATATAGAGGTTAGTAGATAAAGTAAGCCTGCATGTGGTCCATAGCCGCATGTATGTAAAAACTTATGGAAGTAAATTGTTTGTTGTATATGCATGGGCTTACATAATTTCGTGTATATCACCTTATATATTAGTTAATATACATATTGTTATATGGTATGTCATGGTTTATAAAGTTTATAAAGTATCTTGAGATTGTATTTAAGAATATACATATATATGTGTTGATTTAAGGTTATATTATCTAAGTTTATATCCTGGTACTTTATATTTTATAAGCTATAAGTTATATTATTCTAGTTTATGTTATTATAGTACAGTTTTAAAAATATATATATATGCACATGTTTGGTTGTATAAAATTATATACAATATGATTACGTTATATTTGAAGGTATGTACAGTGTAAACTAGCTATTTTAACTAAGAGAACTTAAATATTAATATAATAAATATAGTATTGTATATATCTGAACTGTGTGAATAAGTTATATATTAGTGTTATGTTGGTTTATAAAGGGTATACAATTTATACAAATCAAGATGTTACATATTATAAAGTATGACAAGTTATCAATTTTAATATCAGGTTATACAAGTTGTATTATTTTATAATATGTGTTGATTTTGTAATGGGCTCTGTATGAAGTATATATATATATATATACTGTTGGGTTTTTGTTATTATTATAAAGCCAGGTTTGTATAGGATCTGCTTGTTTTATGAATGTAAAGGTTACTATATTTTGTGTAAGTTGTTTTGATATGTGTTGAATTTAAAACAATAATTTTGAATGCATATACATATTTATTTATTATGTGTTTGAAATTTAAATATGATTTTTTTTTTATTTTATATAGTTATATATAGTTATATATGAATTCACTTATACCATTTATCATCATCGATCCATTTCTGATTTGATTCGTCTATTTCTGTTATCAGCTTTATCCGTCAAATTTCGTACCAGTCTTGCTTTGCTTTGAAATTCATGCTTGGATCTGTAACTCTTATCATTCTCGTCCATCTCTAGCCTCGAAAGGTGAGCAATCACTCACGATTTATGTTCTTATATTTATTAAATTTGATTTCAATTGAAACGTCAATTGAGATATGCTGCTGTTAGTTGTTCACATTGTTATATATATGTCATTATCTTTATCTGTTCACCCGTGACATCTGGCACCATAACCTGTTATTTATATTGATGATATATTGCCTGTTGCTATTGTTATTTTATTATCATATATGTTATCATTCTGCAAGTTCCCTATTAGTATAGAATCACTATGGGTTGAAATGATACATACCCGAACGATCTGTAGAATAGGAGAAATCGTTATGGGTTGAAATGATAAACCCAAGCGATTTTCATTAAATTGAATTTGGGATTTCGGGTTGAAAAGATATATACCCGAATATGTTTTAAATTGCGGATTGAAATGATAAATATCTGTATCACTTGACCATAGGATAGAAAATTATATACAGGCACCGTTGGTCTATATATAAATGTTTTGAAAATGATTTCTTTGGTTTTGAAAAGATATATATGGTTTTGATAAATATTGATTTTAAAGATTCATTAAAGTTGATTTAATAAAGTTGATAAATAATATGTTTAAGTATTTATTTAACATCTATATTTTTGAAATATAGAATTTATAATGATTTGAAATTGATTGAAATTGTATTTATTTAAGAATTATACTTAAATAAGTTTGATTTGAAATGTATTGAATTTGAAATTTAAAGAAGTGATTTACAACTTGAAATTTGAAAAGGTGACTTAAATGGATATTTCAAACGTATAAATATTTAAATGAGATCTTTGTTTATTTAAATTGTAAATTGAAATTGTATTCAAATGTCTTGGAAATGTTAAGTTAATATTTCAAAACTAAATAATTGTAAAGTGAATCTGATATGTATATAAATTTATCGAATTCAGTTTTGAAATGTTGAATATTTAAAGCTTTGAAATATATTCAAATTGAAATGGCTTATTTTATGGTTTAGATACGTATTTGAAATTGATAATTTGAAATGGTTTATTTAGAAGTTGAATCGAGTTGAAACGGATGATTTGGGATTTGATTAAATTAAAATTTTGGAATTCGAGTTAATTTGAATCGATTTGTGAAATTTGAGGAAACTAATTTATTTTATAACGAAATTCTAATATCTAAACTGTTAAAAGGAAATGTTATGATTGCCAAAATACTGTGATTTCTAGACTATGATTTCGAAAGCATTATAACTTTGGAAAGTAATATGATTTTGAAAATGGATATATTTGAAGTGAAAATGATATCGTATTAAATTGGGTTTGAAATGATAATGATATTTTAGTTTGAAGTATAAACTATTTTGAAATGACCACGGTGTTATAATAACGATTGGTTGTTAAAGAGACCGGGATCGGATATGGACACACTCTCTGTCGATACCGAAAACCACTTTGACAACTGTGTTCGCGGTGGAGATTCTAGAACGAAGTAGGATGGTGGCGACGTTCTTAAGGTATGTTACGTGGACCCAACTCCCGTGAGTTGGCATAAGGTGGCTAAAACAGGAGCGATCTTGGACCAGTGAGGTAGCACCTCTTCTCGGACGCATTTCTTCGATATTATACTCTTACTTGTGATTTGACTAGATGGCCATCCTCCGATTTGGGAATGTTGTTTGAGGTGGAACGGTAGTGGCTGCTATGCGTATCCATCAGTCCGTGTGCGTAATTGGTATATCTACCCTGGCATTGCCTAGTTGTGCCGTGTCACCTACCATACCGAGCTTTACTACGATTATGATTTTAAGATCCGACCGCGTTAAGGTTCTCCATCCCCTTAACGCTATTTTCCGATATGATTATACTTTACTTATTTAGACACTATTATAATAGCGAATATTACTACATAGTAAATAGTTTAACGGACCCTTAGAGGATGGTCATCCCAAACATCCTTTAAGTTACTTGTATTTCAGTTGATATTTCACTTGAGTTAGATTTATTGAATATAAGTAATCCTGACTCGAGTGTTTTGTGTTTTGCTTTACGCTCGGGTCAGACTGAGTGATACAGCATTTGGGACTCACCTTTGGAGTTGGAGCTTCGCTTGGAGATCCAGCTATCTATCGATCCTGCTTCCAGTTATTCCGTCGATCCAGTGATGTATTCCGATCTGGTATTTGACTATTGTATTGAGACATCTATTGTATTCGAGACCTCTGTTGTATCTTGTTTAACTCTGTTATATATATATAGCTTCATGAACTACCATCCTTTTGTTTCCGCTGCATTATTTTTATATTACTCTGTGTCTGTGATATGTAATTATTTTATTTACTGTATATGCTGAGTTTTTCCAAATTTTAAATTACAACGCGGTTTTTTTGAGCAATTCAACTCCGGCATGAGTGTCTACCTATACACTTATAATGGATGCGAATGTTCCAAAATATCGGGTCGTTACACGCTTTCCATTCAATGTACTCGTGATCCATTGCTCGTTGTAAGGGTCGGAATGATGATCAGTTGCCCATAAGTCCGAGCGTCAATCTAATGATTCTATCTCTAAGCATCCATTTGGCCGCAACCTAGAGTTGTTATGAATATCAGGCATGGGTCATAGGTTCAAGTTGTCATAGTCAACTCTCGGATAATCACTCTTTTGCCCCCAGTCTCGGGTTGGCGGATGCATTACGCGGACGGTCTAGTCTCGTCCTAGCTGTGTTTATACTGCAGTTCAAGCTTTAAGAACCAGGGTTGATTTATGAATGGTTGAATCACATTAATCTTATTTTCTTTCTCGTGCCCCAAGTCTAGGGAATATCTTGATAAGTGGCAGGGTAGATAATGTCCGCTTCAATTTTGTATTATATCCCATTGAACCATGGGATCGAGTTGACCGATGGAAGGCTGAGTCGTGACAATCGTGCATTATGTTCTAGTTTTTTTCCTCTAGGCAGAATACATTGTTACTTTGCCGACATTCGGACATAAGCTAGATTCTGGACAGTCAATGACATTTACTTTGCTGCTTATGTCGCCATACTCTGGGCAAAAACTGAAGAGTGAATCGTCTAGTCAGATCCAATGTAGGATTGATGCTTCCCTTATCGAATCCAGGGTAAGAATTGGTGCATGGACATTTAGGTTGCACTTGTTATGAATTGCTCATTTAGTTGGATCGTGTTATGAGTCAAAGAATGAATGGTCGCATTGCATTCTTTTGGAGTTGGGCGATCAACCACGTCCATTTCAATTTACATTCTTCCATTAGATCTAGGGATAAAGTCAGCTCAAATGCAGTCATGTCATGCTCATCTGGTCTCATGCTCTTCCTGACGGATTGAAGGAAGGCGACGGAGGACGAATGGTCAAGTCACACTCATTCGTGGTTTATTCTTCTATCCTTGCTCTGTTGGTCAAAGGTATTCGATGGACATTTGGGTCACATCAATTTTGTAGTCGAAGAGGATCGATATTGACCGTAAATTCCATGGCACGATGTAGAATGCTTGGACCTCATTTCCTGTCGATCCAATGGTATGATATGAAAGGTGCAGATCGATATTACCCGTCGATCCGGCAGTACGATATAATTGGTTGCCCAGAACTTCGGGCATCATTCTGATTGGTTAGCATTAGGGTCTCCTTGTAGTCGTTGCCTTAAGTTGTAAAGGACGCTAAGCTGGAGATGTAGCGAGTCCCCTTTCTCTTCTTTCAGTGATTTGTACTTCTTCCCCCAGTCTTGGGTTAGCAGAGTTAGTTCGTGGATTGTCTAATTGCACCTGTAGTGAGTTTATACTCCTCATGTCGAGTTTAGGTCAGAGTTGGTGAATGAATGGTCGAGTCACATTCATTCGTTTATCTATGCTTGTAGATGCACCTTGGGGAACATAGTAAGTTGAAGGGCCATTAATCAAAACTATTTGATGTTTATACACCTATCCGCACTCTATGGACTAAGAGTTTTAGCAGATAATGGTCGGACTGCATTTTCCTCGATTAATTCCTTTGGCACTAGTCAATGGCAAAAGTCGAAGTATGGTCGGTCACACTACGTCAACTTTAATTTTATGTTTCTCCTACTAAATTGTAGGAAGGAATTGATTGGTGGGTGGTTGGGTCACACCCGTCCATGATGCGCGCACAATCCGTCGGATCATAGGCGAGAGTTAGTAGATGAACGGTCATGCCACGATCATTTGCGGTTGGATGGTAGTAATATCAATTCAGAATAGGACATCCAGCTAGGTCCGTTTTGTGAATGTGTGTCTCCCTATCGAATCAAGGAAGAAATTTTGTCTTGTAGGGTTGGAGTGCATCCCTATAAATTTATGTTATGGGTCCCATGCCGAGGACAAGAGTTGATGCATGGACGGTCATGTTGTGCCCTCTTAGTGCTAGATGGTCGGATCGCATCTGATTTTGTGTGATAAGTGTGCCCCTAAGTGAGGGTAGAGTTGGGAAGCGGATGGTTGAACCACATCCACTTTTTATACTATAGGACTTGCTGAGGAATCAGAGTTGATAGATGGACAGTCGAATCACATCCCTTCTGGTATTTATATTCCAATCCTAGCTTTGAGGATTGGAATTGGTTGATGGGTGATCTGTCACACCCATTTGGTCTTTATACTCCAGTCCGCGCTCTCGGGACCAGAGTCAGTCGATGCTTATACTCCAGTTCGCACTCTGGGAATCTGGAGTTAGTTGATGTTTATACTCCAGTTCGCACTCCGGGAATCTGGAGTTAGTTGATGTTTATACTCCAGTTCACACTCTGGGAATCTGGAGTTAGTTGATGGGTGGTCAGTCACACCCATTTGGCATTTACACTCCGGCATGCGCTCTCGAGACCAGAGTTAGTTGATGGGCGGTCAGTCACACCCATTTATGTTTATACTCCAGTCCTCGCTCTGGGGACTTAGAGCTAGTTGATGTTTATACTCCAGTTCGTGCTCTGGGAATCTGGAGTTGGCCGATAGATGGTCAGCCACATCTATTTAGGCATTTGGATCCCATTTGCACTTTGGGAACAGGAGGTCGATTAAGGTTGTGGATGGTCGGATCACATCCACCTTGATTTGGCAAATGAAGTCCTAGATGGACAGGTCCATCCTCCTTGAGTTTGGATTTGGAATTTTGTACTCCATCTCGCACTCTAGGAACTGGAGTTTGTTCGAGGATTGTCGTGTTTCAATCCCTTTTGATTTATGTGTGTCGGCCCCCGAGCTCGGGTTTCACTTAATAAGTGATTGGTCGGACCTCGATCACTTTCCACTTATCCGCCCTCAACGAAGGATAAGATTTAGTTAATGGACGGTCGAATCACGTCTATGTTCAGTTTGGATTCCACTTTTGCTAAGCCTAAGGAGTAAGATTAGTGTTCTGGCAAGCTTTGAGCTCGAGCAGAGGAGAGGATGGTCAAACTACATCCACTTTGAGCTGTGTATTTTCCCTTAAGTCAGGGGAAAGAGTTGGAGAGCAGACGGTCGAGTCACATCCACTTTATGCTTTGCACTCTTCCGGTCGATTTGAGGAAGAGAGTCAAAATGATGGCTCGTGATGGTTAGCGAGTAGGTAGTTAGTCGTTGATGAATTTAAGTTGAGGCTTGGGCCCGGACGAAGTTGGTTTAAGGCATGATTTTTTTTGTCGAATCACGGACGCAAGCTGGAGAGTGAATGGTCAAATCATATCCACTTTAAACATATGTTCTCAAATTACCCAAAGTTCTAATGTAGGATTGGATGCATAGACGGTCATGTCACGTCCACCCTTGGTGTGATTCCAATTTTACAGGGCATCAGAAGAAGCATAAGTATTTTGGCGAGCTTCAAGTACGAGATGGAGAGTACATTGTTGGGACATATCACTCCAAGTCTTTCCCAGATCTCCAATTAAATTGCATAGGAGGATGAGTGGATGGTCGGTTGCATCCACTTTGTACTAGAGTCCTGATCTTGTCGGTCTCTTCCGCTTTGATGCCTTGCCCCCAGTTAGGGGAATATAGTAGCCGATGAGTGGTTGAATCATGCTCGTCATGATGATACCTCAATGATTTGATCATAGTGCGCGGAGGTTGTTTTGCACCCAACCTTAAGTACTTGGTTACCTGCATCATTTGCAAGTAGATTAATTCAAGTCGGTCATATTTCACAACATAAACGAAATTGAAATAGAAATAATTCAAAAGCGATCGGATTAAATCTCATTGATAAGTGAAGCGGTGTCCTATGCTCGCTGTTGCACTTTGGTCCAGCCCTTTACAGTTGTAAGTGTAACGCAAATGGTTCAATTTGATCAAAGTTCTTGATCGATAGGGGTCGGGCATTCCCGGTCCTTCGTTTTATAGGGATTGCACATATTTTTGGAGCTATCCTTTCCGGAGCAGCCTTATGGCGTTGGCGTCTACAGTAGCCATCTAAAGAAGAGGAGTTTTCCGATCTAGAGTATGGAGTAGGTTCCCTCCTTATCTCGCCATGTTGATCCTTCATCTGATTCATCAACTCAATATTGGCATGGACATGTTGGTGTAGTCATCGGTGGGTATCCACCAGTTCTCTTATCAAAGTCTGGAAATAAGCTCTGGTGATGAATTCATTTATGGGTATTGGCAGCAACTGGCTGTGGGCTTTGGATAAATTCGTTGGCTGCCAGCTTCTTCATTCCCTTCAACAATATGAGAAGTAGAACTGGTATGTCTAACCACGATTGATAATGTTCTTTGAGGAATGGGGGAAGACATCTGCATTTGATGGCAGTCATCACTCTTGGTGGAAGCCCTGCGCAATTCTCACTTCATGAGGTAGTGCCGGGGGTTGTATTTCCATAGTACACTGACATAGCCAACATGTTGAATTTTCATTGGAAATTCTGCATGTAGGATGTTTTCAATGAATAGGTCTCGACATGGAAAGATACTTCTATCAACATTTTCAGGTCCATTTTATGGCTACGGGGTCTTGTAATATTGGTGAATGATGTATGCACGATTGTCCAACGTTCGAGTGGTTGGTAATGCTAATTGGATGGTGAGTTGGTTAAGATGGGCTCATAGATTGGTGATTATTTCTAATTTTCACCCAGGTAGGAGGCCCATATAAAGTAGTAAGGAAGTCCTCTTAAGATTGTATGCCATGTTTCTAGTTATATGGACACGGTATGATTAAGATGCGGGTATTTGAAGATGGTTCAGTGGTTACCAGCTATGCTTTGAGTTGGCAGAGAAGACTGTGTAGGGCAGTCGTCATATTAGCCATCGTACCATAGTGTCAATTCAGGAGTTTAAAAGCTGGTCAATTAGGGGAAGTTGCAGTCCACCTTAGAAGCATGATATATTAACCAACTCTAGTTCTTGGTGTATTAGCTAGGTTCTCCAGCCTTTGGGAGCACCGGTTGAGTAGTATTTCTTTACCCATTCCTTAATTGCAATTCAGCATTTGTTGCTGTGATCCCCTATGTCTTGTTCAGGCATGGAACAATCAGGAGCGTGGATGGAATGTTCCTTCATTAAGTTGAGCTTTGATTTCACTATGCGGGTGCTCCAGCCTCTTTTTTTGAAATTTGGGTCGTACCCGATTTTTTTTTTGAAATTTCGTATCGTTCTCAGCCACGTTTGAACGATACAAATGTTGGTGAAAATGAACGATCCAAAAAGTGTACACTTGGATCGATATAAAAGGCACACAGCTGGATCGATACGAAGTGGTATCTTAGGATCGATACGAAGTGGTAATAGCTGGATCGATACGAAGTGGTATTTGATGATCAATACGAATTGGACGCAGATGGATCGATACGAACTGCATGTGAGTATCAATACGAATTGGACGTAGATGGATCATTATGAACTGCATGTGAGTATCGATACGAATTGGACGCAGATGGATCGATACGAACTGCGTGTGAGTATCGATATGAATTGGACGCAGATGGATCGATACGAACTGCGTGTGTGTATCGATACGAATTGGATGCAGATGGATCGATACGAATGCTGATCGATACGAAAACTGATCGATACAATAAGTGATCGATAAGAAAGTCGTTATATTTTCTGGATGCGAAAATAAGGATACAAAAATCACCATATTTTTTGGATACGAAAATCACGATATTTTCGTGGATACGAAAATATGGATACGATAATCACTATATTTTCATGGATACGAAAATCAATCACCATATTTTCTGGATACGAAAACATGGATACGAAAATCTTCATATTTTCTAGATACGAAAACATGGAGACGAAAATCTTCATATTTTCATGGATACGAAAATATGGATACGAAAATCACCATATTTTCATGGATACGAAAATCTTGATGAATGCAGTTCCTCTTAGATCTGGAGCAATCTGAATAGAATAGAAGGAACCACTTGACGATAGGTCTGGATCTCCTTCTTAGATTTTTGCAATCCAACGACGGTAGTAGATCCACAGAGCAGGAGAAAAGCTGGGTTTTCTCAGTGAGAAGTGTTTATACCAAAATTGGGTACAACACTCTTCGGATGTGTTTGAAGAGACAAAATGAAGAGAATAAATGTAAAATGAAGCAGATCTAACAAACACACCAATAAACAGATAAGAAAATGCATGGAAACACATGGATTTAGAGTGGTTCGGCGAATTGCCTACGTCCACTGTGAAATGACTGATGTTTATTGAACTTTACTCGCTGATTACAAAAGGTTACAGCAGTAGAACTAAAATTTAATGGTGATTCCGGCAGAGTATCAGCGTAGAGAAGCCAAAAGGTACATTTTCTGTAGGTCCATGGTCACTATTTATAGGCGTAGGCAGCAAATATCTCGCTCAGATCTTGGAAGACCTCTTCTCTCACTTGGGCGGGACTACACGATCGATCCCATGCCATTTGCATTCGGTCCGTGATCGATATGAACGAATTTCATATTGATCAATATTTTGCCCAATTGAGTCGAGATCGATCATGAACATTCTTTAAGTTGTACGCAAGCTTTTGTGAAAAATTGGTAGCATTAGGACTTGTAAATTTTGAGTTATGGTCGATGCAAGTTTGGAGTTGTATGACATTGTCGTCTTCGTATCGATACTATTTCGCATCGATCATGCATGGTTCTATTCGTATCGAGGCTTGCATGCTACTTCATATCAATGGTTGGAGGCTGCCTTCGTATCGATGCTTCATGCTGCTTTCTTCATATCGATTGGTGGTTGTTGCTGTTCGTATCGATGGTGGGAGATCGATACGAGATGGATGGAGGGAGACTGATACGAAATGAGCATTTGTTGATGGATATGAAGTGTTGTTAACATGATGGATACGAAGTAGCTTCATTTTATGGATGCGAAGGAAGTTAGTAGGCGATGGATACGAACTGAATCTCTCTTGGGGTGGATACGAAATTGGATGGATACAAATAGAGTTAGATTTCTCAACCGTGATCGATCAATATCTTGAGCATACGAACTCCGATTGACTTGTAATTTGGAATATTGGCTTTCATAGATTTGCTTGTGGGTCATATCAATTGTAGCTCGATCTGGACTCGGGAAAAATTTACCAGGATCCATAATGAACCTATGTATAACCGATCTCCAGGATGAACTGTCCTTGGTTTCTACTCAAGTTCTTGGTGTCGCCTTGCTAAAAGGCGGGATAACAATATCCATCAATTTGTTTTCTACATACAACTCATTCTTTCTCATTCATTTTTCTTTCTGTAACATTTTTGGTTCTCTCCTTCCTCTCTAATGGCTGAAAATATGAGAACTTCCATGGCTTCAAAAATTCCAAAAATCAAATACAAATAAAATCAATTTATGAAAAGTAGTTTATTCCTCTTGATCCTTGCAAATCTGGAGGTTGATTTCTGAATCTAAGAACTTTGATTCATCATTTAAGGTGTGATTTATTGGCTGCATCTGAAGGAGAATTCATTGTTTTGAGGTTTACTTAAAGGCTTTGGAATTAAGGTATGATCCTTTTTATTATAATGTTTTAATATAATATTTTTATGAATAAAAATTGAATATCATAATTTATATGTGTATAATATTGTCTAATTTGATTTGAAAACGGTTTATGTAGTTTGAATAGTTTATTATATGAATTGATTGGGTTTTATTTAGATAAATCAAAAATAAAATTTATATATGATCAAAATAATGTTTCAATTATATATCTGTGTTTTAAACATTAAAATCAAAGTGTAATTATTTAGATCTGAAATTTGCATATTCATATTAATTGGTTGGTTTTTTTTAATTCGACAAATCAAAGATGAAATTTAAATATGATTTGTACTATGTTTTATTTTAGACTATGCATTAAACATTCAAATCAAAGTGTCTTTAGATCTGAAATTTTGTACACTCATATTAACTGATTGGGTTTTATTTTGATAAATCAAAAACTAAAATTGTATATGATTAGTATAATGTTTTAATTATAGGTCTATGTTTTAAGCACATAAATCGAAGTATTTTTTTAGATTTGAAAGTTTATATGTTCTTATTATTTGCATTTGTACTTTAATAGAAACTCACATACGATTAAAGTATGCTTTAATAATAAATTGATTATAATAATTTTCCAAATTTGTTACCCTGTTTGACGTTACAAATATCCTTCTTTAAGTATTCAAACGATTGTTAATATATTGCTTAGTTTAGTATGTTTCACTTTTACTTTATAAAAAAAATTATCTATTCATATAGGTTAAATCTCTTGATTTAATTATATACTTATGTATTTTTTTAATTAATTTAAGTCTACATAAGTTCACAAATACATCAGAAAATTTAATGTAACATGGAAGTTTATTTTGAATTAACTAAGAAGTTTTGGTTTAATCTTTATGTACACAAAATTACATCTATATGTATGTGTATATATAAAATCTAAAGTTTATATTTTGAATTATATAATTTAAACGCTTCATTATCATCAAACAATTTAAAATGAGGCAATAGTATATGCATATCAATTATTGTTGGCTATTCCTATTCTTGTGTCATAATGATTTATTGATTGTTAATCGAATGTTGCATATATTAAGTTTGCCAAGGAGGGAAGATGAATCAATCATCTCTGTCATCTTTTATTTCTTTCCTTTCTATCCCTTATTTGATTGCCTCCAAATTTATTCTTATTTCTTCATATATACCCTGTTTTAATATATTCACACAATCAAACAATTTAAAATGAATTCAAACCTTTTTCATAATCCCACACCTAACTGTTTAGAATTAGATTAATAAAACAAAAGATGATATTAAACAAAATATTAATTTTATTTAAAAGAAACTTAGAAAAGCTCTAAATGAATTTAGATTTCATAGGTCAATTAAAGATCCAAAATGGTAAAAAAAATGAAATTCACCCATTTCTTCCGCTGCAGGCTGGCCCAGTTCCACATGTATAAACTCTTCTATTTCGGTTTTTTGTAAAATCTATGAACCTGTTGCATTCTAATGTTATTATTTATGGTTCATTTGATTATATTACTATCTCGCCGGTTTTACATCTTTGTTATTAAATTATATTTTGTCTATGCACTGGGAGATGTTCTATAGGTTATGCATTTGGATTTTCATTACTTTACACCCTTGGCTATTATCTTACATCGACTGGGTACGTCCATAGCACGTTATACTAGTATATTGGCTATTGGTGGTATAGGGTGGTCGTCATACATTACTAGTAAAATGTTATTATAACTTTTTTTAAACATTAATCTTCTACCAAGTAGGTCAACTAAATTTTGTATCAATGTTAGTAAAACTAATTTACGTATATAACTTACAATCATACAGGTAGAATGTCTATTAAACTTAATTGTTAAGTCGTAAATATATAAATTCATCTATTGTGTTACTTAATGGATAATTACGGACTACTTCCTCAACTAATAAGACAAGCATTCAACTTCATTTTCAGTGTGGTTAAAGGATTTGAATGGTAATTTCTATACTCAATCCCACATAGAGGAATATGAAGTTTAATGCCAATTATATTCCTCCATATTTTCCATTTTATTATTTTCATACAAATATATAAATAAATTGTGTGCCCATATACCCACTATTAGCAGGCCATGCTGCAATACGTAGGTTTTAATATGTTTATTTTTAACATAATTTATGCTTTGGTTTGAAAATTTTAATTATTTTTATTTATTTGCAGAGGTTTTCAACCATGATATTATTCAATTCAACATAGACCTGATCAAGCAAGGTCGTTATTTTCTATGATTGCACGTATTTTAGTACTAATATTTCTTTATTATTTTTTTCTATCTAATTTCATTACACTTTTGCATTTCGGGAAGTTAAAGCAATGATGGGGTGTTTTTAATACTCATTACTCATTTCTTCATGTTATATTTTTTATCACACTACATTCTTCTTTTTAAGCTAACTCCGATTCCGGACCTATCAATGAATTCCCATTGATGTAAAGATTTGATGAAATTTAAGGTGGGCAAAGTAAGTTTGACATGGGATGGTTTAAACCTTGATTTATATAACAAATAGTATATCTTAATTTTGCTTCTTAATGTAGTATGTTTTATTAGGGATTTTAATCTACGAATTTGTTAGGAGAAATTAAGAATAATCAAATCAACATCAAATCCCTAGCACATTGAAAAACTAATCAGATCATGTTGATGGTGGGGTAGAATAAACAGAAAAAACAAATATCCTAATCATACATCATAGATGTACAAATAGGGAAGAAAATCAAACACAAGATTCATAGTGGTTCCATTATCGTGGGATGGTGTACGTCCACTTTAGGGAGAGAAGATCTTATTACTTCCATAAAGTAAAGAATAACAAGATTGATAATAGATGCTAACTTTAGAGAAGAAGAAACAAAGCTCTTTCTATCAGATTGGAGACACACAACAAACCCTCGCTAGGTCTATTTATAGTGCTTTGATCCATCTCTGTTGTTGGATCAAATCTCTGTAGAAATCTGTGGTGGAAACTCCAAAATGGTTGGAAAAAGACGAAAATACCTTTGGAATCTTGATCAACATTTGCTCTTGATTTGTCGTTCTGGTCGTTCGGAAATTCCATCACATGATCGGTGCCAGTCGACCAGAAGGAATTTCCAATATATCGCAAAATCTGTAAGGTGTTCGGGCCAAAAATGGCCAAAACCGCAATCGACTAGTAAATTTACCAGTCGACTGGTAATTTACAAGTCGATTGGAAGTCTATAGCGGATGCTATAGACTTCTAGTCTCCTTTCGTCTTCTTTGACTCTTCTCCACCACTTCTCTCCATTCCAATCAACTCCTTTATTCTCCATATTTGGAAATATAGTATCACAATTCTAACAATCTCCCCTTGTATTGTAGTTCCTTACAAGCTGTCCAAACTCCACCTACAACTCCTTACTCCATGAAATCTTGCACATTACACCCTTGATACTTCCCAATGAGCGACGGCATAGCCATCATCCATTATACTTTGTTGACGAACTCCGAAAAGGCCACCGACCGCCAACAAAGTGTTGAAAGGACCCTCTATGTGCAAATAGGACTTATCAATCTCCAACATCACCATCAAAACATATGTCTCCATCTACCAACTCACTCTTTCCATGTACCACCATGTGGTACCTAGCACCTCAATAAATGGATCAAGTTTGAGCAATGCACGAACTTTGCAACAGGTAAGGACTGAGTAAACATATTTCTTGCATTCTCCTCTGTGCGAACCTTCTGAAAATAAACTAGCCAATCTTCATTCATTGAGACAAGAAATGACCCTCCCACCTCCATATGCTTCATCCATGAGCTAATAGGCTGATTTTCAGCTAAGTTAATTGCAATTTGACTATTATAACTCACCAATATCCCATGATATACGAAGCCCAAATCACATATCAGCTGCTTCAAAAAGAGTGTCTCCTTAGCCACTTTAACAGCAGTTATCAACTCTGCCTCTATAGTTAACAAAGAAACCATCGTCTACAACCTCGCTCTCCAACTAATAGCTATCCCTCCAAGAGTGAACACATAATTAAAGGTTGACTTCCTTCGATCTCTATCCCCGGTGTAATCAGAATCAAAAAGTCCAACCGAGCTAAATCTCTAACTTTGCTGCCCAGAACAAGCCCATGATATGAAGTTCCTCTAAGATATCTGAAAATGTACTTCACTGCTTCCCAATGAGTTTGCCCAGATTTGCCAAATATCTACTAATCAATCCAACAGTTTAGGCAATGTCAGGCCTAGTGCATAGCATAATATACATCAAGCTACCAACTACACTCGTAGTAGGTACCTTCTCCATCCAAGCCTCGTCCTTCTTTGAGATTGAAGTGTCTTTAATAGAAAGCTATATGTGTATAAGCATTGGTGTACTAATTGCCCTTGCTCCCTCCATGATAAACCGAGTAAGCACCTTTCGAATATATCCCTTTTTAGTGAGCCTTAAAAGTCCAACCTTTCTACCCCTTTGAATTTCCAAACCAATAATCTTCTTTGCTTCCCCAATGTCTTTCATCTCGGATTCACTTTTAATTTCATTCTCAACTTATCAATTTCAATTTTGTCCTTAAAAGCAATCAACATACCATCCACATACAAGAGAAAATACACCTAATTGCAATTCTTTAAATGCTTGAAATACACACATGCATCTTTGATACTATGATCAAAATCAAGTGAAAGCATTAAAGAACCAAACTTCTTGTACCACTGTCTGGGTGATAGCTTAAGTCCATAAACTGACCTCTTCAACCTGCAAATCCGTTCTTCCTTCCGACTTACGATAGATCCTTTTGGATGCTTCATGTAAATAGTCTCCTCCAAGTCATCATGCAAAATAGTGGTCTTCACCTCAAGTTTCTCCAACGTCAAGTCATGATTAGCAACTATGGCAAGAAAAATATGGAAGGAGGTATGTCTCAATATAGGAGCAAAAACATCATACTTCGTTCTCTTCCTTTGTGAAAACCCTTTTGCAACAAATCTAGTCTTGTATCTTCCTTCACCTTCACCTTGAACACCCACTTGCAACCTATGGCTCGGCTTCCCTGAGGTGGTCGTACCAAATCCTAAGTCTTGTTCTTCTTCAAAGACTCTGACTCCTCTTCCATAGTGCAAAAGAACTTCGAGCTATGACTTGACTTCATAGCTTCATCAAGATCAAATGACTCATCGTGAACCACATAAAGAACATAATCAAACTGACCATCAAGGATCAATTTTGCATTTTGCCAATCTCCATACCAATCAGGAAACCTAATAATCCTACAATTGACTAGAGTAGGTACAACATCACCTAAACTTCTTCCAACTCCACCTTGAACTGAACTTTCTCCATCTTTATATACATCACCTACACTACTAGAAGGCAATTGTGGGATACCCCATGATTTTCCATTAACTGCATTTTATCCTACTCACATGTACCTCTAACTATACTACTAGGCTGAAATGTAGGAACCTCTTCTATCTTCTTATGCCTATCATTATCTAAAAATGATGTGGTGAGTAAATCTTCCTTAGGCTTGAACATTGCAGACTCATCAAATATAGTTGTTTGGAATGTACAATCTTCCTATCAACTGGGTCCCAAATGTGAAACCCTTTTACTTCATCCATGTATCCATAAACATGTCATTCTATGCTCTAGCCTCTAACTTATCATCATCTGCACGGTGCACATACATAAGGCAACCAAATGTATGGAAATAACTAAGATATGTTGCTTAATCTCTCCACTTTTCTTCTGGAATCTTCCCATCTATGGCTGAAAACAAAATCTGATTCATGATGTGCACTGTAGTCGATAAAGCCTCAACCGCAGCCAATCTAAAGTAATAGCCCTTGTCTAGCAGAGTTTGATTCATCCTTTGAGCAACCCCACCGGACTGTGGATCTCCAGGTGTAGTGAAATGTCTCTAAATACCATGTTGCTTACACAAATCAAGGAACTTCCTAGAAATAAATTCACCGCCATTATCAGAACTAAGCACTTCAACATACAGCCAGATTGATTTTCACCTTGTGCCTTTTAAGCCTTAAACATCTCAAAGCTTTCTAATTTGGTTTTAATTGCATACACCTAAACTTTTCGAGAAAATCATTAATGAACGAGATAAAATACTTTGCTCTACCAATAGATTTAGTAGCGGATATAGATTCCAACACATAACTCCAGAGTCTAATGGCATCCAAAGCACGAGAATAGTTGACTCCAACATATAACTCCCCAAGAACGTGGTTCCTTTCAGCAGTATAGATTCTGAAACAAATCACCCTTCATTGGAACTTGCGCACCTCGTGAGTAAACCATCCATCTCTATAGTAACCTTGCATCCCATGGATGCCAACTAGTCCAAAGAAATCAAGGACTTCCGAAGACGTGGAAGATAGCAGATACCTATTACAGTGTGAACCACTTCATCAAACATTTGAATCCTCACCGTACCATCTTCCATGGCTCTACAATTGGCATCATTCCCTATAAGGACTATACTACACTCCTTCTAACAAAAAGATGAAGTAATCTTTATTTGGCGTCATGTGAAATGATGCCCTTAAATCATATACCTATTGGTCTGATACATTTGATACTGTTGTAGTCAAGACATCGTCAAATACAGTCATCTCCACTATATTTGATGAAGATCCATCCTCAATCTTCCTTTTTAAGTCTGGACAATCTCTCTTCCAATGGCCTGGTTTCTTCCAATGGTGCAACTCCTATCTCCGGACTTTCCTCTCCAACCATTTTCGGGCTTCCTAGATTAGGGATGCCCCTAGGATTCTAACTCTTCTTCTCCTCTCTTCCTCTTTCACAATCAAACATTGACTACACCCTTCACTTATACCTTTACTCACATCCTTCATCTGATCTCTTAGGTTTTCAGATAAATGACCCGACTCACATCCTCCAATATCAAAGTATATCTTCCATATATCAAACTATAAGCAAAACCTGTATATCATCGTGGAAGGGAATACAAAAAAACCATGGCCTTTTGCTTTTCATTAACCTTTAAATCCACAGTCTTCATCTTCATCAAAAAATCATCGTAGAGGTAAAGATGCGCCTTAACTGAAGTACACTCTCTCTTCTTCATAGTGAAAAATAACTTCAGCAAAATCAAACAGTTAGTGAGTGACATATTCAAGTAGAGATTCCCAAGCTTGACCCAAATTCCTCTAGTTTTGATTTCATTAATAATCTCCAAGATAACATTCTCTCCGATCGCAAGCTGTAGATAATAAAAGCCCGTTCTTCCATCTCCTTTATCTTCACGGCTGAAATATCAGCAAGAAATTTCTTAGTATCAAATACTATAAAATGAACCCTATTACTCCTTAGAACGACTTTAATCCTCCATGGTAACTTCTCGCAATCACTATCCCTGTTCCAATTCTCTATTGCAAACCGAGATCCTAATGCTACACAAGATCCCCTAACATAGGGTCTTGCTTCTACTAGGGTACCTTCATTTCCTGCCATACCACCTAACACCATCCTTTAACCAACCAAAAAGCTCTAATACGAGACCATTATGGAAAATTGATAATATTCAAATAAACCACACATAAGGGAAACAAATCATATCGTATTGATAGTGATGTAGAACAAATAGAAAACTAATATCCTAAATCACGGATGTACAAATATAAAAGAAAATTGCACAAAATTTATTGTGGTTTTAATATCGTGAGATAGTGTACATCCACTTCGGAGAGATGAGATTTTATTACTTTCATAAAGAAGATAAATACAATACTGATAATGAAGGCTAACTCTAAAGATGAAGAAACATAACTCTTTCTATCAGATTGGATGCATACAATAAACCTTATATAGGTCTATTTACAGTGCTCTGATCTGTATCCTATCCTCAAATCAAATATCTAAATAAATCTATGGTGGAAACTCTAAAACTATTGAAAAAGGATGAAAATGCCCTTAGAATCACAATCAACAATTTCTCTTGATTTGTCGTTCTGATCGACTAAAAATTCCATCAGTCTATTGGTGTCAGTAGACTGGAAGGAATTTTCGGTCGACAACAAAATCAGTAGAGTGCTTAATCTAGAAATGGCCAAAATTGTAGTCGATTGGTAAAACTACCAGTCAATTGGAACTTCTACTAGTCAATTGGAAGTCTATAGCAGATGCTATAGACTTCCAGTTCCATTCTTCTTCTTCGGTTCTTCTCCCCCGCTTTTATGCACTGCCAATCGACTCTTTTGTTCTCCTTACCGGAAATATAGTATCATAATTCGAATAGAACTTTCCATTTTTTGCAAAATTGAAATCTTCGATTTCATGGACATTTTGACATCTATTGTTTGTAGTAACTGTGCATCGTGTTGTTGGATTTTTTTCTTAAGTTCAAATACATCGTTTATTTTGTTGTTAGGTGTAAATGTGCTATTGGATTGTACTTTTTTTACATTCTACTACCACTTATATTTACCATATAATAGTAGTACACTTTAGTCTACTAATATGTAAATACTTGCAATCATTTTTATGAAGAAATTAGTTCATCTCTTAGTGCACTATATTCGATTAGTAATGTGTATGACATAAGAAATGCATTATCAAGCAACATATTACTAATTCAAAGAGTATGCAAGGGTTATTGAATCAAACTACATTTATTCGTTTTAATCTCATAACTATGTCATTTTGTTTCTACATTTAGTATAAATGGACTCTGCTTAGTACAAATCTACAACTTTACCCAACATATGACCATAGATTAAATATAAATTTACAAATGACTTGAACTAGTAACACTAAAAATTTCATTACATAGAAAGCTTTTTTTTCAAGATATAGTTTAACTTAATGGGATTTGAAAAATATTCACAAGTTAATAAATGCACACCGCCATATTTAAACTCTAGTGGCTTAAAAATAAAGCACATCATCTTACCATCACATTAAACACATTATTGATAATTTAAAGGATGATATGTTACATGCATAAAACAAATACAATTATATATACATCATTAAAATTTTAATTTTGAGGCCCGTAAAAACTCGGATGCCCTAGGTGATGACCTTGCTGGCTTTGGGCGGACCTACTTACTGTATTTAGGCAAACGTTAAGGTCCAGGCACTCATCATGTGTTCAATGTGTAACAAGAAGTGCATTTCAAGTGACATATAACACATGATCTGAAGGGTAATAATTTAAAAATATATATGTTATGAAAGATTCACTTATATGTGAAGGAAAACATAAGTTTGTTGTCTCAAAAGAAAAAAAAATACATGATATCGTGTCCTTTTTTACAATTTGAACCATAAAATATGTGGAGAAATAATAGTTCATCAATTACTTAGGAATTAATCACCTATTCCCAAATTTGTGTGTTCCATATGCTCGGTTGATTCCTACCTCAATTTTCTATTTTTTTTCTATTTTATTCAATTAAAATATTATAACTTATAAGTGGGTGTTTCAGATTAAGTTGCAATATAGGATCACCATAAAATGCGCTTAAAGGATTTATGCTCCAGCGTTGGTATAGTGCAATTAAAATCTTGATTTTTATTCTCTCACTTTGGGTTTTGACAAAAAATTACTAAAATTAGTATGAATGCTAATTAACATTAATCAAAGCATAATTATCATGAATTCTAGATATCAACTTGCCGTGGTTGAATAATTCTCATTTTGACCTTTTTCTGCATTCACTCTATTTAAAAAAAATCTTATAAATTCAATCACTAGTGATATATATATATATATATATATATATATATATCACCCAAACACCAAACACTTAAACCCTACTTCTCGTTCTTCCTCATTTTCAACAAAAAGTCATAAGTTATGATGCGCAATTATCCCCCAACAATAAGGAAGTTGGGCGGAGCCACCAAGCAAAGCCGAAGTTCGAAAAATCCATGGCCAAACAAGGAAGAAACTTTTAGTTTACACCCTTTGATGTTTACCTTCCTCCTTAGAATAGTGCTCTTTCTCCATGGATTAGTGATTCTAAATTGAAAATTTGACCAATTTTGAAAAAGAGATTTTGGCTTTTATGATTTTACATGTTTGAGGTCAGGCTGGGATGTTTAATATCCATGAAAAGTTTTGATGATTAATTACTGAGTGAAACATAGAAGTGTGTTAAGTAGCATGTTTATTTATTAAATTTGATTAAAATTTACATGGTATTAATAAGCATATTTTTGGATACTTTTAGCAACACACTATATAAAATATATGAATTTAGATCCGGTCTAACTTATTAATTTTTCTTATATTTAAAAATAAACAAACCAAAAGTTCTCGACATTCCATAAAAGTCAAAGCTTCTCAATTTTCCAAAAAAAAAGGTTAACAAGAAGGCAACCCAAATTTTATGGAATTGTATGCTTATAATAGAAATTTTTCTTTTTGGTTTTTCATTTTTTTGTTTCCACTCAACTCTTATCTTATACTATAAACATACATACATACATACATACATATATGTGTGTGGCGTAAATGCCAGTCTCACTCAAGATTTTTATTTCTTTCAATTTTAGAATTTAAATACCTAACTCTCACTCAATTTATCCTGTGAACTTTAATTTTCATTTAAAACTATAAAATATGTTTCTAAAGTTGAACAGACTAATATAACAATATATAGTATATGAATTTAGATCCAGGCTAACTTATTTATTTTTCTTATAATATAAATAAATAAATAAAATCCAACCTTCATAATATTCCATAGGAGCCAAGTTTCTCATTCCAACTAAAAAAGTTAATATAAAGGTAACTCAAAATTTATTAATTTGTTTGCCTACAATAAACAAATTTTCTTTTTAGTCTTACTTTTTTTATTTCCACCAACTTTTATCTTATTTATACTATACTACTAGTGTGAACCCATGCTACGCACATGGAGTTTAGCTAAGTTTCATGGCTATTTCTTTTATGTCCAAAGCATGAAGTACACGAATATTTAAAATTTATAAGAGGAAGAATTTGCATTTCGTAATACAATTCGTTTTGTTATGGTGGTTATATGATTGCTTTACCCCTACTTTTCATTCTTTAAAACCATGAATAGACGAAATTGTTATTCAATGTGCCACTGTCCACAATTTCAACTATATAGAAAATTAAGCTAAACTATTAAATGATATGTATTATATGTTGATTTACGGAGATCATGGAAGATTGGAACTCTAAAGTAATTTTATACAACAAAACGTAAGTAGGATAAGATTAGGCATGTCTAATCCAAATACTTGTAAAGCCCACATGTCATTTTTTTCATTCATCCATAAGAAACCTTACAAAAGATAGTATTTTGGCTAAAAATATGAGTAAGGACCTGAGATACTGCAAAAATAATTCCTAACACATGTCAGATCATGTTAATTCCATGTCTTACTCATATCTACTCTTTACCCCCACATTCTTTATTTATCTTTCTAGGACAATTAACTTTAAAGTTCGAAATTCATAGTACTTCAAAAAAAAATCACAAACAATCCTTACTCTTAAAATTAAGAAAACAACTCCTTAGTGAAGTTCCTCTTCTTTTTAAACATACTCTTCAGGGTGCTACATGTTTCCAAATGAGTCCAAACCAACTGTTAGAGAGTGAGCTTGTATGATTTAAAGTTTGAAGATGAAAGTTGGATATTATCAAGCAATTTGCATCTCTCCTTGATCAAAGATATAGCTAATAACTTCAAAGAAAATGTCGTCAATCTAGAACATTATAACATTAATATTAGTCAAAAAAAAGATATATGGCCTGTAACTTTAAAAAGGGAAAAAGAAAGGCATATGAAATCATGTCAGAACACGTCTACTCAAGTATCTCTACTCATGTATGTTATACAACAAAAACAGTTGCACTATAATTTATATTGTAGCTAAAACTCGGAATCACACATAAAACCGCTAATTGATCTAGTCAAACAGAGGATTGTAAGTGAATCACAGTTAATTTAACATCATTAGTAGGAGTAATAACAGTAAAATATAATGCCTAGCTGTAAACAGCTCAAAATTTCAACCGAAAGAAGGCTTACTCAAACTTGATTAGTGCAACAAATATTGTATTACATTCAGCACCACCTATCAATCATTTCTGAATTATATTTTTGGTTGCAAACTTCAATTCAGTTTTGAACTAAAAAATCTAGAAGTTCAATCAATGGATGTTAAATGGAAAGCAAAAAAATGCATATTGAAAATGGAAAAAAAATAATAAAATTCTTAATTGCTGGTTTTTTTTCAAGTTTATATATCATGTTTAACAGATTTAAAATGTAACATCCTTCCGCACTATCGTTTAATGAAAGTAAGCGTTAAATATGTTTGAAGACATTTTAGATGTAACTAAGGATAAAATAACTTACAAAACATTCTTTATTTAGGACATATTATTAAAAAAAATTAATAGTTAGCATGAATATCGGATTTTGATATCCATATTTCTATCTTTAGAGAAAACAAAATTTTGAAAATATATAGGAGGAATAAATCTGTTGACAATAATAAAAATTGCACATTAAATAAAATATTAATATAAGGAAATAGTTCGACTACTTTTGAAAATAATGATTCTAACAGTGTATATATTTGGTTTTATTCAAACCTATAAAATTCCATGCAATGTTTTGTGTGTTAGATATGTTACCTAATTCCATGGGAGGACGAAGAAGCCCAAAAATCAAAGCATGAAGAAGAAGAAGAGAGAGTCGCGAAAAAGGAATCGACAGTGGGAGATTTTGGTTCGGCGGAGGAGCAGATGTACGTCCAGATCTGGAGCGGTGGTTGAAGCTCGTTCGACAAAGTGGAATGAGGATTTTGGAACGGTAAAATCGAGAATAAAGATGATTTCGTTCGGCTAGGAAGCTTTGAGCGGTAACGAAAAATTGCCGAACGAAATATTTCGTTCGGTAATTTGCCAAACAAAGCTTTTCGTTCGGCAATTTGGAGTGTGTCGGTCCAAAATTGTGATTTGCCTGCCGGTCAAAGTTTTTCGCTCGGCGTTTTGCCGAACCAAATCAGATGCACACTGAACCAAACCCCAGGGCTGCTATATAGCAGCTACCCCTCCTCATTTCTTCACTCTATAAATATGGGAGCTTCCGGACAACAATGGCAGCCGAAATTGATAGCTAATTTCAGCCAATTTCAGAGCCATCCCAGAGAGCTGAAACTCTACAGAATTTTGTCTGTATAGTAAATTCTTCTTATGTATAGCCTCCAAAAGTGAATCAATTTTGCAACTCTAATCTTTCAGTGATTAATAAAATCTCCTCTCTCCAAGTGGATGTACACTGCCTCGCGGTAGTGGAACCACTATAAATACTGGTGTTATTTATTTTTTTACATTGCATTGATCTGTGACTGTCTGTTCTGGTGTTTACCTCGATTTGTTCCGTCTCACTGCAATCACGGTCCATTTGTTTTCCACTGCGTTGGGTTTTTTATTTCCTTAGACTGATCATTTAAAGGGATTTTTTCCCAACAGTCTGGTATCCGAGCTGCAAGGTTGATTGAGGAGTGTTAGACGCCATGGCAGGAGATGAAGCGATTCCAGTTGTTACAAGACCCTATACTAGAGGGATGTATATCGCGTCAGGATCATAGTTGGAAATTGAGAAATGGAATGGGGATAAAGACTTCGGGAAGTGGCAATGGAGGATGAGGGTTGTTCTAATGGGGAATGAAGTCCATCCAATAGTGTTTGCCCATGAGGAGTTGATGGCTGACATCTCAGTCGCAGAAAAGAAGGAGATGGAGAAATGGGCGTTTACTACGTTACAACTAGCTATGGGAGAGAATATTATCTCAGAGATTAGTAGTGAGACCATTACCGGGGGCATTTGGACCAAGCTAGAGAATCTATACTTGAAGAAATCTCGGACTAACCTCTGATATTACTGAAGATATTTTTCACCATGCGGATGAGAGAGGGTATTTCAGTGAAGGAACATCTTAATTTTTTTTGATGATTTTGTGATGAAGATGAAGCCTGTTGACTTGAAGATGGATGAGGAGCAAATGGCAATGATTCTTTTGTGTTCTCTTTCGGAGCATTACATAGGTTTCGCTAATAGCCTTATCTTTGCTAGAGACACATTGACAGTGGAAGATGTGAAGTCAGGCCTTCTATCTGACGGCTTGAGAGATCAGATGAATGTGATAAGTGAAGGAAGTAGAGGTGGAAGTAGTAGTCACGGTTTGTTTGTTGAAAGAGGTAGAGAAGATAAGAAGAATTGGCACTCTAGAAGGGGGTTCCAAGTCCAGGAAGCCCGGTAATGGCAGGAGAGGAAAGTCTAAGGACGGGAAATGCTTTATCTGCAAGAAACCTGGTCATTGGAAAAAGGATTGTCCGGATTTGAAGAAGAAGGAAGAAGAAAGATCTTCATCATTTGTGGTGGAGAAGTCTGTATCTGACGATGTGTTGTCTACAGCAGTATCAGATGTCTCAGACCATTGGGTGCTGGACTCAGGGGCGTCTTTCCATATGACGCCTAATAAGGATTACTTCAGTTCTTTCGTTGGACAAGAGGGAAGCTCTATTCTTATGGGTAATGATGCTAGTTGTAGAGTAATGGATGAAGGTATAGTGAGGATCGGGATGTTTGACGGAGTGATATGCACTTTGACAGGTGTCTGGTATGTTCTAGGTCTTCGGAAGTCCTTAATTTCTTTAGGACAATTGGCATCTTTGGGATGCAAGGTAACTATCGAGAAGGATAGTCTGAAGATTTCGAGAGGTGCACTAGTTCTTATGAAAGAAGATGTGTTCCAGAATCTGTATTTGCTGAAAGGAACCACGGTTCTTGGAGAGTCATGTGTTGGAGTAGATAGTTCTCGTGCTTTGGATGCCACAAAGCTTTGGCATCTCAAGTTGGATCACTATTTAGAGAAAGGCTTAGAGTTGCTTTGAAGATGGAAGATGATCAAAGGAGAAAGCTTCGACAAGAAGGACTTTTGCCAGGAGTGTGTGTTAGGCCAGCAAACTAAAGTATCTTTTGGAGTTGGACTCCATAGATCGAGACGAGTACTTGAGTACGTGCATACAGATGTTTGGGAACCGGTTGCAACTCCTTCTCATGGTGGAGCAAAGTATATCTCTTTCATTGATGAATTTTCTCGGAAGGTATGGGTGTATGTGATGAAGGCCAAATCAATTTTTTTTGAGAAGTTCAAAGACTGAAAGCGCTTGTTGAGAACCAACCTGGTTCTAGGTTGAAGGTGCTGAGATCTGATAATGGCGGTGAATTTGTCTCTAGGGAGTTCCTTGATTTTTGTAGACAGCATGACATTCAGATACATTTCAGTACACCCAAAGATCTGCAATCTAATGGGCTTGTAGAAAGGATGAATAGGACTCTACTAGAGAAGGCTCGTTGCTTGAGATTGACGGAGGGCTTGTCTAGAGGATTTTGGGCTGAGGCATTATCAACTGCGGCGCATATCATAAATCGAATTCTGTGCTCAGCCATAGATGGAAAGATTCCAGAGGAAAAGCAGAGAGCTAAAGTAGTGTATCTTGGTTACTTCCGAAGTTTTGGTTGTCCTGTGTACGCTCACCATAGAGGTGATGATAATTTGGAGGCTAGAGCATACAAGGGCATACAAATGGGATACTGCGATGGTATCAAAGGGTATAAAATTTGGAACCCTATTGATCGGAAGATTGTTCATTCCAGAAATATTACTTTTGATGAGTCTGCTATGTTCAATCCAAAGGAGAAGCTACCTACCACATCAGAAGATTCTGATAGGCCTAAGGAGATGGAAGAAGTTCTCGTGTTCCTACCAAATAGTAGAGTTATTGTTAATTCTATCGAGGAAAACACAGTTGATGAAACATCACAGGATAGTCCAAAGGTACCTTCTAGTAGTGCTGGTGATGTGCATGAATCTAGAGGAAGCTCAGTTCAAGGTGGAGCTGAAAGTAGTTTAGGCGAAGCAGTATCTACCCGGGTCAGTCGTAGAACTATTAGGCCGCCCGATAAGTATGGTGATTGGCACTTTGCGAACCTTAGCCTTGGTGATCAGTTTGACTATTCCCTACATGTGGTTCATGAGGAGCCGCTTGACCTTGATGAAGCTTTGAAGTCATGTGACAGTTCGAAGTGGATGTGCGCTATGGAAGATGAGTTAGAGTCGTTGAAGAAGAACAAGACTTGGGATTTGGTACCACCTCCTCAAGGAAGCAGAGTCATAGGTTGCAAATGGGTATTCATGGTGAAGGATGATGGGAGATACAAGGCTGACTAGTTGCTAAAGGGTTTTCACAAAGAAAGGGATTGGAGTATGATGAGATATTCTCTCCAGTAGTGAGGCATACGTCCATCCGCATTTTTCTCGTTATCGTCGCAGCTCATGACTTGGAGCTGGAGCAATTGGATGTGAAAACTGCTTTCTTGCACGGAGACTTGGATGAGACCATCTACATGAAGCAACCAGAAGGATTTGTTGTAGATGGGAAAGAAAATTGGGTTTGCAAATTGAAGAAGTCATTATATGGACTTAAGTAGTCGCCTAGACAATTATACAAGAGGTTTGACTCTTTTATGCTTTCACTTGGTTTTGATCGTAGTATCAAAGACACTTGTGTGTACTTTGAGCATTTAAAGAATGGTAGATGGGTGTACCTACTCTTGAACGTGGATGATATGTTGATTGCTTCCAAGGATAAGCTGAAATCGACAGTTTAAAGCGAAATCTAAAAGCGGAATTCGAAATGAAAGACCTTTGTGAAGCAAAGTAAATTTTGGGTATGGAAATCCAAAAGGATAGAAAGCTAGGACTTCTGAACCTCACTCAAAAGGAGTACATTCGAAAGATGCTTGCTCGGTTTAGCATGAAAGGGGCAAAGGCAATCAGCACACCCATGCCTTTGCACATACAGCTTTCTAGTAAAGGCTCTCCGATCTCGGAAAAGGACAAGGCTTATATGATGAAGGTCCCATATGCAAGTGCAGTTGGCAGCTTGATGTATGCCATGGTCTGCACTAGGCTTGACATTGCACAGGTGGTTGGATTGGTGAGTAGGTTCATGCTAAATCCAGGAAAGACGTATTGGGAAGTAGTGAAGTGCATCTTCAGATACCTTAGAGGAACTCCAAACCATGGACTTGTCTTTGGCGGCAGAGGAAGAGATTTCAACTTGGATGGATTTTGCGATTCCGACTATGCCGGTGATATAGATCGAAGGAAGTCAACCTCCGGATATGTGTTCACCATTGGTGGGACAGCGATCAGTTGGAGAGCGAGGTTGTAGACGATTATGGCTTTGTCCACTACAGAGGAAGAGCTCATAGCTGCGGTTGAAGCAGCTAAGGAAGCGCTTTATTTGAGGCGACTGTTGTGTGATTTGAGCTTTGTATATGAAGGCGTGGATGTATACTATGATAGTCAGAGTGCAATTCACTTAGCTAAAAATCTGGCATTCAGCTCGAGGATGAAGCATATTGAGGTAAGAGAGTCGTTTCTTGTCTCAATGAGTGAAGAGAAGCTAGTTCGTCTTCAGAAGATTCACACAAAGGAGAATGCAGTAGACATGTTTACCAAATCATCGCTTGTTGCTAAGTTCGAGCATTGCTCGGACTTGATTCTCTTAATGAAGTGCTAGGTGCCACGGGGTGGCACGGGTGAGGGGGAGTTGAGATGGTTCATGGAGACGTTTGTTTTCATGGTGGAGATTGATAGGTTTTATACGGATTGGGTACTTCGAACACTTTTTTGACGGGCGGTGGTCTTGTCATAGTTCGTTGATAGAGTGGAATGGGTGATGGCATTGCCGAAGCTCATTGGGTAAGTATCCATCGCTTGATGCACGAAGGTGTAGATGAAGTTGGATGGTTTCTATGGAACAAGGTAACAAGGTGGAGATTTTTAGATATATTACCTAATTCCATAGGAGGAGGAAGAAGCCCTAAAATCAAAGCATAAAGAAGAAGAAGAGAGAGTCGTGGAAAAGGAATCGGTAGTGGGAGATTTTGGTTCGGTGGAGGAGCAGATGTACGTCCAGATCTGAAGCGGTGGTTGAAGCTCGTTCGGCAAAGAGGAATGAGGATTTTGGAATGGTAAAATCTGAAGTAGAGATGATTTCGCTCAGCTAGGAAGCTTTGAGCGGCAAAGAAAAATTGCCGAACCAAATATTTCATTCGGTAATTTGCTGAACAAAGCTTTTCGTTCGACAATTTGGAGCATGCCTATCCAAAATTGTGATTTGCCTGTCGGTCCAAGTTTTTCGCTAGGCGTTTTGCCGAACCAAACCAGATGCATGCCGAACCAAACCCCAGGGCTACTATATAGCAGTTATCCCTCCTCATTTCTTCACTCTATAAATAGGGGAGCTTCCGGACAACAATGGCAGCCGAAATTGAGAGCTAATTTCAGCCAATTTCAAAGCTATCCCAGAGAGCTGAAACTCTGCAAAATTTTGTCTGTATAGTAAATTCTTCTTATGTATAGCCTCCAAAAGTGAATCAATCTTGTAACTCTAATCTTTCAGTGATTAATAAAATCTCCTCTCTCCAAGTGGACGTACACTGCCTCACGATAGTGGAACCACTATAAAAACTGGTGTTATTTATTTTTCTGCATTGCATTGATCTGTGACTGTCTGTTTTAGTGTTTTTCTCTATTTGTTCCGTCTCACTACAATCACGATCCAGTTGTTTTCCACTACGTTGGGTTTTTATTCCCTTAGACTGATCATCTGAAGGGATTTTTCCCCAACAGTGTGTTGGAAACCCGTTTGTGCGGTGATATCCAATGAAGCTCTCAAAAGGTTAATCCAAAAATTCAAAAGAAAATATATGTTATAATGCATATCACCCATTTGTTGCATTATTGTAGCTTTCAAATGCTTACTGGTTAAATTTTATAGTTAGTTTTAACTTTTTGGGTTAAAAATAATAAAACGTAGATTATATGATATACTATACATATTTTGGTTGTACCAACTACAAACTTCTTGAGAATACAGCTATAAAATATATTTTAACAGATATTAGTTAAAATCATAGCATAAATGTTCGAGTGGGTAGTTTATCACTGATTCAGTGTAAAATTAAGTAGACTCAAAACCTCATATTTTCGTTATTGATTCGAACTATACATCCACGTTCACATGTCATATTTTAAATACAAAGGCAATGTTACAACCATAATTAAGAAGAATTATTTTTTTAAATATAAAAATCAAACCTTATAAATCACAGAAAAATTCTTCCTTTCCCAACTTTATTACGTTATATGTTCATAATTTTTTCCTATTTCGAGTTGTATAAATTGAAACAGTCAAGATGATAACCAAGCACAAAGCATACATTTTAATTATATATTATCCATATAAGCTTGGTCGATAAAGGTAACAATGCATACATAAAAGTTCAGCAACTATGCATAATCTATGGCAATTTAAATAATATTAGCATTGTTATAGATTGAACTATAAACCAATCTATTAAGAAAATAGGTTATTCTCTTTTTACTAAACCTCTGTTTATATTCCGTCATTCTGCTTTAATCAAGGTAATTAATTCATATCAATCTTACAACCTAACCAACACGATAACTTCAAAGGGTCAATCCATTACAATATAAATAATAATTACTTTATTACTATAAAAATAATGCTAGATATCTTATACCTAAAGAAGTAAATGATATAAATAACTCAAGTAAATGTGCAGTCATAAAACAAATTTATTGATTCATACTATATCCAAAAGGCAAAGGAAAAAATAGTTGTAATTCTCCAAAATTCATAGAAAATGAATAAATTATATTTTGATAACTTATAGTGAGAATCATGTTTAGATTTGGGAGCTACATATATATACCTTTGGTTCCTAACCTACATCTCAAATTTAGTCCTTGCAAATTATTGTTTCTTCGTTTGACGTTTATGAAGATCTTGTGTGTTACTAAAACAGAAAATGGTGCTACAAATTTTGATGTGTTACCAAAATTCCAACAAATTCTATTTTGGTTTTTAACTGAAAATGCTACTGGGACTTAATTTTTCAAACTGAAATTTCAACAAACAATATTTTTGTACAAACCTTACTTATAAAAGCTAAGCAAACTATAAAACAAACCAATTAGGGCCGATAAATTGTCAAAGTGCATCTGAAATAAACTGATGATACTTTAGTACCCTAAAGCCTGAATTATTAAAGCACAACAAAATAAGTTGTAAAAAATAGTAATTAAAAAGGACAGAAAAGAAATAAAAAATAGTAAAATAGTAAAATGAGAGTGAGCAAGTACTCGACATAAACAACCACAAAATGAGAAAAGAGACCAACATTCATAAACACATACAGTTAAAAGCATACTTGGAGTATGTTCGGCAACTACTTAAAAGTAACACAACTTAGAGTTGCTAAGGTGCCTCTGCCTCACAATTACCTTTATTTTTATTCAGTAGTTACTGAAGTGATTTTGCCTCATACCTATAATAATAATTGTTATAAAAAGGGTATGACCATTATAATCCAGTTTGCCTACGCAAAAACTTGTAAGGAGGTGCTTCATGCTATGTTGTGGCTTCAAACTATTCATAGAACCACTTCATGAATATATATCTGCTTCATGCCTTTGGTAGTAACCAAATAGTTATCAATTCTTGACATCACCATGTAATGAATATTATCCCGATTGTTATCTTGTAGTGTACGCCAACTAAACCATTATTACTTCTATCGGTAATTTATAACAGTTGCCAATTAACAATGTATAATGAAAATATAAGTCTAAAGTTTGGTATCTTCTCGCATATAACATAGTTATAGTTACATAGCATTATATCCTTTAAGTTTAAAAACTATATAATATAACATAAAACAAAATATTCAATCAACTCATATGTTACATTAAATTTGAGGTGAGATAGCTTGTCCAACATCATCTGGCTTCCAAATTATGACAAAATAAGTGCATAGGTAATTTAGTTAATACCCATGTTGACCTAATATGCTTTAAGGATGAACCTAGCTAATTATGAAGTAGGTCAAGTTCCTTGCAGCATAAAATTCACAAAAATCAAGTTGTGTGTGTGTATGTGTTCTTGTTGACTTTTTGTTAACAGAGAATCCTAAATTTGTGCCACTGCAACATATAAAGGGGCCACAATTTAATCTTCTATAGACTTCTTAGCATCCTTAAAGAGTATAAAATTCATATAGTTTCCCTAGTAGAACATAATACTCACTTCAGCATATCATGTAGAGTACTAATTTTAGATGCTTTTGGATGGTCTCTTAAACAGTCTATTCTTTCCTATTTGCAAAGTCACTTGCATATTTGTCTTATTTTTTAGCTTATTTAACACAAGATTCCTCTCACTTTCTTTCCAAACTATATCCAAAATAGACTTGTATTTTTGTAGAGTAACTTACCATTCACATCATTAATGATACATCGAATAAAAACGAATCAAATTCTGCACAAAATTTTTCATTTATTTCATATAACTTACTTTTTATTTCACTATATGCTGTTCAAAGTTAAAAGGTAGAAAATGTCTTCTCTAACCAAAAAATAAAGTCAATTTTCTATTATATAATATATATTCCAGTTCTAGACTGACAAAATTTGTAACAGATAAGATCGACCATATAAAACTTCGTCTGTGAGATGGCTCTATAACCAATGAAATTAGCATTGTGTTTATGCGTAGTCTCCGTAGTGATTTGCAAATTATTTGTTTCACTTCATAATTATTGCTACACACATTATTTGAAATATGAATTATTATCTTATAGATAAAAATTCCTGTAATCTTTCATATTCAAATAATCAGTCTCTTTTCTAGGTGAAATCATACATCAGATGTGGGCTAGCTCCTATGACATTTTAATGATATAAAGCATACTTATACTTAGCACATTGAATAAGGAAAAAATACTTATTATTCCTTCAAGTTATTGTTCAATCCGTAAAGCTTTCTTTTTAGTAGAAGAAGCTAGCTAAGAACACTAACTTTTATAGGAAGAATTTCACACTGTCATTATCTGAACCCAAAATTACGCAAATTGACTCAAGAAAACACCATGTGAGTCTGCCATACAAATTAGATCTAAAATTGACTCGGCGCAATCAAAATGGTCTAGAAATTACCTGAACCTAAAATTGATTCAGTGCAAAAAAAATCCGCAAGAAAAAGAGGTGCTTGCATTAGGGGAAGAGCTAGAAACTTCGAAGAAACCCCGTCGATTATGCGTTGTCGACCACTGGTATGGCGGCCGAAGAAGACAACCACTGCCGAGGAAGAGAATACAAAAATCGAAAGGAATGGAGAGGCGGAGACGATTGTCAGTCGTTCTAGAGGTGATTCCGAGCCGAAGGGGCTGGCGATGGCGGTAGAAGGAGCGGACAGAGACGATGAACTGGAGAAGGCAAAAATCGAGGTGACTTTTTTATTTCGGCTGGATGAAAAGGGTAGGAGGAGAGGTAAATGTCACCAGACGGGAAAAGTCACAAATCTGGGGGACGTTAATATATAGGGTTTGGAGGATAAGTAAGGAAGTGGAGTATGTGGAGAGCTGGGTACAAAAGGAAAGAAATAAAAATGTGACTGTTGAGTTTAAATTTCTCAAAATGTTGTGCGCTGCTGAAACATAACTTAGTAATAATAGTATAGTATAGATTAAAATCGAGTTCCTCTATGAGCTCTTCCATTGCTTCGTGTATTTTCCACATCTCATTCCTTTATTTTTATATAAAAAATAAATTCTTATCTATTTTATCTTCTGTTCTATTACATAAAAGTATTGGACTTTTTATGTTCTCGTCTTTCATTCACTTCCACTCAAAAAACTTTTCTCGTATCAATTTATAAAAAAAAATTCATTCATCTCCATAAAATTAAACGTACTCATTTGAAACCAAATTTATTTCCATCGTAAGATAATCATTTCTCTGATACGTATTATAATAACTTGGTTTAAGTTTCACATCTACCTCACTCCATGTATTCATTATTCTTAAATAATGCAAGTGATGTTCTCTTCCTCTTCTCCATGCATTCAATGTAAGAAAAAACATATTATTTCCTTTTTTTATTTCATGTCTTCACATTCCTCTTCCACCTTTAACAACTGCTTCTTCCATATCTCTGGCTTCTTAAATAAAAAATTCAGTTTTATTCTTCACCTTTGTATTCTTCTTAATTATTTTTGAATTTATTCATGTTTTGCAATGATTGTTTTTCTTCTTGACGCATTTAGGTTGTAGTTTTTTATGAAAAAATTATCTGAAAGTCGACAATAACCTTGGCTTAGTGCATCTATGAACTTGAATTAAAGGTTAGATCTTTATTTTTATTATTTATTTTTCTTTTAATTTGAGTTCAAATTTGTTGTTTTTGTAATAAATTTCTAACTTCGGTCTCTGATTCAAATTTGGTATCTAAATTCTCTTTTCCTCTTATATTTTTTTCGAGTTGAGTGCTTATGAATTTGGTGTAGTGAAAATTTTTCTTTGTGGAAGCTTTTTCCAATAGAACTTTTATCATCCAAATCACAAAAAGATAAATTTGGATAGAAAATAGGACATGAAATCAGAAATCAGTACACAAGAGATTCCACCCAACCACCCTCTTTATTGATTCACCAAAATTTATTTACAATTAATCGAACAAAATAAAAGTAAACAAAATACAAATTGAACCAATAACCGAATTGAGAAAGGGAGTCTTAATCTCTATGGATAAAATTATTGGAGGAGAAGTACAAAGATGGAAGAAGAGAGAATTATCAAATAGATTTCCATACTTTTTACACTCTCTCTTCTAGTCTCTATTTATAACATCAATTACTTAATGCCCAAGTTAATATTAGATGGCAAAAAATAAATGGATTAGCCAATTAGAGAGAGATAAACATAATCAAATATGCCTATTAATTAGGGGAAACAAAATCTTATGTTTCTTTCTTTTGCATATTTATTTCCTTCTATTTGTGATTTTGTATCACCAAAATTTAACACTCCACCTTAATGCAAAATCACATATCTCCAAAATATCAAGCATGCCATCTCTAAATCTATCACAACTCCCTATATCTCAATCATACCAAATTACAAACCTCTACCACTGCCTACAAGTGATGCATCTCCCGCCATGAAGTATACCACACCAATTGGTTTCAAAAGCGTTTGCAATACCACAAAGACCTCCATACAGGTCTTTGTGGATTTTCCTACTCGACACTCGTCTACCACTCGATCTGAGCTCATTACATGATATATATCGATCCCTCGAGCATCATCAACATGAAGACCCCAGTCTAAAATATGATCCTCAACACGATCATCATAAGTAGTGAACACATTAGCTCTCCACCTGATTGTCGACTAGGCTCTCCAATTCTCACTCGCTTCCCATAGTCGACTACATGACCAACCAAACTATAAAGGTTTCCTTCTTCCAATACTCCTCTCATCCCTACAAGACCACCATTCTTCACTCTCAAACCTCCACCTTGAGTCTCATAAGTGCAACCACGGCGATCCAACTGACCAAGAGAAATAATATTATGTGAACTAGAAGGAACATGCCTCGCACCCGCGACTTCTCTAATCACACCATCATGCATACGAAACCGGATAGATCCAATACCACAAATCGGTAGCTCTTCTCCATTGGTTGTCCTAATCATGTCGACACTCTTCTCATAAGAAGAGAAATAATTCACATCTCTACAAATGTGAAAACTGGCTCCCGAATCCATCTTCCAAGGTTTCTCTTCACTAATGAAGACATCAGAAGAAGTATCACTGTCGCTACCTTCGACTATGCATGCCCGTGTATCACTATCACTGTCACTATGTATAGCCTTCTTTTTATCCCTTTTATATGCTTTGCACCTATTGCACATATGAACCTTTTTATGGCAATAATAACAAATGATACATTTTGACATACCTTTACCATTAGCAACTTTCTTCTTCAGACTTGTATCCTTCTTCGAGTCCTTAGATAGCATAGCCTCATTTTGAACTAATTTCACACATGACCCTTTCCTTCTAAGCTCCTCATTCAAAAGACTACTTCAAACAGTTTCCAGTGAGATAGTTCCATTAGCATTGGAATTACTCAATGAAACAACCAAAGTTTCCCAACTTTCTAAAAGCAAACTCATCAATAAAAGAGTATGTAACTCATCATCAAATTTGACATTCATATCTACCAATTGATTTATTACACCTTGAAATTCGTTGAAATACTCTACAATAGACTTCTCTCCATCTAATCTCAGTTGAAACAACATGCGAACAAGAAAAGCCTTATTTGTAGCACTCTTCGACTCATACAAAGATACCAACTTGTTCCACAAAGCCTTCGTGGATTCACAACTAGCCACATAATGGAAGACTGAATCATCAAGATACTGATGAATCAACGGAATTGCCTTCTTATCCATCTTCTTCCATTTTCCCTCCTCTACATCAGATGGCTTATTCCCATCTCCAACAATCGGATCATGAAGATCATTGAGGTACAAAACATCCTCCATCCTAAGCTTCCAAATACCCCAATTTTTTCCATCCAAAATAGCCATCTTTGAAAGAAATCACATCCGACATCTCAATAATTTTTCAAATCCAAAATTAAGCTTTGCAATGAACTTGCTCTGATACCAATCTGCTGTGAAAACTTTACATTGCGGAAGCTTTTCCTAGTATATCTTTTATCATCCAAATCACAAAGAGATAAATTTAGCTAGAAAATAGGACATGAAATCAAAAATCAATGCAAAAGAGATTCCACCCAACCACCCTCTTTATTGATTCACCAAAATTTGTTCACAATTAATCAAACAAAAGAAAAGTAAACAAAATAGAAATTGAACTGATAACCAAATTGAGAAAGGGAGTCTTGATCTCTATGGCTAAAATTGTTGGAGGAGAAGAACAAAGATGGAAGAAGAGAGAATTAGTAAATAGATTTCCACACTTTTCACACTCTCTCTTCTAGTCTATATTTATAACGTCAATTACTTAATGCCCAAGTTAATATTAGATGGCAAAAAATAAATTGATTAGCCAATTAGAGAGAGATATAAATATAATCAAATATGCCTATTAATTAAAGGAAACAAAATCTTCTCTTTCTTTCTTTTGCATATTTATTTTCTTCTATTTGTGGTTTAGTTCACCAAAATTTGACATTTGGTTTTCTTCATTTATTTTACTGGAGTTTATTGGATTTATGCATAAGTATCTTAGAATCTTTTGTTTTTCTGAAAAATAAATGTTATAGGTAAATTTGAACTATTTTTTAGTCTTCACATTTTGTATAAAAATTCTTTTTCAGTTTTTTGTTGTTGAAGATTATGAATTTGGGTTCTTTCACTTATTCTATTGAGAATTGTGTTAATTAACATACATAGATGATAAAAACATTAAGTTCTGCATAACCGAATAGAGGTAAAGTTGGTTTTTTTCATTCTTAAATGTAAGTATATAATGAAAATCAAGACAAGGACCTCTAGTTCAAGTGGCTAAAGGTATGGTGCTTTAGACTAAGGTTCTAAAGGTAATTGGTTTAAGCCATTTAGACATCAAAATGAGCGATCTTCTTGGATAAAGATGACTCTTATTCTCAAAGAAAGGAAAAAAAAGTTGAGGGAGAAAAATTATATCTAAAATAAAGGAATACATAAAAACTAATCCGTAATAAAATAATGAAGGGAAAAAATATAAATGCATAAAAAACATTTTTGTTCGAACTTCAACATCAACTTCAAAATATTGTGAAATGTTCGGTTTTAAATACAAATGTTGCAAACTTAATTTTTTAAATTCTTTTTGTTGTTTTACTAACCTCAAATTATATATTATAAAGTGTGCTACTATTGGCATCCAGTTTTTTTCTTCCATCCACCATTAACATTTTATTATGCATCAATATTTTTTAAGTACTTCTGGCCACCATATTCTATTATTTCACCCAGCCTTACACAGTCGTACCTCTCATCTCTTCTAAGCAAATCTTAAATTTTCTCAAAAATTCCAAACCCTAAACCCAAAATAATATTTCTTTTTTCTTGATGCAAGATGAAGATTTACCACATAATCCCAATTGTGATGATCATAAAGATATTAATTTCCTTTTCATATGTTAAAATATATTTTCTTCAAAAATTCAATCATAGATACGTTGTTTGGAGTTTTTTGATTATTCAACAAATCAATCAATCATGACCAATTCAACCGCGATTTGAAAATCTATTGTTTTGCAAAAAAAACTGAAGAAGAATGCTTACTGGACAACTACATAGGTTGTGGAAAGGCGGTGAGCCTTTGACTTGCTTACAAACGACTTGACTTCTTCATTTTTCCTTGGCGGCGATCGTTCTAAAAGTAAGAGAAAGATAAGCATTTCTAATTTTGGGTGTATGTTCAAGTGAAGAAAAATATATTTGGTGTTAGGAGGAGGGAAATGGAATTGTTTAAGGTTGCCTTTAGTTTTGGTGGCCAGAAGAAAAAAACCTGGGTGTCGATAGTAGAACACTTTTATAAATTTGGGTATAATCCTTCTTAACTAATCTACACTTTATATATTTTTCTTTTCTTTTGTTTAATATACTATGGAATATTGGTTAAAAAACCTCATATTCATGGTTTCGACCAAATTCTTAGTGATATTATGAAACAATGAGGTATGTATCGGTGATCTTTTTATGAAATATGTTTTATGTTACAATATTCCGAATTTTTATGTAAATGGAAATGCTCATTATTAATTATACATAGGAGATGTAATTATTTATTTTGATCATAAGCGAACTATTTTGAATAGATTGGATAATATGGAGTAATATTACCATGTATGTAACGCCCCACCATTTTGTATGCTTAAGCAGACAAACGTGCCAACTTAAACCATACAGAAGGGTGGATTGTTATGGGGGTAAATAAGAAAAAGTGGAGAAATAAAAGAAACAAAATAGAATCTTGCAGCGGAACGATAAAATATAATAATCAAATAACAGTTCATGAAGCTGTTTTACAAAACATTTGATTATACTTATACAATACATATCGGAGTTACACTTACCAGAGAATGATAATTATGCAGCGGAATACAATGGTGTGGTGGGATATATAACAAATAGTAATAATAAAATCTTCGTCTTCGTCCTCCAGAAATAGGGCCTTCAAATCCTGAAATGCTCAGGCTGACCCGAGCGATTTGAAAAAGACAAAACACTCGAGTCAGAACTAAAAGATCTTATGTAAGTTAAATCAATGAAATAAATATTAGTGTAAACGGCGTTAGAGATGTTTACGGGGTTTGACATCTCCTATCCAGTGTCTAACGTGAGTGCAGTAACTTAAGAAATGTTCGGGATTCACATCTCTTAAGGATCCGTTAAACTATCTACTATGTAGTAATATTTGCTATATACAGTAGTGTCTAATCAGTAAAGTATAATCATATAGAAAATAGCGTTAAGGGGATGGAGAACCTTAACGCGGTCAGATCTTAAAATCATAATCGTAGTAAGGCTCGATATGGTAGGTGACATGGCACACAAGGCAATGCCAGGGTAGATATACCAATTACGCACACGGACTGATGGATACGCATAGCAGCCACTACCGTTCCACCTCGAACAACACTCCCAAATCGGAGGATGGCCATCTAGTCAAATCACAAGTAAGAGTATAATATCGAAGAAATGTGTCCGAGAAGAGGTGCTACCTCACTGGTCCGAGATGCTCATGTTTTAGCCACCTTATGCCAACTCACGGGAGTTGGGTCCACGTAACATACCTTAAGAACGTCGCCACCATCCTACTACATTCTGGAAACTCCACCGCGTACACAGTTGTCAAAGTGGTTTTCAGTATCGACAGAGAGTATGTCCATATCCGATCCCGGTCACTTTAACAACCAATCGTTATTATAACACCGTGGTCATTTAAAATATATTATACTTTTAAAAACACAGTCATTGCCCTTTCCAAACGTATCCTTTACTTCAAAATAGTATATACTTTAAAACCAAAATATTTTTTGCCATTTCAAAACATATCCTTTACTTCAAAATAGTATATACTTTAAACCAAAATATTATTACTATTTCAAACCCAAATTGTCAATGTATTATTTCCATTTCAAAACCCAATTCAATAATATATCATTTAAATAAAACCAAATTTCCAATCACTAATCTTTCTTAAATTTACATAACTTGAAATATTCTTTTAAATCATCTTAAACCCAAACCACAATTTGAAGTCATATTTCTAAATTTTCAATTTCAATAGGTTTCAAATCCATATATTCACAGATAATTCTTAAATAAATTCTATTTCAAATAAATTCATTTTTCAAACCATATTACTTTCAAAGTTATAACAATTTCGAAAACCAATACTTTGAAAACAATAATACCTTAATTTCAATAAACCATTTCAATTTTGATATATTTCAAGTCTTTAAATATTCCAAAATTCCCAACCAAATCTGATAATCTTATATATACCTTAATTCAATTTACAATTATTTAGTTTAGAAATATTTATTTAATAAATTCAAAATCACTTAAATAAAGCTGAAACTTGAAATATTCGTAAATCAAACTTAAAACATCATCAAGTTATACATAGCTTAAATTTTAGAATTTAACCATATATAAAATAATATTTATATAATATCAAAATTAGTATATATATAAACCCTTAATTTCCCAAAACCCATAGAAAATCACTTTAAAATATTTTTTTATATAAAGACCACGGTGCCTGTATATAATTTTCTATCCTATGGTCAAGTGATTCAGATATTTATCATTTCAATCCGTAATTTTAAAAATAAAAGTTTGCGGTTATATATCATTTCAAACCGCAATCCCGAATGGAATGAAAATGCATAATAACTTGCAGTTTATACAATATAAAATATAGCATCCATTCATCCAAATATCAATAAACAACCATTTATTACAATCATCATCCAATTTAATCAAAACATCAATATAAAGCATATAAAATATAACAGGCATCAACGAATATTTTATATTCAATAAAAATTAATAACTGTTTAACTGGCAGTTTATATGCAATAATAAATAAATTTAACTGTCAAATTATATGCAATAATAACATTAAATAACAATTTAATTTAAATAAATGCTATCTAACTGAGATGATGATTAAATATATGCCCAAACAATCATAGATAAATTTTAAATCACATCAAAATTTAATTTAACAAACATAAGAAATCTTAGAAGTTGTGAGTGAGTTAAAACACTCACCTTTTGAATTTAAATCGAATTTAAATTCAATTTAAACCCAAAAATTTGACCGTCTCAGAATTCGTCCAAACCAGCGTCATCAAGTCCGGAATTTTAATACGATCCTAACAAAAAAAACCGCGCGTGAATTGGTGTTCGTATGTAAAAGTTATATTGATTAATCGAGTTGAAAATAGGAATTGAACTAAAACAAGTGGAACAGGCTACTACCTAAGTTGGACACGTCACCATGCATTTGTCACGTAAGAAACCTACGGCACATCTCAAAATTGCGTTCGCCTGATACGCCTCTCTGTCCCGTTCGCACGCAAGTAGACGACCAAGTTGAACGAGAATCGCGCCTCCAGTCCACTGCTAGCCACCGCCACTACCCTCCAGGCGAGGCTCCAACCTCCACGACGTCGCTCTGATCCCCAAAGAACAGCAGCCGCCATCAAATTGAAACCCTAGATTGAATTTCCCGATGATCTAACCGTTGATTCGATGAACGAACACCACTGATGCACTCCCCATCGTCCACTCTACAAAACCCAGAAATGGTTCGTCGATCCGACAACGTTCATCAACGCACGATGAACGGCCGAGAATTGATTTAGAAATTCTGGACAAACGATGCATCGAATTGAAAAACGAATTACACCATTGAATTACGCTCGTCGAGAGCTTCAACATATATTTTTTGTAAATTTTTGTAATGACCCTGGATTTTATATATATTTAAATTTATAATTAATTGGATTTTTGAATAAAATTGTGGAAATTGATTTATAAAGTGATGCGAGTTTCCCCGAAACAAAATAAATTTTGTATAAATCATTTAAATTAAAAACATTGTATGTAGTTATAAATGTGAATATATATGTATATGTGCATATATGAGTGAATTTGAAATTATATATATATATATACACACACATTGAATTTGAATTTAAAATCTTAAGATATAAACGGTTTAAAAATGAAATTTTATAAGCTATAAAGTATAGGATAAATACATTGGAAAAGACCCAATAACAAATTAAATCTAAAAATTCATCTATATTTTGAAATGAATATGTATAGTTTTATAAAATATAAAGTAAGTAAATAAACCTTAACATCATAGTACGAATATAACAACTTTATAAAGCACATAAGATACTATGAAAGCATACCAGATAAGTAGAGATGTAATAAGACAAGTATATATATGAATGTGTTTATTTTAGAATGAATATAAGTATACACAATATAAAATCAAGTATAAGCAAAAGAATACAAAGTATATACGAATGAAAAGTTTGCATAGGAAGAAGAATACATATCTTCATGTTGAAAAGGTAAACAACTATGTACATATAAAAAGAAAATATATACAAGGGGACAAGTATGATACATGAAGGACATAAGCATGCAATGCCATCTTCTCAGCCGAAAATAATATGTACAAAGCTAATAAATGCAGCCTCCAAACCAAATAAAAATCTCTGATCAAATGGAATATCAACTTGTACAAACACATTTTTATCACCCTATCTATATTGTACAACAAAATATATCCCCTGCAAAACTCATTTTACATATCTTCTTAAATTCATTTTCGTCCATCTAAGTTGAGAAAATATGAAGTAAATATCACTTAAAACTTAAACAACATACAACTCAGATCGATCAGAGAATCAAGAAGAAGAATTTCAACTTGCAAATGACAACCTGTTTCAAGCATAAAAGAAAAGCTCTGCTTTCTTTCCTCTGGAAACTACTGTGAGCAAATTCTCAAACCCTTATTTATATCTTTTGTTTGCCTGCGAAAATGAATGAATTGAATATCTGAGTATCTATCTACCTGTTCCTCTGTTCAAACCTCAATGGCTTCTGTGAGCAAACCTTCTTTTAAACTGGCCTTCTCTATATCTTTACCTGTGAGCAAACTGACCTATTTAGGTTTTGAACTCATAACTTATCTTGAAGTTTTGTGATGTGGATGTTGTGAAAATGATGAATGAATGTCAATATTTAGGTGTGAAATGTGGTATGCATGCCTGTGAATGTATATGTTTACTCTGTTATAACAAAACCCAAGATCACTAGAGATGAAAGAAAAAAATTCATATCTCCATTTTTAGATCTTTTCAAACCATGATTTCTGAATGAAATTTTCTTATAACAATGTAAAGTTACTTCTAAAAATAATATTAAGTAAAAATATTAAGTAAATGTTTTGTAAATAATAATTTACAGTAGAAATCACATATCAGTCAAAAGTCGATGTTCATGAATTCGTATTTGGATTTCATAACCAAATTCAAGATAGAAAATGATGATTTTAGATAAGCATTTCAAGATTTTTAGGTTGTTATCGAAGGTGAAATCTTTAGTTGAACAGAATCACGTTTATTGTCAAGTTCAGACGATCGGCAAAATAATCGATCTCGGGATCAGGATGGAAGGAAGCTGGAGTCTGGGGGACCGATGGAAAAATGGAAATTGAATTTTTAGATCGCCGTGGGGGTGGCACGGCGTTGAACTAGGGTTTTATTGTAGTTTTATTGGACGAAGAAGACGCGGCAATTGTGTCGACTGGGGTGCGTCGAGTTCGATCGCACCCAGGGGGAAGTGTTCGTGAGTCGTCAGAGAAACCTTGGACGCGATGGCGGGGATGCAGATGGCTGGGGTCATCGGAGATGGTGGTCTTTACGATGAGGGTGGGGTTCCTGGTGGGAACCGATGAGCTCGATTTCGATTTGGCATCGATTGCTTCGAACTGGAAGATCGTGTTGGTCAGTGAAGTCGATGGCGATTTGTGGAGGGGCTCGGCGACGATCAGAGATGATCGGAACGATGGTGCACGTGCACGCGTGTGCACTCGTATCTGGTCTGGGTGGTAGTGTTTTGGGGAAGACGAGTCTTTCTCGTGTGTTGCTCGAGAGTCTGGAAGGTCGACTCGAAGAGAAGGTCGGGGTTTTTGGAGTTTAACTTGAGTTCGTACTCGAGAATTTTGAAAGAGATAGGCTACAGTTTTTAAAACTGTAAAATTGTAAACTAAGTTTTTGAAATTGGAAGGGAAGTAGAGAAGACTCGAGTTTAATCCCGAGTAGCATTCGGGTATGACCCGAAGTGGGAAAGAAGCCTAGTTTTTATAAAAAAAGTTTTAAAAATAGGATTTTTGAAATTTAAACAAATTTTGTTAAAACTTCTTTTATAACATTACTTGATAAATATCAAATTGTTCTTAATATTTGTTAAGAAGTGTTAAAATTTACTTAATCTAAATTTTTGTTAAGTAAAAAAATTTTAAAGGTAAAAGGGTTTTGAAATGTAAATGGTAATTAAGATAATGGTTTATCTTTTAATTAAATTTAGGTTGAGTAATTAAAGATTAATTAATTAATTTATTGATTAATAATTAAAGGTTAATTTATTTAGGAATAAATTAAGGTTGATTTATCAATGGGATTTATTAAGAATAATAATTTAAGGTTAATTAATTGAGGATAATTAACCAATGGAATAATTACTTGATGGAAGTAATTAAAGGGAATTTAATTGAATTAATTTAGGATTAAATAAGTAAGTAATCCTGCTTATAAATGTTTGTTAATTGCTTGAATTTCTATCTGATCTGTGATATTTTGCTTTGCGATTGAGCTATGGAATGTAATTAATTATCTGTGATGTGATTCATTATCTGCGATGAATTCATCTTATTTATCTGTGACCTGTGAATAAAGATAAGCGTTATATATTATACCGCTTATCGATATATCTGTGTTTGGATTATAATGATTGATGATGTTGCACTATTGTGTGTAAAACCCCTGGATCACACTGTTACACACACAAATATGGATTTCACGTGGAAATCGGTTAAGTCACAGATGATTTAAATTTGATGTTTTTGAAATTGAAATTTTAATTTCAATTGATTTTGAAATTTGAAATTTGGGTTTAAAATAAAAAGTGAAAAGCTTTTGAAATGGAATTTCAAAGATAAAAGTTATTTTGAATAACTTAACCGAGTTTTTGAAAATTTAAATAATTAGATTTAAATTTGAATTCAAGTTTGAAATTAAATCTATGATTTGGAAACTAGGGATAAAAGATGATATAAATGTGTTTGTATGAATTAAACCATTTTAAAGTATTAATTTGGGAATTTGAATTTAAACCAAGGATTTCAACTCGTATGAATGAATCAAATTTCCAAATAAAAACTGTTTGTTTTAAAGGAATAAAAGCTTTCAGATCAGAAGTGAAATTCCAATTTAGGTAAAGGAATTTCAAGATTAAATTGAAAAAAATGATTTTCCAAGTTATGAATGAATTCTTTTCGAAAGCTATGAATTAAATATGTTTATTTTTAACAGATTTAAATTGATGTTTTGTTTAACCCATTCGAAATGAAATTGTTTTGAAAGCTATGAGTTAAATCTTTGATTTAACGAATTAATCAAATTGAAAGGGAAATTGATTTGGAAAATCTGTGAATGAATCTTTGTGAAATTAAGTGAACTTTGTGAATTGAATCTTTTTGTTTAAAAAGATTAAAATGGTAATTTGGTAAACCATTTGTAAAGAAAGTTTGGGTTTAAGTTGTGACTTAATTGAAATCCCAATATCCGTATGTTTTTAAATATTTCGCTCACTATTCGGGTTAGCCGGGAAAGGACCTTTGGGTCGTATAACTCATTCCGAATAGTGATACGTCGTATATGGATCGCATTTGAAGACCGGTGTTGAAGACCGGATATTTTTCGAAAATGAAAGGACAACCTGTCGAATGTCTCTGCACTGAGTCGCGCCGGTATAGAGATTTATATCACTCTTTTTGTGACGGGAAGTCCTGACGTGATTGGAAATTATCCGGATTTGCAAGGGCTTCGTGAGAAGTGCCTTCGGTTCTGTTCAAACCCGGAACAGACTTGTATGGATACATGTCTGACATTACACTTTGAGATATAAAGCCGATTTCTTTCAAATACATATCTGTTGGTGGCGGAGAATTTATTCTCTTAGCTTAACACCCTTCTCTGAGACATACGAGCTCAGAGGTTATGTAGTTGAAGTTATCAGCAATATATCCCAATTTGGTAATGTGGCATGCTGAGTGTTGCTGTGTGATGATCAGTGTTTGATCATTTGTGATATGATCATTTGTTTGATCATTTATCTTTGTGATCATAGGTTGATCATCTGTTGACCCAAAGCGTGGCTTTTTGAAAAAGCGTAGCTTTGTGGACGAGACTTCGTCGAGCCTCACAACCCGGTAATGGTCGAAACAGGAATTGTGCGGCAAGGTTTTCAGGGGTAGCTCCCCTAGGGTATGACCATTCCTTCTGGAAAAGGGTAGTATCATGGTATGGAGCCCAGATACTTACTCATGTGGACACACTTTATTTATGACGTGTGATGTTGGATTAGAGGTACCTTGGTTAAAGGTCCCAAAGGACCGGGGGTGGCATATCTGAGGTTTCTTTTATCCCTTGGGAAAAGGAGTTGCCGGCCTTGTTTGGCAGAGAACGGCGTGGTTCTCGGAGCGTCCCGCCAGAGGCGTTTCTTTCGTGGAATAGGAAGTTCCTTAGCCTGACCATTTGTTGGAAATCCATCTTCCAAATACGAACCTTGTACGGTTTTAGTTGTATTACCTGCCATGGAATGTGGTGGTAACCTGCTATTGAACATGGTAGCTATAGTAGGCATAAGTGCGAAATGTCTATGCTGGCTAAGATTTATATTCTACTTTCGAGATTTTTTCTACACTATGCACTAATAATAATATCAAAAATGATTTGATTTTGCGTAGTAAGCATCTTTGACTATCATAAGAAGAAATCTCCTCCAATTCTGCGTTTGCATTGTGTGTGTGGTGGGATGTCTTATGGTAGTTTCATTTTCCAAAAGCATTGCGAATTGACTTTAAAATTCTCTGCTTTTTGTTTTTAAAGATAAACTGTTTTTGTTGCTCACACCAGTCCCATGACTGATCCGGAGTTTATTGTTCCTTTCCTAAACTCTGGGTGCCCACCATTTTCCACACGGGCAGTCTAGAGTTGGGTTTTTCAGATATTCAGATTTAGTAGATTATCTGGAGCTAGTTCAGTCTTTGGATCGGACTGCACTTGCTTATCTTTGTGCCTCGTTATTGGGAGTTCGAGCTATTTCTGGATCGTGCTTTGGAGATGAAGATTATCTGCTGCTGATGTTATCTATTTTTCTTTCCGCTGCAATTTATTGTATCACATCTCTGATGTATATTGATATGTGTTGTATCATTCTGCTGTATCATACTGTATCAGATTTTGTATCTGTCATTGTATCAATGTTATATATATTGATATCATCTGTTTTTATTAAGCTGTGTTGTTATACTTAATGTTGTTATAGCTCCGGCGAATCGGATTTGAACGGTCGAATCTGCGACATTCTGGTACAATGCGAAGTACGGATGTTGATTTTCGAACGGGCAAAACCTGATACGTTACATTTGGTATCAGAGCTAAGGTTGAACTTTAGCTCAGGAGTATAACACGTTAAGTAGCTCATTAGAGATAGAGTGAAGTAAACTCTAGAATGAGTGTATTCTCAGATATCCGTCTGAACGCCTCAGTAAATTCTCTTACTATCCACTGATAGTGAGTATGAGTGCAAGAAGAGGACGAGATAGGGGACGAGGGAATACGACTATAAATGGTCAATACCCTACAACAGTGGAAACAACTTTCTATCAATCTTCTTTGACTCGATTCCAAATTCTTTTGATTGCTTCGTATCAACTATAAGAAGAAGTTTCGGTGCGAAGATGCCTTACGTATCGTTGTAGGAAATTCTTACTTCGTATCTTCATCGGTTTCTTATCAACTTTTTGGATTTAAACCTTAATGAATTTGAAATTGGAATTTTAAATTAAGTTAAATTGATTAATAGCATATGAAGCTAAAATTGAATTAAATCGATAAAACGATATCGTTTGAAAACAAATTTTGAAATTCTATTGTAATTTCTTGTGAATACCAAAGTCTGAAGAGGGACAAATTGGTATGTATTCTGAGATATTCCTACTTGTATTCGGAATCCGTATCTTGTGTTCGAGGAGTTATAGGAGATCACCTCTGTCTATCTCTGTGTTATTTTCGTGCCTGCGAATTTCGAGGACGAAATTCTTTTAAGGGGGGAATTTGTAACGACCCTGGATTTTATATATATTTAAATTTATAATTAATTGGATTTTTGAATAAAATTGTGGAAATTGATTTATAAAGTGATGCGAGTTTCCCAGAAACAAAATAAATTTTGTATAAATCATTTAAATTAAAAACATTGTATGTAGTTATAAATGTGAATATATATGTATATGTGCATATATGAGTGAATTTGAAATTATATATATATATATACACACACATTGAATTTGAATTTAAAATCTTAAGAAATAAACGGTTTAAAAATGAAATTTTATAAGCTATAAAGTATAGGATAAATACATTGGATAAGACCCAATAACAAATTAAATCTAAAAATTCATCTATATTTTGAAATGAATATGTATAGTTTTATAAAATATAAAGTAAGTAAATAAACCTTAACATCATAGTACGAATATAACAACTTTATAAAGCACATAAGATACTATGAAAGCATACCAGATAAGTAGAGATGTAATAAGACAAGTATATATATGAATGTGTTTATTTTAGAATGAATATAAGTATACACAATATAAAATCAAGTATAAGCAAAAGAAAACAAAGTATATACAAATGAAAAGTTTGCATAGGAAGAAGAATACATATCTTCATGTTGAACAGGTAAACAACTATGTACATATAAAAAGAAAATATATACAAGGGGACAAGTATGATACATGAAGGACATAAGCATGCAATGCCATCTTCTCAGCCGAAAATAATATGTACAAAGCTAATAAATGCAGCCTCCAAACCAAATAAAAATCTCTGATCAAATGGAATATCAACTTGTACAAACACATTTTTATCACCCTATCTATATTGTACAACAAAATATATCCCCTGCAAAACTCATTTTACATATCTTCTTAAATTCATTTTCGTCCATCTAAGTTGAGAAAATATGAAGTAAATATCACTTAAAACTTAAACAACATACAACTCAGATCGATCAGAGAATCAAGAAGAAGAATTTCAACTTGCAAATGACAACCTGTTTCAAGCATAAAAGAAAAGCTCTGCTTTCTTTCCTCTGGAAACTACTGTGAGCAAATTCTCAAACCCTTATTTATATCTTTTGTTTGCCTGCGAAAATGAATGAATTGAATATCTGAGTATCTATCTACCTGTTCCTCTGTTCAAACCTCAATGGCTTCTGTGAGCAAACCTTCTTTTAAACTGGCCTTCTCTATATCTTTACCTGTGAGCAAACTGACCTATTTAGGTTTTGAACTCATAACTTATCTTGAAGTTTTGTGATGTGGCTGTTGTGAAAATGATGAATGAATGTCAATATTTAGGTGTGAAATGTGGTATGCATGCCTGTGAATGTATATGTTTACTCTGTTATAACAAAACCCAAGATCACTAGAGATGAAAGAAAAAAAATTCATATCTCCATTTTTAGATCTTTTCAAACCATGATTTCTGAATGAAATTTTCTTATAACAATGTAAAGTTACTTCTAAAAATAATATTAAGTAAAAATATTAAGTAAATGTTTTGTAAATAATAATTTACAGTAGAAATCACATATCAGTCAAAAGTCGATGTTCATGAATTCGTATTTGGATTTCATAACCAAATTCGAGATAGAAAATGATGATTTTAGATAAGCATTTCAAGATTTTTAGGTTGTTATCGAAGGTGAAATCTTTAGTTGAACAGAATCACGTTTATTGTCAAGTTCAGACGATCGGCAAAATAATCGATCTCGGGATCAGGATGGAAGGAAGCTGGAGTCTGGGGGACCGATGGAAAAATGGAAATTGAATTTTTAGATCGCCGTGAGGGTGGCACGGCGTTGAACTAGGGTTTTATTGTAGTTTTATTGGACGAAGAAGACGCGGCAATTGTGTCGACTGGGGTGCGTCGAGTTCGATCGCACCCAGGGGGAAGTGTTCGTGAGTCGTCAGAGAAAACTTGGACGCGATGGCGGGGATGCAGATGGCTGGGGTCATCGGAGATGGTGGTCTTTACGATGAGGGTGGGGTTCCTGGTGGGAACCGATGAGCTCGATTTCGATTTGGCATCGATTGCTTCGAACTGGAAGATCGTGTTGGTCAGTGAAGTCGATGGCGATTTGTGGAGGGGCTCGGCGACGATCAGAGATGATCGGAACGATGGTGCACGTGCACGCGTGTGCACTCGTATCTGGTCTGGGTGGTAGTGTTTTGGGGAAGACGAGTCTTTCTCGTGTGTTGCTCGAGAGTCTGGAAGGTCGACTCGAAGAGAAGGTCGGGGTTTTTGGAGTTTAACTCGAGTTCGTACTCGAGAATTTTGAAGGAGATAGGCTACAGTTTTTAAAACTGTAAAATTGTAAACTAAGTTTTTGAAATTGGAAGGGAAGTAGAGAAGACTCAAGTTTAATCCCGAGTAGCATTCGGGTATGACCCGAAGTGGGAAAGAAGCCCAGTTTTTATAAAAAAAGTTTTAAAAATAGGATTTTTGAAATTTAAACAAATTTTGTTAAAACTTCTTTTATAACATTACTTGATAAATATCAAATTGTTCTTAATATTTGTTAAGAAGTGTTAAAATTTACTTAATCTAAATTTTTGTTAAGTAAAAAAATTTTAAAGGTAAAAGGGTTTTGAAATGTAAATGGTAATTAAGATAATGGTTTATCTTTTAATTAAATTTAGGTTGAGTAATTAAAGATTAATTAATTAATTTATTGATTAATAATTAAAGGTTAATTTATTTAGGAATAAATTAAGGTTGATTTATCAATGGGATTTATTAAGAATAATAATTTAAGGTTAATTAATTGAGGATAATTAACCAATGGAATAATTACTTGATGGAAGTAATTAAAGGAAATTTAATTGAATTAATTTAGGATTAAATAAGTAAGTAATCCTGCTTATAAATGTTTGTTAATTGCTTGAATTTCTATCTGATCTGTGATATTTTGCTTTGCGATTGAGCTATGGAATGTAATTAATTATCTGTGATGTGATTCATTATCTGCGATGAATTCATCTTATTTATCTGTGACCTGTGAATAAAGATAAGCGTTATATATTATACCGCTTATCGATATATCTGTGTTTGGATTATAATGATTGATGATGTTGCACTATTGTGTGTAAAACCCCTGGATCACACTGTTACACACACAAATATGGATTTCACGTGGAAATCAGTTAAGTCACAGATGATTTAAATTTGATGTTTTTGAAATTGAAATTTTAATTTCAATTGATTTTGAAATTTGAAATTTGGGTTTAAAATAAAAAGTGAAAAGCTTTTGAAATGGAATTTCAAATATAAAAGTTATTTTGAATAACTTAACCAAGTTTTTGAAAATTTAAATAATTAGATTTAAATTTGAATTCAAGTTTGAAATTAAATCTATGATTTGGAAACTAGGGATAAAAGATGATATAAATGTGTTTGTATGAATTAAACCATTTTAAAGTATTAATTTGGGAATTTGAATTTAAACCAAGGATTTCAACTCGTATGAATGAATCAAATTTCCAAATAAAAACTGTTTGTTTTAAAGGAATAAAAGCTTTCAGATCAGAAGTGAAATTCCAATTTAGGTAAAGGAATTTCAAGATTAAATTGAAAAAAATGATTTTCCAAGTTATGAATGAATTCTTTTCGAAAGCTATGAATTAAATCTGTTTATTTTTAATAGATTTAAATTGATGTTTTGTTTAACCCATTCGAAATGAAATTGTTTTGAAAGCTATGAGTTAAATCTTTGATTTAACGAATTAATCAAATTAAAAGGGAAATTGATTTGGAAAATCTGTGAATGAATCTTTGTGAAATTAAGTGAACTTTGTGAATTGAATCTTTTTGTTTAAAAAGATTAAAATGGTAATTTGGTAAACCATTTGTAAAGAAAGTTTGGGTTTAAGTTGTGACTTAATTGAAATCCCAATATCCGTATGTTTTTAAATATTTCGCTCACTATTCGGGTTAGCCGGGAAAGGACCTTTGGGTCGTATAACTCATTTCGAATAGTGATACGTCGTATATGGATCGCATTTGAAGACCGGTGTTGAAGACCGGATATTTTTCGAAAATGAAAGGACAACCTGTCGAATGTCTCTGCACTGAGTCGCGCCGGTATAGAGATTTATATCACTCTTTTTGTGACGGGAAGTCCGGACGTGACTGGAAATTATCCGGATTTGCAAGGGCTTCGTGAGAAGTGCCTTCGGTTCTGTTCGAACCCGGAACAGACTTGTATGGATACATGTCTGACATTACACTTTGAGATATAAAGCCGATTTCTTTCAAATACATATCTGTTGGTGGCGGAGAATTTATTCTCTTAGCTTAACACCCTTCTCTGAGACATACGAGCTCAGAGGTTATGTAGTTGAAGTTATCAGCAATATATCCCAATTTGGTAATGTGGCATGCTGAGTGTTGCTGTGTGATGATCAGTGTTTGATCATTTGTGATATGATCATTTGTTTGATCATTTATCTTTGTGATCATAGGTTGATCATCTGTTGACCCAAAGCGTGGCTTTTTGAAAAAGCGTAGCTTTGTGGACGAGACTTCGTCGAGCCTCACAACCCGGTAATGGTCGAAACAGGAATTGTGCGGCAAGGTTTTCAGGGGTAGCTCCCCTAGGGTATGACCATTCCTTCTGGAAAAGGGTAGTATCATGGTATGGAGCCCAGATACTTACTCATGTGGACACACTTTATTTATGATGTGTGATGTTGGATTAGAGGTACCTCGGTTAAAGGTCCCAAAGGACCGGGGGTGGCATATCTGAGGTTTCTTTTATGCCTTGGGAAAAGGAGTTGCCGGCCTTGTTTGGTAGAGAACGGTGTGGTTCTCGGAGCGTCCCGCCAGAGGCGTTTCTTTCGTGGAATAGGAAGTTCCTTAGCCTGACCATTTGTTGGAAATCCATCTTCCAAATACGAACCTTGTACGGTTTTAGTTGTATTACCTACCATGGAATGTGGTGGTAACCTGCTATTGAACATGGTAGCTATAGTAGGCATAAGTGCGAAATGTCTATGCTGGCTAAGATTTATATTCTACTTTCGAATTTTTTTCTACACTATGCACTAATAATAATATCAAAAATGATTTGATTTTGCGTAGTAAGCATCTTTGACTATCATAAGAAGAAATCTCCTCCAATTCTGCGTTTGCATTGTGTGTGTGGTGGGAGGTCATATGGTAGTTTCATTTTCCAAAAGCCTTGCGAATTGACTTTAAAATTCTCTGCTTTTTGTTTTTAAAGATAAACTGTTTTTGTTGCTCACACCAGTCCCATGATTGATCCGGAGTTTATTGTTCCTTTCCTAAACTCTGGGTGCCCACCATTTTCCACACGGGCAGTCTAGAGTTGGGTTTTTTAGATATTCAGATTTAGTAGATTATCTGGAGCTAGTTCAGTCTTTGGATCGGACTACACTTGCTTATCTTTGTGCCTCGTTATTGGGAGTTCGAGCTATTTCTGGATCGTGCTTTGGAGATGAAGATTATCCGCTGCTGATGTTATCTATTTTTCTTTCCGCTGCAATTTATTGTATCACATCTCTGATGTATATTGATATGTGTTGTATCATTCTGCTGTATCATACTGTATCAGATTTTGTATCTGTCATTGTATCAATGTTATATATATTGATATCATCTGTTTTTATTAAGCTGTTGTAACAACCACGTTTTTGAATTACCGTCGAAATAAATATTTAAACAGAAATTTTAAATTGAGTTTTGAAAAAAAAAAATGGTGCAAATTCATTTACAAGTCAGTACTTATCTTAGTAGTAGCATGTTGAAAATAACATGCATTTTTGGCCTTCGCGTGTGAATGGGTCTAAGTTGTTAAAGCTAGTTGGAAATAATTTTGCTTTGCTGCCACTCATCTTGTAAAGAAAATTAGAACAATTTGTTTCTTCAGCCATCATCAATTATATGCTAGCTAGTCCTTTTCTTCTTTTGAGCACGTCTAGCTTTAAATGCCTCTGTACAATTTCCAGCCCATACTTTATTTGACTTGTGCACAAATCAAAAAAAAAAGCTGCATCATTCTCTCGTTCAAAATTTCAGTAGCTCAGCAAGCTTTAATGGCAGATCTAAAATCCAGCTTCAGATGTTTCCGGTTGCTTACAAATTTTAAAAGCAACATTTTGGTGAGTTCAAAACTCACACTTCTAGTTTATCTTTTGTGGCATTAGATTTCGCATTTTTGTGCGTATATAGTGGTCCAGGCATTCTTCATTTTCGTTCCCCATTTTATTATATATGAGTATCATCAATATTCATATAATAGCACATACGCGAAAACCATGCCAGGCGAGTATGCATCTGTGTCAAGTTACTTTATAGTTTGTAATTCCTACACGTATGCATTAAATCCTTGAAAATTTGCTTGATCAAATATTTTACTTCATATATTACGTGCGTTTGAACGGTGCACAAAATCTTGTTGAAGTTGTATTACACCAGGTATAAGTCCTAGGCCATGTGTATCAAATTTTGTCAAATTCAAAACACTTTTTGTGTGTGCAAAAAATAAAATAAATAATATAATCCTGGTAGCATGCATACAAAGAAATAAATAAATATATATATATATATATATATATATATATATACACGTGTGCACGCGATAGTACAAAGTTAGAGATGCATGTGATCATTTTGTACAAAACGTTCAAAACTTCGTGTTCATAACAGTATGGGTAGTATGCGTGCGTCTTGTAGAGAGTGACTTGCATTGTAGTCCTTCAGTTGTGCACGTCACTGCTATTTATTCGATTTAAGTAGTGTGCATGCATAATACTATGGATTGCATTCACAAACAATGAGAAACTATTAGGTTCAGACCTTAGTGTATTATTAGTGGGTCTGCATAAAGTTGTAATGCAAAGTTTTTATTTCTGGTTTCATTCTATAGGCATAAGTGTTGCGCACGTCATGATAATTATTTTCATGCGTACAAAGAAGAATAAGTTCCAAGTACAGGTAGAATTTTTGGTTCATATGTGATAAATGCGTTTTATTTCATGCGCAAGTAATTATACAAGATTTTGTTCAAAAAAATAAAAAAAAAGAATTATCAATGCATGTCGTGCAAGGGGTTGGGGTATTTGAAACTATGCCTAGTATATTACTTGATTTCATACGTGCATTGCCTCTCTCTTTAGAGTGTTGCATGCGTGTGTGAAATACATTGCCAGGTCATTTTGTAAACTTGTCTATTTTGTTGTGTGAATGGAAATATACCCTACCCTGGTCATTTGCATTTGTAAATAAGGCCAGTTCACGTTATATAATAATTGCGTGCATAGTGAAGTGATACCCTGTTGCATTATTTTAAAGTCCATTGGTGTGTATTTATTTATACACGAAAGTGGGCAAATTCACCTTATTTTTACTTTGGTTTGGCGCATAGACTATGTCCAGATTGATGTAAATGTTACTTATTTCATTTCGAGCAAAAATGGTTTAAAATGTATAATAGCGTGCATGCATGTAGAAGCGTGTGTGCACGTAGATATTGAGGCAGTGCAATATTTTTGATGAAAATATAGTGGTGCAGCCCACTATTTAATTTACGTAGAACCGGTGTTACGTTTTAAAACGTATTTGGTTGCCGTTATTTTTATAACGGAATTTGTACGCCGGTAAAATATTGTTGAAGCGTGTTGTTTTGGTGACATTTTTGACAAATAAAAATTACTGTTGTTTTGACTTCAGTAATCGTCAATTTTAAAGCGGTTATTCCGCAACGCTGATTTGTAATCCGTTTTTACGGTGTTTTGTGAAGCGCAATTTCCTTTTCGAAATTGCTATAGATGCTACTATTTTAATCACGTGTTTTAAAAATGGTTTTAAATTGAAATTGTTTTCAAAAATTCTACAGTTTGCGCTTTCAAAAGAATGAGGAAGCGATTTAAACGCTTCAGCAAAACTGAGGACTATGAACCCTTACTTTTACTGATTCGCTTAATTCCGGACTTGTCCATTTGAGAACGTAAAATGTATTTTTATAAAATACACAATTTTGCACTTTCAAGGAAACGATGAAGAGATTTAAACGATTTAGCAAAAGTGCGGAGTATGGAACCACACTTTTACTATTTCGGTTAAATCCGGACTCGTTAATTGAAATATCCGTTGTTTGATGATTTTGATGATTTTGTGCGCTTTCGAGCCACTATGTTGGACCTTTGGGTCATATGTTGGACCTTCGGGTCAAATACCAGTACTAGACCTTCGGGTCATATGTTGGACCTTCGGGTCATATGTTGGGCGCCAAAAATTATGTTGACAGTACTTGGTAGGCTTCGGCCATATGTTGATGCACGTGCGGCGTAGCTAAAAACTCGCCATTTGTTGGGATCGATCCACTTTTATGTTGATTTTCTAGTTATCTATTATTGATTTCTAGATTTTGTGAATTGCTGTTTTGAATTCAATTGTGAATTTGAAAGTTGATTTTGATGGAGTTTGATGTGATTTCTTCATTTAACTATGTTGATTTCTTATGTTGAATAGTCTCATTCGAGATTATTATTATTTTACTTTGATGTTATTTATGATGCATTCACTTCTAAGAATAAATTAGACTGATCCGTTTATTATTTTCTTTTAAATAATACTCGGGTCAGACCGAGTTATTTCAGGGTAGTCTCTATCTCTGATTCAGCAGCAGCTTCAGCTTTTGGGATATCGCATCATCTTTTGTCTAGCCTTCGAGGAGTTCTTTTGGATTATTGACTATCGTCTTATGTATGTTGATGTATATGTATATGTAAATTTGGCTCATGTGAACTATCGATTGTTGTATCATGTATTCCAGACTTGTCTTCCGCTATATATCTGATATTTCTGTTCTGGTGTGATTATACCATCAGTGTGTTGTTATTATGAGTTGTTCTGAATTTTCCTTTAGCCGCTGTAGTTTCGTTTTAGATTTGGATTGAATTTATATCTTTGGGAGAAATTTTCACAACTCCTATTGATATAATCAATACTCGTCTAATGCATAACTTACGGATGGTCGCTTCTAACAAGCCTTATTCTTCGCAATAGCAGACGTTATTCCTTATAATAACCTTTGTTATTGTGAGCATAGAGGTGGGGCGTCACAGCTTGGTATCAGAGCTGAGGTTCAGAACAAATTATAATATACACAGAACAGAAGCAGAATGGAACATGTGTTACAACTATTCGAGAGTTTTAGTCGTGCCTTTTCTAATCTATTCCTTCGTTGTCCTTAAGCTTTTGTCCTCTTTATCATGTTGGAATATGTCTAGGAATATATCTCATATTTCCGTAGTATTTCATTTGTTAAATTCCTTTTCAATCTTAGCTTTGAAAGTAGGACATCGGGTTTCTGATTGTCTTACTGCTCCTAGGGGTTTCAAATCTGGGAAGCTTAATGTTGCTTAAGCTTCTAGTGATTCATTCAGCCTAAAGGTATTACTCCTTCTACTTTGAAAGGTTATATTTTATTTCGTGGTCGTTCTATTAGAGTTCTTTTCGATACGGGTGCATCGTATTTATTCGTATCGAAGGAGCTTATAGATGATTATTCCTTTGGGTGTTGTTGTCTTTGCGACCCTTTAAGGATTGTAAATCCTATTGGTGGATCCGCTACTCTTGGTCTGTTATGTGTTGATGTTGAGATTATTCTTGGCGGTTTCTCCTTTCATGCGAATCTGCATGTTATGGATCATCTTCATTTTGATACGATTTTGGTAATGGATTGGCTCGTCCGTTATGAAGTTCAATCCTATGTCCCGAAAGAATTTTATATCTCAAGCATCCCGATGCTATCGAGCAGTTATCTATTATATTTCGAAGTATGGACCATCCTTCGAATGCTTTCATTTCTTCCTTCGAATCAGAGGATGTCTTAGCTAATATTCCTATAGTTTGTGATTTTCTGATGTCTTCGAGCCTATTTTGAGTTTGTCGTCGAATAGGGCAATTGAGTTCCATATTGATTTTATCTCCGGTGCTCATCCTGTCAGTCGTCCTCCCATGAGGATGTCTGCTAAGGAAAATGAGAAACTCAAGCAACAATTCTCTGAGTTGGAAGCCTAACGATTTATTCGTTCTAGCCCTTCTCCTTAGGGCGCCGCCGTTGTCTTCGTTAAGAAGCCAGATGGTACTCTTAGGCTTTGCATTGATTTTAGCAAGCTTAACGAGTTCACTATCAAATAGGTACCCATTACCTAGGATCGACGGCATGTTCGATCAAGTAAGTGGCGCTAAACTGTTCTCCCAATTCAACCTTACCATCGGTTTTCACTTGGCTAGGAGTTGCGAAAGTTAGCATTCCACTTACCGCATTCCGCACTCGTTATGATTCTTACGAATGACTTATTACGTCATTCAGTTGCCCAGCCTATTTCATCCATTTTATGAATCGAGTATTCTACGAATATCTCGATGACTCCATTGGTGTATTTATTGATTTTGGATGAAAACAGCAATTTAAAATTTCGCAAATCTTTTTCATAAGATTTATTTACAAGTATAATTGGATTTGTGTTTATCATATAGAAGATGATTTTGTGATTGTATTGCCCATTGAGTGCTTTAAGAATTCTGGTCGATGCGCTTGATCAACGTTATCGATAGGAATCTCCTAAACGCTTTGATGAGACAATTTGACACAATAAATCGACCTATAAAAAGTAAATTTTTCTAGAAAATGATTTCATAAAGATAATTATAATTTTGGAAGTTTTAGCTTTTCAGGAAAGAAGATTATTTGAAAGAGCTCTTTTCCAATACTCTTATCCTTGTGGTTCCCAAAGGGAACCAAGACTTCATTATTTGTACCAGTACTAGCCGTATTGATTTCGGTGCTATTCTCGTGCGAAAAGTTAGTAGTTGCCTATGCTTCGAGACAACTAAAGCCTAACGAGATTCGTTATGCTATCCATAATTTGGAGTTAGCCGCCATAGTCTTTGCTCTAAAGATTTGGCGACATTAATTTTTAGGCGAGCGTTTTGTTCTCTTCACTGATCGCAAATCTCTAAAATATCTATACACTCGGAAAGAACTGAATTTGAGACAACAGTGTTGGCTCGAATTTCTAGCTTCATATGATTCGATATTCTGTATACCCCCGTAAGGGTAACCGAGTTGCTGATGCGCTTAGTCGCAAGCAGCAAGTGGTTGTTTCCATGATGCTAGCAGAGTGGAATTTGTTGGAAGCTTTATCTCTTTGTGATAGTAGAGACCGTCCTTCAATTTCTAATTCTCCCATGCTTTTATTTAGCATGGAAGCTCGTCCTAGTTGGTTGGATCGTGTTGCCGATACCCAGAAACAAGATCCAGATCTCTCTTATCTTATTCAGAGTTGTAAATCGGAATCCCGAAGTAATGATCTAAAGGATTTCGATATTGATATTCATGGTTGTATTCGGAAGAAGGGAAGGTTGATCGTGCCTAATGTTTCTATCTTAGAAATGACATTCTTGAGGACTGTCATCGTTCTAAGTATACTATCCATCCGGGTAGTAGTAAGATGTATGCTGATATAAAACGCTTATACTATTGGGAGGATATGAAGCGTGATATTGCAAGTTATGTAAGTCGTTGCATGACTTGTCAACTTGTTAAAGCAGAACACCAACGTCCCAGTGGTCTTTTGCAGCCTCTTGAGATTCCATTATGGAAATGGAATCAAATTTCCATGGACTTCATTGATGGTCTACCTCATTCGAGGTCGGGCCATACTAGTATTTGGGTAATTGTTGACCGATTGACTAAATCAGCCCATTTTATTCCTATCAAGTCCAATCGGACTGCTCCTTTGTTGGCTAAGCTGTTTATTAAAGAAGTCGTTCGACTTCATGGTGTGCCTAGTTCTATTGTTAGTAATAGAGATCCGCTTTTCACTAGTAGTTTCTGGCAAAGCCTTCAGAAAGCTTTGGGCACTAGGCTCAATCTCAGTACAGCTTATCATCCACAGTCTGATGGTCAGATTGAAAGGGTGAATCAGGTTTTGGAGGATCTCCTTCGTGCTTGCATTCTTGATTTTGGTGGTAGTTGGGAAGACCACTTATCTCTTGTGGAGTTCTCTTATAACAACAGTTTCCAATCCAGTATCGGTATGGCTCCTTTCGAAGCTCTTTACGGAAGGCCGTGTCGATCACCATCTTGTTGGTTGGAATCGGGGGAAAAGTTAGTCCTCGGCCCCGATTATATTCGTGATTCTTCTGAGAGAATTGATATTATCAGACAGAGAATGAAGGAGGCTCAGAATAGGCAGAAATCTTATGCCGATCATCATAGGAAGCCTTTGGAATTTTCTGTTGGCGATCTTGTATTTATTCGTGTTTCCCCGATGAAGGGTGTGGTACGTTTTAGTAGCCCCGGGAAATTGGCTCCTCGTTTATTGGACTGTTTCCTATTACGGAACGTATTGGCCCTGTTGCTTATCGTGTATCGCTACCTGTTCAGTTTTCGGGAATTCACGACGTATTTCATATATCTCAGCTTCGTCGATGTCTTCGAGATTCAGATATTATTATTGATCCTCCTATGTTACAAGATCTTGAGATCTCACCCGACTTGTCTTTTGCGCAAAATCCTAGTCGTGTGCTAGCTACGGAGGTGAAACGCCTTCGGAACAAAGAAGTTCCGCTCGTAAAGATTCAATGGTCCGCAAACCCCAAGGATTGCACTTGGGAAACCAGAGAATTCATCGAGCGTTCTTATCCTGGTTTTCTCTCCTCTTCGGGTGGAAGTGAGCATTCTTTATTCATCTTTTCTATTTAAATCTTTGTTGTGATGAATTAATTGGTGTTATAAACAACTTCTAGTATGAAAATTGCGGGGACGCAATTTTTATAAGGGTGGGAGTTTGTAACAACCGCGTTTTTGAATTACCGTCGAAATAAATATTTAAACAGAAATTTTAAATTGAGTTTTGAAAAAAAAAATGGTGCAAATTCATTGACAAGTCAGTACTTATCTTAGTAGTAGCATGTTGAAAATAACATGCATTTTTGGCCTTCGCGTGTGAATGGGTCTAAGTTGTTAAAGCTAGTTGGAAATAATTTTTCTTTGCTGCCACTCATCTTGTAAAGAAAATTAGAACAATTTGTTTCTTCAGCCATCATCAATTATATGCTAGCTAGTCCTTTTTTTCTTTTGAGCACGTCTAGCTTTAAATGCCTCTGTACAATTTCCAGCCCATACTTTATTTGACTTGTGCACAAATCAAAAAAAAAGCTGCATCATTCTCTCGTTCAAAATTTCAGTAGCTCAGCAAGCTTTAATGGCAGATCTAAAATCCAGCTTCAGATGTTTCCGGTTGCTTACAAATTTTAAAAGCAACATTTTGGTGAGTTCAAAACTCACACTTCTAGTTTATCTTTTGTGGCATTAGATTTCGCATTTTTGTGCGTATATAGTGGTCCAGGCATTCTTCATTTTCGTTCCCCATTTTATTATATATGAGTATCATCAATATTCATATAATAGCACATACGCGAAAACCATGCCAGGCGAGTATGCATCTGTGTCAAGTTACTTTATAGTTTGTAATTCCTACACGTATGCATTAAATCCTTGAAAATTTGCTTGATCAAATATTTTACTTCATATATTACGTGCGTTTGAACGGTGCACAAAATCTTGTTGAAGTTGTATTACACCAGGTATAAGTCCTAGGCCATGTGTATCAAATTTTGTCAAATTCAAAACACTTTTTGTGTGTGCAAAAAATAAAATAAATAATATAATCCTGGTAGCATGCATACAAAGAAATAAATATATATATATATATATATATACACACGTGTGCACGCGATAGTACAAAGTTAGAGATGCATGTGATCATTTTGTACAAAACGTTCAAAACTTCGTGTTCATAACAGTATGGGTAGTATGCGTGCGTCTTGTAGAGAGTGACTTGCATTGTAGTCCTTCAGTTGTGCACGTCACTGCTATTTATTCGATTTAAGTAGTGTGCATGCATAATACTATGGATTGCATTCACAAACAATGAGAAACTATTAGGTTCAGACCTTAGTGTATTATTAGTGGGTCTGCATAAAGTTGTAATGCAAAGTTTTTATTTCTGGTTTCATTCTATAGGCATAAGTGTTGCGCACGTCATGATAATTATTTTCATGCGTACAAAGAAGAATAAGTTCCAAGTACAGGTAGAATTTTTGGTTCATATGTGATAAATGCGTTTTATTTCATGCGCAAGTAATTATACAAGATCTTGTTCAAAAAAATAAAAAAAAGAATTATCAATGCATGTCGTGCAAGGGGTTGGGGTATTTGAAACTATGCCCAGTATATTACTTGATTTCATACGTGCATTGCCTCTCTCTTTAGAGTGTTGCATGCGTGTGTGATATACATTGCCAGGTCATTTTGTAAACTTGTCTATTTTGTTGTGTGAATGGAAATATACCCTACCCTGGTCATTTGCATTTGTAAATAAGGCCAGTTCACGTTATATAATAATTGCGTGCATAGTGAAGTGATACCCTGTTGCATTATTTTAAAGTCCATTGGTGTGTATTTATTTATACACGAAAGTGGGCAAATTCACCTTATTTTTACTTTGGTTTGGCGCATAGACTATGTCTAGATTGATGTAAATGTTACTTATTTCATTTCGAGCAAAAATGGTTTAAAATGTATAATAGCGTGCATGCATGTAGAAGCGTGTGTGCACGTAGATATTGAGGCAGTGCAATATTTTATTTTTGATGAAAATATAGTGGTGCAGCCCACTATTTAATTTACGTAGAACCGGTGTTACGTTTTAAAACGTATTTGGTTGCCGTTATTTTTATAACGGAATTTGTACGCCGGTAAAATATTGTTGAAGCGTGTTGTTTTGGTGACATTTTTGACAAATAAAAATTACTGTTGTTTTGACTTCAGTAATCGTCAATTTTAAAGCGGTTATTCCGCAACGCTGATTTGTAATCCGTTTTTACAGTGTTTTGTGAAGCGCAATTTCCTTTTCGAAATTGCTATAGATGCTACTATTTTAATCACGTGTTTTAAAAATGGTTTTAAATTGAAATTGTTTTCAAAAATTCTACAGTTTGCGCTTTCAAAAGAATGAGGAAGCGATTTAAACGCTTCAGCAAAACTGAGGACTATGAACCCTTACTTTTACTGATTCGCTTAATTCCGGACTTGTCCATTTGAGAACGTAAAATGTATTTTTATAAAATACACAATTTTGCACTTTCAAGGAAACGATGAAGAGATTTAAACGATTTAGCAAAAGTGCGGAGTATGGAACCACACTTTTACTATTTCGGTTAAATCCGGACTCGTTAATTGAAATATCCGTTGTTTGATGATTTTGATGATTTTGTGCGCTTTCGAGCCACTATGTTGGACCTTTGGGTCATATGTTGGACCTTCGGGTCAAATACCAGTACTAGACCTTCGGGTCATATGTTGGACCTTCGGGTCATATGTTGGGCGCCAAAAATTATGTTGACAGTACTTGGTAGGCTTCGGCCATATGTTGATGCACGTGCGGCGTAGCTAAAAACTCGCCATTTGTTGGGATCGATCCACTTTTATGTTGATTTTCTAGTTATCTATTATTGATTTCTAGATTTTGTGAATTGCTGTTTTGAATTCAATTGTGAATTTGAAAGTTGATTTTGATGGAGTTTGATGTTATTTCTTCATTTAACTATGTTGATTTCTTATGTTGAATAGTCTCATTTGAGATTATTATTATTTTACTTTGATGTTATTTATGATGCATTCACTTCTAAGAATAAATTAGACTGATCCGTTTATTATTTTCTTTTAAATAATACTCGGGTCAGACCGAGTTATTTCAGGGTAGTCTCTATCTCTGATTCAGCAGCACCTTCAGCTTTTGGGATATCGCATCATCTTTTGTCTAGCCTTCGAGGAGTTCTTTTGGATTATTGACTATCGTCTTATGTATGTTGATGTATATGTATATGTACATTTGGCTCATGTGAACTATCGATTGTTGTATCATGTATTCCAGACTTGTCTTCCGCTATATATCTGATATTTCTGTTCTGGTGTGATTATACCATCAGTGTGTTGTTATTATGAGTTGTTCTGAATTTTCCTTTAGCCACTGTAGTTTCGTTTTAGATTTGGATTGAATTTATATCTTTGGGAGAAATTTTCACAACTCCTATTGATATAATCAATACTCGTCTAATGCATAACTTACGGATGGTCGCTTCTAACAAGCCTTATTCTTCGCAATAGCAGACGTTATTCCTTATAATAACCTTTGTTATTGTGAGCATAGAGGTGGGGCGTCACAGCTGTGTTGTTATACTTAATGTTGTTATAGCTCTGGCGAATCGGATTTGAACGGTCGAATCTGCGACATTCTAGTACAATGCGAAGTACGGATGTTGATTTTCGAACGGGCAAAACCCGATACGTTACAATTTTTCTGAGGACATTGAATTTTTGACTCTGATTTTGAAATGGATCTGGATCTGAAATTTTGTCTACCATTGAGAAGGAGAAGGATCTGAAGAAATTTTACGCGTAGACAAATGAGAATAGACGGAGGCTAGGGTTTAGTGGGGATATATATAGAAAAGGTTGAAAATAGAATAGATGGATAAAACATGTGTACGCGCTAACGCCAAAGTGGCCCAAAAAGCCCGTTCTGACCCCGGAACGAAATTGGGTAAACCCATATATCAAAATAGGTGTTTTAAATTATTTTAAATTCAATGGAAAATGTTTTAGGTTCAAATTCCATCGTATGAAGAAGTTATGCTAAAAACCATATTTTCCAAATTGATTTCAATTGATTTCAATTGCATAAATTTCAAGGCGTTTCGAGTTCGTACGATCAAACGCCAAGTCCGATCGCTACGAAACTTGAAACACTATTATAATTCACCGTTACGGATCCGATGAAACTAGTTTCGTCGAAATCCGAGTCAGTGGCCAAAATGGCTATTTTTCCATTTAGTAAATAAATTTAAAATAAATTAATTAAATCAAATTTCCTATTTAAATTCTGAAATTGACAATTTTTAACACTTTTATTTTCTTAATCATTCACAATGATTTTAAACAAATTTAGATGTCAAATTAAATGTTAATACATTAACAATTTCAGCGTTAAATTACAATTTTGTTAAATTTAGAAATTATAAATTAAATTTTAATAATTTCTTTGAATTAAATTTTTATTCATATTATTCAAATTCATTATTACAAATAGATGAAATAAATATTGGAATCAAAACCCATTATATTAACATTCTCATTTTTCACCTAAATTTTCATTTGTGTAATGTTTTAAAATTATATTCCACTTATTTGCAATTTATCCACTTATTAAGTTTCAAATTATAATAAATTAATAAATCTTGGTTTTCACTCCTTAAATGAACCAATCTTCATATCATAAATAAAATTAACATTTTTACATCTTAAGTAATTAACTATCTTAAATGACAAATCAAACCTACCCTAGCTGCACAAGTTAGGACAATAAATGGCAATTGATTTCACCTTAAATGTTATACATTATAAATTGAAATCTAAATAAATTCGTTTATTGATTAAAAATCTCGCTATCAAATAAATTGACATTGTATGGGTATAATTAACAATGAATTATATTACACATCGTTAATGTATTAATTTATTTATTTCCCATTTAACGTGCTATTAATCTCCTTTGATTGCAAACAAGTTTCCAAATTTTATGCAACATACTAAAGAAATAAACACATATCCTAATTGATTCGTTTTTCCCATTCATTATAAATTAATGCACACATACAAATTAAGATCCTAAACCCCATTAATCCTTCCATCTTGGTTCCATTCCTTTTCACATCAACTATCACTTTATGAATAAAATAGCATTTCCTATTCATTTTGTTACCTTCACTTATTCTCACTTTATGAATAAATTGGTATTCTATCAAATCCATTAGTTATTAACTTAAATTATTGCCAATTCATTATCTAATATAAACCTTGAATCTATTTCCTAAATTTCAAATTTCAATAAATTAAACCTTACAATTGTTTACAAATAAAAATGGGGATTGTACTACATATATTATTTATTGTCCTGCATTACTTTACTTGTATTTAACTTATTACCCAAATACAAAAATTATTACTTAAAATAAATTTACGCTTTTATTACTTTACATTCACACTTCTGTTACTATATTAATAATCACCAAGTAACGTTTATTATCAAAACAACATTAATTAAAATTTCTTATCTACATTGATTTGCATATGTTTTTCCATTAATCGCGTATTACTTCATACGTTACTATAACATTGAATTCATTAGATTACCACAAATTACGTCATGGCATTAGTATATGCAATATTCCCATTACATCAATGCATCGTAATTTCTCTTTTTATATGATTAAGTACTTAGCTAAAAATTCAAATGTTGCATTTTCTTTCTATATTTAAATTTTCTTTCTTCCTAAATTAAATTACAAAAATCAAATTAAATTAACAAATTAAATGGTCTAAATTTACGGGTCGTTACACTCTCCCCCACTCAAAACTTTTCGTCCCCGAAAAGGAAAGAAGGGGAAAGAAGACTTTAAGAAATCTATATATCTTATTCAAACATTATCTTTATAAACAATTAAATTTTCAACATTTGTTACTTATATTTAGAATATACAAATTTACAATCATTATATATTTTTATACTTAGATTATTGAAGTTTGGAAAAACATTTCAAAATATTTTCTAAGTCCAAAATTTTCGGAAAATTTTGGCAGAGTCTCCTTTGTACGGAGAGGCTCGGAAGAAAAATATAATATAAATATAACAATATATAACATATATTTTCAAAAATAATATATAACCCAACACGGGAAAACAATATAATAGCGCTATAAACTGTAATCCGAAAACGTACCTATTTGTCGAGCAATTAACGCTTATTTATGGAACCAAAAGCAGCAACAATTGCTTCCATAACCTGCATTTTACTTATATAATCTAAAAGGGTTAACAATTATATAAGATGAAATATTTAAGGTTGTTTTAATCACAACAACAATCAATACAATAAATACTTGCCACAAGGCATACAACCATAAAATCAATCATTCATTCATATCAAATAAAACAAATAGTTGTTCAGGTTCATAACTTTAAATTGTACAGGATGAAGAATAAACTACTAAGTGTACCCTTCACTCAGCAGTCTTAGGTGAAACTAAATAGATTATTCCTACATCCAAACAATATTAAAGTATCCTTGCCCAAACAACCATAAGCCAAACAAACAACAAATTCAACAATAGATCAAGTTCATTATTATTAATTTCATTCCATATATTATTGTTTGATTTCCTCTTTATTCATCATTTATTTTTATCCATTCAACCAAATTCCTTGGTAGGTAAATTTATTACTTAAGTTTTACAGTCATTTTCCAGTATTCATCTTTTATTCTAAGGTAACTTCAACCTATTACTTAAGTTTATTATTATTATTATTTTATAATACTAAAATCCATAACAACTAGAACATCAATACTTATTAATTTCATTTATTCATTTTTAAATTAATTTACTTTGCATATTTATTCATTTACTTGATTTTATTTATTCATTTATTAATAATATTCATGTTCAATTTTAGTTACTTGGCATAACAGTTATACTTTAATTCTTATTAATAAAAGAAATTTACTGAATATTTCATTACACAAGTTTACTTGTACAATTTACTATACATTTTCTTATTAAACATTTTCAACTTTTATAAATTTTTTGGTAAGTTATATTTATGCTTTTAAAGAATGAAATTGAAAGTTTTACAAGTTTTCTCATTTCCTTTAATTATTTTAACGTTCAATAATTATTTCCTTTATTTCATAGGTTACAATTTCAACTTTTATTTAATACCATTTATATCCTAGCATTAAATCTCTTATTTCCTTTAGAGGTTTTGAAAGGGACGCGGAAGATGATCTTAAGGCTATTTAACACTAGAGGGGGGGTGAATAGTGTTTTAAGAATTTCTTTAAAACTTCTTTGATTTAAATTGAATTAACTAACTTAATGCAAATACACAATCACAGATCAAATCACAGAATCACAAACAAATGCAAATATAAATAAAAAGCAAGTAAAGGAAAGAACACACCAGGAATTTTATACTGGTTCGGTGTTACCCTACATCCAGTCCCGCACAACCCGTACGGCTTTCTATTCAACAATAATCTAGATTACAATCCCTCGATTCCAAGGCAACGAGGTACACCCTCCAAATTCTCAGGTCTCTGGGTAGAACCACTTGATTCACATGACACAAGTTCACCCGATCGATTTCCAAGGACACGATCACACCTTTATAACCCCACACAAGTTTCTTTGAGTACAAATGTATCTATAACTCTGATAAGCACTGAGATTCTTTGGAGAGAGTGGCAGAGAATCAAACTAGAGATATTCTGGTTTGATTCACTTAAGATTTCGGCAAAATATGGATAGGATGATTAGAAAATAAGATAAGAGAGTAAAGAGGAGAGAAAATAAAGAAAGTAGTTACTGGAAAACGTCCATAACAGTCTCTATTTATAGAGAATGAATGGATGTGTCCATTCGAAGAGGTTTAAACGAATAGACACTTCTTTTGAAAACAACCTTTGCTGTAACGGGAAGCATGTCGACATGACAGGTAAATAGGATGTCGACATGGTCTAGTAAAAAGTGATGATTTGCTTTACTTTGAAAATGATGATTTAAAACATATGCAACTTTATTCAAATGGACTCTATGTATTTGTAGAAGGTATTTAGAAGTAGAAATACTTATGAATGTATATATGTATATATACTAAAATATATTTAAAATCAAAGTAAATAAACTAAAGTAAATATAATATTAAAATAGATTTTGAGGCTAAAATATCAAGGACAATTTTGAAATCAAAATATAACAAAATGATAAATATGATTTTGAGGCTAAAACATTTTTGGAAATGTGAACGAAGGTTTTTCTTTTGAAAAGGAATATTTGAAAATCATTTTATAAAACAAGAGATAATTTTGAAAATCATTTTGAATCAAAATTAGTGGATAACAAAATAGGGCTACTATCCGTTCCACTAGATATTTCGTGAGTTCCATCTCACTAGGGTTCCATCCCTTTAACAAGAACGAAGTGGATTCCATTCCACGAGTAAATTGGATAAAAAAGAATGATAGTGCTTTCAAGGAGTTTTAACAAATATCTAACCTAACTATATTATTTGTCTTGAACTCTTGAATATCTTGAATCTCATGAGTCTTCAATCTTGAACTCTTGATCTTTGTCTTCATCAATTTTGTTTTCTTTACTGTACAGTCTTCTTCTGTTGATACCTGCATATAGATTTCCTGCACATATATATTTTATAACACTTCTATAGTTGTTGTCATCAAAACCACTATCCTATGGACTAACATTCTCCCCTTTTTTGATGATGACAACCTTTGTTTATAAAATATTTATATTCTCCTTATAACTCCCCCTAAATCTAATAACTCCCCCTTAATCTATGCCTAACTAACCTATTTTATACTTCTCCCCCTTTGTCATCAACAAAAAAATGACACTAACTCCCCCTAAATCTATGATATTAATGATAGTGTTATCATTGAAAATACTGAAACTAGATATAACAATGCACTAAACATCGTATACTTAGAATATTATATATGAGCAATATAAGAATAAGAATAATAAGTGTAACCACAGATTATTTTATTCATTTCAATATTACTATATGCATGACTATTTAAACTTATAAACACATAAATAACTAAAACAAGAAAATAAACAACTCAACGGTTGTTTTTGATGATGGGAGACTTGTGGACAGGACAATTTGGGTAATGGAAACAGAAATTTCCATGTTGTTCCACAATGTTCCCATAAGCATCAAAACAAACTTCCCCTACACATACTGCTGCATCATCAGTTTCTTCCTCCATTGGTTCTTCCTCTTCTTCTTCGTCTTCGTCTTCTTCTCCTTCTTCATTTGCTTCTATGTTAGAAGAATCTTCAATTACAATTGGATTGGCATGATTATCCATGAGGAATTTTTGAAGATTCCTCAGAATTTTCCCTTGTTTCTCTTGCTCTCTTGCCATTCTCAATTGTTGAACTTGCATTTCAGTTAACATCTGCAGCGAATCATTAACTTTCTCCTCTATTTTGATGACACGAGCGAGTATGGAGTTTTGGAAAGGGCCATGTGAAGGAGAAGGGAAAGAAACCGGTGAAATTTGATTAGGATTGGATGTGGAAGCCATGGATTTGATGTTTCTAGAAAGTAGAATGAAGAAATAATGATTGGAGGGAAGAGAAACTCGGAATGGGTGAGTTAAATAACCACCCATTCAAAAATTAGAGGGAAAAAACGAACTGTCATTTTTACCGTTGCATGTCGACATGACGCATGAATACCATGTCGACATGGTGTTGCAAAATGCTATGGTTAAGAAAACATTCATATATACCCTATGTATACTACTATACTATATACTATATTTCAGAAAGAGAACATATACCTAATTCTCTTCTTAACTTGGTGAAGACAGGTTCTCCTAAAGGTTTGGTTAAAATATCAGCTATTTGATTTTCAGAATTAACGAAATCAAGAGAAATTTTCTCTTTATTTACGTTATCTCTTAGAAAATGGTGTCTAATGTCAATATGTTTAGTTCGGGCATGGAGAGTTGGGTTTTTGGACAAACTAATGGCACTAGTGTTATCACAGAAAATTGGAGATTTCGTGATAGATATACCAAAATCATTCAAGGTTTGTTGCATATACAAAACTTGAGAACAAGCTAAAGCAGCAGAAACATACTCTGCTTCAGTTGTTGATAGGGAAACAGTATTCTGGTTTTTATTGAACCAGGAAATTAAGGAATGACCTAGAAAGTGACGAGTTCCACTTGTACTCTTTCGGTCTGACTTACACCCAGCATAGTCAGCATCACAGTAGGAAACTAATTCAAATGAATCATTCTTAGGGTAGAAAAATCCATAATCAAAGGTGTGTTTAACATATCGAATGATACGTTTCACAGCTTTTAGATGAGTTTCCTTGGGTTGAGATTGATATCTTGCACAGAGACAGACACTATTCATGATATCTGGTCTACTAACAGTTATATAGAGAAGTGATCCAATCATTCCTCTATACAAGGTTTGATCTACGTCTTTGGATAGATCATCCTTACTTAATGCTATATTGGTTGCCATGGGAGTTGGTTTTCCACTCACATTGGTCAAGCCAAACTTACTAACTAACTCTCTCGCATACTTCTCTTGACTGATAAAGATACCATTATCTAATTGTTTGATTTGTAATCCTAGGAAAAAGTTAAGTTCACCCATATGACTCATCTCAAACTCTTTTGTCATAATGTCAAAAAATTCTTTGTTCATGTCAGAATTGGTTGATCCAAAAATAATATCATCTACATACACTTGTACAAGTTGAATATCATTTTTGTTTCTTTTAATAAAAAGTGTGTTATCTACTTTACCTATTTCAAAATTAGATTGCAAAAGATAAGACCTAAGTCTATCATACCAAGCTCTAGGAGCTTGTTTTAGACCATACAGGGCTTTCTTTAATTTAAAAACATGATTTGGAAATTTTGTATCTTCAAAGAGTGGAGGTTGTTCAACATAAACTTCCTCTTTTACAAAACCATTTAGAAAGGCACTCTTGACATCCATTTGAAAAAGTTTGAAATTATTGAAATTAGCGAAAGCACGCAGAATTCTAATAGCTTCTAATCTTGCTACGGGTGCAAAGGTTTCGTCATAATCTATACCTTCTTCTTGACAATAACCTTGTGCAACAAGTCGAGCCTTATTTCTAACGACCTCACCTAATTCATTTAATTTATTTTTATATACCCATTTAGTGCCTATAATGGATTTATCCTCAGGTCTAGGAACAAGTTCCCAAACATCATTTCTGGTGAATTGATTCAATTCTTCTTGCATAGCAAGAATCCATGAATCATCAGTTGATGCTTCCTTTGGATTTTTAGGTTCTATTGAGGATATAAAAGCAACATGACTCATACTGTTTAATTGATTCCTAGTTTTAACAACAGATTGCATATCTCCTAGAATATTTTCTACAGGGTGATCTTTTAAAAGCCTAATCTTTTTATTTGGATGAAAAGTTTCATTTGTAGCATCTACAGATTCATGATTAGAAATAACTAAGTCATCCTCATCATTAGTCTGATCAACTTCTTTGAAATTTTCATCAAAGGAAACATGTAAAGTTTCTTCAATAGTGTTTGTTCTTAGATTAAAAACTCTATAAGCTTTACTCCTGTTAGAATATCCGATAAAAATTCCTTTGTCGGATTTAGGATCAAACTTATCTAAATTATATTTTGTATTTAAGATAAAACATTTACTTCCAAAAATTCTGAAATAAGATACCTTAGGTTTCTTACTGAAAAGAAGTTCATAAGGTGTTTTATTGGTTAGAGGTCTAATTAAAATCCTATTCAAAATATAACAGGCTGTTGCAACTGCTTCAGCCCAAAAATGTTTTGGTAATTTACTATCAGAAAGTAGAGTTCTAGCACACTCTTGAATCGTCCTATTCTTACGCTCAACTACTTCGTTTTGTTGTGGAGTTCTTGGAAACGAAAAATTGTGAGTAATTCCCTTCTGATTACAGAATTCCTCAAACTTCTCATTTTCAAATTCACCACCGTGATAACTACGAATAGTGATGATCTTGGAAGAAAGTTGGTTTTGAACTCTTTTTGAAAAACTTTTAAAATAATCAAAAGTATCACTTTTATGTTTCAGAAAGATTGTCCATGTATATCTGGAATAATCATCCACAATTACAAAGACATATTTACTATGGTTGATTGATTGAATCTGAGATGGACCAAATAAATCTAGGTGAAGTAACTCAAGAGGTTTTGAAGTAGAGATCATATCTTTAAGTTTAAAGGAACTTTTTCTAAGTTTTCCTAATTGACATGCATCACATATACTATCTACTTTAAATTGCATCTTAGGGAGGCCTCTTACTAGATCAAGTTTGGATAGTCTAGATAAGAGTTTAAAATTCAAATGTCCAAATCTCTTATGCCAAGTCCAAGGGTCACTTGTATTGGCCAAAAGACATAGATTATCATTTGAAATTTTCATACTAAGAATATAGATATTCTTTTTCCTAACTCCCTCAAAGATAATATTAGATTTATTATCTTCGATGTGACACTTGTCTTTTTCAAATTTAATCCTATATCCTTTATCACATAACTGACTAATACTAAGTAGATTATGTTGTAGATTTTTAACTAACAAAACATTTGAAATAATAGGAGTTTCAGAATTACCTACATTGCCGATGCCAACCACATAACCTTTTGAATTATCCCCAAAATTAACCAATCCTCCATCCTTGTAAATAATGTCATTGAGTATCTCTGGATTTCCTGTCATATGTCTTGAACATCCACTATCAAGTATCCACTTGTTTTTCCTTATTTGCACAGCTTGTCCATTGTGAATAGATTCATTTGTCACCATGAAGCAAGATTCCTGCACAGTGAGCAACTTTTGTACACTACCTGATTCTATATAACTATCATGCATCAATTTATGAGACCACAATGATTTGATCATTAAAGAAATATTTTTAGGAAACATTTCAAACTTAGCCATGAACTTTTCAAAAATCAGATTATGAATACTTTGAAAAACTTGCTCTGATACCAAATGAAAGGGACGCGGAAGATGATCTTAAGGCTATTTAACACTAGAGGGGGGGTGAATAGTGTTTTAAGAATTTCTTTAAAACTTCTTTGATTTAAATTGAATTAACTAACTTAATGCAAATACACAATCACAGATCAAATCATAGAATCACAAACAAATGCAAATATAAATAAAAAGCAAGTAAAGGAAAGAACACACCAGGAATTTTATACTGGTTCGGTGTTACCCAACATCCAGTCCCGCACAACCCGTACGGCTTTCTATTCAACAATAATCTAGATTACAATCCCTCGATTCCAAGGCAACGAGGTACACCCTCCAGATTCTCAGGTCTCTGGGTAGAACCACTTGATTCACAGGACACAAGTTCACCCGATCGATTTCCAAGGACACGATCACACCTTTATAACCCCACACAAGTTTCTTTGAGTACAAATGTATCTATAACTCTGATAAGCACTGAGATTCTTTGGAGAGAGTGGAAGAGAATCAAACTAGAGATATTCTGGTTTGATTCACTTAAGATTTCGGCAAAATATGGATAGGATGATTAGAAAATAAGATAAGAGAGTAAAAAGGAGAGAAAATAAAGAAAGTAGTTACTGGAAAACGTCCATAACAGTCTCTATTTATAGAGAATGAATGGATATGTCCATTCGAAGAGGTTTAAACGAATAGACACTTCTTTTGAAAACAACCTTTGCTGTAACGGGAAGCATGTCGACATGACAGGTAAATAGGATGTCGACATGGTCTAGTAAAAAGTGATGATTTGCTTTACTTTGAAAATGATGATTTAAAACATATGCAACTTTATTCAAATGGACTCTATGTATTTGTAGAAGGTATTTAGAAGTAGAAATACTTATGAATGTATATATGTATATATACTAAAATATATTTAAAATCAAAGTAAATAAACTAAAGTAAATATAATATTAAAATAGATTTTGAGGCTAAAATATCAAGGACAATTTTGAAATCAAAATATAACAAAATGATAAATATGATTTTGAGGCTAAAACATTTTTGGAAATGTGAACGAAGGTTTTTCTTTTGAAAAGGAATATTTGAAAATCATTTTATAAAACAAGAGATAATTTTGAAAATCATTTTGAATCAAAATTAGTGGATAACAAAATAGGGCTACTATCCGTTCCACTAGATATTTCGTGAGTTCCATCTCACTAGGGTTCCATCCCTTTAACAAGAACGAAGTGGATTCCATTCCACGAGTAAATTGGATAAAAAGGAATGATAGTGCTTTCAAGGAGTTTTAACAAATATCTAACCTAACTATATTATTTGTCTTGAACTCTTGAATATCTTGAATCTCATGAGTCTTCAATCTTGAACTCTTGATCTTTGTCTTCATCAATTTTGTTTTCTTTACTGTATAGTCTTCTTCTGTTGATACCTGCATATAGATTTCCTGCACATATATATTTTATAACACTTCTATAGTTGTTGTCATCAAAACCACTATCCTATGGACTAACAGGTTTCAATTCATTAATTACCTACGTTCCAATTCACTTCAGTAATTAGGACTATTTATTAATGGAAACTTAAGAATTAAATACCGGTTTTATTCAAAAATCATTTTAAAATAATAGATAATATATATACTTATAATTTATATATCCAATTATATTTACAACAATTTAAAATAAAATAATCTTGTAGTAAAACTACTACAGTGGCCTTCCCACTTTGAAACTCGAAAATGAATGTCGATGATGCTGCCGCCATCACCGAAATTATTTTCCAGCGACAAAGAGGGGAGTACAACTTATTTCTTTGCGGAATTTCTTTTAAAACATTTCTTTCAAATTCTATTGAAATATTTATATCAGAAAATACTTCTAACAAAATTATTATTATATTCCAAAATCAATTGAAAGAAATCTTCAAAAACCCCAGAACTTAAGCTCTAAATTTCCAGTTTTCATTTATTTTATTTTCGACTTAGTTAAAACTATTATTTATATTTTCATTACCTAACACCTAATCTATAGCGACCAAATATATATATCTTTATAAAATATTTTTATATATGGAAAATATAATAGGAAAAGTTATTTCATTCACCTATATTAAAACAAATATTATGTCGGTCTGTCCTATTAAGTGTTTAGAAATCCCTATTGATGTCATAGCGTCCCATGCACCAACCAGAATTTATAAATACAAAACGGAACCGATTAACACAATATTAAAACCTTTTTATAACACTAACAAATACGCTCTCTCATATATATACGCTCAACGACTCCCATAGGGTATTACTACCCTATTAGTAAAGAGTCAAACCCCACAAGGCTAAGGTTTATCGCTAAACCAAAGCTCTGATACCAACTGTAACGCCCCACCTTTTTGTATGCTAAAGCAGACAAACGTGCCAACTTAAACCATACAGAAGGGTGGATTGTTATGGGATAAATAAGAAAAAGTGGAGAAATAAAAGAAACAAAATAGAATCTTGCAGCGGAACGATAAAATATAATAATCAAATAACAGTTCATGAAGCTGTTTTATAAAACATTTGATTATACTTATACAATACATATCAGAGTTACACTTACCAGAGAATGATAATTATGCAGCGGAATACAATGGTGTAGTGGGATATATAACAAATAGTAATAATAAAATCTTCGTTTTCGTCCTCCAGAAATAGGGCCTTCAAATCCTGAAATGCTCAGGCTGACCCGAGCGATTTGAAAAAGACAAAACACTCGAGTCAGAACTAAAAGATCTTATGTAAGTTAAATCAATGAAATAAATATGAGTGTAAACGGCGTTAGAGATGTTTACGGGGTTTGACATCTCCTATCCAGTGTCTAACGTGAGTGCAGTAACTTAAGAAATGTTCGGGATTCACACCTCTTAAGGATCCGTTAAACTATCTACTATGTAGTAATATTCGCTATATACAGTAGTGTCTAATCAGTAAAGTATAATCATATAGAAAATAGTGTTAAGGGGATGGAGAAACTTAACGCGGTCGGATCTTAAAATCATAATCGTAGTAAAGCTCGATATGGTAGGTGACACGGCACATAAGGCAATGCCAGGGTAGATATACCAATTACGCACACGGACTGATGGATACGCATAGCAGCCACTACCGTTCCACCTCGAACAACACTCCCAAATCGGAGGATGGCCATCTAGTCAAATCACAAGTAAGAGTATAATATCGAAGAAATGTGTCCGAGAAGAGGTGCTACCTCACTGGTCCGAGATCGCTCATGTTTTAGCCACCTTATGCCAACTCACGGGAGTTGGGTCCACGTAACATACCTTAAGAACGTCGCCACCATCCTACTTCATTCTGGAAACTCCACCGCGTACACAGTTGTCAAAGTGGTTTTCTGTATCGACAGAGAGTATGTCCATATCTGATCCCGGTCTCTTTAACAACCAATCGTTATTATAACACCGTGGTCATTTAAAATATATTATACTTTTAAAAACACAGTCATTGCCCTTTCAAAACGTATCCTTTACTTCAAAATAGTATATACTTTAAAACCAAAATATTTTTTGCCATTTCAAAACATATCCTTTACTTCAAAATAGTATATACTTTAAACCAAAATATTATTACTATTTCAAACCCAAATTGTCAATGTATTATTTCCATTTCAAAACCCAATTCAATAATATATCATTTAAATAAAACCAAATTTCCAATCACTAATCTTTCTTAAATTTAGATAACTTGAAATATTATTTTAAATCATCTTAAACCCAAACCACAATTTGAAGTCATATTTCTAAATTTTCAATTTCAATAGGTTTCAAATCTATATATTCACAGATAATTCTTAAATAAATTCTATTTCAAATAAATTCATTTTTCAAACCATATTACTTTCAAAGTTATAACAATTTCGAAAACCAATACTTTGAAAGCAATAATACCTTAATTTCAATAAACCATTTCAATTTTGATATATTTCAAGACTTTAAATATTCCAAAATTCCCAACCAAATCTGATAATCTTATATATACCTTAATTCAATTTACAATTATTTAGTTTAGAAATATTTATTTAATAAATTCAAAATCACTTAAATAAAGCTCAAACTTGAAATATTCGTAAATCAAACTTAAAACATCATCAAGTTATACATAGCTTAAATTTTAGAATTTAACCATATATAAAATAATATTTATATAATATCAAAATTAGTATATATATAAACCCTTAATTTCCCAAAACCCATAGAAAATCACTTTAAAATATTTTTTTATATAAAGACCACGGTGCCTGTATATAATTTTCTATCCTATGGTCAAGTGATTCAGATATTTATCATTTCAATCCGTAATTTTAAAAATAAAAGTTTACGGTTATATATCATTTCAAACCGCAATCCCGAATGGAATGAAAATGCATAATAACTTGCAGTTTATACCATATAAAATATAGCATCCATTCATCCAAATATCAATAAACAACCATTTATTACAATCATCATCCAATTTAAACAAAACATCAATATAAAGCATATAAAATATAACAGGCATCAACGAATATTTTATATTCAATAAAAATTAATAACTGTTTAACTGGCAGTTTATATGCAATAATAAATAAATTTAACTGTCAAATTATATGCAATAATAACATTAATTAACAATTTAATTTAAATAAATGCTATCTAACTGAGATGATGATTAAATATATGCCCAAACAATCATAGATAAATTTTAAATCACATCAAAATTTAATTTAACAAACATAAGAAATCTTAGAAGTTGTGAGTGAGTTAAAACACTCACCTTTTGAATTTAAATCGAATTTAAATTCAATTTAAACCCAAAAATTTGACTGTCTCAGAATTCGTTCAAACCAGCGTCATCAAGTCCGCAATTTTAATACGATCCTAACAAAAAAACCGCGCGTGAATTGGTGTTCGTATGTAAAAGTTATATTGATTAATCGAGTTGAAAATAGGAATTGAACTAAAACAAGTGGAACAGGCTACTACCTAAGTTGGACACGTCACCATGCATTTGTCACGTAAGAAACCTACGGCACATCTCAAAATTGCGTTCGCCTGAAACGCCTCTCTGTCCCGTTCGCACGCAAGTAGCCGACCAAGTTGAACGAGAATCGCGCCTCCAGTCCACTGCTAGCCACCGCCACTACCCTCCAGGCGAGGCTCCAACCTCCACGACGTCGCTCTGATCCCCAAAGAACAGCAGCCGCCATCAAATTGAAACCCTAGATTGAATTTCCCGATGATCTAACCGTTGATTTGACGAACGAACACCACTGATGCACTCCCCATCGTCCACTCTACAAAACCCAGAAATGGTTCGTCGATCCGACAACGTTCATCAACGCACGATGAACGGCCGAGAATTGATTTAGAAATTCTGGACAAACGATGCATCGAATTGAAAAACGAATTACACCATTGAATTACGCTCGTCGAGAGCTTCAACATATATTTTTTGTAAATTTTTCTGAGGACATTGAATTTTTGACTCTGATTTTGAAATGGATCTGGATCTGAAATTTTGCCTGCCATTGAGAAGGAGAAGGATCTGAAGAAATTTTACGCGTAGACAAATGAGAATAGACGGAGGCTAGGGTTTAGTGGGGATATATATAGAGAAGGTTGAAAATAGAATAGATGGATAAAACAGGTGTACGCGCTAACGCCAAAGTGGCCCAAAAAGCCTGTTCTGACCCCGGAACGAAATTGGGTAAAGCCATATATCAAAATAGGTGTTTTAAAATATTTTAAATTCAATGGAAAATGTTTCAGGTTCAAATTCCATCGTATGAAGAAGTTATGCTAAAAACAATATTTTCCAAATTGATTTCAATTGATTTCAATTGCATAAATTTCAAGGCGTTTCGAGTTCGTACGATCAAACGCCAAGTCCGATCGCTACGAAACTTGAAACACTATTATAATTCACCGTTACGGATCCGATGAAACTAGTTTCGTCGAAATCCGAGTCAGTGGCCAAAATGGCTATTTTTCCATTTAGTAAATAAATTTAAAATAAATTAATTAAATCAAATTTCCTATTTAAATTCTGAAATTGACAATTTTTAACACTTTTATTTTCTTAATCATTCACAATGATTTTAAACAAATTTAGATGTCAAATTAAATGTTAATACATTAACAATTTCAGCGTTAAATTACAGTTTTGTTAAATTTAGAAATTATGAATTAAATTTTAATAATTTCTTTGAATTAAATTTTTATTCATATTATTCAAATTCATTATTACAAACAGATGAAATAAATATTGGAATCAAAACCCATTATATTAACATTCTCATTTTTCACCTAAATTTTCATTTGTGTAATGTTTTAAAATTATATTCCACTTATTTGCAATTTATCCACTTATTAAGTTTCAAATTATAATAAATTAATAAATCTTGGTTTTCACTCCTTAAATCAACCAATCTTCATATCATAAATAAAATTAACATTTTTACATCTTAAGTAATTAACTATCTTAAATGACAAATCAAACCTACCCTAGCTGCACAAGTTAGGACAATAAATGGCAATTGATTTCACATTAAATGTTATACATTATAAATGGAAATCTAAATAAATTCGTTTATTGATTAAAAATCTCGCTATCAAATAAATTGACATTGTATGGGTATAATTAACAATGAATTATATTACACATCGTTAATGTATTAATTTATTTATTTCCCATTTAACGTGCTATTAATCTCCTTTGATTGCAAACAAGTTTCCAAATTTTATGCAACATACTAAAGAAATAAACACATATCTTAATTGATTTGTTTTTCCCATTCATTATAAATTAATGCACACATACAAATTAAGATCCTAAACCCCATTAATCCTTCCATCTTGGTTCCATTCCTTTTCACATCAACTATCACTTTATAAATAAAATAGCATTTCCTATTCATTTTGTTACCTTCACTTATTCTCACTTTATGAATAAATTGGTATTCTATCAAATCCATTAGTTATTAACTTAAATTATTGCCAATTCATTATCTAATATAAACCTTGAATCTATTTCCTAAATTTCAAATTTCAATAAATTAAACCTTACAATTGTTTACAAAAAAAATGGGGATTGTACTACATATATTATTTATTGTCCTGCATTACTTTACTTGTATTTAACTTATTACCCAAATACAACAATTATTACTTAAAATAAATTTACGCTTTTATTACTTTACATTCACACTTCTGTTACTATATTAATAATCACCAAGTAACGTTTATTATCAAAACAACATTAATTAAAATTTCTTATCTACATTGATTTGCATATGTTTTTCCATTAATTGCGTATTACTTCATACGTTACTATAACATTGAATGCATTAGATTATCACAAATTACGTCATGGCATTAGTATATACAATATTCCCATTACATCAATGCATCGTAATTTCTCTTTTTATATGATTAAGTATTTAGCTAAAATTTCAAAAGTTGCATTTTCTTTCTATATTTACTTCAATATGAGTTAGAAAAATTTTCTTTCTTCCTAAATTAAATTACAAAAATCAAATTAAATTAACAAATTAAATGGTCTAAATTTACGGGTCGTTACAATGTAATTGTTAAAATGAATTATTTGCTTTTGATTTTGATCCATTTGAATCCAACATAACTATAAAAAAATTATTACAATTAATTCCATTTAACTGTAATTTAATTAATGGGAAAAATGATTACTACTAATTATCTTTAATACTAATCGATTATAGAATTAAACTTTAATCAGTTAATTTTTTCTATTTATTTCCATAAATAGTTCCTTAAAATTAATAATGTGTATCTACAAGTTGTTTTTCTAAATTGGGTACTTAAGTTAGAGTACATAGTGTTATTACAAGTCTCAAGTAGTATATAATATACTACAAGTCAATATATGTCCAGTGGTTCAAATCACGTACTACATAGGATTCAAATATGTGACATCATGGAATAAAGCCAGATGGCCTAAACACTAGGACAATCTTTTAATATCCTAATAATTGATTTTGATGACAACAACCATATAAACATTACTACTAATGTATCTCCAAGTTGTGCATTTATTTTAGATATATTATGAAGACATTTATAGAGGTAAACAAGAATTTAGTGGAAGCAATGAATTATATATGAAGGTTAATCAGAGCAATGGAAGAACAAAACCGATTGAAGAAGGATGTTGAAAGGTGTAACAACCCTAGTTTTGGAGATTACTTGTAAATATTAAATTATAACGGTAGTTGTAATTTAATATTGTGAATTAAAAATAAATTGGAGATTTAAATTGTTTATTTGAAATAAACATTGAATTTTGGAAATAAAATGAGAAAATAAAGTTTGGAAACTTTATTTTGTTTATTTAAGTAAAATGAATGGAAAATGATTTTTGTTTAGTGAAAATGCAATAATTTTATTAATTATTGCCAATTACTTCTTTTAATAATTTTTAAAGGAAGTATTTGATTTTTTTTAAATGTTGTTTATTTAAATAAAAAGGTGAAATTTGGTTTAAAATGAGTTTGATTATAAAATTAAGTTTGAAATGGTTTGTTATATTTTTCTAGGCAAGAAAATAACTTTTGTAGAATTTTTGAAGTTAAAAATAAGGATTTATGCAATTATTTGTGTAAAATTGTGTATTTATGTAAAATAAGGGTTTTTAATAATAAAAATGTTTTAAAACTAAAATTTATCTTTTTATATGATGTAAAATATTTATTTTATATGAATGTAAGTTTACATGTTTTATTAGTGTTAAAAACTTGAAGATAATGAATTTTCTATTTTACATAAGATTATTCATGTGTATATTTGATTAAAATGTGAATTAAATTCTCTCATAGCCTAATTTATTTTCTAATTCGGGTCCAAAGCCCATTAGCCAACTTAACCAGAAGGAAATGTGAGAAGGAAAATAACCTGTACGTACAAAATTTTCATCTCACCTTCTTCCTCGATAGCCAGTAAATAGAAAATTGAAGCAAACCTCACCATCTCTCAAACCAAGCTTTCAATCTTCAAATTACTTCAAACAAATTGTGATTTTTATCAATCTAAAGTGAAACTAACATGTAATCCAATCCAAAACCTAAATTATTTCATCAAATCTAGACTTTGAGTTGTGATTTTCTGTTAATTGTTCTCTTTTCCTTGCATGTCTGTATATTGAGTTCTACAGGTTATTTGAAGCTCTTTCTTCCCCAAAGCCCTCTTCTTTCAGCATAAATCTGAGTTTTGCTCTAAAAACCTAGCAAGGTGAGTGTAAACTCACAATATCTAGCTTGATCTATGCAAAGCAAGAAGAAATCTATGCAAAAAGTTGATTACAGTAAACGTTTTTGGTGATAGTATGTTTACAGTTCATTTTTGTTCTAAGTTGCTTTTTTGAGTAATTTTATCTTGTTGTTCTCTTCATGAAATGCTCCTAGAATTTCTCCGGATCATAGCCTGAGTGTTGTAGTATAAGTGTGAAAATTTTCATAGCAAAACTCTTTCGTTTGATACCCGAAAACTTTGCTTCAAAACCAATGCGAACCCAGATTTTTGCCTATACACATTTCTATTTTCTGAATTGTTGCAAACATGGCCTGAGTCCATGTTTGAGACAGCATATCCTTTTCATTTCTTGTCTAAATTCATTGATTCTTATTTTATTTAAAAGTTAAAGTTTTATACTATGTGCATACCAATTTTTAGTTCAATCTGAGGTCGTTTGGCCCTCTGTTTCATGCCTGAAAGTTGAACCCGATATGGTTTTTAGGCCTGTACATATTTCTGTTTTCTGAGTTGCTGCAAACATGACCTGAGTCCATGTTTGAGACAGTATATCTTTTTCATTTCCTATCGGAATTCATTGATTCTTTTTTTAATTGAAATTGAAGTTTTCTACTATGTGCATACCAATTTTCAGTTCAATATTAGTTCGTTTGATCCTCTGTTTCATGCCTGAAAGTTGAACCCGATATGGTTTTCAGGCCAGTACATTTCCGTTCTCTGAGATGTTGCAAACATGGCCTGAGTCCATGTTTGAGACAGCGTATCCTTTTCATTTCCTATCGAAATTCATTGATTCTTTTTTTATTTGAAATTTGAAGTTTTCTACTATATGCATACAAATTTTCAGTTCAATTAGAAGTTGTTTGGTCACCTATTTCATATCTAAAAGTTGAACCCGAGAGGGTTTTCAGACCTGGGCGGAATTCAACATGGTCTGAGTCCATGTTTGAAATTTCATATCTTTACCATTTCATGTCAGAATTCAGTGGATCTTTTTCCGGTTCATAGTTAAATTGTTCTACTTTGGGTGTATCAAATTTTAGGCCATTCCAAGATCATTAAGCCATTCAAATTGTGTCTGAAAGTTAAATCCGGAAAGATTTTAGACCAGGGTATTGTTTTTGCCTGTGCACTTTTCTTTATTCTGCCTTGTTTTCCCGTTCGATTTCCAACTTCTACATCTTGTATTTGTGACATTTCTGAACTATTTTGAAGGCTATGAAGCCTATCAATAGGCGAGCAATACTTCAGTGAATTTGTGATTCAAAATGAATCGATTTTGAGATGTTTTCAAACGTTGGGTTTCGATATTTTTCCTTAATTTAGAGCACGGGTTTTTCTAAACAATTTTGAAATAATTTTTTAAAATAAATTGGCTTTTGAAATAATTATTATATAATACTTTTAAATTATTTTCAAGCTATAAAATCTATATATATTCTCTATAATAAGGGAATTTTCAAAGATTGTTTTCAAAATCGATTTCGAAAAATGGTTTTGAAAGCTTGTTTTCTCAAATAAATTATTTTATATATATAATACACGTTTTTTCACTATTCGAGCGAATGAGAAGGAGAATTGAACAGTTTGGTAAAACACGTAGTATGTGACACGTGCGTTTATCTTATCGGTTAATTCTTAACGTGTCTTTTTAATCGTTTTGACCTTCGGGTCATGTTTACCGATGAGATGAGGTAAACGTTTTACTGCTTTCTAGTGTGGCATTTACTAGCGGTTAGTAAACCGTTTAGTACGAACGTGTGGTATGGGACACATGTTAACACTTTCGGGTTCCTATCTGAGAGTTTGTGACATATTTGTCATTGTGACGTATTGCCAGTACTGGACCTTCGGGTCATTGTCCTAGAGACGTTGGTCATTACGACGTATTTGTCCTTCGAGATGTTGTCCTTCGGGATGTTTGTCATTGCGACGTATTTGTCCTTCGGGATGTTTTTCATTGCGACATATTTGCCTTTGGGCGTGGCGCCTTATTTGAGAGAGCATTACTTGGCAGGCTTCAGCCATACGCACGTGCAAGTTCTTTGAGATGATTTCATTAATTATTGTGATTTCCCAAGTGTGTCGCCTTTTTCATTGTTGGCCATTCGAGCCGTTTGAGATATTATATATATAACGATTACCTCTTTGGGAATTTGAACTCTTTTGAGTTCTATATTTGAGATTTGAGTTGCCAACACTTTGCGTTTATATTGAGATTTGAGATTGCCATTTATGGCGTTTATTTGGGATTTATGCTTTCCACTTAGGAGATATACTTGATCGCCTTTATGTCATATTTTGAGATTGTGATTTCCCTTTGAGAAAGCATTTGAGATTGCCGTTATGGCGGGTTTTGGGATTTTCTCCTTTTTAGGAGTTATGGCTTTCCCTAAACCATTATTTTTGATTTTGTGATATGCCGATGATATGAGGCATGCTATGTTTAGTGCTTTTGTTATAGAGTTATCTCTTTTGATGGTTCAGTGAAACTATTATGGTTGTTATTAGGATTTCGCCGATGATATGAGGCGTGTATGATTTATAGTTGAGTGTTATCATTGAGTTACTTCTTTTGAGGTTTCATACACCTAAGTGATATTAATTCACTTTAGTTATGGACATGTTCTTCTTAGTATTTCTTCTCAATCGAGGAGAATAACCATTCTTTCCCTTATGTGAAGTAATGCCATGCTCTTATTATGGTTTCTTCTCGTTTGAGAGGATACCCTACCTTTTACCTTATGCTTCGTATTATCATCTATCCTAATTAAACTGATTGTTTTAACTAGACTGGCCCGTGATTTTATACTCGGGTCAGACCGAGTTGTTTTAGGTGTGATACCTACTTTTGGTCTTAGCTTTGCTTGATGCTTTCGCTTGGATACCAGTTATCATCTTTTATGGTTATGGTCTTTTTGGAGCTGTCCTTTTGATGTATATTTATTTGACTCGTTGTATATAGTGTGGTTGTCATACCACTATTGATGTATCATTTGTGTTGTATTTAGATGTATCAGTGTATGTGTGTGTGTGTATCTGTTTACTGTTATGCAATGTGATGTTCATTTAGTTGTTGTATTTTGTTCTGATAGATCCGTTAGCCATCTATAGTTTTGTATTAGGCATTTACTGAATTTGTCGATCCACTAGAGATAGAAAAAAATATAAAGCACCAATTGACATATTCAATAGATGTGTAAGACAAAGCTATAGATGGTCGCTCCTAACCAGGCCTATTATCTGCATTAGCAGATAATATTACCTAGTAATACTCTTTGTTAGTGTGGGTCTCGGGATGGGGCATCACAAAAGGAGAGAAGTATTTGAAGTGATGGTTAGTTGGTTGAACCTTAACTTGTTAAATACCCCATGACAATTATACTTGAAGATCATCAACCATTAACCTCAACCGAATCACAAAAATTCACAAATAAGAGGTACTTGATATCTAAAATTTGCAACACTTTCTGAAATTTGTAACGCTTATTGGTGCTGGTGATTCTCTTTGGAAAATGCATGTATGTCGACATATGTCCCGTTAATTAGTTTTTTAAAATTTAAATCATGGGATTTTCCCGCCACCTCTTCACCAAAAGACATGTCTCTTCAATACTTTTTTAAACCCTTTGGAAAATGAATTTTCTACTAACTTTTCACTTCTTTCTCTTACTCTTTCTCTTCCATATTTTTGCAAAAGAAACCCTTTGCATACTCTTCCAATCTCTTTGCAAATTGATACTATTTCACTCCAGTTATTCATCGATTTGTAAACCACACAACATCAGAGAGTTGTACTTGAATTCATATCATTCTCTCTCTCTGATTTCATCATATTCCTCAAAGATTTCAAAGGTATATTGCCATTGGAGGTCTATAGGATCATTGTACAGAATATGCAAGAATCTGTATTGAAGATACGACCACTTGCCATAGTTTGTTGTTGTTTGTTGTTTATGAAAAGGAGAGGGTGATCTTGTAGCCCGTAAATCAAGAGGGTGTATCTTGTAGCCCGTGAAACCAAGATTGTAAAGGTGTTCTTGCCACCTGTGGAAATAAACCAATTATAGTGAAACTCTGCATGGTGCAGTGCCGGAGTGGATGTAGGATTACTCAATCCGAACAAGTATAAAAATCTGGGTGTTATTTACTTTACTACATTTTACTTTAGTACTTACTTATTTTTGTTTGCAATTTGAATAGATATAGTGTTATATTCATAATTTATTTTATAGATTTGAAATACACACTTCATCCCCTCTAGTGTTTAAATAGCCTTAAGATCCATTCTGCATTGTGTTATAGACAACCCATTTTTCTAACACAATTGTGCTGGATATTTTATGGTGATACATTATTTTGCTTTGAATTATGTTAAGTTTTGTACTATTTCAGTTATAATATCTGCATTTATACTTGAAGTAAAGGCAAAAATTATTTGGTTATTCTAAAATTGGAGGTCACAAGGTTTATGTTCAACGTATATTTCTCATGTTATGTTATGTTATGTGCTTAAAAAAATAGGACAATTTATGCTACGATTATATGTTTCTATAGAGAATTATTATTAAAGATTACATATTTTGTTTCTTTCACGTATTCAGCAAAAAATTATTGTTTTTATTAACAAATAGATACCAAAAGACATTAAGCTGTTCTATATAATCAACCAGAGGTAAAGTTGTTTTTTTTTCATTCTCAAATAAACATATATAAGAACAATCATGTTGGAAGAAAAAAAATATCTAAAGTAAAAGTATATATAAAAACTAATTTGTAGTAAAATAGTCAAGGGAAAAAATATAAATAAATAAAAATTATTCTATCTTCAGTATGCAACTTTTAAATTTAGTGAATAGTTTAGTTTTAAATATATATACTACGAACTCCATATTTTAAATTTCTTTTGTAATCTTAGTCACTTAAACTTATATTTCGTGAATTTGGGTATTATCCTTCTTAACAAACCTACACTTTATATATTTTTCTATTGTGTCGTTTAAAATACCATGAAATATTCATAAAAAATCTTGTTCATGGTTTCTACCAAATTCATAGTGATATTATGAAACAATGAGTTAATTATCGATGATTTTTTACATAAAAAAATTATGTTACAATAATTTTTACGCAGACGAAAATGTTCATAGATAACTAAACATTGGAGATGAAGTTATTTATAGTGATTATAAGTGATCTATTTTTAAACAGGTATGATAATATCGAATATTATTACCATGCAATTGTTAAAACAAATTAGTTGCTTTTGATTTTTATCTTTTTGAATTCAAAAAATTTAGAAATCAATCACAATTAATTATATTTTAATTAGTATTCAGTTAATGAGAAAAATAATTACATACTTGTTCTCTTTAATACTAATAAATTATAGAATTAGAATACAATCAATTAATTCATTCTAATTATTTCCATAATTAATTTCTTAAAATTAATATATTTTATATGTATCCTCCACAAGCAGTTTTTTTGAATTGAGTAGTTAAGTGGTCGTAATTTCTATAAATTGGAGATGGAGTTATCTGTAATGATTATAAGTGAACTATTTTTAAATAGGTTGGATAATATCAAATATTATTACCATGTAATTTTAAAATTATTATATTTTATGTCCAGCGGTTCGAATCATGCACTATGCAAGATTTGAACATGTGGCCTCATGGACCAAATCCGAAGTGCCTAACCATATGGAAAGTGATGCTAGACATTTTATGGTGATACATTATTTCATTTGAATAATGTTAATTTTTGTATTGTTTCAGTTATAATGACTACATGTATATTTGAAGTAAAGGCAAAACTATTTAGTCGTTCCAAAAATTAGATTTCACAAGATTTATGTTCTATGTATATTTCTCATGTTATGTTATGCTGTATGTATTAAAAACCATGACACTTTAAGCTACCCTAAAAAATTTCTAAGTCGACTAGTATTGAGTAATGTCAAAATTATGATTAGCACTTTATTTTCCATGTTCCTCCTTGCAAATTCTTATTCTCATCTACAACACTCATGCATGACCATAATTTTCTACCATATTAACTTATTAAATTCTATTTAGTTCGGCATTCTCTATATTTACCTTTATTGAATTGTCTTTTGTTATTCCTATTCATATTATTTGCATATTTTCTAACAAATTAGGATTGTATTCAGTCAGTTGGAATCACCAAAGTGGAAGATACATAGTTCACAAGTCAATATTCTTTCGAATGTTGATATTCTAAAAAATTATTTATTAACTTTAATGGTACAGTAAATGTAGAAGTTAGTAGGTCAAGTGGTGAAAATATTAATTCTCATTTAGGCTTTAAGTTCCAGAAAATAATGTTGGAATTAGTAATTTTTTACACTTTTAGTTTTAACCTAAATGCTTAGATTTAAAAATAGATTATTTTTTATAATTTAATAAACTATATGCGTTATAATGTTTAATTTGAAAATTTAATAACATGTTTATTTTTGAGTTTAGTTATTAATATTTTAAATGGTATGTTTATATTTTTCTGTTCTTTATTATTTGGTTATTTAATTATAATTAAATGAATATGTCCATTAGTGATAATGAATTCATTAATGTAGCATTAGAGAGAATTAATTTAATAAGTGATATGTAATTAGTTCCCAAATTAATAATTTGAATAAAAACAAAGAAAAATAAGTTAGAATAAAAAAAATGTTAATTCTCAATTTAGTTTAAATTAGAATATATAAAATAGTAAATTTATTTACCATAGTTACTTCAACTTTTTGTTACATGTATCAATAAATATGTATTCAGTTATTTGTATATAATATTTTATATTTATTTGTAATAAAAAACATATCCATTTCTATATTTATTTATATGCGAAATTTTCTATATGACCTAATCGTCCATAAATTAAATGAGTTTTATATAATTATTTCTTTATTTTTATTATATTGGTGCAGATTGTGTCTATTACAATGTCTATAAACTCTAATTGTATACTTGCTTCAAAAGTGAAAATGTCAACTAGTAAAAGCACAAATTATCCATGCTTTTGGTTTAAAGTATAATGTTACATTTTGTTTTCTCAATGTTTTAATTTTCTAAAACTCTTAATTTTAACTCTAGTCAATTGCTCAACCATTGAAATGTAGACTTAGGTTTTTTTAATTATATATATATATATATATATTAGAGAATCGATGTAATTTTTTTAATTTAAAACTTTAATTTTTTTAGGTACAGTTGATTATTGATATTATTAATGGTTTTTGTCTAAGTTTCAATTATGGTGTATATTTTCATATTTTTGTCATCTATATTTCTCAACTAATGAAATGTGATTGAATTCTAGAATTAGTGAATCTCTTTATCATAATTTACTTCTGCTCTCAACTCCATATGAAACTGTATCTCATGTCCTATCTATTCACATATTTATAGATTGAAATAATGTAGGGTGTGATATTTTATTAACCCTTTCATTTTCATTAACTATTTGCAAACTAAAAAATTTTGTGCCATAGATGCTTCTTTCTCAAAATGAACTAATGTCAAATAACGATACTTCGTATTTTAAAACTACATTTAGACTATCAGAAACAAGCTTAGTTTGAAATTTTAATTTTTATAAATTTAGTAGATAACATGCGTAATTTAACTAACATGTTTATTTTTTTAATTTAGTTGGTAATTGGTATTACGACAAGCTAATATATTTTTATTATTTTAAAAGCGATATTATATTTGCATTTTCATTTATGCTTGAAATGCAACATTATATACTCTATATATTACGGAACATGGTTATATATTTTACCTAACATAATAACATCCTGATTGTGTTATAAATTACATATCGTGTTGATATTCTGATGTGCAAATGAATAATATTAAAAGCATTAGTACCAATATTGGATTAATACTATAGAAGGAGTTCATGTCTATTTTTAATTGAATATCCAAGGAAAACGTATGGCCAATGTTTGCTGCTACGAGCAAAAAAAAGATAAGGTGAAAGTGAGAAATTATTGAATAAAAAAGTCAAAATTAAATGAAAAGTAGGTTTGAATGTAGAGTTAGGTATTAAGTAACACTGATTTTTTGGAAGATGAGAGATAGGATAGGTGTCTCTATTCAATAAGTTATTATAAAGAATTGTAAGGAAACTAACAAAGATATTTAATGCATGTAATAAAAATGCAAGTTTTATTTAGGATTTTTTTGGAAAATGAATAATTTATCTCTAAGTAAAAAATAATTTCTATGGATATTAGTTCACAATAAAACAAGTTAATTGTATATATTTTTTGTATTTTATAAAAAATCATTATTTTACCCTACAATATTTAACTTTCATTTCAATATTTGTTGCCTCAATGCAATATATGTGCCTATTTTATAAAATACTTTGTTTTCTATTATAATATAAGCACTATAATAACTTATATTCTATTATAATAAATTACTTTGATAGTTTGTTTCATTGATTGTGTTTTCTTGCATCATTTGATCTAATTGTCATCTTTAATGAAATATTATGTATATTTTCATGTCATATTACGTTATATGAGTTAAAAAATATGGTGTTTCCAAGATACCATGATATTTTTTTCCTAATTTAGTTAATATTGTCTATGTAAAAAAGTAGAGAAATGCAACTGTGTACTATCACCTAAGTACCCATTTATTAAATAAGTATAGTAATGCAAATGTTGGAATTTCAATTTTATTCACCAAATTTAGAATATTATTCACTTAGAGCACGTTTTCTATATTCTAGGTTTAGAACACTATTATTATAGCGAACAATATATACATACACACACATAGACACACATACACACAGATATGTGTGTGTGTGTGTGTGTTAAAATTTATATGTTAAACATAAGATAAACCCATATTGAACTTATGTCGTTTAAACTTGAAAATTAATACTCAACCTTAGTAATGTAATGCTTATCAAGTTCAAATAACAAATATTTGATGTTAACATTTGTTTTATAAAGTCACTGTGGTTCAAAAATGTTAGTTATACCTTTTGCATTCGAGATTACCTAAGTAGGTTTACCAACAGAAATTTGTTAATAGTGTTTAATATAAAGATATGAAAAAATTACTATTCAAAAACATACATGTTCACCTTCATACAACAACAAATAGAAAAATACACCGTTAAATAAAAAATTGGTATTATTTGAAAGTCTATAGTATGGTGGATCGATTATACAAATGACAAGTATATGACTAATTTAAACTATAGTGTAACAATAGTAAAGTATGTAAATAAGAATAATCACACCAGGGATTTTATACTGGTTCGGACCTCCCGTCCTACGTCCAGTCCCGAAGCTCCTCTTTGGAATTTCCTTTCACCGAATAACCCTCACTTCACCTGGAGGAACAGGTTTACAATAGCAGAGTTTCTTTGTCAACTGTGTGTTCTCTATTACGCGGATTTTGACTCTATGGTACAAATGCTTCCAATATATATCTAGAGAGTATTGTCTATAAGGAACTGTATATTTGGAAGAGTAGAATACAAGTATAGATTGCTAGAGATCAAGAATATATCAGAGAATAAGAGTGAAGAGCGCAAGTGAGTAAGGTAAGATCTTCTCTTGGATTCTTGATGCTATTTATAGTGGTAGAGAGATTCCTTGAGTAGTTGCATCCATTAGCAAGTGTTCTATGGTCGCTCCTGATGGTGATGAAGAGTTGTAGCGAAGAGGAGCGAAGGTGTCTTTTCAATTGTGACAGTTGTTCTTTGAATGTTAGCAGCTGAGTTCAAAATCAGACGTCTGGAAAATGTTTCAGACGTTTGTCTTTTATATATTTTTGTATATGGTTGCTTTTCAGATGTTTGAGTACATTAACCAGACGTCTGATTCTATGTGATTTGCGAACCAGAGGATTCAATCAGACGTCCGGCTAGTGCACCTGTAACGATCCCGGATTTTATATAAATTTAAATTGATAATTAATTTGATTTTCGAATAAAAATGTATGAAATTCATTGGTAAATTGATTTGAGTTTCCCCAATTTAAATAAAAATAAAAATGTGTTAAATCATTTGAATTTAAATTTCAAGTAAATGGTTTAATAATAAATGATAATAATAATAAATATTAGAATTGATGGTTTATATTAGAAATAGAAATAAAAGATAAATTATAAAAAAATCTAAAGGAAATGATAGCTAAAATTTTAGCAACATATTAGAAATAGAAATTATTTATATTATAAGATAATAAGACAATAAAAATATAAAAGTAGCATTTAAATAAAATCTAACAACAAGTCTAAAATAGAAATTTATTTATTACAAAGACAAAAGAAAAGATAAAAGTTTATTCAAGTGCTTTCAATCAAATAAAAGAAGAAGAAAAAGATAAGCAAGCTTATATAAGAAGGCACTAGTACATAGATAACTTTATATATAAATTTGTACAAGATAATTAATGCTTGAAAACCTTAGTACACCATACCACATCATTTCAGCCACCAAGCAATAAAATATCTCTGATCTTACTTTGTACAAACAAGAAAAAAATATCACCCTATAACTTGTTTATATCTATCAACCTATAAACTTGCTTTCTTACATACCAACTTCATTTCAAGTTCGTCCATTCTAAGCTATGTAAAAATCCATTTCAAACTATAAACAAATGCAACTCAAACAACAAATACAATCAATACAACCCAGAGGATTTAAGAAGAGGATTCTAGCTTGAATTTCAAAGTCTGTTTCAAATAAAAGAAGCTCTGTCAATTCTGGAAATACTGTGAGTAACCTCATTTTTAAAAAAAATTAAAGGCATGAATCTGTTGCTTGCACATCAGGGAATAAGTATGGGTGTATTGGTGCATATCTATATATATATGTGTATGAGTTTTCTGGAAATGATGTGTGCAGGCTTTTGTTCATTCTCTGTTTGGAACTCTGAACATAAGCTTCATTTCAAAAATCAAATCCTCTTGATCTAGTAACTGTTTGGACTTGAGATCAAAACAAAAACTATTTGTTTGATCATGAACTAAATTTTAAAAATAAATTCAAGTTAAAATAACTTGTCAATGTCTTTGGGAATTGAAAGAACAGAGCAAAGCTTTAAATAAGTAAAAATTCAAACTTCCCAATTCATGATTTCAGGCATGTAAATTTAATTCGCATCCTTTAACATGATTTTTAAAGCAAAGATCATGATTTTTAAAGCAAAGGAAGGAGAGAAGTTTACGTTTGATCGAATTTCGATCTTTTGGCGATCTTTGGTGATCCATGGGTTTGGAGGGGTCGGGGCTTTGGCTAATGATGGAGGGACGAGCGATGATTCCAGAAAAAATACTGGAATGGTGGATAGTTGAACGTGGAGGCGACGGGGAGAACTTGAAGTTTCTAAACCTTGTTTTGTCGAGCTAAAGAAATTTGATTCTATCTTCGATTAGGAAAGATCGAGTGCTTTGTGGTTTTGGGTGATGATAGAGGAAGAGTTGTCGAGGTTGTGGCCGGAGTTGCACGAATTCTGGCGGGCGAGGCGGCGAGCACGAGGCAATGACAGGTTTGAAGGGGTGTTTTCTGTTGTGTTTCCCAGGTTTCGATATTATGGTCGTTTTTGTTTTCGAGTGGGCGGCGAAGTTCAGGTGGTCAGAGGAGGATCTGGAGGCAATCGATGACTTGTTCGATGTGGTGATGTTGACTGGAGGCGCACGGCGGCGCCGTGCATGTGCACGGGGCAGTTGTCTGGTGATCTGGAGATTATTGTTGTTTAGTTTGGGTGTATTCAGGGATTGTACTCGAATTTGTCTCGAGTAATTCTCGAGCTAGTTGATGTTTGACTCGAAGGATTTTAGTTTTGGACTCGAAGCAAAGTAAGATGGCTCAGGTAGATGTTGTTACAGGCTTTAAACCTGTTCTGTTTTTACAATTTAAAATTTTCATTTTGGAATTTATAAAGAAAAAATAAAACTAAGTTTTAAATCAAAAGTTTAAATATGAATTTCATGTTTAGTTTCAATCTTAGTTTAGGAATAAATAAATCTTTTAAATTTAAATTGTTTAATAAAAGTGTTCAAGTAATCAAAAGTGTATTTAAAAGAATTTTAATTTTAAATGGAATTTGAAATTGTAAAGGAAGGATTAATTAATAAATGCGATTTGTTAAGATTAATTAAAGATTAATTACTTAATGTAATTAATGTAAATAGAGTAATTAATTAAAGAAGTAATTAGAGATCATTAATTAATATAATTAATGATGTAATTAAGGGTTGATTAATTAAGATTAATTAATCAATGATAAGTGATTATGAAGAAATTAGTTAATGTAATTAATTAAGGATTAATGTAATTAATTTTAGTTAATTAATTAATGAAGTGATTTAAAGGTTAATTACTGTAATTGGTTAAGAATAATTAATTTGTGTAATTAATTAAGGATAATTACTTAATGTAATTAGAGTGTAATTAATCATTGATTAAAGATAATTAATGAAAGTTATTATGTAATTAATTAATTTAAACCACACGATTTATTCATCTTAATTGAAGATGTTTGATTGTCATTGAATGCTATGTATTGGAAGGATATCTCTGTTATGTGATTTTGATGCTATGTAATATAAATTGCTTTGTGCTGAGCTGTGATATCTGTGATATGTTTCTTTGTGAATGTGAAAACTCCTTGGCCCGTAAAATGGCATTTAAATTTCGATGCGACAGGGAGTCGGATTCCAGTTTGTTATCCGAAACCCACATCGAATCGTAATGATGAATCCGTGTGATTGATAAATTGACTTTATCTGTGAATCTGTGAATGAAGGATAAGCATTATAGTTTATACCGCTTATCAAATATATTGTTGTATTTAATCTATGATGATTGAATAAAGTTGCACTATTGTGTGTGAAACCCCTGGACCACACCATACACACACAAATATGGATTTCATGAGGAAATCGGTTAAGTCACAGATGATTTAAATTTAATATTTTTGAAATTGAAATTTTAATTTCAATTGATTTTGGAAATGGATTTGGGTTAAATGTTAAAGCTTTTGAAAAGGAGTTTTTAAGATAAAAGTTATTTTGAATAACTTGGTAAAGTTTTCCAATTTAAATAATTTAATTTGAATTTGAATTCAAAATTTGGAATTGAATTCCATGTTTGGAAATTACGGTTAAAGATGTTATAAATGTGTTTATATGAATTTAAACCATTTTAAAAGTATGGGTTTGAGAATTTGAATTTAACTCAAGGACTTTAACTCGTATAAATGAATCAAATTTTCCAAAATGAAAACTATTTGTTTTCAAATAATAGAAGCTTTCATATAAGGAATGAATTTCCAATTTGTGTCAAAAGAATTTCAAGTTTGAAATGAAAATGGTTTTCCGAGTTATGAATAAATCTTTGTGAAAGACTGTTGAACTTTGTTTTGAAATTGGAAAGGTGTACCTTTTGTATAAAAGGTCGAAATGGAATTGTTTTGAAAGCTATGAGTTAAATCTTTGTTTTAAAGATTGGACGAGTTAATCCAATTGAAATGGAAATCGATTTGAAAATCTATGAATAGGTCTTTGTGAAACTTGGTGAACCTTGTGAGATGAATCTTTTTGTGTAAAAGATTAAAATGGTAATTTGTTTAAACCATTTGAAAGAGAAGTTTTGGGTAATAAGTTGTGACTTAACTGAAATCCCAATGTCCATATGTTTTAAAATATTGTGCTTACTATTCGGTTTAGCCGGGAGAGGACTTTGTGTCATATAACCCATTCCGAATAGTGATACGACGTGAATGGATAGCATTTGAAGACCGGTGTTGAAGACCGGGTGTTTGCGAGAACGATAGGATAACCTATCGATTGTCTCTACATTGAGTAGCTATGGTATAGAGATTCCCTAAGTGATGGGAAGTCTGATCGGGATTATGAATACCCGGATTGCAAGGGCTTCTTCGGAAGTGCCTTCGGTTCTGTTCGAACCCGGAACAGACTTGTATGGTTGTATGTCTGACATTACACTTTGAGATATAAAGCTGATTTCTTTTAAATACATTTCTGTTTGGTGGCGGAGATTTATTCTCTTAGCTTAACACCCTTATCTGAGACGTACGAGCTCAAAGGTTATGTAATTGAAGGTTATCAGTGATATACTCCCAATTTGGTAGTGTGGCATGCTAAGTGTTGCTGTGTGTTGCTGATCATTTGTTGATCATTTGTTGATTAAAGCATGGCTTTCGTGTAAAGCGTAGCTTTGTGGACGAGATCTCATCGGACCTCACAAACCGGTAATGGTCGAAACAGGAAAGATGCGGCAAGGTTTCAGGGGTAGCTCCCCTAGGGTATGTCCATTCCTTCTGGAAAAAGGTGGTATCATGGTATGGAGCCCAGATATTTACCTGTGTGGTTGCTCCAATCTCATTTACTGTGTGATTGTTGCTTTGTGCTCGAGGCGCCTCGTATAAAGGTCGCAAACGACCGGGGGTGGCATATCTCAGGTTTACTACCCGGGAAGGGGGTAACCAGCCTTGTGTTGGCAGAGAGCAGTTGTCTCTCGGGGCGTCCCTCCAGAGGCGTACCCATGTGGCAGTAGGAAGTTCCTTAGCCTGACCATTTGTTGGAAAATCCAAAGAAACAATACGAACCTTGTACGGTTTTAGTTGTATAACCTGCTATGGAATGTGGCGGTAACCTGCTATTGAACATGGTAGCTATAGTAGGCATACAATAATGGTTGTATGTTGGCTAAGATTAATATTGTATTTTCGAAATGCTTTCACACTATGCACTAGTAATAATATCAAAAGAGTTTTTTTTGCGTAGTAAGCATATTTGACTATCATAAGGAGAAATCTCCTCCAATTCTGCGTTTGCATTGTGTGTGTGGCGGGAGGCCTTATGGTAGTTTCATTTTCCAAAAAGTATTGCGGATTTCAATGTTTAAAATTCCTTTGTTGTTTGTTTTAAAGATAAATTGTTTTTGTTACTCATACCAGTCCCATGACTGACTCGGAGTTTATTGTTCCTTTCCTAAACTCTGGGTGCCCACAATTTTCCACACAGGCAGTCTAGAGTTGGATTTTTCAGATAGTCAGGTTTAGTAGATTATCGGGAGCTAGTTCAGTTTTTGGAGTTCGTCCGGTTCACTGTCCTTGCTTATCTTGGTGCATCATGATGGTGGTTCGAGCTTGATGTTGGAGTTATTGGTCTCATTCTCTTTGTTGGATCACTTGGGTTATCACTTCTGTTGTTTCCGCTGTAACATTATTATTTGTCTCTGATATTCTTGTATCATATTGATATCATTGTTGTATATCATTCTGGATATTTTATTCATTGGAGTTGTATATGATATCATTCATTTCTTTCTTCCGCTGTGTTGTTATACTTACTGTGTTATAAGCTCCGGCGAGCCAGATTCGGCATTTGAATCTGCGGCATTCAAGTACAAGTGAAGTACGGGTGCCGATTTTCGAAGGCCGAGTTCAGGATTGCTACAGCACCCAGACGTCTGAACTTGTGCATGTTGCTTTTCTTGTGTCTGTGTCATTGCTCTTCTGATTCTATCGACTTGAAGCCTCTTGATACATTCTTCGAGCCTTGTTCTTGTCTCTCTAGTGATATTACTTTAGCAATTACCTATAAATATAAATATATATATGCATATTCGATTTCCATTGTATAGTTGTTGTCATCGAAACCGTAGATTTGATTTCCTAATAATCGCCCCCCTTTTTGATGATGACAACTATACAATGTACTTATATATAATTTATAAATCTCCCCCTGAATATGTGCTCATTTTTAATGTTTTATAATTATACTCATATTTCTCCCCCTTTGACATTATCAAAAAAAATTTTAAGCCAATCGTCAAATATTAAACACAAAAGGAAATTTTCATTAATAATTCAACATTGATTACATTAATAGATTTTGTCAGTTTTACAAAAGTTGAAATCCTAAAATTCAAAAATCTATGATTTCTTTGGAGAAGCCTTGTCTTGATCATCCCATGTTCCTTCTTTTTCAGCAGTGCTAGGCTTTGTAGGAGATGTTAAAGCTTGATTGAGAGGTTCATCCTCAGAAAGTTTGGAATCTTTTGCGGGAGGAGAAGGTACTAGGGTTGGCCAATCTTCAGAAGGCGGTGTTGGACAATGAACCCGTTGTAGTAATTCTTTGAGAACTGATAAAACAGTCGAAAGAGATTCTTTAACTGTGGCTAGGCGTGTAGCAAACGAGGTTTCGAAGATATCAATCCGCTTAGCCAAAAGTTTTTGATTTTGAGATAGTATATGTTGATTTCGAAGGGTGAGATCTCGAACACTTTCATTTGGAGTTGTATCCGTTCGAGGCTCCATAATCTCATCTTGTCCTGGATAATCAAATGGTGCAGGAGGATATGGAGTTGTTTCTCGATGTTGTTCCTCCTCTTGAGATGGTTCAATGTGTGGTTGAGGAGGAGGCTCAACTCCTCAAGATTGACGATTGTGCGTCCAATCTTCAAAGGATATAAATTTTGGAGGAATCTCAGGTAAGTGCATAAGCGAGAAAAATTTGGTAGAAGCATATTTTGGTGAGATTTCTTCGAAAGTCGATACATAGGATGGGATGTTATGTGCACGAAGAAGTCGCATAATATATGTCGGGTAAATAATTGATGGCCGTGATCGAGTCCAAAATTGTTTGAGCTCGTCAAAGATGAATTTGTCCCAATTCACCCATGTTCCACTAAATAAAGCATATAAGGCTTTGTGCTCTAACTCAGTTATTTGCTCATGGCTTCCCATATGTGGAACAATAGTATTGATTATCATTCGAGTTAGGAATCGTGCTTTTGGACGTAGATATTTAGAGGCAAACTTTGGCATTTCATCTTCCCAAATCTGATGTGTTATACTATTTCTTGGCTTGAAGCGCATATCAGGAATGTTGTATAAATCTTCGCCCATGTAAGAACATCCTAGGGTTCTTCCTATTATGCCAGGAGTAAGTCTAATCGTGTTGCCATACACGTTAGACCATAGCCAGTTATCTTCGTCTTCAGTGTTCCATACTGAAGTGCTATCCAAGTTTGCATAGAAAAGAAATATTGCTAATTGATCGATTTGGACGTCATTAGGAGTGAACGAAATTAAAGTTTCTAGTCCGGCATTCTCACACATTTCATCCAAATCGTACATTGGAAATTTAAGTAGATATAGAAAGGACCTGTGTGAAGTTTTTTCTTTTGTATATCTTCATACCTCTTGATTGAATGTCGTGCTCTATTCATCCATTTTTCAATTTGATCATCGGGACAGACTTGGGGGTTTGAAGATGTTGTTGGTTGGTCTTGTTTGCGTTTTGATGTCTCGAGATTTTTGGTTCTAGGAGGCATTGTGATTTGAGCTCATATTTTTTGAGAGAGAAAAAAAATCGTCAATTGATGAAATCGCAAATGAAAAGTTTGAGATGAAAGTAAAAAATAACGTTTATCTGGGTTAATTTAAAGAGTCGGCTGAATTTCAGACGTCTGGAAATTAAATTAGACGTCTGGTTTGCCCTAAATTGAACCCAGTAGATAAGTTCAAACGTCTCGTCTATGAGTTAGACGTCTGGTTTGATCGATTGTGTAATATTTTATAGTCAAAGAGTTTTACCAGACGTCTGGAAACAAATTTCAGATGTTTGAAAGTTTCTGATTTTTAAATTTGAGTAGACAGAGCAAATTTTCAGACGTCTGGGAGCTATAACAAACGTCTGATATATGCACAATGAATAAAAATAGATGTATATCAGAGTGTCAGACGTCTGAGGTCTATATCTAGACGTCTGGTTTAGGCAATTTTTCTAAAAATAGCCTAAAATTTGATGGTTTTGCTTATTTCTTGATTCTCTATTTTATATATAAAAAATGTAGTTTTATTTTGTATAAAATAACAACCAAACATAGCTACATACAAATAAAAAAATAAAATAGAATAATTTATTTAGAAGGCGATGGAGTTGTATGATCTCCTGACTTGTTATCCTTCAATGGTTTAAGTGGAGACCATATATTACCACGTTCGTGGGTTCTTGGAGAGCCAGAAAATCATCTCAGTGACAGATCCGAAGGAGTACGATATGAAGATGAGGGATCTAAAGAACTGCAAGGCTTTGGAAGCGGTTCATGGACATCTTTCTTTCGTGACGTACAAAACTTCATCGCTACTTGTTCCAAAAAGCTTAGGCGATGTGCTATAACTTTTTGTTCAAAATAAAGTTCTCGTTGAAGATCTATTTGTTGTTTCTGATAGTGATGAATTTCATCAATTTTCTCCTTTGTATTAGGAGAGACAAATAGAGATCTTTTAGTCTTCTTGCTCTCGGAAGTAAATCCCGTGTGATATGAGGACCACCTGTGCGTCGGTTCCTGAATTGGTGTGGGTGTAGGAAGCCGTTGTGGTGTATCAATCGAGCTATCCGGCGTGGGCATCGAGATGGAAATATAAGAGTTATCAGAAGACATGGCTATATTTTGTTTCTTGAGGAAAATATGAATTGTGTGTATATAATTTTTTCTTGAAGTATAACTGTTTATATATACGTTAAAAAATTATTTATAGAAAAACTAACTACCTAAAAAACAAAAGGTGGAAAAATGATTAATTATAATTTGTGGATAGAAAAGAAAATGCTAAATATGGCTTAGATGAAGCAGTGATTATTAAGTAAGAAGATCATGTAGAGAGCAAATCCTTAAATCACGTCGGAGTTTAATAAAAGTTTGTTCATTTAGTGGTTTTGTAAAGATGTATTTTATTTGATTTTCGGTATTTACGTATTCTAATGAGATATTTCCTTTTTCAACATTGTCTCGTAGAAAATGATGTTGTATATCTATATGCTTAGTTCGTAAGTGATTGACAGGGTTTTTTGATAAATTTATTGCACTCGTGTTATCATAATATATTGGAGATTTATTGATAATTTTGCCGAAGTCTATAAGTGTTTGCTACATGTATATTACTTGCGCACATGCTAGAGCTGCTGAGATATATTCGGCTTCGCAAGTTGATAAAGACACACAATTTTGCTTTTTGCTAAACCATGAAACTAATGATTGTCCGATAAAGTGACATGTTCCACTAGTAGTCTTACGATCTATTCTACATCCACCGAAATCCGCATCACTATATGAAACTAGTTCAAACGATGATCCTTGAGGGTAAAACAAACCATAATCTCTAGTACTAGGTAGATAACATAAAATACGCTTAACAGCTCTTAGATGAGATTCTTTTGGTTTTGCTTGAAATCGAGCACAAAGACATACACTCATCATAATATCGGGACGACTAGCCATCAAATAGAGTAAAGAACCAATTATGCTAAGATATAATTTTTCATCAAAATCTTTTCCGTTATCATCCTTTTCTAAGTGAACAGTAGTACTAATCAGTGTTGGTTTGCTTGAAATTTTATCCATTCCAAAGCGTCGTAATAGGTCGTTACAATATTTTTCTTGATGAATAAAAATACCATTTTCAAGTGTTTTATTTGTAAACCCAAGAAGAAATTTAATTCTCCCATATGAGACATTTCAAATTCATTCGTCATAATATTTGAGAAATGATTACAAAGATTTTCATTAGTTGAACCAAAAATAATATCGTCTACGTAAATTTGCACAACTAAAATATCTTTATTTTCTCGTTTAATAAATAAAGTTGTATCGATTTTACCTATTTGAAAACCAGATGTAATTAAGTGATTTTTAAGTCGTTCGTACCAAGCTGGGGGAGCTTGTTTTAAACCATATAAAGCTTTTTGTAACTTAAAAATATGATCGGGATATATTTCGTGAGTAAATAATGGAGGTTGTTCAACATATACGTTTTCTTTGATAAAACCATTTAAGAAGGCACTTTTGGCATCCATTTGAAATAGTTTAAAATTGTGATGATTTGCAAAACAGTGTAATGTTCGTATGGCCTCGAGTCTTGCTACTGGTGCAAAAGTTTCGTTGTAGTCGATACCTTCTTCTTGATTATAACCTTGAGCAACTAAGCGTGCTTTATTTCTAACAATATTTTCATTCTCGTCTGCTTTGTTTTTAAATACCCATTTTGTTCATATAACCGATTGGTCATCAGGTCTTGGTACTAGTTCCTAAACATTATTACGTTCAAATTGATTCAATTCTTCTTGCATAGCCTGTAACGACCCAGTATTTTGGACCATTCAAGTCGACAATAAATCCACACATGTCGGACTTGAATAATTCAAAACAATAGATTGTTAATTTAATTAGGCAAAACTTAGCATATACAATAAATAGATATAATCACAGATCACAAACACAGAGTAATATAACAACAATGCAGCGGAAACAAAAGAATAGTAGTTCATGGAGCTACTATATATATATAACAGAGTTAAACAAGATACAATAGAAGTCTCGAATACAATAGTCAAATACAATATCAGAATACATCACTAGAATCAACTAAATATGTGAAAGCTGGATAGATAGCTGGATCTTCAAGCGAAGCTCCAACTCCAAAGGTGAGTCTCGAATACTGGTACACTCAGTTTGACCCGAGCGTGAAGCAAAACACAAAACACTCGAATCAGGATTAACATTCTTATATCTATAAATCCAACTCAAGTGAAATATCAACTAAAATTCAAGTAACTCAAAGGATGTTTGGGATAACCATTCTCTAAGGATCCGTTAAACTATCTACATATAGTAGTGTACGCTAAGTAGATAATGCCTATCAGTAATATAAAGTATCAAAATAGTGTTAAGGCGTTACCATTATTCCCCTTAACACATTTTATATAAGCATCATAGTCTATACAGCACTGTAAACTCCACCGTAAACTGGTGGGCTATCATGGAGTATTCCATAGGTATAACACAAAACAAATCGTAGTGGTCGTGCATAGGGATACAAGTATAACAAAGCACATGAGGCAATACCTAAGGTAGTGAAACTACCGTTTGCCTGATCCGGACTGGTGAGAACGCATCGTCGCTACGATCGCAACACCGCGAAACAACACTCCCAAATCAAGGGTGCGCACCAATCAAAAACAAGTAATGAGAAGTTTACGAAGAAGTGTGTCCGCTAGAGGTAGCTAACCTCGCTGGCCCGGCACGACTACTGTTTAAGTCATTTCCAATTTGACACAAGTGTCAAGGCTATTCATTATCGTTCTCTTTCTTCAAATCCAGCAACGTCATCATTCTAACCACTTCATTCTGGATCACACTCCGCGTATAATAGTTATTAAAGTGGTTTTCGGTTTGGACAGAGAGTATGTCCCTAACCGATCCCGGACTCTTTAATAACTACGTAATTATTACAACGATTGTTCATTTAATAAACTTTCAAAATAGTTTATATTTCAAAACTGAAATATCATTGCCATTTCAAAACCATATCCATACAATATCAATTTCACTTCAAATAAATCCATTTCCAAAATCATGTCACTTTCCAAAGTTATATCACTTTCGAAATCGTAAGTCTTTTAAAAATCAAAACACTTTGGAAATCAAAACCTTGAAATTCATAACACTTTGAAACTATAGTCTGAAATCATAACATTTTGGAATTCATAACACTTTCCTCTTAAACAGTTTAGATATTAAAATTTGTGTATATAATAAAATAGTTTATAAATAAAAATAGTTTATATAAATAGTTATAAGTTAAAATAGTTTATAAAATAATTTATATTAAAAATGATTTATATTAAAATAGTTTATATTAAAATAATTTTGTAAAGTAAAATATCAACATTTTAAATATAATTTTAAATTACTTTAAAAAAATAAAATAGTTTCCTCGACTTTCACAAATCGATTAATATCAATTCAAATTCTAAATTCAGATTTTATCAAATCTAAATCATCAATTTCAATTCCAATTCAATTAAACATTTCAAGTTATATCGACTTCAAATACCGATTTGAAACACAAAATAAACCATTAAATTTCAATATATTTCAAAGCTTTAAATATTCCACATTTCAAAAACTAAATTTGATAATTCCATTTATCTCAATTTAATTTCATTACATTTAGTTTCTGAGATATTTTTTTTACCATTTCAATACATCTAAATACAACTTCAATTTACAAATTTATATAAACAAAATATCCCATTTAAATTTATATAAGTTTGAAATATTCATTTAAGCCACTTTTAAATCAAATTCAAGTTATAAAACATAACTTAAAATTTCAAATTTAATAGATTTCAAATCAAACTTATTTAAGTATAATTCTTAAATAATTAAGAATTCCAAATCAATTTCAAATTTATCTTTCAACCTGAAACATTATAAACTCTATATTTGAAAATATAAATTTTACATACTTAAACATATTTTACATAGATTCAAATCAACTTTATTAAATCAACTTTAATAAATCTTTAAAATCAATATTTATTAAAACCATATATTTCTTTCCAAAACCATAGAAATTATTTTGAATTATTTATATATAGACCAATGGTGTCTGTATATAATTTTCTACCCTATGGTCAAGTGATACAGATATTTAACATTTCAATCCGTACTTTAAATATATACGTACGGGTATATATATTTTCAACCCGCAATCCCAAATTCAATTCAATGAAAATCGCTTGGGTTTATCATTTCAACCCATAACGATTTTCTCCTATTCTACAGATCGTTCGGGTATGTATCATTTCAACCCATAGTGAATTCTATACTAACAGGGAACTTGCAGCGTGATAACAGATATGATAATAACATAACAGGCATATATCATCAATATAAATAACAGATAATGGTGTCAGGTGTCACAGGTGAACAGATACAAATAATGACATATATATAGCAATATAAATAACAGATAATGGTGTCAGATGTCATAGGTGAACAGATACAGATAATGGCATATATATAGCAATGTAAATAACTAACAGCAGCATATTTCAATTGTCGTTTCAATTGAAATCAAATTTAATAAATAAAAGAACATTAATCGTGAGTGATTGCTCACCTTTCGAGCCTAGAGATATTTAACGATGAAACGAGTTATGAATCCAAGCGCGAATTCCAAAACAAAGCTAGATTGGCATGATTCGGCGATCAAAGCTGATAGATATGAATCGATGAGAATGAGTCAGATAAGCTTGATGCAAATGGAATATACATATATAAACTGTTATTATTATAATTATTATTTTTCCAAAACCCAATGTTCAATTTAAATTACATATTTAAAATGACATACATATCCTATGTAAATTTAAAATTTTAAAACATATAACATAAAATCCATATACCATATTACAAAATCATTCTTTAATTTAAGACACCTAAAATTTTGAAATCAAAAATATACATATTACAAAACAAATATTTAAAACCAATATTAAATCAAATATACAAACGAAAGATATATAAAACTCAATATATGTTTTAAACAAACTGTATACCTGAAACTTGTAATAAAACTACTATAATTAAATCTATGTTCTGTAAAACATATATATACATATAAAAACAATAAGACAACTGATTTTAAAATTTTATACATAACAAGCTTATATACTTCATAAACAAACAGCTGCTATAAAATTATATAAACATCTATAAACAGATGTAGTATATATTGTTATTTCTAAAACCAACTCATATACCACTTATATATACATGTACATAACTTATAATATATAAAATTGACATTTTTAAAAGTACTCTGTATACTAGAAACAGATTTTAACATAGACACATATTGGCTATAAAATAAACTATAAAATATATGTATAAACGCTATGCACCTCAAAGAAACTTACTTTATAATACATAATATAAGTCGACAAAACCAATATATATAACCATCACAAAATATATTGCAGTCCACAAATATGAAACTGCTTTTACAAAACCACATGTTAATATATATGTATACACGAAAAATGTAAACACTGTAATATGAATTATAAAACGAAAGATCCTAAACCAAAGTTTAACTATATATATGTATATTAATCTAAAAAGGACTATAGTCAAAATTTATACAACTTAACATATGTATAAATCACGTTTATATACTTGAACTGACACAAACTAACAGACCACAACTCTTATACAAAATGCTATAAACCATATATATGTTTATATACCCATACTCATACATATGTAAACGACCTATATAACAAAATATATATACGTAAAATAACATAGAAATAGAACATATATATGTATATCTATTTAAACAAAAAAAACAAAGCTAATATGTATAGCTGTAACCAGTATGATAACTAGTATAAACCACTAACAAAATATAAAACATATATATTCATATACCTTAGCAAAAGAGGTAACAGAGACAGAGCAAGAGGAAGCGCAAGCTTCTTAGAAAAAAATAGTTTGGCAGGCTAAGGTGATGGCGATTAACTTCGATAGAGAGAGAGGTCGGTCGGCTACGCAAGAGAGAGGGTCAGCCATTGGTTGATGAGCATGAGGCGGAGGAGTTCGGTTGGGGCCTGCCATGGGAAAGCATGAGAGAGGGAACAGGGAGGAATGCGGTCGGAGGAATGGCGGAGCAGGCGGGTGACTTGCGTTGCGCTCGACTGGAGAGGAGAAGTGGTGAGTAGGGTAATGTGAAGAGTGGCTGAGCATATTGCTATTCACGCATGGGAGAGGGAGCACGTTGGTAGGGTTTGTGCATAGCTCGGCTCAGCAATAGAGGAGCACAAGGCAGCTGGATGTGATGTGGTGGAGACTGTTGCCGAGGAGGATCGGGTTGCTTTGGAGTTGCGTGGCCGATAAGCATGGTAGGGAGGAAGAAGAAGTGAGGGGATTGATTATACTTTCATAGGGGTTCAAAAGAGATAGCAGGCAATAAAAAAATGAAGGTGAATAGGCACAGGAACTGAAATTGTTTTATTACTTATTTTTGAACGGCAACAAAAATTTTCATAGGGAATAGATATAGTCATTATTTTTGAACGGCAAGTAATAAATGAAAATGTAAAGTCACAACGTTGATGTCCAAGAATATTAAAAGTTTTACGGATATAGGATTTGCACGGTAGGAAAATGAAAAGGGTAAGCAGCCAAAAGGCTCGGTTGCAGAACCGATACGCCGGACGTTTCGCAGATTGCACCACACACTAAACTCCAAAACAAAGAGTTGTATATACCGCAGAGATCAGCACGACAAGACAATCAAAACGGTATACGGATATCAGTGTTACGAATGAATTATAAAAATTCGAATTTTCTACTAGTAGAAAATGCAGCAAAAAGCAGAAAAATAAGATCGACGGAGCTAAAGAAGTCCGAATTTGGAAAAACGAAAAATGATGCCTTAGTCAGAAGATGAATTAGAATTTTTCTATGTAAAAATATTCAGGTTTGGAAAACATTTTATTATCATCAATTTTAACTGATATAAATTGGAATAAAATTACACTATAAAATAAACTTCCAAATTATCTGATGAAAATTTACCAGTTGCTATGATTAATTAGACGCACTCCAATATCAAATTTTTATTTCAAATTTTATCGTTTAAAATTTCACAAAATTTCAACTAATTACGTTATTAAAACAGTTTAAAATATACGGGTCGTTACACTCTCCCCCACTCAAAACTTTTCGTCCCCGAAAAGGAAGGAAGCAGGAGAATAGAAACAACCAGAAAGAAAATAGATTGGAATACAAGTAAAACAATTAATTTAAACCATATAAATTTCAATTTAAATTAATTAATTTTTGACAATTTGGTTAAATCCCTTTGAGTTCACTTAAGTTAAATCAATCTATCTATTTCTAAATTCATTATCTTATTATCTAGTCATCCTCAATTAACAATTTCTAAATCATCAATTTGTATAATCATTTATTGTACTCATATTTTATTCAACAAATTTAATTCTTTTATTCCAAATTATTATTAAGTTTACTCCACTTAATATATCTTATTACATATATTTAAACCATATAAATTAATTTAAACCATATAATATTTCAATTTAAATTAATATAGATTCAATAATTGGTTTAAATTTAAGGTATTTCCATAAGTTGATCTAATTTCAATTTGTTAATTCTTTTAGAACAAAATTTATTATATTCATCTCATTCAATTAACTTATTATTCTATCATCTTTAGTAGCATTTTTTTATAATTAAAATCTAAGTGTATAACCTTTATTATAAACACTCAAATTTTATTTATAAAATCATTTTATATTGTATATTATCCAATTACAATTTAACTTATGAATAATTTAGGTAAGTTATATTGAAATGCAATTTAGTACTATACAAATAAAATTTTCAAATTCAATTATTTCATGTTTAAATATTTATCCAAAAATTTTGACTTCAGTTTATAATTGAAATCATCTTTAAATCATAAACTTAAGAATTTAAATCTCCGATTTACTTCAAACAATTTTGAGATAAATATATATAGTATATATCAGATCAAAATTAAATCTTTATATGTATAATAAATCAGGTCATACCACAGAAATTCAAATCAAATTAAATTTCCAAACAAAGTGTAGCAAAGCTACTGAATGGTCTCTTCTCTTCGAAACTCGAAAATGAATGTCGATGATGCGGCCGCCATCCCCAAAATTATTTTCCAGCGACAAAAGAGAAGAGTACTGATTTAAACATTAAAATTCTTTGAAAATCATTTATATTCGAAAATACTTTATATAGTATACATATCAAATTTTAAAACCAGAGTTTGGAATCATCGTAAATTAAATTCTAAAATTCCTTATTTAAATTTATTTAAATTCCAAATCAATTTATACCATATTTATAAATTCATTTAGAACAATAAATGATAATCAAATATTATCATTTCAAACAACCAATTAATTAACCTCTTTTTTTTATTCCAGAAAATTTTACTTATATATTTATAATATAATCATACAAAATTATTTCATTTACCAAATTTGAAATCAATATTGTGTCAGTTTGCTCTATTCAACTGTTTTGGAAATCCTATCGATAGCGTTGATCAGACGAATCGATCGAAAATCCAAACCAACATCAACAACTCAAACAACACACTATAAACATAAAATATTTTATATTAATTACAAATACACTCCCTCACTCGGATATCCAGAATGGATTATAGAACGAGAATAGAGATTCAAATTACAAGGGGACTCTAACCAAAAGAATTTAAACAAGGAAGATAGGCTCGAAACGAAAATTAGACGATTAGACAGCGGATAGGAAGATTTATAGACTTAAATAAATCGCGGCCAACCTTAATCGGGTCGACCGTGACTTCAAAATAAGATCAAGGTAGACTTCTGGAGCAAATCGACATTCGATCGCCAGAGGTAGAATTCGGTATAGCAAAAGATAACAACATCTAAACCGAGGATACAGAAATCTCCAGTGAATCAATGCCTATTGTAAAGGAGTTTCACCCCTCTACAAATCATTCAAAGATTGGCGAGACCGCCGATTTACTATAGAGATTATTCGAAGTGGACTTATGGGATACTCCAGAATCAAGAAGACGCGAATAGGGGAGACAAGATTGGACTTTGGAACCGAAGTGAACGTTCCAAAATTCAAAGGAAACCGAGTCAAAGAAGAAGGAATTCAAGCTAGAACGAACGTGATTCCGTAACTAAATTTACTACATATGCTGAGTTTTGCCTAGAGCCAAGGCTCTGATACCAACTGTAACGACCCGGTATTTTGGACCATTCAAGTCGACAATAAATCCACACATGTCGGACTTGAATAATTCAAAACAATAGATTGTTAATTTAATTTGGCAAAACTCAGCATATACAGTAAATAGATATAATCACAGATCACAAACACAGAGTAATATAACAACAATGCAGTGGAAACATGTGACGACCGCCCATAACCCCTGCACTGAATCTAGAGATAGAGCGCTGTAAAGTGTGCCGGGCGACCATGGACGATTGTCAAGGTAAGATTTAAAACAACAGAATCTATCGTATTACTCACAGCGCATGGACAAAATACAATAGAACATATGTATAGTGAAGCTTTACAGAACAAAATGACATCATATAAAACTCCATAATTGTTGAATACAAGCATCCACATAGTCAATACATCCAGCCTCACTACATATCTCTCAGAGAATACAAAACAGCGGAATATCCAGTACATATAATAAGAAGATAATAAGCAACCCTCCAGCCCGTCTTCGATATCAGCATCGTGAGAGGAGAACAGCACCTGTCACCTGCTACCTAGTCTGCCCGTCCCAAAATGGACGAACAGCCCAAGGCAATAAGAATTAAAACATAAAGCCTTGAGTCAGACAACAGTCTTAGTGAGCAGTAAATTAACTAACAACATACCAAAGAGCATAAAGGAAAAGGAATAGGAATACAACCCTCCCACTCGAACCTCATTCTACAGTGATAGCCCCCAGACACACACTAAGCAGAAGTAAACATAGCAGAGCATACAATTTAAAGTAAAGCTACTATCACTCGAGTCAAGGGCGATGTTTTCCAAGTACCAAGGCCTAAATCAGATAAGCACCCAGAAAATACCGCTCTTGAGTCCGAAATGACGTTACAACCAAACATCCATGACTCTGGCTATCACTGTTATCATTGCTTCGATATCACCGTTAATTGAATGACCGGCACATTCTTTCAGCCGTCCGTCAAGGGCTAATGGAAACCCCGGTTCTAGACATAACTCCCGCACGTCGTCGCAGCCCGTGCCTAGGACTATCGAATCTGCCCAGAGTACTCGACCATCAACAGTTGGTCGTTGGGACTATCGAATCTGCCCAAACGTACTCTTGCTTAGAGCATGCTAGAACCTTCAACAACGATGCTATCCAAGCCTCCTAGTCATCCTCCTCGACGACTATTCTCATATCCATTCATTATCCTCAACTCGAATCATATCTCCGAGTTATCAACATGCTTGGAATGATCCCGTCTGGATTAGACCAAGTCTTCATCATATGATTGCCTCGCTTCATTACATCCTCGCAAAGCCTCATCTCATCATCACATCATCAAATCTATGCATAAGAGCTTCATCATCCCGCTACATATGCCACGAGCAGCTTTCCCAATTCAAGAGCCTTTCCCTTAGCTTTTGAATCGTCTTCGGTCTAAATCTAATCATCAATCATCTAGTTCATAACAATCAATCAAATCAAACATCAATCCAAACAATCAAGCATTCAAGTATGATCTAGGTAAACAATTATAACAATAATGGCATTTTCGTAATTAAAGAGTTGAAAGTCCAATAAGCATGAAAACATGGATTATATCTCTACAAACTTGATGAATGAACTTGCATAGGTTAACATATGATAAAATGGATGTAACATCATCATGAACAATGGATCTATATGGATCTACACATAGGATGAAGAAAATGCATGGAAATCACTATTTTAACACCAAATCGAGCCAACAATCCGATATACTCCTTTGGATCCGTGTGAGAGATAATCACCACTCACCAAATCACCTAAACAAACCCAAATCAACACACTTTAGATCTGGACAGCAAAGGATCAAGCTTGATCTATCACAAATCCGCTTCAAATGAAGAAATCTCTCTTGAAAAGATGAAGATCTTCAATCTAATCTCTTGAATCTTCAATCTTGATCTTCGATTTGGATTGATGGAAGCACTAGATTAGAGTGGAGAAAAGAAGTGAAGAAGTGTAGAAGTCGAGCTCTCAAAATGGCAGCACTTCGTCGCTTCAAAATCCGGATCCCAAAAATGAAGAGAAGCTCTCCTATTTATAGCAGAAAAATACCCTAAGTCGTAACTCGGCTATCTTCTTAAGTCGCTGCCGACTTAACACTATGCCGACCTACGACCTAAAAACCCCCACGACTTAACAGAGCCTCCGACCTATCAGAGCCTCCGACCTAAAATTCTCGACCTATCCAAACCTTACGACCTACGACCTAACTGATAAGCCCTCACGCGACTTAACGCACCAGGTCTCAACGAGATACAACTTAACTCCTAGGTCGCTCGCGACTTAACACACAGGCTACGACCTAACAGCAAGCCAGAACCCAGCGACCTACGACTTAACAGGTTACGACCTAATTCCTTAAGCTTCCACGCGACCTAACATAAGTCGCGAACAACTGGGATGCGACCTAACTCTACCCAGACTTACGACTTAAACTCCTTAAGTCGCTAACTACTACTTAGGTCGTTGCCGACCTAACTACACTAACTCGCTAACCCTCTTAAGTCGCTCAACCCTATAGGTCGCTAACTCCTATAGGTCGTCCCAACCGACCTAACAACTTAATTACTAAGTCGCTAACCCGGAACTACTAGGTCGCTAACAACATTTCCTTAGGTCGTTGCCGACCTAACTCTACCCCAGAATACTTAGGTCGCCTACTACTCTTCCTTAGGTCGCCTAAACCTCTTAAGTCGGTCACGACTCATCACTTAGGTCGGTCACTACCTTAAGTCGGCAACTCGACCCAGACTCATCACTAACTCGTCCAGAACTCCTATCTCCTAAGTCGTATACGACTCACGACTTATGCTAAGTCGTGAACGACTTAGGACTTAGGCAAAATTTGCCTAAAATCTGAAATGGCCCAAAACGCTAAAACTCCAGATTTGACGAACTTTTCGATCCGTAAAAATACGGGTCGTTACATTCTCTCCCCCTTAGGAATTTCGCCCCCGAAATTCCAAACAAACAAAGCAATCGAAGACTATTCTGTACGCCTACCAACCATAACAATCAGCAAACCATGCATCCAATTCTAGCTTAGCGTACAGAATTCTAAGACTTAGAACAAGTTACAATATCGCGAGATGAGATGACACCGTAGGGCCATACCTCGAAGAGTTCAGGATGAGCTGCCTTCATCCTCTCTTCCACCTCCCACGTACAGTCGTTATCATCATCACTCCATTGTATCTTGAGCAACTTAACCACCTTCCTCCTAAGCTGTTTCGTGTCAGTTTCAACAACACGAAGCGGCTTACGAGGTCTTCTATCGACTGGATCAACTTCTAAGTCTTCACAGCTATCAGCAGAAACTACCGTACTCGAGTCGTGCACATACTTCGGTAGATATGATACATGAAAAACATTGTGCACACTCGACATCTTCTCTGGTAACTCCAATCTGTAAGCGAGCTTTCCAATTCGCTCGATAATCGGGAATGGTCCAACAAATCTCGGAGTCAATTTTCCTTTCTTCCCGAATCGAATAACATTCTTCAGTGGAGAAATCTTCACAAAAACCATATCTCCTGCGTCGAATTCCAAATCCTTTCGACGCTTATCAGCATAACTCTTCTGACGGTCTTGGGCTGCCTTCATTCGTTGCCGAATGATCTCTATGCAATCTGAAGTCTGACGAATCATCTCTGGCCCAAGCATCAGCTTTTCTCTAGTTTCCAACCAACATGTTGGAGAGTTACACGGTCTTCCATAAAATGCTTCATACGGTGCCATACCAATGCTTGACTGGTAACTGTTGTTGTACGCAAACTCCACCAAATGAAGGTGATCTTCCCATGATCCTCCGAAGTCCAAAACACATGCTCTGAGGAGATCTTCCAAAACTCGGTTAACTCTTTCGGTCTGACCATCTGTCTGAGGGTGATAAGCTGTACTCAAACACAACTCGGTTCCCAAAACTTCCTGGAAGCTCTTCCAAAATCCACTAGTGAACAATGGGTCTCGATCGCTCACTATACTCTTCGGAATACCATGGAAACGAACTATCCACTTAACATACAACTCAGCCAACTTTGATGCAGTCCTAGTTGATCGAACAGGAATGAATCGTGCACTCTTAGTCAGACGATCCACAATGACCCGAATTCCTTCATTTCCCGTTCTGGTTCTAGGCAATCCATCGATAAAATCCATCGACACTTGTTCCCACTTCCATGTAGGAACTTCTAATGGCTGAAGCAATCCACTTGGCTTCTTCTGTTCGGCTTTGACCAACTGGCAGTTCATACACTTGGAAATAAAATTTCCAACATCCTTCTTCATACCTTCCCAGTAGTAGGTTCTCTTCATATCCCGATACATCTTATTTCCACCTGGATGAATTGTCAACTTCGAGTGATGACTTTCCTTCAGAACTTCACTCCTCAATTCGTCTATATCGGGAACAACTAGTCGTCCTTGCTTTCGAAGCCAACCTTCTCTATCGACCTCGAATCCTTTATCCTTTTCTGGCTCCAATCCAGATTCCAATTCACGGATAACCTTGACAAGCTTATCATCTCGCTTTTGGCTCTTGCCAATTCTTTCCACAAGAGAAGGTCTTATCGATAAGTTTGCCAACATCTCAGGTTCCAATTCACATCTAGGCCTGAAGTCAAATCCAGCTAAATACTCGAGATTCTTCCATTCTGAAAACATGACTCCCAATCCTGCATGTCTCCGACTTAACGCATCTGCCACTGCGTTACCTTTTCCCGGAGTATAGGCTATACCAAAATCATATGATGCTAAAAACTCTAGCCAACGTTGCTGCCGAAGATTCAAAACCTTTTGGGAGAAAAGATACTTCAACGACTTGTGATCCGTAAATAACTCGAATTGGACTCCCAACAGATAATGTCTCCACATCTTCAGAGCAAATACAATTGCCGCCAATTCCAAATCATGAGTTGGGTAATTCCTTTCATGCGGCTTCAGTTGTCGACTGGCATACGCAACAACTTTATCCTTCTGCATCAGCACTGCTCCAAGTCCAGTACCACATGCGTCGGTGTAAACCACCATCTCATCATTCCCACTAGGAATAGTCAAAACAGGAGCACTCGTCAATTTCTCTTTCAGGATTCCGAAAGCTTGATCACACTTAGCATCCCAACTGAACACTTGGTTCTTTTTCGTCAATCCTATTAACGGTGCAGCTACCTTGGAGAACTCTTTGATAAACCGTCGATAATATCCTGCTAACCCAAGAAAACTTCTTACATCAGATGCATTCTTAGGTCTAACCCAATCCTGGATTGCTGCCACCTTAGCGGGATCAACCGCTATTCCACTTCCAGAAATCACATGACCTAAGAACCTCACCTCACTCTTCCAGAAGTGACACTTCGAAAACTTAGCCTTCAGCTGATGTTTCCGTAAGATCTCCAAAACAATACGCAAGTGCGTCTTGTGCTCTTCTTCCGTTCTGGAATAAACCAGAATATCATCCACGAACACAAGTACAAACTTGTTCAACTGATCTCTGAACACTCTATTCATAAGATCCACAAAATATGCTGGTGCGTTAGTCAATCCAAACGGCATTACCAGCCACTCAAAGAAACCGGATGGTGTCCTAAAAGCAGTCTTCGGCACACTATCCTTCGCTACTCTCAACTGGTGAAATCCCGTTGCCAAATCCATCTGAGAAAACACCTTAGCCTCGTGAAGCTGATCAAACAAGTCATCTATTCTCGGCAATGGATACTTGTTCTTCTTTGTCACCTTATTCAGCTCACGATAATCCACACACAATCTCAATGATCCATCTGCCTTGGTTGCGAACACAACTGGTGCACCCCACTCGGACACACTACGCCGAATGAATCCTTTCTGTAAAAGATCATCAACTTGCACCCTCAACTCCTGCTGTTCCCTAGGCGCCATCCGCCTAAGAGGCATCACAACAGGTCTGGCTCCTTCAACTAGATCTATACGAAACTCGATCTCTCTATGCGGCGGCAACCCTTTGACTTCGTCAAAGACATCCTCGAATCCATTTGCGATCGGCACTGATGACAGTCCATCCCGTGGAACAACTAGCGAATACATGAAGCTCATGAAGACGCCTTCTTCATGCTTACATCGTATCACAATCTTTCGCCCCTCCACATTCTCGACTGTCACTTCCAACCTTTCGCAATCAACCTTAGCCGCATACTTCCTAAGCCAGTCCATACCCAAAATAATTCCGAACCCCGCAAAGTCCAGAACAAAGCAATCACAAACAAAAGAGCAACCATGACTCGATACAACTAGACCACGGCATAACATACACAAACAAGACGAACCCCCAACTGGATTAGTCACAACCAATGGCCTATCAACAATATCCGGTTCCAAACCTAACCGGCCTACGAGTTCATTACAAACAAACGAATGCGACGCTCCAGTATCAAACAGAACTCTAACTGGAACACCACATAAGAAAAGAGTACCTTGAACCACCACACTCTTTCCCTTCTCTTCAGCAGTAGGAGCTTTCGAAGACGACGGAACAGCTCCTAAAGCATAAGCTTGCACAATCTGCCTGTCCTTCCTTGGTTCTGGACAATTCTTCCTGAAATGCCCCGGCTTGTCACAGTTGTGACACTTCATCGGTGCCTTCGGATTCTTACAATCCTTAGAGAAATGGCCCTTCTGCTGACAATTGTAGCAAGTCACCTCGCCTTTCGGCTTCTTCTGGCCATCCTTACCCTTCTGCTGTTGCTGCTTCCTCTTCTTGTTTCCACCCTGCTGGGGTTTAGACTCTTCCCTGGTCACAGCAACAACAGATCCTTCCTTAGGAAACAGACTCTCATGCCTAAGAGCTTTCTCCACAAGCTTCTCAAATGAATCGTCCAAATGATCCACCAACTGTCTCCCAAGATAACTGTCCAAGCCTGTCACAAACTTCTCATTCTTCTGATAAGCAGACTCAATATATGATCGGGCATACTTGGACAAAGCTTCAAACTCAGAAACATACTCAAGAACAGATCTTCCACCTTGCTTGAGCTCTACAAACTTCTTGAAAAGAACAGACTTCTGAGCTGTAGAAATGAACTTAGCTTCAAATCTGACTTGGAATTGCTCCCAAGTAATCTCTTCTTCCGGAGTAGTGATGGTAATAGAGTTCCACCAATCAGAGGCTCTCCCTTGAAGCTGCCTTGATGCCAACTTCCTCTTAGTTGCATCATCAATTCCCAAATCACCAAAGATCCTTCTACAAGCATCTATCCATCTCTGGACTTCGATAGTTGATTCTGTTCCCAAGAAAACCTTCCCTCCAAGAGCAGTATAATCCTTGCACAACTTAGCAAAATCCACTGGTTTCGGAGTCTGAACTTGAACTCCAACATCAACTGCCGCCCCCAGAACTGGTATCCTCCTCATGATCGAAGTCATCATAGCTTCGAACATGGCTGCATAATCAGCAGTCTCTTCAGTAGCATGGCCTTCCCTAGCAGCTGGTCTCCCTCTTCGACTCATTCTCAATATCTATAAAAAGGAATGATTAGAACATCTAGAGAAACAACTGCATAAAGGACTAACTTACTGCTAAACTACTATATTATATATAGTAATCATCCATCAAAATACAATTACGTCTCTCATACGTAGTTACGACAGCGAGCGTTGGGTAAAATCGATTAACCAATGCTCTGATACCAAATGTGACGACCGCCCATAACCCCTGCACTGAATCTAGAGATAGAGCGCTGTAAAGTGTGCCGGGCGACCATGGACGATTGTCAAGGTAAGATTTAAAACAACAGAATCTATCGTATTACTCACAGCGCATGGACAAAATACAATAGAACATATGTATAGTGAAGCTTTACAGAACAAAATGACATCATATAAAACTCCATAATTGTTGAATACAAGCATCCACATAGTCAATACATCCAGCCTCACTACATATCTCTCAGAGAATACAAAACAGCGGAATATCCAGTACATATAATAAGAAGATAATAAGCAACCCTCCAGCCCGTCTTCGATATCAGCATCGTGAGAGGAGAACAGCACCTGTCACCTGCTACCTAGTCTGCCCGTCCCAAAATGGACGAACAGCCCAAGGCAATAAGAATTAAAACATAAAGCCTTGAGTCAGACAACAGTCTTAGTGAGCAGTAAATTAACTAACAACATACCAAAAGAGCATAAAGGAAAAGGAATAGGAATACAACCCTCCCACTCGAACCTCATTCTACAGTGATAGCCCCCAGACACACACTAAGCAGAAGTAAACATAGCAGAGCATACAATTTAAAGTAAAGCTACTATCACTCGAGTCAAGGGCGATGTTTTCCAAGTACCAAGGCCTAAATCAGATAAGCACCCAGAAAATACCGCTCTTGAGTCCGAAATGACGTTACAACCAAACATCCATGACTCTGGCTATCACTGTTATCATTGCTTCGATATCACCGTTAATTGAATGACCGGCACATTCTTTCAGCCGTCCGTCAAGGGCTAATGGAAACCCCGGTTCTAGACATAACTCCCGCACGTCGTCGCAGCCCGTGCCTAGGACTATCGAATCTGCCCAGAGTACTCGACCATCAACAGTTGGCCGTTGGGACTATCGAATCTGCCCAAACGTACTCTTGCTTAGAGCATGCTAGAACCTTCAACAACGATGCTATCCAAGCCTCCTAGTCATCCTCCTCGACGACTATTCTCATATCCATTCATTATCCTCAACTCGAATCATATCTCCGAGTTATCAACATGCTTGGAATGATCCCGTCTGGATTAGACCAAGTCTTCATCATATGATTGCCTCGCTTCATTACATCCTCGCAAAGCCTCATCTCATCATCACATCATCAAATCTATGCATAAGAGCTTCATCATCCCGCTACATATGCCACAAGCAGCTTTCCCAATTCAAGAGCCTTTCCCTTAGCTTTTGAATCGTCTTCGGTCTAAATCTAATCATCAATCATCTAGTTCATAACAATCAATCAAATCAAACATCAATCCAAACAATCAAGCATTCAAGTATGATCTAGGTAAACAATTATAACAATAATGGCATTTTCGTAATTAAAGAGTTGAAAGTCCAATAAGCATGAAAACATGGATTATATCTCTACAAACTTGATGAATGAACTTGCATAGGTTAACATATGATAAAATGGATGTAACATCATCATGAACAATGGATCTATATGGATCTACACATAGGATGAAGAAAATGCATGGAAATCACTATTTTAACACCAAATCGAGCCAACAATCTGATATACTCCTTTGGATCCATGTGAGAGATAATCACCACTCACCAAATCACCTAAACAAACCCAAATCAACACACTTCAGATCTGGACAGCAAAGGATCAAGCTTGATCTATCACAAATCCGCTTCAAATGAAGAAATCTCTCTTGAAAAGATGAAGATCTTCAATCTAATCTCTTGAATCTTCAATCTTGATCTTCGATTTGGATTGATGGAAGCACTAGATTAGAGTGGAGAAAAGAAGTGAAGAAGTGTAGAAGTCGAGCTCTCAAAATGGCAGCACTTCGTCGCTTCAAAATCCGGATCCCAAAAATGAAGAGAAGCTCTCCTATTTATAGCAGAAAAATACCCTAAGTCGTAACTCGGCTATCTTCTTAAGTCGCTGCCGACTTAACACTATGCCGACCTACGACCTAAAAACCCCCACGACTTAACAGAGCCTCCGACCTATCAGAGCCTCCGACCTAAAATTCTCGACCTATCCAAACCTTACGACCTACGACCTAACTGATAAGCCCTCACGCGACTTAACGCACCAGGTCTCAACGAGATACAACTTAACTCCTAGGTCGCTCGCGACTTAACACACAGGCTACGACCTAACAGCAAGCCAGAACCCAGCGACCTACGACTTAACAGGTTACGACCTAATTCCTTAAGCTTCCACGCGACCTAACATAAGTCGCGAACAACTGGGATGCGACCTAACTCTACCCAGACTTACGACTTAAACTCCTTAAGTCGCTAACTACTACTTAGGTCGTTGCCGACCTAACTACACTAACTCGCTAACCCTCTTAAGTCGCTCAACCCTATAGGTCGCTAACTCCTATAGGTCGTCCCAACCGACCTAACAACTTAATTACTAAGTCGCTAACCCGGAACTACTAGGTCGCTAACAACATTTCCTTAGGTCGTTGCCGACCTAACTCTACCCCAGAATACTTAGGTCACCTACTACTCTTCCTTAGGTCGCCTAAACCTCTTAAGTCGGTCACGACTCATCACTTAGGTCGGTCACTACCTTAAGTCGGCAACTCGACCCAGACTCATCACTAACTCGTCCAGAACTCCTATCTCCTAAGTCGTATACGACTCACGACTTATGCTAAGTCGTGAACGACTTAGGACTTAGGCAAAATTTGCCTAAAATCTGAAATGGCCCAAAACGCTAAAACTCCAGATTTGACGAACTTTTCGATCCGTAAAAATACGGGTCATTACAAAACAAAAGAATAGTAGTTCATGAAGCTACTATATTTATATAACAGAGTTAAACAAGATACAATAGAAGTCTTGAATACAATAGTCAAATACAATATCAAAATACATCATTGGAATCAACTGAATATCTGAAAGCTAGATAGATAGCTGGATCTCCAAGCGAAGCTCCAACTCCAAAGGTGAGTCTCGAATACTGGTACACTCAGTCTGACCCGAGCGTGAAGCAAAACACAAAACACTCGAGTCAGGATTAACATTCTTATATCAATAAATCCAACTCAAGTGAAATATCAACTGAAATACAAGTAACTCAAAGGATGTTTGGGATAACCATTCTCTAAGGATCCGTTAAACTATCTACATATAGTAGTGTACGCTAAGTAGATTATGCCTATCAGTAATATAAAGTATCAAAATAGTGTTAAGGCGTTACCGTTATTCCTCTTAACACATTTTATATAAGCATCATAGTCTATACAGCACTGTAACTCCACCGTAAACTGGTGGGCTATCAGGGAGTACTCCATAGGGTATAACACAAAACAAATCGTTGTGGTCGCGCATAGGGATACAAGTATGACAAGGCACATGAGGCAATACCCAAGGTAGTGAAACTACTGTTTGCCTGATCCGGACTGGTGAGAACGCATCGCCGTAATGATCGCAACACCGCGAAACAACACTCCCAAATCAAGGGTGCGCACCAATCAAAAACAAGTAATGAGAAGTTTACGAAGAAGTGTGTCCGCTAGAGGTAGCTAACCTCGCTGGCCCAGCACGGCTCCTGTTTAAGTCATTTTCAATTTGACACAAGTGTCAAGGCTATCCATTATCGTTCTCTTTCTTCAAATCCAGCAACGTCATCATTCCAACCACTTCATTCTGGATCACACTCCGCGTATAATAGTTATTAAAGTGGTTTTCGGTTCGAACAGAGAGTATGTCCCTAACCGATCCTGGACTCTTCAATAACTACGTAATTATTACACCGATTGGTCATTTAATAAACTTTCAAAATAGTTTATATTTCAAAACTGAAATATCATTGCCATTTCAAAACCATATCCATATGATATCAATTTCACTTCAAATAAATCCATTTCCAAAATCATGTCACTTTCCAAAGTTATATCACTTTCGAAATCGTAAGTCTTTTAAAAATCAAAACAATTTGGAAATCAAAACCTTGAAATTCATAACACTTTGAAACTATAGTTTGAAATCATAACATTTTGGAATTCATAACACTTTCCTCTTAAACGGTTTAGATATTAAAATTTGTGTATAGAATAAAATAGTTTATAAAATAGTTTATAAATAAAAATAGTTTATAAATAAAAATAGTTTATATAAATAGTTATAAGTTAAAATAGTTTATAAAATAATTTATATTAAAAATGATTTATATTAAAATAGTTTATATTAAAATAAATTTTAAAGTAAAATATCAACAGTTTAAATATAATTTTAAATTACTTTAAAAAAAATAAAATAGTTTCCTCGACTTTCACAAATCGATTCAGATCAATTCGAATTCTAAATTCAAATTTTATCAAATCTAAATCATCAATTTCATTTCCAATTCAATTAAACATTTCAAGTTATATCGACTTCAAATACCGATTTGAAACACAAAATAAACCATTAAATTTCAATATATTTCAAAGCTTTAAATATTCCACATTTCAAAAACTAAATTTGATAATTCCATTTATCTCAATTTAATTTCATTACATTTAGTTTCTGAGATATTTTTTTTACCATTTCAATACATCTAAATACAACTTCAATTTACAAATTTATATAAACAAAATATCCTATTTAAATTTATATAAGTTTGAAATATTCATTTAAGCCACTTTTAAATCAAATTCAAGTTATAAAACATAACTTAAAATTTCAAATTTAATAGATTTCAAATCAGACTTATTTAAGTATAATTCTTAAATAATTAAGAATTCCAAATCAATTTCAAATTTATCTTTCAACCTGAAACATTATAAACTCTATATTTGAAAATATAAATTTTACATAAATACTTAAACATATTTTATATAGATTCAAATCAACTTTAATAAATCTTTAAAATCAATATTTATTAAAACCATATATTTCTTTCCAAAACCATAGAAATCATTTCAAATTATTTATATATAGACCAACGGTGTCTGTATATAATTTTCTACCCTATGGTCAAGTGATACGGATATTTATCATTTCAATCCGTATTTTAAATATATACGTACGGGTATATATCTTTTCAACCCACAATCCCAAATTCAATTCAATGAAAATCGCTTGGGTTTATCATTTCAACTCATAACGATTTTCTCCTATTCTACAGATCGTTCGGGTATGTATCATTTCAACCTATAGTGAATTCTATACTAACAGGGAACTTGCAGCATGATAACAGATATGATAATAACATAACAGGCATATATCATCAATATAAATAACAGATAATGGTGTCAGGTGTCATAGGTAAACAGATACAGATAATGGCATATATATAGCAATATAAATAACAGATAATGGTGTCAGATGTCACAGGTGAACAGAAATAGATAATGGCATATATATAGTAATGTAAATAACTAACAGAAGCATATTTCAATTGTCGTTTCAATTGAAATCAAATTTAATAAATAAAAGAACATTAATCATGAGTGATTGCTCACCATTCGAGGCTAGAGATATTTAACGATGAAACGAGTTATGAATCCAAGCGCGAATTCCAAAACAAAGCTAGATTGGCACGATTCAGCGATCAAAGCTGATAGATATGAATCGATGAGAATGAGTCAAATAAGCTTGATGCAAATAGAATATATATATAAACTGTTATTATTATAATTATTATTTTTCCAAAACCCAATGTTCAATTTAAATTACATATTTAAAATGACATACATATCCCATGTAATTTTAAAACATATAACATAAAATCCATATACCATATTACAAAATCATTCTTTAATTTAAGACACCTAAAATTTTGAAATCAAAAATATACATATTACAAAACAAATATTTAAAACCAATATTAAATCAAATATACAAATGAAAGATATATAAAACTCAATATATGTTTTAAACAAACTGTATACCTGAAACTTGTAATAAAACTACTATACTTAAATCTATGTTCTGTAAAACATATATATACATATAAAAACAATAAGACAACTGATTTTAAAATTTTATACATAACAAGCTTATATACTTCATAAACAAACAGCTGCTATAAAATTATATAAACATCTATAAACAGATCTAGTATATATAGTTATTTCTAAAACCAACTCATATACCACTTATATATACACGTACATAACTTATAATATATAAAATTGACATTTTCAAAAGTACTCTGTATACTGGAAACAGATTTTAACATAGACACATATTGGCTATAAAATAAACTATAAAATATATGTATAAACGCTATGCACCTCAAAGCAACTTACTTTATAATACATAATATAAGTCGACAAAACCAATATATATAACCATCACAAAATATATTGCAGTCCACAAATATGCAACTGCTTTTACAAAACCGCATGTTAATATATATGTATACACGAAAAATGTAAACACTGTAATATGAATTATAAAACAAAAGATCCTAAACCAAAGTTTAACTATATATATATGTATATTAATCTAAAAAGGACTATAGTCAAAATTTATACAACTTAACATATGTATAAATCACGTTTATATACTTGAAATGACACAAACTAACAGACCACAACTCTTATACAAAATGCTATAAACCATATATATGTTTATATACCCATACTCATACATATGTAAACAACCTATATAACAAAATATATATACGTAAAATAACATAGAAACATAACATATATATGTATATCTATTTAAACAAAAAAAACAAAACTAATATGTATAGCTGTAACCAGTATGATAACTAGTATAAACCACTAACAAAATATAAAACATATATATTCATATACCTTAGCAAATGAGGTAACAGAGACAGAGCAGGAGGAAGCGCAAGCTTCTTAGAAAAAAATAGTTTGGCAGGCTAAGGTGATGGCGATTAACTTCGGTAGAGAGAGAGGCCGGTCGGCTACGCTAGAGAGAGAGGAGCAGCCATTGGTTGATGAGCATGAGGTGGAGGAGTTCGGTTGGGGCCTGCCATGGGAAAGCATGCGAGAGGGAACAGGGAGGAATGCGGTCGGAGGAATGGCGGAGCAGGCGGGTGACTTGCGTTGCGCTCGACTGGAGAGGAGAAGTGGTGAGTAGGGTGATGTGAAGAGTGGCCGAGCATGTTGCTATTCACGCATGGGAGAGGGAGCACATTGGTCGGGTTTGTGCATAGCTCGGCACAGCAATAGAGGAGCACAAAGCAGCTGGATGTGATGTGGTGGAGACTGTTGCCGAGGAGGATCGGGTTGCTCTTGAGTTGCGTGGCCGATAAGCATGGTAGGGAGGAAGAAGAAGTGAGGGGATTGATTATACTTTCACAGGGGTTCAAAAGAGATAGCAGGCAATAAAAAAAATGAAGGTGAATAGGCACAGGAACTGAAATCGTTTTATTACTTATTTTTGAACGGCAACAAAAATTTTCATAGGGAATAGATATAGTTATTATTTTTGAACGGCAAGTAATAAATGAAAATGTAAAGTCACAACGTTGATTTCCAGGAATATTAAAATTTTACGGATATAGGATTTGCACGGTAGGAAAATGAAAAGGGTAAGCAGCCAAAAGGCTCGGTTGCGGAACCGATACGCTGGACGTTTCGCAGATTGCACCGCACACCGAACTCCGAAACACAGAGTTGTATATACCGCAGAGATCAGCACGACAGGACAATTAAAACGGTATACGGATATCAGTGTTACGAATGAATTATAAAAATTCGAATTTTCTACTAGCGGAAAATGCAGCAAAACGCAGAAAAATAAGATCGACGGAGCTAAAGAAGTCCGAATTTGGAAAAATGAGAAATGACGTCTTAGTCAGGAGATGAATTATAATTTTTCTATGTAAAAATATTCAGGTTTGGAAAACATTTTATTATCATCAATTTTAACTGATATAAATTGGAATAAAATTACAGTAGAAAATAAACTTCCAAATTATCTAATGAAAATTTACTAGTTGCTATGATTAATTAGACGCATTCCAAATATCAAATTTTTATTTCAAATTTTATCGTTTAAAATTTCACAAAATTTCAACTAATTACGTTATTAAAACAGTTTAAAATCTACGGGTCGTTACATAGCCATTATCCAAAAGTTATCATTTGAAGCTTCTTTATAATTTTTTGGTTCAAAAGTTGACACAAATGCTACATGGCTTATTTGATTAAGTTGATTTCTAGTTACTCTAGAATTGAGATCTCCAACGATATTATATTTTGGATGATTCTTAAGAATTCTAGGGGATGATATTAAAGTGTCATTTTGCACATTTGTTTCATTATTAATAGAATTTGTTGAATTTGTTATTGGAATAATCTCTTCTTCATCATTAGTATGATGGTTAAATAGATTTTCGTCGAACAAAACATGTAAACTTTCTTCAATAGTATTATATCGTTTATTAAAAATTCTATATGCTTTGCTACGATCCGAATATCCAACAAAGATACCTTCATCGGCCTTCGGGTCAAATTTTCCTAAGTTATCTTTTGTATTTAATATAAAACATTTTGAACCGAAAGTTTTAAAGTATGATACTTTAGGTTTTTTTTCAAAACAAGTTTGTTTAGTCATAGGACGTATGGTTACTCGATTTAATACGTAACAAGCTGTGGCAATAGCTTCTGCCCAAAAGTGTTTTGGTAAACTACTACTATTTAGTAGTGTTCGTGCACATTCTTGTAACGTACGATTTTTTCTTTCTACTACACCATTTTGTTGAGGTGTGTGAGGAAAAGAAAAATTATGACTTATTCCTTTCTTATTGCAAAAATTAGTAAAAAGATCATTTTCGAATTCTCCTCCATGATCACTTCGAATATTTTTAATTTTCAAGTCCATTTACGTTCTAATTCTTTTAGCAAATATTTTAAACATTCCAAAAGTATCACTTTTATGTTTTAAAAACAAGGTCCATGTATACCTTGAAAAATCATCAACTATGACGAAAACATATTTGTTGTGATTTATAGATCGTATTTGTGTTGGACCAAATAAATCTAAATGTAATAATTCTAATGGTTGTTTTGTAGAAATATTATTTTTAGATTTAAAAGAGGTTTTCTTTAGTTTTCCAATTTGACAATCGTCACATAAATTTTCTACTTTGTAATTTATTTTAGGTAAACCTCTAACTAACTCATATTTTGCCAATTTATTAATATTTTTCAAATTTATATGACAAAATCATTTATGCCATAACCATGGATCATTATGTTTGGCGATTAAACATAAATTTGAATTTTTATTTATATTCATGTTTAATACATAGATATTTTTGTTTCTAAAACCTTCAAATATAAGTTGTTTTTTATTATCTAAAATATTACATCTATCTTTATAGAAATTTATTTGAAAACCTTTGTCACATAATTGACTAATACTTAGTAGATTGTGTTTTAGATTTTCTACTAATAAAACATTTGTAATAATTAGAGAATTAGAAATACCATAGTTGATGACTTCTCCAGTGCCCACGACATATCCTTTTGAATTATCTCCAAAGGTTACCGTTCCGCCATCGATATATGTTATATTTGATAACATTTTTGAATTTCCGGTCATATGCTTGGAGCATCTGCTATCTAGTATCCATTTCTCCTTATGTTTTATTTTGGGTACCTGCAAAATAAAAGATGTTTTAATTGGTACCCATATACTTTTGTTAGGGTCCTAATTGTTAGGAGAAGGTAGCCATACCCAAGATGGTTTGGTACCTTTATAAATATAATTTTTATTATAGACTACATTCTCTAAGAAACTATTAATATGTTTTTGTTTAATCAAATTATTGTTTGTCTTAGGAATCCGAATTTTCATAGTTTTGGTATTCATATTAGATGTAGGTAAACTTTTAGTTTTATATACCTAATTTTTTTTGCATCATTTCCTTTTTGTTTAGAAGTATTTTTAAATCCTATTCCATTTCTATTGCCTGATGGTTTTGAAGTTTTGATAAGATTTTCCAAATCTTGTTTTCCTTTATTGAATTTTGACACATTATTTGTAATTTTATCTAATTTTTCTTTTAATTCTAAATTTTCAATTTTCAATATTTCAATATTGCTTTTCAAGTTGACATTTTCTTTTAGCAAATTATCCTTCATTATTTTGGTGTTTTCAAAATCAATAGTAATAGCCTTACTTTCTATCAAATTATTTTTAATTTTTTCTTGAGATAATTCTAGTTCTTCTTCTAAGATAATTTGTTCATCTTTTAACATTCCTACTTCAAGTTCTAATCTATTTATTTTGGCTATATATTCTTTGTTCGATTTTTTAATTTGTTTAAATTTATCATCTAATTCCATGCTAAGTTCTAATAATTCGTCGTAACTATGTTCCGGAGATACCTCATCAGTTTGTGCCATAAAACACACATTAGCTTGTTCTCCGTCACTATCACTATCACTTTCAGATGATGAAGAATCTGAGTCATCCCATGTTACTTTGAAAGCCTTCTTCTTTTGAGTTTTTCAAATTTGTTCTTCTTTTTATCATTATCGAGTTTAGGGCAATCCTTCTTCATATGTCCGTATTGATCACATTCATAGCACTTGATTTGAGATAGGTTTGTTGTGTTGGACTTCCCTTCTTTTTGGAATTTGGTCATCTTTCTAAATTTCTTGAATCTGTTATAATTCATAGCAATGAAAACTATCTCTTCTTCATCTAAATCAGAGTCATCATTTTTGTTGCTGGGAATGCTATGTTTTTCTTTTCCGAATTTAGTTCTTTTCGTGCCTGCAAATTAGCTTCATAGGACATTAAATTTCCTATCAACTCTTCATTTTTGAGAGTAGAGAGATCATTAGCTTCTTCAATAGCTAATACATTCCTTTCCCAATTTGATGTTAAAGAGTTGAGTATTCGAGAAACTAAATCAAAATCAGTAAACTTAACTCCTAATGCCATAAGATCATGTTGGATAGTTTGAAATCTAGAATACATGTCAACAATAGTTTCATTTTGCTTCATTTTAAACGATGAGAATTGGTTTTTCAAAATTGAAATCTTAGTTTGTTTGACCTTTCTTGTACCTTCATGTGTAATTTGTAAGGTACGCCAAATGTTAAATGCAGTTATACATAACATGACACATGAAAATTCATTTTTATCTAGAGAACAAAATAAAACGTTCATAGCTTTAGCATTGTTTGATGCTAAGGTCTTTTGTGCATCGGTCCATGTGTTCATAGCAGTAGTAGGTGCTTCATATTTATCTTGAGTAGTTGACTAAATTTCTAGACCATTATCTTCCATAAAAATTCTCATACGTGTTGACCAATATGCATAGTTAGAGCCATTAAAAAGTGGGGGTCGTGCTATGGATTGTCCTTCTTGAAAAATACTTGCCATATTAAAATGATTCAAAAACGTGTTATTGTACTTTGATCAAACCTCGCTCTGATACCAAATGAAAGTCTATAGTATGGTGGATCGATTATACAAATGACAAGTATATGACTAATTTAAACTATAGTGTAACAATAGTAAAGTATGTAAATAAGAATAATCACACCAGGGATTTTATACTGGTTCGGACCTCCTGTCCTACGTCCAGTCCCGAAGCTCCTTCGGAATTTCCTTTCACCGAATAACCCTCACTTCACCTGGAGGAACAGGTTTACAATTGCAGAGTTTCTTTGTCAACTGTGTGTTCTCTATTACATGGATTTTGACTATATAGTACAAATGCTTCCAATATATATCTAGAGAGTATTGTCTATGAGGAACTGTATATTTGGAAGAGTAGAATATAAGTATAGATTGCTAGAGATCAAGAATATATCATAGTATAAGAGTGAAGAGCGCAAGTGAGTAAGGTAAGATCTTCTCTTGGATTCTTGATGCTATTTATAGTGGTAAAGAGATTCCCTGAGTAGTTGCATCCATTAGCAAGTGTTCTATGGTCGCTCTTGATGGCGATGAAGAGTTGCAGCGAAGAGGAGCGAAGGTGTCTTTTCAATTGTGGTAGTTGTTCTTTGAATGTTAGCAGCCGAGTTCAAGATCAGACGTCTGGAAGATGTTTCAGACGTCTGTCTTTTATATATTTTTGTATATGGTTGCTTTTCAGACGTCTGATTACATTAACCAGACGTCTGATTCTGTCTGATTTGTGAACCAGAGGATTCAATCAGACGTCTAGCTAGTGCACCCAGACGTCTGAACTTGTGCATGTTGCTTTTCTTATGTTCGTGTCATTGCTCTTCTGATTCTATCGACTTAAAGCCTCTTGATACGTTCTTCGAGCCTTGTTCTTGTCTCTCTAGTGAAGTTACTTTATCAATTACCTATAAATAGAAATATATATGCATATTCGATTTCCATTGTATAGTTGTTGTCATCGAAACCGTAGATTTGATTTCCTAACATTATTAACCTCGTGTGTGTATCATGGGTTCGCACTAGTACTATGTATATTAAACTGAGTACTCTCCTTATTTTGTGTATCACTCTTACTATTAATAAAAAAGCAAAATTATATATGTGTGTGTATAAGTTAGACCTCACACAAGGCTTTTCTCTCTCATAATTTTAGAATTTAAATACCCAATTCTCCTTGATTTAATATACTCTCAAGAAGGTCAAAAGTTTGAATTCCACCAACCATGTTTATATCTAGTGTTTATTAAAATAACTCCACTTTCCTTAATTCACTTTATTCCTAAGTTCCCAAGTTTTAATCCTATTCACCTTATTTTACATAATGTATTTTGGAATCACTTAGTTTACTTAAAAATTATCATTTTTCTTTAGCGTTATATATGTATGTATGTATGTTTGTATGTGTATATACATATATGTATATATGTATGTATGTACGTACGTATGTATATATTGAGGGCTATATTTTTTATTGTTATTTAAACCAACAATCTTATAAAGTAGATTGCCTCATTTTATCCAGATTGAAGCACTAAAACGATCTTATTCGATGTAGTTATTTTAAATAATTAAGCACGGTCTTTGTTTAAATTTCACTGATTATAATATACATTAATCGAAACATAAAAATCATGAATTCAAGATATTAACTTGGTATGGTGCAATAATTTTTGTTTTAAGATCTTTTCTTCATTCAGTATGCTAGAAAAATGTATAAATTTAATCACCGCTGTTACTTTTTTAATATTTAAGACATAAGTTATAAAGCACACTCGCTCAAATTATCCCATGAACTTTAATTTTCATTTAAAACTATCAATATGAAAAGTACAAATTTTAACGAACTAACATAATTATGAATATAGTTCCAATTTAATTTATTGATTTTTCTTACAATTTAAATAGAAAATCCAAACTTATTGATGTTTCATAAAAAATCCAAGTTTAATATTTTTCCAAATAAAAAGGTTAACATGAAGGAAACTCAAAATTTATGAATTTGTTAGTCTACCAATTTAAAAAAATTGATCTTTTTTTTTAATTTTCGGTCAACTCTTATGTATCGACCTGGAATTTAATCACTTTAAATATGAATATTTAGTGTATTTTTAGATAATTAATTTATGGAATATATAACTCAAATGAAACTCTTTTAAGTAATAATTAGTGATGGTGAATGGTTTTCAAAATTTGTTTATAAAATATTTAGTTCGGAGAAAATAAAAAATATGACTGAAAATCGTTTTCCGAATTTTTGACTTTTCGTCGTCTAAAAGTTGTCGGAAATGTTGTGTATACTCTAGTATAAGTACACACATACATATACAAATAAAATATGTATGATTAAGATAATATATGGTATATATTTATTTAAGTAAAAAGAATGAGATGTGACCTTTTTCCAAAAATTTAAAATAAAAGTAAAAGTAAAATAAAAAAGGAAATATCACATAATGTCATAGTACATAAGAGAGTGAAGTGATGGTCATGATGAAGGGGGGGTCCTTGTGTGTGGAAGAAGTGAGGGGAGGACGTGGTGCTGCGGCAAAAAGATGGTGGAGGGTATGAACCAAAGTGTATTTTGGTAATTCACATAATCCACTTTGTATAAAAACTATTTCCTATCTTTTCCCCTCATTTTTTCATTTCATTTCTTATTTTCAAAACTCCATCATCTTCTTTTCTAAGCTCTTAAAAACTTGCATGGCTTCCTTATAAAATTTTCAAGACAAAAGTCCTTCTTTTTCTACTTTAAATATTTTAAAACCTTTTCTAAAATACTCTTTTCCCTTGCTACATCATTTTCTTTTCAAAAAAGTCCAAAACTCCCCCCACACACCTAAGGCTGAGCCCTCCACCCCTCTATGCCAAACCAAAATCCACTTCATAAGGCTAAATATCCAACTTTTTTAAAAGAAAATCCAAGTTCTAGGGTCGATATAAGTTGTAGCGGTAGTTTGACTTGATTTGGGTTATTTTAGATGAGTAAAGCTCGCACTTTTAAAAAAGTTTTTAACTTTACTTTGTTGCTTAACTTGGTTGCAAATTTGTTGGTTGTTTTGGTGAAAAATAATGTTCGTTGAAAGTACATATACGTGCTTGTATGATGGTTGTATAAACTTGGAAAATGAAGTCAAAACTAAATTTTAAGTTTGCATTTTTACTTGTGTATGTTGGTTATGACATATGTTTGAATGTACAAGCTTATGTTTGGATGTTGCAGGCTGAAGAAAAGAATAGCACTTGATTTGCTTTATTGTGACATGAGATCCTTTGTTTTTAAACTTGTTTTTACTTATGTGTTTTCTAGAAAAGTTTGTAGGTTTTTAAAACTTTACTTTTTAGTTTTCAAAACCCTTATACGAAGTTTTAAGTAAATTAAAATATAAAAAGGTGAAGTCATGAAGGGTATTGGATATGTAACACTAGTTTAAAGTTATGGCATCCAGAGCAATAGTCGCTATGGATGGAGTTCGTGAAACGAACACTTTTGTGTAAATCAAAAAGTTTTTTATAAGTATTTTTGAAAGGTATGTTTTAAACATAGTATAAGTATTAAAAGGCAATTACCTATTAATTAAGTAAGGGTTTAATGGAAATTTTATTAATTAATTAAGTAAAGATAATTAGTACTTAATTATTAGTTAAGTAAAGTGTAACGACTCGAAAATTTCAACTGTTTTAATAACGTAATTAGTTGAAATTTTGCGAAATTTTAAACGATAAAATTTTGAAATATAATTTGATATTTGGAATGCGTCTAGTTAAACATAGCAACTGGTAAATTTTCGTCCGAAAATATAAAAGTTTATTTCGCGCGTAAAATTTACTTCAATTTAATCAGTTAAAAAAGCGTTGAAATAAAACGTTTTCAAAACCAAAATATTTTTACATAGAAAAATTCTAAACCATCTTCTGAGCAAGATGTCAGTTTGTCGTTTTTCCAAATTCGGACATCTTTGGCTCCGTCGATCTTATTTTTCAGCGTTTTTCTTGCATTTTCCGCTAGTAGAAAATTCAAATTTTTTTTTATAATTCAATCGGACCATTGATACCTGTATACCGTTTTGATCGTCTTGTTGTACTGATCTCCGCAGCATATTCGTTAGGGTGTTTCGAAGTTTCGACACTCGACGAAATCGATAAAACGATGAATCGTACCGGTAACCAATTTTAATTTTTTTTTGGATTCTTTGTGCCTTTTATTTTCAACCGTATAATATCAATAGTCATCAGATATTTTATTCTTTGAATTCAACGTACTGTGTCTCTTGGCTATCCATCTTCATTTCAATATTTCTATTTCGTTCATTGATAATCTTTGGTTCACCTTTTTCCCTTTTTTTTGTTCTCTTCTGTTCTTTTTCGTGCTTAATATAAATTCATATAGCACGTATACATCCTCCCACCTTTTCAATTCCGCACAGCACATCTTTCCCTTGTACTCACGCCGACCGAGCAATCTTGCTCCCTCCACCTTCGCCTCCATCCAAACACGCATCACCCCGCAACTCTCCATCACCGGCCACCTGATCCAAGACCGCACCCCACCACTTCAACAAAGCACACGGCCTCCACTGCACCCTCCCCCAGCTTCACCAGTCACCGCCTCGCAACCCACATCAACCGAGATCCCCTCTCCATGCAACCGCCCTCCGCCGCTCAACGGCCTGACTGACCTGCTACCCTCTTCAACGCTTACTACCCTAGGGCCGAAGCTTCTATATGTAAGTAGGTGTATTTATATATATTAGTATTTTATAGTAAGAGTATTATATATATATATAATCCATAAATTTATAGTTGATATATACCATATATATATTGATGGTTGGTTTTCAATTTACATAAGTATATTTATATAAGTTGTAGACAGCCTGTTAGATATATAAAGTAAGTAATCTTTATATATTAGTTTTGTTTGTGAAACTGTTGGTTTATAAACCTATACAGACTATGTTTTGTTTGCATACTTTATACTCCTAGTTGTTCGATCTACAGATATACATATATAATATGTTAATATATATGTTAGTTTACAGACTTTATAATGATGTTAGTTGTATATCAGTTAAAACATACATCTTGTATATAAAATTGTTAGCTGTTGATATACCTTTGTCTGTCTGCTTATATATATATAATATATCTGAGTTGGTATGAATGTCTGAAAGTACTTGTATATATCATGTTATATTTACTTTTTATATTTGCACATGATTTCTAATTATTAGTTTTAGTATATATATATATACTGTAATTTAAACTAAAGGTTTTGTTATCGCATCTAGTTGCATTTGTTGCTGAGTAGACGTGTATATATTTGTTCACCCACTAGCATGTGCATATATATAGAGGTCTGTTAATGGTTTTATGCATATATAATATGGTTCAAGTAACCTAAAGATTTACTATGTAAGTTGTTATTTAAATTTTGTCAGAAACTATATAATAGATTTTATAAAATTTTATGATATAATAGTATAGGCATGGGTTTGTTTACAAATAGACTTATAAGGTAAGCTGTAATAAAATAAATTTGTGTAGTCACGTGAGCTTATTTGTTATATACATATAAAATTTAAGTAACTTTATGTATATTGTATATATAGTATATAATGTTAGTATATTCAAGTTTTATAACCTGCTACTTTATAATATGTAAGTATTGATTTAAATATTATATATATATTTTAAATTCGAAATGTATTTTAATTTAGAATATGATTTCTATCTATATATATAAGTTCACTTATACCACTTGTCATCATCGATCGGTTCTAATTTGATTTCGTCAATCCCTTATCTTTCAGCTTTGTCCGTCATGCTTGTTTCTTCATCGAATCGTATCCATCTAGCGTTGCTTGGAATTCGTAGCTCATTTCGTTGTCAAAGTTCTCTAACCTCGAAAGGTGAGCACTCACTCACGATTAACGTTCTTTTATTTATTAAATTTGATTTCAATTGAAATATGCTGCTGTTAGATATTTACACTGTTATTACCTGTGTCAGTTCACCTGTGACATCTGACACCATTATCTGTTATATATGCAATGATAATCCAGTTTGGTTGTTAAATGATTGATTGTTTGATGTTTACAATTGGACGTTAAATTATAATGTATAAAGTGATAAATATTATGCAAATAAATTTGTCGTAGGATAATTAAATTTGAATCGACACATATGTTGAATTTGATTTAGTTGAATATGACCCCTTTTAATTGTTAAAGTAATTGACATGTAGAATAGTGATAGTTACACTTTGAACCATTGAACGTATATTTGATTAATTGTTGTAGTGTTAAAATTGAAATCGAATGACAATTGAAGAACCGTATAAATATTAGTGTAATAATCTTTAATCTACATGAAATGATAGTGTAGATTCTAGAAATAATTATATTAATTCGTACAAATAACAATGCGAATTAATACGGTTATTTCGGGATTATTTGAATTGATTATTGGATTGTTTTTTATTGTTGTTATTGCTTGTTTATTTACTTTGACACCATCCCAGTTATCACACTACAAGTTCCCTTTGTTATACTTTGATTTTTGAATTGAATTGGAATCGGGTTGAAATGATAAATACCCAAATTGAACTTTGACCTAGGATAGGAAATTAAATAAAACCCGATTGGTCAATAATTTGATTTAAAAATAAAACGAAGATTTTATTTAAATAAAGAATATGGTTTTGAAATGAAGTTGAAATTTGAATTCTAATGAAAGGAAAATGTTAATATTTAAAAATCTGAAACAAAATATTAACAATGTAATTGTTGAAAGAATGTTGTTAAATTGAGAAATGATTGAATTAAGTTTGAAATTATTAAACTTTGAAACGATTTAATAATTAAGTTTGAAAATATAATTAAGTTGAAATTATTAAACTTTGAAATTATTTAATAATTAAGTTTTGAATTATTTAGCAATTAAATAAGATTAAATTATTTAATGATTAAATTGGATTGAAATTCTTTAATAAGAAAAATTGAACTTTTGAATAAGTGGATTTTACTTCGTAAATAATTGAAATCGAGTTTTCTTTATTAAGTGAGTTTTGGAAAATTATTTAAGAAAGTAAATAAGTGAAATTGAATTTCTTTAACAAGAAATGAAAATGTGATATTTTTGGAATTAATGTAAGACTTGTAATTGAAAGAATTGATTTGATGAATTGAATTTAATTCAAAATTGTAAGTTTTGATTTAATGAAGTTGAACTTAAGAAATTGATTTAATGATTTGGAAATTTAATAGAAATTGTTTTGAATGATAAAGTAACTTAACGAATATTGAATGAAATCGATAAATGAATTTGAAATTGATATGAATGTTAAAGTATATTAATTCAAATGATTTGGAAGGAAACTTATTTGCGAACTTGAATCAATATTGAATTGTTTTAAATAAAGATTGAAATTGAATTATAAGATTTTGAAATTATGAATGTGGAAGTTTTGAAACATAAATTTTGGAAATTGGTTTAGAAAGACTAATGAAATGTTGATTTACGAATTCTATTTGAAATTGAAATTGATTTGGTTCTGAAATATATTAATGACCAATCGGTGAAATAATTACGGAAGTTATTAAAGAGACCGGGATCGGATATGGACATACTCTCTGTCGATACCAAAAACCACTTTAATAACTAACATTCGCGGAGTGTTGATCCAGAACGAAGTGGTTGGAATGATGTACGTGATGACTGAAGAAAGAGAACGATGATGGATAGCCTTGACACTTGTGTCAAATTGGAAATGACTAAAACAGGAGCTGTGCCGGGCCAATGGAGGATTAGCTACCTCAAGTGGACGCACTTCTTCGAACTACTTATACTTTTTGTCGATTGGTGCACCCTTGATTTTGGGAGTGTTGTTTCACGGTGTTGCGGGCGCTGCGGCGTTGCGTTCTCACCAGTCCGGATCAGGCAAACGGTAGTATCACTACCTTGGGTATTGCCTCATGTGCCTTGTCATACTTGTATTCCATTTATACGCGACCACTACGATTTTGATTTGTACCTTTAGTATATGGATTGCCCTCTGGTGACTTCCGGTTTTGGGGAAACTACGGTCTTGTATATTCTTTTGGGAATAAAAATGTGTTAAGGGTGGAATGGGCCATGACTTAACACTATTTTGATATCTTTATATTACTGATAGACATTATCTACTTATCGTACATTACTACCTAGTAGATAGTTTAACGGATCCTTAAAGGACGGTTATTACAAACATCCTTTGAGTTACTTGTATTTCAATTGCTATTTCACTTGAGTTAGATTTATTAATATAAGAATGTTAATCCTGACTCGAGTGTCTTGTGTTTTTGCTTTACGCTCGGGTCAGACTGAGTGTACCAGTATTCAAGACTCACCTTTGGAGCTGGAGCTTTGCTTGAAGATCCAGCCATCTATTCTGCTTTCAGTATTTGATGATTCTAGTGATGTATTCTGATTTGTATCTAATGTATCGTATTACTCTTCCGTGTATCTGGTTTAACTCTAGTGTAACTTATACATTTATATAGTAGCTTCATGAACTACTATCTCTTTTATTTCCGCTGCATTTATTACTCTGTGTCTGTGATCTGTGATTATTTTATTTACTGTATATGTTCAGTTTTGCCAAATTTAAATTAACAACGCGGTATTTTGAGCAATTCAATTCCGGCATGAGTGTCTATCTATACACTTATAATGGATGCGAATGGTCCAAAATAGCGGGTCGTTACAGTTGGTATCAGAGCTTTGGTAGCTCTAGGAAAAACTTAACATATAGGGTAAATGTATTTACAGAATCACTCTCATTCGAGTTTCAATCTCTTCCTTTCGACTCGATTTCTATGAATTTTGGAACGTTCCCCTACGGTTCCAAATTTCATTCGTGTCCCTCACTATTCGTCTCCTTTCAATTCTGGAGCATCACATAACTCCACTTCGAATGACCCTTATAGTGAATCAGCGGTCTCGCCAAACTTCGAATGATTTGTAAAGGGGTGAAACTCCTTTATAATAGGCATCAATTTACCGGAGATTTCTATATCCTCGGTGTACGATGCTACCTATCTCCTGCTATACCTGAATTCCATCTCTTGAGATCGAGTGTTGATTTACCTCGGAATTCAGCATCGATCTTATTCTTGAAGTCACGGTCGACTCGGTTAAGGTTGCCCGCGATTTATACAAAGTATCAATCTTCCTACTTTGTTATTTAATCATCGTATCTTTGTTTCGAACTTATCTTCGAATCAAAATTCTCTTTGGTTTGAGTCCATCAAATTTGAAACCCTATCCTTATTTTGAAAATTCATTCCTGTATCGTCGAGCAAAGAAATGTATTTGTAAACTAATATATAAATGTTTTAAAATATATTGTGTTGTTTGAGTTGTTGATGTTGATTTGGGTTTTCGATCGATTCGTCTGATCAACGCTATCGATAGGATTTCCAAAACACTTGAGCAGAGCAAACTGACACAATATCGTTTTCAAATTTGATAAATAAAATAAAAAGTTTTGTATGATTATATTTTATATAAATATAAGTTTTCTGAAATTAAATTGTTAATGAATTTGTTGTCTGAAATAATAATATTTGATTTTCATTTATTGTTTTGTAAACCATTGACTATTGCATAATATAAATAAATGAATTTATAAACTTGGTTATAAATTGATTGGAATTTGAAATGAATCTAATTCAGAAATTTGAGAATTTATTAGTTTCCGATGATTTCGAACTTTGGTTTTTAATTTTAAAGTATATAGTATTGAAAGTATTTTCGAATAGAAATCGTTTTCAAAGAATTTGTAAAATGTTGAAATCAGTGCTCTTCTCTTTGTCGCTGGAAAATAATTTTGGTGATGGCGGCCGCATCTTCGACATTCATTTTCGAGTTTCGAAGTGGAGATACTATTCTGTAGCTTTGCTACGGTTTGTTTTGAAAAATATTTTGATTTGAATTTCTTCAGTATAATTTGATTTATATATATATAAGTATCTTATTTTAAAATTTAATTTGATTTGATATAAATATATTATATATATCTCTAAGTTGTTTAAAGTTAATCGAAAATCTAATTCTTAAATTTTGTTAAAGGATGATTTTAATTATAAATAAAACCAAAATTTGGAATAAATATTTAAACTTGAATAATTGAATTGGAAAATTTTATTTGTATATTGTTCAACTGCATTCTAATATAACTTACCTAAATTATTCAGAAGTTAAAATGTAATTGGACAATACACAATATAAAATAATTTTATAAATAAAATTTGAGTGTTTATAATAATGTTATACACTAAATTTTGATTATTAAGATGTTAATAGAGTTAGATAGGATAATAAGTAAAACTCAGTTAATAATGAAATAAATTGTTTGAAAGAATTAATAAATTGGAATTTGATCAACTTGTGAAAATACCTTGAATTTAAAAGCAATTAGTGAATATAAATTAATTTAAATCGAAACTTTTATGGTCTAAATTAATTTATATGGGTTAAATATATGCGAGTAGATATATTAAGTAGAATAAATTTAACAGTAATTTGGAATAAAGAAGAATTTAAATTGTTGAAATAAAATATGATTATAATAAAAGACTATTCAAATTTATGGTTTTAGAAATTGTAAATTGAAGATAATTGGATAATAAGATAATGAATTTAGAAATAGTTGAGATTATTTTAGTGAAATCAAATGGGTTAAATCAATTATTGAATATCGATTAATTTAAATTTGAATTTATACGGTTTAAATTAATTGTTATTTTGTATTTCAAATCTGTTTCCTTTCTGGTTGTTTCTATTCTCCTACCTCGTTCCTTTTCGGGGACGAAAAGTTTTGAGTGGAGGAGAGTGTAACGACCCGTAAATTTCAACTGTTTTAATAACGTAATTAGTTGAAATTTTGCGAAATTTTAAACGATAAAATTTTGAAATATAATTTGATATTTGGAATGCGTCTAGTTAAACATAGCAACTGGTAAATTTTCGTCCGAAAATATGAAAGTTTATTTCGCGCGTAAAATTTACTTCAATTTAATCAGTTAAAAAAGCGTTGAAATAAAACGTTTTCAAAACCAAAATATTTTTACATAGAAAAATTCTAAACCATCTTCTGAGCAAGATGTCAGTTTGTCGTTTTTCCAAATTCGGACATCTTTGGCTCCGTCGATCTTATTTTTCAGCGTTTTTCTTGCATTTTCCGCTAGTAGAAAATTCAAATTTTTTTTTATAATTCAATCGGACCATTGATACCTGTATACCGTTTTGATCGTCTTGTTGTACTGATCTCCGCAGCATATTCGTTAGGGTGTTTCGAAGTTTCAACACTCGACGAAATCGATAAAACGATGAATCGTACCGGTAACCAATTTTAATTTTTTTTTGGATTCTTTGTGCCTTTTATTTTCAACCGTATAATATCAATAGTCATCAGACATTTTATTCCTTGAATTCAACGTACTGTGTCTCTTGGTTATCCATCTTCATTTCAATATTTCTATTTCGTTCATTGATATTCTTTGGTTCACTTTTTTCCCTTTTTTTGTTCTCTTCTGTTCTTTTTCGTGCTTAATATAAATTCATATAGCACGTATACATCCTCCCACCTTTTCAATTCCGCACAGCACATCTTTCCCTTGTACTCGCGCCGACCGAGCAATCTTCCTCCCTCCACCTCCGCCTCCATCCAAACACGCATCACCCCGCAACTCTCCATCACCGGCCACCTGATCCAAGACTGCACCCCACCACTTCAACAAAGCACACGGCCTCCACTGCACCCTCCCCCAGCTTCACCAGTCACCGCCTCGCAACCCACATCAACCGAGATCCCCTCTCCATACAACCGCCCTCCGCTGCTCAACAGCCTGACTGACCTGCTACCCTCTTCAACGCTTACTACCCTAGGGCCGAAGCTTCTATATGTAAGTAGGTGTATTTATATGTATTAGTATTTTATAGTAAGAGTATTATATATATATAATCCATAAATTTATAGTTGATATATACCATATATATTGATGGTTGGTTTTCAATTTACATAAGTATATTTATATAAGTTGTAGACAGCCTGTTAGATATATAAAGTAAGTAATCTTTATATATTAGTTTTGTTTGTGAAACTGTTGGTTTATAAACCTATACAAACTATGTTTTGTTTGCATACTTTATACTCCTAGTTGTTCGATCTATAGATATACATATATAATATGTTAATATATATGTTAGTTTACAGACTTTATAATGATGTTAGTTGTATATCAGTTAAAACATACATCTTGTATATAAAATTGTTAGTTGTTGATATACCTTTGTCTGCCTGCTTATATATATAATATATCTGAGTTGGTATGAATGTGTGAAAGTACTTGTATATATCATGTTATATTTACTTTTTATATTTGCACTTGATTTCTAATTATTAGTTTAAGTATATATATATATACTATAATTTAAACTAAAGGTTTTGTTATCGCATCTAGTTGCATTTGTTGCTGAGTAGACGTGTATATATTTGTTCACCCACTAGCATGTGCATATATATAGAGGTCTGTTAATGGTTTTATGCATATATAATATGGTTCAAGTAACCTAAAGATTTACTATGTAAGTTGTTATTTAAATTTTGTCAGAAACTATATAATAGATTTTATAAAATTTTATGATATAATAGTATAGGCATGGGTTTGTTTACAAATAGACTTATAAGGTAAGCTGTAATAAAATAAATTTGTGTAGTCACGTGAGCTTATTTGTTATATACATATAAAATTTAAGTAACTTTATGTATATTGTATATATAGTATATAATGTTAGTATATTCAAGTTTTATAACCTGCTACTTTATAATATGTAAGTATTGATTTAAATATTATATATATATTTTAAATTCGAAATGTATTTTAATTTAGAATATGATTTCTATATATATATATATATATATAAGTTCACTTATACCACTTGTCATCATCGATCGGTTCTAATTGGATTTCGTCAATCCCTTATCTTTCAGCTTTGTCCGTCATGCTTGTTTCTTCATCGAATCGCATCCATCTAGCGTTGCTTGGAATTCATAGCTCATTTCGTTGTCAAAGTTCTCTAGCCTCGAAAGGTGAGCACTCACTCACGATTAACAGTCTTTTATTTATTAAATTTGATTTCAATTGAAACGACAATTGAAATATGCTGCTGTTAGATATTTACACTATTATTACCTGTATCAGTTCACCTGTGACATCTGACACCATTATCTGTTATATATGCAATGATAATCCAGTTTGGTTGTTAAATGATTGATTGTTTGATGTTTACAATTGGACGTTAAATTATAATGTATAAAGTGATAAATATTATGCAAATAAATTTGTCGTAGGATAATTAAATTTGAATCGACACATATGTTGAATTTGATTTAGTTGAATATGACCTCTTTTAATTGTTAAAGTAATTGACATGTAGAATAGTGATAGTTACACTTTGAACCATTGAACGTATATTTGATTAATTGTTGTAGTGTTAAAATTGAAATCGAATGACAATTGAAGAACCGTATAAATATTAGTGTAATAATCTTTAATCTACATGAAATGATAGTGTAGATTCTAGAAATAATTATATTAATTCGTACAAATAACAATGCGAATTAATACGGTTATTTCGGGATTATTTGAATTGATTATTGGATTGTTATTGATTGTTGTTATTGCTTGTTTATTTACTTTGACACCATCTCAGTTATCACACTGCAAGTTCCCTTTGTTATACTTTGATTTTTGAATTGAATTGGAATCGGGTTGAAATGATAAATACCCAAATTGAACTTTGACCTAGGATAGGAAATTAAATAAAACCCGATTGGTCAATAATTTGATTTAAAAATAAAACGAAGATTTTATTTAAATAAAGAATATGGTTTTGAAATGAAGTTGAAATTTGAATTCTAATGAAAGGAAAATGTTAATATTTAAAAATCTGAAACAAAATATTAACAATGTAATTATTGAAAGAATGTTGTTAAATTGAGAAATGATTGAATTAAGTTTGAAATTATTAAACTTTAAAACGATTTAATAATTAAGTTTGAAAATATAATTAAGTTGAAATTATTAAACTTTGAAATTATTTAATAATTAAGTTTTGAATTATTTAGCAATTAAATAAGATTAAATTATTTAACGATTAAATTGGATTGAAATTCTTTAATAAGAAAAATTGAACTTTTGAATAAGTGGATTTTACTTCGTAAATAATTGAAATCGAGTTTTCTTTATTAAGTGAGTTTTGGAAAATTATTTAAGAAAGTAAATAAGTGAAATTGAATTTCTTTAACAAGAAATGAAAATGTGATATTTTTGGAATTAATGTAAGACTTGTAATTGAAAGAATTGATTTGACGAATTGAATTTAATTCAAAATTGTAAGTTTTGATTTAATGAAGTTGAACTTAAGAAATTGATTTAATGATTTGGAAATTTAATAGAAATTGTTTTGAATGATAAAGTAACTTAACGAATATTGAATGAAATCGATAAATGAATTTGAAATTGATTTGAATGTTAAAGTATATTAATTCAAATGATTTGGAAGGAAACTTATTTGCGAACTTGAATCAATATTGAATTGTTTTAAATAAAGATTGAAATTGAATTATAAGATTTTGAAATTATGAATGTGGAAGTTTTAAAACATAAATTTTGGAAATTGGTTTAGAAAGACTAATGAAATGTTGATTTACGAATTCTATTTGAAATTGAAATTGATTTGGTTCTGAAATATATTAATGACCAATCGGTGAAATAATTACGGAAGTTATTAAAGAGACCGGGATCGGATATGGACATACTCTCTGTCGATACCGAAAACCACTTTAATAACTAACATTCGCGGAGTGTTGATCCAGAACGAAGTGGTTGGAATGATGTACGTGATGACTGAAGAAAGAGAACGATGATGGATAGCCTTGACACTTGTGTCAAATTGGAAATGACTAAAACAGGAGCTGTGCCGGGCCAATGGAGGATTAGCTACCTCAAGTGGACACACTTCTTTGAACTACTTATACTTGTTTTCGATTGGTGCACCCTTGATTTTGGGAGTGTTGTTTCACGGTGTTGCGGGCGCTGCGGCGTTGCGTTCTCACCAGTCCGGATCAGGCAAACGGTAGTATCACTACCTTGGGTATTGCCTCATGTGCCTTGTCATACTTGTATTCCATTTATACGCGACCACTACGATTTTGATTTGTACCTTTAGTATATGGATTGCCCTCTGGTGACTTCCGGTTTTGGGGAAACTACGGTCTTGTATATGCTTTTGGGAATAAAAATGTGTTAAGGGTGGAATGGGCCATGACTTAACACTATTTTGATATCTTTATATTACTGATAGACATTGTCTATTTATCGTACATTACTACCTAGTAGATAGTTTAACGGATCCTTAAAGGATGGTTATTCCAAACATCCTTTGAGTTACTTGTATTTCAATTGCTATTTCACTTGAGTTGGATTTATTAATATAAGAATGTTAATCCTGACTCGAGGGTCTTGTGTTTTTGCTTTACGCTCGGGTCAGACTGAGTGTACCAGTATTCGAGACTCACCTTTGGAGCTGGAGCTTTGCTTGAAGATCCAGCCATCTATTCTGCTTTCAGTATTTGATGATTCCAGTGATGTATTCTGATTTGTATCTAATGTATCGTATTACTCTTCCGTTGTATCTAGTTTAACTCTGATGTAACTTATACATTTATATAGTAGCTTCATGAACTACTATGTCTTTTATTTCCGCTGCATTTATTACTCTGTGTCTGTGATCTGTGATTATTTTATTTACTGTATATGTTCAGTTTTGCCAAATTTAAATTAACAACGCGGTATTTTGAGCAATTCAATTCCGGCATGAGTGTCTACCTATACACTTATAATGGATGAGAATAGTCCAAAATAGCGGGTCGTTACATAAAGTTAATTAGTACTTAAGTATTAATTAAGTAAGAAAATTATAATTAGTTAATTAAATAAGGGTTAATTGTTTATTAATTAAATAAAAGGTTAATTATTTGATTAGTTATTATTTTAGTAAGGTTTAATCATAAATTAACTGTTAATTAATTAAGGTTTAATTATTAGTTAATTATTAATCAAGTAGGGATTAATTATTAATTAATTCCTAACTAAGTTATTAAGTTTTAATTAGGATTTAATTATTATTAAATAAAGGTTTCATATTTAATTTTTAATCATTTTATATCCAAGGATCGGTTTTGCTTAAAAACGGCTTTCTTTTTATAAGTGAATGGGTTTAGAAATTGGATTCTCTTTGTCTGTGCCATTAAGTAGCGAAACAAATATAAATAAGTTATACTAAAACATTGACACGTTTTATTGAAAGTAAGTCGTCTTGTATTTATCTCTAAGAGCCGATGAGTAAACTTTCCTCTATCTGTGAGATCTAGAACGTGATTCTAGGCGAAGGATGGAGAATTCGAAATGTCGAAAACATGATAAATATAAGAGAGTTAATTTCGATAAATAGGTCATAATAAATTAAGTATATGGAAGATATTTCATCATATACTTAACACCAAATTTCGATGTATGGAAACTCATCTCTATCCCAAGAAATAAGAATGTACATCGAGTTAAGGTTAGCTTCAAACTTGTCTGACTGCATTGTTAGTCAAGAGATAGTACTGTTTGAAATCAGAAAGTGGGGATAAGTATAGGACGTTTTATTTTCGTATGCAAATCTATACACAACCCAGATAGTGGATTTGACCACTATCGAAAACTTGACCCTTTAAAATTATTGAATGTTGGTTCGAAGAGACCGGGATTAGATAGCATGAGTTATCTAAAAACCACTTTGAACCAACATAAGCGTTCGAATTGGAAATATCTGTAAGATGATGGAATAGAAGACGAAGATCTTTGAAAGTGCAAGGGTTGCTTGCTACTAATCCCAAGTGTGATTCCAAAATGGATGTGGTAGAAGTAGTGCCTTCGGTTTGTTTATATTTTAAACAACTTGTGTGGATGAACACTAACATTACATTGTCACTTGGAAGGCAGTGTTGGCATTCTATGTGGGATTGCTATATGGAAAGGTTAGCATAGCCTCATGCCTCACAACCGGGAATGACTAAAACAAGGGATATGCAGCAGGGCTATGTGGGTACTCATTAGGGTATAGTCACCACTCGATCTAGATCGATATTCTTAGATTTATGGATGTTAGTGATCCGGGTATGATTTTTGATCACAATCGGGGTGGTGATATATTTGGTACTATCCAGTAAGGGTTAGCCGGTCCTATGTTGGCAGGGGGTCCAATTGAGGCCCTTGGTACATTGTATCTAGAGGCGTACTGTGACAGGAGGTACCCCAGTAGCCATGTCATTGATGGAACCCAATTTTCAGTAAGTGCCTTACGGACTTAGTTGTGCCCAAATATGTTGGAATGTGAGATGTAAGCATTTTAGCTATATTCAAAATTTACTTTAAACCCTAGACATTATTGTAATATCACTGGATTTTCTATAAAGAAGGATTTTGGTTGTCATAAGGTAAAAACCCGCCTGTGTTTATCTACAATATGGTCTTATGAGATGCCTTTAATTTTAATGAGTTTTTTAAGCATAAAATTCAGTTGTTTGGAGTTTACTCACACCAGACCCATGTCTGACCCGAAGTTTTATTTTCTTTCCCTTAAAGTCTTGGGTGCTTATATTTGTATAGGTAGCCAAGTAGTCCAGGTTCTCACGGATGCATTTTCACGGAGCATGGAGCAGATGGCTTCATCGATATCTAGTTATCTTCTTTATTTTCCGTTGTGTATGTATTTATTTTGTATCAGCAGTGTGGGGACTAGCAGTTATAACTGTCTCTGGTTGCAATTTGTAAATGTATGGTTCTAATGTATTATCGTGGAAGTGACTATGTATTATCTTATGCTGACTATGTATATATTGTTTCGTTGCATTGTGAGAATCTGTGTTTTCTTTCTTCTTATCTTTTCTTTTACCCTAATGACTTGTCTTTTGGACTCTTAGATGATAGGCATATGAACACCATAGGTGTATTCAGTGTCGTCTTTAGGAGTAAGAAAGACGGATCGTTACAGTGGTATCAGAGCTTAGGTTAAGCGAACACTTAAGCTTTGGTTGGGGCCAACTCATTAGAGATAGGGTCGGTAATACCCTAGAGTGAGTTTAGTCTTTGAGAGCGCATATTTGTAGTTTTTTAATTCGTGTGTGTGTGTGTGTGTATGTGTGTGTGTGTGTGTGTGTGTATTTGAGTAGATAGATCAACATTGGTGTGTTTGATTTAAACCATTCCCTTAAGATTTATCTCGTCTAGGTATTCTAAAGGGTTATCTTACTATATCTAGATAGTAAGAATGAGCAATAGGACAAAATGAGGTAGAGGAGCTAGTAGCACCACAACCACCAATGGTTGAGCTACAAATGTTGGAAGAGTTAGAATTATTGAAGAGGCAACATTAGTGCAGCCCTAGGTGAATTTTGCAATTATGTGCAAGGATTATAGAAATCTAGGAAGAAAGCTGTTTAAGGGAACGGAATCCATCATCGAAGTCCAAGCTTGCTTTCGCTCGTGTGTAAAGATTTTCAAGGGATTAGATATTTCGGATGAGCAGAAGTGTTTCTTAGTAGCCCTGGCAGCCACAGGATGGAGTGGCAGCATGGTAGGACTCTATAACAGCTAATGTGCCTAAAGATTATTTTTCTTAGGCTAGATTTAAGGAGGTATTTAAGGAGTAGTTCATGCCTAATGTCGGAAAGACTCATATGTAAAGGAGTTTCTTGGATCGTAAGTAAGGAGACTTGTCGGTAGCTGAGTATGAGACAAAGTTTAATGAGCTATCACGGTTTGGGCCAGAGTTGTGACATCCTACTAAAAAAGAATGAGATATGAGGTTCTAGAGAAGAAAAAGCCGGCAGCAGCACCCAACCATAGTAGCAACAATCCAAACAAGAGAAAGTTTAACCCAAATTGGAAGAAGCAAGGAAAGGGGAAATCAGAAGGAGATCGGGGGAACAGGTTCAAGAATGTTGAGTGCTATCAGTGCAAGCACAAGGGTAATCTGACCTGGTATTGTAAGAATTCTGAAGCTTCAAAGCAGCAAGGAGGACTTATCTCTTCAATGGTTCAGAAGACGCTTTGCTATAACTATCAACAGCCCGAGCACATGGTGAAGGATTTCCTACTTATGAAGACGGGACAATAGGTCAAAGTGTATGCTATCAAGGATGAACCATCGACCTGGGTAGATGTAAAGGGAAAGGGAGTTCTTGAAGGTACTTTAATGATTAATGGATTTTTTGTTATAGTATTATTTGATATTGGAGCTTCCCACGGTTTCATTTCTTTAAAATCGCTAGAAAAACTACAAATTTCCTCTAAAATTGTAGACACTCCTATTTTTGTGTCTAACCCTATAGAAGGTACCACTAATATGTGCATGGTTTGTAAAGATACACTGATTTCTAACTTTACCCTCCATTTTTCGTGTAACCTATTTATCTTGGATTTTAAGAGGTTTGATATTATACTCGATATGGATTGGTTGTCGGGGAATGAATCTACTTTAGATTGTGTTGAGAGAACGGTATCTTTGGAACCAAATTGAGAAATTTTGTTAAAGGGTCTTGTGATGATCTAGACAAGCATTTGAGTAGTTTCCTTTATGCCTGGAATCATCCCAAGAAGAGTTAGGGTTAATAGAAATTTTTGAGGATTTTCCCGATGCCTTGAAGAGGTTAATGTCTACCTCTACATCTGGAGATTGAGTTCCGCATTGACTTAATTCCCAGTCCGAGACCTATTATTCAACCCATGCATAAGATGGCTCCAAGAGAGACGAAAGAGTCGAGGGATCAAACCTATGATTTGTTGAGGAGGGGACTGATAAGACCAAGTTGATCGAGTTGAGAATCGGCTATAGTTTTTGTGGTAAAGTCACATGGTACTTTGCACAGTGGATTATTGGGAGTTAAATAAGCAGACGATTCAGAATAAGTATCCCTTACCCTATATAGATGGCCTGTTTGACTAGCTTCATGGCGCTCGAGTATTCTCCCAGATGGACCTGGCTACCGAATTTTGCCAATTGAGAGTAGCCAAGGAAAGCATAACCTTAACTGCATTTTGAAGGCTAAACTTTTTTGTTAAGTGGTTGGTTATGCCTTTTGGGTTAACCAATGCACCAGCATATTTCATAGATCATATGAATCGCGTTTTTTAGGATGTTCTCAATAAGTTTGTATTAATCTTTATAGACGATATCCTTATCTACTCCAACTCCGGAGAAGAATACCAACACCATTTGTAAGTGGTGTTAGAAATGTTAAGGAAACATGTTCTTAAGGAAAAAGTTTCTGAATGTCACTTTTGGCAGTCAAAAGTAAGGTACCTAAGACATATTGTGTCGGAAGATGGTATCTCAGTTGATCTAGCATAGGTTGAAACTGTGCAAGAATGGAAGACACCGAAGGCTCCTACTGAAGTCCGAAGTTTCTTAGGCCTGGCCGGATTTTATAGGAGATTCATATAGGACTACTCTAAGATTGCCTCACACCTGACCAAGTTAACGAAGAAGGATGAGAAGTTTGTTTGGATCCCAAAGTGTGAGGAACCCTTCGTTGAGTTGAAGAGGAGGTTGACCGGCGCTTCAGTTTAATCCGTTCGGGATGGAAGTGGAGGATTTACTATTTATATCGGTGCTTGTGGATTGGGTTTAGGTGCAGTTTTAATGCAACACAGGGAGGTAATTGCTTATGCTAGCAGTCAACTAAAGCCCCATGAGAAGAATTATGCAACACATGATTTGGAATTGTTAGTTGTAGTGTTTGCTTTGAAAATGTGGAGACATTACTTGTTGGGTGACAAGTTTGAGCTCTTTACGGATCACAGGTTCCTGGAGTATCTTTACTTAAAGGGATCTGAAACTTGAGGCAGCAATGGTGGTTGGAATTTCTAGTGGCATACGACTTGGACATTTTATATATGCCAGTGAAGGCAAATGTGGTAGCAGATGCTTTGAGCAGGAATGTCGTCTTGGCTTTCTTGAAAGTCACTCTGACTCTTCTGGAAAGGATTGCGAGCAAACAAAGGGAAGACAGTCTTCTGGTTGAATATATTCAAGGAATTAAATGTGGTCAAAGTTCAAATTTTAAGATTAATAGCCGTGATGCTCTAAGGATTAATGGAAGGTTATGCATTTTGGATGTTGATGGTCTTAGACTGGAAGTTTTGACAGAATTCCATAAGTCTAAGTTGAGTATCCACCCTGGGGTCAATAAGATGTACAGGGATATAAGAGAGTATTTTGGTAACCCGGAATGAAGAGGGATATCTCTATCTATGTGAGCAGATATGCGAACTGCCAGTAGATCAAGGGTGATCACTAAAGGATTGTTGGGTTATTACAACCACTGGAAATTCCCAATTGTAAATGGGAGCTAATATCCATAGATTTTATTGATGGATTAAGCAAAGGGAATGAAGGTGTCTGGGTCATTGTGGACCGGCTAACTAAGTGCACTCATTTTATTTAGGTAAAGCCGACTAGGACTGTAGCGTCATTGGTAGAGATATATATGAGGGAGATCGTTCGACCGCATGAAGTTCTGTTTAGTATTGTGAGTGATCGTGATCCCATCTTTACCAGCCAGTTTTGGGAAGTGTTATAAGTAGCTTTAGGGATAAAACTAAGTCTGAGCACTGCCTACCATCCTTAACTGATGGTCAAACTGAGAGCATTAACTGTATCTTGGAGGATCTTTTAAGAGCATGCATCTTGGACTTTAGAGGATCGTGGGAAGATCACCTGCGCTTGGTGGAATTCTCCTATAGCAATAGTTACCAAGCAAGCAACGACATGGAGCTCTATGAAGCTCTTTATGGACGGCCATGCAAGTCACCAGCATGTTGGCTAGAGACCGGGGATCGACTAGTGCTTAGACCTGATATAATTAGGGAAGCTACGGAGAAGATTCCAGTGATCAAGAGGACGATGAAGAAAGCTAACAATCGACAGAAGAGTTATGCAGATCGGAGGCAAAGGGATTTAGAATTTGCAGTCGAAGACTTTGTATTTGTAAAGATTTCACCGATTAGAGGAGTTGTTCGATTTTGGAGAGTTGGGAAGTTGACGCCAAGGTATGTTGGAGCTTTTTGAATTCTCGAAAGGATTGGGCCGCTTGCTTATAGGGTTGAGTTGACAAAGAGTTAATCAGGGGGTCCATAATGCTTTCCATGTGTCCCATCTGAGGAAGTATGTGCATGAGCCATCGTTGACTATGGAGCCATCTGTGCAAGAGGATTTAGAGGTAGAACCGAACTTAACTTGGATAAGACATCCAGTTTGTATTATGGATTGGGATTAGAAGAAACTGCATTATAAGGTAGTGAGATTGGTCAAGATTCAGTGGACCGAAGATCCTAGAGATTGTAATTGGGAGACAGAAGATAGTATGAGGGAAGCTTATCCTGAATTGATGTTAGGCTAGTTGTTTACTTGTTGTATGGATTGTGTATGCACTGTTTGTGATGTAGTTGCATAGTGTATATCTTTTGTGTGGGTTTCATGATATATAATATATGTCGATTGAGTTGTTTTGAGTTATCTTCTAGTGTGCTAATTTCAGGACAAAATTCTTTTAAGGATGGGAGAATGTAACGACCCAGAATTTAATCACTTTATATATGAATATTTAATATATTTTTAAATAATTAATTTATAGAATATATAACTTAAAAAAGTGGAAAATAGGCACAAGGACAAATTTTCATAAAATTTTTGGCTGAAGGACAACAAGTTTTATTTTTAGGCTGAAGGACAAACTTTGAAAGATAATTAGGCTGAAGGACAATGCTAATACAACTAGCATTTTGTACAATGTAAAACTGGATATAATGCTAGTTATAATTAGCATTTTGTACAATGTTTGCACTGTACAAAATGCTAACTATATTTAGCATTTTCCTTCAGCCTAATTTTCTTTCAAAGTTTGTCCTTCAGCCCAAAAATGAAACTTTGTGTCCTCCAGCCTAATTTTTTTTCAAAGTTTGTCCTTGTGCCTAATTCCTCTTTAAATAATAATTAGTGACGGTGAAATGGTTTTCAGAATTTGTTTACAAAAATATTTGGTTCAAAGAAAATTCGAAATTGTGACCGAAAATCATTTTTTGGATTTTCGACTTTTCGTCGTTCAAAAGTTGCAAGAAATGTTGTGTACACCCTATTATACATATACTCATACATATACAAATAACATATGTATGGTTAAGATAATATATGGTATATATTTATTTACTTAAGTAAAAAGAATGAGATGTGACCTTTTTCCAAAAATTAAAATAAAAGTAAAATAGAAAAGGAAATGTCACATAACATCATAGTCAATAAGAGAGTGAAGTGGTGGTCATGATGAAGGGGGTGGTCCTTGCATGTGGAAGAAGTAAAAGGGAGGATGTGGTGGTGTGGAAAAAATATGGTGAAGGGTATGGACCAAAGTGTATTTTGGCAATTCACATAATCCACTTTGTATAAAAACAATTTCCTATTTTTTACTCTCATTTTTAATTTCATTTCTTATTTTCAAAACTCCATCGTCTTCTTTTCTAAGCTCTTATAAACTTTCATGGCTTCCTTATAAAATTTTCAAAACAAAAGTCCTTTTTATCTACTTTAAATATTTTAAAACCTTTTCAAAAATACTCTTTTCCCTTCCTATACCATCTTCTTTTCGATAACAAGTCCAAAACTCCCTCCACACACCCAAGGCCGAGCCTTCCATCCTTCTAGGCCGAACCAAAATCCACTTCCCAAGATTAAAAATCCAACTTTTTTCAGGAAAATCCAAGTTCTAGAGTCGATACAAGTTGTAGTGGTAGTTTGACTTGATTTGGGTGATTTTTGGTGAGTAAAGCTCACACTTTTCAAAAGGTTTTTACCTTTATTTTGTTACTTAACTTGGTTGCAAATTTTATTGTTGTTTCGGTGAAAAATGATGTTGATTGAATGTACATATATGTGCTTATACATGTAAGGGTTGTATAAACTTCGAAAATGAAGTCAAGAGTTGAGTTTTAGTTTGCAAGTTATGATTTTACTTGTGTATGTTGGTTATGGGATATGTTTGAATGTATAAGCTTATGTTTGGATGTTGTTTGCTAAAGGAAAGAATAGCACTTGATTTGCTTTATTATGACATCGAGATCCCTTGTTTTTAAACTTGTTTTTACTTATGTGTTTTCTAGAAAAGTTTATAAGTTTGTAAAACTTTACTTTTTATTTTCAAAACCCTTATACAAAGTTTTAAATAAGTTAAAAATATAAAAAGGTGAAGCCTTGAAGAGTATTGGATATGTAAAACTAGGTTAAAGTTATGGTATTCACGGCGATAGTCGTTATGGATGTGTTCGTAAAACGAACACTTTTGTGTAAATCAAAAAGTTCTTCTTTTTAAATATTTTTGAAAGGTATTTTTCAAACATATTATAAGTATTAAAAGGTAACTATTACCTATTAGTTAAGGGTTCGACGATTATTTGATTAATTAATAAAGTAAAGATAATTAGTACTTAATTATTAGTTAAGTAAAGTTAATTGGTACTTAAGTATTAATTAAGTAAGATAATCATAATTAGTTAATTAAGTAAGGGTTGTTTATTTATTAATTAAGTAAAAGGTTAATTATTTAATTAATTATTATTTTAGTAAGGTTTAATTATTCATTAACTGTTGATTAATTAAGGTGTAATTATTAATCAATTATTTATCAAGTAGGGTTTAATTATTAATTAATTACTAGTTAAGTTAAGATTTAATTAAGTTTTAATTAGGATTTAATTAGGATTCAATTGTTATTAAATAAAGGTTTATTTTTAATTTTAATCATTTATGTCCAAGGATCAGTTTTGTTTAAAAGCGGCTTCTTTTTATAAGTGGATGGGTTTAAAAAAGGGATTCTCTTTGTTTGTGCCATTAAGTAGCCAAACAAATATAAATAAGTTATACTAAAATGTTGACACGTTTTATTGGAAGTAAATTGTCTTGTATTTAGCACTAAGAGCCGATGAGTAAACTTTCCTCTATCTGTGGGATCCAGAACTTGTTTCTATGCGAGGGATAGAGAAGTCGAAATATCTGAAATGCGATAAATATAAGAGAGTTAATTTTGATAAATGGGTCATGAAAAATTAAGTATATGGACGATATTTCATCGCATAATTAACACCAAATTCCGATGTATGGAAACTCGTCTCTATCCCAAGGAGTAAGAATGTACGTCAAGTCAAGGTTAGCTTCTAACTTGTCTGACTGCATTTTTAATCAAGAGATAGTACTGTTTGAAATCAAAAGGTAGGGATAAGTATAGGACGTCTTATTTTCATATGCAAATCTATACATAACCCAGATAGTGGATTCGACCATTACCGATTACTTGACCCTTTTAAAATTATCGAATGTTGGTTCGAAGAGACCGGGATCGGATAGCATGAATTTTCCAAAAACTACTTTGAACCAACATAAGCGTTCGAATTCAAAATATTTGAATGATGATGGAATAGAAGACAGAGATCATTGGAAGTGCAAGGGCTACTTGCTACTAATATTGAGGGTGATTCCAAAATGGATGTAGTAAAAGTAGTGCCTTCGGTTTATTCATATTTTGAACAACTTGTATGGATGAATGCTAGCATTGCATTGTCGCTTCAAAGGTGTAACATCCCGTATTTTTAAGCTATTGAATTTGAACATTTAATTCGTTCTAAATGTTAATGTGGATTCTTAATTGATTTTTAAATGAATGGATTTGGGTTCAATCAATGAAAATGAGCTATATTTTAATTTATAGCAATTCTGGTTGGATTTGATTAATGGAAAAATAATAATTAAATATTCGGGATTAGGATAAAAAGGTGAATCTGGGTGTAAATAGCTATAAAATGGTTTTAAAATTTATTTTAAAGTGTATTTGGACATAAATAATGTTGTTGGACTTTTAGAGGAATTTTTAAGTTGATAAATTAATATTTGGGGTTTATATTAATTTAATAATGAATTTAATATTATTAAAATGCAATACAATCAGATTTTGATCTGGATTGAACCAGAATGATTTTAAATGTGGTTATACATTTTATATGATTTATGGTTAAGTTAATAAAATTTTAAAAGTGAAATTTTAAGCGTTTTCGATAATTTCGAAAATCGCTGGATTTAATAGACGAGTTAAAATAGCCTTCCGGGGCACAGTCTCAGAATTCGACGAAACCAGTTTCATTGGATCCGTAATAGATAGTTATTGTCGGATTTCAATTTTCATAGCAATCGGAGTTGTCGTTTGACCGTGGCAGCTCGAAACGCATCGAAATCAATTTAATCGATTTAATTTTAAATTGATCGTTTAATTTCGTATCTCGCTCATACGATCAAATTAGCTTACGAAACCTGTTCCATTGTGTCCGGAACGCTGAAAAACCCTAGGATAGCCTGTCGGAACGCGAGAATTGGAGGTCGTTTGCATTAACTGTTAAGTCGAGAATTTATATTAATATAATAATATTTTAACCATTATATATATTCAATTATTATCAAACCCTAGTCTATCTCCAACCAGCCGCCACTTATAGTAACCAATGGCCGGTATTGAGTTTCGTTCTTCTTCATTTTACTTCTAATCCACTCATTAATTTCGAAAACTCCCAACTAGGAAGTGGTAAAGCTCAGCTAGATCTACCTGTTCAACGGGTATGATCGTGTTTCGTGGAGTAAATCGTTGCGAAATCGTCCATGAATGCAGCGCGTTCATTCACGAACTTCGAGGTATTGGGAGCACCGAGCTTGGTGCGGCTTCAGGCATGGGTTCGATGTAGGTAGGCGGTCGTTGAGGTGGTTCCTGATCGTGTTCTCGATCAACGTGGGGGCCGCGTAGTGGGGGAACAAGGCAGCGATGTTGGGTTTGTTGCTTCTGGAGATCACGTACGTGATGATGAAGAGGGATGAGCGGCCTTGGTTTCGAACGTTGATTAACGGCTGAGATTGTATGGTTTGAGAAAAAGAGAGAAATTTGTTTTAAATCGTTATTTAAACTTTAAAAATTCATAACTATTGCGTACGTTATCAGATTTCAATGAATCTGGAAGCTTTGGAATCGCAGGAACGCGTGCTTCGTGATGGCGCAGATCCGGAGTCATTCCAGGCAAGTAGGAATTTGGGTTAAATCGGACGTCGTCCGGTTTAATTTAAATTTCGAACGCTCGCCGAAACTCAAAGTGAGTTTTTCTCACTCACATCTGGATGCTAGACATTATAAATAATTGATATTTAAATATCGGTGTGGATGGTTGATTATATCAGTGATTATCAGTCTGGATTGATATTTATTTTGTGATGTGCTAATATCTGTGGATGCAGGAAAAAAACAGGTTGGAGGGATCCAACTGGATTCCTCACAATGTAGCAATTATTTTATAATTGATAGTGATACCTGTTTATATGTTGTGATTGATAAAATCTGGAATTTTAAATTGTTCTGTGAAATTGTTGTATAAATTATAATTCCAGAATTAAATTATAAATGAATAGATTGGGGATTTAAAAAGAAATCAAAGAAATTGATAAATAAAGAATTTAAGGGATAATAAAATTAGAATCTGTTTGGAATGGAGAATATAAATTGGTAAAAATTGGGATTTTAAATATTGTGGAAAATTTATCAATCGTTAAATGTGAAATATGAGTTTTCTGGAAATGAATTCTATGAAATTATAAATTGAGTAAGATAACAGCGGTTTATTTTAATGATGAATAGTGATATCCGGAAAAGTAAAATATGTTAAAATGAAGCTTCCGAATTTAAATGTAAAATTTTAAGTGTTAATAGAATATTTTAAAATACCGTTTCTTCATTGGTATTTTATTTAAGTAAATTGGGAATCTGGCTTTCATTGAAGAATTCACCAAAATGTTTTATTAAAAATGTTTTAAACTATATTGTTAAAGATGAATTTCCAGAATGGGAAATTGAGTTTGAAATTCGGATGAAGTTATAGATAAGTATGGAATTGGGAATTTATGTTGTAAGCATAAATTGAATTTGAAATAAATCGTTTGGATTTATATAAAGGATACTTTGGAATGTTGAACGGGATAGTGTTTCTCTGGGAAAACCAAGTTAAAGTTTTAAAGGTTTTTATTTAATTAAAAGTTAAAGTTTTAAATTGTTTAAAGAGTATTTTAAGAAAAGTATTACTTTGAAAGGAGAAATTTCAAGTTTGTTTTAAAGTTATATGGTTAAGTTATTGGTAAAGGCTAGTATTCTTCTTTTAAACTCCATTTTTAAAATTTAGTAAACTAAACCTTTATTTAAATCGAATTTATATCTTATTAAATAATAGTATTTAAAATAGTTTTGAAATTTATATTTTGGGTAAATAGATAGAAGAAAGTTACAAATTTTAAGTATATTTCAGTATAAAGTATTTTAACTGTTTTTAAGTGCAAAAAGGTTTTATACTTGGGTTTTCCAAATGGGAATAATGGTAAAATGGTTTACCGTGTTAAGGAAGAAATTTGGGGATTCGTTCCAAAATGAGTTTTGAAATGTGAAATATATCTTTTAAAGATATTAAAGGGAAAGAATAAATAATGTGTGATATTATTTATTGTGTGATCAATGCTTATGGATGCTTGTGAATGTGAATTGATAGTTAAATCACCGACTATCAATATTGGCCAAATGCGCTGATCGTTTCGAAGAGACCGGGATCGAGTTTCCGTATACCGGGATTCTAGGTTTGGAGATTCGAATACCACTTCGATCCGGTTTGTACGTTTCGTGTAACGATTTCGGAGTCGAAGATGGAGCAGTAAAGTGCAAGGGCTAGTCGCTACTAATCCTGAGGATATTTCCAAAATGGATGTAGTAGGAGTAGTGCCTTCGGTTCCGTTCAAACCCAGGACGGACTTGTATGGACGAATGCTTGCGAAACATCGTCAGCGGACGATGGGCATTCTAAGGGATATGTTCTCTAAAAGGTATCGTTTAGCCTCGAACCTCATCAACCGGGAATGACTGAAAATCAGGGGTTATGCAGCAAGGCTTCGTGGGTAGCTTCCACTGGAGGGTAAGGTCATCCCTGTCTAGATGTCCCTTTTTATTTCGGCTTAGTGGTGCGGTTGCTGATCCCAACCGTGGGGTGATTTTATTCGGGATCATCCAGTAAGGGATGGTTCCGGCCTTGTGTTGCAAGGGAGCGGGCGTACTCCTCGGTACTGTGATCTAGGCCACGTACTGTGACAGGTGGTACCCCAGTGCCTAGTCATTCGTTGGAAATCCATTCTCCCTACGTGCCTGTACGGTTTTGATTGTGCCCAACTATTGTTGAAATGTGAGATGCAAGCATTTCAGCTAGATTCTATTTTACTTTCTATAGACACTATTATAATATTAGAGGATTTTAATATAAAAGTGTTTTAGCTATCGTAAGGTAAAAACCCAACATGTTTATTTGTGGCGTGGTCTTACGAGATGCTTTTGTTTCAAAGGATTTTTGAAACTTTAATAATCAGTTTGGATGTATTTATGATGCGCTGGTATTCCAGACTGACTCGGGTGTTATTTTATTATAATGCTCGGGTCAGACCGAGTATTTTACAGGATAGGTTGCTATGGAGCTCAGGATAGGAGCTGGAGTTCGAGACGTATTTCTCGTACTTGTATTATTCCGCTGCTGTGATTGTTGTATTGACTGATTGACTGGATATTGATGATTGTATTGATATACTCTGATGATGATGTATTGTATATAGACAGATATGGTTTCATTTTGTGTAAAGATCTGTTCTATATATTATATTTTATCCGCTGCGACTGTGAGGTTCTGATTTTGTTTAGTTCTTTCTTCTTCTATCTATTTTTCTTCTTCTTCTACCTCTTCTTTTTACCCAAATGGTCCGGTTTTTCGTGTTAGAAAAACTCGGGTTATTACAGTGGTATCAGAGCATAGGTTGGCGACAACCTAGGCTTTGGTGGGAAAATTACTCATTTTAAATAGAGTCGGAAGTACTCTATAATGAGCTGAGTGTAATAATAGCTATGAGAGCGTATTTGTTAGTGGATATAAAATTGTTTTTGTACTGTGTTGACTTATCGGTTGAGTGTTTATGAATTCTGGTCGGTGCGGGAAGTACAACCGTATCGATAGGGGTTTCTAAACTCTTAAACAAGATAAACCGACATAGTATTATTTTTAAAGTGGGTAAATGAAATAATTTTACCCAAAATTATATTTTGATATAAAGAAATAATATTCTGAATTATTATTATGTATGGGATGTTTGGTTGTTGATACAGTAAACAAGTAAGAAATTAAAATATGAGCTAAAATTCGAAATGATTTATAAGACAATAAGAAGTTAAAATATTAAAATGGTTTATAACCAAATGGAATTGACTGAATATGTTTTAAATAAGAAAAGTAAAAATTAAAATTTGATTTAAACTAGAATTTTGACCCCGGAAATTTTGAAAGGGATTTCAAATGGAATTAAACAAAGTTTTGGGAATTTGACTTGGTGGAAATGTTAGAAATGTTTTCAAAAGCATTTGTAAGAATGGAGTATATTTTGGGGAAATATTTTTGAATAGAAATTGTTTTAGGGTGGATTTTGGAAGTGGAAAGCATTGAACTCACTTCAGTCGCTGGAAAATAATCCTGATGATGCTGGCCACATCATTAGAATTCATTTTCGAGTTTCTAAAGTGATGGATTGCTACCAAAATAGTTGGTTATGGTATTTGTTTGGACTTGTTGGGAAACAAGTAATTTTGAAATTTTCAAAGGAAAATTGTTTGGTAAAAGCAGTTTGTTTTGGAATTTGGTATTTGATTTGAATATCAAAGAGAAATGTGTTGATTTTTATTTCGAATTGGTTTTGAAATAAATCCGGGGAAATTGAATTCTGGGAATTCTATTTTAAAATAAAAATGTGAAAGTTGAAATGATTCAACTATATAACTTATAAAGGAAAGTTGATTTAAAAAAAAAAATTTGAGTATATATGGAATGTAAATTTACTTTGAATAAATGAAGGTGAATGGAATATATCTGGATTTAACTTATGATAAGTTAAATAAAATTAAGAATTTGAAATTGAATTAAATCTAAATAAATTGGAATTAAATGGAGGTGGAGATAACGGTGAAATGTAAATGCTTATGATTGTGCAAATAAAATTCATATTCTTAAGTTATTAAGTGTTAAAAATTGACATTGTGATTATAAAAATGTGGATTGGTTTGAAATGAGCAATATAAACTTACAAGTAAATAAGTTGGAGAACTTGAGAATGGAAGATTTTATTTTAACTCAAGTAAAGTGGAATTATAATCACAAATGGAAATAATAAATGGAATGGTGAATTCGAACTTAGTTTTAAACGGAATGCAAGGTAAGGTGAAACAATTATAAAATATAAAAGAGGTAAGTGAACTGAGGTTAGTAAATAAGTTGAACTTGGATATGGAGAATTAAGATTAAATTGAATTTGGTTTAACTTCGACCAAGATGGAATTAAGCTGAATATTAAAATTTCTGTTGTGTTATGAATAAGAATGAATGTAATTAAATTCTTATTTAAAGTAGTAAAGGAAATGGTTTAAATTCAGGTGGGCTAGATAAAATTTAGATGAACTTGAATTAATTCTGGAAAGGAATTGTTGATAAAATAAATCTAAAATGGATTGGATAAATAAACGAAGAGCATTAAACTTTGTAAATGAATTAAAATTGATTGGATGAGAATCAAATGGAAATCAAATAAAATTGATATAAGAAGATAATGAAGATATTGTGGAAGAACTTAAGCAACTTGGGGAAAGACAAAATGATTGTGAATGGGCTTTATTTAGTAATATTGAATGCAATTTGTTAAACAATAAAATGGAATTGCAGGTGTAATTGTATAAATTAATTATTAAGATGAAATAAAGATGTAAGGAAAATCTAATTTAACAATTGCATTCGGAAAGAGAAAATATTTGGTTTGTGAACCTTGTAATGGAATAAAATTTATATGAATCCAAGTTGGAAATAATTTTAAATGGTTATAAGCTTAAGTGGCAATTGTTTTGCTTGAATGAAATGGAAATTTGCATGTATTCAGAATTGAGTTGTTTAAAAAGCAATTGAAGTTGACCTTTGAATAAATAGAAATGGATGGGAATCTAATTCAAAGAGTTTGTGTATAAATGTAAGTGAATTAGATTAAAATAGCTAATGGAATTGATTTTGAATCAATAGGAATGAGTTGACATTTTAATGAGTAATGTTTGCATATGAATGAAAATGGATCATAAAAGAAATGCAAATGTTTCAAGTTTAAAATGAAGTTTGATTGTAAGTCAAAATTTGGAATGTAAGTTAAATTTAAAAATGTAAGAGAGGCATATGTTAATCATATTGAAGTGGAAATGAATTGGTTGAGATAAATATGAATTGTATGTAGTGAACTTGAATTTAAAGCATTCAAATGAAATAAAATAGTTGGACTTGAATAAGTAACTTGAAAGGTGATTGAAAACTTGAATTTAAGGCATTCAAGTGAAATAAAATGAGGTTAGACTTGAATAAGTAATCTGAATGTGATTGAAATCTTTGAATTGTTGATAAAATATGGTTAACATTGTTAATGATGAAGTTTGCTTGGTTTGGCTATGAAATGGATGTGTGGCTTGCATTTATATTAGAAAGGTTATGAAAATGCTCATATCTTTGAAAACTGATAAGTTTGTTGAGTAAGTACAGGTACGGGAGGCGTTTGTGAGAGTTGGAGCGCGTATATGCGTTATATTAGCCGCTCGCTATTAAAATTTGCTAAAAGGTACGCCTACGCAAATATAATTGGGAAAATGATATATATTGTGATATATTTTGATTTCCGGCCGTGTGAGCCGATGTATATATATTTGTGTATCCTGCGATATCGCAGAAGCTCCTCCGTGCAAAGGAGACTCCGCCAAAATTTTTTAGAAATTTTGGAAGTTAGAAAATTTTTGAGATTTTGGAAAATTTTTATTAACTTAGAAAGTTAATCTGAAATAACGTTAAAAGTAAAGCTTTTGGGATTAATGTAGCAATTGAGTATGGGATTGGGCTAAAGGATTTTGGAAAGTGAATATAAACTTTAGCTAAACAAATTGGGTAAGAAAATGAGTTTGAGAGTATATTTTTACCTTAGCAAATTTCGGGGACGAAATTTTTATAAGGGGGAAGGAATGTAACATCCCGTATTTTTAAGCTATTGAATTTGAACATTTAATTCGTTCTAAATGTTAATGTGGATTCTTAATTGATTTTTAAATGAATGGATTTGGGTTCAATCAATGAAAATGAGCTATATTTTAATTTATAGCAATTCTGGTTGGATTTGATTAATGGAAAAATAATAATTAAATATTCGGGATTAGGATAAAAAGGTGAATCTGGGTGTAAATAGCTATAAAATGGTTTTAAAATTTATTTTAAAGTGTATTTGGACATAAATAATGTTGTTGGACTTTTAGAGGAATTTTTAAGTTGATAATTAATATTTGGGGTTTATATTAATTTAATAATGAATTTAATATTATTAAAATGCAATACAATCAGATTTTGATCTGGATTGAACCAGAATGATTTTAAATGTGGTTATACATTTTATATGATTTATGGTTAAGTTAATAAAATTTTAAAAGTGAAATTTTAAGCGTTTTCGATAATTTCGAAAATCGCTGGATTTAATAGACGAGTTAAAATAGCCTTCCGGGGCACAGTCTCAGAATTCGACGAAACCAGTTTCATTGGATCCGTAATAGATAGTTATTGTCGGATTTCAATTTTCATAGCAATCGGAGTTGTCGTTTGACCGTGGCAGCTCGAAACGCATCGAAATCAATTTAATCGATTTAATTTTAAATTGATCGTTTAATTTCGTATCTCGCTCATACGATCAAATTAGCTTACAAAACCTGTTCCATTGTGTCCGGAACGCTGAAAAACCCTAGGATAGCCTGTCGGAACGCGAGAATTGGAGGTCGTTTGCATTAACTGTTAAGTCGAGAATTTATATTAATATAATAATATTTTAACCATTATATATATTCAATTATTATCAAACCCTAGTCTATCTCCAACCAGCCGCCACTTATAGTAACCAATGGCCGGTATTGAGTTTCGTTCTTCTTCATTTTACTTCTAATCCACTCATTAATTTCGAAAACTCCCAACTAGGAAGTGGTAAAGCTCAGCTAGATCTACCTGTTCAACGGGTATGATCGTGTTTCGTGGAGTAAATCGTTGCGAAATCGTCCATGAATGCAGCGCGTTCATTCACGAACTTCGAGGTATTGGGAGCACCGAGCTTGGTGCGGCTTCAGGCGTGGGTTCGATGTAGGTAGGCGGTCGTTGAGGTGGTTCCTGATCGTGTTCTCGATCAACGTGGGGGCCGCGTAGTGGGGGAACAAGGCAGCGATGTTGGGTTTGTTGCTTCTGGAGATCACGTACGTGATGATGAAGAGGGATGAGCGGCCTTGGTTTCGAACGTTGATTAACGGCTGAGATTGTATGGTTTGAGAAAAAGAGAGAAATTTGTTTTAAATCGTTATTTAAACTTTAAAAATTCATAACTATTGCGTACGTTATCAGATTTCAATGAATCTGGAAGCTTTGGAATCGCAGGAACGCGTGCTTCGTGATGGCGCAGATCCGGAGTCATTCCAGGCAAGTAGGAATTTGGGTTAAATCGGACGTCGTCCGGTTTAATTTAAATTTCGAACGCTCGCCGAAACTCAAAGTGAGTTTTTCTCACTCACATCTGGATGCTAGACATTATAAATAATTGATATTTAAATATCAGTGTGGATGGTTGATTATATCAGTGATTATCAGTCTGGATTGATATTTATTTTGTGATGTGCTAATATCTGTGGATGCAGGAAAAAAACAGGTTGGAGGGATCCAACTGGATTCCTCACAATGTAGCAATTATTTTATAATTGATAGTGATACCTGTTTATATGTTGTGATTGATAAAATCTGGAATTTTAAATTGTTCTGTGAAATTGTTGTATAAATTATAATTCCAGAATTAAATTATAAATGAATAGATTGGGGATTTAAAAAGAAATCAAAGAAATTGATAAATAAAGAATTTAAGGGATAATAAAATTAGAATCTGTTTGGAATGGAGAATATAAATTGGTAAAAATTGGGATTTTAAATATTGTGGAAAATTTATCAATCGTTAAATGTGAAATATGAGTTTTCTGGAAATGAATTCTATGAAATTATAAATTGAGTAAGATAACAGCGGTTTATTTTAATGATGAATAGTGATATCCGGAAAAGTAAAATATGTTAAAATGAAGCTTCCGAATTTAAATGTAAAATTTTAAGTGTTAATAGAATATTTTAAAATACCGTTTCTTCATTGGTATTTTATTTAAGTAAATTGGGAATCTGGCTTTCATTGAAGAATTCACCAAAATGTTTTATTAAAAATGTTTTAAACTATATTGTTAAAGATGAATTTCCAGAATGGGAAATTGAGTTTGAAATTCGGATGAAGTTATAGATAAGTATGGAATTGGGAATTTATGTTGTAAGCATAAATTGAATTTGAAATAAATCGTTTGGATTTATATAAAGGATACTTTGGAATGTTGAACGGGATAGTGTTTCTCTGGGAAAACCAAGTTAAAGTTTTAAAGGTTTTTATTTAATTAAAAGTTAAAGTTTTAAATTGTTTAAAGAGTATTTTAAGAAAAGTATTACTTTGAAAGGAGAAATTTCAAGTTTGTTTTAAAGTTATATGGTTAAGTTATTGGTAAAGGCTAGTATTCTTCTTTTAAACTCCATTTTTAAAATTTAGTAAACTAAACCTTTATTTAAATCGAATTTATATCTTATTAAATAATAGTATTTAAAATAGTTTTGAAATTTATATTTTGGGTAAATAGATAGAAGAAAGTTACAAATTTTAAGTATATTTCAGTATAAAGTATTTTAACTGTTTTTAAGTGCAAAAAGGTTTTATACTTGGGTTTTCCAAATGGGAATAATGGTAAAATGGTTTACCGTGTTAAGGAAGAAATTTGGGGATTCGTTCCAAAATGAGTTTTGAAATGTGAAATATATCTTTTAAAGATATTAAAGGGAAAGAATAAATAATGTGTGATATTATTTATTGTGTGATCAATGCTTATGGATGCTTGTGAATGTGAATTGATAGTTAAATCACCGACTATCAATATTGGCCAAATGCGCTGATCGTTTCGAAGAGACCGGGATCGAGTTTCCGTATACCGGGATTCTAGGTCTGGAGATTCGAATACCACTTCGATCCGGTTTGTACGTTTCGTGTAACGATTTCGGAGTCGAAGATGGAGCAGTAAAGTGCAAGGGCTAGTCGCTACTAATCTTGAGGATATTTCCAAAATGGATGTAGTAGGAGTAGTGCCTTCGGTTCCGTTCAAACCCAGGACGGACTTGTATGGACGAATGCTTGCGAAACATCGTCAGCGGACGATGGGCATTCTAAGGGATATGTTCTCTAAAAGGTATCGTTTAGCCTCGAACCTCATCAACCGGGAATGACTGAAAATCAGGGGTTATGCAGCAAGGCTTCGTGGGTAGCTTCCACTGGAGGGTAAGGTCATCCCTGTCTAGATGTCCCTTTTTATTTCGGCTTAGTGGTGCGGTTGCTGATCCCAACCGTGGGGTGATTTTATTCGGGATCATCCAGTAAGGGATGGTTCCGGCCTTGTGTTGCAGGGGAGCGGGCGTACTCCTCGGTACTGTGATCTAGGCCACGTACTGTGACAGGTGGTACCCCAGTGCCTAGTCATTCGTTGGAAATCCATTCTCCCTACGTGCCTGTACGGTTTTGATTGTGCCCAACTATTGTTGAAATGTGAGATGCAAGCATTTCAGCTAGATTCTATTTTACTTTCTATAGACACTATTATAATATTAGAGGATTTTAATATAAAAGTGTTTTAGCTATCGTAAGGTAAAAACCCAACATGTTTATTTGTGGCGTGGTCTTACGAGATGCTTTTGTTTCAAAGGATTTTTGAAACTTTAATAATCAGTTTGGATGTATTTATGATGCGCTGGTATTCCAGACTGACTCGGGTGTTATTTTATTATAATGCTCGGGTCAGACCGAGTATTTTACAGGATAGGTTGCTATGGAGCTCAGGATAGGAGCTGGAGTTCGAGACGTATTTCTCGTACTTGTATTATTCCGCTGCTGTGATTGTTGTATTGACTGATTGACTGGATATTGATGATTGTATTGATATACTCTGATGATGATGTATTGTATATAGACAGATATGGTTTCATTTTGTGTAAAGATCTGTTCTATATATTATATTTTATCCGCTGCGACTGTGAGGTTCTGATTTTGTTTAGTTCTTTCTTCTTTTATCTATTTTTCTTCTTCTTCTACCTCTTCTTTTTACCCAAATGGTCCGGTTTTTCGTGTTAGAAAAACTCGGGTTATTACAAAAGGCAGCGTTGGCATTCCAAGAAGGATTGCTATATGGAAAGGCAAACGTAACCTCAAGCCTCACAATTGGGAATGACTAAAATAGGGGATATGCAGCAGGGCTATGTGGGTCGCACTCATTAGGGTATAGTCACTACCCGATCTAGATTGATATTCTCATATTTATGCATGTTACTGACCTAGGTACGGTTGTTGATCATAACTGGGGTGCTGATATATTTTGTACCATCCAGTAAGGAGTAGGCCGATCATGTGTTGGCGGGGGTCCATGTGAGGCCCTTGGTACATTTTATCTAGAGGTGTACTGTGATGGGTGGTACCCTAGTAGCCTTGTCATTGATGCAACCCAATTTTCAATAAGTGCCTTACGGACTTAGTTGTGCCCAAATATGTTGGAATGTGAGATGCAAGCATTTCACTATATTCATAATTTACTTTAAACTCTAGACTTTATTATAATATCACTGGATTTTCTATAAAAAATGGTTTTGATTTTCATAAGGAAAAACCCCATCCGTGTTTATGTGTGGCGTGGTTTTACGAGATACCTTTAATTTAAAGAGTTTTATAAACATAAAATCCAGTTGTTTGGTGTTTGCTCGCACTAGACCCATATCTGACCCGGAGTTTTATTTTCTTTCCCTTAAACTCTTTAGTACTCAAATTTGTATGAGTAGCGAAGTAGTCCAGGTTCTCACAGATGCATTTTGGAGGAGCATGGGCAGGTGGCTTCGTCAATATCTAGTTATCTTCTTTATTTTCCGCTATGTGTGTATGTATTTTGTATCAGCAGTGTAGGGACAGGTAGTTATAACCGTTCTTGGCTGAAATGTGTAACTATGTGACTCTGATGTATTATTAAGGAAGTGACTATGTATTACCTTATGTTGACTTTTATATATTGTTCGTTGCATTGTGAGATTCAGTGTTTTCTTTCTTATTGTCTTTTCTTTTCTTTTACCCCAACAGCTTGTCTTTTGGAATCTTAGATGATCGGCACATGAATACCGTGGGTGTATTATGTGTCGTCTTTAGGAGTAAGAAAGGAGGGTCGTTACATTTTTTAATATATACTATTCTTATTTCATTCTTTCTTTCATCACTATTTTTTCAAAAACAAAAAAACAAGAGACAAAATGAAATATAAACATATATCCTAAGTAAAAGCAATGCATCTTCTCTACAAAATAGGTACCTATTAGTCATCACTCTCTTCAGTAAGAAACCGTGGTTCTTCTTTTACTATCATTACCATTGAATTTACGATTTTCCCTCTACATTTTAAACCATCAACTCCTTTTTTGTAATTTAGTAGCATCTTAATGTATCAATATTTAAAGTTAATTTATTGTTATATTTTCAATGTGAAACCCATTATATGTTATTATTATGGTTTTTTTAAATTTTTTTGGAATCACATTGATTATATATTATAGAAAGGGTAACAAATATTGGTTTATTTTTGGTAACAATATCAATTAATTAATTGTTTTGAGGCAAATTCTATTCAAATCTAAAAAATTTCTTGCTAGCCCTGCCTAATTTAAAAAGTTTAGCTAGATAAAATTTCCCCATTTACCCTTCTTTATTAATATCAAGGTACATACACGAAACATATTTTACTCCAACCCGCTTAGTTTCACAAACCATAATTTGTAATTTTAATCAAATAAATCTAATTTCTTTTTCAAATTAATGGATTTTGATTTGAATAGTGAAATGCTTCAACAATTAGAGGAGAAACCCATTTTTATTTTTATTTTTAATTGTACATTTTAATTCGACCGAACTTTTTGTTATACAGCAAAAGTCAAAGTGCAAGAATCATATATTTACCGTAGTCTACCTACAGAGCAAAAATTTGATTCACATAGAGCAGCTATTGATTAGGATTTTTACCCTACAATCTAACTATGTAGTAAAAAACTTAATCACGGCTTGTAGTTATTCTGGAAAAGAGGCAAACCTGGGGAGGTATCAAATTAAATTTGTTGGATTTCATTTGAGCAAGTTCGATTAGGATTTTAGATTTTCATATAAGTAGATTTGATTAGGGTTCCAGAATTAATTAAAAAATAGTAGGATTTTATTTTTGTTTCTATGAGTGAATATGGAGAGAGGAAAAATTGGAACAACTTTAGCGATTTATGGGCTAATCAACATAATAAAGGATACAATAATTATGGTGGTTTATTGGAGCTACTCGGTAATTTTTTTATTTCAAATAGAAGTAGCCTTCTTTTAAATATACCCGAGTTAGATTTTATAGATGACCAATTCTATTTGCACCCTAAATTTTATCTTTTGCACCCATGTTTTTTTCATAACTCAATATATTTTTTTCCCATTATACCCTTCTTCCTTTTCACTTTTCTTATCCTGTCTCTCATCACACTTATACTCAAAACTTGTGTGAAGTGACCCACTTTTCTTCACCTATAATCTTTAGTGAATTTTAGTTAGGAATTTTTTTTTACTAAGGGATCACCTCTCTCCTTGCTCTTTTTATTTCTTTTAATTAATTACCCAAGATCCTGAATTTTACTAATATAAATATATCAGTATTTAAATCAATACCTATCATTTATATATATGAGGATATATAAATGTTTCTTTGCAAATCAGAGTGTTTAAAGTAGCAAAGAATTTTTATTCACACAATATTTTTCATAGTTGAAATGTCTTGTGTCACATAGCTTGTTTCTACACTTATATCTCTTCACTGACTCAAGATTGACTAATACTAAATACAAATATTATCACCTTAATGAGACTCAAGATTGACCAATGTATAATTCGGATTTTCTTCTTCTTTTATAATGACTCAAGATTGACTAATACAAAAATAAAGTATTGGTTCCTCATATTTTCATTTGTATTATTTTTCCAGAGTTTTCATTAAACCAAATTATTTGATTTGTGGTCTAATATCCCATGGGTTTGATTCTGGGGTTTCAGTAATTCATAACTGTTATTTAGAAATGATAGAAGATGTCAAAACATAATTTGATTAATGATTCAAGGGATTATCTAGCCCAGATTCATGGTTTATACACAAACATGCACCAAACATGCACAAGCAATTCAGTTTAATCAAAATGCATATATTTAGGTTTATAAAACATGTAATGATCATGTAAGTGATAGGGTTGTATGCTGATTTAGAAATCATACAAACTTTGCTAATAAAACTGGAAAACATATTGAACTTGGTTTTGAAAGATCTTTGCATATTCTGAATGATAAGTGAGCAAAAGTAATGTTCTGGATTTCTAAATGCTTAACCAATTTACTCTATTTTCTTACTTGATGTATTGAATCTTTTGATCTGCTTCTTTTACTAAACTTGCTACTTCAATCATATGTTTGATGTCATTTCTAGATTTTATTAAAAATTCAAATCCTAAAACCTTAGCTACCTATGATTTCCAGGTTCTATAACATCATAATCTTAGTCTTATTCTGGATTCAACTTATGACTTGATTTCTTTTCAAATTAGCATTACACTATGGATTTACTTGCTTCAGAAAGTTAAAGCATATGGCTTCGGACATATGCATGCACTTGTATCAATTACAAGCCATGTATAGGCCCTTCTGGTTAGCCATGGTCAAGCTCAAACTCCTCTACTGTAACTCTTGTACATTCTCTTTTAACACAACTTAACTACTAATACAAGGTTTAGTTGCAATTCAAATTAACTTGTACTATGGTCTTGTTTGCTTCAGTGATTTCAAGCTTACACATGAACTTGTATTAGTTACAAGACATGTAAAAATCTTGTTGGCTAGCCAAGACCAAATTTAAACCCATCAACTCATTACTTTGACTAACATTCATTCAAAAACAACCCATAATCCTATCTAAAACTTAATCAATAATAGCAAGGAGAATATGTCCATATATCAGATTATATGGCATACTTCTCATTCATCATAGCTTACTGGATTTAATTCCAGAGCATATTACTTTGATCAACCACTCACAAGCACATATAAATGCATAAGTCTTACATATTCATTACAAGGAAACAAAGCACTAAGAATTCTGGACACACATAATCCTTAAGAAAGTTTTTGCCTAGATTATTTATTACAAATAAAAGCTTCTACTTCTCTAAATTATTTTAAAACAGCAAGCTCTTCAAACACCCATACAAGCAGAGCTACTATGCCTCTTTCCCTGCAGCAATACCTGGAACTGCCTCAATGATAATGAGACACCCCATAGTTTGCAAAGTCAACAAATAGGGTCAGAAATAAATTCTGGTATGAGTGAAATCAAAATATAATAACTTGTCATTTTCTAATTATTGTGCAGAGAATTCATATACTTGATGCTTATTTGGATTTATAATGTAAACTGGGTGTATATATATATATAAGCCCCTACTAACACTCATGCACACAAGCATCCATTCATCCATTCAATTCAGTACACATGTATACATACTCCTATGGATTAACTCATTTTAATACCATAGCTCAACTCTCAATCTCCATTTATCAATTTAATTTGGTCTTAACTCTTTTCCATTGAACACCATGTGTGCATTGCAAGGGACTCAATTCGGTTAACCCCTGCACAGAGGCCTACAGGACTTAAACAAGTCATGCACATACCCATCATCCCCCTTATGATGAATAGGTCAAGGCTCTACTCCTAGATTAGCTTTATAATCTAGTGACCATTCTCATTTTCTTTCAGAAAAATTTATTAACACTTGAAATGCTTTTATATTATTTTCTTCTTTTTCATAAATCAAAGAGAGTTAAACTCACTCAGGGATTTCAGCCAACCATACTAAACATTCATGAAAAGAATACCATATCTCATTTTCTAGTTATTTTATTCCAAATATTTTTTAACACATGCATGTCTCCTATATTCAGGAATATCATGATCACTTAAACAAATCTAGTGAAATCATATAAAATCCTTATACTCAATTCTACTGTGAACATAGGGTAAGGTTTTTGAGAAAAACCCATAAAACATTTTAGCTTAAGATCTGAACAAATCAGCACATAAATAATTTATTGCATTGTTCATCTCATTTTTTTAAAACAATCTAGACATAAGCATGAATCTCCTTTATTCACACTGCCTAGTTTATTTCCCAGTAATACCCTACTTCTCAATAAAATGTATTTATCTTACTAAACATATTTATAAACTGATGTTTTAAGGTACTGGATCCATATCAGTGATCAGGGTATTTTTCTTATCAAACAATTAATCAAAACAAATCAAAGCATCAACCAAAGATTTATCAAAACACCAACCATTCTCAGCATTCATTTATTCAGAAAAATAGATCAAGCACAAACATGATAAGGTTTTTATAAAATAATATGGCTGCCCTTAACTTGGGTCTTAATGCCTTAAACCTCATAAGATTGATTAATCACTCACCTTCCTTCCTCTTTTCCCCGAGAATACTTTAACTTGAAAATGGCTTTGGTTTGCTCTTCTTTCTTTTCTTAAATATTTTCTGTTTTCTCAAATGAGACTGCTGCTACCCCCTTTAATTTTTAAAACTTTGTCTAGGGTTTTAGTAGAGTGAAAAACCCATCTTATCCCCACACAAATGAGAGAATTCTGCATATGAATTTATGGCTAGAAATGCCATTTTCTTTTTTATTTCCATTTCGGGTATTTTCAGTTGCTTTAGTTTTTTTCTGGTTTGCATGCTATTTGCATGTTTCATACACACACCTTATTTTCATGTGACTTTCTTACATTATTTATTTTCTTAAGACTAATCTGTAATGTATACATGTATATCCTTTTATCAATTAATTCCTTGTTAATGTTTCAAGCTATTTGTTTTCTCTTGATATACAAAATGTATTCATATATTTAATTACCATAGTGTTTTCCTTATTACTTTATATTTTTTCCTGGTTGTAAATATATAACATATGGTAATGTATAATCCATATATACACTCAGTCACATTTCCTCATTCCTTCTCTCTGAAATACCATTTCCTTCTTATTATTTATTTTTAATTACTATAAAAGTCAACTTTTATCATTTTATTCCTTTCTGACTATTTATATTCAATATATATACATATGAATATAAGACTTACTCACACTTAGTTATTTACTTCTCATTATTATTTTACTGAAAACAACTATCCCCTTCATTATATATTTAACTCATTCTCAATATTTATTTTCAAACTATATTTTTCCTTGAAAATTCTCCTTTCACTGATTTTATTAAAATTATTCTTATCTCAATAATTTGGGTCTTCACATGCTCTCCTCCTAAAAGGAATTGTGTCCCACAATTATTCTATCATATATTTCCATCCAAATGTATACAAAGCATAATTTCAATTGAATGAAATTTCAGAAACTCATTCTTTCAAAATCAATCAAACACACTTAAATAATATTAAGGTTTCATCATAATTTTAAACATACCTTTAAGCAGAAAATAGATTAGGATATTTATCCTTCATCCTATCTTCAACCTCCCATGTACAATCATTCTTATCCAGACTCCACTGAATTTTTACCAATTTAATTATTTTATTCCTCAATTTCTTTTCTTCTCTAGCCACAATACCCACTGGTTCCTTCCTATAAACCAGATTTTCTTGAATTTCAACTTGTGTAGGTGATTCCAGAATTGCTTCCTTATCATGTACCCATTTTCTCAATTGAGATACATGAAATACATCATGGATATTACTCAATTCCTCTGGCAACTTCAGCTTATAAGCCAAATTTCCTACTCTTTGAATTATCTCATATGGCCCTATAAATCTTGGATACAATTTTCCTGCCTTGCTAAACCTTAATATTTTTCTCATTGGTGAAACTTTGAGAAATACATAATTTCCCACTTCATACTCCACTGGCCTCCTTCCTCTGTCTGCATATGCCTTTTGCCTTTCCTGTGCTGCCTTCATTCTCTGCCTCACCATTTCAATTCTTGCAGAGGTTTCTTTGATGTGATCTGGTCCTAGCAACACTCTTTCACCTGCCTCCATCCAACATGCAGGAGACAAACAAGGCCTTCCATATAAAGCCTCATATGGAGCCATACTTATAGTGGATTGGTAGCTATTGTTGTAAGCAAACTCAGCTAAATGAAGATGATCTTCCCAGTTGCCACCAAAATCAAGTATACATGCTCTAAGCAAATCCTCCAAAATCTTGTTAACAATCTCTGTTTGACCATCTGTATGGGGGTGGTATGCTATGCTTAGACACAATTATGTCCCCATTGCCTCTTGAACGCTTCCCCAGAACCTTGAGGTAAATCAATTCCTATCATTTATATATATGAGGTTATATAAATGTTTCTTTGCAAATAAGAGTGTTTAAAGTAGCAAAGAATTTTTGTTCACACAATATTTTTCATAGTTGAAATGTCTTGTGTCACATAGCTTGTTTCTACACTTATATCTCTTCACTGACTCAAGATTGACTAATACTAAATACAAATATTATCACCTTAATGAGACTCAAGATTGACCAATGCATAATTCAGATTTTTCTTCTTCTTTTATAATGACTCAAGATTGACTAATACAAAAATAAAGTATTAGTTCCTCATATTTTTATTTGTATTATTTTTCCAGAGTTTTCATTAAACCAAATTATTTGATTTATGGTCTAATTAATATCCCATGGGTTTGATTCTGGGGTTTCAGTAATTCATACCTGTTATTTAGAAATGATAGAAGATGTCAAAACATAATTTGATTAATGATTCAAGGGATTATATAGCCCAGATTCATGGTTTATACACAAACATGCACCAAACATGCACAAAACATGCACAAGCAATTCAGTTTAATCAAAATGCATATATTCAGGTTTATAAAACATGTAATGATCATGTAAGTGATAGGGTTGTGTGCTGATTTAGAAATCATACAAACTTTGCTAATAAAACTGGAAAACATATTGAACTTGGGTTTTGAAAGATCTTTGCATATTCTGAATGATAAGTGAGCAAAAGTAATGTTCTGGATTTCTAAACGCTTAACCAATTTACTCTATTTTCTTACTTGATGCATTGAATCTTTTGATCTGCTTCTTTTACTAAACTTGCTACTTCAATCATATGTTTGATGTCATTTCTAGATTTTATTAAAAATTCAAATCCTAAAACCTTAGCTACCTATGATTTCCAGGTTCTATAACATCATAATCTTAGTCTTATTCTGGAATCAACTTATGACTTGATTTCTTTTCAAATTAGCATTACACTATGGATTTACTTGCTTCAGAAAGTTGAAGCATATGGCTTCAGACATATGCATGCACTTGTATCAATTACAAGCCATGTATAGGCCCTTCTCGTTAGCCATGGTCAAGCTCAAACTCCTCTACTGTAACTCTTGTACATTCTCTTTTAACACAACTTAACTACTAATACAAGGTTTAGTTGCAATTCAAATTAACTTGTACTATGGTCTTGTTTGCTTCATTGATTTCAAGCTTACACATGAACTTGTATTAGTTACAAGACATGTAAAAATCTTGCTGGCTAGCCAAGACCAAATTTAAACCCATTAACTCATTACTTTGACTAACATTCATTCAAAAACAACCCATAATCCTTTCTGAAACTTAATCAATAATAGCAAGGAGAATATGTCCATATATCAGATTATATGGCATACTTCTCATTCATCATAGCTTACTAGATTTAATTCCAGAGCATATTACTTTGATCAACCACTCACAATCACATATAAATGCATAAGTCTAACATATTCATTACAAGGAAACAAAGCACTAAGAATTCTGGACACGCATAATCCTTAAGAAAGTTTTTGCCCAGATTATTTATTATAAATAAAAGCTTCTACTTCTCTAAAGTATTTTAAAACAGCAAGCTCTTCAAACACCCATACAAGCAGAGCTACTATGCCTCTTTCCCTGCAGCAATACCTGGAACTGCCTCAATGATAATGAGACACCCCATAGTTTGCAAAGGCAACAAATAGGGTCAGAAAAAAATTCTGGTATGAGTGAAATCAAAATATAATAACTTGTCATTTTCTAATTATTGTGCAGAGAATTCATATACTTGATGCTTATTTGGATTTATAATGTAAACTGTGTATATATATATATATAAGCCCCTACTAACACTCATGCACACAAGCATCCATTCATCCATTCAATTCAGTACACATGTATACATACTCCTATGGATTAACTCATTTTAATACCATAGCTCAACTCTCAATCTCCATTTATCAATTTAATTTGGTCTTAACTCTTTGCCATTGAACACCATGTGTGCATTGCAAGGGACTCAATTCGGTTAACCCCTGCACAGAGGCCTACAGGACTTAAACAAGTCATGCACTACCCATCATCCCTGTAACGACCCGAAAATTTTCGATCCCGAAAATTCCAGATAGTTAGTAAAGAAGAAAGAGATAGAAGGAAGAAACAGAAATCACAACACCGATTCTCACATTCGCAGCGGATCAAAATATAATATCAAATAATAACAGTTTTTAAAAGAATACTGTATCTGTCAATTTACATTTATTTACATCAGAGTTATAAATATTTACACCAATAATGGACATATACAGATCAAATATGTCTCAGACAAACAGAAATAATAGTCACAGCGGAACACTCCATACGTCCTGCCATCCAGCTCGCCTCCTGAGCTCCAGAACGTCCTTACCTGGAAATCTGTAATACTCGGTCTGACCCGAGCATTACGTCAAAGTAACACCCGGGTCAGGCTGGAAACCAGCATGAGTAAACTCATCTAACATGGAATACCACAGCATAAAACTACATAAAACCCGGGGTAACTCGTATCAAATTTACAAATTCACAATTTGTTATAAACATCACTTATTTTACCCATCAATTTCTAAGTACAAAAACTTAGATTAAATGGTCTAATTCACTTAAATCATTCCATTCCAGTCTATTTATTCCAAAGTCAAATTCATAAAGAATTATTGTAGATTCCAACTCGAAGTGGTTTCGGGTATGTACTGATACCCGACCCCGGTCTCTTCGAATCCAATGTCATCTTAACTCATGTTATTCAGATGAAAACAAAATTCAGTTTTAAATACAGGATGTCACTTTTATACAGTAATTCATTATCGGTAGACAACCACATTATCACTGTCATATCATATCATGAAACATTTCATATCAGAGATATCAATCAATTCAAGGCATTTAATCATCATTTAATCATTCCTAAGCAAGATGGATCATTCCTAATTTAATTAATTACGATTCTTTAATCACTTAGATTATCTTTACTTAATCCTTAATTAATTACAAATCAATTAATTAATCATCTTTTAACTATCCATCTTAATTAATCATCCCTGATAAATTATCTTTAATTTCGTAAGGTAATTATCCTTTAATAATAAATGACACAAATTAATTATCTTTAACCATTTACAGTAATTAATCTTTAATTACTTTCATTAAGTATTTATCTCCTTATTAATTATCCATAAATTTATCACATTAATTAATTAACCTTAATTAATTTAAACCAATTAATTACTTAAACTAATTACATTACCTAATTATTTCTTAACCATTAGTTAATGATCCCAACATTAACTACATTCATTAACTTCCCATTAATACGTACTCAAGGTAATTATCTTAATTTAGCACCTCATTAATTAATTACCTTTGGGAATTAACGTTCTCTAAATTTACTTACATAAAGTAATTGTTCTTTAAATTAATTACCGTAATTACATCATTAACAATCCATTTGGAACATTTTTGAAATCAATTTTAAAATTGAAAGTATAAAATTTCCGTAAACACAACAATTTAAACATTTAAATTTAGCTATTAAAATCTTTGAAACTTGTTAAACTTTGATTAACTTTGATTTTCTTAGCCTTAAAACCGTTACCTAGTTCACTTTTAAAACCAGCACATGTTTACTTTTAAATTTAAAAATAAAACTGGCTCGAATAATCCCAAACCCGAGCCTACCCACTAATCCCGAGTCTTAACCAATATTACCCGAGCCCGCACTCGTGTCACTCGCTTCTCTACTTCCTTCGAGTCACACTGCCCTTTTACACGAGAACGTCCCGAGGGATATGCTTCTTCCCCAACGAAAACATGTCCAGATATCACAAAAGCATCGTGCACATGCACAACCATCCAAGCCTCCTCCGATCATCGCCTCCGACCCCAAAGCACCACCCAGGACCCCGTCCATCATCGCGACACCCCAGAAGAATGAATCGAAGGCCAAATCGTAAAATCGATATTCGATCGAAAAAAAAAACCTGGAACGAACTTCAACGGAAATTCCATCATCGCTGTTAACCCCAACCACGAGTTTCCTCGCCGACATCACCAGACCTTCATCACGTCGTCACACTCCTACTTTCCCCCTCGCGATCACCTATCATCACCCACGGCCATCGCGACAACTTCGCGAGCATCATCGTTTCAAATAAAACTCGAACCCTAGTCTAGCTCCATCCTCCCCACTCGATCACCAGAAGAATCTATCTTCATTTTTCCTATGATCAACCATCCACCAGCCACCTTCAGTCCAAACAACAACTTCCCAGACGCCGCTGATCATCGGCAATCCCCCAAAATGCCAAATACGATCATCTCAACAATTCCCAATGATTATCGAACTAAAAATCATGAAATGTATATTAAAAATCGTGATTTTCAACCACTAATTCATTCATGTAATCTAAATCAGCAATTAAGATTGTCGATTTTTAACATGTATATATTTTCCACTGTTATTCCCATTTTAAAAATTTATTTGTTGAATTTAAAACCCTGAAACTATTTTTGAAATTATCATCTTACTTTGGCAAACAACATCCATTCAAACATCGAAGTATAATATTGAGTTGATTGAGATATTTGAATTTTCGAAAACAGAACTTGGACTGTGAAACAACAGAGAATAGGATATATATAGAGATAGACATGCTCATATATGTCAATTCAAATAAATTCAAGCTAAGAACTTCCATACAAACAACATCATCACATGCATTAGAGTTAAATCCAAATTTACTGTTTTTAAACGAATGTTTACTCACCTTGTTTCTTAAGAACAGAGGAAGCTAGTTTGATTTGCTTTAAACTGGAAAACTCATATATACATATTTACATTCATCCATCTTAGAATTATCAGGCAAGCATTCATGTTATCATTGATCAAATATTTCTTCAACATTTACTACCCGAACCAAGTTTTAAATTGTTTGGATTTAAGTTTATCAAACCGTTCCAGTCATGTATATAATTATTGACCGACATATACACAAAAAATTATTTAAACAACGTGAGTTTTAGAGTTACTCACCTAAATACTGTTGAAACAGAAAACAAAGGTTGTTGAGGAGCTGAAATTGGAATGCCTGAAAATCTTCCCTGCCTTGATTAAATTTGCTTGAGTTTGTAAAGTAAAGAGGTTATTTTTTTTTCCTCGGATTTACTTCTAAGTTCAAACGAACCAGTTAAAAGAAGATGATGTATATAGAAATGGCTTTAAACAATGGTAGTAGCTTCTGGTACAAGCTTCATTAATATGGGTCAGAGATTTTTTTTAACATTTCGGCTGAAAAGATTTTTAACATTTTGAGTAGACCACAAGTTGAGCTAGTATTAAATGAGATGGTACTTTATGTTTCATGTTGATATTTCTTTTACCTGTTCTTGCCTAGCATATCAAGCTTTATAGGCGTATTTTGCTTGCCTGGTTTTGTTTTACTTCTTCTTTGCCTTGGTGACTAATTTGTGTGCCAGCATAAATTATTATTGTCTTTCATTTTCTAGTTTACATACATATACTAATCTTATTTGTACACGAATATATAATATTGTCTTGTATGGCTCTATATATATTTATTTTCATAACTTTTCTTTTGTGTTGTAAATACAATTTGGTTGTATTTCATCTTACTTTGTATATTTATCCTTATTTACAACTTAAACATTTATTTCTATATTCCTTACAAAACTATCAACACTTAATCCAAAAGATATTTATTGTTAAACTTGTCAATGCCATAATTTCTTAAGCCTATATATTTATATTTATTTTTAAACAATATACTTGTTTTATATTTAGATTTAATACTGATAAGATTTATTTTACTTGAACTATTATTGTCCAGACTATATCATACATATATATTTTTAAATCACATATTAATAAAATTAAATAAGATAGATTTCAGGTTTAAAATATTTAGAAACTCGTTATTTTACTCCCAAACCATAGCTTCTCCCAATTATATATATATATATATATTCGTTTTAAAATAATAACCTGTATTTTAATTAATTCAATTAAATATTGATTAGAATAATACTGCCAAAAATCCGGGATGTCACATCCCTCCCCCCTTTAAAACTTTTCGTCCTCGAAAAGGAATGAAGCCAGTTTTAGTAAAATGCTTGAAATCAGGTAAATTTCTTTGATCATTTTTAAAACACTTTTAAACAAAATCTATATAATATCACTAAAATAGTTTTTATAAAATACTTTTATAACTCGATGTTTCGACAAGTCCATCCTTGTTCTCACAGAAATTCGGTCATACGTTGATCAGGCGTACGACTGAAAATCTATAAGTACTCGGTAAACTCGTTTTCAACACCCAGCGAAAATATTCTGAAAAATAATTTTATTGAAAATATAGAAAACAGTTTTGAAAATAGATAAAATATCTTTGGTGAGAATGCTCTGGAAATCATCACACCCATCCATGGTCACAGTTACATCCTGGGTTACGTTGCCGTCGCAGCAAAAGTCCATGTAACTGATTACACCATAGAACCCACAACAGATCGCAGTTACATCCAGGGTTACGTTGCCATCACAGCAAAAGTCCATGTAACTGTTGGCTCTCAGCGGCACACACGATTTTCGCTGTCAAAATGAAACTTCTCCACTTCCACATAGGTCGCAGTCTACCGATGTAAAATCAAACATAGACTGTTGGCTCTCAACGGCTCACGCGACTTTCGCTATGGTCTGCAGTAGATCGCAGTGACATCGAGTTACACTATCGTCACAGCATAACCCAAATGCCTCTGTAGGCACCAGCCCCTCGACTTTCGCTACACAATAATCCTCAGGAACTAGTTTTGTCCGGACTCCTCACAGGATCAACTTTAGAAACCCCCCTTGGGGCTCAAGGCAGTACCACCCAGTGGCACTCCTGAGAAGTTCATTTTAAGGGAGCGCCTTTTTCCCCAGAGCAAATCTCAAAACACTTTATACTATACACATATAGTATTTTCCAAATCATACACCTAGTATGAATCTCATATAAATGCTTTTACACAAAATCGATTCTCAAAATCGATAATTCACAAATCAGGCTTTCCCAAATCCCAATATTGATTTTACCCAAAAATCAAAAGCCTTTTCCAAATCCAAAGGTTCCCAAAACCTTTTTCTCAAAACCATTTCCATAAAATCTTTTATATATATAATAAATCTTGAAACCTTTTGAATCAATCTTATACTTGTATAAATCCAGTTTTGTACTTCAAATATTTCCAAAACTCTTTTCTTTTGGCTATAGCTTCAACAAGGGGGTTTTTATCTCATTTATCAAAGATATACAAACTTTAAATTTCCTTTTCTTTCCAAAACAAATATTAAATTTAAATTTTAAATCTGTTTATAATGTCACTTGCCAAATTACTTACTTTTATTATAAAGTAAAATTTTAGTTAGTAAGATACCCAATTTCCACTTTACTTCCATAAAGTTAAGTTCTACTATAGAAATATCAATTTTAATTCATTTTATTTAAGGTCATTATATATTCGCAAAATATACTTTCAATTTCAAAAATCATTTACAGTCCTTATCTCCCATTCAATAACAATTTCAATCAAACTCGTACGATGTCCACATATCATCCGTACGCAGTATCAATCTGATCGCTTACTCGATCACACAATTTCACTTCCGAACTAGTATTGTCCACCCGACTTCCTAGTGCGGACTCAGATCTGGTTTCTCGATCAAAAACTGTCATTCTCCTTGCATAGTCACAACTATGATAGAGAATATCCAGAACCAATCAAAAATCCATATCCAGGTTCGCTGTCGAAAATCGAGCGAAAAATCCCAACTCGGATCGATAATACTATCTCGAAATTCTGTGCTCGAATCTGGATCAAATTACCATGCGAATAGAATAATATACGTACATCCTACGTATTTAACTTCACTGATTATTACCCAAATCAATTTCTTTTCTATTCACATTCACTTAAATTTTATTCACTAATTCACATTTGCCTTAATTCCCACTTGGATTATCTCCTCAATTCTTATCTCAGTTGGGTATTTAACCAATAACAGTTTGAACTCCGACCGGTTTATACTTAGAAAATAGCTTGAAAAATTTGAAAATAGATAAATAGTTGAAAAATATTAAAATAATTGCAAAACAGTTGTAAAATAGTAATTAGTTATATAAACAGTTGAAAAACAGTAATTAGTTTATAAACATTGGTAAAATTATTAAATAGTTTCAAAAATAATTGTAGAATAAGTATAAAATAGTTCGGCCTTGAAAAGTAAGGTTGGATATAGTAAATAGCTTGGAAAGATAGATTCAAGAAACTTATATTAAGATAATTTGTTGAAAATAGTTTCAGAGTCAAACTGTCTCATTACCCAACCTTTAACTCAATCATTCAATTTAAATTCCCATTTAAATTGACTCAATACCAAAATAACTTCAAATTTCAACCACTTCCCATTCCGATACTGATTCAATTCCAATCAAGTTGAATTATCCTTGATTTCTTTTCCAATTCAAGTTGAATTAATTTTCAATCCCTCTCCAACCCAAATCAAATTCCATTTGATTTTTAAACTTATTCAACTTTAATTATAACTTCAAATTATTCCAATCAATTCGGACTAATACCAATTGAACCCACTCCAATTTCAAATTATTTCAATTTAATCTACTCCAAATTTTCCATTTAAATTTGAAACTTATCCATCTTTAATCACAATTCCCATTAATTCAAGTCAAATTCAGTTTGAACTAATTCAATTTAAATCTCAATCTTAAACTATCTCGAATTATATAAATTCGAGTTAAATTTTCAAATATTGGTTTAACTCTTTAAACCAAATTAACTTTTATTTAAAGTTTTTAAACAATTTAATTTATTACTCAATTTTATCTTCCAGTTTGAAGCTAGTTCTTAAACAATTTTTAATTTACAAATTTAATTATTCAAGTTTTTAATTTATAGTAATTCCACATCCTTACTTTCAAATTAAAGTTAGATTCCTTTTCTTTTTATCAATAACGGATATATTACCACACTTCATTTCTCATTCATTTAAACCAAACCAATTCTCAATTTAAATATTTTTAAATAACAATAGGATGATACCATCCTATTTATTTTAAACATCCATCCATATACCATTTCCAGACCTCAAACCCATTTTAAGGCTACACAAACCCCCAATTCAAATTAATCATTTAACTTTCCAAGTTAAATCTAAATTTCATCTTGAATTTTCCAATTCAGGTTGCTTGTTCCAAACTTATTTAACTTCCTTTAAGTTAAATTCAATTAAATCTCGTCAAACTTACCCAAATTTGAATTCCCACTTCAAATTTTAAACTTCACATTAATAATCTTATAAGTTCAAAAACTTATCACCTTGGATATCACATCTCATTTCCCAAATTTGAAACTCAACATTTAGAGTTTATTTCAAACCATCTTTGTATCCATATATACATGTTTATGTCTTAACCCACCCGGCTATACTTAAAAATTTAAACCACCTTTGGTTTTAATTTAAGATAGATCTCCTTTTAAGTTTCAAACAACTTCTTATTTTTTAAAATAAGATCACATTCAAGTATATTCTGAACAATATAATTTATTCTTTTCTTTTAACACTTTAAAACAATTCAATTGTTTCTAAACTTAGGTTTAAACTTCACAATTTAAATCTATACAAGTTATACTCATCTAAGTTTATATCCTTAACACATTTTATTTTGCTTACTCATTAACACACATTCCATTATTAAATACAACAACCATTTATGATAATAACCAAGATTATCATATCTGGAAATCAATTCATTATCATCTTTATTCTGAAAACATTTCTACAAATTCAGGATTAATTTCAGTTTGGATCCATTTCAAATTTATCTTCATTCAATTACAATTTGGTTGTACCACTATTAACACTTAATTCTCATTATTTTATTTAATTCCAATAATTTTTAACAACCAGTTACTTTAACATTTATTAGTAAGAAATATTGCTTTATATATATAAATATATATCGAAATATATTCTTACTTAAAATCATTTAAAATCTTTATATAAGAAAATAACAAGTACGCTCTCTCGTATATATATACGCTCAACTCATTCTAGGGTACTATTGACCCTATCCTTAATGAGTACACCCACCAGAGTCAAGGTTCTCGCTTAACCTTTCAGCAATGATACCAACTGTAACGACCCGAAAATTTTCGATCCCGAAAATTCCAGATAGTTAGTAAAGAAGAAAGAGATAGAAGGAAGAAACAGAAATCACAACACCGATTCTCACATTCGCAGCGGATCAAAATATAATATCAAATAATAACAGTTTTTAAAAGAATACTGTATCTGTCAATTTACATTTATTTACATCAGAGTTATAAATATTTACACCAATAATGGACATATACAGATCAAATATGTCTCAGACAAACAGAAATAATAGTCACAGCGGAACACTCCATACGTCCTGCCATCCAGCTCGCCTCCTGAGCTCCAGAACGTCCTTACCTGGAAATCTGTAATACTCGGTCTGACCCGAGCATTACGTCAAAGTAACACCCGGGTCAGGCTGGAAACCAGCATGAGTAAACTCATCTAACATGGAATACCACAGCATAAAACTACATAAAACCCGGGGTAACTCGTATCAAATTTACAAATTCACAATTTGTTATAAACATCACTTATTTTACCCATCAATTTCTAAGTACAAAAACTTAGATTAAATGGTCTAATTCACTTAAATCATTCCATTCCAGTCTATTTATTCCAAAGTCAAATTCATAAAGAATTATTGTAGATTCCAACTCGAAGTGGTTTCGGGTATGTACTGATACCCGACCCCGGTCTCTTCGAATCCAATGTCATCTTAACTCATGTTATTCAGATGAAAACAAAATTCAGTTTTAAATACAGGATGTCACTTTTATACAGTAATTCATTATCGGTAGACAACCACATTATCACTGTCATATCATATCATGAAACATTTCATATCAGAGATATCAATCAATTCAAGGCATTTAATCATCATTTAATCATTCCTAAGCAAGATGGATCATTCCTAATTTAATTAATTACGATTCTTTAATCACTTAGATTATCTTTACTTAATCCTTAATTAATTACAAATCAATTAATTAATCATCTTTTAACTATCCATCTTAATTAATCATCCCTGATAAATTATCTTTAATTTCGTAAGGTAATTATCCTTTAATAATAAATGACACAAATTAATTATCTTTAACCATTTACAGTAATTAATCTTTAATTACTTTCATTAAGTATTTATCTCCTTATTAATTATCCATAAATTTATCACATTAATTAATTAACCTTAATTAATTTAAACCAATTAATTACTTAAACTAATTACATTACCTAATTATTTCTTAACCATTAGTTAATGATCCCAACATTAACTACATTCATTAACTTCCCATTAATACGTACTCAAGGTAATTATCTTAATTTAGCACCTCATTAATTAATTACCTTTGGGAATTAACGTTCTCTAAATTTACTTACATAAAGTAATTGTTCTTTAAATTAATTACCGTAATTACATCATTAACAATCCATTTGGAACATTTTTGAAATCAATTTTAAAATTGAAAGTATAAAATTTCCGTAAACACAACAATTTAAACATTTAAATTTAGCTATTAAAATCTTTGAAACTTGTTAAACTTTGATTAACTTTGATTTTCTTAGCCTTAAAACCGTTACCTAGTTCACTTTTAAAACCAGCACATGTTTACTTTTAAATTTAAAAATAAAACTGGCTCGAATAATCCCAAACCCGAGCCTACCCACTAATCCCGAGTCTTAACCAATATTACCCGAGCCCGCACTCGTGTCACTCGCTTCTCTACTTCCTTCGAGTCACACTGCCCTTTTACACGAGAACGTCCCGAGGGATATGCTTCTTCCCCAACGAAAACATGTCCAGATATCACAAAAGCATCGTGCACATGCACAACCATCCAAGCCTCCTCCGATCATCGCCTCCGACCCCAAAGCACCACCCAGGACCCCGTCCATCATCGCGACACCCCAGAAGAATGAATCGAAGGCCAAATCGTAAAATCGATATTCGATCGAAAAAAAAAACCTGGAACGAACTTCAACGGAAATTCCATCATCGCTGTTAACCCCAACCACGAGTTTCCTCGCCGACATCACCAGACCTTCATCACGTCGTCACACTCCTACTTTCCCCCTCGCGATCACCTATCATCACCCACGGCCATCGCGACAACTTCGCGAGCATCATCGTTTCAAATAAAACTCGAACCCTAGTCTAGCTCCATCCTCCCCACTCGATCACCAGAAGAATCTATCTTCATTTTTCCTATGATCAACCATCCACCAGCCACCTTCAGTCCAAACAACAACTTCCCAGACGCCGCTGATCATCGGCAATCCCCCAAAATGCCAAATACGATCATCTCAACAATTCCCAATGATTATCGAACTAAAAATCATGAAATGTATATTAAAAATCGTGATTTTCAACCACTAATTCATTCATGTAATCTAAATCAGCAATTAAGATTGTCGATTTTTAACATGTATATATTTTCCACTGTTATTCCCATTTTAAAAATTTATTTGTTGAATTTAAAACCCTGAAACTATTTTTGAAATTATCATCTTACTTTGGCAAACAACATCCATTCAAACATCGAAGTATAATATTGAGTTGATTGAGATATTTGAATTTTCGAAAACAGAACTTGGACTGTGAAACAACAGAGAATAGGATATATATAGAGATAGACATGCTCATATATGTCAATTCAAATAAATTCAAGCTAAGAACTTCCATACAAACAACATCATCACATGCATTAGAGTTAAATCCAAATTTACTGTTTTTAAACGAATGTTTACTCACCTTGTTTCTTAAGAACAGAGGAAGCTAGTTTGATTTGCTTTAAACTGGAAAACTCATATATACATATTTACATTCATCCATCTTAGAATTATCAGGCAAGCATTCATGTTATCATTGATCAAATATTTCTTCAACATTTACTACCCGAACCAAGTTTTAAATTGTTTGGATTTAAGTTTATCAAACCGTTCCAGTCATGTATATAATTATTGACCGACATATACACAAAAAATTATTTAAACAACGTGAGTTTTAGAGTTACTCACCTAAATACTGTTGAAACAGAAAACAAAGGTTGTTGAGGAGCTGAAATTGGAATGCCTGAAAATCTTCCCTGCCTTGATTAAATTTGCTTGAGTTTGTAAAGTAAAGAGGTTATTTTTTTTTCCTCGGATTTACTTCTAAGTTCAAACGAACCAGTTAAAAGAAGATGATGTATATAGAAATGGCTTTAAACAATGGTAGTAGCTTCTGGTACAAGCTTCATTAATATGGGTCAGAGATTTTTTTTAACATTTCGGCTGAAAAGATTTTTAACATTTTGAGTAGACCACAAGTTGAGCTAGTATTAAATGAGATGGTACTTTATGTTTCATGTTGATATTTCTTTTACCTGTTCTTGCCTAGCATATCAAGCTTTATAGGCGTATTTTGCTTGCCTGGTTTTGTTTTACTTCTTCTTTGCCTTGGTGACTAATTTGTGTGCCAGCATAAATTATTATTGTCTTTCATTTTCTAGTTTACATACATATACTAATCTTATTTGTACACGAATATATAATATTGTCTTGTATGGCTCTATATATATTTATTTTCATAACTTTTCTTTTGTGTTGTAAATACAATTTGGTTGTATTTCATCTTACTTTGTATATTTATCCTTATTTACAACTTAAACATTTATTTCTATATTCCTTACAAAACTATCAACACTTAATCCAAAAGATATTTATTGTTAAACTTGTCAATGCCATAATTTCTTAAGCCTATATATTTATATTTATTTTTAAACAATATACTTGTTTTATATTTAGATTTAATACTGATAAGATTTATTTTACTTGAACTATTATTGTCCAGACTATATCATACATATATATTTTTAAATCACATATTAATAAAATTAAATAAGATAGATTTCAGGTTTAAAATATTTAGAAACTCGTTATTTTACTCCCAAACCATAGCTTCTCCCAATTATATATATATATATATATATTCGTTTTAAAATAATAACCTGTATTTTAATTAATTCAATTAAATATTGATTAGAATAATACTGCCAAAAATCCGGGATGTCACAATCCCCCTTATGATGAATAGATCAAGGCTCTACTCCTAGATTAGCTTTATAATCTAGTGACCATTCTCATTTTCTTTCAGAAAAATTTATTAACTCTTTAAATGCTTTTATATTCTTTTATTCTTTTTCATAAATAAAAGAGAGTTAAACTCACTCAGAGATTTCAGCCAACCATACTAAACATTCATGAAAAGAATACCATATCTCATTTTCCAGTTATTTTATTCAAAATATTTTTTAACACTTGCATGTCTCCTATATTCAGGAATATCATGATCACTTAAACAAATCTAGTGAAATCATATAAAATCCTTATACTCAATTCTACTGTGAACATAGGGTAAGGTTTTTGAGAAAAACCCATAAAACATTTTAGCTTAAGATCTGAACAAATCAGCACATAAATAATTTATTGCATTGTTCATCTCATTTTTTTTAAAACAATCTAGACATAAGCATGAATCTCCTTTATTCACACTGCCTAGTTTATTTCCCAGTAATACCCTACTTCTCAATAAAATGTATTTATCTTACTAAACATATTTATAAACTGATGTTTTAAGGTACTGGATCCATATCAGTGATTAGGGTATTTTTCTTATCAAACAATCAATCAAAACAAATCAAAGCATCAACCAAAGATTTATCAAAACACCAACCATTCTCAGCATTCATTTATTCATAAAAATAGATCAAGCACAAACATGATATGGTTTTTATAAAATAATGTGGTTGCCCTTAACTTGGGTCTAAATGCCTTAAACCTCATAAGATTGATTAATCACTCACCTTCCTTCCACTTTTCCCCGAGAATACTTTAACTTGAAAATGGCTTTGGTTTGCTCTTCTTTCTTTTCTTAAGTATTTTCTGTTTTCTCAAATGAGACTGCTGCTACCCCCTTTAATTTTTAAAACATCGTTTAGGGTTTTAGTAGAGTGAAAAACCCATCTTATCCCCACACAAATGAGAGAATTCTGCATATGATGTTATGGCTAGAAATGCCATTTTCTTTTTGATTTCCATTTCGGGTATTTTGTGTTGCTTTAGTTTTTTTCTGGTTTGCATGCTATTTGCATGTTTCATACACACACCTTATTTTCATGTGACTTTCTTACATTATTTAGTTTCTTAAGACTAATCTGTACATGTATATCCTTTTATCAATTAATTCCTTGTTAATGTTTCAAGCTATTTGTTTTCTCTTGATATACAAAATGTATTCATATATTTAATTACCATAGTGCTTTCCTTATTACTTTATATTTTTTCGTGGTTGTAAAAATATAACATATGGTACTGCATAATCCATATATACACTCAGTCACATTTCCTCATTCCTTCTCTCTGAAAATACCATTTCCTTCTTATTATTTATTTTTAATTACTATAAAAGTCTGCTTTTATCATTTTATTCCTTTCTGATTATTTATATTCAATATGTATTCATATGAATATAAGACTTACTCATACTTAGTTATTTTCTTCTCATTATTATTTTACTGAAAACAACTATCCCCTTCATTATATATTTAACTCATTCTCAATATTTATTTTCAAACTATATTTTTCCTTGAAAATTCTCCTTTCACTGATTTTATTAAAATTATTCTTATCTCAATAATTTGGGTCTTCACATACTCTCCTCCTAAAAGGAATTGTGTCCCACAATTATTCTCTCATACATTTCCATCCAAATGTATACAAAGCATAATTTCAATTGAATGAAATTTCAGAAACTCATTCATTCAAAATCAATCAAACACACATATATAATATTAAGGTTTCATCATAATTTTAAACATACCTTTAAGCAGAAAATAGATTAGGATATTTATCCTTCATCCTATCTTCAGCCTCCCATGTACAATCATTCTTATCCAGACTCCACTGAATTTTTACCAATTTAATTATTGTATTCCTCAATTTCTTTTCTTCTCTAGCCACAATACCCACTGGTTCCTTCCTATAAACCAGATTTTCTTGAATTTCAACTTGTGTAGGTGATTCCAGAATTACTTCCTTATCATGTACCCATTTTCTCAATTGAGATACATGAAATACATCATGGATATTACTCAATTCCTCTGGCAACTTCAGCTTATAAGCCAAATTTCCTACTCTTTGAATTATCTCATATAGCCCTATAAATCTTGGAGACAATTTTCCTGCCTTGCCAAACCTTAATATTTTTCTCATTGGTGAAACTTTTAGAAATACATAATTTCCCACTTCATACTCCACTGGCCTCCTTCCTCTGTGTGCATATGCCTTTTGCCTTTCCTGTGGTGCCTTCATTCTCTGCCTCACCATTTCAATTCTTGCAGAGGTTTCTTTGATGTGATCTGGTCCTAGCAACATTCTTTCACCTGCCTCCATCCAACATGTAGGAGACAAACAAGGCCTTCTATATAAAGCCTCATATGGAGCCATACTTATAGTGGATTGGTAGCTATTGTTGTAAGCAAACTCAGCTAAATGAAGATGATCTTCCCAGTTGCCACCAAAATCAAGTATACATGCTCTAAGCAAATCCTCCAAAATCTTGTTAACAATCTCTGTTTGACCATCTGTTTGGGGGTGGTATGCTGTGCTTAGACACAATTTTGTCCCCATTGCCTCTTGAAAGCTTCCCCAGAACCTTAAGGTAAACAAGGTATCTCTATCACTAATGATAGTCTTGGGGATTCCATGTAATTTTACTATCTCCTTCATAAGGGGGATGATGGGTATGTGCATGACTTGTTTAAGTCCTGTTGGCCTCTGTGCAGGGGTTAACAGAATTGAGTCACTTGCAATGCACACATGGTGTTCAATGGCAAAGAGTTAAGACCAAATTAAATTGATAAATGGAGATTGAGAGTTGAGCTATGGTATTAAAATGAGTTAATCCATAGGAGTATGTATACATGTGTACTGAATTGAATGGATGAATGGATGCTTGTGTGCATGAGTGTTAGTAGGGGCTTATATATATATATATATACATATACCCAGTTTACATTATAAATCCAAATAAGCATAAAGTATATGAATTCTCTACACAATAATTAGAAAATGACAAGTTATTATATTTTGATTTCACTCATACCAGAATTTATTTTCAAACTTTATTTTTCCTTGAAAATTCTCCTTTCACTGATTTTATTAAAATTATTCTTATCTCAATAATTTGGGTCTTCACATTATGCTCCCTACAAACATCAATTTATGAGTTTTTCAGCCAAATCGATGTGGGAATTGGAGTTTGGGAGCTATGGAATCGTTAGTGGTGAGTTTCTTGCGTAAATTCATTGTTTATTTGGAAAATATCTCCTACACCAACCATGCTTGAGGGCTGCGTATAACCTAAAAAACCTATGTTAGATTGAAACATGGGTTATGAAGACACCCACATATCGCTTAAACGTAGACTGTATGACTACCATCGTCTATCCTTAACGTGGGTTTATAATTTACAATTTTTATCTATTTACCAATTTATCATAAACAAACTAAGTGACCATAATCTATTTTCAGTTATTGACATGCGAAGAAGAATAACATATGAATGTATTCGAAGAATTGCATTGGACTACAATAACGAGTTCACTACATAGATATAAGTACAATTTTGGCTTTTTGAGTTTTAAATGTTGATTTTATAATTTGTTTTCTTAAATTTTTTAAATGTGGATATTCCCAAGTTATGATAAATCAGAAGATAGGTTGTTGCAACGGGTAGAAGACTAGGATTTCATGTTATTATTTTAGATCAAAACTTAACACTCACGGTAGGACACTTCGAGTTTTATTTGCTTGCGAAAGAAGTGGAAAATATATTAAATTTAAAGAAGGCTCCTTTTTAAACCCTAAATTGACTAGTATGAAGAAATGCAACCGTCCATTTCATATTAAGGATGTTACAATATCTTTATTAGACAGATAAAAGTTGGTAGTTTTGAATGGATATCATAACCATTATGCAACGAAAATAGCAAAAGTCAATCTTTTGCCAAAAGATAGACAAAGGAGAAAATTTGAAAGTTGTATTGATGTTTCTAAAAATATGGTCAAAGCCAAGTTAATTTTGCATACTTTAAGAAAATGGTACAAAAAATTATACTACAATAAAGACAATCTAAAACATTGTTAGTCGACAAAAGTTAATTGAATGTGTTGGATATTAACAAATTCAATATTTGTTAAGCAAGCTTATGAAGTTTAATTAGCTTGAATGACATCATACTCAAGAGGATGGAATGCACATAATTACAGATATTTTCGTGGCTTATCCTATTAGTTTAGATTTTTTGTGAACATTTCCTTGTGTTCCAGTTATGGATTGTACATACCAAATTAATAGTTATAACTTAGTTTTTATTACTTATTTCTCATTTTGTGTACTCGGTTTAATTTCAAATATAACTTGCAGTATTTGTTCATTTTTCAGAATTGGGGCGACACATTCAAAATTGAAAAAACATTTAAAAACTTGTCATGGGAATTTTGAGACAGTTTGGAAGAGTATGCATTAAATGTTGAAGCTCTCTTTTATTGAATTAAAATCTTTTATGCAAACAAGTTTGTTAAAAGTGAGACATGTGTATGCCAGAAATGAATTTCATTTATTGCAAGGCTTAGTTACTATAGTAGCGCTAGAGTTCATTCAATCTGAAGTCTAGCTTATACTATTGTTCATAACCAATTATTTTATCAAATTAAACTAAAATTTAATTGGTTGCAAATAATTCTATATGCAAAACATTCAGCTTCGCCTACATAGGATAAATGGTTCTTAAACGAAGATTACAATGCTAGTAGATGGAAGTTTATTCTATTGAATCGAAGACAAGCTTAGGAATCTGCATGATCGTTTTGGGTTCCTTAGTATTTGAATACTGATTGACTTTGATTGATGTAACTAAAAACATAGAGCATGCAACCATTTTAATGCCATGTTGAAAATAAACATGGAATTCAAAAACCAGCACACCCTGTGTTTACGTGGAAGATTCGAGTATCGGTTAACAAATACCCTAATATTCCATGTAATTGCAGAGTGGTTCTTTGTTATATCCATGCTCTATCATTACGTTGTTATTTAAAAACACTTTGCATTGCTTTTGCATAGGTAATTCGAGTGTTGGTTAAGCACATTAAACTTTATAGATTCCAACTTCACAACATAATTAAACATAAACATAATTAAACAAAATAGCTTCTTTTAATAACCGAAATACACAAGTTAACCCATAGCACAAACACTAAGCAGTCACTTTTTATTTTGCACTAGTGCGAACCCGTGCTTCGCACACGGGTATAGTAAAAATATATTTGTTGCAATTAGAAAATTATCGTATTTTTATAAATAATCAAAATATACCATTTATATAAAGGAATTAGAAATATTTCTATAACATCATAGATTAGTATTAAAATTTGTACAAAATCTTTATTGGGTCAATGTAGTAATAGGACTGGATGCAATTAGACATATACAGAGGCGAAAGAGTTAAAATGGAAAAGTGGACTTAGGGGTAGTAAAAAAAGCAGAAGAGGAACTATGATGAAATACGAAAGCAGTAAAAAAACATAGGTCCTTTAAAATAGGACGAAATGTGTATCATAAAATAATATTTCCACTATAGAGTATATTGTCCAATACATAGAATCTTATGTTAATGTAACTCAGAAAACATGATATATATATTTGGTTGTTTTAACCTTTATTATGTCCCATAATTGAAAATTCAATGAAATATAGCGACAAACCAGGTACGTATAAATGTAGAGTCAAACTACGAAAAGGCTAAATTATTTCTATGAATAAACAGAGTTATTTATAAGAAGAGTGGTAATTCGTCATCAAAGAAGAAAATTTTGTTTTTTGAAAAACAGGAGAAAAAAAATATCACGTATTTTTGGAAGTCACTGTTAAAGAACTAAATGTTCTGCTATGTCACGCAGATTACTTATTCAAATGTATGAAGAAAGCCTAAACCATGAGAGGAAAATTAAGTTGGAAGTGTTATAAAAATGAGAATTAAACGAATGATTAATTTATGCATACTGAAATCGGATAACGATAGTAGTAATATAAAACAGATTTCTCCAGAACCAAAAATTCATACAAATCTAGTCACAATCCAGGATTGTATAAAATTAGAACATTTTTAAACTATAAAGGCTAAATCAAAAATTGGAAGGATTTTAAACGTAAAACAGATCAATTTCTAAGAGTTAGAATCTTTTATTAGCTTAGAATTTAAGAAAAAAAAACTTTATATATTGCAATTTTTATTTAGTCATACGGAACGAACAGCAAAGCCTTAAATTTATGGTAAGCGTATCAATTTCTAAATATGTTCTGAAAAAGTTCATAAGTTTCCATGCCCAGAGTGGAATAAAGCAAAAGTGATCAATGCTTTAAAAACACTCATTATCAAATACTTAAATTAGATAAGAAAATAAGAATCCTGAACATTGCATCTAAAAGGACTGATATACAAACCAACATGAAGAGAGAGAAATCCCCAGCATACGTCCTAGGTAAGTTTGTAAGTTTTATTCTATTTTCATAAAAAAAATGTCTACTTCTACTGTAATAGTATATAAAAGCATGGATAGAAAAAGCAGCAATATAAAAGATCGAGTTAGGGTAGCTTTTGCCTTCAAAATGAAGCACATAAAAGTGTGGTTAGATTTTTGATTGATTCATACACGGCCTTAAAATAAGACCACAATTAAATCTTTGCTTGTTAATAATACTAAGCTTCTGATTTATCCGTACATGTAAAAAACGATAAATTTAAGTTAACTCGCCACGTAAACATAAAACATATTGAAAATTGGAACAAAAATATCAAAACAAACTGAAATGAAAATTTTGAAGAAGAATCACTTATATGTTCCCAAATTTGTTGACAGTATGTATCTGTTAAAGTAAATTTTTCATACTCATTATATTAAATAAAAATCTTAACTGAAATAAATTAGGAAAAAAGACAATGATATTAAAACAATAAAAAGGTTGGAAATAAGATTTGAGCATACTTCAGTTTACATAAATTAGATCTCCAAAACAAAATGCTTCGGATGAGGACTGCTGTGAAATAAGCTGGCATTCATACCCCGTTTTATGTGCCCTGGACAAAAATGAACCACCTTAGGAATAGTGACTGAATGCATTTTTACAGGAAATAAAACGGTAGTTAGAAGAAAATATTGTTGTATTCAACATTAGCATGCATGTTTTACAACATGGGTTGATGTGGCAAATGATAAAATTTAATCCTGCAAGCTAAACTATAATTTTTACGTATTTGATAAAAACAATAGGGAAAAAATCAAAATTACATATTTATTCAAATTTTGCTATATATATTAAAATAAACTTGCTAAAACAGTCTAAATAAAACATAAAATAAGGAGATCTATTATATACGGAAAAGAAGCAAGTTTTGGTTGGTTTTTGCTAAAATGAATTTATGTTTAACAAAATAGAAAGTAAAAGAATTTGGGTAAAAACGAAAATTGCAATTTTTTTGGAACCTACTATTATGGAATTGACTGTTCCACTGAATTATAGTAATGTTTTTAAATTCATGAAGAAAGCGCAAATCATAAGTGGTCTTCAAAAATGTAGAATTTCAATAGGGAGGGATTTAGGGAATAGTTGGAAATCCCTGTATTGAAATTGAATAAAAACTGCACTAATTTAAAACTGTTATGTCCAATAACTAAAATTCAAAGAAACATAGTGACAAACCAGGTATGTACAAACGTAGATTCAAACTACAAAAAGGTTGAGTTATTTCTATGGAAAAAAAAAGTTACGGTCATTTTTTAGAAGAAGACTGGTACTTCACTTTTAAAGAAGAAAATTTTACTTTTGAAAAACAGAACAAAAAAATTCACATATGAAATAGGAAAATGAAAGCAGCATTTCTTGCACAATTGAAGATGAAATCACATCATATTACTGGAGTATATGTAATGTTTAGCTCATTTATGAAAACAAACACATACCCTGTATGTACATACGTATGCATGCATGTATCAATGACAGGTGATATCAACTGACTATTTTAAACGATCTTAAAATAAGCGGAATAATTGTATGTACACATCCAAACACTTATACAGTAGTAATCTAACCATGTGAAAATCTGAGTATTCAAAAATACATATTTATATATAAATACCAATAAACCCAGGCATTGCATTAGTATTGTAGTTACTATAATATCAAAGTTCATTAAATTAGATGCCGAAATTGAATATAAATAGTCAATGTCTATTTAAGAGCATGTATCGTATATTAGTACTGTAGTTACTATAATATCAAAGTTCATGATATGAAAATCTCAAAACACAATGAAATAATTCATAAGACTTTTCATCAACCTTCCTGAATAAGAAGATAAATGTTTTCAAGATAATTAGCATAGTCTAGCTCATTGTTAAGTCATAATGAACAAATACAATGAAAGTGTGATGAAATTTCTAAGGGATGGCCATATTATATTGCTTGAAAATTAAAGCATCTAATGAGTACTACAACCATTGAATATGACAGTTTCAAGTTATGATTGTCGAATCAAATCACCTCAATAGTTATTGAGAATTTTCTTCCAATAATTTGTCGTATTTTTTCCTTAGGTTTCATGCTTTCGGACCTTACAATGGAAGGCTACCCTTAATAAGTACATCAAAACAAATTCAAACGTTAAAAATCATCACTTTTGCTTTATTCAATTCCAATATTGTAACGACCCGTATTTTACGGATCGAAAAGTTTGTCAAAATCTGGGATTTTCAGCATTTTCTAGTTGCTCCAGATCTTGGTTGAAATTTGCCTAAGTCCTAGGTCGTACGCGACCTAGAGGTTAATTAAGTATTGTTGGCAACTTAGGAGATAAGTCGTGACCGACCTAAGAATGTTGGGGATTGGTGACCTTAAGGTTTGGAGTTAGGTCGTGTGATGGATGGTAAGGGTTTAGGTCGTAGACGACCTAAAAGGAAGGAGACTTTAGAGTTTCTGGCGAGTTAAGGTTGGTAGCGACCTAAGTAAACCCAGTAGTTAACGACCTAGGGATGAGCGACCTAGTGGTGCCGAGTTAGTATATTTAGGTCGGCAGCGACCTAAGGAAACTAGTGGTTAGCGACCTATAATAGTTCGCGACCTAAGGGGTTAGCTTGTTAGCGACCTAAGGAGTTGCCGTGTTAGCGACCTAAGGGGTTAGCTTGTTAGCGACCTAAGGAGTTGCCGTGTTAGCGACCTAAGGGGTTAGCTTGTTAGCGACCTAGGAGTTGCCGTGTTAGCGACCTAAGGGGTTAGCTTGTTAGCGACCTAGGAGTTGCCGTGTTAGCGACCTAAGGGGTTAGCTTGTTAGCGACCTAGGAGTTGCCGTGTTAGCGACCTAAGGGGTTAGCTTGTTAGCGACCTAAGGAGTTGCTGTGTTAGCGACCTAAGGAGATAGGTCGCATAAGTGTTAGGTCGTAGCGCTGTTAGGTCGTATGTTGTTTTAGGTCGTTATGTGTTAGGTCGCGTAGAAGCCTAAGTTGTTAGGTCGTAACCTTACTGAGTCTTAGGTAGTTAAGTCGTTAGGTTGTTAGGTCGCTGGGTTTCCTAAGTGTTAGGTCGCTGAGGAGTTAAGTCGTGCATCTGTTAGGTCGGAGAGTCTTAGGTCGGAGAGGCTTAGGTCGGAAACGACCTAGGGAGATAGCCGAGTTAAGCGACTTAAGGAAATTTCTGCTATAAATAGGAGGGGTTGTTCTCACTTTTTGGGATCCGGATTTTGAAGCGACGAAGTGCTGCCATTTTGAGGGCTCGACTTCTACACTTCTTCACTTCTTTTCTCCACTCTAATCTAGTGCTTCCATCCATCCAAATCGAAGATCAAGATTGAAGATTCAAGAGCCTAGATTGAAGATCTTCATCTTTTCAAGAGAGATTTCTTCATTTGAAGCGGATTTGTTATAGATCTAGCTTAGTTCTTCGCTGTCCAGATCTGAAGTTGATATCTTTTGGATTGTTTAGGTGATTTGGTGAGTGGTGATTATCTCTCACACGGATCCAAAGGAGTATATCGGATTGTTGGCCCGATTTGGTGTTAAAATAGTGATTTCCATGCATTTCCTTCATCCTATGTATAGATCCATATAGATCCATTGTTCATGATGATGTTGCATCCAATTTATCATATGTTAACCTATGCAAGTTCATTCATCAAGTTTGTAGAGATATAATCCATGTTTTCATGCTTATTGGACTTTCAACTCTTTAATTACGAAAATGCCATTATTGTTATAATTGTCTACTTAGATCATTTTTGAATGCTTGATTGCTTGGATTGATGTTTGATTTGATTGATTATTATGAACTAGATGATTGATGATTAGGTTTAGATCGAAGGTGATTCAAAAGCTAAGGGAAAGGCTCTTGAATTGGAAAAGCTGCTCGTGGCATATGTAGCGGGATGATGAAGCTCTTATGCATAGATTTGATGATATGTTGAGATGAGGCTTTGCGAGGATGTGATGAAGCGAGGCAATCATATGATGAAGACTTGGTCTAATCCAGACGGGATCATTCCAAGCATGTTGATAACTCGGTGATATGATTCGAGTTGAGGATAATGAATGGATATGAGAATAGTCGTCAAGGAGGATGACTAGGAGGCTTGGATAGCATCGTTGTTGAAGGTTCTAGCATGCTCTAAGCAAGAGTACGTTTGGGCAGATTCGATAGTCCCAACGGCCAACTGTTGATGGTCGAGTACTCTGGGCAGATTCGATAGTCCTAGGCACGGGCTGCGACGACGTGCGGGAGTTATGTCTAGAACCGGGGTTTCCATTAGCCCTTGACGGACGGCTGAAAGAATGTGCCGGTCATTCAATTAACGGTGATATCGAAGCAATGATAACAGTGATAGCCAGAGTCATGGATGTTTGGTTGTATCGTCATTCGGACTCAAGAGCGGTATTTTCTGGGTGCTTATCTGATTTAGGCCTTGGTACTTGGAAAACATCGCCCTTGACTCGAGTGATGGTAGCTTTACTTTAAATTGTATGCTCTGCTATGTTTGCTTCTGCTTAGTGTGTGTCTGGGGGCTATCACTGTAGAATGAGGTTGGAGTGGGAGGGTTGTATTCCTATTCCTTTTCCCTTTATGCTCTTTTGGTATGTTGTTAGTTAATTTACTGCTCACTAAGACTGTTGTCTGACTCAAGGCTTTATGTTTTTAATTCTTATTGCCTTGGGCTGTTCGTCTATTTTGGGACGGGCAGACTAGGTAGCAGGTGACAGGTGCTGTTCTCTTCTCACGATGCTGATATCGAAGATGAGCTGGAGGGTTGCATATTATCTTCTTATATGTACTGATATTCCGCTGTTTTGTATTCTCTGAGAGATATGTAGTGAGGCTGGATGTATTGACTATGTGATGCTTGTATTCAACTATTATGGAGTTTTATATGATGTCATTTTGTTCTGTAAAGCTTCACTATACATATGTTCTATTGTATTTTGTCCATGCGCTGTGAGTAATACGATAGATTCTGTTGTTTTAAATCTTACCTTGACAATCGTCCATGGTCGCCTGGCACACTTTACAACGCTCTATCTCTAGATTCGGTGCAGGGGTCATGGGCGGTCGTCACAAATATATGCCTTCATGCTAGCATATCTTGCTGATAATGTCTTATTGTTATTCACTTCATATTGAATATGTTAATGAGTGGATGTATACCTTATCTACAGTGGAAGGCATATACACCTACAAATAGTTTGGTTTCATAGTAAATAATGTCTCAATTAAGGAAAATAGTAATGCTGGTACTAACACATGTGACAACGAAACATGTGACAACGAAGACAACATATTCAGGTTGATCAGTAACGGTATTAGTAAACATGCATCGATAATCGATTTGGTAGTAAGAAATCTACTAATTAGTAAATGAAATACACTTATATAATTAAAATGAAAACCTTTATTGTTGTTTCTTTCAATATTTATTGTCTTGAATGCTATCACCCTATTAATGCATAATCAGTTACTACCATAATAAGTTAATACCATAATGTAATGAAAATCACTTTATGCGCAAAAAACGAAAACTTATATAAAGTAATATAATATACTATACTGCATTTAAACTTAATACCAAAAAACATAAACAGCAAGATGTTTGAAAATTGGAACATGTATAGAAAAAGCCTAAAGAAAACTCTGTGATATCCCGGAATTTTGGCAATATCAATTTAATAATCTTTATAAATAATTAAATTGATTGTTGATTTTATTTTGTAAATTGACAAGTTTATTCATTTTAAAGGTTAATAATATTTTAAATTGGCAAGTTTATTTCTTTTGAAAACTAATAACATTTTAATTTGGGAATATCTTTTCTAACAATTTTAAATTGGGAAGATTTATCTTTCTAAAACTTATATAAATGTTTTATATTTATAATGTATATATATTGATATATATATATATTGTAAATAGGGAGTCTTTAATTTAATAAAGGATATGTTTTCAAATTATAATATATAAGTATATATATTGTTATTTGAAGTTATGTATTAAAATTCAATATAGTAATTATAAAAATTAATGTTAAAAGTATTTTCCATTTAGAATATATATTTTTATATATATTGAAATGAAAAAAGTATTGATTTGAATTTAATAAGTATTTTCAAACTTTAATATATATATAATTTGTAATTTGAAAGGTAAATTTGATTTAATACTTTTGGAAATGATATTTAAAATTTAAATCTAAGGTTCATTTGTTTTAATATTCTTTCATTTTATAAATTGTTCTAAATTTTTATATTAAGAGTTAAAATAAATTTCTCAAATTTATAAACATATGATTTGAATCAAAACATAGGTTACTTGAATTCATATGAATATTTATTAAAGGATAAGTATACACATTTTATAATCATATGGATATTACATAAATACATGTATATAGTTTAAATAGATTATTAAATAAGATAATAACTTTTGTAAACAATTGTTAAACATTCATTAAACATTAAAATAACCCTTATATAACACTTGTAAACATATGGAAGCTTGGAGTGTTTAGGTGTAAGTTAATTAACATCTAAGAAGGACAAATGTCAATATTCTTTTTAATAATTAAAATAAATAAATTAAAATATGTAAGAAGAAGATCTGTTTTTACTTTCAGCTCTAATCTATCTTCTTTTCTTTTTCTACTAAAACTAAATTCAAATCAAAAGAAAAGATAAAAACCTGGAAATCTGAGAAAATGGAAACTGGAAATTTAACAAGGCTTGAAAACAAAACTAAAGGCAACATCAGATTCAAATTCTTCAAGTATAATCAGATAAGGCAGATCTAACAACAAGCAACTAAATGCAAGGATCAACAACAAGATTTAAATTCAACAAAGCAAAATGAAATGAAGTTCAAAATCAAACAAGACTGGAACAAGTCTGGAAACCATCAGCCTGTAGTGTTTTCTGTCTCTGTTCATTGCTAGGTGAGTAAACTTTTAAATTTAAAACTTAAGTAATATGTGAATTTCTCTGTGATGATTGCTTTGCATATTTGAATGAATGAAAGCTTTGTGTATTTCTGTTGATTTTTTAAAAAAAAAAACATTTCAGTTCTTAGTTTAGGCCTCTGTTTTAAACTATGAATATGAAACACCTTGAATTTGATGCATATGCTAAGTGGTTGAAGTGAACTTGTGATGAATGTTTGAAAATGTGTATGCATGATGATTTTAAGATTCTGGAAGATATTTATATGTATGAAGAGGCTGTATATTGGTTGTGCATGTCTGAAAATCAGACAAATGAAATTTTTCCAAGGTAACAGGCATATAGTTTGTTCAAAAATCTTTCCCCATCCCTCTGATTTATTTTAAACAATAGTTTCTAAACAAAAGATGTTAGATTTAACCAAATTCAGATCTTAAAAGTAGTATAAAGTAAAATATAGCAAAACTTCTCTGGAAATTTGGAATTACAGACAAAAATTCAAAATAAGTTAAAATTCAAACATCATAATTTGATGTTTCAGGATTATAGATTAAATATATTTTGGAAGTTGGGATTTATAAAACAAAAATCACAATTTTTAATGTTGCATTGAGTTTGCAATTTGGGTTTAACTGGAAATTTAATTTGAGGCAACCACTGTCGATCAAGAGGTTGAGAAGTCTCGGGCTTCTTGTCGAAGCTTGAATGGTGATAGGAGATATCGGAGAAAATGTCTGGTGGAGTTCCTGATCGTCGAGGCGACTTTGCGGGGATGATTTAGTTTTTAACCCTAAATAGCTCGAGCCTGGTAATTTGATCACTGTTTCCTCTCTATGATTTCGAGTTGAATGGGACCAAGGGGAAAAGCTACGTGGATGGCTAGAGAGGGTGTGGCCGGAGTTGCAGGAGTTTTGGTGATCGTCGTCGTGGGTTCGAGGAAGTTTTCAGGCGATAGTTGTTTCCAGTTTTTGACATGGGTAGCTCGATCTTGTTTGAAGGATCGTGATCATGTTTTAGTGGTCGATTTTGGTTGCCGAAATACTGGGTGAAGTGCCGGAAGTACGAACGGAGACCGGAGCTCTGGTGATCGGTTGTGCACGTGCACGGCAATGTTTCGTGTCTGGGTGTTTTGGTTTGTGAGCGACTCGAAGTGGTACTCGAGCGGGAAGTCGATTGACTCGGAGATGAGCTCGTGCTCGCGTGAGAGTGTAACAGCAGTTGTCTCGGGGTAGGCTGGGTTTTGCTCGGGAAAGTTTAGTGTTTGACTCGAGTATTTCAAACATCGGCTCGGGTTATTTGAGATGCAGCAGGGTTTTAAAATTTAAAACAATATTTAACAAAGTTTTAAAACAATTCAAATGTTTTAAATCAAGTCTTTGAAGGTGAACAAAGTTAAAAAAATGCAATGGTAAATTTAATCAGGTTTTAAGATATATTAACTATGTTTTAAAAGCCAAATGAATTTTTAAACAAGTTTTTTTTTTTTTTACAAGTTTCAAAGTTTAAAATTTTAAAGTTAAATGTTTTGGAATTGTTTTGGTTTTTGAAATTACCAAGTGTTTCAAATAAATTAATGATTAAGAATTATTAATAACTAAGGGTTAAGTAAATAAATAAAATAGGATGAATTAGTTGATAATTAAGAATAAATTGATTAATTAATTAAGATTGATAAATTTATAATTAGAGTTAATTAATTAGTTGGTAATTAAGATCAATTAATTAAGTAATTAGGATTAATTAATTTGTAATTAGAGGTAAACTAATTGGTAATTAAGAAGTACTTAATTTGTAATTAAGTTTTATAAATTAATAATTAGGTTTTATTAATTATTAATAAAGGGGTGATTAATTTGTAATTAAAGATTAATTAAGAATTAATTAATTTGTTTAAAGGGTAATTAAGTAATGGATTACTCAATTGTAAATAATGAAATGAATGTGATTGATTTAAGATAATTAATTTGTAAATTAATTAAAGATAATTTGATGCTGATTAAGTATAAATACTTAATGAAATCTAGAAGTGTAATTACTGTAAGTAATTAATGTATAATTACAAGATGTAATTAATTAAAAGTATAATTACTTAATGAGAAGTAATTAAGGATTAATTATTTGGTAATTAATTAAAGGATTAAAGTAATTAATTAAGAAGTTAATTAATTAAGGTAAGTAATTATAGGATGATAATTACTGTATATGATTAATTAAGGTGATTAATTAAAGTTTAATTTATTAATGTAATTAATTAAGGATCAATGTAATTAATTATAGTTAATTAATTAATGGAAGTAATTAATTAAGGATCATTAATAAATGTAATTAATGAAGTAATTAAAAGGTTAATTACTGTTAATGGTTAAGAATAATTAATTTGTGAAATTAATTAAAGAATAATTACTTTATGTAATTAATGAATAATTAATCAAGGATGATTAATGTTTAATGAGTAATTAATTAATTAAAGGTTGTAATTAATTAATGATTGATTAAGCAAGATTTGATAATTAATTCTTAAGTAATTAATTTAATTTAAGTTAATTAAATTAATTATAACATAGGGTTAATAATTGTTGCTTATAGCTGATTGTTGTATAGAATATCTAATTTGGTTGATATCTATTGGATGATATGTGATGATATTCTGTGATATGATATTTGATATATCTGTGATAGATGTGTGATATTTATCTATTAAATGCTGTGTGAATTCAAGTATTGAATTGAATTAAATTATTTAAACCTTTAAACAACTTGGCCTTAAAAGATACGTTTTGGATTTCGATGAGACCGGGATCGGGTTTCCGTATACCGGAATTCCAGGTCTGGAGACCCGAATACCACATCGATCCAAATTAACGATAGGTCGTGAATCTCAAGTGAAGATGAAGATTCAGAGTGCAAGGGTTATTGTCGTTAACTCTGAGGGTGATTCCAAAACGAGTGTAACGAGATAATGCCTTCGGTTTCGTTCGAACCCGGAACGAACTTGTATGGATTGAATGCTTTCAGCACATCGTCAGGCGGACGATGAGCATTCTAAGTGATATGTTCTGATTAAAGGTAATCGTAACCTCAAGCCTCATCAACCGGGAATGGCTAAAACAGGGGAGGTGCAGCAAGGCTTCGTGGGTAGCACCCACTGAGAGCAAGATAGATCCCTGTCTAGAGGACCCTTTTCTTTTATTCGGCTTAGTGTGTGGTTGGTCGCGCCAACTACGGGATTATCTTGTTCGGGATTATCCAGTAAGGGATGGTTCCGGCTTTGTGTTGCAGGGGATTGGGAGTGATCCTCGGTACGGTGATCTAGGCCACGTACTGTGACGGGCGGAACCCCAGTAGCCCTGCCATTGTATGGAATCCAAACTCCAATAAGTGCCGTACGTATTAGTTGTGCCCAACTATGTTGGAATGTGAGATGTAAGCATTTCAGCTATTTCTGTATTTTACTTGAAAACCCTAGACCCTATTATAATACAATCAGATTTCCTATCAAATGTTTTGGTTAGCGTAAGGTAAAAACTTTTCCATGTTTATGTGTGGGAAGTCTTACGTGATACCTTTGTTTTCAAAAGGTTTTGAAGTTAAACAATTTTAACCCGTTTACTCACACCAGACCCATGTCTGACCCAAGTGTTTATTTCTGTTTTATAAACTCTTGGGTACTCAAATTTTTACGAGTAGCCAAGGGATTCAGGTTTAGCTTTGACGAATTGTGGAGGAGCAATGGAGCAAGAGGCTTCGGCGTTCGTAGATATAGTATTCCGCTGTGTTGATATCTGTGTTAGAGTCTTGTATTGTATTTGAGTTGTAATATCTAGACAGATGTTTATAACTGTCTAGTATGTGTTGTATAGTTGTGTAAACTCTGATAAGTGTTGTATACTATGTAATAGTTTATGTTATTAATATAATTTATTCGTTCCGCTGTGAGATCGTTGTTGTTGTTTCTTTCTTTCTTCTCTTCTTTTCTATTTTCTACCCTTTCTTTCTTCATAATGATGCGACTTTCTGGGCATAGGAAGTCGGGTCGTTACATATGGTATCGGAGCGTAGGTTGAGCGAATGCCTAAGCTTTGGTTAAGTGAATATCAGAACACTAGGTTGAGTGAATACCTAGGTTCGGAAGGATTGTTCATTAGAAATAGGATCTGTAGCAACCTGTTGAGTCTGAGTATATATATACGAGAGCGCGTATTTGTTAGTTATATAAAATGGTTTTATATTGTGTTAATTGATCGGTTGAGTGGTATATGGATTCTGGTCAATACGAGTAGCTAACGTTATTGATAGGGATCTCTAAACACTTGAACCAGGCCAACGGACACAATATTGTTTTAAAGAGGTAAATGAAATAATTTTACCCAGAAATAATTTCTATATAAAAAGTATCATTTTAAATATATATATATATTTCTACCTATTTGTTGGGTTACCTGTTCGGGTTTTCCAATATAAGTTATAAAGGTAGATAAGGTGGTAGTGTGAGTAACACGACTACCAATAGTTAGAATTTGAGTGTTGAGGTTAGAAGTATATCTGACGAGACTGTAGACCTAATACTGTCTCGAATGAACTTTGTTGTGGTGTAAAGATTTCACCGATCTCTGAAGGAAACCAGTTATGGTTTAGAGTTTATCTTTGAAGTTGGATGAATAGAGTAGATCTATTGGATGAGCTGAAGAGAGTGATGGTATTTTGGTAACCTCAGGAAGTAGTAGCTGTGTGATGAGACACGGTGGCTATGGACGTTTCTGAAGATGTTTCTTCTGGAACAAGTTTGAAGAAGTGAGTCTGTTTCAGTGTTGTGGCTGAGTCCAGTGGGGTGTTTCTATTTGCTTTGAGGTCCGAGTTTCTCGAGGAGTTTCGGATAAGAAGTCTTTGGTTTGTGGCAGCAGTGCGACTCGGAGTGTTCTATGTTGGCAGAAAGTTTCTGGCTGAGCAGTTTTTCTGAAGATGAAGTTCAGAAGCAGTAGAGTGAATCCATTTCTTCGATGGATTGGTTAGTCAAATATAAGCTGTTCTGATTAGTGAAGAGAGAACAGTTATCTGTGGAAGTTAGGTCGGGTTGATCGCAAAAGAGACTTGCGATTATTTGAGTATTCTCTTGGGATTATTGGAGATTGAGATTCTGTATCGATTTGATTCGTGGAGTTACCAGAAGTTCAGCTTAGTAGAAGGATGTCTCCTAGAGAATAATTTGGTGAAGCAGCTTAGGATTCTTTGGAGAGTGATTGACCACACCTAATTTTATGGTGAGGATTCTGTTAAGGTATTTTGACCAAGTAGAATGGTTCACTAAGATTTTATAGATATGGTGAACTGTGGATGATCAAGTTTGTGCTCGAATTTCTCCGATGGCATTCTCATCTGTTCAAGATCAGAATTGTGCAGCGAAAGCAAGATAGCAGCTATTCTAGAGTGGAAGCAACCGGGAGTTGTAATTTTCTTGGAGTAGAGGATTTCTATAAGAAATTCAAGTATAACTCTAAGTGTGAAAGAATTTTCAGGATCTGGAAGTAAGGTTGTCAAGTGCAACTGTTTGGCTATTTCAGATAGGAGAGGTAGTTCAAAGTGCTCTAATGTTTGTAGAGTAGAGTTGTGTTTTGGATTTCGGCATATTTTGGAGAACCATTTTGTTAAGTAGAATCCGAAAATTGGTTTGATGTTGGTCTAGTCTGTTTCAAGAAGCATCAACAAGAGCTAAGCTGATTAGGAAGGATGAAGTGACTCAGGATCGTCAGGAGAGTTATGCAGTTAAGAATGGATGGAATTTGGAATTTGAAGTTGAAATTTGGATATTATTTAAGTTTTCTCCGATCAAAGGAGATATAAGATTTGGAAAAATTGGAGAGTAAGCTCCGGAAGTACTATGAGATTTTTCTGTGTTCTCAAAAGGATTAGTTCTTTGATCTATAGGATTGAGTTGCCAGTTCGGATAACTGGAATTCATTTTATTTCACATATCTCTGAGGAATAGGTGTATGATTCATCGAGGGATGGAATCAGCAGTTCAGAAGGATTTGGTAGTTGAGATGGTTTTGAGTTTAGTCTGATATCTTGTTCAGATTTGTAATCTAGATGGGAAGGAGTTCTAGATTTTTGTAGATAAGTTAGTTAAGATCCTGTAGAACGAGTATCCCGGTATATATATATACTTGGGGAAACTCGAGGAAATTCTATCCAGAATTTTGACTGGATAGTTAAATTTGTTTGATTAAATTGTTTGCTATGATTGTTAGAATATGATTGATATGTATGGTTGCTGTTTGAAATTAAAATTAAAATTTTGCTGGGTTATTAAATTATCTTTGCTTTTAAATTTCGGGGACGAAATTATTTTAAGGGGGGAGGAATGTGATATCCCGGAATTTTGGCAATATCAATTTAATAATCTTTATAAATAATTAAATTGATTGTTGATTTTATTTTGTAAATTGACAAGTTTATTCATTTTAAAGGTTAATAATATTTTAAATTGGCAAGTTTATTTCTTTTGAAAACTAATAACATTTTAATTTGGGAATATCTTTTCTAACAATTTTAAATTGGGAAGATTTATCTTTCTAAAACTTATATAAATGTTTTATATTTATAATGTATATATATTGATATATATATATATTGTAAATAGGGAGTCTTTAATTTAATAAAGGATATGTTTTCAAATTATAATATATAAGTATATATATTGTTATTTGAAGTTATGTATTAAAATTCAATATAGTAATTATAAAAATTAATGTTAAAAGTATTTTCCATTTAGAATATATATTTTTATATATATTGAAATGAAAAAAGTATTGATTTGAATTTAATAAGTATTTTCAAACTTTAATATATATATAATTTGTAATTTGAAAGGTAAATTTGATTTAATACTTTTGGAAATGATATTTAAAATTTAAATCTAAGGTTCATTTGTTTTAATATTCTTTCATTTTATAAATTGTTCTAAATTTTTATATTAAGAGTTAAAATAAATTTCTCAAATTTATAAACATATGATTTGAATCAAAACATAGGTTACTTGAATTCATATGAATATTTATTAAAGGATAAGTATACACATTTTATAATCATATGGATATTACATAAATACATGTATATAGTTTAAATAGATTATTAAATAAGATAATAACTTTTGTAAACAATTGTTAAACATTCATTAAACATTAAAATAACCCTTATATAACACTTGTAAACATATGGAAGCTTGGAGTGTTTAGGTGTAAGTTAATTAACATCTAAGAAGGACAAATGTCAATATTCTTTTTAATAATTAAAATAAATAAATTAAAATATGTAAGAAGAAGATCTGTTTTTACTTTCAGCTCTAATCTATCTTCTTTTCTTTTTCTACTAAAACTAAATTCAAATCAAAAGAAAAGATAAAAACCTGGAAATCTGAGAAAATGGAAACTGGAAATTTAACAAGGCTTGAAAACAAAACTAAAGGCAACATCAGATTCAAATTCTTCAAGTATAATCAGATAAGGCAGATCTAACAACAAGCAACTAAATGCAAGGATCAACAACAAGATTTAAATTCAACAAAGCAAAATGAAATGAAGTTCAAAATCAAACAAGACTGGAACAAGTCTGGAAACCATCAGCCTGTAGTGTTTTCTGTCTCTGTTCATTGCTAGGTGAGTAAACTTTTAAATTTAAAACTTAAGTAATATGTGAATTTCTCTGTGATGATTGCTTTGCATATTTGAATGAATGAAAGCTTTGTGTATTTCTGTTGATTTTTTAAAAAAAAAAAACATTTCAGTTCTTAGTTTAGGCCTCTGTTTTAAACTATGAATATGAAACACCTTGAATTTGATGCATATGCTAAGTGGTTGAAGTGAACTTGTGATGAATGTTTGAAAATGTGTATGCATGATGATTTTAAGATTCTGGAAGATATTTATATGTATGAAGAGGCTGTATATTGGTTGTGCATGTCTGAAAATCAGACAAATGAAATTTTTCCAAGGTAACAGGCATATAGTTTGTTCAAAAATCTTTCCCCATCCCTCTGATTTATTTTAAACAATAGTTTCTAAACAAAAGATGTTAGATTTAACCAAATTCAGATCTTAAAAGTAGTATAAAGTAAAATATAGCAAAACTTCTCTGGAAATTTGGAATTACAGACAAAAATTCAAAATAAGTTAAAATTCAAACATCATAATTTGATGTTTCAGGATTATAGATTAAATATATTTTGGAAGTTGGGATTTATAAAACAAAAATCACAATTTTTAATGTTGCATTGAGTTTGCAATTTGGGTTTAACTGGAAATTTAATTTGAGGCAACCACTGTCGATCAAGAGGTTGAGAAGTCTCGGGCTTCTTGTCGAAGCTTGAATGGTGATAGGAGATATCGGAGAAAATGTCTGGTGGAGTTCCTGATCGTCGAGGCGACTTTGCGGGGATGATTTAGTTTTTAACCCTAAATAGCTCGAGCCTGGTAATTTGATCACTGTTTCCTCTCTATGATTTCGAGTTGAATGGGACCAAGGGGAAAAGCTACGTGGATGGCTAGAGAGGGTGTGGCCGGAGTTGCAGGAGTTTTGGTGATCGTCGTCGTGGGTTCGAGGAAGTTTTCAGGCGATAGTTGTTTCCAGTTTTTGACATGGGTAGCTCGATCTTGTTTGAAGGATCGTGATCATGTTTTAGTGGTCGATTTTGGTTGCCGAAATACTGGGTGAAGTGCCGGAAGTACGAACGGAGACCGGAGCTCTGGTGATCGGTTGTGCACGTGCACGGCAATGTTTCGTGTCTGGGTGTTTTGGTTTGTGAGCGACTCGAAGTGGTACTCGAGCGGGAAGTCGATTGACTCGGAGATGAGCTCGTGCTCGCGTGAGAGTGTAACAGCAGTTGTCTCGGGGTAGGCTGGGTTTTGCTCGGGAAAGTTTAGTGTTTGACTCGAGTATTTCAAACATCGGCTCGGGTTATTTGAGATGCAGCAGGGTTTTAAAATTTAAAACAATATTTAACAAAGTTTTAAAACAATTCAAATTTTTTAAATCAAGTCTTTGAAGGTGAACAAAGTTAAAAAAATGCAATGGTAAATTTAATCAGGTTTTAAGATATATTAACTATGTTTTAAAAGCCAAATGAATTTTTAAACAAGTTTTTTTTTTTTTACAAGTTTCAAAGTTTAAAATTTTAAAGTTAAATGTTTTGGAATTGTTTTGGTTTTTGAAATTACCAAGTGTTTCAAATAAATTAATGATTAAGAATTATTAATAACTAAGGGTTAAGTAAATAAATAAAATAGGATGAATTAGTTGATAATTAAGAATAAATTGATTAATTAATTAAGATTGATAAATTTATAATTAGAGTTAATTAATTAGTTGGTAATTAAGATCAATTAATTAAGTAATTAGGATTAATTAATTTGTAATTAGAGGTAAACTAATTGGTAATTAAGAAGTACTTAATTTGTAATTAAGTTTTATAAATTAATAATTAGGTTTTATTAATTATTAATAAAGGGGTGATTAATTTGTAATTAAAGATTAATTAAGAATTAATTAATTTGTTTAAAGGGTAATTAAGTAATGGATTACTCAATTGTAAATAATGAAATGAATGTGATTGATTTAAGATAATTAATTTGTAAATTAATTAAAGATAATTTGATGCTGATTAAGTATAAATACTTAATGAAATCTAGAAGTGTAATTACTGTAAGTAATTAATGTATAATTACAAGATGTAATTAATTAAAAGTATAATTACTTAATGAGAAGTAATTAAGGATTAATTATTTGGTAATTAATTAAAGGATTAAAGTAATTAATTAAGAAGTTAATTAATTAAGGTAAGTAATTATAGGATGATAATTACTGTATATGATTAATTAAGGTGATTAATTAAAGTTTAATTTATTAATGTAATTAATTAAGGATCAATGTAATTAATTATAGTTAATTAATTAATGGAAGTAATTAATTAAGGATCATTAATAAATGTAATTAATGAAGTAATTAAAAGGTTAATTACTGTTAATGGTTAAGAATAATTAATTTGTGAAATTAATTAAAGAATAATTACTTTATGTAATTAATGAATAATTAATCAAGGATGATTAATGTTTAATGAGTAATTAATTAATTAAAGGTTGTAATTAATTAATGATTGATTAAGCAAGATTTGATAATTAATTCTTAAGTAATTAATTTAATTTAAGTTAATTAAATTAATTATAACATAGGGTTAATAATTGTTGCTTATAGCTGATTGTTGTATAGAATATCTAATTTGGTTGATATCTATTGGATGATATGTGATGATATTCTGTGATATGATATTTGATATATCTGTGATAGATGTGTGATATTTATCTATTAAATGCTGTGTGAATTCAAGTATTGAATTGAATTAAATTATTTAAACCTTTAAACAACTTGGCCTTAAAAGATACGTTTTGGATTTCGATGAGACCGGGATCGGGTTTCCGTATACCGGAATTCCAGGTCTGGAGACCCGAATACCACATCGATCCAAATTAACGATAGGTCGTGAATCTCAAGTGAAGATGAAGATTCAGAGTGCAAGGGTTATTGTCGTTAACTCTGAGGGTGATTCCAAAACGAGTGTAACGAGATAATGCCTTCGGTTTCGTTCGAACCCGGAACGAACTTGTATGGATTGAATGCTTTCAGCACATCGTCAGGCGGACGATGAGCATTCTAAGTGATATGTTCTGATTAAAGGTAATCGTAACCTCAAGCCTCATCAACCGGGAATGGCTAAAACAGGGGAGGTGCAGCAAGGCTTCGTGGGTAGCACCCACTGAGAGCAAGATAGATCCCTGTCTAGAGGACCCTTTTCTTTTATTCGGCTTAGTGTGTGGTTGGTCGCGCCAACTACGGGATTATCTTGTTCGGGATTATCCAGTAAGGGATGGTTCCGGCTTTGTGTTGCAGGGGATTGGGAGTGATCCTCGGTACGGTGATCTAGGCCACGTACTGTGACGGGCGGAACCCCAGTAGCCCTGCCATTGTATGGAATCCAAACTCCAATAAGTGCCGTACGTATTAGTTGTGCCCAACTATGTTGGAATGTGAGATGTAAGCATTTCAGCTATTTCTGTATTTTACTTGAAAACCCTAGACCCTATTATAATACAATCAGATTTCCTATCAAATGTTTTGGTTAGCGTAAGGTAAAAACTTTTCCATGTTTATGTGTGGGAAGTCTTACGTGATACCTTTGTTTTCAAAAGGTTTTGAAGTTAAACAATTTTAACCCGTTTACTCACACCAGACCCATGTCTGACCCAAGTGTTTATTTCTGTTTTATAAACTCTTGGGTACTCAAATTTTTACGAGTAGCCAAGGGATTCAGGTTTAGCTTTGACGAATTGTGGAGGAGCAATGGAGCAAGAGGCTTCGGCGTTCGTAGATATAGTATTCCGCTGTGTTGATATCTGTGTTAGAGTCTTGTATTGTATTTGAGTTGTAATATCTAGACAGATGTTTATAACTGTCTAGTATGTGTTGTATAGTTGTGTAAACTCTGATAAGTGTTGTATACTATGTAATAGTTTATGTTATTAATATAATTTATTCGTTCCGCTGTGAGATCGTTGTTGTTGTTTCTTTCTTTCTTCTCTTCTTTTCTATTTTCTACCCTTTCTTTCTTCATAATGATGCGACTTTCTGGGCATAGGAAGTCGGGTCGTTACAAACTCACTGCTCTATACATAGGAAAACATGTCGGAAAAGCTATTTTGAAAAATTAAATATAATAATGGATTATTAAAAATTCATTATGAAAAATACAGATCCATAATTGTTGCTACACTAATAAAGCATATTCATCTATATCAGTAATTAACGAATTTAAAAATAATCTCATTAAAATGCTACCCATGCTTCGCATACGGTCTATTAAAATTATTTTGATTCCTAACATATCATGACCATTTGAAATATAAAAGATGGGTTGTATTTGAAATTCCTAATTTTTTTTAATGATAAAAAAACTTCATTTGTGTCCTACGATTATGATCTGTAAAGCATGTTGTAATTTCATAACCTAGTTCAATTTTTCATAAATCAAAGTTTGTATCGCTGCATTACTAAGGTGAATATACCCAGTTACTCCCTCTAGCTAGTATGTGCAAAGGTTAAATATTGAACTAAGTAAAAACCTGTAGTATGCATATGCCAAAGTATATTTTAAGCTGTTTAAGATAAAATATTTCAAATCTAACATTCGAAGAAAGTAAAATCTTATAACTGAAAATGTAAGTATAAAACTGCAAAATCAGTGAGCATGGGCATAAAAGATTGTTTGGCCATAAGAATCTTATGTACGTGTGTATGCACTAATTAAAGCAAGGAGTTATCTGCATTTTACAGTAAACCAAAAACTTTATGTATTTTTATTCATGGCTATACATGTGCTCTTTTGTTCATAAATATCCATAGTAGATTATTACCAAGTTCATGAAAAACTATAAATTGTCAGCTCCACTACTATAAGAGTAACGAAATTCATCACGTAAAAGTTTGAATAGCCTTTGCATTACATAGCAAGGACAATTTCGAATGTATCAGACATATTCTACTAAAGCACAAACCACACTCTTAGAAAATAAGGAAAATAGTTAAATTCAATTATTTGAACATGGAGGATGAGTTGGATTTTAAATAGCTATATATTAGATACAATGATCCACGAATTTATTTCAAACTTGAAAATTGTAGGGAATTTGTGAATTACAGGGAACAAATATATATGGATTGTTGCAAAGTCAAACCTGTAAATTAAAACATACATTATTTTCCTTAAGCCAAAGATACATTAAGCAGCACTATGCAACATAATATCTAATCTGTACACATGTTGATCAACAGTTGAAATTACTTTAGTAAGTATAGAGAACAACCTATTTATAAAAAGTAACAACATATATATATATATATATATAATTAATAGTTTTCGGCTAATTTTTTTTACAATTGGCGATTCCCAAATATCTGCTAGCTGATCAAATCTTCATGCTAAAACCGAAGTCGTATTGTACATGTGGACTGAATGTAGACAATTTGGTAGGTAATACACAAAGCCTTTATAGAAAATTGCATATAGAGATACTAAAGTAAAAACCACTCCACATATAGTTAACTCTTAGATTAATCACTTGACAATACCTTTATAGATAATCACATATAGGAATACTGAATTAAAAATTAGTCTACATAGTTACCTCTCTGATTAATTACTTGCCATTTCAAAAGAAAATCTTAAAATGGTTGATCCAAAAATTTATTTACAATAAGAACTTGAAAATCTTTACTGTTAAAAAAAGCTTCATGTACGTACTATGATCATGACCTGTATAGCATCTTATGATTTCAACATATGAGCTAAAATCATATTAGTTCGATTTTTCATAAATCTAGGCTTGTATTACATCAATTTAAAGTGAATATACCCAACTACTCCCAATAGCCAAAATGTATAAAGGTTAAACATTGTACCTTGTTAAAGAAAAAATTATTCATATTAGGTGGTGCTGCATAGAGTTCTCTGTTAAATATTTTATGGATTTTGTGAATTATAGGAAAAACAATGTATATGAATTGTTTCAAAGTCAATTTTTAAATTAAAACTTGCATTATTTTCTTGGAACTAATAGTGCTTTAAGAAGCATCATGCAGCATACTATATATCTAACCTATACATATATTGATCAATATATGAAATAACTTTAGTCAGTATAGAGAACAACCAATCAGTCGAGCAGTTCGATCAGACGTGAACATCCAACCATGCCAAGCTTCTTCGGGTTGGTGTGAAGTAAACTTGAAAAAAAAATTATGCATATGCAACCAACTCATGATCCTGGGTCTGCCATCAAAATTGTTTAGTTATTTTCTCTAACACAATAGCCTTTAATTTGGGACTGCCGAATTGGATACAACCATAATCACAGTTTGTGATAGCATCAATTTACGCTCAAAAGTTATCACGCAAGTAATTTTCAATCTGTACATACCTTCGCCTCCTACACATAACTCCTATTTTTTGTAGTGATTTTATGAAATTAGCCAATGCTAATTTTGGGATTCGAACTGCTATGAGTGAATACCCATCAATCTGAAGGTAGATGGCGATAATTTTCATATCTACGTTCTTCCCCAATTCTTTGATCTCGAATGCAATTCCAGACTTTATATCACTGACCATGGTAGATACAAACTGACCTTATTTTGAAGTGAAGGACCAGACTCGTATGCGATTCCAGACTGTACATCACGGCCAAAAGAGTAAATCCATTGTAGAACTTGGCCTGATAATAAAATTTACAAATCGTCCTTTATTCCAGATCCCAAATCAAATATTGATTGCAAATTGAAAATCGAATGTAGGAATTTGTAACAAAACTCGATGGTTGAATTGGCATATGATTTGATAATAATAAATATGGTATCGTTAATTATACATAAAAAACACAGGGATACTTTGCAAATCAGATTTGATTTCCAGATCCCAAGTCCAATATTGATTGCCTGGTCCCAAAATCAAGAAGCGATTGTAGGAATTTGCCCGATTCTTAATCTCATATGTGATTCCAAACTTGTATCCCAGAAATAATGAATTTGAAGAACAAACTGGCCTGACTGTTGAATCGGCAGATGAATTGATAGTAAGAAACTGGAATTTGGTTTTGCCATTGACGTAAAAACAAAGGATACTCAACAGAACAAACAATTTATTTGCATAAACGAAAGTGTAGGATGGGGAGAATGGAAATTTCAGGTGGAGGAAAAAAGGATGAGAAAATCACAAATAGGACAGACAGAAACAAAGATGAGACTGTTCAGTTGCCAAATTTCAAGGGGGCCTGTATGAGCTTGAAATTCAACTCACTAATAATAATAACTAGTGTGAACCCGTGCTACGCACACGGAGTTCATCACATAATTTGTTCAATACCATGATTTAAATCCTCGAACACTATTAAAAAGAATATTGTAGCCAGAGTAGTTCGTGAATGGAGTTCATTTTAAAACAAAAGATTTTCCTCATTTGTGTACATATCATCCTATATACAACTGGAGATATCCATTAAAATAGATATACAATTAAGAATGTGCTACGATATGCACTTCACATGATTAAAAACAATATATAAACTTTATACCAATCACACACCATGGAATCTAACTGCAAACTAAATTTATCACATTGCCACTCCAACATATAGCTATTATCTAATAGATATTGCAATGATATATTAGTAGCTGTTTAACGACAAATTAGTATGATCAACCTTGATATTAGAACTAACCGTGGTAAAAATGCTATCTTCATGAAATTTCAAAAACATTCAAACTAATAACAGTGCAAAAAGCTAGTCGGTAAACATGCTGCCTGTTATTTATAATTCTGACAATTAAGTACAATGAACAGAGATAAACTGAACAAATCAAAAAATATAATCTATCATCATTTCAATAACTGCAGTAAAAAATGACAGCACAGTATACGATTATGTGATGGAATCGTTGAAATGCTAAAAGTATATGATCACGACATAGAGTATAATACATCTTCTGCAAGCAAAGCAAGTAGCATCCATAGCCCAATAAGTGTGACGCAAAGACTTTGTTTTCTTGTACCTATTTTTGCTGTGATTGAACAGAAGGCACAATGTTAAAGAAGTGTTCCATGGAAGATAATGTAAAGAACAAACTACTATAATATATCCAGATACAGATAGGTACAGGATTTATATTTTAAGTTGTTGTAACCTTTGTGTTAAATGTGTGTTACCTATGTACCTATTACTTAGAAGAAACTATTTATAAATGTCTGATTTATATATTTTATTTTAGTAAGTAATGACAGTTGGTAACTTGAAAACTATGCGTGCTAGAAGAAATAGTGAAACGTTGATAAAAACTGTCTTTTTCTCAATGCTCATAATAGGTAGTAGATACTTTTTATTGAATGCATAACTAAATTACCACAAATTACTGTAATCATTGTTCATTTCTGTTAACTGCATGAATCAGTGTCAACAATGATAATTACACAGCTTCAACTACAAAATAGAAATAACAGTACCTATTTAAACATATGTACTAATTGTGTACCTATGGCCTTGTAAGTACACAACACATTCAACTTTATTTAACCTATGTATAAACTCAGTTACAGTGAAGTAATTCAAACAGTTGATATACATAATAACAAAAACATTGGCTATTACACTTTAAGTATAAGAAGTTAGTACACGTTGTAAGATAAATTAGCTATCCTAGAAGAATATAAGAATGTGGTGAAGATTCAAACATTAACAGTGAAATCATGAATCAAAAAAGTACCTATTATGTAAAGACAACCCTTTTAGAGTGGTATAACTATGTGTTTTTAGGTAAAAGTAATAGTTTGATCATCTTAAGCCTCAAATAAACTACCTCTTGCAATCCATTTTTCACGGATCCATACTACGCATATGGAGTGTAATTACATTTTTTTTTGCAATTTCACGAAGGTAAAATCATGCAATAAATTCGGTTAAATAGCTACTTACACAATAGACATATTATTTAATTAATAAGCATAAGTATTTTAGAATAATGAGAAATAGCAGTAAATTAAGTTTTTTATCTCTTTTTAATAGCGGATATCAAAGAAACTCGCAGGTCTCAATCAAATTCGTACAAAAATTACTAAAGAATAATTTTGATCTATATTAACATATCTCACATCTCAAATGACAATTTAAAAGAAGCAGGTTGAAAAAATTGTATAAAATGGGTGGAATGAAGCAACTGGTTATGACCTGCCAGTTCCTTCGTTATTATTATTTGCCGTATGGGTGTACAGGTTGAATAAAAAATCAAGTAAAACAATCATTCGCCACTTAACTACCTGTCATGTCTATTATAAAGTAACTAAAATTATTGGGTGTGATAACATTCAAACTTGCAAATATATTAAAAAAATCTTCAATAATATTAACAAACTTGAAAATTCAAAGAAGAATTGACTCGGCTAATGTCTAAACATGAAAATGTTAATTTATAGCTCAATCTAGTTAAAGAAAAAAATCAATAAATCCCAACAGTTTTGAATATCTGAAACAGAAGACAACAATAGCTTCAAAACCTATTAAAAGTAATAATGATTAAGCAAACATACAATGTTATAATTATGCTTACAGTATCCGGTTAAAGTAAAAAAAATCAATAAATCTCAACACTAAATATCCAAAACAGAAGACAGTAATAGCTTCAAAACCCATTAAAAATCATAATGATTAAGCAAACATACGACATTATAAACATGCGTATCTAAAGAATATCAGCGAGAAAAGATAAAGAAGGTTTCCTTGCCTGGGTAAACAGCAAACATTTATCCTATTTTGTAGGATCCATGCTTTTTCTCTGGCCACAGATGTAAGCAGTCTAGTCAATTGGTCCGGTTTGTTGTTTTCCTGCAATTTAATCATGTTAAAGTCAGTAATAGTGGCAGGGGTAAAGAATGCTTTAACAACTCAGCAGAAAGAAAATAACAGTGTAATTTGTTTTTTTTTTGATAAAAAACAAAAGCAATATGAAAAAGCAATAATGAACTTTTATATTTCTGTACACCTACAGCTTAGAAAGCACAAAAAACGAAAGCCTAGGTTACGGATGGTCATGCATTGGCATGCAAAACCTGTAGATATTAAATTTTTTATGGGTATAGGACATGGTTAATGGAATAAAGGACAAAATTCTTTGTCTTGGGCATGAATTTAATTTTATGGTTGTCTGAAGGTAGAAACTGCCTATGTGAACATAAATCGAGCATGTAAGATAAGGGCATACATTGAGTGTTACATGTGAAAATATGTAATCATAGAAGAAAAAGGCATATTCATATGGTGTTCACCTAAGAAGTTTCTTAGAGATGCATTTTTTGATAAGTCAATTTGCTAATTCATTTCTAAATGTGTTTATATAGATAAACTAATAATGTTCTAAATAACTTTAATCCAGACCTAATGATAACTTACAATATATATATATATATATATATGTATGTATGTATGTATGTATATATGTATGTATGTATGTATGTATGTATGTATGTATGTATATATGTATGTATGTATGTATGTATTTATTTCCTACATGTAAAAATTCAACTTTTTACCTAGTTGTAGTGGCCTCGAGTGAACAGTAGTTGACAGAATCGGATTTGTACCTGAAACACATCAAATATTTAGAAACAGCTTGTTCTTATTAGGAGAAAATTAAGATAAAAATAGCAGATGTGCACTCTTTTGAAAAAATGTTTTATTGGAATCTCTAGGAACGGTAACAAAACCGTGCAATTTCATTAGTGGGAGAAAAATAGTTCAACGGCTTCAGAATCTTAGACTCATGTTGTTTGAGCTGGTTGTCCTAATAGTGGATCATATACTTCATAACAGGTATACAATTTTTAATTGACGATTAGTATGTAAGGCGATGTTTCTCTTACACATATTCATCGATCAAAATTTCATACTACAATATCAATGTGTGCATTCAAACATTACCATCAATAGACATGCTTAGCAATTTCCAATCTTTGGCCTGAATATGCACTTGCATATAAAAAGACAGCAAGACTTTTATTTTGATGCAACTTAAATATTCATTAGGAAAAAGCATTAAAAGGCAGAAAGATTAACCTGCTTATAAGATATCTAAGTACGTGGTACACTCCTTTATCTTTAATAATCCTCATAATGCTACATTAATATTTAGAACAACTTTTGCAAGCGTACAAAGGTTCAAATTAAATTGTAGCAAAACACAATTCAGTTTTTAACAATATAATGATTAAAACGTTGCATTATATTCTCATACAAACAAAGTAGTATCATTGCTAAATCATTATGAGATAAAATATGACACTTTTTACAATTTTGCGGACATGTATTTCAATTCATCAGTTATTGTTCTTGAAAAAAATGGATTATATATTTAAGCATAAAGTTTTTAGCGTATTTGTACCTAGAAGCGTTTAGCGTGAAGCCTGCAAGTTTCAGGTATGAAATAAAACTAAAGCACCCACCCTGTGCGTGGAAAAAAGATCCAGCAATGCCATCTAATTAGTGGAAGTTCAAGAATAATGAGTTTGTCAAAAAAATTTGTTTTTTGAAGATTGCATTGTGCTCCCCGTTTAAGGATATAAGATCAAAAAGTTAACATCCTTTAGTTATATAAATACAACATATATTTAAACGATAGCGGCCAAAGTGTCAAAGAAGCAATGCGCGGATGAAAAATATACGATAACGTAGATGAGTGGAAGACCTAAAACTGGAATTATCATAAAGCGATGTCCAAATGCAATTTTGAAGGTTTGGTTGAAATTTTTTCAATTAATATATTTCAAATGAATCACTATGTTTTCTACTTGAGTGCCAGGTCCTTGACCAATCGTCTACACATTTCAGTCACCCATGATATGTTCTTTTTATTTGCTTTTTTATTTTGGTTAGTTTTTGATGTTCCTCTTTTCCTCTACCTAATTTTCAAACCGATGTTATGGCTTATATGGCATTGGAGTGCCTGATGTATGCAATACTTTTGTTATTATCATATTATTACTAATTCCAGTTTGCTGAACCAATCTTATTTCACCTTTCAAGGATGGGTACTGGACCTTGATTGAATATAGGTGCCAACCTTTACTGGTAAGGTAGTAGAGATTTAACCATTGAGTTTATGAAGACGGTTCTCTCTCGTTTATACAATTATGATGTATACGATCATAAAGAAGAGATGAACCTAAGAAGAGCTAATTAATAGAAGACTGGTTGATAAGGTCATAAAGAAAGGATACACCTTAAAATACAATATTTACATACATATTTAATATTATTTATAATAATATGAATCCTAGTGCTGATTGGTTTTCGAATATTAAGTGATATAATAAAAATAAGGATGTTATTGTAATCAAGTACAGTGTCCTTCTTAGAAGGATGTGGCAAAGAATAAATGGAAGGTGCATATTAGGTATATGCTTGGCTAATATGTTATCGTTTAATTCTAAATCGAGGGTTAAAAGTACCTTTGATTCACACTTGATAAATGGACGGTGCATATTAGTATGACATCATCTTCATTAAAAGTACCTGATCATGACAAACTAACTAATTTAATAATACATAATTATAGCTAGACATATTAATTATGTTGCTATTTGCATAATTATTATCTTACCTTAAATGTCGACTTAGTTGAAACTACCACACCCTTGAAAAATGATAAATCATCCTCAACGTCAATAATCGATTGGTTATAGATGATACCTGCATATTTTCATTTATACTGGATTAGAAACACTAAAATAGAAGAGACAGTACAATGCGGAGTAGTTCTGTTACAAATTATTCTTGTATTTTTCTAGCTGATTAATGAAAAAAATGTATCATGAGATATACCTTATACTTTTGGTTGTTCTTGATAAATCATTACAAATGAAATATTCTGAGAACCTACTTCAGTACAAATTAATACCACCATCTCTTCCAATACTCTTAGTAGTTGCAATGATCCGCAGTAGTAGATAATCCTCTCTTATTGACTATGTTCTTCCCAATTTCCTTCTCTTCTCACTTGCAAAAAAAATTCAAAGAAATTAATACTATGATATAGAATGATTTGTTTTTATTTAAATACTGGAACTCGTTTAATAATCTCTTATTCAGAAGCTTTGTAAATAGTTTAAATAAAAATTAGAATATATATGTCTCTCAATTTGATAGCTAATTACATCGACTATGGTTTCATAAAGGAAAATCAATAAATGCATATAAGATTGATGTTTCAATATATAGATGGGAGCGGAAAATGAAGAGCATATCCCTCTAATCTGTATAACACAGTAGGTTCTCATTTCACATTTAACACTATGCTGCATTCTTTTTTCGTTCACCTATATTTATCAAAATAATAAATATATTAAAACATAACACCATGATAGTATAATACATACACCATGATAGTTTAATATTTTTTTATCCTATGTTTAACATATAAATTTCAATGTGTGTGTATGTATATTTATGTTCAAGCTTAACCTTGTAATAAACAAAAATTTAACTTCAAATAAAGTACATTAATAAAAAAATCTGGGAGTTCATATTAAATATAGTGCAAGATATCAACAACCCATATTCTAAAATTGGAATTATTTAAACGTCTAAGATTCAAATCATCTACAAATTCATGTTTTAAATCTGAATCTAAAGCTACAGAAACTGAACTAATGGGACCAAAAAGAGAAATTGAATGCTTTACTTACTTCCTATGTAGACATAAAAAATAAAACATATAGCGAAAAAGAAAATACAGGTATAAATCAGGCAAAGTAATTTTCCCTTAAGGAAGGGAAAAAATGGAGTAAGCTTTCGCAAATATGACGATGAGTAAATAAATAAATTTTGGGTGAAGCAATGTTGTTTTATAGAAAAGGTTTTTTAGCACATCAGCTTAATGGAAGGACTAATGAAATTTCTGTTTCTGACATAATCAGATTATAGACGTTTACCTGACAAATCCATTTTGTGACAGATTACTAAGAAATTTAGGCGAGAAAAATTTATCCATCTTCAATTCAAATTATGCAAAATACTACGAAAATAAGAGAGCACGTAATCTTTAAAATTTTATAGTAGAAAAGGCTATTCATGCAAAGTATGGTATTAGATGTCTAAAAGTTCAATAAATTTGTCAAAACTGCTTCTTTGAGAATAGCATCCGATTTTAAGGAATCAATTATAAAAAAAATGATTAGCAAAAGGACAGTACAATGCATATTAAAAGCTTATAATTATAGACCTGAAAGATTAAGGAATTGCAGCTATTGATGGTGATGGTAGGGCATCTATTCAGCTTCAATGAAGGCAGTGTCTCCTACAATCCTCCTACAATGACAGCAAGCATGGTAAAAAAATCTTATATACTGTAACCTAAAATATAGCAAAAGAAACTGTTATACATTCTTTGGCATAAACAAAACTAAAACACACAACAATTTTAATTACCAACAATTCAAGTTAATTCGTACAACATAGTAAAGATCAAAATTAATTAAACAAAGAGCATTTACCCGAAAGGGAAGTAACGGGAGCACCAGTAATTAGTAAATTAGGTTCGAAATGAAAAAGAGAAGTCCTAAATTGAGCTGCAAACACTACTGGGACGGACCAAAGAATCAAGCACGGAGAGTCAATTTTTACCTATCTTCTGACCTCTAGCGATGAATCAGACTCTACTGGGATGGAGATGGTGGCAGGAGGGAGTGACGACGATAAAAGCATGGAAAATGATCAAATCGAGGGGGGAAGCTAGCGTGTAGGTCGATCTGAAATGGAGAAAGAAGAGAGGAGCGAGAGCATAAGCAGGGAAGTAAATTCGCGATTGTTAAAAAAAGCCCTAATCGAGGGTGGAAGCTATTCGGTAGGTTGGACTGACATGGAGAAAGAAGGGAGGAGCAAGAGCAGAAGAATAGAAGTAAAAGCGCTTCAGTTTCAGATTCACAAAAGAGGAAGGGAGAGGCGCGATGGAATAACAAAATAGATTCGGAAGGATGGGTAAAAGGAGGAGAGAGGTGTGATGGAAGAAGAAGAAAATAAGAATTGACGGGAGATGCTACTTTATTTTGTTTACACGAAAGGATGATTATATTATTGATATAAATGAGGAGACTGTTCGGTTGCCAAATTTCAAGGAGGCCTGTGTGAGCTTCAAATTGAACTCACTAATAATAATATAGTATAGATATAGTATAGATAAGCATTCGCTTTTGACTTTCCATTATAACAAATTCTTCCTCTCAAATTTCCAACTTAAGCTTCTAATTTTCTTCAAATAACTCCAATGAAAATTTAACGGCTCGCCTCGAAAATGGTCCGTCAATCCAATGAATGAAACCACAACTTTAGATAGTACCAAATCTCGAACAACTTTAGTAACGTTGTTTGACATTTGTGTGAGAGGTACATGTTTTTAAGACGACATCGATGTTGTAATGACATTGCAACATCTTCAATTCTACCTTTTCATCCGGCAACCTTCTCGATGGTTGCACAACATGATCAACATTCAATATAGCAATATCTTATTCCAACTCCTCCTTCATTCTCTCATACACCTCAAAAGTTGTTGGAGTATGGGAACACCCGATGCAGTGTATTTCGCTCATTGCTCCTCATAATCGTTAAATGGCCTAGAGTAAGACATTGTCTGGTTTGTAGTTTTTATTTTATTTTCCAAATATGAAATGAAGAACTTCTATTAAATGGGTTAAAGAGGTAATATACATGGTTCAATATGTTAAGTATTTGAGGGGAAAACAGTTCTGTGGAGAGAAAAAAGGAGGGAGTTGAAAAGCTATCCAAACCGTAAAAAAAGCACAAATAATAGAACCTATATTTGAATGTGATATGGAACTTTGATGTGAGTTTTTTCCCATACCCACGCCCTGTTATCGCGTGGATTAGTTCGGTTAATTTTTACCGCTTTTACCAAATGCACCACTCGAGATAGAATGTGGGCAATTCAAAACCCCACGGTAAAACCAAATAAGACTCCTAAAGTATACCACGTGGGCTATGTTAAAACGCATGCCAGATCAAAACTTGGATTTCTATTGGTGTCAGGCTATGTGCTTGTGTGTTATACTCGGAAGCTGGCATTAAATTCCTGAACCTACCATGTAAACAGTGGCGTAGTCAGGATTGGAAGCTGTCGGAGGCACTATTGCAGCGGTTTTTCATGATCCCTGATTTTAGAAAGGGGCTGAAGTATATTTGGAAACTTATAAAGACCGTTTAACAAAATTTCCCATAAAATAAAGCAGTATAACACAGAATACTCTTATGTTTATAGCACTGATTTCAATAACAAAAAGAAATGCTTACAGTAAGAGAAAGAATGTCAGTGATGAGTCCTGTTTTGACTGCAAGTGTTAAATAAGAATTTTCAAAAGTAAGCATGTTTACTTTTCAAAAGTAAGCATATTTATATTCTCTCCGGATACTGGGATAGGCACGTGCCTATCCCATATGCAAGGGGGCTCCGCCCCTGCATGTAAATACAAAGCATGGTGGTTGAACACTTCTACGCCAATAGTAAGCGTAGTTATTCTAATAAGCCTATTATAACTTTGGTGCGAGCTGTATACTCTCCCACGTCAATCTTGAATGTGGGTACTATCAAATGTAGTTTTCCTTTTTCATGAAAAATAGTTACAAACATAGAATTATATAACATGATTGGAATCATAACAACAACAAGTTGATTTCTTATACACTAATATCAACAAGATTATACATATCATAGCAACATCATATATAAATCTCAAACACAAATGCAACAGACCAAATCAGATAAGATTAAACAACGTAGTCAAATCGAACACACATCATAACAATATCATAATGTTGAACAAACTTGTTCCATAACTTCCAAATGCAAATGACATAGTCATAAATCCCAAACATGATTTCGAAACACAAATTACTAAAGATCCAAACATAAATGACACGAGTTTCGAACACAAATGACTCAAGATCCGAACACAAGTGAAACAGATCAAGTTAATGCCATGTGAAGCACTCAACTTCATTTCGCGCTTCTTCCAAACTTCCCTTGCCTCTTCAAGCATATTAATGTTGATTGAGTTGAATTGATTTTCTAGAATTTCCCTAGAGCGCATCATCAACCCATGCGTTCGGCTCAAACTCTGCAAATTGAATATCATATTTCATTAATTTAAACTATGCAGTAATGTAAATATTGTTTATATATGTGTATAAATAAATAGCACAAGTAAAATGATAGGTTTTACCATGTACACCTGATTGTAAGTCAACAATTCATGGTCCAAACACTTGACCAGGCATCACCCGTAATGGATTCTCAACTTACTATTGTGGGTCGATATCAATCAAAATAATTAGGTGCTACAGTATAAATAGATTCATCCAAAGGAGCCGATCAATAAACTTCAGCAACTACGTGACTTTGTCATTCTATAAACACATTCCCCATAAATGCATACTCAACTTTATAACTTTTGTAATCAAAACCATGACTATTTCTATTCCCATTATGACGCAGCGGATAATTCTAGACGATCTTCAATCGATGAAAATAGCAATCTGTGGATTGATGGATACTGAAATGCCCGAATTCGTTGATCCGAAGATACCGAACTCTAGCTATCTCTGACTCGTTGATCCGAAGATACCGGGAAAGAGATCTACGATTCTTCAACGTTGATCTTGCGCACAAGATTCCGTGAATCGGCTTCAGCAAACGATGATTCGAGCGCACTCGAATGACGTAAGTGGAGATAGGAGATACACTCGACTACCAATTGAAATTGAAAGCACAAAGCTAACAAAAGAGAATTTTATTCAATATTCAACAACCCTTACAAATGAAACAACTCGCCTATTTATAGGCTACAACACGCAAAGCAGAAAAAAAATACAACTCCTAAGTCGGCAACCGACTTAACAACATTTCCGACTTAACATAAGTCGTATACGACTTACAACACAGTTCAGAAAAACTTAAAAATATTACAAGTACAATGGTCACACGACTTAAAGAAAAAAAATAAAAAAAAAATGCAACGACTTAATGCTAACTCGGTGACGACTCAACTATCTCGTCTTCGACTTAAGCGATGTCTCGGTAACGACTTATGGATAACTCGGCAACGAGCTTCGCGATCTAAAGATAACTCGGCAACGACTCAACCGAAGGTTGTAAAGCACTTTCGCGACTTACTGGAGCTTCATGAGTCATTCGCGACTCAAAATTATCTCGCGCGCGCATATGGAGAAGACAGGGAGGGAATTAGGTCGTAATGGAATTGGAGTTAGGTCGGAGCATCTGGATTTCATTTGCGATGTTAGGTCGTAGGTCGAGGCTTTTGATGTTAGGTCGTAAGTCGTGATGGAGGCTGGTTCGTGGAAATTAGGTCGGAATTTGCTAAGTCGTGGTGATGTTAGGTCGGAGCCCTTAGGTCGTAGGTCGGTGATGTCGACTGGAGATAGGTCGGCAATTGGATGGGGTAGGTCGGCAATTGGATCGGGGTTTGTGAATTGGTGAGTCGAAGATGATGTGCGACTTAAGTCGACAGAGTTAGGTCGTCTACGACCTTGGGTAGGTCGGCCGCGACTCAACCGGGTAAGTGTTTAATCATCCCTCCCTTGTTGGAAGGAATTCGTCCTCGAATTCACACCCTTGTCACCTTCGACAAATTCCTCTCCATAATATGGAACCAAATGTTTAACGTTGAAAACGTCTGCAGTGTGAATATGATCTGGCAACTTTAACTGATAAGCATTGTCATTGATTTTCTTCAAGATTTCTACTGGACCAATCTTTCGAGCTTTCAATTTGTTGTAGGATCCAACCGGAAAACGATCTTTCGTCAAAACCGCGTAAACAAAATCACCTTCTCTGAAGACTACACTTCTTCGTTTCTTATCCGCCATTTGTTTATACTTCTCGTTTGCCTTTTCCAATCGTTCCTGAACGATTCTATGGCAGTCTTTCAACCCATCAACAAAATCAACAGCCCGTTTAACTGTTCCCTTCAAATGTGGCACTATTGCTAAATCCAACGGTCCACTGGGTAAATTGGAATATACAATCTGAAATGGACTGTAACCAGTGCTTCGGTTAACAGCATGATTATGAGCAAACTCTGCCTGACACAACTTTAAGTCCCAACTCTTCAAATTATCCTGCACAAGACATCGCAACAAATTACCCAAGGATCTATTCACAACTTCTGTTTGTCCATCCGTCTGAGGATGATATGCACTACTAAATTTCAACTTCGTTCCCACCATCTTCCATAGACTCAACCAAAAGTGACTCAGAAATCGAGTATCTCGGTCAGAAACAATAGATTCGGGTAAACCATGTAAACGATATATTTCTTTAAAGAATAACTGTGCCACTCGAACTGCATCCGCTGTCTTCTTGCAGGCTATAAAATGTGCCATCTTCGAAAACCGGTCCACCACAACAAATATAGAATCATTTCCCCTCTGAGTTCTCGGCAATCCCAACACGAAATCCATGCTGATATCAACCCATGGTTTGGTAGGCACGGGTAACGGCATATATAAACCCGCATTAGTCGCAGTTCCTTTCGAAACTTGACAGATATGGCATCTCTCAACAAACCTCTCCACTTCTTTCCTCATCGAAGGCCAAAAGTAGGATTGTGAAATTAACTGTAAGGTACGGTCTCTTCCAACATGCCCTTCTTCATGTAATTCCTTGATAATCTTCATTCTCAAACTACCCTCCGGTATGCACAATCGATTTCCTTTGAATAGAAAATCATCTACCATCACGAAATCATTCGTCTCTCCTTCCTTGACTTTATCAACAAATTTTGCAAAGTAAGGATCATCAGTAAATAAGTCTGGCAATATTTTAAACCCCGTCACTTCAACCTTTAGTGTAGTCAACAAATGACTCCTCCTACTCAAAGCATCAGCCACACGATTTGTCACCCCTGACTTGTGTTTAACAACAAAAGTAAACTGTTGCAGATATGCAATCCACGATGCATGTCTCGTTGAAATCTTGTCTTGACCTTGCAAATGCTTCAATGCTTCATGATCAGTATACAGAACAAACTCCTTCTGAAATAGATAGTGTCTCCAGTGTTTAATAGATTGCACAACAGCATAAAACTCCACATCATATGTACTGTATCGCATCTTTGCTCCTGACAACTTCTCACTGAAATAGGCAATTGGACGCCCCTTCTGACTCAACACCCCTCCAATCCCAACCTTGGATGCATCAGTGTGTAGTTCAAACACCAACTGAAAATCAGGTAGCACTAGAATTGGTGCAGAGGTCAAAAGATCTTTGATTCGTTCAAAAGCAACCCCGGCTTCCTCCGTCCATGCAAACTGTTTACCTTTCATGCAATCTGTAACAGGCGCCATCACACTACTAAAGTGTGGAATAAACCTTCGATAAAATGAAGCCAACCCATGAAAACTACGAACTTCCGTTATCGTCTTGGGCTGCTGCCAATTTCTGATCGCCTCAACTTTACTTTGGTCAACCTATATTCCTTTCTCTGAAACAACATACCCCAGAAATAAAACACTATGCGTCATGAACACGCATTTCTTCGTTGCAGCATAGAATTGTTCTTGTCGCAATACCATCAGCACTTCTCTAAGATGATTCAAATGTTCCTCTGGACTCCCACTGTAAATAAGAATATCATCGAAATATACCACCACAAATTTCCCAATGAACGGTCGAAAAATCTGATTCATCACCCTCATAAAAGTACTCGGTGCATTTGATAAACCAAACGGCATGACCAACCACTCGTATAGACCCTCTCTGGTTTTAAAAGCAGTCTTCCACTCATCTCCTGGTCTGATACGAATTTGATGATATCCACTCTTCAAATCAATCTTAGAAAAGATAGTAGCTCCGCTTATCTGATCCAACAAGTCATCCAACCTCGGCATTGGAAATCGATATCTCACGGTAATCTTATTCAATGCTCGACTGTCAGTGCACATCCTCCATGTCCCATCCTTCTTGGGTACCAATAAAGCTGGTACAGCACAAGGACTCAGACTCTCCTGCACACGCCCCTGTTCAAGCAATTCCTCTACCTGCCTCCGCAATTCTTCATGTTCCTTCGGACTCATTCGATAATGTGGTCTGTGTGGCAATACAGCACCGGGAACAAGATCTATCTGATGTTGTATATCCCTCAACGGTGGCAACTCCGTTGGTAATTCCTCTGGAAATACATCGTCAAATTCTTTCAAAACTGGTTTAACTTCTTCTGGAATTTCAACTTCTTCACTGCTCTCACGCCCAATCAACAAGAATACTTCCGGCTCTTCTTCAACTTCTTTAACAAACTCCTTTAAAGTCAATAAAGTTTTCAGCTCTTCAATTTCTTCTGACTTACTTTCTTCTTGTGATCTCTTCTTCGGAACTAAGATAATCTTCGTGCCTTTAAACATAAAACTGTAGCTATTGGTCCGACCGTCATGTAGTACTGCTCGATCATATTGCCATGGTCTTCCCAATAATAAGTGGCAAACATCCATCTCTACTACATCACACCATATTTCATCTTTGTATTTCTTCCCAATAGAGAATGGTACACGAACTCATCTATCCACTTTCACTTCTCCTCCTTTTCTCAACCATGCCAACTTGTATGGACTCGGATGTTTCTCTGTTTTCAATTTTAACTTTGTCACAGCTTCGGTTGAAATAATATTATCACAGCTTCCTGCGTCGATCACAAACTAACACACCTTCCCCAGAATAGTACATGTTGACTGAAAGATATTACTCCTCAACCAACTAGCTTCCTCCTGCTTTGGTGTTAAACACGATCTCCTCAGCATTAGGTTACAACCTTCATCCCCTGACGCAATATCCTGCTTATCCTCCTCAGCTGGACTAGAACAATCTTCATCAACATCCTCATCGTCAACTTCTGCAATCATGGTTCTCTTCTTTGGCTTTGGACACTCACTGCTTTTATGACCCAATTCTTGACAATTGTAACATTTGAAACCATTGTTAACCTTTGACTTCTCAACCTCCTTCAACACTGGTCTACTGATAGGTTTAGAAAGGTTAGAACCCCCACTAACACCCTTCATTTGATTGCTGGAATTAGTAAACACACCACCTCCTCGTCTACCCTGCTTCTCCCAAGCCAACGCTTTCTGATGTGCTTCCGCTACAGATCTTGGATCGAACATATTAACCATATCCTGAATCTGCATTCTCAATCCCCCAATGAATCTAGATGTCAGTTGTTCTTCCGTTTCCATAATATCATTCCTTGCAATAAGCTGATAAAACTCATCTGCGTAATCATTAACAGTCTTTGTGCCCTGCCTCAAGTTCTGTAAACGTTGATACATCAGAGATTGATAATTGTAAGGTAAGAACGTTGCTTTCATCAATTTCTTCATCTTCTCCCAAGATTCAACTTTTGACTTCCCCATTCGTTCACGTGTAAGTTTAGTTTGCTGCCACCATACCAAAGCTCTACCCCTCAACCTTGTAGCAACCAACTTCACTCTACGACGTTCTGGAACTTCTTTGAAATCAAAAATTTCTTCAACATTAGCCATCCAATCCAAAAACTCCTCAGCCTTCATACCACCTTTGAATTCTGGAATTTCTGTCTTCATCCCAGATTCCCACTTGTGATCGTACTCCGACTGATTCCTTCCTCGTCCATGAAACCACCATCATACTCTTCTTCACAATCCGATGTATATCGATGTCGATCCTGACCACCAACATCTCTACCACCACCATTCCTTCCACCAACATTCCTACGATTTACATTCCTCCGATCTCGATCAGTCACATTTCTATCATGATTTCGATCTTCAATATTTCTATCACAATCTCGATCCACGCTTCTTTGATCACTATCAACACTTCTCTCCCGATTAGAATGTGGTGAAATCCTACTTCTTCCATGGCTCGATTCAGGTGAAACCCTTCTCTGATTTTGACTCATTTCCAACATCATCCTCTCTAATCGACCAATCCCTTCCGTAAGCTTCTCATTGAAATTCTCGTTGATTCGTTGCTCCATTTCGTCGGCCTCTTCTCTTCCGTACAAAGCATTAATATTACGATGACGTTGAACTCGTCTTAGCGGCATGATTGAATACTTCACAAACACTTCAACAAATTCACACTTCAAGTTTTCAAACACCTTTCGAACTTTGATCCAAAATGAAATGGATCGAAAACTCCAACTTTGTTGCAAAATATGATGAACACGATGAACACAACTTCAACACTTCAAATTCTCGGCTCCAAGACTCGATTTAGCTATGATTGGCTAAAACAAGCTCTGATACCAAAACTGACGCAGCGGATAATTCTAGACGATCTTCAATCGATGAAAATAGCAATCTGTGGATTGATGGATACTGAAATGCCCGAATTCGTTGATCCGAAGATACCGAACTCTAGCTATCTCTGACTCGTTGATCCGAAGATACCGGGAAAGAGATCTACGATTCTTCAACGTTGATCTTGCGCACAAGATTCCGTGAATCGGCTTCAGCAAACGATGATTCGAGCGCACTCGAATGACGTAAGTGGAGATAGGAGATACACTCGACTACCAATTGAAATTGAAAGCACAAAGCTAACAAAAGAGAATTTTATTCAATATTCAACAACCCTTACAAATGAAACAACTCGCCTATTTATAGGCTACAACACGCAAAGCAGAAAAAAATACAACTCCTAAGTCGGCAACCGACTTAACAACATTTCCGACTTAACATAAGTCGTATACGACTTACAACACAGTTCAGAAAAACTTAAAAATATTACAAGTACAATGGTCACACGACTTAAAGAAAAAAAATAAAAAAATGCAACGACTTAATGCTAACTCGGTGACGACTCAACTATCTCGTCTTCGACTTAAGCGATGTCTCGGTAACGACTTATGGATAACTCGGCAACGAGCTTTGCGATCCAAAGATAACTCGACAACGACTCAACCGAAGGTTGTAAAGCACTTTCGCGACTTACTGGAGCTTCATGAGTCATTCGTGACTCAAAATTATCTCACGCGCGCATATGGAGAAGACAGGGAGGGAATTAGGTCGTAATGGAATTGGAGTTAGGTCGGAGCATCTGGATTTCATTTGCGATGTTAGGTCGTAGGTCGAGGCTTTTGATGTTAGGTCGTAAGTCGTGATGGAGGCTGGTTCGTGGAAATTAGGTCGGAATTTGCTAAGTCGTGGTGATGTTAGGTCGGAGCCCTTAGGTCGTAGGTCGGTGATGTCGACTGGAGATAGGTCGGCAATTGGATGGGGTAGGTCGGCAATTGGATCGGGGTCTGTGAATTGGTGAGTCGGAGATGATGTGCGACTTAAGTCGGCAGAGTTAGGTCGTCTACGACCTTGGGTAGGTCGGCCGCGACTCAACCGGGTAAGTGTTTCATCACATTAGGCTATATGAGTGGTCAAGGAATGTACTAAACTCTTCCAAATTGATAAAAAAAACTCTAGTGGCGTGATACAGATATCTTTACCTAATGCATTTACAAGGATAATTACACTTAGCATTTCTACAAAATGATGTATCGGTAAAATCTAATGTTAATATAATCTAGTATTTCTTATAGATTAAACATGATTGCACTATACATTAGAAATGCTAATCTCTTTAGCATTATTACAAATGTTTTTGTTTCATAAAGCAACTAAACTATGATGCTACAATCATTTAGCATTTTTTTAGAAGTGAAATATGTTTAACCAATGCAATTTTAATGGTAACTACACTTAGCATTTCTACTAAATGATGTATTACTCAAATCTAATGCTAATATCATCTAGCATTTACAACAGATTAAATGTGATTTTGACTCGTACGGTAACTAAACCATGATGCCACAAACATCTAGCAGTTGTAAGTAATGAAATATTTTTACCCAATGCATTTACAATGACAATTACAGCTAACATTTCTTATAAATGATGTATCACTAAAATTTAACACAAAAATAATCTAGCATTTCTTATAAATTAAGTATAAATCAATAATATGAATAAAATAGTCCAGTACTCTACATGTTCTTGTTTGTTTTTCTCCATATCTCTCGTCCTTTTAATCTTCGCTGCTGATAAAGACAACTTTGAAAAAACAACTTCCGTTTTTGTTTGTGGTGACAAGTTTGGAAATTGAGGTGCCGATGGAGAATATTTTTAATGAGTTTCCATAAGTGTACGATCAAGTTTGAAAATGAAGTTGGAGGTTAAATGATTGGCCAAAGAAGAGCAAGCATTTGAGACGACAAAGAAGAATTTGATAAAACCCTAGAAGTGCTACTGGATCATGTGATTAGTTTGAAAACGCGGGTCTTTTCCAAATTAGAACAGTTTTTAAAAAAGTTCACATTTAGGCCACTTTTGAAAAATATTACAAACATAGGCCAGTTTTGACCACGTCAGCGCTAAGTTGGCATAGCGGTGAAGGCGAATTTTCAAAAGTCGTCTATTGGCGAAATTTCAAAATTCGCCTTCATATATTTCCTACTTTAAACCAGTTGGCGAAATTTCAAATATCGTTTACGGGCAAATTATGAAAATTCACCTTCGAAAATTTCTTGCTTTAAACCAGTCAGCATTCTTTCTACTCTCTTACTCTGCACTTTACCAAATTCGAGTAGAAAACCCAAATTTGCCTCTATTCTATCATCCCACTTAAAAACATAATTGTTTTTTTGCATATGTATCATATTTGTAGATCTAGACGAAGGTTTTCAACATAGTTCATCAATGTGGAAGGTAAAATCACAAACCCGGTTTTTTTAGCTATTTGAAAGTGTTGTTTGTAATATATTTAATATATGGGAGTAAAATTTGATGATGGAATTAGTTAATTGTTGTGCAATTGCTTATTTATTGATAGAAATGTTTCTGCTTATTTGAACTGTAGAATGGCAAATAATTTAACTCCCACACTCTAACAACCGAGAATTCAATCGCTATTTAAATGAATATTTAATTGTATTTTTAAATATTTAATAGATGAATTTTTATTGACAAATAAAACTAATTTAAATGAACGCTAATGATGATAAAATTGTTTTCAAAATTTAATTACCAATATATATAGTTCGTATAGAAATAGAAAATGTGAGCGGAAATTATTTTCCGAAATATTGATTTTTCATTGGTTAAAAAATCTTTTAAAATGTCATAACACTATTGTAAACACATATATACACACTACAAACTATCATTACATGGTGTGTACATGTATATATGCATGTACATATTTTCTCCTTAAATATATAAACATATAGGATAAAGAAGATTTTATTTATTAAAAAATATATATAACACATAAAAAATGCCTTTTTCAACTCAAAGTACTTAATGCATGGCACAAATAGTTGGCTGATGGGGGGAGTACAAATGAGGATAGAAACGGTGGAGGAAGGATGGTGGTGCATGCATATATATTTATTTATAAGCACTTGTACATTTTTAATTATTTTCCTAAGCCTATATATACCCCTTCCATTTCATGTTTCTCATTTTACAACCTCCATCTTCATTTCAAAATTTCCTAAGAGCATGAATAAACATCCATGACATCCTTTCATAAAATTTAAAGTAAGAAAAAACCACTCTTTTGCTAAAATCTCCTCTTTAGTTCACTAAAATACTTCTACAAGCCATTCTACACATCCTCTTCCAAAATACAAGCACCCAAAACCCCCTAGACTACATGGTCGAGCCCAAACACCTCATTGTCGAGCCCATTTTAAAGTGTTCAAGCATCCAAAGGTTCAATTTTTGCAAGTTCCTAAGTTGTTTTCAAGTTTTAGCAAAAGTTCGCCTTGAGTTAGTAAAGTTTCGATGAGTAAAACTCTTGTTTTTGAAAAGAAAATAACTTGATTTTGATGAGCTATATGCTGTGAAAATATAGTGGTTGTTGTGTTGAATTATCATGTTGTTTTGATGTTATATGATTATAAGTTCGTGGTTGAGCTTAGATTTGTGATTTAGTTGTTAAATGATATGTTTGGATATGAATATGTGAATGGTTGATTACGACATAATGTTAGTGTGTTTATGAAACAAAATCAAGTGTATGTGATGAAAATGTGGTAAAGTTAGCGCCTTTAAATGTCACAAAGGACTTGAGACTCGGTTTGAAAATAAAGGCACGTTTCTAGTTTTTATGGATTTAGTAAATGTTTTACAAGCTTTCACCTGTTGTTTAAGGTTCAAAACTCTTCCATTTGTGATTTCAAATATGTAGTAGCTAGATTTAGAGTGAGGTTTTCACCTAGAAATCAATTCTAGCGAACTACGCTTATAGCGATAGTCGCTATGGATGTAGTTCGGAAAATTTCACGATTTAAAGTTTTAAAGCGTTTTCTTTTGGATTGTTTTTGAAAACTCATTTCAAACTAATTAAGTAAGTCAAAGGTTTAAGTTTTAGTTATTTAACAATTTAATTATTTAATTTATTAATTAGGGTAATTATTATTTAATTAATTAATTAAGTAATTAGGTTAAGTAATTAGAGTTTGAGAAATTATTAACCAAGTTAATTATTTTTAGTTAAGGAAGTTTTAAATAATGATTAATTAAGATAAAAGAAAATAAAATTTTATTTTAATCAAGTATATTTACTTTAATTAATTATTTAATTAGAGTTCAATTAGTATTTAATTTAAGGTTAGTTATCCACTTAATTTGGGTTTAATTCTTTAATGGATGTTATTTAATTAAAGTTTAAGTATAAATAAATTCTTGATTAATTAAGGTTTAAATTATTATTTTGATTTAATGAAGATTTACTAAAGTTTGATTAAGTTTTAAACTTGTGATCTAATTAAGGTTCATTTATTCTAAAGTTTCTTTCAAACTCTATCTGTTATTTATTATTAACCAACTTTTTGTTTAAGTAAATTATTTTAAACCAAAGGATCTCTTGTCCATGCTATTAAGTAGCCAAATGAATTAAAGTGGTTGTAATAAAAATGTTAACACGTTTTATTGGAAGTAAGTCAACGTGTACGTATCACAAATACCGCACTTCGGGAACGTGATGAATATACGGGGCTTAATTTCGATAAGCAGGTCATGGTAATCTAAGCATATGGAACGTATGTTCATGTATAAATCTGTACACCCTGATAGTGGAATGGTCCATTATAAACAACTTGACCTTTTAAATTATCGGATAGCGGTTATTATCCGAAAACCACTTCGAACCACCGTGAGCGTTCGAATTGGGAATAGTGAAGGAAAGGTCCAAGATGAAGATTTTGAAGTGCAAGGGCTATTTGCTACTAACCCTGAGGGTGATTCCAAATGGGTGTAGTGCAAATAGTGCCTTCGGTTTGTTCATCTCCTGACGACTTGTATGGATGAATGCTGACATTGTGTCAACATCTAGAAGACTGTGTTAGCATTCGAAGTGGCGGTCCTATAGTAAAGGAAAACGTAGCGTTGGGCCTCACCAACCGAAAATGACTAAAACATGGGAGATGCAGCAAGGCTAAGTGGGTCGCTCCTATTAGGGTAAGGTAACTCCTATCTAGAGTCCCTACTATCAACTCATATATGCTTTGATACGGTTGCTGATCCCAACCGAATGGTGATCTTATTTGATACTATCCGGTTAGGGGTAGGCTAGTTTTTTGTTGGCAAGGGATCCCGGTGAGGTCCTCGGTATTATTTTATCTAGAGATGCACCATGACGAGCGGCCCAGTAGCCTAGTCATTGTATGGAATCCATTTCCCAATAAGTGCCTTCAGTCTTAGTTGTATACCTATTATGCTGGAATTTAATTATTGTAACAATTTCGGCTATGTTGATTATTTACTTGAAACCCTAGACATTACCATAATATCAACGGATTTCTATATAAAGTGTTTTTGTTATCGTAAGGTAAAATCTCGTCCGTGTTTATGTGCCTTCAGTCTTAGTAATATCGTATGTTATATATTATATGTTGTTTTGATTCGTGGTGAGATTCTGTGATTGTGTAGTTTCATCTTATCTTTCTTTTTCTTTAACCCTTAGTGGCTCGTCTTTCGGTGTAAGGAAGGCGGTCGTTACATTTTTGGTATCAAAGCTTGGGTTAAGCGACCACCTAGGATTTGGGTTAAGGTCAACTTCGAGAGTGCGTATTTGTAATTTTTATTCGTATACACACAAACGCACACGCACGCACACACACACACACACACATATATATATATATATATATATATATATATATGATAGATAGATCAGCCTGATAGGTTTGATTAGTACCCTTCTTTCAAGATTTATCTCGTCCAAGTATTCTAAGAATTATCTTACTATGTCCAGGTAGTAAGACATGAGTAATAGAAGCAGATGAGGTAGGAAGCAAGAAGTAGTACGACTACAAATGGTCGAACCCCAAATCCTGAAGGAGTTCGGATAGCCGAAGAGGTAGCACTAGAGCAGCCAAGAGTAAATTTTGCAACCTTATGCAAGGATTACACCAACTTAGGAGGGAAACCATTTAAATGAACTGAGTCTATACAGGAAGTGCAAGCCTGGTTGCGATCTTGCAAAAAGATTTTCAAAGGTCATGGCTTATCGATGAACAAAAAAGGTTCTTAGCAGCATGACAGCTGCAAGAGGGAGCAGCAGCTTGGTGGGACTCCCTTACTGCAAATGTTCAAGAGGAGATTTCTTAGGCCTGATTTAAAGTTGTTTTTTAGGACCAATTCTTGCCAACAGCAGGAAGGATCGGGATGTACAGGAACTTCATGGACTTGAAGCAGGGGGATCTATCTGTAGTTGAATATGAGACAAAGTTCAACGAGCTATCTTATTTTGGACCGGAATTGATCAACACCCAATTAAATAAAAATTAGGTGTTTTTTTAGGTATGAGAGAAGTGTACCATGAGAAAATGACTTCTCACGTTAAAGTTAATTTTGTGGATTTAGTTGATATTGCTCTAAGGTACGAGGCCTTGGAAAAGAAGAAGCCCACTCCAGTAGCACCTAGTTGAAATACCGGTGGAAACGGTTCTAACAAGAGAAATTTTAATCTTAATTGGAAGAAGAAAGGAAAAGGGAAATAGGGAGAAGGTCATGAAGGCAAGCCTAAGGATAGTGGTTATTATATTTGCAAGAAGAAAGGACATACTGCCAGGTACTGTCCATATCGTGAAGCTCCGAAGCAGCAAAATGGACCCTTCTCTCTAATGGTCCAAAAGACTCTTTGTTTTAATTGCCGGGGCATATGGTAAAGGAATTCCCACTCATGAAGAAGGTTCCATAGCCCAAGGTGTATGCCATTAAGAATGAACCATCGACTTTAATGGATGTGAAGGGAAAAGGCATCCTTGAAGGTACCTTACTGATTAATGGTATTCTTGTTCGAGCATTATTTGATATCGGTGCTTCTCATAGATTTATCTCTTGTGAATTAGTAGATAAATTTCATCATATTCCTAGTCTTGTAGAAGACCGTATGTGTGTGTCTAACCCTATAGGCGGGGTGACCCATTTGAGTATGATTTGTATGAATGTGTCAATTTCCTACCTTTCTCATCACTATTCTTACGACCCATATGTCTTAGACTTTAAAGGATTTGACATTATTATTGGTATGGATTGGTTATCAAACTATGAGGCTATCTTAAAATGTAATAAGAGAACTATATCTTTAGTGACTGATGTAGGAAGGAAAGCTAAGGTATCATGTAAGGAACCCGGTATTCATATGTGTAGTTTTTGTATGCCCTAGAAGTAGCCCGGGAGAATTTAGGTTCTATTGAATTTGTTTAGAATTTTCCCGATGTATTTGAATATATTTAAAGTTTACCCTCGAACCGAGAGATAGAGTTTCGCGTTGATTTGGTCCCTGGTGCAAGACTGTAGTTCAACCTAGGCGAAGGATGGCTCCGAGGGAGAGACATGAGTTGGTAAGTCAAACCCAGGACCTGTTAAGGAGAGGATTAATTAGACCCAGCCGTTTGAGTTAGGGGTCTGCTGTGGTGTAACCATATGTCTTAGAATTGATCAAACCCCGTTCGAGTTATTGCGAAAGATTTGTGATAATATGCCAATTTCCTACCTTTCTCATCACTTTTCTTGCGATCCATATGTCTTAGACTTTAAAGGATTCGACATTATTCTTGGTATGGATTGGTTATCGAAATATGGAGTTATTTTAGATTGTAATGAAAGAACTGTATCACTAATAAATAATTAGGGAGGATTGCTAAGGTATCATGTAAGGAACCCAGTATTCATACGTGTAGTTTCTTGTATGCCTAGGAATCATCCTAGGATGAGTTGAGTTATGTGGAATTTGTTAAGAATTTTCCCAATGTATTCAAAGAGGTTTAAATTTTACCCATGCACCGAGAGATAGAGTTCCACATTTATTTGGTCCCTGGTGCAAGGCCTATGGTTCAACCTAAGTGAAGGGTGGCTCCGAGGGAGAGAGACGAGTTAGTAAGTCAAACCCAGGACCTATTAAGAAGAGGATTGATTAGACCTAGTCGTTCAAGTAGGGAGTCTGCTGTAGTTTTTGCTGCTAAGTGTGATGGATCTTTAAGGTTGTGCGTGGATTATAGGGAGTTGAATAAGCTGACAATTAGGAACAAGTGTCCCTCACCTGACATCAATGATCATTTTGACCAACTTTATGGAGCTACGGTATTTTCTCAGATGGATCTAGCTACTAGATTTCATCAATTGAGGGTTACTGAAGATAGTATACCCTTAACTGCATTTAAGGGCCCTAACTATTTCTTTGAATGGTTGGTTTATGCCTTTTGAGCTAACCAATGCGCCTGCATATTTTGTTGATCTCATGAACCGTGTTTTCCGAGATGTTCTTAACAAGTTTGTGTTAGTTTTCATCGATGACATCATTATCTACTCCAAATCTGAGGAGGAGCATAAACATCATTTGGAAGTGGTATTGGAAACATTAAGGTGACATGTCCTGAAGGCGAAATTTTCTAAGTGCCATTTTTGAAAATTGAAGGTAAGATTCTTAGGACAAATTATGACAGGAGAAGGTATTTCAGTGGACCTAGTAAAATTGGAAGCTGTTTAGGAATGGAAGCGACCGTGAACTCCTACCGAGGTTGCAATTTCTTAGGTTTGGCTGGATACTATAGGAGGTTTATTCAAGGTTATTCTAAGATTTCCTCCCATTTGACAAAGCTAACTAAGAAGGTGGAGAAGTTTGTATGGACTCCAAAGTGCGTAGAAGCATTTCTGGAATTAAAGAAGAGATTGACCGGTGCACCGGTTTTAGCTGTTCCTGATGGAAATAGTGGATTCACTGTTTACACTGATGCTTATGGAGTGGGACTAGGTGTTGTTTTGATGCAGCATGGTAAGGTGATTGCATATGCAAGCAGGCAGTTGAAACCTCACGAGAAGAACTTTACGCATGACCTGGAGTTGTTGGCTATTGTCTTTACATTGAAAATGTGGAGACACTGCTTGGTGGGTAAGGATCCTTCTATTACTCTTAGTTTCTTTCTAATCTTTAGAGATTTTAGGAGTAAGTTTTCTTTCTTAAATTAGGTGAAAAATTCGAGCTCTTCACTTATCATAAATCCCTGAAGTATCTTTTTACTCAGAAGGATCTAAACCTGAGGCAACAGAGGTGGTTAGAGTTTTTGGCGTTCTATGACTTAGATATTCTTTATACGCCAGGAAAGCCTAATGTGGTGGTAGTTGCCTTAAGCAGGAATTCTATTTTGACTCTCTTGGAGGTTACCCTAACACTTCAGGAAAGGATTATGAGAAATCAGAGGAAGGATGAAATACTGGAAGGATTAATTCAAGGAGTCAAAGGAGGTAGATGTTCGAATTTTGAGATGGATAGTCGAGGTACTTTAAGGATGAATGGACCATTGTGTGTTCTAAATGTGGATGGTCTAAGGAAGGATGTTTTGTCAAAATGCAACAAATCTAAATTAAGTATTCATCCAGGAGTTCATACGATGTATAAGGATATGAAAAGAGTAATTTGGTGGTCGGGAATGAAGAAGGATATTTCAGTCTATGTTAATAGATATTTGTGCTGCCAACAAATCAAAGGTGATCATCAGAAAACATCCGAGCTATTACAACCCTTGGAAATACCTAATTGGAAATAGGAAATTGTAACGACGCAGAATTTAATCACTATTTAAATGAATATTTAATTATATTTTTAAATAATTAATAAATGGATTTTTATTAATAAATAAAACTATTTTAAATAATAACTGATGATGATAAAATCGTTTTCAAAATTTGTTTACCAATATATATAGTTTATAGAGAAATAGAAAATGTGACCAGGAATTATTTTCAGAAGTATCTATTTTTCATTGGTTAAAAGTTAATTAAAATGTCATAATACTATTTTAAACATATATGCACGTACTACAAACTATTTATACATGATGAATACATGTGTATATGTGCATGTATATGCCTCTCTTTAAAGTGTGTGTATATAAGGATAAAAGAAAATAATTTATAAAGAAAAGTGTATATATATGCTCTTTTTCAACACAAGTACTTAGTGTTGACATGAATAGTGCAAGGCAAGGGAGGGTACTTGAAGTGGACGGAAATGAAGGGAGGAGGGGAATGGTGCATGCATACATATATATATTTTATATTAAGCACTTACACATTTTTAAATAATTTACCCAAGCCTATATATACCCCTTAATCTTCATGTCCTCATTTTTACAACCACCTTCTTCATTTCAAAATCCTACGAAGCTTAAGCAAACATTCATGGCTTCCTCTTCGTAATTTTTAAAAGTAGAAAAATTCTTCTTTGGGCTAAAATCTCCTCTTTAGTTCATAAAAATCACTTCTACATCTTCTACAACACTTCTCTTCCAAACAAAACCACTCAAACACCCTAAAACCAAATGGCCAAGCCAAAAGCCCATTAGGCCGAGCCCAAACTTCTCTTCGCTGAGCCCATTTCAAGTGTTCGAGCAACCAAAGTTTCACTTTTTGCAAGTTTCTAAATTGTTTTCAAGTTTTGGAAAAAGTCGTCTTGATTTAATAAAAGTTTCGGTGAGTAAAACTTTTGTTTTTGGAAAAATACTTGATTTCAATGAACTATATGTTGTGTAAATATAGTGGTTGTTGTACTAAATTCCCATGTTGTGTTGATGGTATATTATTATATGCCTATGGTTGAGCTTGGATTTGTGATTTAGTGGTTAAATGATATGTTTGGATATGGATATGTGAATGGTTGATTATGATATGATGGTAGTATGTTTATGAAACAAAACCAAGTGTATGTGATGTAAATGTTGTGAAGTTGGCACCTTGAAAAGTCGCAAAGGACATGAGATCCGATTGAAAACGAAAAGCTCTTTTCTATTTTTGAATTTTGAAAATGTTTTCCAAGTTTTCACATTTGTTTTTAAGTTTTCAAAACTTTTCCATTTGTGTTTACAAATATGTTATAGCTATAGTTAAAGTGGAGTTTCACCTAGAAATTAATTCTAGCAAACTACGTTTATAGCGATAGTCGTTATGGATGAAGTTCGGAAAATTTCACGATTTCAAGTTTTAAAATATTTTCTTTTGAATTGTTTTTGAAAACTCATTTCAAATAAATTAAGTAACTCAAAAGTATAAGTTTTAATTATTTAATAATTTATTTATTTAATTTATTAATTAAGGTAATTATTATAACTAATGAAGTAATTAGGTTAAGTAATTAGAGTTTAAGAAATTATTAACTAAGCTAATTATTTTTAATTAAGTTTTAAATAATGATTAATTAAGATAAAAGAAAATTAATTTTTACTTAATAAAGTTTATTTACTTTAACTAATTATTTAATTAATTATTATTTAATTAATTATTATTTAATTAAAAGTTAATTATCCACTTAATTAGGGTTTAATTTCTTAAATGAATGTTATTTAAATCAAAGTTTAATTATAAATAATTTTAAACAAATTAAAGTTTAGAGTATGATTTTTGATTTAATTTAAAATTAATTAAAGTTTAATTAAGTTTTAAACTGATGATTTAATTAAGGTTTATTTATTTTAAAATTCCTTTTAAACTCTATCGATCGTTTGTTCTTAACCAATTTTCTTGTTTAAGTAAATTGTTATAAAAACAAGGATCTCTTGTCCATGCTATAAAGTAGCCAAATGAATTAAAGTAGTTGTAATAAAATGTTGACACGTTTTATTGAAAGTAAGTCGACTTGTACTTATCATAAATACAACACTTCGGGAACGTGATGAATACAAAGGGGTTAATTTCGACAAGCGGGTCATGATAATCTAAGCATATGGAACATACGTTCATATGTAAATATTTACAAACTGTTAGTGGAATAGTCCGCTATATACCACTTGACCCTTTAAAATTGTCGAACGTTGGTTTAAAGAGACCGAGATCAGATATTAGTTGTTATCCGAAAACCACTTCGAATTAAAATAAACGTTCGAATTGGAAATAGTAAAAGCAAGGTCCAAGATGAAGACTTTGAAGTGTGAGGGCTATTTACTACTAACCTCGAGGGTGGTTTGAAAATGGGTGTAGTAAAAATCGTGCCTTTTGTTCGTTCATCTCCTGAATGACTTGTATGGATGAATGCTGACGTTGTGTTAGCATATGGAAGGCGATGTAGTATTCTAAGTGGCGGTGCTTTAGTAAAGGTAAACGTACCCTCAGGCCTCATCAACCGGAAATGACCAAAACAGGGTATGCAGCAGGGCTATGTGGGTCGCTCCCATCAAGGTATGTCATCATCATATCTAAAATCGATATTTAACCCATTTGTGTATACTCTGGTACGGTTGTTGATCCCAACCGTGGTGGTGATGTACTCAGTACTACTAGTCAAGTGGTAGGTCGGTTCTGTGTAGTAAGGCTACAAGATGTTCCTATCGGACCCCAGGTGTATTTTATCTAGAGGTGCACCTTCGGAAGGTAGTTCCTTACCTGGTCATGTATGGAATCCATTCTCCAATAAGTACAGTACGGATTTAGTTCTACCCAAATATGTTGAAATGTGAGATGCAAGCATTTCTGCTATGTTCTAATTTTTACTTGAAAACCCTAGACATTATCATAATACCACTTGATTTCAATATAAAGTGTTTTGGTTATCGTAAGGTAAAAATCCATCCATGTTTATGTGCGGCGTGGTTTTACGATATACCTTTGATTTTCAAAGCGTTCTATAAAAGTAAAAATCAAGTTGTTTGAGTTCACTCACACCAGACCCATGTCTGACCCAGATTTTTATTTTCTTTTCCTAAAACTCTTGAGTACTCAAATTTGTAGGAGTAGCTAACTGATCCAGGTTTCTTACGGAAGCATTTTGAAGGAGCTGGAGTAGGTGCTTCACCGTTAGCTAATTATTATTTTATTCCACTATGTTTATCTATGATCTAGTGTTTTGTATGGGCAGGTAGTTATAACTGTCCAGTTGAAGTTGTAATGTAATGGCTCTGATGTATTATTATTATGGAAAGGACAATGTAATATTGATGCAGCTCAGGACAGAAGTGAAGGTCTAAGTCGCACACGACTTAAGGATTTAAGTCGCATATGACTTAACGAAGAAGTTATAGGTCGTCCTCGACCTAAGGAGTCACGAGAGGGGGATCTGCGACTTAACTGGAAACCAGGAGAAGAAGTTATCTCGAGTTTGCGACCTAAGGAAGTGATAGGTCGCGAACGATCTAACTTGGCAGTGCAACATGGTAAAAGTTTAAGTCACAAACGACCTAACTTGTTTTTAGATCGTATACGACCTAACGAACTAAGGCATAGGTCGTGGGAACGACCTAACATGTCACCAGGAAAAGAGCTACGACCTAACGGGTTCGAGAGTAACGAGCTAAGACTTGGGAATAAGTCGTTGGAGGTTGAAGTCTTAGGTCGCTCACGACCTAACGCTATTTTAGGTCGCTTACGACCTAGTAAAGGCAGCACGCGAGTCAAAGGATTCAGCATGATGGCATGCGAACGAGCTAAGAGGTTACGACCTAAGTTAGGTCGCAAGGGGTTAGGTCGCAGGAATATAATTCGACCTACGATAGGTCGCAGGAAAATGTTCCGACCTAAGTTAGGTCGCAAGAAGTTAGGTCGTGGAGTCTTAAGTCGCGAAGACTTTCTGAAGCCGCTTCTATTAGGTCGCTAATGAAGGGATGCCGTTCATTCTTAGGTCGCGGAGCTCCAAATGTCGTTCATTTGTTGAGTCGTTTAGCTGTTGTAACTGTTAGTTTAAGTCGGAGGTCTTGATAGGTCGTGTACGACCTAAGTGTTGTAAAGTCGTTATGTTTTGTAATATGGTTGTGTTGTAATGAAGCCTGTTAGGTCGTTGACGACCTATACTAAGTCGCTGGGATTTAGGTCGTAGGTCGTTCACGACCTAAGAGTTGTGTTGAAATCTTGATTCTGTTTGGCGTGTGAGTTGTAGCCTATAAATAGGCATGTGTGGTCATTTGTAATAGTTTAGTTGATTTGAAATAAAACTCTTGTTTTGTTAGCTTTGTGCTTTCATCAAATTGGTAGTTGAGTGTAATCTCCTATCTCCTCTTTCGGTTAATCGAGTGCGCTCGATTCAACGACTGTAGAAGCCGATTCACGGAATCTAGTGCGCTAGATCAACGTGCGAAGAATTGCAGATCTTTGAACCCGGTATCGTGCGCGATCAACGAGTTCGGGATAGCTAGAATTCGGTATTTTCGGATCAACGAATTCGGGCATTTCAGTATTCATCAATCCATCGATTGCTACTTTCATCGATCTATATTGTTTTGATTAATCCGCTGCGTTAGTTTTGGTATCAGAGCTTGTTTTAGCCAATCATAGATAAATCGAGTCTTGGAGCCGATTTGTTTGAAGTGTTGAAGTTGTGTTCATCGTGTTCATCATATTATTGCAACAAAGAGGGAGATTTCGATCCATTACACTTTGGATCAAAGTTCGAATTGTGTTTGAATTTGAAGAGTTTGTAAAGTTTCAAATCATGCCGCCGAGAAGAGCTAATCGTCATCAAAACGTAGAAGCTTTGTATCGAAGATAAGAAGCTGATGAGATGGAGCAAAGAATTAATGAGAACTTTAGTGAGAAGCTTAATGAAGGGATTGGACGATTAGAGAAGATGATGTTAGAGATGAATCAAAATCGGAGAAGGGTTTCACCTGAATCTAACCATGGGGGAAGTAGAGTCTCGCCACATTCCAATCGAGACAGAAGTGTTGACGATGACCAAAGGCGTGGGAGGAACGTGAATGATCGTGAATGGTGGAATGTAGATAGAAGGGATGTTGGTGGAAGACGTGATGGTAGTAGAGATGTGGGTGGACGAGATAGACAACGATATACATCTGATTTTGAAGAGGAGTATGATGGTGGTAGTATTCAAGGACGAGGTCAAGGAAGAAATTATTCAGAATATGATCACAAGTGGGAATCTGGGATGAAGACAGAAATACCGGAGTTTAAAGGTGGTATGCAAGCTGAAGAGTTTTTAGATTGAGTAGCTAATGTTGAAGAAATTTTTGATTTCAAGGAAGTTCCAGAACATCGTAGAGTGAAGTTAGTTGCTACAAGGTTGAGGGGTAGAGCTTTGGCGTGGTGGCAGCAAACCAAACTTACACGTGAACGAATGGGAAAGTCAAAAGTTGAATATTGGGAGAAGATGAAGAAATTGATGAAAGCAACGTTCTTACCTTACAATTACCAATCTCTGATGTATCAACGTTTGTAGAATTTGAGGCAGGGCACAAAGACTGTTAATGATTATGCGGATGAGTTTTATCAGCTTATTGCGTGGAATGATATTATGGAAACGGAAGAGCAGCTGACATCTAGATTCATTGGGGGATTGAGAATGCAGATTCAGGATATGGTTAATATGTTCGATCCAAGATCTGTGGCAGAAGCACATCAAAAAGCGTTGGCTTGGGAGAAACAGGGACGACGAGGAGGTGGTGTGTTTACTAATTCCAACAATCAAGCGAAGGGTGTTAGTGGGAGTGCTAATGTTTCTAAACCTATCAGTAGACCACGGTGAAGGAGGCTGAGAAGACAAAGGTTAACAATGGTTTCAAATGTTACAATTGTCAGGAATTGGGTCATAAAAGCAATGAGTGTCCAAAGCCAAAGAAGAGAACCATGATTGCAGAAGTTGAGGATGAGGATGTTGATGGAGATTATTCTAGTCCAGTTGAGGAGGAGGAACAGGATATTGCGTCAGGAGATGAAGATTGTAATCTAATGCTGAGGAGATCGTGTTTGACACCGAAGCAGGAAGAAGCTAGTTAGTTGAGGAGTAATATCTTTCAGTCGACATGCACTATACTGGGGAAGGTGTGTAAATTTGTGATTAACGCAGGGAGCTGTGACAATATCATTTCAACCGAGGCTGTAACAAAGTTGAAGTTGAAAACAGAGAAGCATCCGAGTCCATACAAGATAGCATGGTTGAGAAAAGGAGGAGAGGTGAAAGTGGATAGACGAGTTCGTGTTACATTCTCTATTGGGAAGAAATACAAAGACGAGATCTGGTGTGATGTAGTAGAGATGGATGTTTATCACTTACTTTTGGGAAGACCATGGCAGTATGATCGAGCAGTACAACATGACGGTCGGACCAATAGTTACAGTTTTATGTTTGAAGGTACGAAGATTATCTTAGTTCCAAAGAAGAGACATCAAGGAGAGAGTAAGTCAGAAGAGATTGAAGAGCTGAAAACTTTATTATCTTTGAAAGAGTTTGTTAAGGAGGTTGAGGAAGAGCCGGAAGTATTCTTGTTGATTGGGCGTGAGAGCAGTGAAGAGGTTGAAGTTCCAGAGGAAGTAAAACCAGTTTTGGAGGAATTCAATGATGTGTTTCCTGAGGAGTTACCGAAGGAGTTACCGCCGCTGAGAGACATTCAACATCAAATTGATCTTGTTCCAGGAGCTGTGTTACCTCACAGACCACACTACAGAATGAGTCCAAAATAGCATGAGGAGTTGCGAAGGCAAGTGGAAGAATTGCTTGAACAGGGGCGTGTGCAGGAGAGTCTAAGTCCTTGTGTTGTACCAGCTTTATTGGTACCCAAAAAGGATGGGACGTAGAGGATGTGCACCGATAGTAGAGCATTGAATAAGATCATAGTCAGATATAGATTTCCAATGCCGAGGTTGGATGACTTGCTAGATCAATTGAGCGGAGCTACTATCTTTTCAAAGATTGACTTGAAGCGGATATCATCAAATTCGTATCAGGCTAGGTGATGAGTGGAAGACTGCTTTTAAAACCAGGGAGGGTCTATACGAATGGTTGGTAATGCCATTTGGCTTATCAAATGCGCCAAGTACATTTATGCGGGTGATGAATCAGATTTTTAGACCATTCATTGGGAAATTTGTGGTGGTGTATTTTGATGATATTCTGATATTCAGTGGAAGCGCAGAGGAACACTTGCAACATCTGAGAAAAGTGTTGATGGTACTACGACAGGAACAGTTTTATGCCGCAACGAAGAAATGCGTGTTCATGACGCATAGTGTTTTATTTCTGGGGTATGTTGTATCAGAAGAAGGGATACAGGTGGATCGGAGTAAAGTCGAAGCAATTAGAGATTGGCCGCAACCCAAGACGATAACGGAAGTTCGGAGTTTTCATGGGTTGGCTTCATTTTATCGGAGGTTTATTCCACACTTTAGTAGTGTGATGGCACCTGTGACTGATTGTATGAAGGGTAAACAGTTTTCATGGTCAAAGGAAGCAGGGGATGCTTTTGGGAAGATCAAGGAGTTGCTGACGTCTGCACCAATTCTAGTATTACCAGATTTTCAGTTGTTATTTGAGCTACACACTGATGCGTCAAAGGTTGGGATTGGAGGAGTGTTGAGTCAGAGGGGACGTCCGATTGCATATTTCAGTGAGAAGTTATCAGGAGTGAAGATGAGGTATAGTACATATGATGTGGAGTTTTATGCTGTTGTGCAAGCTATTAAACACTGGAGACACTATCTATTTCAGAAAGAGTTTGTTCTGTATACTGATCATGAGGCGTTGAAACATTTACAAGGGCAAGACAAGATTTCTACGAGACATGCATCATGGATTGCATATCTACAACAGTTTACTTTTGTTGTTAAACACAAGTCAGGGGTGACGAATTGTGTGGCTGATGCTTTGAGCAGGAGGAGTCATTTGTTGACTACAATGAAGGTCGAAGTGACAAGGTTTGATGTGTTACCAGGATTATTTGACGAAGATCCTTACTTTGGGAAGTTTGTTGATAAAGTCAAGAATGGGGAGACGGATGAGTTTTTGATGGTAGATGGTTTTCTGTTCAAAGGAAATCGATTGTGCATACCTGATTGCAGTTTGAGAATGAAGATTGTAAAAGAGCTACATGAAGAAGGACATGTTGGGAGAGACCGTACCTTACAGTTGATTTCACAGTCTTACTTTTGGCCATCAATGAGGAAAGAAGTGGAAAGGTTGGTGGAACGATGTCATATCTGTCAGGTTTCGAAAGGAACTGCGACTAATGCTGGTTTATATATGTCGTTACCTGTACCAACTAAACCATGGGTTGATGTGAGTATGGACTTTGTATTGGGGTTGTCGAGAACACAGCGTGGTAACGATTCCATTTATGTGGTGGTTGACCGATTTTCGAAAATGGCACATTTTATTGCTTGTAAGAAGACGGCGGATGCTGTTCATGTTGCTCAGTTGTTTTTCAAAGAGATATATCGACTTCATGGATTGCTAGAATCGATTGTGTCGGATAGGGATACTCGTTTTCTAAGTCATTTTTGGCTAAGTTTGTGGAAGATGGTGGGAACGAAGTTGAACTTTAGCAGCGCTTATCATCCGCAAACGGATGGACAGACCGAGGTTGTGAACAGATCATTGGGAAATTTATTACGATGTCTGGTGCAAGACAATCTGAAGAGTTGGGATGTGAAGTTATGTCAAGCAGAGTTTGCTCATAATCATGCTGTGAACTGTAGTACGGGTTTCAGTCCATTTTAGATTGTATATTCTAGTTTGCCAAAGGGTCCGTTGGAGTTAACGGTCATACCACAACCAAAGAAGACAGTTAGGCGTGCTGCTGATTTTGTTGAAGGATTGACAGAGTGTCATAGAATCGTTCAAGAACGATTGGAGAAAGCGAATGAGAAGTACAAACGATCGGCAGATCTGAAGGGAAGGAGTGTTGACTTTAATGAAGGTGATTGGGTTTATGCAGTGTTAACAAAGGATCGTTTTTCGGTAGGAACATACAATAAATTGAAAGCATGGAAGATTGGTCTAGTAAAATTTTTGAAGAAGATCAATGAAAACGCTTATAAGTTAAGGCTGCTGGAGGATGTGTATACTTCTGATGTGTTCAATGTTAAACATCTCATACCATATCATGGGGATGAACGAGCTGATGTGGAAGAATTTACAAATTCGAGGTCGAATTTTTCTCAACCTGGGGAGGATGATGCAGCTCAGGACAAAAGTGAAGGTCTAAGTCGCACACGACTTAAGGATTTAAGTCGCATACGACTTAACGAAGAAGTTATAGGTCGTCCTCGACCTAAGGAGTCACGAGAGGGGGAGCTGCGACTTAACTGGAAACCAGGAGAAGAAGTTATCTCGAGTTTGCGACCTAAGGAAGTGATAGGTCGCGAACGACCTAACTTGGCAGTGCAACATGGTAAAATTTTAAGTCACAAATGACCTAACTTGTTTTTAGATCGTATACGACCTAACGAACTAAGGCATAGGTCGCGGGAACGACCTAACATGTCACCAGGAAAAGAGCTACGACCTAACGGGTTCGAGAGTAACGAGCTAAGACTTGGGAATAAGTCATTGGAGGTTGAAGTCTTTGGTCGCTCACGACCTAACGCTATTTTAGGTCGCTTACGACCTAGTAAAGGCAGCACGCGAGTCAAAGGATTCAGCATGATGGCATGCGAACGAGCTAAGAGGTTACGACCTAAGTTAGGTCGCAAGGGGTTAGGTCGCAGGAATATAATTCGACCTACGATAGGTCGCAGGAAAATGTTCCGACCTAAGTTAGGTCGCAAGAAGTTAGGTCGTGGAGTCTTAAGTCGCAAAGACTTTCTGAAGCCGCTTCTGTTAGGTCGCTAATGAAGGGATGCCGTTCATTCTTAGGTCGCGGAGCTCCAGATGCCGTTCATTTGTTGAGTCGTTTAGCTGTTGTAACTGTTAGTTTAAGTCGGAGGTCTTGATAGGTCGTGTACGACCTAAGTGTTGTAAAGTCGTTATGTTTTGTAATATGGTTGTGTTGTAATGAAGCCTGTTAGGTCGTTGACGACCTATACTAAGTCGCTGGGATTTAGGTCGTAGGTCGTTCACGACCTAAGAGTTGTGTTGAAATCTTGATTCTGTTTGGTGTGTGAGTTGTAGCCTATAAATAGGCATGTGTGGTCATTTGTAATAGTTTAGTTGATTTGAAATAAAACTCTTGTTTTGTTAGCTTTGTGCTTTCATCAAATTGGTAGTTGAGTGTAATCTCATATCTCCTCTTTCGGTTAATCGAGTGCGCTCGATTCAACGACTGCAGAAGCCGATTCACGGAATCTAGTGCGCTAGATCAACGTGCGAAGAATCGCAGATCTTTGAACCCGGTATCGTGCGCGATCAACGAGTTCGGGATAGCTAGAATTCGGTATCTTCGGATCAACGAATTCGGGCATTTCAGTATTCATCAATTCATCGATTGCTACTTTCATCGATCTACATTGTTTTGATTAATCCGCTGCGTCAAATATCCTATGTTATCTATTATATGTTGTTCTGATTTGTGGTGAGATTTTGTGATTGTGTAGTTTCTTCTTATCTTTCATTTTCTTATACCCTTAATGGCTCGTCTTTCGTTACAAGAAAGGCGGTCAGTACAATTTTGGTATCTTGGCCTAGGTTAAGCGAACACTTAGGCTTTGGGTTAAGGGTCAACTTCGAAAGTGTGTATTTGTAATTTTTATTCGTGTGTATATATATATGTGTGTGTGTGTGTATCTGATAGATAGATCAGCTTGATAAGTTTGATAAGTACTCTTCTTTCAAGATTTATCTCGTCCAAGTATTCTAAGAATTATCTTACTATGTCTTGGTAGTAAGACATGAATATAGGAGTAGACGAGGAGAGCGGGTAGCACTATGACTACAAATGGTCGAATCCCAAATTCTAGAGGAGTTCGGATTGCCGAAGAGCTAGCGCTAGAGCAGCTAAGAGTGAATTCTGCAACATTATGCAAGGATTACCCTAACCTCGGAGGGAAACCATTTAAAGGAACTGAGTATATCATGTAAGTGCAAGACTAGTTGCGATCTTGCAAAAAGATTTTTAAAGGTCATGGTTTATTCGATGAACCGAAAAGATTCTTAGCAGCATGGCAACTGCATGAGGGAGCAGCAGCTTGGTGGGACTCCCTTACTGCAAATATTCCATAAGAAGAGTTTTTGTGGGCCCGATTCAAAGAAGTTTTTTAGGACCAATTCTTGCCAATAGCAAGAAGGACCAGGATGTACCGGAACTTCATGGACTTGAAGCGAGGGGATCTATCGGTAGCAGAATATGAGACGAAGTTCATCGAGTTATCTTGTTTTGGATCGGAATTGATTAACACCACGTTAAAGAAAAATGAGATGTTTGTTTTGGGTATGAGAGAAGAATACCATAATAAAATGACTGCTCGCATTAAAGGTGCTTTTGTGGATTAGTTGATATGGCTCTGAGGTATAAGGCCTTGGAAAAGAAGAAGCCAATTCCAGTAGCACCTAGTTGAAATACCAATGGAGGTGGTTCTAACAAGAGGAAGTTCAATCCGAATTTGAAGAATCGGGGAAAGGGAAAGCCTGGTAGTGGGGCTCAAGGGAATCGTTTTAAGGATTTTGTTTGCCACAAGTGTCAGTAGAAGGGCCACATCGTGAAGTTTTGCAAGAATTCTGGAATTCAACAGCAACAACAACAACAAAGTGGACCCTTCTCTCCGATGGTCCAGAAGACTCTTTGTTTTAATTGCCATCAGCCGGGGCATATGGTAAAGGACTGCCTACTCATGAAGAAGGTGTCATAGCCCAAGGTGTACGCCATTAAGAATGAATAGTCGACTTCAATGGATGTGAAGGGAAAAGGCGTCCTTGAAGGTACCTTATTGATTAATGGTATTATTGTTCGAGCATTATTTGATATTTTTGCTTCTCATAGTTTTATCTCTTGTGAATCAGTAGATAAATTTCATCTTATTTCTAGTATTGTAGAAGACCCTATGTGTGTGTCTAACCCTATAGGTGGGGTGACCCATTTGAGTATGATATGTAAGAATGTGCCAATTTTCTACCTTTCTCATCACTTTTCTTACGACCCATATGTCTTAGGCTTTAAAGGATTTGACATTATCCTTGGTATGGATTGGTTATCAAAATATGAGGCTGTCTTAAAATGTAATAAGAGAACTATATCTTTAGTGACTGATATAGGAAGGAAAGCTAAGGTATCATGTAAGGAATCTGGTACTCATATGTGTAGTTTCTTGTATGCCCTAGAAGCAGTCTAGGAGAATTTAGGTTTTATTGAATTTGTTTATAATTTTCCTTATGTATTTGAAGAGGTTAAAAGTTTACCCCCGCACCGAGAGATAGAGTTTCACATTGATTTGGTCCCTGGTGTAAGGCCTGTAGTTCAACCTAGGAGAAGGAAGGCTCAGAGGGAGAGACATGAGTTGGTAAGTCAAACCCAGGACCTGTTAAGGATAGGATTGATTAGACCCAGTCGTTTGAGTTAGGGGTCTGCTGTGGTGTTTGCGGCTGAGTCTAATGGATCTTTAAGGTTATGCGTGGACTATAGGGAGTTGAATAAACTATCCAGTTGGAACTAGTATCTCTTATCCTGCATCAATGATCTTTTTGACCAACTTCATGGAGCTACGGTATTTTCTCAAATGGATATAGCTACTGGGTTCCATCTATTGAGGGTTGCTGAAGATAGTATACCCTTAACTGCTTTTAAAGGCCCTAACTGTTTCTTTGAGTGGTTGGTTATGCCTTTCGGGCTGACCAATGCAACTGCGTATTTTTTAGATCTCATGAAGTGTGTTTTTTGAGATGTTCTTAATAAGTTTGGGTTAGTTTTCATCGATGACATTCTTATCTACCCCAAATCTGAGGAGGAGCTTAAGCATCATTTGGAAGTGGTGTTGGAGACATTGAGGAGATATGTCTTGATGGTGAAATTTTCTAAGTGCCATTTTTGAAAATCTCTTAGGACATATTATAACAGGAGAAGGTATTTTGGTGGACCTAGTGAAGGTGGAAGCTGTTCAGGAATGGAAGCAACCGCGGACTCATACCAAGGTTCGCAGTTTCTTAGGTTTGGCCAGATACTATAGGAGGTTTATTCAAGATTATTCTAAGATTTCCTCCCATTTGACTAAGCTAAGTAAGGAGGAGGAGAAGTTTGTATGGATGTGAAGAGGCATTTCTGTAATTGAAGAAGAAATTAACTAGTACACCTGTATTAGATGTTCCATATGGAAATAATGAATTCACGGTTTCCATAGATGGTTATGGAGCGGGACTGGGTGATGTTTTGATGCAGCATAGTAGAATGTTTGCATATTCTAGCAGGCAGTTGAAGCCTCACGAGATAATTATGCTATGCATGACTTGGAGTTGCTAGCTATTGTCTTTGCATTGAAAATGTGGAGACGTTACTTGCTGGGTAAGGATCCATCTATTCCTCTTAGTTTCTTTCTAATCTTTAGAGATTTTAGGAGTAAGTTTTCTTTCTTTCATTATGTGAAAATTTTGAGCTCTTCATAGATCATAAATCCTTGAAGTATCTTTTCACTTAGAAAGATCTGAACCTAAGGCAACAAAGGTGGTTAGAGTTTCCGATGGCTTATGACTTGGGTATTCTTTATACGCCAGGGAAGGCTAATGTGGTGGAAAATGCCTTAAGCAAGAATGCTGTTTTGACTCTCTTGGAGGTTACCCGGATACTTCAGGAAAGGATTATGAGGAACTAGAGGAATTATGAGATACTGGATGGGTTTCAAGGTGTTGAGGAGGGTAGGTGTTCGGATTTTGAGATGGATAGTCGAGGTGCTTTAAGGATGAATGGACAATTGTGTGTTCCAGATGTGGATGGGCTGAGGCAGGAAGTTTTTTCTGAATGCCACAAGTCTAAGTTAAGTATTCATCTAGGAGTTCATAAGATTTATAGAGACATGAAAAGAGTATTTTGGTGGTCGGGAACGAAGAAGGATATTTCAGTCTATGTTAACAGGTGTTTGTGCTATCAAAAAACAAAGGTGATCATCACAAGACAACAGATTATTACAACCTTTGGAAATAGCTAATTGGAAATGGGAAATGATATCAATGGATTTTATCAATGGTTTATCCAGAACCAGAAAAGGCTATGAAGGAGTGTGAGTTATCGTGGATCGGTTAACGAAGAGCGCATGATTTATCCCCCTAAAACCAACCAGGATTGCTGCTTCTTTAGCTGAAATTTTTATGAGGGAGACAGTAAGGTTGCATGGAGTTCCTATAAGTATTGTAGGTGATCGAGACCTCATATTTACTAGTCAATTTTGGTAAGCATTGCAAACAACTCTAGGAACAAAGTTGATCCTAAGCACAGCATACCACCCCAAAATAGACAAATAGAGGGAGCGAGTGAACCATATTCTAGAGGATCTCTTGTGAGCGTGTATTCTAGATTTTGGTGGATCATGGGAGGATCATTTGCATTTGGTTGAGTTCACCTGTAACAATAGCTTCCAAGAAAGCATTGGTATGCACCTTATGAAGCCCTAAATGGAAGACCGTGAAAGTCACTAGCATGTTGGGTTGAGACGGGAGATAGATTAGTACTTAAGCCAAATATGATCCGAGAAGCTATAGAAAAAGTTGCAGTGATTAAGAAAAGAATGAAGGAATCCCAAAATCGCCAAAAGAGTTATGCTGATAAGAGGCGAAGAGATTTGGAATTTGTGGTTGGAGACTTGGTGTTTATAAAGATTTCACCAATAAAAGGAGCTGTTAGATATGGAAAAACTAAAAAGTTAGCTCCAAGGTATTTTGGACCCTTTCATATTCTTGAGAGAGTCAGATCTCTAGCTTATAGGGTCGAGTTGTCAGAGAGATTGGCAGGCTTTCATGACCCATCTTTGATTGTGGAGCCATCGATTCAAGAGGAAATGGAGACAGAACCGGACTTGACAGTGGTTAGACATCCAGTTTATGTTGTGGATAAGGTGAAAAGAGGTTGTGTAACAACGTGGTGCGACTAGTCAAGATTCAATGGAGTGAGGACCTAAGAGACTGCATGTGGGAGATGTGAATCGTATGAAAGAAGCGATACCGAGTTGATGTTAGGATAGCTAGTCGTAGGTTGTATGTATAGCGTATGTTTGTTTGCTATGGATGCTTAGAGCATGTCTTTGTATGTGTTTTATGATATGAATATATAGCTTCTTGCGTAGTTTGATTATCTCCTTGTTTGCTAATTTCGTGACGAAATTTTTTTATAGGGGGAGAGTGTAACGACCCAAAATTTAATCACTATTGAAATGAATATTTAATTTTATTTTTAAATAATTAATAAATGGATTCTTATTAACAAATAAAACTATTTTAAATGAATACTAATGATGATAAAATCAATTTCAAAATTTATATACCAATATATATAGTTCAAAGAGAAATAGAAAATGTGACCGGAAATTATTTTCCAAAATATTGATTTTTCATTGGTTAAAAGTCATTTAAAATGTCATAACACTATTTTAAACACATGTATACACACTACAAACCATCTTAACATGCGTGTACATGTATATATGCATGTACATATTTTCTCCTTAAATATATAAACTAGGATAAAAGAAGATTTTATCTATTAAAAATATATATACATACCATATTAAAAAATGCATTTTTCAACTCAAAGTACTTGGTGCATGGCGTGAATAGTTGAATGAGAGAAGGGTATAAGTGAGGACGGAAATGGTGGAGGAGGGATGGTGATGCATGCATACATACATATTTATTTATAAGAACTTATATAATTTTAATTACTTTCCTAAGACCATATATACCCCTTCCATTTCATGTTTCTCATTTTACAACCACCATCTTCATTTCAAAATTTCCTAAGAGCTTGAATAAACATCCATAGTTTCCTTTGATAAAATTTAAAGTAAGAAAAAATCACTCTTTTTGCTAAAATCTCCTCTTTAGCTCACTAAAACATTTCTACAAGCCATTTTACACCTCATCTTCCAAAATACAAGCACCCAAAAGCCCCTAGTCACATGGCCGAGCCCAAACGCCACATGGTCGAACCCATTTAAACTGTTCAAGCATCCAAAGTTTCAATTTTTGCAATTCCGAAGTTGTTTTCAAGTTTTAACAAAAGTTTGCTTTGAGTTAGTAAAGTTTCGGTGAGTAAAACACTTGTTTTTAGAAAAGAAAGTAACTTGATTTTGATGAACTATATGTAGTGAAAATATAGTAGTTGTTGTGTTGAAATATCATGTTGTTTTGATGGTGTATGATTATAAGTTTGTGGTTGAGTTTGAATTTGTGATTTAGTTGTTAAACAATATATTTGGATATGGATATGTGAATGTTTGATTATGATATGATGGTAGTGTGTTTATGAAACAAAATCAAGTGTATGTGATGAAGTTAGCACCTTTAAATGTCGGAAAGGAATTGAGATCCGATTTGAAAATAAAAGCTTGTTTCTAGTTTTTTGGATTTAGTAAATTTTTGACAAGCTTTCACATTTTGTTTAAGTTTCAAAACTCTTCCATTTGTGATTTCAAATATGTAGTAGCTAGAATTAAAGCGAGATTTTCTCCTAGAATCAATTCTAGTGAACCGCACTCATAGCGATAGTCATTATGGATGTAGTTCGGAAAATTTCACGATTTCAAGTTTTAAAGTTTTTTCTTTTGGATTGTTTTCAAAAAACCAATTAAGTAAGTCAAAGGTTTAAGTTTTAGTTATTTAATAATTTAATTATTTAATTTATTAATTATGGTAATTATTGTTTAATTAATTAATTAATTAAGTAATTAGGTTAAGTAATTAGAGTTTACGAAATCATTAACCAAGTTAATTATTTTTAATTAAGGAAGTTTTAAATAATGATTAATTAAGATAAAAGAAAATAAATTTTTATTCTAATCAAGTTTATTTACTTTAATTAATTATTTAATCCGAGTTAATTATTTAATTAATTATTATTTAATTTAAGGTTAATTACCCACTTAATTTAAGTTTAATTCTTTAATGGATGTTATTTAATTAAAGTTTAACAATAAATAAATTCTTAATTAATTAAGGTTTAATTATTATTTTGATTTAATTAATATTTATTAAAATTTGATTAATTTTTAAACTTATGATTTAGTTAAGGTTTATTTATTCTAAAGTTTCTTTCAAACTCTATCTGTTATTTATTATTAACTAATTTCTTGTTTAAGTAAATTATTTTAAACCAAAGGATCACTTATCCATGTTATTAAGTAGCCAAATGAATTAAAGTAGTTGTTATAAAAACATTAACATGTTTTATTGGAAGTAAGTCGACTTATACGTATCACAAATACCGCACTTCGGGAACGTGATGAATACAAGGGGGTTAATTTTGATAAGGGGTCATGATAATCAAAGCATATGGAACGTATGTTCATGTGTAAATCTTTACACCCTGATAATGGAATGGTCCACTATAAACAACTTGACCTTTTAAATCATCGAACGTTGGTTTAGGGTGACCGGGATCGGATAGTGGTTATTATCCGAAAACCACTTCAAACCAACGTAAGTGTTCAAATTGGAAATAGTGAAGGCAAGGTCCAAGACGAAGACTTTGAAGTGTAAGGGCTATTTGCTACTAGGGTGATTTCAAACCGGTGTAGTGGAAATAGTGCCTTGAATGCGTTCATCTTCTGAATGACTTGTATGGATGAATGATGACATTGTGTTAACATCTGGAAGGCAATGTTAGCATTCCAAGTGGCAATTTTGTAATAAAGGTAAACGTAGCCTCAGGCCTCACCAACCGAAAATGACTAAAACATGGGAGATGTTGTAACATTCCCCCTTTTGACCGCCTCCAGTCGGTATTTAAACCAACTAGAAACGTTCAAAAAGACGAATTGTTATTTAGTTTATAAGGTTTAAACAGAATCAGCCACAGAAACACAGATAATAACAATCAATTAAAACAAATGAGAATTTATTTCATTACTATAAATCTTTTTATATACATCAGAGTTTTATACAATTTTAATACTGATACAGCGGAATATTTAAAATACAATTTTCTTCTGAACTAAAAATGATTCTTTACTCTCTCTCTAACTTCGCTGCTCGAAAATCTTCAAGCTGTAAAAATACTCGGTCTGACCCGAGTATTATATTCAAAAGAAAATAATACACAGGTCAGTCTAATTCAAACCAGTTTATTAGTGCATATAGGCAATAATAATTTAAATAGATGACAGTCACAATAATTCTCGTCTATCCGACTCTTTAAACAAAGAAACCGGATAACGAAAATTTTAATCACTAAACAGTGTTCAACAATAAATCAGCAGATTTAAATCATCAACAGAGATAAACAGTGTTATTGGCTGCCGTACACACGTGTGCATTCGTACACGTGTGCACTGCCCCGCCAACTCGAGTGCACAAGGTCAAATCTAAAACAGATTCAACACAAGTGCAAATTGACTCGATCAAAATTCAAAGTGTAACTGCAACAAGACAGGTACAAACTGGACAACAATTCGAATTCAAGAAGTGAGAACAATCAGAAGCAATTACAGGAATCAAGTATAGCAGTGTACAGTCAAGAACACTGTGCAATGTGAAGCATGCAGGTGAACAAGCATAAATATACATGGACCAGTAATGAACCATATAACTAGTGCAACAGCATCAACTAGAAAGAACAACTCAAATAAATGGTCCAGTTTCAACATGAATGCACGGTGTCATCAAGAAACAAAAGACCAAAACTACAACAACTGAAATGAACAAGGTCACAGTGAAATGAAATTGCAAAGTGAAGACAATCATACATATGCAGACCTGGGGTACAACTTCAGGTTACACAGATGAAAACCTGGCCGAGAATACATCATCCAGACCCAAGCTACAAAATACACATGTGCAGACTCGACTACAAGAGCACATGCAGGCAACTCGACTAACAACTAAACTATAACAATATCAAAGTCCAGGTCTGTCCAAACATCAAAGACCAGTGATGCAATAATGAACCAAAAGCAACAACTACACTAAGGTTCAAGTATAACAATAATGCACAATGGGTTTGAGGTCAAAACAAAACAGATGTCATGAGAACATTGAAATGCAGTTTAAAATAGGCAGTGGCAATACCACCGTGACGTATGTAAATGCAGACTAGCTACTAATGATCAAGTTCAAAGTTGAAGCTAACAGTTCAACAACCTACATTTTAAATACTCAAGTGAAGATACCAAATACAACATGAATGAACTAGCCTAGAAACATGCTCAAAACTCAACTGGCACATAACTACAAGCATGCAGTGGCGAACAATACCAAAGAAACAGTGAAACTCGAAAGATATTCAATAAGCTACGTTCAGTGTGCAACTATGTAATGCAACTGCGACCTTACAGGAACCATCACTAATTGGAACCTCAATGCAAAAATGGGACTTCAACAGCCGGAATGGCATTTTATACGAACCCAACGTATATGTAACAGAGAATGCATAATGCTTTCTTGACCAGAACTCAACGGCACAGGCAGGTAGGCCAGGCAGTTTAAAAAGGGTAGTCATGTATACCCAAAATTGGAAACAAAGGCAACTAAACTCAAGTGCAACAGCCAAAAGGAATAACTCAGAAATGCTCAAAGTCCAACACAATAACAACTGTGCACTAAGTACAACTGCAATTAAAACTAATAAAGTAAAATGGTAGACTACTGAACCTCATATATATATATACACACATATATATACATATGATTTTAAGGCCAGAAATCATGTAACATCAGCAATATTGAGTGATAATATCAAATCCATGAAAATAAATTTCAAGGTGATCAAGGGCATCTGCAACATTGAATATATAATATCAAGTCAATGCAGCAGATAAAACACAAGTATAGACCCAACCATGCATGCATACACACATACAAGAGTATATATGCCTACATTTTAATCCACACATGTAAATGTATACACTGCACTTATACGTACAGGCATCTACAAAATCAGGAACAACAAATCAAACTGCAAGTCAACAAATAAAAATCAACATCAAGTTATGGTAGCAACTACTGGATCAAGGTGGAATAAAGACTACAAGGACAAGACCTATATATATACATACAAGAATGTATGTATACACATGGTTTCAATGCCTATTCAAGTGCACATAAAAGTTCAAACATCCAAAAGCATTTAGCAGCAGTTTCGAATAATCCAGACAACAGTAGTTTCAATTTATTTGCTAAATAAATTCAAGGCCGAAGATTAAGAAAATGTCACAGGAAATATCCAACATGACGAAGTCAGTGCCAACAATAATGACAGCGACTTGATCATCTCAAGCCACTAGGGCCAAAATCAAAACAATGCCGAAGTCGACATAAAGGCAATAGCCAGAACAAAAATCAAATGCCCGAAGTCAGAAAGTCCTCAACAACGAAATGAAGATCAATTGGCCTAAGCATTCAAAGCCGAGAAAATTCAACAAAAATAAATAGAACTGAAGTTGTTACTAAATCAAGTTATTCACGAAATCGATAAATCACTCAACAGACAGTTCAAATTCCAATTCGAGAAGCAGTCAGGTAGATTTTAACATAATTCGAAGAAGATGTGAGTAATAGAAATTACTCACCATTTTTCCACGCGATCCTTTCCTCGATCGAGCTAAACAACTTCACGCCATCACGAAGTCGAACCATTGAAGCCGGTGCTCAAATTCGCCAGAGAATTGAGACGACGACTTTGATTTTGAAAAGCCCTAAATTTTCCAGATCGAAGCCCTAGTTTTTCTTTGTTGAAGAGGAGCGATTTTTTTGTAGGCCGCCATTTTTTCTCGTTTGCTTTAGTATTTAGGGTTCACGAATGAATGAGGGAGAGAGGGAAGGGTTTCGTGATTTATCAGAGAAAAGGGGTAAAACGTGGGTTAGGGTATGGGCCGATATGATATAGTATAAGATATTTTTTTTTCTTATTATTTTTTTCTTCTTTTTTTAAAACTGAATTGTTTTTGTATTTAATTTGGTTTGTTTAAATTTAGTTGTTAAATTTTTAAATTATGTGTATAAAATTTATTTATTTCGTATCAATAAAAATTTAAATAAAAGAATTCCAATCGATTTACAAATTCCAATAAAAATTAACAACCAATTTATATCACTAATTTACGAAGATTTTATTGTTATAAAATTTCCAACAACAACAGAAATTTAACTGTCAACATAGATCGTTTATCGTTGATTATAATTCGGGCAAAAATCCAGGTTGTTACAGAAATTCAATTTGAATTCGATTAAATTCTCTACGCGTTTATATGCCGTATGTTCACAAAACAATTCTGATAAATACGAAAATTGAAATCCGGTAATAATTCAATATTACGGACCCAATGAAACTCGTTTCGTCAAATTCCGAGACTGTGCCTCGGAAAGCTATTTTTAAATTCAATTCAAACGATACAATTTCAAAATTGAACAAATCACTTTCAAATTCAATTCTGAAGCTTCTATTACCTTCAGCATTATCAATATGAATTTTCCAAGCCTTTAAATTATTTTTAACCGGCTTAATATTGAAGATTCAAATTTTATTCAACTTTCAATAGATTAAATTCAAAATTAAATCACCAATTCATTCTGATAATTTGAAATTCAAGTCAAATCATCGTTCAAATATTTAAAATTCATTAAATATTTTCAATTTAAATTGTTCAAAATTCAGGGTCGTTACAAACTCCCCTCCTTAAAAACTTTTCGTCCACGAAAAGGAAAGGTTGTTACAGTTTCATCGATATTTATACTCTAGTCAATTTTTCTAAGCTTAAAACTTATTACAAATAAATGAATATAGGATTCATTTCATTTGTTTAATCTCACTAGTTTTGTTTATCTTCTCTTTTGTTCAATGATTTTCTAAAATCATTGATTTCTAAAATCAACACTCAAAAGTCTTTTACTAAATTTTTAATTTACAACTCAGATTCAAACTCAAAATCCTTCACATTAGAGATTTATATAATGTATATCTCTTCCAAAGCTGTGGACTTTCAAAACATTACAAAGATCCTCTTCCTTAGTTCATTAAGTAGGAATTTCGTAATTTTAATTTCAAATCATTGATTTGCTATTTACAGTCTGAAAATACTTGCTAACTCGAAATTTAACAAGTCCATTTTCGTTCTCACAGACATTAGACATACGCTGGCCAGGCGCAGGTCTAAAAATCTCCAAGTACTAAATATACTTGCTTCAATTCCCAGTGAAAATACTTTTAAAAATTCTTTTAAAAATGGATATGGAAAGCACGTTCCCCCATGGATTACAGTTCCACCCGGCGGTTACGCTACTTTCCCAGTAGAGTCGCTTGTGGCTGTAGATTTCTCATCTCTTAAATTTCGCCATGGTTGTCGCCATAGATTGCAGTACACACGGCGGTTACGCTACTATCCCAGTAGAGTCGCTCGTGTCTGTAGGCATCACGCCCCTCAAATTTCGCCTGGCATTAGATTGCAGTTTACTCGGCGGTTACGCCACTATCCCAGTGGAGTCGCTCGTAACTGTGGGCATCTCGCCCCTCAAATTACGCTAACATCATCAATCAAATCTAATCTCATCGCGATGAACTATCGCGAAGGATTTCCGATTCAAATAGTCACTCTGACTAAAATTCTACGTAGCTACGAATTTCAAATGGATACTCTTCACGAGTTCCAATACCTTCTTTAATAATAAATGGAAGGTACTTTTCCACATCCTCAGTTTAGAAAACATAATATCATATATGTAGTACTTTCATTTCACATTTCGTACATATAACATCTATGTAAACATACATAAGATTTCCATAACAATGTCTTTCTAAACTAACGGTTTTCAATTCACCGCATTCATATATATAAGTTCTAAAAACTTACATATTCCATATTCATAACAAAATAGAGGATTTCAAAATTTTCCTCTAAGTCGATTTGGAAATTTAAGGTTATCTCAAACCTAATTCATATTCAAAATTCCATTTATTATCGACTTTCACATTCGATTTGGATTTCACGCTTACATCGTCAATTCTCAAACACAGAATTGATGTCTATCGATATATAACCTCTGAGCTCGTACGTCTCAGAGAAGGGTGTTAAGCTAAGAGAATAAATTCTCTGCCACCAACAGATATATATTTAATAGAGATCAATTGCTATGTCATCAATTCACAATGTTAGACATGCAATCCAAATCATCATCTGAAATTCAAAGCTCAACTTATATTGTCTTTGATGTCGAAGTTAAACTCAATTTTAACTTAACGATTCAATCTTTTTGAAAAATTTCAAATTGAACAAATTGTTCAAATTCTCATTTAACTTTCAACTTCGACTTCAAAAATGAATTTCAAATCATTTATCCCTTACGGAATATATTCACAACATTTCATTCTTGGAAAAAAACATTTCCATACTTATTTAAAAATAAGTAATTCATAAATCTCATTTATTTTCAACATTTGAAAATATTCGATATACTTAAATCAAAATTAAGTATATATTTCATCTTTAAGGAAATCATTCTCTTTCACATATTTATTTGAGTTAAAACGAATGTTACGTAAAACATCGTTACAACAACTCAAAATCACTAGTATAGGGATTCGAAATTTAGATAGATGTATAAATCCCAATACTACACAAAACATTTCCTTTCGGAAATCATTTACTATAACAACAGTGTTATAGTCCATCATTTCCTTATATTCGAAAACGTCTATTTCAACAATGAATGTTGAAATCTATGGTTTCGATATTCAATGCCTTTGAAAACATCTTTTTACAACAATTCACTTCGTTTTAAAATATCACTTTCCCAAACATGTCCATTTTATTCAATAATATATTCACGGTCCAAAATTGTGAATATACATCGTTTAACAAACTATACAGAATTTTACTTATCAAAATAAGTCAGTTTCAAATTTATAAACAATGTTTATAAATTCCACTTCTATTCATAAAGACTTCAATTTATAAAAATTGCTTTATTAACCAATTCCTTTATAACTCAATTTTATATCAAAATTTTAATTTACAAGTAAATTACTTATAAATTCTTTTATTTCGCAACTTCGATCCATTTTATAACTTCACAATCTTAATTCTGTAATTCCCATTCACTTATGAAATCCATTAAATATTTCACTTTTAACACTTATACAATTCCAATATTTTATTAACACTTTTCAAATCTTCTATTTAAGCCGTTTATAATAATTCAAAAATTCCAATTTAAACTATTATACAAATTTATCAATTTTCCATTTCCAAGATAATCAACTAGTTCTTTAATAAATCATTCATCGACTTGGTTTTCAATCTAACCGCATTTGATTCATTCACATTGGATTTTACTAACATTCATTCAAATCCAATTAGTTCACATTCACTAATTTATATTCAAGTCAGTTTACTTTCAATTCAAATCAAATTTGATTCTAGTTAAATTTACTTATCTTTCAATTTGAATTCAATTCACATAGCTTCCAATTTCCATCCATACAATTTCATTAATACTTAATGAATTTCTATACGATCAACTAGCAAAACCAATGCACATTCAACTTAACCAAATTTATTTACTTTGCTTACATTCAATTTGGTTCAACACACTTAATTTCAATTGGTTTATATTCTAATTCAGATTGAATTCTTATACTCACCATATTCACAAATTCACTTTTACAATTAAAGTTGAATTTCCTTTCTATAATTCAAATTCATATTCATTCTTCACTTTATCAATTCATTTTGATATCAAATTCAACATCATTCAACATTACTTAAGCTATATTTCATTTATCTTCACTTGCATTAATTTTCACCGGACAACTTAAGTTCGTCTCAAATTTATTTGAAATTCTATTTTATTTAACTTTTACTAAAGTCAAATTCATATCACATTTCAAAATGCAGATTTTGTTTTACTTAACAAAACTGTTCAACCATTTAACAACTGGTTTTACTTAAATTTCCTCATTTTATAAGTTAAACAACTTATTAAATTTAAACTTCCCAATTCATATCATATAATCACTTATCTTTCATGTTTAAATTTTCATCTCAATAATTTATCAAATCAAGTTCAATTTTATTTAACTTCCCTTTAGTTAAATTTCAAATCGTATATTTATTAACACTAATTCAATTCAATTTAACTTTTCTTTTAGTTAAATTTCAAATCCATATATTTATTAATGCCAACTCACTTTAATTTAACTTTTCTTAAGTTAAAAATCTTTATTTCCAAAAACAATTTTATACTTCTTTGGATTTGAAAAACGTTCTCTTTTTAAAGTGTTTCTAGTAACTATTCATATTAAACATCATAAACTAAGCTTTGTGTAAACCAAAGCTCTGATACCACCTGTAACATTCCCCCTTTTGACCGCCTCCAGTCGGTATTTAAACCAACTAGAAACGTTCAAAAAGACGAATTGTTATTTAGTTTATAAGGTTTAAACAGAATCAGCCACAGAAACACAGATAATAACAATCAATTAAAACAAATGAGAATTTATTTCATTACTATAAATCTTTTTATATACATCAGAGTTTTATACAATTTTAATACTGATACAGCGGAATATTTAAAATACAATTTTCTTCTGAACTAAAAATGATTCTTTACTCTCTCTCTAACTTCGCTGCTCGAAAATCTTCAAGCTGTAAAAATACTCGGTCTGACCCGAGTATTATATTCAAAAGAAAATAATACACAGGTCAGTCTAATTCAAACCAGTTTATTAGTGCATATAGGCAATAATAATTTAAATAGACGACAGTCACAATAATTCTCGTCTATCCGACTCTTTAAACAAAGAAACCGGATAACGAAAATTTTAATCACTAAACAGTGTTCAACAATAAATCAGCAGATTTAAATCATCAACAGAGATAAACAGTGTTATTGGCTGCCGTACACACGTGTGCATTCGTACACGTGTGCACTGCCCCGCCAACTCGAGTGCACAAGGTCAAATCTAAAACAGATTCAACACAAGTGCAAATTGACTCGATCAAAATTCAAAGTGTAACTGCAACAAGACAGGTACAAACTGGACAACAATTCGAATTCAAGAAGTGAGAACAATCAGAAGCAATTACAGGAATCAAGTATAGCAGTGTACAATCAAGAACACTGTGCAATGTGAAGCATGCAGGTGAACAAGCATAAATATACATGGACCAGTAATGAACCAGATAACTAGTGCAACAGCATCAACTAGAAAGAACAACTCAAATAAATGGTCCAGTTTCAACATGAATGCACGGTGTCATCAAGAAACAAAAGACCAAAACTACAACAACTGAAATGAACAAGGTCACAGTGAAATGAAATTGCAAAGTGAAGACAATCATACATATGCAGACCTAGGGTACAACTTTAGGTTACACATATGAAAACCTGGCCGAGAATACATCATCCAGACCCAAGCTACAAAATACACATGTGCAGACTCGACTACAAGAGCACATGCAGGCAACTCGACTAACAACTAAACTATAACAATATCAAAGTCCAGGTCTGTCCAAACATCAAAGACCAGTGATGCAATAATGAACCAAAAGCAACAACTACACTAAGGTTCAAGTATAACAATAATGCACAGTGGGTTTGAGGTCAAAACAAAACAGATGTCATGAGAACATTGAAATGCAGTTTAAAATAGGCAGTGGCAATACCACCGTGACGTATGTAAATGCAGACTAGCTACTAATGATCAAGTTCAAAGTTGAAGCTAACAGTTCAACAACCTACATTTTAAATACTCAAGTGAAGATACCAAATACAACATGAATGAACTAGCCTAGAAACATGCTCAAAACTCAACTGGCACATAACTACAAGCATGCAGTGGCGAACAATACCAAAGAAACAGTGAAACTCGAAAGATATTCAATAAGCTACGTGCAGTGTGCAACTATGTAATGCAACTGCGACCTTACAGGAACCATCACTAATTGGAACCTCAATGCAAAAATGGGACTTCAACAGCCGGAATGGCATTTTATACGAACCCAACGTATATGTAACAGAGAATGCATAATGCTTTCATGACCAGAACTCAACGGCACAGGCAGGTAGGCCAGGCAGTTTAAAAAGGGTAGTCATGTATACCCAAAATTGGAAACAAAGGCAACTAAACTCAAGTGCAACAGCCAAAAGGAATAACTCAGAAATGCTCAAAGTCCAACACAATAACAACTGTGCACTAAGTACAACTGCAATTAAAACTAATAAAGTAAAATGGTAGACTACTGAACCTCATATATATATATATATACACATATATATACATATGATTTTAAGGCCAGAAATCATGTAACATCAGCAATATTGAGTGATAATATCAAATCCATGAAAATAAATTTCAAGGTGATCAAGGGCATCTGCAACATTGAATATATAATATCAAGTCAATGCAGCAGATAAAACACAAGTATAGACCCAACCATGCATGCATACACACATACAAGAGTATATATGCCTACATTTTAATCCACACATGTATATGTATACACTGCACTTATACGTACAGGCATCTACAAAATCAGGAACAACAAATCAAACTGCAAGTCAACAAATGAAAATCAACATCAAGTTATGGCAGCAACTACTGGATCAAGGTGGAATAAAGACTACAAGGACAAGACCTATATATATACATACAAGAATGTATGTATACACATGGTTTCAATGCCTATTCAAGTGCACATAAAAGTTCAAACATCCAAAAGCATTTAGCAGCAGTTTCGAATAATCCAAACAACAGTAGTTTCAATTTATTTGCTAAATAAATTCAAGGCCGAAGATTAAGAAAATGTCACAGGAAATATCCAACATGACGAAGTCAGTGCCAACAATAATGACAGCGACTTGATCATCTCAAGCCACTAGGGCCAAAATCAAAACAATGCCGAAGTCGACATAAAGGCAATAGCCAGAACAAAAATCAAATGCCCGAAGTTAGAAAGTCCTCAACAACGAAATGAAGATCAATTGGCCTAAGCATTCAAAGCCGAGAAAATTCAACAAAAATAAATAGAACTGAAGTTGTTACTAAATCAAGTTATTCACGAAATCGATAAATCACTCAACAGACAGTTCAAATTCCAATTCGAGAAGCAGTCAGGTAGATTTTAACATAATTCGAAGAAGATGTGAGTAATAGAAATTACTCACCATTTTTCCACGCGATCCTTTCCTCGATCGAGCTAAACAACTTCACGCCATCACGAAGTCGAACCATTGAAGCCGGTGCTCAAATTCGCCAGAGAATTGAGACGACGACTTTGATTTTGAAAAGCCCTAAATTTTCCAGATCGAAGCCCTAGTTTTTCTTTGTTGAAGAGGAGCGATTTTTTTGTAGGCCGCCATTTTTTCTCGTTTGCTTTAGTATTTAGGGTTCACGAATGAATGAGGGAGAGAGGGAAGGGTTTCGTGATTTATCAGAGAAAAGGGGTAAAACGTGGGTTAGGGTATGGGCCGGTATGATATAGTATAAGATATTTTTTTTTCTTATTATTTTTTTCTTCTTCTTTTAAAACTGAATTGTTTTTGTATTTAATTTGGTTTGTTTAAATTTAGTTGTTAAATTTTTAAATTATGTGTATAAAATTTATTTATTTCGTATCAATAAAAATTTAAATAAAAGAATTCCAATCGATTTACAAATTCCAATAAAAATTAACAACCAATTTATATCACTAATTTACGAAGATTTTATTATTATAAAATTTCCAACAACAACAGAAATTTAACTGTCAACATAGATCGTTTATCGTTGATTATAATTCGGGCAAAAATCCAGATTGTTACAGAAATTCAATTTGAATTCGATTAAATTCTCTACGCGTTTATACGCCGTATGTTCACAAAACAATTCTGATAAATACGAAAATTGAAATCCGGTAATAATTCAATATTACGGACCCAATGAAACTCGTTTCGTCAAATTCCGAGACTGTGCCTCGGAAAGCTATTTTTAAATTCAATTCAAACGATACAATTTCAAAATTGAACAAATCACTTTCAAATTCAATTCTGAAGCTTCTATTACCTTCAGCATTATCAATATGAATTTTCCAAGCCTTTAAATTATTTTTAACCGGCTTAATATTGAAGATTCAAATTTTATTCAACTTTCAATAGATTAAATTCAAAATTAAATCACCAATTCATTCTGATAATTTGAAATTCAAGTCAAATCATCGTTCAAATATTTAAAATTCATTAAATATTTTCAATTTAAATTGTTCAAAATTCAGGGTCGTTACAGATGTAGTAAGGCTAAATGTGTCGCTCCCATTAGGGTAAGGTCGCTCTTATCTAGAGTCCCTACTATCAACTCATGTATGTTTCGGTACGGTTGCTGACCCCAACCGAGAGGTGACCTTATTCGGTACTATCTAGTTAGGGTTAGGCCAGTCTTGTGTTGGCAGTGGATCCCGACGAGGTCCTCGGTGTTATTTTATTTAGAGATAAATTGTGACGGGCGATATCCCAGTAGCCCAGTCATTGTACGGAATCCATTTCCCAATAAGCCTTCAGTCTTAGTTGTATACCTATTATGCTGGAAATTAATTAATGTAGCAATTTCGGCTATGTTAATTATTTACTTGAAAACCCTAGATATTATCGTAATATCCCTGGATTTCTATATAAAGTGTTTTGATTATCGTAAGGTAAAAAGTCGTCTGTGTTTATGTACGGTGTGGTCTTATGAGATACCTTTGCTTTTCAGTGTTTTATAAATGTAAAAATTAAATTGTTTGAGTTTACTCACACCAGACCCATGTCTGACCCGGAGTTTTATTTTCTTTTCCTAAAACTCTTGGGTACACAAATTTTTATGAGTAGCCATGTGATCCAGGTTTCTTACGGAAGCATTTTGAAGGAGCTGGAGCAGGTGGCTTCACCGTTAGCTAGCTATTATCTTTTTGTTGTTGTGTTTATGTATGATCTATGTATTTTGTAATGGGCATGTAGTTATAACTGTCCAGTAGAAGTTGTAATGTAATGACTCTGATGTATTATTATTATGGAAATGACTAATTGTCACGTTCCAAAATCCAACGTTCGAAAATCGACATCCGTACTCCAATTGTACCTGAATGTCGCAGATTCAACTGTTGAAATTCGAATCGTGCCGGAGCTTATAACACCATTAAGTATAACAACACAGCGGAAGAAAAAGAATATATCAATATAGATAACATTGATACAATGACAGATACAAAATCTGATACAATATGATACAACAGCATGATACAACAGATATCAATATACATCAGAGATATGATACAAGAAATAGCAGCGGAAAGAAAATAGATAGCACCAGCAGCGAATAGAATGTCTCTAATGGAATGCTCCAACCCATACCTAGCGGAAAGCAAGGTCAGTCGTCCAAGGACTGACTAGCTCCAGATAATCTACTCAATCTGAATATCTGAGAAACCCAACTCTAGACTTCCCGTGTGGAAAATTGTGGGCACTCAGAGTTTAGGAAGGGAACAATAAACTCTGAGTCAGTCATGGGACTGGTGTGAGTAACAAAAACAGTTTATCTTTAAACAACAACAAAAGAATTTTAAACATTGAAACCTGCAATGCTTTTGGAAAATGAAACTACCATACGACCTCCCGCCACATACAAAATGCAAACGCAGAATTGGAGGAGATTTCTTCTTATGATAGTCAAACATGCTTACTACGCAAAATCATTGGATTATTATTATTAGTGCATAGTGGAAAACATTTTGAAAGTATAATATTAATCTTAGCCAGCATACCACATTTCGTCGTATGCCTACTATAGCTACTATGTTCAAAAGCAGGTTACCGCCACATTCCATAGCAGGTTATACAACTAAAACCGTACAAGGCTCGTATTGTTTCTTTGGATTTTCCAACAAATGGTCAGGCTAAGCAACTTCCTATGCCACATGGGAACGCCTCTGGCGGGACGCCCCGAGAGACAACCTGCTCTCTGCCAACACAAGGCCGGTTACCCCCTTCCCGGGTAGTAAACCTGAGATATTCCACCCCCGGTCCTTTGGGACCTTTATCTGAGCGCTCGATAACCAACATCACACAGTAATAAATATAGTGTGTCCACATGAGCAAGTATCTGGGCTCCATACCATGATACCACCCTTTTCCAGAAGGGATGGACATACCCTAGGGGAGCTACCCTTGAAACCTTGCCGCATCTTTCCTGTTTCGACCATTTCCGGTCTGTGAGGTTCGATGAGGTCTCGTCCACAAAGCTATGCTTTTTCACAAAGCCATGCTTTGATCAACAAATGATCAATAAATAATCATCACACAGCAACACTCAGCATGCCACATTACCAAATTGGGAATATATCACTGATAACCTACAACTACATAACCTCTAAGCTCGTACGTCTCAGAGAAGGGTATTAAGCTAAGAGAATAAATTCTCCGCCACCAACAGGAATGTATTTGAAAGAAATCGACTTTATATCTCAAAATGTAATGTCAGACATGTAACCATACAAGTCTGTTCCGGGTTCGAACAAAACCGAAGGCACTCCCGAAGAAGCCCTTGCAAATTCGGATAATTTCTAATCACGTCCGGACTTCCCATCACAAAGGGTGATCAAATCTCTATACCGAGGCCAGTCGATGCAGAGACATTCGATGAGTTGTCCTTTCGTTTTCGAAAATATCCGGTCTTCACCACTGGTCTTCAAATGTTATACATATACGTCGTATCATTATTCGGAATGGGTTATATGACACAAAGGTCCTCTCCCGGCTAAACCAAATAACGAGCGCATATTTAAAAACATATGGATATTGGGATTTCAATTAAGTCACAACTTATTACCCAAAACTTTTCTTTAAATGGTTTAAACACATTACCATTTTAATCTTTTATGTAAAAAGATTCATTTCACAAAGTTCACCCAGTTTCACAAAGATTCATTCATAGATTTCCGTTTCAATTTGGATTAACTCGTTAAATCTTTAAATCAAAGATTTAATTGATAGCTTTCAAAACAATTCCACTTCGGTCTTTTATACAAAAGATATATTATTCATAGTTTCCCAAACTATTTTCATTTCAAATTTGAAATCCTTTTAACACAAATTGAAAATCCTTTCCTTATATGAAAGCTATTATTGTTTGAAAACAAATACATCTCATTTCGGAAATCTGATTCATTTATACGAGTTAAAGTCCTTGGGTTAGATTCAAATTCTCAAAACCATACTTTTAAAATGGTTTAAACACATTTATAACATCTTAACCAAAATTTCCAATCATTGAATTCAATTCCAAATTTTGAATTCAAAATTCAAATTAAATTATTTAAATTAGAAAACTTACCAAGTTATTCAAAATAACTTTCATCTTAAAAACCCCATTTCAAAAGCTTTAACATTTAACCCAGATCCATTTCCAAAATCAATTGAAATTAAAATTTCAATTTCAAAAATATTAAATTTAAATCATCCGTGACTTAACCGATTTCCACGTGAAATCCATATTTGTGTGTGTATGGTGTAGTCCAGGGGTTTCACCCACAATGGTGCAACATCATTCAATCTTCATAGATCAAATACAGAAATATAATTGATAAGCGGTATTAACTATAACGCTCATCTTTATACACAGATCATAGATAATGTACAAATGTATCACAGATGATAAGTTACATTCATTCCAGATAAATAACTACAGGTCACACACAAGTCAGAATATATCACAAAGCATTACAGATTAGGGATATCAAACAATTCAATGACTAATATAATCCAAACATCCATGAGTAGGATCAATTTAATTATCTAATTAATTTAAATCAGATTAACTTCTATGAAGGAATTGGCTAGTTATGGTACATTAATAATTAATTACAATAACTAATTAATTATTCCTTAATTAATAGTTATTTCTTCATCACTTTCATTAATTAATTTACCTTTAATAAATTAATTATTCTTAAATTAATTACCTTAATTAATTTAAACTCTTAATTATTTAATTAATCCAAATCATTAATTAATTAAATAAATAAATCATTCATTTTAATTGACTTAATAATTAATGAATTATAATCATCATTATATTTTCATTAACTTAAGACAAATCTCATTCTTATTAGTGATTTTATTATCACTCACAATATGTTGAACATTTATACTTAATTCACTTTTAAATTCATTTTAAACCTCAAGCCTTAAAATGAATACCAATTGATTTTTTTATTATAAAGTTTAAACCCAAATTTTAAACTTCTGAATTCACATGTTTAAGTAATACTTTTATCGCAAAAGTAAGTTTCAAAGAGTTATAATCGAATCCTCTTTCAATTTCACATATGGAAAGTATATTTTAGCATTAAAACTTATTTAAACATTTAAAGTTATGAAAATTGATTTAATTTCAAAACTCTGGGATTCAACTTCAACTTTCAGTCAAGGTTTAAGATTTAAATTTCAACTAGTTTAATTTCTCATTTACAAATTTTCAAATCCATTTTTAAATTCAAATTCTCCCATACATTTAATTGCTTTTATATTAATAAAACAAATTGAATTTAAAACTTTATTTATCTTCAAACTAGATTTCAATTCAAACTAGAATCTTCATTTACATTTTTGATTTAAACTTAGTTTTAAAACTTGATTAAAAATTTGAATTTAGTTTTAATTTTCAAAACAGAAACAGTTCAGGTTAAAACTGGAACAAATTCTTGACCCGAGACAAACAAGTATAATCCCCGAGCCAACCACCAAAATTCTCAGGTCCATCCCCGAGTAAACTCGCAACCCACTCTTGCTTCGAGTCAAACCCACAAATATCACGCGATCAACCCGAGCTAGAACCCTTCTTCCCCAAACACACGAAAACTGATACACAGAGTTGCACGTATCCGTGCACCATAGATCAACGACGTTCCAGCAGTCGCCTCCACCTCCGACAAGTCATCATCATCTCGCCCAAACACCACGAACTTCCTGATCCATGAATTATCTCGAATTCGAAGATTTAGCATATGGGTTCGATTGGAATAAAACTGGAACATCACTCAAACTTGGAAAACGACTCGCACACGAAACTCCGACCACCAGAACGTCGCCACCTCCGGCCACGTCTTCAACTACGGCCAAGCTACCACCACACGAAAAATCGTTGCTCTCGATCAACTTCACAGGCCGTGGTGATCGATTCTTTACCCACAGTAAAACTTAGGTTTAAAATTTTAATTTTCTCGCCGCCGCTTCCACATTCACCTGCCGACCACCCTATTATTTTTCTCCGACACCCCGTAGGCTCCTCCACCTCCTCGAGAAACTCCGGCCTCCCCCATCGACGTGATCACCAGAATTCCTTAAAATAAGGAAGTTCGAACAACCCAAAACTGCTCTTAAATCCCTGATCTAAAAATTACACTTTCAGCTTTAAAATTCATATTATAATGTATGGATTCAGTTTACATGCCTGAAATCGTAAAATAAAATGTTTGAATTTTGACTTGTTTAAAGATTTGCTCAGATGTTTTAATTTCCAGAGGTATTTACAAGTTGCTTTATCTTAAATAAAATTTAAAAAAACTTAGTTTATAATCAAACAAACAACTTTTGTTTATATTTTAAGTTCTATCAGTTATTAAATCAAAGGATGAGAATTTGTTTGCAAATCTGGTCTGGAAGAAACAAGAACAGAGGTAACTAAATTTGTACAGGCAGACATATATTTAAACATCAACATACATACACAGGAATGCATAAAGATATATACACATCTCAGACAATAATTAAGCAACATATATACTTAAGTATTTTAAAATTTAAGTTACTCACATTGATTTCCAAGAAAAGAAGAACAGAGTTTTCCTTGTGAACCAGGCTTTGAAATTCAAGTTGAAACCTTCTTGTTTGTATTGATTTATATTATTGTTTTATTTGAGTTTTGAATGATATTTTCTCAGTTTTACTTAGCTTTAAATGAACGAACAGAAGATGAAGTTGATGGGAAAAAATGAAGTTTACAGTGGATATATTTTGTTTTGTACAATACCAGGTACAAGATTTCTTTTTTTCTTTATTATGCTCAGAGATTTTTCTTTGGTTTTGGAGGCTGAAGTGATCTATCTTGTGCGTGCATTAATTGATGTTGTACAACTTATATTTTCTTTTCACTTTCAGCTGTACAATATAATTTTATCAAATTCTCGGCTGTACAAATATGAGCATATTTTTCTTTGCTTTGGTGGCTGGTATAGTTGTGGTGGCTGAGATATTTTCATTTATTATCATTTTTCTTGAATGTATATACACATTGTTTTCTTTAGCAAGCTACCACAAAGATATTTATATTTTTCTTTTGTTCATATTCGAGTGTTTTTCTTCTTTTCCTTTGTTTTATGCATTGTCTTATTACTTTGCAATGAATTTCTATATTTAATCTATTATTAGATTTTAGCAAATTTGTTTACTTTATATTTTTATAGTTTATCTTATATACATCTATTCCCAACTTAAACATTTATATTCTTGTTTGAACACACATGAATGTATATTTGTTTAAACTTATTTTTAAACACTTTTGTTGTGTTTATTTTGATTTCGTACAATAGGTATTTATCTTGTTTCTTTTCTCAGCCTACAACTTATTTTTATATATTTATTTTCAAATATCCAAATTAATTCATAATTTAACTAATTTGTTTACTATATATATTTTCTATAATTTAATCTTATTATTTCCATTTTTAAACCATTTATTTACAATTTAAATTCAATTATCAATATATAAATATATATAATTTCAAATTTACTCATATATACCCACACACACATATATATATATACACATATTATCATATATACATATATTTATAATTTCTTAAATTTAAATGATTTATACCGAATATATTTGAGTCCGGGGAAACTCGCATCACTTTATCAATTTATTTTACAATTTTTATTCAAAAATTAAATTAATTATTAATTTAAATATATATAAAATTTGGGTCGTTACAATGTAATATCCTATGTTATATATTATATGTTGTTCTAATTTGTGGTGAGATTCTATGACTGTGTAGTTTCTTCTTATCTTTCTTTTTCTTCTACCCTTTACTGCTCGTTTCAGTGTAAGGAAGGTGGTCATTACACACACTTTACTATTATGATGGTGAATTGATCATCAATGAGCAGAAAAATAAAAAATATGTTGGATGTATTTGTAAACCCGAAAGTGTGCGCACAGGTTGGAACATATTCAAATTGAAAGAATCGGTTTACGAAACTACCAAAATAAATTCAAAAGTATTTGATATTGAATTAGCGGTTAATTGACCGATTGATTCGGGTTTGAAGCAAGAACACTTTTAGATGATGATGTTGAAGTAATATTTTCTGCCGGTACAAAATCGATTGAGTTATATGTAGGGAAGATTACAAAAGAGCATTCGAAAGAGCAGTTGCCATCTCTTATAGTTAGTACTGGAATTAAGTATTATACAGAAATGATGGTGAATCCTTCTGCTGGCTTAGTTTCTCCTAGTTATAGTAATTCGTACTTAAATATTGGTAGTTATGGTCATCCTCCTATGAATTATGGATTAATGTCATACATTATTTCGCAACCTCCTATGCAATAGAACTTTCTGTATCAACACCGCCTATGGATCCTTTCATGAGTCATAGGTAACGTTGATATGATAAATTGTTGAACATAGTGGTTTATATTTCAATTTTCTTATAATATCCAGTTATGTAATTAGCTTCCAGCAACAAACTGCTCTGCACAGTAGTGCTAAACCATCAAATATTCATAGGTAGCATTCTATTTATCCTACCCCATCCAAACTATATGATATGAGTCAGAAGTATGCTTTTTAATATATTTTTGTTTTGCTGCCTTCTCTTCTCGCTTGGTAGAAAACTGGTTCTTCTTTTTTAACAAATATGGCATTTGATACTGCTGCACAGTCTAGTGCAGGACCGTCGCATCATTTGCTGGATGGGAATGTTGACGTTGATATGGACGTTGAAGTGGGTAGAGTAATTGGTGACGATCCTCTGACCGACATATGGATGTTGCTAATAGAAATGATAATGATGGATCTTGGATTGAAAGGGTGCAAGTGAACAATGAACCTTTGAATTATGACTTTCCAAACGAAGATGGCATCGATGTGATAGTGATGAATTAGAGATGGAAGTACCTTTAGATGATGATCTTCGTACCACGCAAATGATGGCAAAATCTGTTGTTGCTAATCTTCAATTCGTAAGTGAACGATTTTCAGTTGCTTGCATTCAAAATAGATTTACTGTTGGAATGGTTTTTGAGACAAAAGAAAAAATCCTTCAACAATTAACTACATGGTCCATTCTACATGCAATTTCGTACAAGCCAATCAAGTCAAATAAAAGCAAATATATCGCTATATGTAATGTTTATAATAATTGTTCATGGAGAATCCATGCAATAATATCGAAAAAATTACATTCTAAATGATGGGAAATCAGGAAATATCCAAGTGAACATAACTAGGTCAATCTAATAGTTAATTCGAACCATAGGCAGGCCACTTCCAATTTTCTTATCACAAAGATCATGTCTTTTATCAAGGCTGATTTGGATATTACATCTGGTACAGTGCAAGTGCTTGTAGATGACCAGTTGTTCATTAAAATTAGTTACATAAGTTTGGTGAAAAATAAGTAAAGCAATAGAAAAAATATATGGTGATTGGGCCGAATCATATGCTACATTGCCATAATATTTTGAGGAGATAAAGAGGACTAATCCAGGGACTGTTAGTCATGTGACCCACGATGACATTGGAGTATTCGGTTGTTCCTTTTAGGCATTTGGACCTGGCATTACAGGTTTTTTGCACTGTCGCCCATTGCTCTGTATTGACGAAATACATTTGTATGGTAAATACAATGGGATATTGCGTGTTGCAACTATGGTAGATGTAGATGAATGTCCTTTTCCTTTGGCTTATGCAATTATTGAATCAGAGTCATGTGATAGTTGGGGTTGGTTTTTCTCTCGCTTGCGTGTATTCGTTCATAGTGTCCTTGATCATCATATTACTTTCATATCAGGTTGGATGAATGGAATTCCGAAAGCTTTACAAGATAAATGGGAAGAACCACACAAGCATAGGTTTTGTGCAAGGCTTCTAAAAGCAAATTTTCAAGCAGCAAGTTTTAACCCAAAAAATGGATCAACACCCTGGATCGAGTGTGTAAGCACCAGTGCAGATAATCAACAGCATAAATCTCAGATAAACAACAAATAAAAAGTAGAAGTAAGAAAAGAGACATAGAATTTTTATAGTGGTTCGGCTGACTCTGCCCTACGTCCACTTTAATCAATCTTTATTATGATTATACTAGTTGAATCTCTTTGGATATCAACTGGTTAGTCATTAGATCTAAGTAACAATGAGTTAGAATAAGTCACAAGTACAAGGGTTGATTAGAGAATCATGGTAACCCCCTAGATGACTGTTGTAAGGGAGAAGAAAGTTAAAGAAGTAAAGGAATTCCAGTAGAGTAATGGAGGCTTGCCCCTCGGAAAAGATCCATCTCTAGTTGCAGGTGGGTGAGTATTTATAGGGGAATTCAGTGAGTATTGGGCCAGAAGTCTAAGTGCAGAAGAGTCTAGTTGTTATGCCAAGTCATCACCGAAAATATGAAATCAATATAAGTCATTTCTATGGATCGCCAACTATCCATAGGGGATGGATCGCTATCTATCCATCAACTTAGCATATTTCTCTACCAGAAGCCATTACTTAGTGCTACGAAGGAGCTCGGAAAGTTTAAGGGCGATCTGACCTATCTTGATGGATCGCTAGCTATCCATAGGGGATGGATCGCTAGTTATCCATCCACTTAGCATATTTTTGAGTGATCTTAGTTTGGTTGTCTTCCTATCTTCTATTTAAATGCCTTGTCCAAATATTAAGTCGCTTGGAGTTCGTTTGATCATCTGTCTTCATGGGTCATCTGGTGTAGAAGAATCATCCATAACTCATTCAGTACTTAACCAAACCACAAAAAACATCACACAAGAAATGTAGAAGAGTATGAGAGCCTCCTTTATGGATCATAGGTCATAGGGCCCAATCCTCATGGGTCGGACCTAATGGATCAAACTGGCCCAATTCGAAGAAGAATAATCCATAACTCGCTCAAAACATAATAAAAGTAGATGAAACTTTGCAGGTACTCTCTTTAGGGTGTGTGGGACTTACCTATAAATTTCAAGTTGTGGGGCCCAACCTACATGGATCGTTAACGATCCATCTAGTTAGATCGTAGAGATCCATCCAACAACCGCCAAATGATCCCTTTTTTGTGAGCCTTCTTTTATGTCTTTTAAGTGTTCTCCCAAAATTTCAAGTCAATCCAACTGAATATGAGGTCTCTAGGTCCATTTTAAGTTAGCTTCTTTTGGTTAAACAGTTTGAATCAGATGAGTCTTCACTTCTCGAGCTAGATTGTTTGGCATGCTATGAAACTTTGCAAGCGTGCTTAGAAATGGTAATGAATCATGATGCAAGAGGTTTGGATGACTCATAATGCTTCCCTATGGATCGCTAGCGATCCATGGGTGATAGATCGCTTGCGATCCATCTACTTAGTATTTTATTAGCTGATTTTCCTTAAGTCCTATTGACTTGTTCGCTAGGTTGTTTTGGTTGAGTCTCGAGCTATTCTGTCTAATGATTGGATTGGAAGAAGTTTGGGCAATGTTGAGGAAAATTTGGCACTATGCAAAGATGATGGACACTTTCATGTTATGACTTCTAATGCATCTGAAAATTTTAACGATGTACTAAAAGGTGCTCGATCTTTACCTATAAAAGCTTTGGTTACACGAACCTTCTTCCATTTGGTTAATATTTCTGTAAGAGATGTGAAATTTCAGATGATCTAGCAACATGTTTGACTCCAAATTGGGAAGCTAAAATAGCGGAGAGGGCAGGTGAAGCACGACGTTGTAGACTAGTGAGGTTTAGTCAAACCGAATGGCAAGTGGTTCATTACTTCGAGGATGAATATAAAGTGATAATTGATGGTAAAAACTGCTTGTGCATATGCAACATTCCACAAATGCAAAAGTTACCTTATGCTCATGTAATTGTAGCTTGTTTGGCGACGGTTAATGTTGCTAATAGAGCACACCATGATTTTGCATCACATTGGTACTATTTCAGAATTACAAAGCTGCATATAAACCCGAGTTTCATCCTGTGCGTGATTAGAGATATTGGAGTGCATACAATGGTCGGAGAATATTACCACCTAATGCTAAAAGACAACAAGGAAGACATCGATCTATAAGGATCAAATGTGTAATAGACGAGAACCAGATGCCTAAATCAAATACATGCAGCAAATATGGGATGCAAGGCCATAATAGGAAGCGATGTACTTCCAGAACATAACTTTTAAATGCAATCGCTATGCATTGAACTTGATTGTATTGTCTATGTACTGAGCTTGACTTTATTCTCCATGTATTGAACTTGATTTTATTCTCTATGTAATGATGTTTACTACAAACTCTACCTGCTTGATGAAGATATGTTTGTGTTCCGGTAATATGTGATAACATAGGTTTTGTTATTTACAAGTAAAATTGAAAGGCAAATTTTAAAAGAGCATGTAACAACCCGGTTCGAGAAGCGATTAATTAATAATTAGATCACAATAAATAATGAATTTATCTGGGATTTGAATTAAGTAATTAGAATTATAGTGGTAATTTTGGAATTAAATAGAAATATAGGGTTGAAAGAATAAATTTTAATAATATAGACTTGAAATGATTTAAATAAAATGATTAGTTAATTAAAGAGAATTATGGAAAATTATTTTTTTATATAAAGTTGTGATTTATTGAAAAGTGCTTTTTGTCAAGAAAAGATTTTGGACCTATATATTTCATTTCATGTAGCAAAGGAAAAGGTAAGTAGGAAGAAAGAAAAATAAACAAATGTACTAAGACCCAAGGCCTCAAGCATTAACCAAATCTCTATAACAAAATATCTTAACTTCTCTATTTACATTTCCATAAAATTCTATTTCTAGACATTTCCATTTCTCAACATTTAATCTTCGTCTATAAATATAACTTCAACGTTAAAGTTCGGGCACTTTAGAAAATCAATTATAACCCTAAACCTTACGTCTTATATAATTCAATTTAAATTCAAGAAAATTCTTATAAATTCTCAAAAGAGGGGCGCGAGTTTCTAGACATGGAAGTACTCCTACGTTTGTATAAAATTTAGACTTCATCAGTGCGTGTGAAGGTTAGGTGCGGGTGTTCATAAAGATAGGAGATACGTTGTTTGAGTCAGCTGCTGCTAAGTTCCAAGAAGTAGCTGCACTGGAACTCTTTAATTGCTGCAAGAAAGAAGAATTTTGTGTTGAGGTGAGTCACACCCTCACCTATATATGTTTGAAATTTGAATCCTTTAATTCTTCTCATGTGAATCATAGTGTTGGGCTTATATAAATATATATACCTTTATGAATATTGGTTGGTGCTTTCGTATGTTGTCTAATTTGTTCAAGTAAAAAAAAGCTTCGTATGTAACTACTGTTAAATTTGGACGATTTAAATCTATTCCAAATTTATTAAGGAGAAGATATTAATTGATTTCATAATTCGTTAAATATGGGAAACAAATTGGAAAGAGAATCAATTAATATCATAATAGATATTAATTGATTTAAGGAATCAATCAGATAAAGATATATGTGGAAACAAACACAAATATGCTAGATTTGTATTAAAATCAAATCAAGCGAATCCGGAAACAGTTCATCCATATCTTCAAGGCAATCTTCATTCTTGCTCCTATAAATATGAAGATGTTTGCTCACATTTGGTCATCACAAGACAAAAGAGAGTGCTCCACAAATATCTTCAATAAGATCCTATTTCTGTATCTATTGTAGGGTGATAAATTTATATTGAGTGATTTGTTTTCTTCTCATATTGTACTCCCACTTGAAGTGAAGAAGTAATAAAGGTTGTTGGGTCCGAGAACATAGGCAAAGTCAAAACTCGTTATATCGGTGTGTTCTTTCCTTTTCTATCACTATCTATAATTTCAGCTCTTTGATTTTTTTTCCTTTTTGTTGGATTGGAATTCTTGAGATTGTTGACAGACTAGATCATTGGGTGTTCTGCTTCCGCTACCCAAAACTCTAATTTTTCACTACAGTTTTGTAACGACCCAGAATTTCCGTCATTTGAAATTCGTATATTTAATTGATTTTAGATTTTCACAAGTAATTTTATAAGCTGAATAACTTATATTTCGAATATAGTTATTTAATTGGATAATTAAATTGTTAAATTAATATTTGAAATTGTGTAAATAATTGGAATTTGAATTTTATGTGAATGAAAATGATTTTTGAAGTTGTAATAAATTATATTTGAATTAGAATGATGTTAGAAAACTTTTGAAATTGAATTAAAAGTTAATTTACAGAAATTGAATATTTTAATACTTAATTAACGAGTGAAAATGATCATTTTTCATACAGTCTCGGATTTCGACAAAACCTATTTCATTGGATCCGTAATGTTATATTATTGTTAGATTTCAAATTTCGTGTCAATCGGGTTTACGGTTTGTCCGAGGCAAGCTAAAACGCGTAGAAATCTATTTAAGAAATTTTAAATTTAAATAATTCGATTCGAAAACCTATCTTCCAAATACGATCGAATTGGCTCCTGATATATATTCCATTGTGTTCAGAATAGGGGTAAAACATTATAAACGATAGGCGGTACGCTTCATTTCAAGTTCGGAAAAGTTTCGGATGAATAGTGTCGTAGAATTTTATATAAAAGGACTTATTTCCTTCATTTTTCACAAAACTCTAAAGAGCTAGGGCTAGCCGCCACATTCACGTCCAATGGCCAGAAATTCATTCTCTTTCCCCCTCAAAATCTCTCAATCCGTAAAGAATTAGCTCTCGAGTTCTAAAGCAAAAACGTAGAGGGAATCAAGATCTATCGGTCCAACGACTGCGATGGTCAACGGCACAAAGGATCGTCGGAAATTCGAGTGCAAGTATCATGCATTCATGCACGAAAATCTAGGCTTATGGACAACCGAGCTCAACCGGTCTTCGGCCATAGGTGGAACCGAGTACGAGCTTTGTAATAGTGGTGGTTGATCGACCTGAAACCGATCGTATATGGCGCGATAATTCGTGAAAGAGGGGCGGCGTTGGGTTGTTTCTCACGTTCGAATTCCTGGGGAAGAAATAGAAATCAGCGGCCATGATCGTGATTTGCAAATCGAACGGCCTAGGGCAAAGCTAGGGTATAAAATTAAAATATAAAATGAAAATAAATTGCAAATTAATTTATTTAAAATCGTATAAACTTTGTAACATCATAACTTCTTCATACGAGGTATGTTTCTAACGAAACGAATTGCGTTGGGTCCATATTGACGAGCGCTACATTTTAGAGCTGGTTTGGAGTTTATTGGAGCTAGTGTGAATTTTGGGTGAAATTAAACGCTTGTTTAATTTTATTCGGAATAAAACACTGCAACTGCTATTGGACGCAATGTGAGTACAACTCACTCTTTCTGACTCACTGATATTTTTATATAAGTGAGAATAAATATTATTTATGATGATTGATGATTGTTTGGATGATATATGATATACTGATTGGTATTTGGATATATTCCTGCCTATTGGAGCAGAAGAGACCCTATACGTTCTCGTGTATGAGCGGATGACCCTTTGTACGCGCGTCTGTCTCGAAGCGGACATTGTACACATATTCTAATATGTATATTTGTTGCAGGTGACAGGTAGGAGGGATCCAACTGGATTCCTCACCAGTGTTGTTTTATTTACAGATATTTTGATATATGTTGTTATCATGTGATATATGATATTTTGGATGCCGTGATTGCTGTATTTGGTGTTGTTGCATCATTGGGCCTATTTTTGGAATAATAAAAATATTAAAGTGGTGATTTCGAATTAAAAAGGATTTTCAAGTGGTTTTGGAAATATATGTTTTATTTATTTATGAATTGTTAAGTAAATGAATTTATTTTAAATAAATAAAAGTTATAATTTTTATGTTATAAAAATTATGATGTTTGTGAAATATAATTGAAATGTGATTTTTGAAATATGAAGTTGAATATTTTATAAATAGTTTAAATTGAGTTTTTGAATAATTATAAATGGTTTATATATAAGATTTATGAAATTGATATTTTATAAATCAAAATAATGAGATTATAAAGGAGTTTGGCAAATGCTGAAATAAAGTTATAAATGGATTTTTATAAATGAATAAGATTTATAATTTGTGAAGTTATAAAATGAATGATTTTGTGAAATAAACGATTTATAAGCAATTAACTTATAGATTAGATTTTTGGAATATAAATGAGATACAAATGAGATTTGTTAATAAAGGAAATTTATAAATTTAAGCTTTTATAAAATAGGAATGGAATTTATAAACATTGTTTTATAAATCCGAAATAGATTGAATTTGATAAGTAATTATGAAAGTTTATTAAATGGGTTATATTCATGATTTTGGATAGTGGATAATCCTTTAATAAATGTGTAGAAGTATTGAATTTGGTTAGAGAATTATATCCACGATTTTGGACAGTGGATAATCTTGTAATAAATGTGTAGAAGTATTAAATTTGGTTAGAGAGTTATATTCACGATTTTGGACAGTGAATTATCCTTTAGATTAAATGTGTAGAAGTATGGGAATTTGTTAATGAACTATATTCACGATTTTGGACAGTGAATAATATATTGAATAAAATGGATATGTTTTGGAAAGTGATCTTTTGAATATAAAGACAAGTTTTTGAAAGGTAATATTTTAAATGAAGTTAAATGTTTTCAAGATGTTTTAAAGGTGTTAAGTATCGAATACATAGATTTCAACATTCATTGTTGAAATAGACGTTTTCGAGAAATAAGGAAATGATGGACTATAACACTGTTGTTATAGTAAATGACTTTCAAAAGGAAATGTTTTTGTATAGTATTGGGATTTATATATCTATCTTATTTTCGAATCCCTATACTAGTGATTTTGGGTTGTCGTAACGATGTCATACGCAACATTCGTTTTGACCCAAATAAATGTGTATAAAGAGAATGTTTTCCTTAAAGAATAAAATATATACTTAATCCTGATTTAAGTATATGTAATATTTTCTAAGTGTTGAAAATAAAGAGAATCGTGAATTACTTATTTTACATAAGTATATGGAAATGTTTTCCAATATTGAAATGGTTTTGAGATTATATCTTTTTAAAAGATAATTTGAAGTGAATATTTGGCAAGTGATTAAATTAATAAAAGATTAATAAAATGGCCTAGTGATTGCTTATGGTGCTAAATATTTGTTTGTTTGCTTTGATAGTTAAATAACCGACTATCAAACATTAGCCATATTTTAGTTCCTCAACTTGATGTGGGAACTATTTAGTCATACACTTAGTACGTAGCCTTCTATATAGGCTTGATTATCGTTTGTGTTGAGGATGTTGATTCGTGTAGTGCGGAGTATTACTCCAATCTATCGAGCTTCCTTCTTGGCCCGAAGGATAGCAATTTGAAAGTTGGAGACGTGATAAGTCTATGAGACTTAGTTTCTACATGAGGTTGAGAAACGCTTTTGCGTTGTTGGTGCGAGGAGACCAGGATCAAATTTATCTGAAAACCACTTCGGATCAATGTATATGCGACGATTTGTGCAGGTTGCTTATGATATTGATATTTCGGAGTTTCATAGTGGTAGACTGTTTGTTGATCGTTTGGGGTTAAAATCCCAATATACATCCAGTAGCAGTGGTCTCTTCATTATGAAATATCCAATGCAAGGACTATTCGCTACTAATCCTAGGGATTTCCCGACATGATGTGGTAGGAAAGTACCTTCGGTTTGTCCTGTTCCTGGACAACTTGTATGGATGTTTGTCTGACATTGCATTTCTACAGATTATGTACATTGGTTTTTACAAACGTACATCAGTGGTGCCAGAGAAGGCAACTTCTCTTAGCTTAACACCCTCCTTGAGACGTATGAGCTTAAGGGTTGTATTTTTGTGAAAGGAAATTAGTAGTCAACGGAAATGGCCGTGTGGCATTCAAAGTGATGTGACATGTGATTGTGAAAGGTAATCGTTACCTTAGGCCTCATCAACCGGAAATGACCAAAACAGGGTTAGATGTGGCATGGCTAGGTGGGTCTTTCCCAAGTAGGATATGATCATCCTCTTCTAGATATATCTTTACACGCTATGACGTCGTGTATCTGATTATTGTGGTTTGTATGCTAGAGGGCCCTCGGTAAAGGTCGGTAACTACCGGAGGATGATATATTCAGTACCATCTAGTTATAGAGGTGGGCCGGTCTTGTGTTGGTAGAGGATCCTTTGTGATGGTCCTCGGTACATTCTTCTAGAGATGTACTACCAGAAGGTGGTCCCTTCACCTGGTCATTTGTATGGAAATCCAAACCCCACTACGAGATGATATTTGTTTGTAAAGGCATAATGAATAGTCTGGAAATGCTATATGGGTAACCATTTCGACTATGATTAATATTATTTGTATATACTAGACACTAGTATAATATAAGAGGATTTGATATGAAAGAAATGTTTTAGTTATCGTAAGGTAAAAACATATCCGTGTTTATGTGTGGACTTGTCTTACGAGATACTTTTGTTTTGATAAAGGAAAAGTTTTGGTAATCTAATAAATTTAGTTGACTGTGTTTCTCAAGCTGGTTTACCAAACTGATCCGGGTGTTCTTCCCTTTCAATGCTCGGGTCAGACCGAGTATATTTACAGGTTCAGTTTTGGTGCTTTTGGAGTTTCGGCAGGCAAGCTGGAGATCTTCATTTTCGTATACACGTACATGTGTTGTTTGATTATCCGATGTGCTTAGTTGTTGTATATTTTCAGCAATTGTGAGGATAGGTTATTATAACTGTCCAGGCTGATGACTATTGATTGATTGTTGTACTCTGATTGATGTATGTATATACAGTTTCTTTTTTGTAAAGATCATTGATATGATATTATATGTTTTCCGCTGCAATGTGAGATTCTGTATTGTTTTGTTTGGTTCTATCTTCTCTTTTTCTTCTCTTCTCTTCTTCTCTCTTCTTTTCTTTCTCTTGACTTTCCGTCAGTCTGTGCTTTTTGGGTCGGAAAAGTGTGGATTATTGTCGATTTAAAGGGGACGGATTTGCAGGTCATCACAAGTTTGGTATCAGAGCTTGTTGTTCTATTTAAAGACTTTTCAACTATGTCTAATTCTACAAAGAATAGCACTGGTAGAAGCCCTACCAATTATGGAGTCTCTAGATTTGATGGAAAGGGAGATTTTGGCACATGGAAGGTGAAGATGGAAGCAATGTTGAAGAAAAAGAGGACTTTTAAAGTTGTCTCAGATCTAGACAAATTGAAGAAACCAGCACCTAAAAAGATTGAGGAATTGGAAGTGGATGCTCTTACTACCATCCAACTTAGCCTTTCTGGTGAAATACTTAGAGAGTTTTCTCATGTGAAAACTGCTAAGGAATTATGGGATGCTCTTCAGAAAAAGTTCTAAGACAAGTCTCTCACCAACCGCATCATCCTACAAAAACAACTTTACTCGTTCAAGATGAAGCCTAGAACCGATGTATTAGCTCACGTGGATGCCCTAAACACACTTGTTATGAATCTTTGAGAAGCTGAAGTAAAAAATAAGGATGAAGCACAACTTATCATTCTTTATGTTCTTTTCCTAAGGAGTATAACACTTTTGTTAACTCTATGATCTATGGGCGCTCTTCTATTTTCTTGGAGGATGTGAAGACAAATTTGCATAACGAGATGTTGAGGGGAAAGTTAGCAAACATGAGCATGGAGAATGATTTCGAAGGCTTTATTGTGCAAAGGAGAAGAAGTAAGAGTAGACCCAAATATGGTGGATATATATCCAAGTCAAGGTCTCAGTCAAGGGGAGCTCCGAAGGAAGTTTGTCATTATTGTAGAAGACCTGGACATTATATTGCAAGTTGCTCCAAGTTGTAGAATAAAAACAAAGCCGTTACCCAGAAGGCTTCAGCTACTACAGCGGAAACATCAAATTCAGAGAGTGATCCTGGCATTTTTACAGCTTCTGCCTCTTCTATGAAGAGTACTATGTGGATTATTGACTCTAGAGCATCCTATCATATGACACCTGATAGACACTCTTTTTCCACTTATCGTCGGTTTGATGGAGGAGAGGTTCTCATGGGAAATAATGCTACTTGTTGCATGGTTGGTATTGGAATGGTGAAGATCGAGATGTTTGAGGGTGTTGTTCGTACTTTGTGGGATGTCAGGCGTGTGTCTGATTTGAGGCGTAGTTTGATCTCCGTTGGAGCATTGTGCAACCTTGGCTTGAAGTGTGTAATAGGAAAAAGATTCATTGAAAATTACAAATGGCTCATTGATAGTGATGAAAGGGGTAAAAGCTGGAAATCTATATTTGCTGAAGAGCGCCACTGTTGTTGCGGAGTCGTCTTTGGTTGTTCATTTTGTTGATTCCGATTCTACCAGATTGTGGCATTTTCATATGGGACATATTAGAGATCACAGTTTGGAAGTATTGAGAAAGCGAGGTTTGATTGACGGTATTCATCATTCAAAACTTAGCTTTTGTGAAGGATGCGTACTTGGAAAGCAGACGAAGGTTTCTTTTGACATTGCAGACCATAAGTCTAAAGATGTTTTAGAGTATGTTTACACTGATGCTTGGGGCCCCGCACCATGCCTATCTTTTGGAGGAGCTAGGTATTTTGTTTCATTTGTTGATGATTTTTCTAGAAAGGTATGGGTTTACTTTATGAAGTCCAAGAATGAAACTTTTAATATGTTTCAAAGTTGGAAATCTCTTGTTGAGAAGCAATCTGGAAACAAAGTAAAGATTCTTCGTTTAGATAATGGTGGTGAATTCACTTCTCAACAATTCACCAAATTTTGTGAGTTCGAGGGAATCAAAAGGCACCACACCACACCAGGCAACCCTCAGTCAAATGGAGTTGCAGAGAGGATGAATCAGACTTTGTTAGAAAGAACTCATTGCTTATGTCTAACTGCTAGATTAAAGAATAAATGTTGGACAGAAGCATTATCTATGGTGGTTTTCCTCATCAACAGTACACCTTCTACCGCCATAGATATGAAGATTCTTGAAGAAGTATGGAAGGGAGAGTCTGTTTCATATTCCTTTCTTAGAGTGTTTGGTTGTCCAGCTTGTGTGCATGAGAGCAAAGGGAAGTTGGATCCAATATCGTGCAAGTGTATTTTTCTTAGCTATAGGAGAGGAGTTAAGGGTTATAGGTTATGGTGTCCTACTACCCACAAAATTGTTACTAGCAGGCATGTTACATTTGATGAAAAGGCTATGTTGAAGGTGGAGCCTTCTTCTTCACTTAATGATGATGTTGAGAAGACAAATTCAGAGTACCAGACACAAAGTATATCATCAGACTTCCATACAAGTAAAAATGGTGTTTCCGATGACACCATAGTTGACGAGGAGAGGACAGAGGATCAATCTCAAGATGAAGCTCAAATTCAAACTCGACCAATCAAAGAAAGGAAAAGACCTAGATGGCTTGATGATTTTGTGGGATTAAGCATTAAAGACATTGACTTCGATGACATGGCAGCCTATGCATTAAGCATACTTCATGATGAGCCCAGAGACTATAGAGATGCCATTAGTTCAGTTGATAGTTCTAGTTGGTCAAATTGAGTCTTTGCACAAAAATCACACTTGAGATTTAGTGCCGCTTCCTTCCGGCAAGAGAGCAATTGGATGTAAATGGATCTATAAGGTGAAAGACGGCGGCAATGGTGACTTGAGGTACAAGGCAAGATTAGTGGCGAAGGGTTATGTTCAGAGAAAAGGTATGGAGTTTCATGATATTTTTCCTTCAGTTGTCAGACACGCTTCCATTCGCATTCTTTTGGCATTGGTTGCCCACATCGACATGGAGTTGGAACAATTAGATGTCAAGATAGCATTCTTGCATGGTGACGTCGAGAAGGACATTTACCTACAGCAGCCAGAGGGGTTCATTGACAGCAGCATACACAGTTATGTTTGTAAACTTAACAAATCTCTTTATGTTTTAAAACAGTCTCCTAGACAGTGGTATAAGAAATTCGATAAGTTTATGATCTCACATGGTTACTCTAGAAGCTTTAAGGACCAATGTGTTTATTTTAAGAAGTGTAACGAAGACATCGTCTATTTGTTGCTTTATGTTAATGATATGTTGATTGCTTCTAAGAGCATGACTAGGATTTCAGAGTTGAAGATGGAGCTCAGCAAGGAGTTTGATATGAAAGATTTGGGAAATTCATAGAGAATTTTAGGGATGGAGATTCAAAGGGATAAAAAGCAAAGAGTTTTGAGGCTAACGCAAACTCAGTATATCGAGAAAATCATATCTCGATTTGGCATGGAGAAAGCTAAACCGGTGGCTACTCCATTAGGCTCTCAATTTCAACTATCCAGAGATTTACGTCCCACATGGATGAAGAAAAAAGGGATATGACTAATATTCCTTACTCTAGTGCAGTTGGAAGCCTTATGTATGCTATGGTATGCACAAGGCCTGGTATAGCTCATACGGTAGGTGTTGTTAGCAGATACATGTCTAACCCAGGCAAGACTCATTGGAAAGCAATAAAGTGGATTCTACGATATTTGAGAGGCACTTCTGATATTGGCTTGTTGTTTGGAGGTAGCGACATAACTCTAAGGGGTTATTGTGATTCGGATTATGCTGGGGATAGAGATGGTATGAAATCGATTTCGGGCTATGTTTATACACTTGGCATAGGCCCGATTTCTTGGAGATCCAAGCTACAGTTTGTTGTAGCTTTATCAACCACTGAGGCAGAACTTATTTCTATTGTGGAAGTGACCAAGGAAGGATTGTATTTGTTGCAGCTTTTGGAGGATTTATCAATGATGCAGAAGACAGTGGAGTTGTTTTCGGATAGTCAGAGCGACATTCATCTTGTTGAGAATCAATCCTACAGCTCACGGACAAAGCACATTGACGTTAGGAGTTTCTTTCTCATGCTTGAAGAAGAGAGAAATAAGATAAAGCTATCAAAGATATACACAAAAGACAATCCAGCTGATATGTTGACAAAGTCGATTCCAAAGGACAAGTTTGAGCATTGCTCAAACTTGATTAGTGTGGTACGAGATACTTAGCATCATGGGGCCACTACAACAAAATAATCATTTTACAACCTTTCATTTACAACCAGCAAAAATTGACAGTTGTAATAAGTATTTTTTAACAACTATTTTATTTCAGCAGTTGTAATAGGTATTTTGTAACAACTATTCTATTTCAGCAGTTGAAATAAAGACACTTCTAACAACTATATTTTTACAGCAGATGTAATATTTATTTGTAACAACGGTTTTAAATAGTTGTAACAAATATTATAAATATTATATTTATCAGGTTAAAAGGGATTTTCGATCCCACTCCTTTCATTTCTTTGGCCGCCCACACCCAAAAAAAACCTAAATCTCTTTCCCTGCTTTCATTTCGTTTTCCCTCCAGTTCAAATTAATCGCAGATTCTACATCCCAAAAAACCCTAAATCGTCGTCGCCGATCGCAGACCACAAGTATCGCTCCTAGATCGTTTGTGCTCGCCGCTTGTATTCGATCTAGAAACCCTAAAAAACAAAATCGTAGAATCGCTGCTCGTCATCATCGTCGCTGCTCGTCATCATCGTCGCCGCTCATAGTCGTCGTTGCCGCTCGTAGTTCGTGCTTGCTTTGCTGGCTGTGGACTTTCTGGGATACCGCTGTTTTGGTATGTTGTGTCAATTTACTGGCTTTATAGAAAAGAGAATGAGAATCTACATTACAGTAAAAGCTACATGATCTTGTGCTTTGCTTATTCGTTTATTTATTTATTCGTTTTTTTAAAGGTAACGGATACTAAATTGAGTCTTTTTATTGTATTGATTTTAGCCTTAGGCAATGGCAAAGTGTTAATCATCACTTAATCCATTCGACCACTGAACAAATTGATAAATACTTTTTCCCATAATGCCTTTTTTCTACATAGAACATAGATCATGGGTGCAATGATTTTACATTATAGAGTATAAATAATTTAATTATTATTTCACTTTATTTACATTAACCATTTATATAGGTCATATTATCCCATTATTCTAAAACTGTTATATAATCTCATATAAACTATACACGTAATATATATCAGGCATGAAATGTTTTGCAACTAATACTTTTCTTTCTCTCATTTTTCTTTGATTTCTTCACTTAGTTTGTGGTTTGGTAATGATAACATCAGTTGTACATATCTTTCGCAGAATAATAATTGATGCCATAGTGATTTGCTTCATATAACCAATACACCTCCAGTTGGATCCATTCTTGATCCAGCTTCATAATTGTTCTTTGTAATTCTTAGCAAATTTAACAATTTGACTATGATAACAGTCCACCCACTTTCTCCTTATTTAACTGCTCCATTAAATATAGATTTTGATATTCAGGAACAGTTGGTTTTTTTATAGAGCCAAATGTATGCAGGCAATTATATTCCTTCTTTCCAGTTTTGGATTTTATTTTACGGAAGAATGTATGAGATTTTAGCTTATGTGTCCATTTAATTCCACTTGAAATTGATATATTTAGAAAGCTAAAAAATTATTTTTGTTTAGCTTGGCTCGCATAGACAAAACATACTTAAATTGTTTCTTAGCTCAAAAAATTGAAGTATTCAACCAAATAACAAATTCATTTTACCATAAACATATGATATAATTCACATCATGGTCACTACCTAAATTTTCAAACCTGAGTTTATGTTTTTTATTGTTTGTGTACCCATGCTAGCGACTTGAAGTATCTTTTCTCCATTTTTTAACTTAATACTCATTACAGTTTCATCCACACATGCACCCATAGGTATGCTACGATAGTAAGTGATTGTAAATCTTTTTAAAAAGTTTTTATAAATATGAACTATGAATGGGATAGTGACTATCGAAAGACTCGATACTTAGGATGGTGGAGCTAGCAACTGATTTAGTCAACTGGCTCTCTATTTCACAAATATATAAATCTGCATCTTTTACCAATTGCTAAATTGAAAGTTCAATTTTTTATGACAGTTTTCAATTCAAATTTCTTATGACACTATGTTTGAGTGTAATTTATATGCTAGCTTAGCCTTTGTGTAATGGTTGTTGCTTAATTCCTGTTATTTATGTTGAATATTGATATCGTTTGCCAATAATAATTATTGCACATTGATTGGTTATAAAGTGGTCGGTCCGTGAAATATGAGTACCTAACCAACCTTTGTTTTATCTAAAATTCTATAGCTTAAGTGGTTAAGAATTATAGTCCTTTACCTTAACCCAATACATTTGGTTACGTAGCTAAGTAGCTGACTGTTGGTTTGATATTTTTAAATTTATGGTTTTTATGTTTGTTAAACCAACTGCAGTTCGTGAATGCTTTCCAAATATTTGATCCTTGAAGCCCATAGATAGAGAACTTTCTAAAACCCTTCACTAAAGCTTTGACTTAGACATCTTTATGTACATGCTAGCCTTTATGTAACACTGCTATTATTTGGTTTTCATATGTTATGTATTATGTACCTTTTGTTTTTCTTTGACTTGCAAAATTAAATACAAAGAGGGCATATAGGTCCTACAGAATGCAAAGTTTAGTAGCCGATAACTGTTTACTCATACACAAGTGTTTACTATCTCTTCCCAAACCTTTATATGGCTGTACCATTTCTAAATATATCCCTAGTATTAATAAATCTTCAAGTTATGCTTTTTATTAATTAAATGTCATTGAACAGTTACTAGTGTAGAGGGATTTGGAAAAGATTTGGTCCACCCATGCAACCTGCATATATATATATATAGGCTAACTTCATCATCATTCTTTTTCATCGGAGATCAAAACAAAAAAAAGGATACAATACTTTTAATCCCCATATACAAGAATATACGATTGATATAAAATTTCATCTCCTCACAAAATCCAATCAATAGAGTGAAACACTTCTTCTTTATACAAACGACAACTGCAATGGCATTTTGGTATGAATAAGCTTTCGTTGTTGATATGCATATGCGTTAAAGTGTTTAGTTATGTTGTTATGTAAACCGATGAATAAATTTCTCTTCGTATCAAAAAGATACAACTTATCAAATCACATACTGATTTACTCGAGTTTTTGATAGAAGTGTATCAAAGCAATTTTATATCGTATCATACATGCTTGTTTTCATATATTTTTTGATATTATACATAGTCATTATATATCAAAAAAGTCCTATACTAATTAGTGTAATGTTAATTTTTTACATATTATGATTTTTTTCCAAGTTGATCACTTGGAGAAAGAAGCTTGAACTTGTTGCATCTATGGGTAAGAACAAGCAACATCAAGGAGAGGTAAATGCTAATGCTCTTTTTACCTCAATTCCAACTATACCCTTACTTCGTGACTGTGAATTAACAAAATTTGGGAACTCTATACTTCGTGACTGTGAATTAACAAAATTTGGGAACTCTATACTTCGTGACTGTGAATTAACAAAATTTGGAAACTCTATAAAAATATAGTGTGTAAATTTTATTTTATTTTCCTTCTAAAAAATGGAAGTAAATTACACAAACATAACATTAAAACAACCAACAAGGCATCATACTGACTACTAAGGTAAATTAACAAAGCAATAATTAATAAAAGTAAAAATACACTTGTTTATGTTAGGAGTAATAAATGATCGATTAGTTGATATATAACTTAGCACTAGTTACGTTATAGTGTAAAATAGTAAAAAAAACCATTACAGATGCCAATGAATAAACAAAAGCAAACTCAAACTTAATCGATAAACGTAAGCATATATCTCAAGTGACCATGGAGGATTGACAGACAGAGATATCCGTTAAGCTACCTTCACTTTGTTTTACTTGCTGATTCAAACTTGATCCATTTTCGTTTAGTACTCTTGAAATAGGCATTCATTATATTGGTAACAATAGTTCAAACTGATTATGCGGACTTATGACATGGGCTTATTACAGTGGATAATTTTATGCAATTTCTATCAGTATGCGGTTGTCCATTTTTACATCATACATAGAGTACTATGACAATTTATACATTGGAAACCAAAATAGATATTACCTGATAAGAGATATACATGATTCATGTTGCTATCCCGTAAAATTTTATTCCTCATTTTCCATAAACATTATGGTAGTAATGACAATATTTACTGTATTCATCTATTCATATGTTATAGGCCCACCTCTCGACGTCATCAATGTGTTAATCATGTACTTTATGCATGGCGATTGAATAGGTACATATTTCTTCCATTAATTTACGAGTTTTCTACATTCCATCATTATAATTTGTGCAACAGATAGGTGCATATTTCTTCCTGTAATTTGTTACTTTTATGCATTCCATCTTTATAATTTGCTCAGCATTGAAAACCTTAGTTTTTTTTATAAAAAAAGGTCCAGAGAGATTGGTTGGCTAACCTTTTCTTTTCCACATTACATATTTACCATTGCACCACATTACTACTGCAGTCCAACAGTAGTAAACAATTTATGTACTCTTTTCTACTACTCTTTTGACCATAGTATAGATGTCTAATTTGGAAACAACTGTTTGGTCAAGTTGTTTAAATATAGAAAGGATGTATGTTAATGATAGAAGAAGCTTATAGTTCGATCTAAATATGGAGGTTATATCCCTTCAATTATATCATTTTTCTTATTGTTAGTTCCTCTATAGCTACATGATTTAAATTGTATTTGAATTTACCGGTAAGAGTACAATATGTTACAGCTATATTTATTTCTATCTGTAGTTGCAGAAGATGGACTGCGGCCTTTAACTACCACACTTTGCTGTTTGATTATATTTTTTGCACTGCGTGGAAAAGTACTCAAACATTTGAATACTATTTTCCTTCCAAGACTTTCTGAAATTTTTTCAAACATATTCCGATAGTTGCACGAGTCTATTACATTTACTATAATTTGTTAATATATTCTCTTTATTTATCAAAGGTAGTGTACCGTTGTTTATCATGATGTGGCTCTCAAACTCAACATGACAGCCGCTCTAAGGTATGTGGGTTGCTTGCCTCCTTCTTCTCTCTTTTATTTAGCTCTGATTTTCTTATATGGTATTCATTCTGCTGATTCAATTGAGGTTATCATTTCCTCTAAAATTATTGATACCTTTAAATAGCAATAATCTTAAGGAGCTACCCAGAGACATGACACCGTACACCAAAATTTACCCCATTGTTCCTGGAAAAAGGAAGCTAAAATTTTGTCATATTCCTAACTAATGTCACTTATTATTCTGCAGTAGATGGTGACGTATTTGTATGTAAGAAACCAAAAAACATAGCATAAGAGTGGAGCGTAAGTTACTGCCACTACCATTGTAATACTCATAACTTATTTGTATTAAAAAAACTTATTTACAACGTACAACACTTATTTAACTTAACTGATATTAAAAAACTTTTTTAATATAGATTAAATTTTAAAAACATTAGGTACATTTTAAAAACTTATCCGACTTTGATAAATTTTTATATGAAACTTAATTACCTTTTATAAAAAAAATTATTTTTAATCAAATATAGTCAAGGTAGAAAAAATAACAACTGGATAAATTTTTATATAAAACTTGAATAGCTTTTATAAACTTTGTATGCATCCCTATTGACATTGATTTAGTATGCACCATTTTTTTACCTTCACTGTCAAGTATGAACAAATTTTTGGTAAACTCTTCTGCTTAACCAACTGGAATTTACACCGAAGTTAAAAAATTTAAGAATATCATAACATGTGTTTAAGAAATTCACCACATGTGTTTAAGAAGGGCGAGTTGAGAGGATTGGTTTGGGTAATGTTTTGGCTTCTGGTTGGTGATTGGATAGTGGAGAAGTGGAGGCAGTTGAGAGGATTGGTTTGGGTGTTTTGCAGTTTTGTGTTCAGGTGAGGTTGCAGTAATTGGATTGGAATCTGGATATGAAGGGGTGAGAAGGATATTGAATAAAGGGCAATTGCATGTATTTCACGGTGGGTAGAAGCAGGTAAGAAGCTGTCATAGATTTTCCATTGTATATAGCAATCCTCATCTGGTAGAAATCCACCACAAACTTAATAGAACAACGATTGCAAGGTAGTAAGGGGAAAAAAGAAAGAAAAAAAAAGTGGAAGAGGAATTAAAAAAGAGTTGGGGGTCTGTCAAACAACCTCAAATCCATCTTAACCAAGTCAAGACATGACAAAGCCTATGCGGATGAAGTAGTGCAAGCCTTTAAAACAGATCCTGTTCAAGCAAGGTCATGCTTTGTGTTGTTGTGATTTAGTATATACTATGGTATATCTAATTATATCGGAGTAGGTGGGAGTAAATGATTCGTTTGTCTCCCATGTACTAAATATTGATAGCTTCCTGAAGTGAGCATGGACTTGAATAAAGACTTAGGGGTGTAGTTTTAGTTAATGTACTTTAGTCTTAACTTTAACTGGATTCCTATTATCTTAAAAAAAAAACCAAGTAAAATGCTCATTAGGCGAGCAATGGTAACAGTATTACTTAATGTGTGGCAATTGGCACCAACCTGTGCTCCGATCAATTTTCTGAACTACTTACTGCACCTTTTATCTCCTATGTAGCTACAAACGTATAATGTTAGACGACGTGTACTGTGGTAGGTTTTTTTGTTTATTATCCGAAGATATTAAAGTAACATTAACTTTATGATCTACATGTTTAGGGAATTTGGAGACCTTGGAAAGAAGCTGTTCTTTTGGGCTACCTGGTATCATAACCCCGAACTTTCTTCTATGTTCTTCTACAACATTGGCTTTAAAATTTCATCTACTAATCCTACAGTTTTATTGCATCATGTACCACTTGGAGAAGATGCTTGGAAGGTTTGGATTGATTCAGTGGTGGAGCCCGAAGCTATTTTATATAGGCCTACTTCAGATATCTATACTATTGGACAAGCGGTTGGGACGACTGTTGCTTGGCATAAGGAATTTATCTCTTTTAATTAGTATGTATATGGATTTAGTTGTGTTTTGTATTGAACTTATGAATTCATAAATGGTGTAAACTCGAATTGTTTTCGATTTTCTTAAATGCAAATGGTTTGTGTTGTTTCAAGTAATTTGCATGATTGTGTATAATATTAACGAAATATTGGTTTTAGTTATGATATTAAGAAATTTATAGCAGCTGTGAAAAGATGATTATAGTTGTTTGTAGCAGTTGTAAAAGTATATGTTGCAACTGTCATTGTTAGTTGTATTTCATCTTTCTACAACTGCAAGCGGTAGTTGTAAAAAGCCTTTTACAAGTGCTAAAAGCAGTTGTAACTAGTCATTTACAACTTGCATGTTGCAGTTGTAAATGGTTTTCCGCAGTGTAAATAAGTTTTCTACAACTAGCAGTGGCAGTTGTAAAAGACCTTTTGCAAGTGCTAAAAGCAGTTGTAACTAGTCATTTACAACTAACATGTCGCAGTTGTAAAATAAGTTTCTACAACTGCTTCTGCAACTGTTCCCGCCAGTTGTAAAATAATTCGAATTTATTACAACTGCGGATTTAATGACTGGTGGGTGCTAGTTGTAATAGACATGTTACAACTATTTTTTGCAGTTGCGAAAATGTATTTTTGTTGTAGTGGACGCTGACCCAACAATCAATTTTGTTGATTGATGAATATATTTAAGTTGATGTGAACGATTTAAATCTATTCCAAATTTATTAAGAAGAAGATATTAATTGATTATATTCTGTAATCCGTCAAATATGGAAAATAAATTGAAAAAAGAATCAATTAATATCGTACTAGATATTAATTGATTTAAGGAATCAATAAGATAAAAGATTTATGTGGAAACAAATACAGATATGCTAGATTTGTGTTGAAATTAAATCAAGCAAATTCGGAAACAGTTCATCATTATCTCCAAGGCAATCTTCATTCTTGCTTCTATAAATATGAAGATGTTTGCTCACATTTGATCATCACAAGACAAAAGAGAGTTCTCTACAAATATCTTCAATAAGATCCATATTTTTGTATCTATTGTAGGGTGAGAAATTTATATTGAGTGATTTGTTTTCTTCTCATATTGTACTCTCACTTGAAGTGAAGAAGTAATAAAGGTTATTGGATCCGAGGACGTAGACATAGTCGAACCTCGTTATATCGGTGTGTTCTTCCCTTTTCTGTCACTATCTATAATTTGTGCTCTTTGATTTTTTTCCTCTTTGTTGGATTGGAATTGTTGAGATTGTCGACAGACTAGATCATTGGGTGTTCTGCTTTCGCTGTCCAAAATTATGATTTTTCACTACAACTACTTCACATAATCTACGTTCACATGAAAATGAATATGACTCCAACATGTGCCATATTTAGTTGCTTCGATATAATATATACATATATATACACACATACATATATATACATATATACACACACATACATATACATATACATATATATATATATACACACACACATAGCTTCGGGGCAGTACGCACTGCACTTTTTGCCGTCAGTGTCCTCTTTCGTGTCTGGCAGTTCTGATTTTTCGACTGTATTTCGGGTCTTGGGGGGGTTCCATCGGGCTAGGAGCGGTAGGTTTGGACGATATACCAGCTCTGGTCGTATAGAGGTCATTCTTGACAGTTATACGGGCAGCATGGTTCATTGCCATCCTTCTACGTCCTGCCTCGATGCTATCCCTGAGTCGCGACTCCTACCCTCAGCGCGGGCCTGTTTGATTAGTGACAGCTCGGCAGCGGTAGGAATCCCACAGCAATATGGAAAGCATAATGGTTGCCTTTCCACATTCTCATGTCACTTTTTCAGTCGACCGTCAGGTTCTTCTGCCATTTTTTCTTTCGCTCTCCATTCTCTGTCCTTCTGTCCTCCCGTGGCTTCTCCTGTTGTCTGTCCCGTTGTTTGCTCCTCTTTGGACTTTTCTTCCTTCTCTAGCGACCTCTCCCCTCTCTCCTCTTCCGATTTCAGTCGGTTGTTCTGTTTGCAACTCACTCGGATCTATCCTTCTCTTCGTTTCCCCGATGGACCTTCGGAGGTTCTTTCAGACCAATTGGCCTTTTCGACCTCGCGTTGCTCTTCGGAGTGCTCACTCCCATCCTCCTCTTGTCCTCTGTCTATCTCCATTCCGCTGATGAGCAAGGCAGAGATTGCACTCCTTAATGAGCGTCTAGATTGCTTAGCTAGGAACTCTGATACTTCGTTCTCGTCGGTTGCCTCCTCCTATCCGGTAGGGTATGGGGGTGAGTCTCTTTCTGATCCGCCCGTCCCTCCTATTCGATCGTCGAGGCGCAGACGACAGAGAGCCCCTTCTACCCCTCGCACCATTCGCACACGCTCTATAGCGGCGTCCGAGCGGATCGACAGATCCGCTCGCTACTCGCTGTATTTGGATTGAGTGAGGGTGCTGCTTTCTGTTTCGCTTTTTATCTGAGGCTCTTCTTTGTTCATGGCGAACTTTCTCTTTTGGAATGTCCGTGGTATAGGTAATGAAGCGTCTGTGGCCAGGCTTAAACGGATTGTCAGGAAACACTCTGTTGGCTTGATCGCTCTCCTGGAACCCCTTATTGACCGAGGTGAATTCCCCAAGATAGTCCTATCCTTAGGATTTGGTGGTGGCTTAGCTAATGTCTCGGGCAAGATTTGGATCTTATGGTCCAAATCTGTTGCGATTCGACCTTTCTTCGACTCTGCTCAGCTATTCTCGGTGGTCTGCTCATCTCCGTCCTTTGCAGCACCGTTTCTTTTCTCAGCGGTCTACGCCAAATGTGACCGGTTGGAAAGGCAGGTTTTGTGGTCGGATATTCTAGCTCTTGATTCTCAGGGCTTCTCTTCTTCTGTTCTTGGTGGCGACTTCAATATCGTCGCTAGCCATGAGGAAAAACGGGGAGGTGCGGCCATCAACAGAGGGGCAATGGCGGATTTCAACTCCTTCATAGCCGCTTCTGGCCTCTCCGAGCTCCCCTTTGTCGGCTCGGCGTTCACTTGGTCTAACAACCAGGACGGCCCAAATCGCATTCTATCTAGACTTGACCGTGTGTTCGGGTCAGAGGAATGGTTTCGCCTCCCTTTCTCCTTCTCTATCGCCCATCTCCATCGGTCCTTCTCGGATCATGCCCCTCTGATTGTTCGTTGCTCTCCTCTGTCGCTCTCTAGACCCTCCTCCTTTCGGTTCCAAAGCATGTGGAAATCTCATCACTCTTTCCAGCAGGTGGTTGCTGATTCCTGGAGCAACCCTATTTCTGGTTCCCCCTGTGCTATTTTCGGGAGAAAGCTTTCGCGTCTTAAGGCTTGCCTAAAAGTTTGGAACGTCCAGACTTTCAAGAACATTTTCGATCGCGTCCGGTTGGCCGAAGAGTCGCTTATCTTAGCCGAGTCCTTGTTAGACGAGGACCCGTCCGCTGCCAACAAGGAGGCTTGGGCCCTTGCCCAAATTTCTTTCTCTTCGGAACTGCGTGTCGAAAACGACTACCTCCGTCAAAAGGCGAGGGTCAAGTGGGTGGTCGAGGGTGATGCTAACTCCAAATTCTTCCATTCGTCTATTCGCAAGAAGAATAACATTCTTTCGATTCGAGAGATTATGAGGCCTGATCTGTCTTCGACTTCGTCGCCAGAGGAAGTCAAAGATATCATCCTATCTCATTTTCAATCCTTCTTGGGTTCTCCTTCTGTCTCTGTTTCTGATCCGGCTCTTTTAGCTTTTATTCCTCCGATCATTCTTCCTTCGGAAGGTGACATTATTGCGGATCTTCCTTCCACTGAGGAGATCCGTGCCTGTGTTTTTGCTCTCAGCAAGGATAGTGCCAGTGGCCCTGATGGTTTTAATGGTGATTTTTATAGGTGCTCTTGGCCAATCATCCAGGCTGATTTGTGTCATGCCATTCAATCCTTCTTCTCTGGAGGAAACCTTCCTAGTGGTTGGACTTCTACCAATCTGATTCTTATTCCTAAATGCGAAAATCCTACGGCTTGTACGGATTTTCGTCCTATTAGTCTTTGCAATTTCTCAAACAAGGTCATCTCCAAAATTCTGGCCTCCCGGTTGGCTCCCTTTCTTGAGCGTATCATCTCTCCTTCTCAAGCAGGGTTTGTCAAGGGGCGCCTGATCTCTGATAACGTCCTGCTAGCCCAAGAACTGATCTCCCAAATTGATCGAAAAGTTTGGGGATCAAATGTTGTTTTCAAACTGGACATGGCTAAGGCTTACGACCGTATGTCCTGGTTCTTCATCATCAAGGTTTTAAGGGCTTTCGGCTTTCCGGAGGCTCTGATAGACTTGGTTTGGAGGCTTATCTCCAACTGCTGGTTCTCTGTCCTCATTAACGGATCGGCCCATGGTTATTTCAAAGCCGGAAGGGGATTGCGTCAAGGTGACCCTCTATCACCTTCGCTCTTTGTGATTGCGGCAGAGGCTTTTATTCGTGGGCTTCAATCCTTAACTATCTACGGTCAAATTCAGCGATTTGGGATTCCAAGGGGTTGCCCCCTTATCTCTTCTTTATCCTTCGCTGACGACATTGTCATTTTCTCCAATGGCAGCCGTTCTTCTGTTCGGCGACTTCTTCGTTTCATCCATCAATATGAAAGGTCCTCGGGCCAGCTCGTAAACTCTTCCAAATGCTGCTTTGTTCACTCGAAGGACATGCCTCCATCTCGCGCTTCTTGGATAGAGACTATATCCGGTTTCAAGGAAGCTTCTCTTCCCCTCCCTTACCTAGGCATATCTTTGTACCGAGGTAGAAAACTAAACGCTCTCTTCGACCCTTTGACCGACAAAGTTAGAGGGAAGATCCTTCGTTGGAACTCTGCCATTCTCTCTCAGGCGGGTAGACTTGTTCTTATCAAGTCAGTTCTGGAGTCCATGGGTTCTCATATTTTTGCGACGATGACCCCTACCTCCTCTTTCTTCCGTTCTTATCGGTCTCTGGCTTCGTCCTTCTTCTGGGGAAATAAGGACAACGGTCGTCGCCACCACTGGGTGTCTTGGGATGCGATCTGTCGTCCCAAAAATGAAGGTGGGTTGGGTATTCGTAAGCCCTCCGACCTTTGCGCGGCCTTTGCTTGTAAGTTGTGGTCCCGGTTTGGCGCCAACAACTCTTTATGGGCTTCTTTCCTCCGAGCTAAGTACCACAGACTCGCGGGTGCGAATTTTTCTGGCACTCCTTCCTACGCTAGCGAGACCTGGAAGCACATGTAGTCTGTAAAATTTTTCTCTGATTCTCACGGCGGATTGGCGGGTAGGATGGAGCGCCTTTTTCGATCCTAAAAGCCTGGTCCTCCATCAGATCCCCCTCCACCACTCGTCCTGAATTTTCTTTTATTTGGGATTCCCGCATTCCCCCAAAGGTCTCTTTATTTATGTGGCGGTTGCTGCATGATGGACTGCCACTGGACGAGAACTTTCAAAAGATCGGAATCCCTACTGTTTCCCGGTGTAGATGCTGCGGAAACGGTGATATTGAATCTTTGAACCATTTGTTTTTCGGTGGTTTCTCGGCCAACGCGTGCTGGAACTACTTCGGAAATCTCGTAGGATTTAGAAGTACTACGAGTTCTCTCTCATCGATGCTGAATTCCTGGTGGGCCGGGAATTCTGGGAAATCTCTCCGTGCTATCATCTTCCGGTTGATTCCTAGTCTGATTTGCTGGCACGTTTGGTGTGCGCGGAATAAGGCTACTTTTGAGAGCAGCTCTATGGACCCGCCATCCATAATCCATCGTGTGAGGAATGATGTATTCCTGGCTTTCCGGGGCAGACCATTCAGGGGCCCAATGAGCCATCGTTCCGAGCGACTTGTGGGCCTCCTGTCTATTTCCCGTGCTCCTTTTACCGCCAGATTAGGTGTTGGTTAGGCTTCTGCTATCGGTTGGTGTCTTCCCCCAACCGTTCCCCCCCCCCTTATTTTTTAATTGCGCGTCTTGTTTGTTGTTTCAGGTGTTTCTGCTGTCTGCTTGGTCCAAGTACTCGCGTTTCCTGGTGCTGCTAGTGTTCTCTGTTATCTTTTCGTGTTCGTTGTTGAGGTTCTCGTCAAATCTTTCAGCAGTCGATCCTTTTCTCTAGATGGAGGATTTATTATGGTCTTTCCTTTGGGCAGATTAGTGGTTCCGTCGTCTCTAGTCGGAGTGGTTTTGCTGCTGTTTGTCGGTTTTCGCCTTTATTTTCGGTTGATGGAGCGATGGGTGGACTGGACCACACCTACGGGTTGTGGCGGGATAGTGGTTCTGTCGGCTGGTTTTTTATTTCACTCGCTCTCGGCTGGCCTCCTTGGCAGCTACGAGCTATTTTGTTTATCTTTTCTTTTTCGCTTTTGTTTTGTCTAAAAGGGAGGTATATGGATTCCATATGCTTCGCCTTCGTCTGTAAACCTTTGGAGGAAGGTTTTTTCCTCCTTTTTTACTGTTATATATTTCTTTTTAAAAAAAAAAAAAAATGTATGTATATACAAATATATGTGTGTGTATGTGTATATGTGTGTGTATATTGCTCCAATAGCCTTTGCAAAGTATGAATCGGGCCTTCTTGCAAATATATATTCATGTGGTATTATTAATGAGCCATCGTGGGCCATAAATATACTCACCCATGCTTCATCGAAAAGTTGATATTATCAATAGTAAATCAAAGTTACTGTTACCATAATATTAATATTATAGTGTCCACATCAACAAATTGCATTATAGCTCAGTACCTTTGTTATTGTTCTAGTTTATAATTTGATACAAGTATGGCACTTTTGTAATAAATAATTCCCAAACCTGGGCTTTCTTTTCGGTGTGAAATCATGTGCTACATGTTAAAATGTTGTGCGTATTTATCTGTGGTGTGTGTGTGTTTAAGTGTACCATGCATATGTTTCTTATAGGGTGTGCATGGCTGTGTGTTGTATATGTATGGCGTGTGAGTGAATGTGTTTTGTGTAGTGTGTAATTTTATGTGTCTGCTATGTAGAGGGTTGTGTGTGTCTATATTTTGAGGGTGTGTGTTTTATGTGTTTTAAATAAGCGCTGAGTTGTGTTTTAAATATAATATAAAAGCATATATTTAATTATATTTCAAATAATATAAAATAAAAGTATGGATTATATGCAAACAAAAACAGTATAAATTTGTGCTCATATTTGTGTGTGTTCATGCATTTAGGTGGTTTGGTGGCAGTGTGATGAAGGTTTTGTGTGTATGTGTATTTCATTGTTTGTGTATGCAGTTGTTACACGCATGAGTAATTATGGGTTAAAGTGTTAAAAAATGCAAGCAATTATATAACAGTAAAAGATATATACCTAATAGTAGAGGTTTTGTAATAAACATTCCCAAGTGTTACGCATTTATTACCAGATGCTTTTGTATCCGGATATTGAAATATATATTATATAATAGAAAGAATGTTAGTTGTTTCAATTATATGTTGGTTAATATTTAGGTGTGCTGTCATTTTTATAGACTTTACATGATTCGTTCTAGGTCTCCGATGATTTTTGTGTATAAGTGTGTGTTTCTGGTGTGAGTTTTGTGTAGGTGACTGTGTCTGTTCGTGTATGAGTTCGTGATGGTGAGTGTGTGTATCAGTATATATTTATTTATTTGTTTACATGTATTTATTTACTGTATATTGTGTATGACATTGTATATAACAATAATTTACTGTATATTGTGTATTGTTCTGTCGTGGAGGCACACGTATTTATTGCTTTGTACCGATTCAGTGTACGTATAAATGTGTTATTTATTAGATGTTTTAATACGTACTAATGTTAGTCCAAAGTAATATTCATGTATGTACCACGTATTGACTCATTCTCTGTATTATCTAATAGTATTACTCTATAATACTTTTGGATAGTATATATGGATATAGAGGTGAGGTGTCACGAAGTGTTATCAAAGCAAGGTTTAGAACAATACATTATTGTATAAGAGAGACACGAGTCATTGGCTTACATGAGACCTAGGATCCATTTCCCTTTGGATGACCTGGGTAGTTACCCTATGATTGGGAATAGTAGGAATGTACAAGGATTTCAACGGTAATCACCTAGGATCATATTTGTTATTTTCTATATATACAAGATGTTTGAATCTTGATATTGTGAGTTTAAATATGAAATAAATGACCTTGACTAGCTTAATATTAAGTTGTTATGTTTTGATAATAATATTGTTCATAAAAAATAATTGAAAATGTTTTGATAAATTAGCGTTTGTTATGGAAAAGATTTTATACGTACATATATGTGTGTATGTATATGTATATGTATAGCTGTTAGAAATGTTTTAATAGAAATATTATAATAAAGTATGGTTATTAATTAATAGAAAATGAAGTTTGAAAAAACTTCCTGATTTGGGAAGTATTTATTTATAAATTCAAGTGAAATATTTGTATAATTAGTATTAATAAAAGAGAAGTATTTAATATAAGAGTGAGTGTTTTCGGATCAATTAGTTTAAGGGAAGTTATTTTGATAGAAAGAATTTTGCGCTAGAAATTTTAAAAAAAGGAAAAAAAGTATTATAAGAGTTGTTTTAATGGTTGTTAATTTATATTTAATAATTTGATAGTGGAGTTATTAGCTTTATTATAGATTTCTCCTAAGGAAATTGCGAGGACGCAATTTTGTTAAGAGATGAGTCTACAACAACCCGATTTTGAGAAGCGATTAATTAATAATTAGATAACAACAAATAATAAATTTTATTTGGGATTTGAATTAAGTAATTAGAATAGTAGTGTTAGTTTTAGAATTAAAAGAAACACTGGGTCGAAAGAATAAATTTTAATAATACAGACTTGAAATTAATTAGTAAATGATTTAAATAAATTGATCAATTAATTATAGAGAAATATGGAAAATTAATTTTTTATGTATAAAGTTGTGATTTATTGAAAAGTGATTTTTGTAAAGAAAATATTTTGGAATTGGTCTTATATATTTCATTTCATAAAGGAAAGGAAAAGGAAAGTAGGAAAAAAGAAAAAGAAAATAAATGTACTGAGACGCAATACCTCAAGCCCATTAACCAAAACTCTAAAACTAAATTGGTAGTGTTTGTTATTATTAGTTTTCGGTTTTCATCCATACAAAAATGCACACGACACATTTATATTTGTCGAAAACGGCCAATTTAGAAAACGAAGTTAACATATAAAATTGAAAACAACTTTTTTTTATTTTCCACGTTTTGGGAAATAACACAAGCACGTGAAACAATCCATTCTTCAGTCGTTCCTCTGTCCCTTTCGTCCTCTCATCCGTCTTTCTTTCATCTTTTCCGTCGTCACTTCATTCTTCTCATATTTGAGATACATATTTAAAACTGAAAACATTAAATTCATTTTTATTGGTTTGTTATTTTTAGTCTTTGGTTTTCGTCCAAACAAAAGTACACACGACGCATTTATATTTGTCAAAAACGACCAATTTAGAAAACGAAGTTAACAACAAAATAAGAAACAATTTTTTTTCATTTTCTGCGTTTTAGGAAATAATATAAGCATGTGAAACAACTCATTTTTCCGTCGTCCCTTTATCTTCTTCGTCCTCTCATCCGTATTTCTTTCATCCATTCCATCGTCACTCCATTCTTTTCATATTTGAGAAACATAAAATTGGTTTTTAAACTAAACAGTACGTTAACTTTTCTATTTTCATTTCCAGAAAATTCTATTTGTAGACATTTTCATTACTCGGCATTTAATCTTCATCTATAAATATAACTTCAACAAGTTTGGGGACTTTAAAAAATCAATTATAACCCCTAAACCTTACCTCTTCTATAATTCAAGAAAATTGTTATAAATTCTCAAAAGTGGGGCGTGTGTTTCTGGACGTGGAGGTAACGTTTGTATGCAATTTAGACTTCATCAGTGCGTGTGAAGGTTGGGTGCAGGGGTTCATGAAGATAGGAGATACCTTGTTTGAGTCAGCTACTGCTAAGTTTCAAGAAGTAGCTGCACCGGCGCACTTTAATTGGGGCCACGTGCGTATGTGTGCTGCACGAAAGAAGAATGCTATGTCAAGGTGAGTCACAGGTCCCTCACCAATCTATGTTTGAATCCTTTAATTCTTCCCATATGAATCATAGCACTGGGTTTATATAAATGATAATAATAGCGGTAATACATTTGGTGTCATATTTTTTTGATATTAACGTGAACTACCAAAAATGCCCCTCCATCTTAATATCACTTAAAAATTGGATCTAACTTCTTTTACAAATCAAAATTCTTTTATACAAATATTAACAAATCTTAATATTATTTAAATATAGGATCTAAAAAATAAACGTCTTTAAATATTATCAAATCTTAATGTCCATTAAATATAAAATCTAACGAATAAACTTCATTTACAAATTTAAAACTTTTCTTTACAAATATTACAAAATCTTAATATCACTTAAAATTAAGATCTAAATTTTTTTTTTAGAAATTAATAGAAACAAAAATTCAAACTAACAACAAATTAGATGTCTCAACTAAGAAATAAAAATTCAAACTAACTACATATCATTACAATTCAAATATGGCTTAACTTTTGTGCAAATTATTTCTCTTGAATATGTTAACATATTCAGTTTATAAAAAAGCAATTCATGCGTAAAGCACTTGTATCATTACGCGCGAAGTGCGTACCGTAAGGTTCGTATAAATATATACCTTAACGAATATTGGTTTATGCTTTCGTATGTTGTCTAATTTGTTCAAGTAAAACATAGCTAACTACTTCGCATAATTTATGTTCGCATGAAAATGAATATGACTCCAACATGTGCCATTTTAACGATATAACATATATATTGTTCCAATGGCCTCTGTGAATTATGAATCAGGCCTTCTTGCAAATATATATTTCGTGTGGTATTATTAATGAGCCATCGTGGGCCATAAATATACTCACCCATGCTTCAGCGAAATGACGATATTATCAATAGTAAACCAAAGTATCTATTACTCTAATATTTATACTATAGTGTCCACATCAACAAACTGCATTGCAGCTCAGTGCCTTTGTTATTGTTTTAGTTTATAATTTAATATAAGTATGGCACCTTTGTAATGAATAATTCACAGAACTGGGCTTTCTTTTCGGTGTTAAATCATGTGCTACGTGTTAAAATGTATGGTATTTATTTAAGTATTTTTTTTTTTTTTTTCAAAGAAAAGTATATAAACAAAAGGAGAATAAAAGCCATTCTCCGGAGCTTACAGAAAAGGCTAGCATCAAACGACACCACCCAAAGACCCATAATTAAAACAGAAAAGAAAAACCAGAAATACAAACACTCAGCGGCAGCAATACCACCCTGTACATAGTAAGGATCAATGAAAAAGAGACCACCAGCAAACCACCAACCCGTCTTTACCATCAGGAAAGACCAGACCTCCACTCAGAACCTCAGAAGCAATAGCTATGCAAACAACCAAGACAGGGAAACCACCGCATACAACCTCCTGGAGAGTTGGCAACTACTGGCCAACAGGATCGACCAGAACAGAAAACCCTGGCCATAGAAGAAAGCGACGAAACCACGGCCTGAGCCCAGTGACGAGGAAGCAAGTCTAAGCCAAACCAGAGAACCAATACAAGAAGACCAGGCGAATAGCAGCAGCGATCCAATGCTCTACCTTCCTAGAAGAAACCAGCAACAACCCACTAGGCAAGCACAAGAGATAGCCAGCCAATGAAAAACCGCACAAACCTGAACAGATGCTAGCAAACACATTAAAGTAAAAAGAGGGGGGGAAGGGGAATAAGGTGGTGTGTGAAAGGCACCACCTTGCTGTGTAGGCTCAACCAACTCCGAGTCTGGCGGCCGACTGCACGCATGTGATCGATAGGAGTCCTACTAACCGTCGGGATCTATGGCTCATGGAACCCTTGAACGGTCTACCCCGAAAAGCCAAGTACACATCATTCCTCACGCGATGGATGATGGAAAGCGGATCCATAGGAACGTTGTCGAAAATGGCCTTATTCCTTGTGCACCAGACGTGCCAGCAGACAAGACACGGGATTAGTCTGAACACGATAGCCCGAAGGGATTTTCCTGACGTCCCGGCCCACCACGTAGCAAGAAGATCAGAAGACCTGCCAGTATTACTCCGAGCCCCAACCAGGTTACCGAAGTAATTCCAGCAAGCTTTGGCAGTGAAGCCTGCGAAAAACAAATGGCTCGAAGATTCCCTTTCCCCATTGCCGCAGCAACGACAACGGGACACCAAAGGGATGCCGATATGTTGGATATTTTCATCGAGTGGCAAACCATCGTGAAGGATACGCCACATAAGCAAAGAAACCTTGGGTGGAGTCCGAGTATCCCATATGAAAGAGAATTCAGGACGGATAGGGGAGGGTACTCTGATAGAAGACCAGGCTTTCAGAATGGAGAAGGAGTCGCCATCCCAGCCTGTCATGCCGCCGTAAGCGTCAGAGAGAGCCTTAACCGACTGCATATGCTTCCAGGTTTCACTTGCAAAAGAAAGAGAGCCCGAGAAGTTAGATCCCGCAAGTCTATGATATTTAGCACGGAGGAAAGAAGCCTAGAGGGAGTTGTTAGCCCCAAACCGTTGCCACAGTTTACACGCAAAGGCCTTGCAAAGGTCGGACGGGTTACGTTATGCAGTGTATGTTTAAGAGTGTTGTGCGTGTTTAAGTGTGGTGTGTGTTTAAGTGTATCGTGCATGTGTTTCCTATAGGGTCTGCATGGCTATGTGTTGTATATGTATGGCGTGTGAGTGAATGTGTGTTGTGTAGTGTATGTGTCTGTTGTGCAGAGGGTTGCATGTATTTATATTTTGAGGGTGTGTGTTTTAAATAAGCACTGAGTTGTGTTTTAAATATAATATAAAAGCATATATTGTTCAATTTTGACGACACTATAGAGAATTAAAGGGGTCGAAAGTAGCTTGATGACGGAGAAAACGGTTCGCAAATTGGAGCTCGGAGGAGGAAGATATGGCGAAGAAGGTGAGGTGGTGCTGGAGCAACAGCGATAGCCGTCTGTGAGAAAGCGACAGACGTCTGTCGCCTCAGGGTTTGGAACCCGAAAGTTGGGACAGACGTCTGTCACTTTCGAAAAACTTCTGAAGCTTCAGCAACTTGGTCGAGAGACCTATGACAAATGTCTTTCACTTTCGACAAACATCTGAGGCTTCAGGGAAAAAATTTCCGAGCCATAGGACAGACGTCTGTCGCATTGTGACAAACATTTGTGGCGGCTTTTGTCAATTTTTGGTCTGGGCTTTATATGAAGATTTGTGGTATTCGCAAAGTCAATTCTGAAACTTTGCCTAGGTTTTCTACTCTCTTACACTACAAGGGAAAACGCAATTTCCGACGGCCAAAAACCGTCGGCGGCCGTCGGAAGCCGTCGGAATTTACTGCGTCGGAGAGCAGTATTTCCGACGGCTTTCGACGGAGCCTGTCGAACATATTTTCAACGGGTTCCGACGGATGCCGACAGGTGTCGGGATCCGTCGGAAACCGTCGGAAATAATGAGCTACAGACCGCCGGTAGCCGTCAGAAATTTTGATCTGTAAGCCGTCGGAAGCCGTCGAAAATCTGCTGTGTTTTTTTTTTAATTTTCGCTGCAAATATAGTCTTTCAACCACATTTCTCTTCCAAACACTATTATATCAATACTGCACAATTCAGTATACAATATTCCAACCAAATATCAAAACCCAACCTACACAATATTCAATAAACACACAAATAAATAAAATTAAATAAAAAAAAATACATAATATACATAATCATCCCAACATTGACAATAATCATAACAGTAAGTGTTCTATCATGTTATGAATACACAAAATCATCAACATTCTCATCCACATCGTCATACAACCATAAAACCAAGTGTATCAAACGTATTTATACATAAATCAATAATTAAATCACCAGTCTACCAAATCATTCAAAACTAAAACAAAACATACCTGAACGAGCAAGCAAGCAAGCAATGAATCAATCTCCGCCAAATACAATAAAATATTGCTAATAAATATTGCTAATAGTAAACTTGGGATTCCATTGCTCATCAAGGAATTTGCAGGCCTGCCAACAGATAAACACAAGCTCCAATTTAATAAAACTACAATAGAATTCAACACGGTAGATTAGATCATGTGGTGGAACATTGGCTAATAGAATATATTTCTATAAAACTATTAAAGCATCCTTTTTAACAATACAAAGACATGCAGAAATTTCTCCTTGATCAAAGCATGTAAAATGAAAAAACTACCAAATTACAACATTTATCATGGTTTAGTCAAGATTTAGCAAGAAAAATTCTCCTGGCTGAACCCATCATGGTTTAGTCAGTTAAAATTTGTCAAAATTGACACCTGGCACAAAAAAGGCTACTATGTAGAGCGTAGACTTGAGTACAATAAATATGGTTTAACCACATTCCTTGACAAAAACAGACTTGAGAAACAAAACCAACAAGCATTTCATGTGTGATGGATGAAGCTAATTAGTTTGGATACAACAAAGTATAGGGTGTTATATCACATGGTATCAATTAACTATTAGGTAATAATAAGATGCTTAATGAAATCATACCTCTATGATTTGATCCAACTCTATGTTCATTACTTGATTGAACTGAGACTCACTCGCTCCATCCCTGTTGTACAAATAACAAAAATTAGACTTTACTATCTGCTATTGTTTTTGAATAAGTATTTCAACATGGTGCAAAAACAGCAAGCAGTGCCCGCTACAAAGTTAGACAGGCACAAATTGCAATATAAATGCAGCTTAATACAACTAATTTGTAAACTCAAATCAATAGTTGACAGGAAACGCATTGGATGTTCATATCAAAAAATTAATTCATGCTTTTTGCAGAAGTAAAAATAAATTTAGCAAGCGCCTGAAACTAGATTGCAACTTGTAAAAGAAGCAAAATACAATATTACCTGAATATAATAATATTCTCAAGCTTCCTCTTGCCAGAGCTAGTGTAAAAATCAAGCATAAGTTCCCTACAAATTAAGATAACTTTCAGAAAACAAAACACTACATTTAACCCATCGCAATAACAGTGAAAGAATGTAAAACAAAACACAGAAAAGCCAATTAAATATCAGTGCAAAAATTTTGGAATAAAATCCAGCCAAGTGGCTTACTTGATGATCCCCTTGTCTTCAGTGTCGTTTGGCCTAAATAAGGAATCCATCATTTCATGTTTTGGACTCTGTGTCTTTATAAGTTGAGTTGAAAAATATTAGTTAAGTTCATATTTGTAATTTAAAAATGTAATTCTATTTTTTTGTCATTATATACACACACACACATTTATTAGATACATTATACCCGTTCATTTCTAGTGTGGAAGAAAAAAGAAAGTACGTTGGATTTAGTTCGCTTGTATTATAATGCCATTCTAATTATTACTGGAAAAAACGAAATGGATCTAATTATTACTGGAAGGAAAAGGAAAGTACGTTGGAAATTGAAATGGATCTAATTATTACTGGCATTCTAATTAACAGAACAATTTTTTTCCTTTTTCGAATGCTAATAAGTAGCTTAAGAAATATTTGTATACACGAAATCTATTGTTTTCAAAAAAATTCTATCGTTGTTTCTTTTAGTATACCCATATTAAACAACATCAATTTTTCAATTAATGAACGGTGAGTAATAGACGTGGATTTTGGATTGGAGAATTCTTTTTTCTATTTGTAAAATAAAAACAATTCAATGTACACTATTCACTTTTTAGGAAGTTAACTTCCTAAAAATAATAATTATTAAATCATAAGATATCAAAACAAAAGAGATGTTTGTATTATTAGCAATATTTTATTGTATTTTAGATTCCTCTATAGAAGACTTTTGAGGAAAGTATTTTCCAATACAGGGACAAATCCGACAAACATTGTACCAGATGAATATAAATGGCCGTTTTTCGAAAAAACGACTATTTATACAACGATCATGTACAACACTCGTCAGACGGGGCCAAAAACTCTCTAAGGGACATTTGTCAATTACATGCGCGCATTTGACGAAAAAATACAGTTTTACTCACTGTTCACATTTACAAAAATATATATTAATTAATTTAACACATTTATTCGACGTATTACATCAACTTAAGGCTGGTTTAACATTTTTGTCATTTTTTAATACACACAATTATAATTTAAAGTAATGCATTTTTTTTGTTTCATAAGTAAATACGTGCACAATATAATACTTCGAGTTCATTCATTCATTTTATCTTATTCCAACTAACGTATACAATCGTACAATAAAGGCATACACAACAATTTACATATACATGAACAACCACAAATTATACATGTTTTTCACAATTTCACGATAAAAGATGAAATACGTATACCATGTGATGCTATAAACCGTTATTATGCTATTGGAAACAATTGCAATCCCTAATTCGCCCTAATTTATCAATTTATGCAAATCTAAAATTATGGTAAAAACTGAATTTTTTACAAAAATAAGATATTATACCTGAGATTAAGAGTAATGGAGGTTGATTAGGCAGCCGTGGAGGATCCGGAAGCTCGAAATTAGGGATTGGAAGCTTGGAGAACGATTTTGGAGATTTTTTGATATAATCTTCGTATGAAATGAGGAAGAAGAAGAGGGCTCGGCTGAGCCCTATAATCGCAGTTTTCCGACGGCTTCCGACGGCCGCCGACGGCCCGTCGAAAGCCGTCGGAAATTAGCCGTCGGAAGCCGTCGGTCGTCGCTGTCGGAATTCCAGCCTTTTCTAGTAGTGTTATATAAGCTATTTTCAGAATTCAGAAGAAAAAAAGACTGCAAGCAGGTTTAGGGTTTAATCAAGGGTTTAGCCTCCACTAATTAGGGTTTTATAAAAAACCTAATTTTCTTCAATTCTCTTCTCCACAAATCTATTTCTATTAGAATTTTGATCATTGTAATCAATCTCTTATACTCTTCTCATTGGTATTAATAAAAGCTCTCTCTCAAAGTGGATGTACACTAACAAAACGTTAGTGGAACCACTATAAATCGGTGTATGATTTATTTTTCGTTATTGCTTCTATATTATATTGCTTGTTTGGTGATTGTGATTGGTCTTGGATTGAATTGAGATTGAGATTAAGATATTGATTAGTTGTTTTTGCACTTCTTACCACGATCTCGTTTTCCGTTGTGCTTTGGGGTTTTGATTTGAGTGGTCTCAAGTTAGAATTTCCCACAACATTTGGTATCAGAGCATTGGTGTTGGTAGGTGATTGTAGAAATAGGAGAATCAGATAATACCTAAGGTAGTTCCTCAATGGGTAATCTAAGTAGAGTAGCGCCTTATGTATGTGGTTCGTATGCGGCTTCAGGTTCACAATTGGTTATAGACAAGTGGAATGGATATAATGATTTTGAAACATGGCAATGGAAGATGGAAGCGGATCTTAGGAGGAATCGGGTGCATCAGGTAGTGTTCGACACACATTTGTTGCCTTCACACATCTCGGATGTTGAGAGAGAGGAAATGGAAGAGTGGGCATTCACTACACTTCAACTTGCTATGGGGGAGAACGTTATCTCCGAAATTAGTGGTGAGACTACCGCTAAAGATATGTGGGACAAGTTTGAGGAGTTGTATATGAAGAAGTCGCTAACTAATTGTTTGATATTGTTGTGAACGTTCTTCACCTATAAGATGAAGGAAGGTACTTCGTTTATGATTTGCTAATGAAGATGAAGGCGGTAGATTTGAATATAGAGGAAGAGCAAAAGGCAATGGTATTGTTGTGTTCGTTGTCGGACCGTTATACGGGTTTCTCAAATAGTTTGATCTATAGCCAGGATACATTGACTCTTGATGATATCAAAACGGGTCTTCTTAATGAGAAGTTGCGGGATTAAATGAAGGAGTTGGGTGATGGAAGTAGTGGTGCTAGTAATGGTCATGGTTTATTTGTGGAGGAGAGATATATGAAGAAGCAGAACCATGGGCGTTCTAAATCAAGAAACCCCGGTTGGAGAGGAAAGTCGAAGGAAAGAAAGGGCAAGTGCTATATTTCTAAGAAGCCCGGCCATTGGAAGAATAAGTGTCCGGATAAGGAGAAGGCAAAGAAGGAAGAAGTATCTTCATCAGTAGCTGTGGAGAGTGGACTTGGTGCGGGAGACGTAGATGTGTTGACGGTTGTAGCATCAGATGTTTCGGATAGTGAATGGGTGCTCGATTCGGGGGCATCTTATCATTTGACTACGGATAGGAATTGTATTTCTTCTTACATCGACAAATAAGGAAACTCAATTGTTATGGGAAATGGTGTTATATGTAAATCAAAAGGCATTGGTTCCGTGCAAATTCGGATGTTTGACGGAGTGATTCGTACTCTGACTAATGTGCACTATGTTCCGGGACTTAGGAAGTCTCTTATCTCTTTGGGGCAGTTGGATTCTTTAGGTTGTAAAATCACTATTGAGAGTGATAGCTTGCGGGTTTCGAAGGATGCGCTTGTGGTGATGAAGGGTGCTAGGACTCATGATATTTATTTGCTTCAAGGAATAACTGTAGAAGGTGAAACTTGTGTGGGAGTTAATAGTTCTCATGGCTTGGATGCGACTAGGTTGTGGCATTTGAGGTTAGGTCATGTCTCGGAGAGGAGTTTGGATATTGTTTGGAAGAGGGAGATGATCGATGGAGAGAGTTTCAACAAACTAGAGTTTTTCGAGGAATGTGTCAAGGGGAAGCAAACTAAAGTTTCATTCAGTGAGGGAAAACATGATTCGAAAAGGGTTCGTGAGTATGTTCACACGAATGTTTGGGGACCGGCATCGGTAGCTTCTTTGGGTGGAGCTCGATATTATATTTCTTTTATTGATGACTTTTCTCGGAAGGTATGGGTGTATGTAATGAAGGCCAAGTCTGAGGCATTTGCAAAGTTCAAAGCATGGAAAGCTCTTGTTGAGAATGAGAGTGGCAAGTCTTTGAAGGTTTTAAAATTTGACAATGGCAGAGGGTATGTTTCCGGAGAATTCTTGGAGTTTTGCAAGCATCATGGTATTCGAAAGCATTTTACTACACCGGGAGATCCGCACTCGAATGGTGTTGCAGAGAAAATGAACCGTACTCTACTTGAGAAAGCTTGATGCTTGAGATTGACATCGGGTTTGACTAAGGGATTGCAGGATGAAGCTTTGTCAACCACGGTGCGTATTATTAATCGAATTCCGTGCTCGGCTATTGGTAACAAAATTCCGGAGGAAGTGTGGAAGGGAAAGAGCATTGACTTGAGTTATCTTCGTGTGTTTGGTTGTCCGGTTTATGTGCATGCTGCGGAAAATGATAAGCTTGAGCCTAGAGCTTTCAAGGGGATTTTGCTTTGTTATACGGATGGAGTAAAAGACTATCGGATTTGGAATCCGGAAACGAAGAAGGTTATGAATTCTCGTCATGTTATTTTAATGAATCAGCATTGTTCAAGGAGAATAAAAGTTCATCGGATGTTCCGGATTTGATTCATGGTGAATCAAAGGAGAAGGAAGTTATTCCCGCATTTTGTCCAAGGAGTAGAGAGAGTATAGTAGTTGGAGATGCTTGCGAGGAGGTAGCGATTGATGTAACATCACATAGTTTATAGGGTCCCTCTAGTAGTGTTGGTGATGTGCATGATTCTAGAGAGGATTCGTTCAAGGTGGAGCCGAAATGAGTTTGGATGATGGTATTGGTAGTCGGGTTGGTCGTCGTGCTATAAGGCCACCCAAAAGATATGGTGATTGGAACTACCTTAGCTTTTATGATAATTTGGACTATGCTCTTCCTGTAGTCCAAGATGAGCCGATGGAACTTGATGACATCATGGAGTCGAGTGATAGCTCGAAATAAATTGTGCCATGGAGGAAGAGATGCAATCATTGATGAAGAATCAAACTTGGGATTTGGTTCCACTTCCTAAAGGAAATCATGATATAAGGTGCAAATGGATATACAAGGTAAAGGACGATGGAAGATACAAAGCTAGGCTAGTGGCTAAGGGGTTTGCACAAAGGAAGGGGAAGGACTATGATGAGATATTCACACCGGTTGTGCACCATACTTCTATCCGGATATTACTTGCTATAGTTTCTATTCACAACTTGGAGTTGGAGCAACTTGATGTGAAAACCTCCTTCTTGCACGATGACTTGGATGAAGACATCTATATGGAGCAATCGGAAGGTTCTGTTGTGGATGGTAAGTCAACTTTGGTTTGCAAGTTAAAGAAATCACTATATGGTTTAAAGCAATCACCTAGACAATAGTACAAGAGATTTAATCATTTTATGCTTGAAAATGGTTTTGATAGAAGCATCAAGGATTCTTGTGTATATTTCAAGAAGTTGAAAAATGATTGTTGGGTGTATTTACTCTTGTATGTGGACGACATTCTCGTTGCTTCTAAAGATAAGAATGAAATCAACAAGTTAAAATTGAGTTTAAAATTGGAGTTCGAAATGAAGGATCTTGGAGAAGCAAGAAGGATATTGGCCATAGAAATAGAAAGAGACTGAAAACGTTTTGAGTTGAAATTGACTCAAAAGGAATACATAGAGAAAGAGCTTTACCGGTTTAGCATGGAGAATGCAAAGGCGTCAAATACACCTTTACATTTGCATATGAAGCTTTCGAGTAAGGGATCACCTATCTTGGAGAAAGACAAGGCTTATATGGCAAAGGTGCCATATGCTAGTGCGGTTGGAAGTCTAATGTATGATATGGTATGTACAAAGCCCGATATTGCAAATGCCATTGGGATGGTTAGTCGGTATATGGCTAATCCGGGAAAATTGCATTGGGAAGCTGTGAAGCTTATATTGAGATCCTTAGAGGTACATCATCTCATGGTCTTGTTTTTGGCAGTAGTAAGGAGAAGAATTGCAAGGTGGTTGGTTATTGTGATTCAGACTACGTCGGTGATAGGGATCGAAGAAAATCAACTTCCGGATATGTCTTCACACTTGAAGGTACAGCCATAAGTTGGAGATCGAGATTGCAGACCATAGTTGCTTTATCCACTATGGAGGCAGAGTTGAGGCACGGTGGAGGCGGCAAAGGAGCCACTTTATTTGAGGCGATTGCTTTGTGACTTGGGATACGAGCACGATAGTGTCATGTTCGATGAGATAGCCAAAGTGCTATTCATTTGGCATAGAATTTGGCATTTAGCTTATGGACTAAGCATATTGAAGTGAGAGAGTCATTTCTAGCAGTCATAGATGAGGATAAGCAAGTATATCTTTGGAAAGTGCACACAAAAGATAACGCGATGGATATGTTCACTAAGGCATTGCCGGTTGGGAAGTTCGAGCATTGCTCGAAGTTGATTCGCTTAGAGAAGTGCTAGGTGCCACGGGGTGGCACGGTTGAGGGAGGAGCTTGGTTGTAGATGAGGAAGAGTATCGGTGAGAGATTGAGGTCCTATTTTCTTGGGAGTACTATTTTACACTCCTTAGCAATTTAATCTTTAGTGATGCGGTTTAGGATTTGGATGTTTTCAACACTTCATTGGCGGGCAAGGGCTTTGTCTGAACTCGTTGATGTAGTGTAATGGGCGGTGGCTTTGTCGGAGCTCATTGGGAAAGCATTCACGTTTGGTTGAAGGTAGAAGAAGTGATAGTTGGTGATATCGGTTGTTATTGATGGTATGGTACCTTGGAGTTGGAGACGGATATAGTGTCGAGGTGGAGTGTTGAATTTTGGCGACACTATATATAGAGAATTGAAGGGGTCGGAAGTAGCTTGATGACGGAGAAAATGGTTCGCAAATCGGAGCTCGGAGGAGGAAGATACGGCGTGTAGAAATCAATTAAAAGGATTTAAATGAAAATAATTTGATTTTAAAAGCTAACTTCTATATACAATGGAATTTGGGTTTGAAACTAGTTCTATTGAGTTAAAAAATATCAAAAATATCTATTTCGATATATTGGATGACCTACTTTTGTTTCAGAAGCGGAACGGGCTTTTCGAGTCGTGTTATCATTTCGAACCAATTCGATATGTCCATTCTTTCTTATCTACCTTTGCATATATATAGGCTGTTATAAACCCTAGATGTTTCTCATTCCTAATTTCTGTACGTACTGTTTATCTCCATCTGCTCCTTATTTCCTTCCCAATGGCAGTAACCCTAATTCCCAAATTCAATTTCAAATTATAGCAAATTATATATCGTTGGAAAGCTCTCGACGAGCGCAATCTACTGTTGTAGTTCGTTCTCGATTCGAGACACAGTTTGGCTAGAAATCATTAATTTATCCTCGGCCGTTCATATTGGGTTTTCAATTATAATGGTGGATCTTCGACGAGGGTTCGATCGGGAGGTTGGGCTTGTAGAGTGCGACCTGTAGAATTGATCTATGGGTTTACTTCATTTGGAAACGGCCGTAGATCACCAGAATTCGCCGTAGAAGTGGCGGTGGCATGATATGGATCGCCGGAGGTGGCCGCGAGGGGAGGTAGGGGGTGGATGACCCTGGCGAGTGCAGCGGCATCATCTAATCAGGGTGGTGTGGCTTCTAGGCGGCGCGGTAGGCATGCATAGGGTGGCGGCTGTAGTTGAGCATGCTTGAGCGCGTTCGAATGCTAGGGTTAGAGAGAGAGGTGATGTGCTTCTTATTTTATTAATTAATTAATTATTATATTTTAAATTCAATTGTTCTAACTCACATAACTTTTTCATGCGAGCTCCGATTGAGGGTTTGCTCCATTGGATTCATATCTGGTTGGATTTTGAGACAATTCAAATTCTGGGCTTTAATTGGATTTTTAATAGACAATAAATCAAAGGTGAGTGTTTTAACCCACTCACAAATACTAAACCATCTTATGTTGGATAAATTAAATTTATGATGTGATTAGAAATTTATTGATTGTTGTTTGGTATTTATAAATTGTCATTCAAATTTAATTTGAATTTATATTGAATTAAATTTCCATTTAAATTAATATTGAATTTAAATTGATAGTTAAATACGTGATATTGATAACCAGTTAATTGTTCTACTTTATTGGCTGATTTAGATGTTGATTGTGATGGATGTTTAATTGTTGACATTTTGGATGATTTGATGTTATGTTTAATTTATATGTTGTTATCACACTACAAGTTCCCTTAGTTATTGTTAGGAAAATCACTATGGGTTGAAATGATAATTACCCGAATGGTCTTATAGATTAGGGAAATTCGTTATGGGTCGAAATGATAAACTCGAGCGATTTTATGGATTTTGAATTTTAACTCGGTATTACGGGTTAAAATGATATATACCCATAAATTTAAATTTATTATGGGTTGAAATGATATATATCCATATCACTTGACCATAGGGTAGAAAATTATATACGGACGCCAGATTCGTTAAATTAAATGATTTTAAATCCTTGATTTTTGAATCCAGTTAAATGATATTATGAAATAAAATTAGATTTATATGAACTAAATTATTTTCAAATCCAAGCTTTAAAATATTGAAATTGAAATTGGTTTAAATGAATTGTTTAAAGAATTTAAATTGGAATCTTAAAATTGAATTTTGAATTATAAATGAAATTTATCAAAATTGAGTTATTGTAAATGTTTGAATATGTAAACTTTGAAACCTATTGAACTTGAAGTGGTTTAAATTTGTAGTTCAAACATGGATTTGAAATCGATATAAAATTTAAATGGTTTTTAATGAGAATTTGAATTGAAATCTTTAGCCTTTTGAATTGAAATCATTGAACTAGAATTGATTTAAATTGAATTTTTGGAACTAAAGTTGATTTGAATTGATTTGTGAAATTGGAAGAAACAATTCTAATTTGAAACTATTTTCGGTATAAACTCTTTTAATATACAAACTCTTTTAACATATAAACTATTTTTTTCATATAAACCATTTTAATATATTAATAAATTTTAATACATTAACTATTTTTAATATATAACTTATTTTAATATATAAACTATTTCCAATATATAAACTATTTTTAATACATGACCTATTTTAATATATATAAACTATTTCCAATATATAAACTATTTTTAATATATAACTTATTTTAATATATAAACTATTTCTAATATATAAACTATTTTTAATATATAACTTATTTTAATATATAAACTATTTCCAATATGTAAACTATTTTAATCTATAACCTATTTTTAAAATATAAACTATCTTAAATTTATAAACAACTTTTAATAAATATATTTTAATATCTATACTATTTTTAATGTCTAACTATTCCAATATATAAACTACCTTCAATATTCAAACTGTTTACAGTCGGAACTGTTATGATTTAGATTTAATTGATTTAAATGCGAATATCTTGATATGATGATTTAACCTATTTTGTGGTTATGATTTTGAAAATGAATATGATTTAAAGTGAATAATGATTTTGTAACGACCCGGTATTTTGGACCATTCAAATCGACAATAATCCACACATGTCTGGCTTGAATAATTCAAAATAACAGATTGTAAATAAATTTGGAGCAAATGAAATCAAATACACAGAATCACAGACACAGAACATATCAGAATAACTCGCAGCGGAATATAAAAAACCATAGTAGTTCATGAAGCTACTATAACAAACTCTCAAAACATAATACATAATATCTGCTTGAAAACATATACAATAGACATCTCAAATAAATAGAAGTTTATGAATACCAGAACTGAAATAGAACAACTGAACTGAAAGGAACAGATAACTAGACAAGCAGAATCTCCAGCGATTCCTAGCTCCAGAAAGAAATCCAAAGCTAAGCTGTAAATACTCAGGCTGACCCGAGCGTAAAGTAAAACACAAAACACTCGAGTCAGGACAATATATACTTATATAATGTAAACCAACTCAAGTGAACTATAGTAGAAATGCACAATAACTCAAAGGATGCTTGGGATCGCCCATCCTTTAAGGATCAGTTAAACTATAAATTAAATACATCCCGTGGTTAAAATTTCAAAATGGTATTTTATACTTCGAAATCAAATATCATTTCAAATTCAATATCCTTATAAAATCCATTTCAAAATATCAAAATATCATATTTCAAAATAATTTATATTTCGAAACAAATTACTTCATTTTAAATCATAAAAATGAAGTTAGTATATTTAATAATTAAAATTTTAAATTTCCAAAAATTTAACTTTTCAAAGTTCATTCGTTCACTTAAATTAATTAAAACAATGAAATTTCAACTTTCGCAGCATTTAGAAAATGCTACGGAAAGTCACATTTAAAATAGTTCAATTTAACAAAAGACAGCATTTAAAATTCTGTAATATGGTTACATTAGTTTCAAATAAACTTAGTTAAATTCAACCATTATAACATTTACAAAAATGCTATAATAGCCTTTAATTAAATTTAGCCATTTGGTTCATTATTATCAACTACAGCATTTACAAATGTTGTATTATCATTTACATTAGAATTTAATAGCGTTTCAGAAATGCAGTTAACTAACTTCAAATATTCAGTATAATTTCACAAACAATTATATTTTTATATAAATCATTTTTTTACTTATAAAATCATATAATTTCACTTTTAAAACAATTATTCAAATACCCTTATATTCATGATTTTATAAAGTTAAAACTCCATTCAAAAATCAAAATTTAATAATAATTCACTTATTAAATTCCAATTTTAAATTATAAATTCATTAAATTAAATTAACTTAACACTTAATTTTAAAATTTCAAAATAACTTAATTCCATTTTTATTTACTTAACTTAAAGTTCACTCTTAAGCCAAATTCACAAATTTCCAATTTTAGTTATATTTCAAAATTTCAACTTAAATATTCATTCATTTCACATTTTAACTTTATTCAAAATCATTAATATAATATAAAAATCATTTAAATTCACTTTAATCCAAATTATCATGGAGTTATCACATTTCATATTTAATTTAAATTCCAATTATCACCCAATTAAAATTTCCCAAAATAACTTACATTTCAAATTTTCTAGTTTTACCAATAATTTATTTCACTTATAAATTTTCAAAAAATCAATAATGCTTACATAAATCATTTTTTTATTTAGTTTAAATCAAATATTATAATATTTACATTTCAAAAATATTTTTAAGATTTTTATAAAAACATATTTTAACAACGGGTCTGTATTTCATTTCTAGTCTAAGTAAAGTGATACGGGTAATATATCATTTCAACCCGTAATTTACAAAGAAAACCCGGGTTTGATCATTTCAAACCCGCAATCCCAAGGAAATGAAAAATAATTGAAAATCATTCAAGCCTATCATTTCAGCCCATAATGATTTTCTCCTATTCTAAAGTCCGTTCGGGTATGTATCATTTCAACCCATAGTGATTCTAATCTAAAGGGAACTTGTAGTGTGATAAACTGATAAAAATAATAGAACAGCATAATATAACAGTAACATATAATATAATAGGTGTTTAAGCATTGGTGAACATCATAAATCATAACATAGCAAGTGTAACATGATAATGCATTTTACAGATTCAAAAGGGGTCAATTCACTAGTTATATATGTACATATTGTCTGGTGAGAATAACTCACATGTTAAGCTGGAGATTTGCCAACAAAGCTCACAACACAAAGATTATGAAGACACGACAACTCTAATACAATTTGAGTGTGGAGAGAAAATCCAATGATATAGATCTTGTGTTACAACCTAAACAAAAATCAAAGCAAACCATAAATTTCAATACACTAGAAATGACATAACTTTTAAATAAAAAGAGATACGAATGCCAAATCTTTTGCCTTGCTTTCTCTATTCTTTTGTCATGGCCTAGGGATGTTTTTGGCTCTGGTTTGAACAAGTTTGGCTCAGGTTTGGTCATGTGTATGCATGGCCTAGGTAGTAGAATATGAGGAGAAAGTTTATACAAAGGAATATGAAGAGTTTAAGGCAAAATTGGTGGGTTTTGTTCACAAAAATGGCTTGGCCATGGGCTTGTGTGGTCAGGTCAGAGAGGTATGGATCAGGTCAGTGGAAGGAAAGGTGTGTGGTGGTCTGGCCAGAGGTGGTGGAGGCGGCCTAAGGTGGTGGTGGTGGTGGAAAATGAAGTTGTGAACAAATAGTGGTCAAACAACATGTTTTTATGGCTTGTGTTGCAATTTTTGTGGAGTTTTGGCATCATGGTGGCTCGGCCTTGGTCAAGACTAGAGGAGTAGCTGGTGGTGATGGCAGGGAAGAGATGTAGGGGGTGGTGGCCATGGATATGGAGTGGAGGCCATTCAAAGAAGCAAAGAAAACAAGGCAAAATACATGAAAAATGAGAAGAAAAGTGTAAAAAAAGTAGCCATTACCCATAGATTTTCTTGAAGCCATGAATGAATGAGAAGGTAAAATGTTTTTGGGTGAATGGAGGGTGAAAAATCACGGCTACAAACCAAAAATGCACAGCCAAGATAGTAATTGAGGAGTTATGGCAAATGAAAGGACAAAGGAGATGAAAGGACTTAAGGTAAATAAGCTTTTAAAACTCTTCATATTTCTTTTTCTTTAAATTCAAATAAAACAAAAATAAAATCAGTAAATTGACTTTAAAACCGAAACAAAGTAATATAAAATAAAAATAATTAATTAATTTTAAAGAAAATGGAAAAAAAAGATAAGAAATTGCTTAAAAATTGAAAACAGGGTCCAGAAATTACAAATAAATCACGATTGTCTTTGGAAAATTATCTACTTCATTTTAAAAATATTCTAAAGAAAAATTTTGAAATAAAATAATTTCTAAAGTATTTTCAAAGTGAAATAAATAATTTAATTTAGAAAAAATAGAAAAAAACTAAAGAAAATTGTTTAAAAATTGGAAATAAGACATGAAAATTACAAATAAATATCACTAGCCTTATAAAATTTCTATTTCACTTTAAACAAATAAAAGGTCAAATAAATAAAATAAATGAGGAACAAAATAAAGTGGGAATGAGAATAAAATAAGATTTTAAGAAAAAAAATAGAAAAACAAATAAAGAATTACTTTAATTAATTGAAACTGGAAATTAGAATTTTAAACAAAATACAGCTAACGCTGGAAAATGCCAATTATATCTTTAAAATGTTTTAAAACCAAAGTATATACATAACATATTATTTTACCCATATAAATATAAATTATAATATTACATGACCAAATAAAATATTATTTTTTTATAATTTAAAATAAATAATTTTGTTAAATACAACAAATTACACACAATATTTAAAAGGGTATAACTTTCACATTATAAATCAAATTTTAACGAAACGAAAAGCATTATTCTTAAAATTTTATTTACTTTCATAATAAAAGATAAAATTCAAATTTTCAAACTTTAAAATTTCTAAATTAAAAGTCAAAGTTTGACCATATTGACCAAAATTCACTTTTCTGGAAAATATCCTTTTTAGTCATGTTTGGAATTCTAATTCACATCAAAATCAAAAATTAATATTTAAAATAACAAAATTTATTTATTTTAATAAATAAAATAAAGTTTTTAAATCAGGAAATCAATTAAAATAACCAAAATAAATAATTAAAATAATCACAAAATACAGGGTTGTTACACTCTCCCCCACTCAAATCTTTTCGTCCTCGAAAAGGAATGAGGTACGGAAAACACAGAAAAGATAAAATGGAATAGGATTAAGACAAGATGACAAGAAGATTAAAATTATACCTGATAATTATTGTTATGGGTAAGTTTAATAAGGTGGAGAATAGGAATAGCTAGAAGGGAAAATAGGACGAAAGACAAGGATGAGCCATTAATTTAAAATTGTTGGTTGAAGAGGTAAAATATTTAAAACACTTTAAAATCGTTTAAAAAGGAAATAACTAATCAAAGTATCATTTATATAATATTTTATCAAAATACTTTTATAACTCGATGTCTTAACAAGTTTATCCTTGTTCCTGTAGACTCTGGTAGTGCGTTGATCAAGCGCAAAACTAGAATTCTCCAGGTACTTAGTAGACTTGTTTCAACACCCAGTGAAAATACTGGAAAAACTTTTAAAAACAGATATGGAAAGTACAATCCAAACAAAAACAAACAAAACCTTTGTCTAACCATGGTTCGCAGATACACAATGGTTACGCCTGGATCCCCCAGGAAACAATCCATATCCGTAAGCTTTCTCAGCCCTGCGAGTTACGCCATGATGACTAGTAGAATGCAGGATACACAATGGTTACGCCTGGATCCCCCAGAAAACAATCCGTACCCCCAGGCAAGACTCAGCCAAGCATTTGCGCTACTATTCGCGACCTACACAGATTGCAGGATACACAATGGTTACGCCTGGATCCCCCAGGAAACAATCCGTACCCCTAGGCAAGACTCAGCCAGGCAGTTACGCTATGCAGTCACGATCGTAAGACCATGGGTAACGCCATGGAATTCGAAGGACACTCGAGTATCATATCCGGAAAACCAAAAATCAGAGAGAATAATATCGATAGAATGAATCCAAGATGTGGCCACAAATCGGATATCAAGCAGAAGGCACTTTCCATATCTTTACTTCGAAAATATGTATCATATAGTACCTTTTCAAATCACTTTCAAATATCATACTTATATAAAATCCATTATATATAAGATTTAATTTTCAAATCAAATACTTTCCAAAATCAATAGTATATCAAATCATACTTATATAGACTTCAATTATATAAGATTTCACTTTCAAATTGAGTACCTTTTCAAATCTATAGTTTTCGAATCAATTTCATACTCATACAAATCAATTTTATATAAGTTCGACAACTCCCAAATCAAGTGTTTAGTAAAATAAGGTTCTCAAATTTAAATTTGTTTCAATATCAGTTCAATTTCAAAATCATATACAATTTCACCAAATTATTTTCTTCTCAAATTAAATATCTTTAGTTTCAAAGTTTCCAAAATAATAGATTTTTGAAAATAAATCCAAATTTCCAAATCAATATAATTTAAGTCAACCAATTCATTTCCAAAATCAAATGTTTTCAAAATCATCTTATACTTACGTAAGGTCCATCTTATATAAGGATCAAATTTTCCAAAATAAATTTCGCTGTATGAAGAGCCATATGGGATTTGAATATCTTTGCTTTTATAGGTTATATATCTTTGTAATTTATATTGGAAAAGTAAGCAAAGATATTCTAACCCGACAGCTTTCAATTTCAGCGTCAAAATATATCACTGATATTAGAATATAAGATGTACACACGTCATCATTTCGCAAAATCACATTTGATCGCTCGCTCGATCACACAAGTTCGCTTTCGAACTAGTATTGTCCATTCGATTTCCCTAATGCGGACTTCGATATGGTTTCTCGACTAGAAGCTATCAGTCTCCTTGCATAGCCATATACTATGATAGAGAATTCTGGAATCAAGCCCAAAATCCATATCAAATATTCGCCATCAAGAATCGAATGAAAAATCCTAACACGAAATGGTGTAATCCACCTCGAACTTGTGTACTCAAACTTGGATCAAATTAATTATGCGAATAAAACAGCATACGTACAACTTATATATTTAATTCAACTTGTTAAATATATAGTTTCATAAAGATGTTACTAAGTTAAAACATTTAAACTAAATTTTATTCAAAATATTTTGAAGACCAAATTCTTTTCAAAACATTTCAAATCTAAATTTCATATTAGAAAATTTTAAAATTGCTTTATTCATTTACTTAACCAAACAGTTTCAACTTATTTAAATCATATTACTTCATACTTAAACATTCAAAAGAAACTTATATACTTTATCAAATTACTTTTCAAAATTTCTTAGCTTTGAAAAGTTAACCTTGATTTGGAAGTGCTCGAACCTTTAAAATAGTTGAAGAAATCATATTTCAATCCAAGAGTTGGAAATCATAATTAAATCAGTAAATCCATTCCAAAAATAGGGTTATATCAAATCAAATCCAAAACTCAAGGACTGAACACCGGCTCATTTCAAATTTTACAAATATATATACATATATCTTTCGAATATCACATCACACTTCGGAATTTGAAATCTAAATTGGTTTCACAAATCAATCGCATAGCAATGCTACCGAAGTGGCCTCTCCCTCACTCAGAAACTCGAAAATCAATGTCGATGATGCGTGCACTCATCACCGAAATTATTTTCCAGCGACACAAGTGAGTTCTGGACTTCCATTTACTTTGAAAACTTCTTTGAAATTCCTTCAAAATCATTAAAACCCATTAAAATCATTGAAACATTACTTATTCGGAAAAATAATTTCAATCATATTATTTATTATTTCAAAATCTTAAAACCAGTTCCAAAATGCCGGAGTTCAATCACTTAAATTCAGATTCAAAACCTTCAGTTATAAATCATTTTATATGAAACCATTTCTTATAAAATTTTCACAATTTCAAATCCTTTCAAAACTTCAAATTCTCATTTTTTTTAAAAGGTATATAATCCTTATCAAAAACATTTCATCTTTATATAAAAATATGGTCATCCTTATCAAAATAAAACTATGATGAATACAAAATTTTTAAAAGACAATCAACCACAAACTTTCCAAGGGACGATTCAAGGATGGATTTCAAAGCAAAATAGAGATTCAAATTTAGAAGGACTCTAATCAAATAGAATTCTAATTCAAAGATAGGCTCAAACGAAGATAAGATAATTATATTACCAAATACAAGATGGATAAGCCTATATGAATCGCAGGCGACCTTAACCGGTCAACCGTGATTTCAGGAATATAATCGATGCGAAAATCTAAGGAAAATCGACCTTCGATTGCTAGAGATAGAATCTAAATATAGCAGAAGATAGAAAACATCGTAAACCGAGGATACAGAAATCTCCGGTGAATCAATGCCAATTATAATCATTCAAAGATTGGCGGAATCGCCACCCTATAAAGGTCATACAAAGTGGAGTGATGCAATGCTCCAAAATCAAAAGAATACAATTAGGGGAGATAGGAATGGATTTCAGAACAAGTGAGCATTCCAAAATTCAAAGAATCTTATTCGATAAGAATCCACACGAAGATTAGAGAAATATAACCTATATCGATATAGAAAAATTCCCATTCAAAATTTGGAAAGACTCGAATTCATAACATACGAAAACAGAAGCTTAAATATCTTTAGTTGGACAACTTTAGCTAAGCAAAAGATACAACAGAGTTTACTCAAAGCATCCTAACAAACTACTGATTTTGCCGTACCCAAAATAGATTCCTATCAACAAAGGATCTAGATCAATCAAGAGAGAAGTTCAAAATTTTAGAGGATCCTAATCAAAGAAATTACTAACAAGGTGGATACGAAAGGAATGAAGTTTAAGAAATATTTTACTTTTAAAGCAAGGAAATTTATATCAAAATAATCTTTGAAAATTCTTTAAAAATCATTTGAAAATCATTTTATACTTTGAAAATACGTTCTCTCACAAAGAAATGATTCTGAGATTGATTTCACTTATTCTAGGGTATTTCTACCCTATCTCTAATGAGTTTTTGCTCCGCAGGCTAAGGTTTGCCTAAAACCAAAGCTCTGATACCAACTGTAACGACCCGGTATTTTGGACCATTCAAATCGACAATAATCCACACATGTCTGGCTTGAATAATTCAAAATAACAGATTGTAAATAAATTTGGAGCAAATGAAATCAAATACACAGAATCACAGACACAAAACATATCAGAATAACTCGCAGCGGAATATAAAAAACCATAGTAGTTCATGAAGCTACTATAACAAACTCTCAAAACATAATACATAATATCTGCTTGAAAACATATACAATAGACATCTCAAATAAATAGAAGTTTATGAATACCAGAACTGAAATAGAACAACTGAACTGAAAGGAACAGATAACTAGACAAGCAGAATCTCCAGCGATTCCTAGCTCCAGAAAGAAATCCAAAGCTAAGCTGTAAATACTCAGGCTGACCCGAGCGTAAAGTAAAACACAAAACACTCGAGTCAGGACAATATATACTTATATAATGTAAACCAACTCAAGTGAACTGTAGTAGAAATGCACAATAACTCAAAGGATGCTTGGGATCGCCCATCCTTTAAGGATCAGTTAAACTATAAATTAAATACATCCCGTGGTTAAAATTTCAAAATGGTATTTTATACTTCGAAATCAAATATCATTTCAAATTCAATATCCTTATAAAATCCATTTCAAAATATCAAAATATCATATTTCAAAATAATTTATATTTCGAAACAAATTACTTCATTTTAAATCATAAAAATGAAGTTAGTATATTTAATAATTAAAATTTTAAATTTCCAAAAATTTAACTTTTCAAAGTTCATTCGTTCACTTAAATTAATTAAAACAATGAAATTTCAACTTTCGCAGCATTTAGAAAATGCTACGGAAAGTCACATTTAAAATAGTTCAATTTAACAAAAGACAGCATTTAAAATTCTGTAATATGGTTACATTAGTTTCAAATAAACTTAGTTAAATTCAACCATTATAACATTTACAAAAATGCTATAATAGCCTTTAATTAAATTTAGCCATTTGGTTCATTATTATCAACTACAGCATTTACAAATGTTGTATTATCATTTACATTAGAATTTAATAGCGTTTCAGAAATGCAGTTAACTAACTTCAAATATTCAGTATAATTTCACAAACAATTATATTTTTATATAAATCATTTTTTTACTTATAAAATCATATAATTTCACTTTTAAAACAATTATTCAAGTACCCTTATATTCATGATTTTATAAAGTTAAAACTCCATTCAAAAATCAAAATTTAATAATAATTCACTTATTAAATTCCAATTTTAAATTATAAATTCATTAAATTAACTTAACTTAACACTTAATTTTAAAATTTCAAAATAACTTAATTCCATTTTTATTTACTTAACTTAAAGTTCACTCTTAAGCCAAATTCACAAATTTCCAATTTTAGTTATATTTCAAAATTTCAACTTAAATATTCATTCATTTCACATTTTAACTTTATTCAAAATCATTAATATAATATAAAAATCATTTAAATTCACTTTAATCCAAATTATCATGGAGTTATCACATTTCATATTTAATTTAAATTCCAATTATCACCCAATTAAAATTTCCCAAAATAACTTACATTTCAAATTTTCTAGTTTTACCAATAATTTATTTCACTTATAAATTTTCAAAAAATCAATAATGCTTACATAAATCATTTTTTTATTTAGTTTAAATCAAATATTATAATATTTACATTTCAAAAATATTTTTAAGATTTTTATAAAAACATATTTTAACAACGGGTCTGTATTTCATTTCTAGTCTAAGTAAAGTGATACGGGTAATATATCATTTCAACCCGTAATTTACAAAGAAAACCCGGGTTTGATCATTTCAAACCCGCAATCCCAAGGAAATGAAAAATAATTGAAAATCATTCAGGCCTATCATTTCAGCCCATAATGATTTTCTCCTATTCTAAAGTCCGTTCGGGTATGTATCATTTCAACCCATAGTGATTCTAATCTAAAGGGAACTTGTAGTGTGATAAACTGATAAAAATAATAGAACAGCATAATATAACAGTAACATATAATATAATAGGTGTTTAAGCATTGGTGAACATCATAAATCATAACATAGCAAGTGTAACATGATAATGCATTTTACAGATTCAAAAGGGGTCAATTCACTAGTTATATATGTACATATTGTCTGGTGAGAATAACTCACATGTTAAGCTGGAGATTTGCCAACAAAGCTCACAACACAAAGATTATGAAGGCACGACAACTCTAATACAATTTGAGTGTGGAGAGAAAATCCAATGATATAGATCTTGTGTTACAACCCAAACAAAAATCAAAGCAAACCATAAATTTCAATACACTAGAAATGACATAACTTTTAAATAAAAAGAGATACGAATGCCAAATCTTTTGCCTTGCTTTCTCTATTCTTTTGTCATGGCCTAGGGATGTTTTTGGCTCTGGTTTGAACAAGTTTGGCTCAGGTTTGGTCATGTGTATGCATGGCCTAGGTAGTAGAATATGAGGAGAAAGTTTATACAAAGGAATATGAAGAGTTTAAGGCAAAATTGGTGGGTTTTGTTCACAAAAATGGCTTGGCCATGGGCTTGTGTGGTCAGGTCAGAGAGGTATGGATCAGGTCAGTGGAAGGAAAGGTGTGTGGTGGTCTGGCCAGAGGTGGTGGAGGCGGCCTAAGGTGGTGGTGGTGGTGGAAAATGAAGTTGTGAACAAATAGTGGTCAAACAGCATGTTTTTATGGCTTGTGTTGCAATTTTTGTGGAGTTTTGGCATCATGGTGGCTCGGCCTTGGTCAAGACTAGAGGAGTAGCTGGTGGTGATGGCAGGGAAGAGATGTAGGGGGTGGTGGCCATGGATATTGAGTGGAGGCCATTCAAAGAAGCAAAGAAAACAAGGCAAAATACATGAAAAATGAGAAGAAAAGTGTAAAAAAAGTAGCCATTACCCATAGATTTTCTTGAAGCCATGAATGAATGAGAAGGTAAAATGTTTTTGGGTGAATGGAGGGTGAAAAATCACGGCTACAAACCAAAAATGCACAGCCAAGATAGTAATTGAGGAGTTATGGCAAATGAAAGGACAAAGGAGATGAAAGGACTTAAGGTAAATAAGCTTTTAAAACTCTTCATATTTCTTTTTCTTTAAATTCAAATAAAACAAAAATAAAATCAGTAAATTGACTTTAAAACCGAAACAAAGTAATATAAAATAAAAATAATTAATTAATTTTAAAGAAAATGGAAAAAGAAGATAAGAAATTGCTTAAAAATTGAAAACAGGGTCCAGAAATTACAAATAAATCACGATTGTCTTTGGAAAATTATCTACTTCATTTTAAAAATATTCTAAAGAAAAATTTTGAAATAAAATAATTTCTAAAGTATTTTCAAAGTGAAATAAATAATTTAATTTAGAAAAAATAGAAAAAAACTAAAGAAAATTGTTTAAAAATTGGAAATAAGACATGAAAATTACAAATAAATATCACTAGCCTTATAAAATTTCTATTTCACTTTAAACAAATAAAAGGTCAAATAAATAAAATAAATGAGGAACAAAATAAAGTGGGAATGAGAATAAAATAAGATTTTAAGAAAAAAAATAGAAAAACAAATAAAGAATTACTTTAATTAATTGAAACTGGAAATTAGAATTTTAAACAAAATACAGCTAACACTGGAAAATGCCAATTATATCTTTAAAATGTTTTAAAACCAAAGTATATACATAACATGTTATTTTACCCATATAAATATAAATTATAATATTACATGACCAAATAAAATATTATTTTTTTATAATTTAAAATAAATAATTTTGTTAAATACAACAAATTACACACAATATTTAAAAGGGTATAACTTTCACATTATAAATCAAATTTTAACGAAACGAAAAGCATTATTCTTAAAATTTTATTTACTTTCATAATAAAAGATAAAATTCAAATTTTCAAACTTTAAAATTTCTAAATTAAAAGTCAAAGTTTGACCATATTGACCAAAATTCACTTTTCTGGAAAATATCCTTTTTAGTCATGTTTGGAATTCTAATTCACATCAAAATCAAAAATTAATATTTAAAATAACAAAATTTATTTATTTTAATAAATAAAATAAAGTTTTTAAATCAGGAAATCAATTAAAATAACCAAAATAAATAATTAAAATAATCACAAAATACAGGGTTGTTACAGATTTCGAAGTGAATATGATTTCGAAAGCGATATGTCTTTGAAGTGAATATGATATTTTGATATCAATTATGAATCGGTTTTGGAAAAGTAAAAGAACCAACCGGTGTGTAAGCATTTGGTTGTTAAAGAGACCGAGATCGGATATTGTCATACTCTCTGTCAATACCGAAAACCACTCTAACAACTGTGCACGTGGTGGAGAATCCGGAATAAAGTAGGATGGTTTGGCGAACGCTACTATATGAGGTATGAACGCAGCCCTGACCCCCTCGGGTCAGCTTGATATGACTAAAACATGAGCTATACCTGGGCCAAGTAAGGTCGCTCCTCCGATCGGACATGCTTCTTCGATACCATAACTGTTACTTTGTGATTGATTTGGTGGCCACCTTCGATTTGATTATGGGAGTGTGTTCCGAGGTGGGCGGTAGTAGCCATTATGTGTTACACCAGCCCGGTTTTGCAAAACGGTAGTATCCTACCTTGGGCATTGCCTCGTGTGCCTTGTCATATGCCTTATCGCGCCTACTACGAGTTTGGTTTGTGTCGTACCTATGGAGTGCTCCCTGATAGCCCACCGGTTTGGTGGAGTTTACAGTACTGTATAGACTATGATATTTATAAAAATGTGTTAAGGGGGATATGGGTAACGCCTTAACGCTATTTTAATACTTTACTTTGGACATATTATAATAGCGTATTGTATTGTATATGTAGATAGTTTAACGGATCCTTAGGAGATGGAATCCCGAACATCTCTTAAGTTATTGCATGCACGTTAGACGCTGGATAGGAGATGTAAAATCCCATAAACATCTCTGAAGCTATTACACTCATATTTATTTACTGTTGATTTAACTTACATAAGATCTTTTAGTTCTGACTCGAGTGTTTTGTCTTTTCATTACGCTCGGGGTTAGCCTGAGCATTTCAGTGTTGAAGACCTTATTTCTGGAGGACGAAGGCGAAGATTTAGTATATTATTACTATTTATTATATTTATTTCACTACATCATGTTATTCCACTGCATTATTTATTTATTCATGTTGTATGCATAACTCTATTGTAAAAGTGTAATCAAATGTTATTTGTATAACAGCTTCATGAACTGTTTATTTGATTATTATAATTTTTCATTCCGCAGTGAGATTCTGTGTTTCTTTTTTCCTTTTTTACTCTTATTTTCTTATTTACTCCATTAAAAATCCTCCCTTTTGAATGGGTTGAGTTGGCATGTGTGGTTTATTGTCGATTTAAATCGTCCAAAAAGGCGGGTCGTTACATAAATGGTTTAGTGGCTGTATGATGAAGGTTTTTTATGTATGTGTATTTCATTGTCTGTGTATGGATTTGTTACATGCATAAGTAATTATGGGTTAAAGTGTTAAAAGATGCAAGAAATTATATAACAGTAAAGATATATATCTAATAGTGGAGCTTTTTAATAAACATTCCCACGTTTTGTGCATTTATTACCCGATGCATTTGTATCCACATATTAAAATATATATTATAATAGAACGAATGTTAGCTTTTTCATTTATATGTTGGTTTATATTTAGGTGCGCTATCATTTTTATAAACTTTACATGCTTCGTTCTAGGTCTCTGGTGATTTTTGTGTATACGCGTGTGTTTCTGGTGTGAGTTGTGTATAGATAACCATGTTTGTTTATGTATGAGTTCGTGATGGTGAGTGTGTGTATTAGTATATATATTTATTTATTTACATTTAAAACAAACTAAATTAAAGATGCCTAAACTCTAATATAAATATACTTATGATCTATTCCTAAATGTGAATATCGGTTTAATAAACAAACAAGGTGAGTTTACTTGTATTGTTTATATGCGTATTAGTTGTTATTTGATAGATTTCTGAAATTTAATATATATATATATATATATAATTTAGAATTCATGTTTATTTTTCTCAAAATGTTTTTATTGAATCATGAATAAATTAAATTAATTTGGGTGTTTTACAATTATTTAAGAATTGAGATTTAAATATTATAAGTAAATGTTTAACTATTATCCATCTCTTGGTATTTAATTATTTTGATTGATTCTTATTAGTCATCTCTTAGCATTTAATTTGCTATATGAAATTATATATTTTGAATATTTCATCGTTGAGTATTAATTCATTTATTTATATATATTTGAATAATTTATTTTTATATTAGTTTTTGATTTCTAATTTCTTACCTTCTTTATATCGATTCCGCTGATATGAATGATTCATCGTTGATAATGGTTTGGTTAATGATTTTGAGATAATACAGTGATGACATCCTTCTAATTGTGTTGTGGTATTTTATATTCGATTTGTGTGATTTTATTTCTGTGTGATGAGAAATTTGAATAAACGAATTGGTGATACCGTCAGGTATGGGACTTTGGTTAACACTTTTCCGGTTATTCCTCGGACTTGTCATATAGAAATATCTAGTGTGGATTAAGTGTAGTTTATGAACATTGAATAATTATTCGAGTAACATGTTGTGGTATGGGACGTCGTTACGTTTAATTATTCTTTATAAGTAAATGTCACTCAAATGAGGATTACTCTTGTATGTGATGATACTCATTGCAGTGAGTATATTATAGTCACATGGTGACTTATACGAAGCCGTGTGCTGGCTTATGACTAGAGCTGTATGTAAATATTGGATATGGGTATTATATGTCATCCACTTGTTGTCCAACTCCCTTTATGGTTCGAGAGTGAACCAGATTGGCCAGTATCCACCCTGGCGGCCTAATCGTGGGATCGCGCCCCAGATCCGCTACACAATTGTTGGATATTATATTTGATGCGCATCATGAGGTTTGGGTTAGGTGACCCATATGGTAGGTGTCCTACAGCCTCTTGTGTCGCATAGGCCAGCAATCTGTTACCTATAGGGGCAAAGCAGGGTCGTGATCAAGGTTACGCGTTGACGAGCCATTGGTGGATACGGTCACAATCTCCATTGAGGTAACTAAAGACTGTAGGAACAGATTCGGCTACTAACGGGAGGCTAGTAGACCATAGGTTCCTGGAGCGCGCTGTGTGCTTTCAGTCTCCCTTTCTGGTTCGGGGTTATGTGTATGTTGTGGATTGGCATATTTTATTACTATCCCATGAGGCGTCTATACTAGAGATTATGTGTCTAAAGTGTAGTCAGTTTGCGTATATCCATACCATTCTAATTTATTTCTATATGAGGAGATCAGATTATATCTGGATAAGTGTCTAGAGTATGATAGATCCTCGTATCTTTTATTACGTATTGATAGGCAGCCTATCTTATTTTGGTATATTAAAGATTATACTTTTATTACTGAAAGGAATATTTTTTTTTGAATATAGATGTATGATGATAGCTCGTTATTGGTGATTTCTTGGTTTTGATGAGAATATCTGGACCTGAACAATTCATCGTTGGTAGTTGATTCTATGATTTGTTGATTTGATTTACGTTGATATGGGTGATGATGTGTATGTGTGTATGATTCATGATATTTGAAATTTATAAATAGATTTGAGGTTATCTATGATATTGTGATTAAATACCTTACATATTTTGTTACATATTTAATAACAGGGTGGGTTTTCAAATTATTCTATTATACTTGCACATTGAATAATTTATATGTATATGAACCGTGAGTTATTTATAATGCTCGGGTCAATCTGAGACATTTAATATATAGGGACTACTTGACCAGCATGTATTTTAGAGGGCTTAGAGGAGCTTTATACTAGGATTGTTGTATGACATTTATATGACATTAATTTACTATATATTTGTGTATTATTCTATACTGAAGGCTTATATGTTTATTGCTTTATACTGATACTATGTACGTATATATGTGTTATTTATCATGTGTTTTAATGCGTACTAGTGTTAGTCCAAGGAAATATTCATGTGTGTACCCCATATAGCCTTATTCATTGTATTATCTGACAATATTACTATGTAATGCTTTTTGATAGTATTGGTATAGAGGCGGGGTGTCATAGAGCACCCTTTGGCAAATTTTGAAATATCACCTGCTGGAGATATTTCCAATTTCGAAAATTGGCGAATTTTCAAAATTCGCTAATTATAAACCTGCTATTGCATAAAACAGAGCAGCATTGTCATAATTATCAAGTTCACAACTCGAATATTTATATAATATACACCCATATCAGTACACAATATCAACAAGCAATTCAATTCATTCAACATCATCAAGTAATTTTGTTCAACATTACCAAGCAATTCCATTTATAATTCAACAAGACAAATACCTAAAAATCCAAATTAGCAAACATATTTTTTAAGCATTGGAATAACAAGTTAGTTTCTTAATCGACGAACTTCTTGCGATGTTCTTTTCGAACGGCGAGGATGTTGTTTTGGTGAATCATGCATCGCTTCTTGCTTGATCTCTAAAGTGGGTTCAAGTGTAGATGGCGGTTGAGATGGGCCGTGACAATTATTCTTCATGTCATGACGTACCCTCATCCCCTCTATGACGACGTCTATATGTAAGCATCAGTGGAGGAGCTACTACAGGTAGAAATGAAGGTCTTAATCTTTCAAGTTTGTTCGTCCCCAAGACTGCTCTCAGAATATTCTTCATATTCAAGCACATCCCTTTAGACTCCTCGTCCACTTGATGTTCTTGAAGCTTCTCTACCATTTCCATCGCCTTGTAAATACCATTAGCCTATAAACTTCAATGTAATTTAGCAGTACACAATGTTAGTAGATTTAATTCATATTATCATTATACGTTAAACTTTCAACGTTCTTCTTAAGCAGTACTTGAGGGGTGTATGGAGTTTTGGGAATTGCCTCTTTCGACGTCTTAAGAACATATCGACGCGTGATGTTCCAATACCATCTTTTGTATTCTTCAAGGGAAATGGTGGATCTCTCTCGACCTAAGTAAATGTATTATGTTTATTCCATAAATCAATGGCAAGAAGGTAGCCATCTACACTATGTTCCCCACTATATAATGGCGCATTTTTCGGTATATGCTGCACTATACCAAACTGCTGCATAACTCGATCAAGCAAGTGATATGCAGTCTTGCTCAAATAGATGAGGGGAACTCTAGCAATCCATAGGTATCTACGAACTGTGCAAATAGCTAGAAGCTATTCAGGAACATCCTGTGTGTATTACGTCCATGTCACCGAGTCATACTCCATCACTCTAACTCATTACGATAGAACTTAACATTCCGTCTTAGAGTTTGGTGAAGCTTTTTGGGTCCAATCCACCCGTCATTAAACGTACTAAAAAAATAATACTACATATGTAAATTCTAGAAATTATTTTATTTTAATGTATAAATAATTATACCGAGAGTTAAGCAACAACGAATGATCGATAACAACGTTGTTCACTTTTGTTCAACCAACAGGAGGTAAGTCCATGACCAATGCTGCATTTATATGAAATTATTATAGTACAGATTGAAACGTATCATATGAAGGAATGAACTATGGAAATTGGTTACAAACCTGTAATAATATCAGACAACTACCAATAGTTTTAGACTCCAAAAGGGAGAGTCTAGAAAGCTCTATATAAGCTTAACATAGCATTGAATTCCCTAAGAAAATTTTCCACACTCCCCTAAAGGATTTGAATTTTCCATAAAACATTAATTAAGTTTATTTTAAAACAATTACATACTTTATTTCATATCCATATAACCCTCTTCTATATCCTAAGAGATATACACAATATCAATTTGTTTAACTTAACATGAATGCTCAACACATTTAAAACTTGTTTTAACTTCTACTATTTTTCAATTTAAGAGTTATAAAATCTCAACTTTTATAATTTCATAAACACTTAGTTTCAAGTTCTCAACTAATCTGAAAGTTTTCGACTGTTCAAAATCGCCACAAATTCCATTTCATTTCAATAAATGAAAACTACCAAACAACGAATCATAATGAGATGCACAAACCAAACAAACCCAATGCATAGGATATATGAGTCCATATAATAACTTAACTGAAAACTTGAGAATTAAACATCAGGATTTTATTTCAAATCAATTTGAATTGATAATATACATATCTCCTTTTGTATATCAAATAATACTTTAGCACAAGCCAAGATTTGAAATTCACTTGGCTCTTAGAATGATCATAAATATCTGTTTTGATTGTTTGTTTGTTTAGTATTTAAATAACCGACTATCAAATCTTGGCCAGTTTTGAAACTATCGTTGTCAGTTCGAAGAGACCAAGATCAGATATGTTAACCAAAAACCACTTCGAATTGGAATATGCGTTCGAATTAGAGACATCTTGAAGATGATGGAGAAGACAGAGTCCTTGAAGTGCAAAGACTGCTTGCTACTAATCCCGATGATGTAGTAGAAGTAGTGCCTTTGGTTTGTTCATATCCTGAGCAACTTGTATGGATGATTGCTGGTATTGCATTATTGCTTGGAGGGTAGTGTTAGCATTCCACGTAGGATTTGATAAAAGGTAAAACGCAGCCTCAAGTCTCTCATCTATAAATGACTAAAACATGGGATATGCGGTAAGGCTATATGGTTCACTACCATTAGGGTATGTCATTGCCCTTTTAGATCACCATCTATGAATATATGTATGCTACAAGCTCAAGGAAAAAGGTTGCAAAAAAACCAAGGTGATGACATATTCGGTACTATCTAGTATGGGGTATTCCAGTTTTGTGTTGGCAGAGAGTCTATGTGAGGCTCTTGGTACATTTTCTGAAGGTGTACTGTGACGAATAGTACCCCGGTGCCTTTTCATTGTATGGAATCCATTCACTAATACGTGCCTTTATGGACTTAGTTGTATACCTAATATGCTGGCATGTAATTAATGTAACCATTTTGGCTTTGCTTAAATATTTATTTTAAATGCTAGACATTATTATAGTATCATTGGATATTCTAATAAAATAGTTTGGTTATCGTAAGGTAAAACCCATCCATATTTTTATGCGGCGTGGAATTATAAGATACCTTTATTTTTGAAAGGTTTTATGACATTAATAATCCAAATGATTTGTATTTCTCACCCTGATTTACCAGACTGATTTGGACGTTATTTTCTTATAATGTTAGGGTCAGCTCGAGCATACTTCCATATTTAGTTGTGGATGCTTTAAATTTTCAAGAGACGAGCTAGGTACCTCCAAGGTGTATTCACATTTATTTTATTTCCGCTACATTTGTTATTTTATATTTATCAACATTTGTGAGGACGGATTGTTACAATTGTCCAGGCTGATAAATGGATAGTTTACTCTGATTGATGTATGCATATTACATTTTTCTTTTATAAAGATCTATTTTATATTGTATATTACTCGTCACGATGTGAGATTCTATTCTGTCATTTCTTTCATCCTAACAATCTGTCTTTCCGACACTTGGATGATCGACACGTGAATACTGCTGATGTATAGTGTCGATTTTCGAGGACCGAAAAGGTCCTGTCGTTACAAGAGGTATCAGAGCTTAAGTTAAGCAGACACCTAGGCCTTGGTAGGGTAAACTCATTAGAGTTAGGGTTAGTAACACCCTAGAATGAGTTTGAGTGTATTACATATAAAAGAGCGTGTACTTGTTAGTGCTATAAAAGTATTTTATATTGTGTTGATTGATTTGTTGAGTGGTTTATGAATTCTGGTCGATACAAAAGGAACAACTGTATTGATAGGGGTTTATAAACCCTTAAACGAGGCAAACTAACAGAGTATTGTTTTGAAATTTGGTAAATAAAATAATTTTACCGAGATTTTATATAAAAAAGAATAATTTTCAACAAATTTTGTTATTTATGACATGTTTGTTTGTTAGGAAATGATAATATTTGATTATTATTATTTATTGTTTGATGAGTTCTGCTCGGTCAGTTTATGAGCATTAATTGTTTGGTTAAATTAAAAACGAACACCTTGTGAATTCAGTCTTACTGTTTGATTATAAGGCATTTGTTGATAATGTTGAGTTAAAATTTGATTTTAATAAAAGTTGTTTATTATAATCTAAACAAAAATATACATTTGTGAAATGTTTTTATTTAAGCAAGTGAAATTATATAAGTATGATATATAAATATGGTTTATAAATAAAAAGGATTTAAGTTGAGAAGTTAAGAACATAAATCCCGGTGTTCTTGAAAATTGTTTTTTCAAAGTTTTGGGAAAAATAATAATATTATCATTTGAAAATATTTATGTATAGAGATATTTTAAAAATAGATTTTAAAAGAGATAGAAAGCATTGAACTCACTTTCGTCGCTAGAAATAATTCTGGTGATAACTGCAACATCATCGGCGTTCATTTTTGAGTTTCTAAGTGAGGGATGCTACTATATTAATTTGCCATAAAGTTTTTTGGTAAAACAGATTTTGATTTAATCCTAAAAAATATGATTTGATATATAAAAGGAGATATGAATATTATTATTTCAAATTGATTTGGAATAAAAACTCATGTTTAATTCTGAAGTTTTTAGTTATGTTATTAAATGGACTCATATATCCTATGCATTGGGTTTGTTTGGTTTATGCATCTCATTATGATTCGTTGTTTGGTAGTTTTCATTTATTGAAATGAAATGGAATTTGCGGTGATTTTGGATAGTCGAAAACTTCCGGATTAGTTGAGAACTTGAAACTAAGTGTTTATGAAATTATAAAAGTTGAAATTTTATAACTCTTAAATTGAAAGATAGTAGAAGTTAAAATAAGTTTTAAATGTGTTGAACATTCATGTTAAGTAAACATATGGATATTATGTATATCTCTTAGGATATAGAAGAGTGTTATATGAATATGAACTAAATTATGGAATTGTTTTAAAATAAACTTAAGTAATGTTTTATGGAAAATTCATAAATAATTTTAGTATTAAAGGAAATATACCATTGGTATAAATAAACGTGAATTAAGATAACTGGTGTAGTTAAATAACCAATGGAATAAATACGTAACTTATACGTAGATTATTTTATTCGCATAACTATTTTTGATCCAGATTCGAGTACATGATTCCGAAGTGATATACACCGATCCGAACAACGATTTTTCACTCGATTTTTGACGGTGAACACTTGATATTGATTATTGATATGATTCTGAAGCTTTCTATCATTGTATAGGGCTATGCAAGGAGAACTGAGACTTTTAATCAAGGAACCATATCGAAGTCTGCACTAGAGAAGTTGAGTGAGCGATACTAGTTCAGAAGTGAAATTTGCATGATCAAGCAAGTGATAGGATCTGATATTGCGTACGGATGACATATATACATCGTACAGGCTTTGATGTAATTGCAAGCTTTTTACGTACTAATGTAAATTATATGGTTTGATGACATTTGTAAGTGAGATTCAAGTACATAGAAGCAAAGGCTTGCTTGTTGCTTTTAGTTTCATGAGTAGAGTTTGATTGCTTGACAAATTGGTATGTGTTTATTGCTTAACGGGTATGTTTGCTATGTGTCATGCACACTCTATAAGGTATATCATAAGTATATATTGTTGTTGAAGATTTTATGCCCTAGTTATGGGAGCTAACTTTTGGGCTTTTGTTTTCTCTTATTAATTTGGGCCAATGTGGCGATTTTTCGGATCGAGCCGCGCAAAGAAGGTGTTGTCGAAATTTTTTGTAACTTAAGAGATTTTATAAGTCTATGGATGTGAAGACATTTTCCTTCCATTGGGAATTTCTGGGATGAAATTCTTATAAATGGGAAGAATGTAACGACCTGAAAATTTTAACATTTTTAATGAGAATATTTAATTTATTTAAATATTCAAATTTAATTCGGATGTGATAAATAATTAAAAAATCAAGTTTAATAACGATTTGATTTTTAATGCGTATTTTTCAATGAATTTATTGGATTTTTCCATAATTTTTAATTTGAAAAATATTTAAATTTTCGTTTGACGTATTTTGCGGCAAACATTGGTATTTTTGGAATTTCACGGAATAAGTTAACCAGTGTATTTTATTGTTATTTTGTGATCATGTTGCATTATTGTGCACAATCATATTTTTGATTTTGTCGTTCACGATCAGTACGTGAACGAAATTCTATGTAGCGACGTGCCGGAATTTATAAATAAACCAAACCCAAACCTTTTATTTTTCTTCATTTCATTTTTCCATCTTAAATAATCTTTTTCCCTCTTTCTTTTCATTTTCATCTTCATGTAAACAAAAGAAATCAATCTTCCACCTTCAAAAATAAAAATCAAATCATCCATACAACGAAAAAATACAAAATCAGATCCATTGTATTTATAGCAAAGAGATTTTCAAATCCATATAGGGCTTAAGGGGAGCGATCGTGCTTGGGCATGTTTGGCGTGGTGGAGTCGTGCTAGGGTTTGATGGTGATAGTGAGTGGGGAGGAGTTAGGCGACGTCGTTGGTTCCATTGGGTTTCTCGCGTGAAGGAGCTTCGGCGTTTGAATTTTAGGAAGGTAAGGTTGTCATTTACAGATTGCAACATTTTGGGTTTCGTGGGTGGGACCTTTGGGTCACGATGCTTAGGGCTCGATCGATTTTGAGACGAGGGGGTGGGATGGAGTGCTTGCACGAAGTGGAGTTGATTGGCATGAACATGAGTCGATTTTGTGGAGAATTGAGTGAGAGAGGAGGAGGAGAAGGCATGACAATTGTAGGTATGTCACTATGTGCATGTGCATAGTATTGGGTGAAAGGGGAAGAAAGATTTGTGTTAGGTAATTAAACTAATCAAGTGAATGGTGAATAAATTATATTATTTAATTTCAAAATATTATAAATTGAGTATCTCTTCCATACGAGTTTCAATCGAGATGCGGTCTTTTGCTGCGCTTGTAGGAACATTATGTAAATGCTGGAATTGATTCCGTCAAGTTTGGAGTAAGTGAAATTTTGAAGCTAAAACTGAACACGTTCGATTTTAGATTAAACTAGAACGATTAAGCGTCGGTTGGAATTTTGATGAGTTAACTCACATCTGTATGAACACTATATGATATATAGTAGATATAAATTATTGTTTTTGTGTTTGAATGATTTATTGGTTTGCTTTGGTTAAATTTCCGCTTTGAAAAGTGAGTGACGTATACATTGAAATACAGGGAATTTCGTAGAGGAATTTGAATTCCTCCTTACTATTGATCTTAATTTTAGTTATATATTATTTGCAACCAAATTGGTCACAAACATCCAAGAATATGTTTATGTAGAGAAATAAATGAAGAAAATTAAATTAAAACAGAGGAATGGAGTAAACTAATAAGCAATCAAAACAATAATCAAGAACACCAGGATTTATAGTGGTTCGGCGTCATATGCCAACGTCGACTTTGAATATTCTCTTTATTGATTCACTATCAATTTGATTACAACAGCAAACAGCAAGAAGTAAGAAAAAAAGTTGATTACAATAAAGAACTATGTAACCAGCAGCGTAAAGATCCTCAGAATGACCCCCTAGGCCAGTATTTATAGGTGAACGCGACCGCCAATCTCTCTGAAACTTCGGCTACAAGACCTCCTTATCCATATGGGCCCATCATAGGGGTCGCTATGCCCAAGTCCCGATGAATAGGGATCGGTATCGATCCCTTCATTGGTCGATTTTTGGGCAGCGATCACTATGGTGGCTTTTTCATGTTTAGACATGTTGGTATTTCAAATATCATATTGATTTGACAAGAGGAGCTCATGCTTATGTTTAATCGTTGGTTCAGATCCATTTTGAAGTTATTCCTACCGATCCCTTCTAAGTGGATCAAGCCGATCCCTTTTATTTGGCTCTAGTGAGCCGAGCCCTATTATTAACCAAACACTGTCGATCCCTTTTACATGCCATGCATACTCATTCATGTTTATCCCTTTAATTCCTTTATATAGTGCCGATCCCTCCTATTCTACTATGCTGATCCATCTTGTTCTACAAGGCCATGCCGATCCCTCTTGTTCCTCATGGCTATGCCGATCCATCCTCTTCCATAATGCTATGTTGATCCCTCCTATTCCATAATACTAATCTGATCCCTCTTTTTTCATTAGGCTATGTTGATCCCTCTTGTTCCTTTATACCATGCTGATCCCTCTAATAACCATCTATGCCGACCCATGCGCCATCACCTAGGCCGATCCCTCTATTACTTCATCCATGTTGACCCTTCATCCAACTGACTATGCCGATCCCTAGGGTACTATCTAGCTAAGCCGATCCCTTGCCTATCCAAGCTATTTTCCATATTTCAAGCATCCTGCATCGTCTATCTACCAACTCCATTCAATCTTGGCTTCATATAACCATCTGAACTCTACTTTCGGGTCCTATAACCATTGCTCCGTGGTCATCCTTTTTGACAACAGTCGAATCTGTCTTGCGCAATCAGTCCAATATAGCCAAGTCAGGATACCGGGTAACACTTGCCCCCCAAAGTACCTCTTGTGAATAACATGACGTGCTTTGAACCGAAACAAATCTAAATTGACGGAAAGAAGTCCATCTAGCTTCCTGATTGATTGCTATCCCTTTGTCGAATCATTTTCCAAGGCATTGAATCCTTCATTGATTGCTATGACGCTTGGTTGACTTTCAGTACTTTAAGTCCAGTGCCATATTCTGTCAGTATATTCAAATCTGGTCATGCGAGATTTACAAACTTTTTATTATCCGGTCCAGCCTCGAATTTGAATGTTTCAGGTTTGATTTCAACTCCTATTGATTTCAAAAGATTGAACTTTAAAACCATTCCCGTGCATATTCATATACACGTTTCTACCGTTGGTTCTCGGACGTGTTCGAACATTCACAGGTCGTTGCAAATTTTAATAGTATTTTGTATGTTCACGTTTACGGTCAAACCTTCATAAGCACTATCGTCATTCACTTTTCACTCATCCATCATTTCTTCTTTTTCATTTTTCATTTCATTTCATCATTTTCTTCTTTTTTATTTTATATACGTAGGGATCGGCATTTGACATGTCGATCCATTGCTAAGGCTATGCAAATAGGGATCAGCACGTTCCAATGCCGAACCCTCTTCACCTTTGACTCGCTCGACCTCTTGTGGCCGAACCCCCTCCATTCCAAATAAATATGTGCTCTCTCCTTCCCTTCTTCCTTTCTTACTTATCCATTTTATTTGTCTTTGTATAAAACCTTCTTGCCTAACCTAAGCTGTTACAAAACTTCCTTGACGAACGAAAGCTCCTCATCCTTAGACCTTAAATCCAAATACGACTTCAACCAATCCCCAAACTCGCTTTTCCTTCGTCTTCTATTCAACAACCCTCGAACGCTCGCCTCTGATTCAATTCGATATCCTACATTTTCACATAGGTATGGACTTGTAATATTCCCTTAAATTACTCGATTAGATTACCAGCCTCGAGTTGCCAGTGTATTATGAGGTAGAAAACGATTTTAGGGTGGTTAATGATTGTTGGGTTGAAGGTTCTATGGGTTGAATTACATGTAGGAATAAGAGATGAGGAGACAGGACGTGAATTCGATGAGGAATTTTAAGGGAAGAAAAGTTAAGGGTAGAGGAACGTAGGGTTCGGTGGTGGTGAAGGTTTGGCATCGATGAAGGGATCGGTATTGATTCCGGAGTTGAGAGGGGAGAAGGATAAAGAAAGTGAGGGTTCGACGAAGTGACTCGATCGAGGAAAGGCTAGATGTTGAGTGTCATAGGGATCGGTAGATTTTGACACAGCAATGATAGGGATCAGTGTGAGGTAATGTTATAGGTTAAGGATCGGTCACCCTAGTTGTGGAGAGGAGTCGGTATAGGATAGGGGTCAGTATGAGGTGATGATGTAGGGATCAGTGTCTCCTACTTTGGCATAGGGTTCAGTATAAAGGACTTAGATTGAGGGATCGGTACGAGGTGGTCTAGATGAAGGCTCGGTAGGAAAGTCTTGGGGAAGGGATCGGTAATGAAGTCAAGGGATCGAAATTTACATTATAGACTAATCTAATCCAACTCATTCGAGCATTCAATGCAAATTTGCCTCATTGACTTTGAACATAAGATGAAAATGAACGATATAACATGCATACTTGAACTGTTGAACTTGAAATTGATCAACCAAACTTCTAGAATTTTAAATATGGACTAGGCGATAAACTTGCTAATGAACTTAAGTAGCAGACTTCATGATTTAACGTGCTAATAGTCGATCCCAAAGCCTTCATTGCCGATCAATTTTCTTGCCAATTGAGACGGTCAGTGATGACGGTCTCTCCGGACAAAACTCCAAGTCTCGTCGTTTTATTTTTGCCTTTCTGATTTCAAACTGTTTATGTCTGTTTCACACTGCACTACACTAGTTCACACTTAACACGAGGGAACGAGTTATTATTTCTAATCTTGATTATCTACTGAGTATAGCTTATATAGATTCTAGAAGCACGAATCGTTCAATTGACATGTCTTCCGATTCGGCGCTGTAACATATTGGTTCTGAAGCGAAGTCAAGTTCTGCAACTATATCTGGAAGGCCTTCTCCAAGCCATCATATAGAACGAACAGAAGCTTCTAACCCATAAGACAATCTTTTCTCTGACATTCCATTCCTTCTGATGGAAATTATTAGCCCTGCTCCTGATGCTATTGAGGGCGCCATTCTCCTTGATAATCTAGTGGATTCATAGGCTACTCGAATTAGCGAAGTCGCTCTTTGTCGATTATGCTCAATCCATGGAATTCCATTTGAGGACGTCTTGGTTCCGGCAAAACAAGATAGACCTCACTTTCCGTCAGCCGAGTATACAGCATGCAACAAGTTTATTCGCTGGGCTGGATGCGTTCCACCTTTCAATAACTTTGTTTGGGAGATGTTGAGATATCTCGGGATCGCCCCTACACAACTTCATCCCAACAGTTATGCTTTTATTCATGGGACTTTCTTGCTATTCATGAATGTTCTATTTTGTCTGCCTACTCTTGAAGACATCAAATTCATTTATAATTTCAAAAGACGATCGGGAAGCCCCTCTTACATTTTCCTCGAACCTTCACCAAATTGCCAAGTCTTGATGGGCGCTTGGAGCAAACTTTCGCTGTTTAAACATGAATGGTTCTATGTGCGATGCCCTCCTGGATTCGCATGACGATGGTTAGAAGGACGTTAGTACTTCTTCCACCTTTCTCTCGAGTTTTCTGACCCAAGTCATAACTTTTCCTTTGAATCCACTAATATCCGGAATTATTTTAGGTGTTCGCCCACGCCCTAAAGGTGCTAATTTTTCTAGGGCCGTCACTGCCATCCGCGCTACCCCCGTTGAGGATCGGGACATCAAACTCCTTGTAACCGATGAATTGCTATCTTTGTTCGGGTTGTTAGAGGACGGTCGCAGGATCGGACTTCCTGGAAGCACGACATTGCCAAAGAATATTCCTGAATGAAGAGAAGACATAGTTAACCCCATCGTGCCCCATGTTGAGGAGACTCGGGAAGATACCGAGGAGGGAGAGATTAAAGATTTTCAAGTCGAAAAGTCGGGAGATGTCGATGCAGGCCTCGGAAAAGCATCGATGGTTGAACCGTCGCAAGTTGGACAATCCCAAACACCTACAAAGAGAAAAAAGAGGTTGGCATACAGGCTACGTAGAAGAAAAACCACATCGGACCCAGAATTTGTTTTTACTCCTCTTGAAGAGGAATCATCGTCTCAACATTTGGAAAGTTCATTAAAGGGATTCTCTAATCTTCAAATTTTGGAAGATATCATGTCTTACGACTTTCCAAACATTAACAACGAAGGAATTAACACTCCCACAAGAAGTGGCGAAGGCACCCAACCTTGTAATAATGAGGAGAACACACCAATGAGCAAAGCTACCATCACCGGTCTGTTAGGGGAACACTAGGACACTCACAATCACTTGCACCCCACTATACACTTGTTATTAATCTCTCGTACGATAATTTCCAATATGCTATTATTTGGTCTTTATAGGTGCAATGTCTCAATCGAGAGCCTTTGATTGTCATCGAAGCTCCTCAGCATGCCATCATCCAAGTCGGGATTCCTAGTCCACTCGACGTAGAGAAAAGGACGAGGGACGAGACCGGAATTACCACTCGAGGGAGTCTTCTTCCTCTTCTAAATGAAACTCTCAATCTCATACGTCTCGTCAAGGTGAATAATCTCATTTTCCGGTTCAGAGTGGAGAACAACCTTCTTATCGTGGCCTTCACGTCGCTGCGTCTCACAAGCAACACTCCGTTTCTTCAAGCTCAAAACAATCTCGTGCCCCGATCAGGCAAACACCCACTCGCTACTTCATATTCACCCTATTCGGTTACTGCTCCTGATACTTCCACCACAAAAAAGTTGGCCGAGCTTAAGGTCACTTTTCCGAAAATTTACTTCGATTGCCTTAAATTCCTCCCTTCTATTCATATTATCCCAGGGCATGCCAAGGAAAGCTCTCTAGCGTGGGTGAACGACGTATTTGTACAACACGAATCATTCATACACTTGGCAGAAAAAGTTTCTGAAGTTTCTATCGAGCATCAACACGAAATAGATCGTCTCAAGTTGGAAGCCATACATGATAAGGATATAATCAAGCACTAGGACCCCGAGTTGCTAGAATTCAAAACCCAACTTGTTGAGGCAGAAAAGAACGCCAAGGAGACGGCAGAGGCGGTAAGCTGTCTGGAAACTTCTCATAAAAAAGAACTCAGCGCATCACTTCATTGCAGCGGGACACTCGCTTAAGAAAAGTAATCCTTGCATATGGAGAAAGACACTTTAGCTCACTGCGTTGAGGAGCTTGAAGAATTGTTAAAGAAGTAAAGGAAGGAAAAAATTGAAGCCCAGGAGGAATTGCATAAGTATTGCAAAGAAGTGTTGAGGCTAGGAGCTTGAAGGTAAAACTTGACGAGCAATTTGCTAAAATTGAAGCTTTCAAAGAAGAGGCCTTAGAAGAAGGCCGAAAAGAAATGATCGAACAAGTCAACTCCCAGGTGGAAGCCACCATGGAGTCCGGTAGGAATGAGTTCAAAGACTTATTCGATTCGCTGATCATAGAATACAATGCTAAAGTCCCACTCTACCGTGATTTAAGTTTTCTTGGCGAGGGCTACCTTGAATCGCTTGCTGAAGCTTGGGAGCATATTGTTGATATGAAGAAGGAAGAGCTGGGTGAAGCTGACTTTAATGAGGAAGAATTAGCGAGGGAGGTTCTTCGCGGAAACGAGCCTTCAGATATGGCCGTTGCAAAACTTTAAATTTTCAAGGCTTCTGCACCTACTGAAGGAGGAGAGGATATTGCCGGGTCTTTAGGAACTAATCTTAAGGGTTCGTCTCCAACCCAAGTAGTCGGACCATCACTTCTCTTAACATGGAGCAGAATCTCGACTATGATCCGGATAAGCCTGGCTTTGAATCAAAAATGATATCTCCCATCCTTGAAGGAAGCACCCTAGCAACTACGAAAAGTCAACCAGATGTTGGTATCGTACTATACTCCTCTGTATATCAAAAGTTTTTGTTCTTCACGCGCAATGGCCTTTAACTAACATCCCTATTTATCAAATTTTGTAGGTCTTCCGGGTCCCAGTCAAACTCCCATAAGTGGTGCTGTTGCAAAACAATATGAGGAAACGGTTGAAGACTCGGCTGCTGCTAATGTTCCGAGACCCGATGCTCAGTCATCGGTGCGCTTGATGAAGATAAGACTGAGGATCCACTCCATGCCGATGAATCTGATGATGTAATAATTACCGGTGCTTCGGAGCATACCGATAAAACTAGCATGAGGGAGAGGATTGAGAAGGAGGAGATGTTGAATCGAAAAGCTAAAAGCGAGCCCCCCGAGGTGGAAATCGATGATCTTCATCTTGTACCGTTACAAGTTATTCCACCGAGTGGGTGGATTCCTAGTGAAATCCCTCCTACTTCCACAAGTTCTCCGGCCAAAGGCGGTAAAGGGTCTCGAAAGAGAAGTACGAGTGGCTCCACCCTTGAAGAATCCAAAAGAGAAAGAAAATCGAAGAAGTGGTTGTTGCTTAATGTCATTGTATATAGTTTGCATAATTATTTCTTTCACTAGTTGTAGTTGAACGGGTATGAATCCCGACCTTTTGAAATAACTTGTACTAAAATTTTGGCACCTGTAAGTAAAAGAATTTATTTTCGACTATGCTACGTGTGAATTGTTATTCAAGTAGATGAACGATTACTTTCCATTCAATGTACTTGTAATTCGTTGCTTATGAATTCTTTTAACAATCCACCATCTCCATCTTAAGGCCTCCATGTGGTCGTGGACTCAAGTCATATCAAACACCAGGTTCTGGCTTTAGTTTTGCACTATCAGGTTCAACGGTTTTTTTTTGAATAACTGTGCTTTTGCCTCCAGCATCGATTTGCCAAGGCCGTATTTCGGATGCTTGAATTACATCCTTAGCGAGTTTATACTCCTCTTGTCGATTTCAGACCGAAGTTTATGGAATAGAGAATGGACGAAATCCACTCATATATTCATGGAGTTTGCGAAATAGAGAGCTGTCGAAATCCACTTATCTATTCATGGAGTTTGTGGAATAGAGAACAGTCGAAATCCAATCATCTATTCATGGAGTTTGCGGAATAGAGAACGGTCGAAATCCACTCATATATTCATGGAGTTTGCGGTTGAAATCCACTCATCTATTCATGGAGTTTGCGGAATAGAGAACGGTTGAAATCCACTCATCTATTCATGGAGTTTGGGGAATAGAGAACGGTCGAAATCCACTCATCTATTCATGGAGTTTGTGGAATAAAGAACGGTCGAAATCCACTCATATATCCATTGAGTTTGCGGAATAGAGAATGGTTGAAATCCACTCATCTATTCATTGAGTTTTCGGAATAGAGAATGGTCGAAATCCACTAATCAATTCATTGTTATACTCCAATCCACTCTCTGGGAACTTGGATTTATTTTGTGGGCAGTCGGTATCCTCCCAGTTTATGTTTATACTCCAGTCCGCGCTCTAGGGACTTAGAGTCATTTCGGGAGCAATTAGGTTGTACTCCTTTTGGTTGATTGGTTTTATTTCAGTCCCACGGTCCGGGAATATTCGTTCCTTATTGTCGGCCATATTCGTTCCTTATTGTGTGTTCCATTCTCTGGATCATTTACATGAATTGTTAAATGAGCAAATTAACTGAGCTAATCTTGTTTGATCCCATCGGGGGTTAGCACGATCAATCAATTTCAAACTCTAGGAGCCTGTTCACACACATCGATATCAATCAGTTTCGTTATGTGCTTAGCATACAATGCAAGAACAATCATAACTACAAAGGAAGCTTGAAACTTTATTCATTAAATGAAAAGGAACAAAATAATCTATCTTATTATATATTCGGAAAATCAAATGCTAAAGAAAAAATCTGAAAGTAAATAGAACTGAAATGTAAAGAAAATAATCTAAGTGAAATAGCGTCGTAAATGCTTGCTATTCCACGTTCTTGAAAGTGTAATGCAATCGACAATCGCTAGCTTGAAAGTTCCTTCTCTAAGCCTTTGTTCAATGATATACGGTCCTTCCCAAATCGGATTCATGTGTGACGGTGTAGGAAAAACCCGTTTCAGGATGAGATCGCCAATTTCGAAGGTCCTTGATCGCACTTTAGTGTTGTAATATCGGGCGACTCAATGTCAGTGTGCAACTGCTCTTAAATCGACTTCTTCGAGCTTCTCATCTATAAAGTCCAAAGAATCCAAGAGAAGATCTTTATTTGTTTTAGGATCGTAGTAAGTCACTCGATGAGAAGGGACTTCGAGCTCGACAGGGATAACGACTTCTGAACCGTAAGCAAGGGCGAATGGAGTATGGCCAATCGCGGACTTGTGAGTGGTCCTGTAAGCCCAAAGTGCTGTAGGGAGTTTATCCACCAACCTGCCTCTAGCCTTATCCAAACGCTTCTTCAAAATTGACCTGATGATTTTATTTATAGGTTCAACCTGTCCATTTGCCTGTGGGTGAGCAACCGTTGCAAATCTCTTTTCAATGCGGTATCTTCGGTAGAAGTTTTTAAACTCAGTACTATCGAATTGAGTCCCATTGTCTGTTACAATGGTCCATGGGAGACCAAAGCAACATATGATATTTCAGACGATAAAGTTGATTACTTTCTTGGTTGTGCTTGTAGCTAAAGGTTTCGCCTCGGCCCATTTGGTAAAGTAATCACTGCCACAATAACGTACTTCGCGCCACCTTTGGAGATTGGTAATGTACCGGTGATATCTATACCCCACATGACGAATGACCATAGGCTGACCATTTGTGTGATTTCTAGTGGTGGAGCTCTCGGAACTTTGCATATATTTGGCATTTATCACATCGTCTAACATAATCGGCAACGTCCCGATTTATGGCTTGGCCAGTAATATCCATAACAGAATATTTTCTTCGCCGGAGTTTGTCCCCTAGTGTGGTCGCCGCATTCTCCTTCATGAACTTCTTTCAAAACACGTTTTATCTCATCATGAGTGATACACTGGAGTAGAGGGACTGAGAAACCTCTCCTATACATGACTCCTTGCAAAATATATCATGAAGCTTTGTGAAGGACCTATCGCTTTTCATTTCTTTTTTCAAGTAGGACTCCATGCAATAAATAGTCTTTAATTGGAGTCATCCATGATTCCTTTTCAGATTCCACCTCTAGTGCTTGATCGATTTCCATCATGCTTATACTTAGGGTATCTAATAATTCGACCGGTACCAAATCCATTTGTTGTGCATTGTCGGTACTAGCGAGCTTTGCCAACAAATCAGCCTCTCTATTTTGATCGCACGGAATATGTGAAATGTCATAGTATTCAAATTCAGTTAACAACTCCTGAACTCGGGTAAGATAAGGGGCAAGCCCTCGTCCGCCTGGTAGTCTCCCCTAACTTGATACACCACCAATTATGAATCACAAAAGATTCCAAGAGATTTAACTCCAAGTTTTTTAGCGAGTTTAAGTCCAGTAATAAGAGCTTCATATTCAGCTTCGTTGTTTGTCGCTGGGAAATCAAGCTTCAGAGCATAACAAATCGACCGATTCTCTGGAGTCACAAGTACAATCCCAACTCCAGAGCAATGATCATTAGACGCTCCATCAGTATATAACTTCCATCGTACAGTGGGGATTTAACTTCCTTCTGGAAGATCATCCTGCCCAGTAAACTCTGCTATGAAGTCAGCCAAAGCCTATCTTTGGATGGCTCTCCGAGGGAGATAAGTAATGTCGAATTGGCTGAGATCAATATTCCACTTGAGTAACCTCCCAGACGTCTCAGGTCGCTGTAGGACCTGTCGTAATGGCTGGTCGGTGTAAATATTGATCGGATGTGCCTGAAAGTACGGGCGAAGCTTTCATGATGCAATTAGCAAGTAGTATGCCAGTTTCTCTATTTTTGGATACTTCCTTTCTGCTCCTATCAATCGTTTACTGAAATAATACGCCGGTCTCTGGATCTGATTCTCCTCATAAACCAAGGCAGCACTTATAACGTGTGCTGATACAGCCAAATAAATGCACAACTCCTCATGATCTACCAGCTTTGACAAAATAAGGGGTCTCTCCAAATGATCTACTAAAGCTCGAAATGCATCTCTACAGTCCCGCGTCCATTCAAAGTTTCCTTTTTCCTTTTTAATCAGATTGAAGAAAGGAATGCATTTGTCAGTAGCTCTGGAGATAAATCGACTTAAAGCGGCAACCTTACTATTCATACTCTGCACTTGTTTAATGGTTCTTGGCACCTGGATGTCGCGGATAGCCTGAATCTTCTCTGGACTAGCTTCTATTCCTTAAGCATTGACTATAAAGACCAAAAACTTTCCTGATGCCACACCGAACGAACATTTCAAAGGACTAATTTTCATCTTGTAATATCGGAGGATGTCGAACATTTCTGCCAAGTCTTTGATGTGGTCGCTTAATCGTCTGGACTTCACGAGCATATCATCCACATACACTTTCATTGTCTTTCCAATCTGATCCCTAGACATCCTGTTAACCAAGCGCTGATACGTTGCTCCGGCATTCTTCAATCCAAACGACATTACTACGCAATAATACAACACAACATCTGTAACAAAACTGGTGTGCTCCTGATCAGGGATATGCATTGGGATTTGGTTATATCCCAAATACACATCCATAAATGATAACAATTCGTGTCCTGCAGTTGAAATAAACCCGTTGACTTTTAGTTTATCCACCTCCTTTTTAAGAGCAGTAGATCTCTCCAGATCCATGCCGCATCTTTTTTGCTTCACCAGAACATACTTTGGATCAATATTTAATGCATGGCTCGCAATGGAAGGCGAGATTCCACACATGTCAGAGTGAGTCCAAGCGAATAGGTCTAAATTCGTTCGGAGAAAACCAACAAGTTCTTTCATCATTGAGGGGCTAAGCTGCGACCTAATCTTCAAGACCCGTGATGGGTCGTTGTGGCTGACCATGTTATCAATCGTCGGCTCAACCGGCGCAGCCTTGGTCTCTTTGGGCTCCTCTTCATCATCCCTCGGATCTATATCTCTATAGAACGACTGTGGCACCCAAGCCAAGGCTCATGTGCCAATTGTCAATCTTCAGTAACTTGGATGTGGACAGCTTTGTCCACACCCTTTCCCTTCGCCTTGCGCCGAGCTTCCCTCAACTCAGTTACACAACAGGCACGTCCAATCGCCTGATCGCCATGAACAACTCCTACACCATTATCCATAGGAAACTTTAACGTTAAACACCATGGGACAAGAGCAGTCCGAAATTCAGCCAGGGCCGGTCGACCTAGAAAAAAATTGTACAACGAGTCAACATCCAAAACAATATACGGTAGGATCTGCACTCTCCTACGTTCACCTTCTCCCAATTCAACAGGCAACTCTACATAACCAACAGCCTCAGTCGTCGTGCCATTAAAACCATGTATGCGAGCTTTAGATGGTTTTAAATCTTTGGCCTCCATCCTCATCTGATCATACGCCTTCTTGAAAATTATATTCACTGAACTTCCAGAATAAATCAAAATCCTTCTTACCAATGCAAGGCCAATCATAGTTGAAATGACCATTGGGTCATGGAGCCTCTACCTTGTCTGCATCCCTGCTTCTAAACACAATATCATCCACCATGGTACACTACTGTTTTTCCAGCATTTCATCTTCCGTATTTGAACAGCATTCAAAATCTACATGCCTTATCACGCTAGAATAACACTCCATTTCTTGCCAACTCCTGTCCGTAGGGTGCGGTCCCCCAACTACCGTATTAATCACCAGTCTTCCACCAGTCCGTGCAGGCTCCTCGGCCCTACGCGGAGCTTGTCCTCGATTGGAGTTGGATGTCCCATGTCCGCCATCCCGCAGAGTTTTCACAAACTGTTGCAACTTCTTTTCTCGAATCAATTTTTCTATAACACCCTGGTGGTGACTACATTCATTCATATTGTGCATGTAACATTCATGAAATCGACAATAGTTCGTAGTCTGCTTCTGTCTCTTCGATGACTCTTTTGGTTGCGCCTTCCTGTACTACATAGTATTGCAAGTGGATAGATAAATATTCTCTAGGGACGTATTTAGGGGCTTGTAATTTTCATATGTTGGAATCCTAGGCTTTAGTCTCCTAAAATCTCTCTTCCGCTCTCGATTGTTGTCTCCATCTTTCTTCTGTTGATTCAGCTTATTCTAAACATTCACTTGAACTTTTTCGGAACTATCATCGGACTGTTTTATTGCAATATTACTCTGCACTGCTTCTCCACTCTGTCCTATAACGTTCTTTTTCCTAGAGGACCTGGCCTCCTCTTTTCTCAAGAACTGAGCTGCCTTTGAATAGAAGCGCTCCAACATGGCAGGCGGTTTTCTAGCCAGCTAGTCGCCAAACTTAGATTTCAGATCGATCCCTCTCGTCATAGCCATGAGTATAGCACGATCATTTGGATTGCTGAACTTCGTGGCAGCGGTACGAAATCTCTCTAAGTAATCTTTCAACCGTTCCCTTGGGGTCTGGATCACAATGGAAAGGGACATCACGTCTTTAGGACGAACCGCATGCATTCGGAATTGCTCCAAAAACTTGGTTGCTAGCTCATCGAATCTAGAAATTGATCGCGGAGGTTGTCTCGTGAACCACATCATTGCTATCCTGGAAAGGGTTATCGAAAAGCATCTGCATTTGGTTGCATCATTGGTTCTTGTAGAATCCATCAGCCATTCGTATCTCATAATATGCTGCTTGAGGTCGATTTTTCCCTTATAGCTTGGCATTGATGACATATTGAACCTTCTCGGGTATTCGACATGCAAAACATTGTCAGTAAACAGGGTGTGGCTTCTCGCAATTCCCCAGTCATCATTGATAAAACCTTGGTTCTCTCTTACCAGCCGTCTGACCATTGCCGATAAATCCGGTGTCTGGATGGGTGTTGCTAAGAGGTGGTCACGCTCTACCTCACGTGAAGTGTCCGCTCGATGTTTACGGGCCGTTTCACTCCTTCTTGGTCCACCATCCTCTTGGTGTGCACCTTGGACATCCATCTCGTCGTTGTTCCAGTGAGGTACCTGGTCAGCATTTAATCGAACTCTAGCATCCAAGCTTCTGGGAATAGCTCCTGTGTGATTCCCCAATTGTAGTGGGGAAATCCCTCCTTTGGAGGAGGGATCGGTACCAATCCCTAGGGAGGGATCAACACCAATCCGTCTTGGCAGAACATATTGGTCTGCCAAGCGGCACTCCGATGTTTCTGCGCGATCTCCTTCAAACCTGCGATGCCTAAGCCTCTAGTGTTCATCTGACGAGCTTGAACTTTCCGATGCTGGGTAAAGAGTGGGACCCCTTCTGGCGTTCCCGCACTGTTGTTGAGTTATCTGGTTCATCAAGCTAATATTGGGCTGAATTTGCTCATTTAGTTGTCAATGGCTTTCCATCAACTCTCTCATCAGATTTTGAAATGCAGCCTGGGTTATAAAATCAACTGGGTTCTGAACTTCAACCGGACCAGCATTCAAATTTGCACGCTGGTTGCTTGGGCCTCCTTGTTGAATACTAGCAGTCTCATTCCCACAAATATTTTGAGAAGTGGATCTGGTATGTCTCACCATTGTCAATCTCCTTGTTTAGATTTTTGCAAATCTGAGCAGTGTAAGCAGGTTTATGAAGAAAATTATGGATCTCCTTCGGAGGTTTTATCTAATCCAGTAGTAGCAAAGGGGATCCTAACAAGCCGAGAATCAGATTTCTCAGTGAAAGTACCAAAATGTTTGCAACCAAATTGGTCACAAACACCCAAGAATAGGTTTATGTGGAGAAATAAGTGAAGAAAATTAAATTAAAACAGAGGAATTGAGCAAACTAATAAGAAAATCAAAACAATAATCAAGAACACCAGGATTTATAGTGGTTCGGCGTCATATGCCTACGTCCACTTTGAATATTCTCTTTATTGATTCACTATCAATTTGATTACATCAGCAAGAAATAAGAAAAAAAAGTTGATTTGACAAGGGGAGCTCATGCTTCTTCATGTTTAGACATGTTGATATTTCAAATATCAGGTTGATTTGATAAGGGGAGCTCATGCTTCTGTTTGATCTTTGGTTCAGATCCATTTTGAAGTTGTTCCTACCGATCCATTCTAAGTGGATCAAGCCGGTCCCTTCTATTTGGCTCCAGTGAGCCGACCCCTATTATCAACCAAACTCTGTCGATCCCTTTTACATGCCATGCATACTCATTCATGCTTATCCCTTGAATTCCATTATATAATGCTGATCCCTCCTATTCTACTATGTCGATCCATCTTATTCTACAAGGCCATGCCGATCCCTTTTGTTCCTCAAGGCTATGTCGATCCATCCTCTTCCATAATGTTATACCGATCCCTCCTATTCCATAATACTATGCCGATCTCCCTTGTTCCATTAGGCTATGTCGATCCCTCTTATTCCATTATACTATGCTGATCCCACTAATAACCATCTATATCAACCCATGCGCCATCACCTATACTGATCCCTCCATTACATCATCCATGTTGACCCTTCATCCAACTGACTATGTCGATCCCTAGGGTACTATCTAGCTAAGCCGATCCCTTGCCCATCCACGCTATTTTTCATATTTCTAGCATCCTGCATCATCTATCTACCAACTCTATTCAATCCTGGCTTCATATAACCATCTGAACTCTACTTCCAAGTCCTATAACCATTTCTCCATGGTCATCCTTTTTTGACAACAGTCGAATATGTCTTGCATAATCGGTCCAATATAGTTGGGTCAGGATACTAGGTAACATATACTTATTGCATAAGTTGTTGAATGTTGAAAGTTTAGTGGTTGGCCATATTGGATATAACATTGATATGTTAAAAGTTGAACCTTTTTAGTGATAAATGTAGTAGTAGCATTGGTTAAGTGCTATCGTAGTTATTGGCTTCACTTTAATATTTCGAAATAATATGGTTTTGCCATTTTGATTTGAAAATGGTTTTGATTCGGAGAATGATTTTAAATTTGACTTTTAGGTTTTTTGTGATATTTTATTCAAAAATCATTTTTGAACTTCTCTATTTACTCCAACCTTTTTGGGAATGTTTTTAAAAGTATTTTGGGAAGTATTTATTTTACAGAAAAGTTAATATAATAATGGACATTTATTTTAAAGAAAAAGGGGAATTTATCTTTTATAGTAAAGTGATTCTGTTTTAAAAAAAGATAGAAATATTTCGGTATAAATATTTGGGAAATATTTTATATAAAATGTTGTATAGAATGATAGATTTATAAATGGTATTTTATAAATAAAAGAGAGATTATAAATGGTATTTTATAAAAAGAATAGATTTTCAAATGTTGTTTTATAAAAAGGAAAGTTAATATCATTTTGATAAATTAGAAAATAAATCACATTTGTGAATTTATAGTGATATATGAAATGATTATTTTATGAAAAATATTTGGTCCTATTTTGAAAACGAAGATTTGTGTTAAGTATAAAAGGATTTATAATAGGATTTTTATCAAATGCATTTTTATCAAATGGATTTTTATCAAAATAGATTTATAAAGGTTGTTTTAGAAAAGAGATTTATAAATAGAAACGAGTTTTGTAAATATAAAAGAGATTTATAGAAATGAGTTTTGTAAATATAAAAGAGATTTAATGAAACAAGTTTTGTAAATATGAAAGAGACATATAAAAGGAGTTTTATTAATAAAAATAATATTTATAAAAAGGAATTTGATAAAAGGATATGAGATTTTATTTCTATAAACGATCGTTTTAAATTATGGTGGTATGGAAAGCTATTATTTCCATACTTAACATCAAATTTTGGGGTAGGGAAACTCATCCCTATCTTGAAAATTAAGAATATATGTCGAGGCAAGGATAGTATGCAAACTTGTCCGACTACCTTGTTAATTGAGGGATAGTACTGTTTGAAATCGGAAATTGATGGTAAGTATATTTGATCTAATTTCTATATGATCCATCTACTGACACCAAAAGTGTTTTGGGTTTATTTTTACCAATGTTTTAAATGGCATTTGTTTTGACCCAATTAAGTATGATTTTGAAAACGAAATCTTTCTTAAGATTTGTGGATATACTTATACCGCTGAGATAAGTATATGATTACATTTTCTAAGTATTGAAAATGTAGTGTTTTGTGAATATACCTGTTCTGTTGATATAAGCATATGGAAAAGTTTTCTAAGCATCGAAAACGAAATGCTTGTGAGTATAGTATACAGTTGAGATAAGTATATCAATATTTCTCAAGTATTGAAAAGAATAGAAAGAGTTTACGAATATATCTTTTGAATAAGGTATTTTGATATAAGTATTTACAAAGTGGTTTTAATTAGTGACATGATTAATTATAATGGCTTAGTGGTTGCTTATGTGCTTAACCATGCTTGGTTTCCATGTGAAATTAAATCTCTGATTTGATTGTTTGTTTATTTGATAGTTAAATAACCGAATATCAAATCTTAGCCAGTTTTGAAACTATTGTTGTTGGTTCGGAGAGGCCGGAATCAGGTATGATATCCGAAAACCACTTCTAATGGGCATAAGCGTTCGAATTGGAGACATCTTGAAGATGATTGAATTTAAGATGAAAAGTTTGAAGTGCAAGGGCTGCTTGCTACTAATCCTGAGGATGTAGTAAAAGTAGCGTCTTTGGTTTGTTTACATCCTGAACAACTTGTATGGATGAATGCTGGCATGACATTGTTGCTTGGAGGGCAGTGTTAGCATTCCAAGTGGGATTTGCTAAAAAGGCAAAACGTAGCCTCAAGCCTCACATTCGGAAATGACTAAAATAGGGGATATACGACATGACTATGTGGTTCGCTGCCATTAGGGTATGTTATCACCCTTCTAGATCACCATCTGTGAATTTATGTATGTTGCGAGCTCGAGGAAAAAGGTTGCAAAGCAACTGGGGCGATGACATATCCAATACTATCCAATAAGGGGTAGGCCGGTTCTGTGTTGGTGGGGATTTAGGCGAGGCCCTTGGTACATTTTCAAGAGGTGTACTGTGACAGGTGATACCTCGGTGCCTTGTCATTATATGAAATGCATTCTCTAATACGTGCCTTTACAGTTGTATGCCTAATATGTTAGAATATAATTAATGTAATCATTTGGCTATGATTAAATATTTACCTTAAACCCTAGACATTATTATAATATCATCGGATCTTCTAATAAAACAGTTTGATTATCGTAAGGTAAAAACCCGTCTGTATTTATGTGCGGCGTGGTCTTACGAGATATCTTTATTTTCGAAAGGTTTTATGACATTAAAAATCCAAATGATTTGTGTTTCTCACATTGGTTTACCAGATTGTTATTTTCGTATAATGCTAGGATTAACCCGAGCATATTTCCAGATTTAGTTATGAATGCTTTGGAGCTTCATGAGACGAGTCGGATGCCTCCAAGACGTATTCACGTGTATTTTATTTCCGCTGCATTTGTTATTTTGTATTTATCAGCATTTGTGAGGACATATTGTTATAACTTGCCGGATTGATGAACGATTAGCTTACTCTGATTGATGTATGTATATTACAGTTTTCTTTTATAAAGATCAGTTATATATTATATATTGCTCGTGATGATGTGAGATTCTGTTCTATTTTTCCTTTCTTTGATACCAACCATCCGTTTTTCCGGTACTTGGATGCTCGGCACGTTAATATTGTGAATGTATTAGTGTCGATTTTTGAGGGTCGGAAGAGTCTGATCATTACAATTGATGTGGGCAGAACTGACATATGTTTGTAATATTGTTCAATGGTGGTCTAAATGTGAAGTTTTTTTTAAAACCGGCATATACATACATACATACATATATATACACATATACATACATACATACATATATATACACATACTTCCGGTACTTGGATGCTCGGCACGTCAATACTATGAATGTATTAGTGTCGATTTTCGAGGGTCGGAAGAGTCTGATCGTTACAATTGATGTGAGCAGAACTGACATATGTTGGTAATATTGTTCAATGGTGGTCTAAATGTGAAGTTTTTGTTAAAACCGGCATATACATACATATATATAGATATATATATATATACATACATATATATATATATACATACATATATAAACTTTGTTACCCATTTCTCCAAAAAAATAAAAAAAATTATAAAAAAAAAATTATAAACAAAGTTGTCCTACGTCAAATTTCCTCTTTTAGAGATGTACATATATTTTTTAAAAAGCATAGCAGTAACATCTTTGCTTTTAGAATTCAGAGTTATCTAAATCGTTCTCTTGCACTGTGAAACATTCGCCATTTGCAAAGAAAATTCAGTCTGTGCGTGAAAGGAGATGGGGAAGTTGTGTGAGAGGAGAAACGCCAGGAGCAAATAGAATTGGTGATATGCCAAATTCGCTACACCTTACTTTTCATACTAATCCAAATTCCGAACCCTGTACGACAAATTGAATTAAAAGAAGAAAAATGGGAAGAAAAGGAGAACAAACTTTGAAGAGGAAAACAGGTCCGGCGAACCAACACATGTTCTTTGTTTGGTTATAGAAGTATACTTTACATGTTGGCTACAACGTTATGAATTTGTTTGATTTCTCCATCTATTTGTTAGATTCTCGTAAACTTTTCATTATTCGTTATATATAGGTGTTAACCCTTGAATTAGGATTAATTTGAGTTTTTTCTCCAGTCATGTGGGTATTTATTAACTTGCCATGTTAATTCCACTAAGACGAGGTCGTTGTTAGGGATGTTTTTGCATTGGAATGATAGCAACTGTCTTTATGCGTAAACACAATTAGACAGAATACAAGTTACACTAGCACAAAGCGACAAACAAGTTACACTAGCCAAAGCGGCAATCCTTATTCTCTCCAGTTTTTCATCTCAGCCACATATTCATATTCTCATCAACGATCCAGATTAGATTATTATGGTGGTGCAGATTACCAATGTGGGCTGTGTTGTCTTTAAGCCCATTTATGTACATATTTATATTGTTTTACATTCTGAACTTTGTATTATTCAATTGTAATACAATTACTCAATTTTTATCAATTCAAACAATTTCTCAAGAATTGTAATATGGTATCAGAGCCTCTAAAAACAGTCTAACGACTGATTATCAGAAATTACTCAATCATCATCATCGAGCCATCCTTGAAGGCAGATCTATATCTACCAACCGGTTGCTCTCAGTTTTGTTGAGCATTTTTCATCATTTAATTCCAGATACCTCTCTTGGTCTATCGCTAGCTGTGCATCTATGTTCATATCAGATTCTTTCATCCTTCTCACATCTGCCTTGCCTAAAGCTTGAAGAAACTAGGCTGCAGTTTGTACAATTGTGTAAAATCTATCAAGAAACCATTTCTTGATAAACAACACCTCTCGTAGCATATCTTTGAACATGGCTGGAGATGAAGAACATTCAGAAACCACCACACCAGTTGCCAGAAATGACAATATTGATCAAAATCTGCCAATCATAAAGCCAAAAGGTCATTTAGCAGTTCAACTAGATGAAGATAACTATCTTCTATGGAAGTATCAGATCAGAACAACAATAAGAGGCTATGGATTGGATAAATACATCAACGGTATGTTAACTATTCCTTCTGAAACTATTTCTAATGAAAAGGGTGAAGAGATACCAAATCAAGATTACTCAAATTATCTAAAACAAGATAGTCTACTTGCTTCATGGATCATGTCATCAGTAAGTGTGGGGATTTTATCTCAAATTGTTGGATGTGAAACATCAAGAAACATATGGGAAGCCATAGAGCAGATTTTCAATTCTCAAACAGCAGCCAGGATTATGCATTATAGAAAGCAGTTTCAGAATTTAAGAAAAGAAAATATGACAATGCAAGAATATCTTACCAAAGCAAAGAGTTATTGTGACAAGCTTGCCATTGCTGGACACAAGGTGTCAGAATCAGAACAAGTGCTAACCATATTAAATGGTTTAGATGAAAACTATGAGTCTGTAATTACAGTTATCTTATCAAAGAAAACTTTACCTGACCTTCAGTATGTTCACTCAACCCTCTTGGCTCAAGAAGGAAGAATTGAGCAAAAGAAGACTGCAAATACAGAATATTCAGTGAATTATACAACAAAATTCAAAGGAAAGGGTCAAGATCGAACACAATCAGGTCAAAGAAGTGGCCAAAGCTTCAGGGGAAGAGGCAGAGGCCGATGGTCATGCAATAACAGAGTGAAATGTCAAATATGTGAGAAGCTAGGTCATGTTGCAGCAAAGTGTTACTTCAGATTTGATCAGAATTTTGTTGTAACTCAACAGTCTAACAGCAGTCAAAGAAATCAGAACCCAAATGTTAATCTTACTCAAGCTGAAGCAAGAAACCAAGCCAATCAATCAAAGAATCAAAATGACTCTGAAAATAAAGGTGATGACTCTCTGTACGAAGATTGGTATCCAGACTCAGGAGCAACTAATCATGTCACAAGCAACTTAGAGAATCTCAATCTCGGAAACAAGGAATACAAAGGTACTCAATCTATTTATGTTGGTAATGGTAATTCTTTAAAAATCACATACACTGACCAAGCCAAACTTAGCAGTAAAAGAGAATTGCACTTAAATAATCTTCTTAGAGTTCCCCAGATTAAGAAAAACTTGATAAGTGTCTCTCAATTTGCTAGAGACAATCAAGTATATTTTGAATTTTACCCAAAAATCTGTCTAGCTAGAGATTTACTAAATAAGGACATTCTTTTACAGGGTAGCATGCACAATGGTCTATATAAATTCAATCTAGTGCAAGATATTGTATCAAGGAAAAATAGCGACTCAGAGCAGGAGGAAAAGTGGTGTAATCTTTCAAAGCTTGATAGAAAAGTTGATTGTAATAAAATCTTTGACACTTGGCACTGTAACTTGGTCATCCCAGTGTGGCAATTGTTAAAAATATTTTGAAAGATAATAATATCAAGCATGAAAATATAACTGCACCATATGTATGTGAAGCATGTCAATTAGGAAAGAGTCACAAAATACCATTCAGTAATTCTGCAACTGTACATAATAAACCCTTAGAAATGGTTGTAGTTGATCTATGGGGTCCAGCCCCAATCAATTCTGACTATGGAATGAATTACTACATCTCCTTTGTTGACTCTTTCTCAAGATACACTTGGATTTTGTTACTCAAATCCAAGTCTGATGTCAAGAATGCAGTAATTCATTTCATAAATCAAGCTGAGAATTTAACTAACCATAAGCTAAAGATTTTGCAAACAGATGGTGGTGCAGAATTCAAAACACTTAAAGAATTCTTCTCTGAAAAAGGTATTAATCATAGAATTACCTGCCCACATACATCTGAGCAAAATGGGTTAGTAGAAAGAAAGCATAGGCATATTGTTGACACTGGTCTAACACTGCTTGCACATGCATCCATGCCCTTAAAGTTCTGGCCAGATGCATTCACAACAGCAGTATTTCTTATAAATAGAATGCCTACAAAAGTTTTAAGAAATAAAACTCCATTAGAAAAGTTATACAATACTAAACCAGATTATTCATTTCTCAAAGCTTTTGGATGTCTATGCTATCCATGTACTAGATCATATAATAAACATAAGTTAAGTTTTAGATCTGTACCTTGCACTTTCCTTGGATATGCCACCAGTCAAAAAGGGTACAAATGTCTTACAAGTGAAGGGAAGATAATAGTATCTAGACATGTTGCATTCAATGAAAGTGTATTCCCCTTCACTAGTACAGACATAAAGACCACCCAAAAGATTTATAGTGCCAAGAAATTTTTACCACCCATACCCATATGGGACAAAGAAATGTCTGCCAATAGCAAGGAAAGTGAGAATACCAGCTCAAATCTCCAACACACTATGCCCACTGAGGAGCTAGGTCAGAGAGATGACCTGAATTCTTATAATAGTGAAACTGAAAGTCAAGGGACTGAAGATCAAAATGTTGATCAAGACAATACTGCACTTACTGTCAACACTACACCTACACAAGAAGGACATCCAATGATTACCAGGTCAAAGCATGGAATATTTAAGCCAAAGATCTACACAGCCAATATGAATTGCAAAGAACCAGTCAGCTACAATGAAGCTATCAAAGACAGCAAATGGAAGGATGCCATGAATGAAGAATACAATGCACTGTTTAAAAATAATACATGGAGTCTAGTTCCTCCACCAGCAAACAAAAACATTATAGGATGTCGTTGGACCTTCAGATTTAAGACATTATCAGAAAGTGGAAAAGTAAAACACAAAGCCAGACTGGTAGCCAAAGGATACTCTCAACAGTATGGTTTTGATTTTTCTAAAACCTTTTCTCCAGTAGTTAAGCCAACCACTATTAGGATTATTTTAACATTAGCTTTGTATTATAAATGGGATATAAGGCAACTTGATGTAAATAATGCTTTCCTAAATGGAGAGTTACAAGAGGAAGTCTATATGGAGCAACCTCCTGGATATACTCAAGATGACAACAAAAACTTGGTATGCAAACTTCATAAAGCCATCTATGGACTCAAACAAGCCCCTAGAGTATGGTATGAGAAACTAAAAGCTACTTTAATCTCTATGGGATACCAGGTATGCAAGTCTGACAATTCTATTTACACAAAAGCAAATAAAAGGTACATTACTTACATACTTGTCTATGTAGATGACTTTATAATTACTGGCAATGACAATGATGAAATAGAACATGTCATTAATATGCTAAACAAAACCTTTTCTATAAAAGATTTAGGCAAGTTATACTATTTTTTGGGCATAGAAGTCATTAATACTGCTGATAAAGGATTAATTCTATGTCAACAAAAATATATTTCAGAAATATTAAGTAGGGCTAACATGCATGAAGCAAAGCCAATGCCTACACCTATGATTAGTAACTTGCACTTATCTAAACATCAAGGAGAACCTATTGATAATACAAAGCAATATAGAAGTATTGTAGGGGCTTTACAATATGTAACTGTTACAAGACCTGATATATCATTCGCTGTGAATAAAGTTTGTCAATTTATGCAGAAGCCCTTAGATACACATTGGAAAGCTGTAAAGAGAATACTTAGATATCTCAAAGGAACTATCGGTCAAGGAATCAAGTTAAAGATGAGCAAAAACTTATCTATTCAAGGGTTTGCAGACACTGATTGGGCCTCGGATTGCGATGACCGGAGATCTACTACCGGACACTGCATCTTCTTTGGTGGAAACCCTGTCTTTTAGTGTGCCAAGAAGCAACCAACCATTTCACGATCTAGCACAGAATCAGAATATCGAAGTGTCGCATCAGCTACAGCTGAAGTGATGTGGATGGAAACCCTAATTAAAGAGTTGGGAATCAAGCTTTCACGCAAGTCAATTATTTGGTGTGACAACTCCAGCACGGTAGCTATGTCAGCTAACCCGGTGTTACATGCTAGGACGAAGCACATCATGATCGATCTGTACTTCGTCAGAGATCAGATAGCCAAAGGAAGACTTGAAGTCAATCATCTTCCTGCCTCAAGTCAAATTGCTGATATTCTCACGAAAGCCTTGTCTCGCAAGTACTTTGAAGAATTTAAGAGCAAATTGCATATTAAAGACATTAATGAAGAATTGAGGGTTGAAGGAGAAGGAAACCCTAGCCGACATTGAGGCGGAGAATTAGACAGAATACAAGTTACACTAGCACAAAGCGGCAAACAAGTTACACTAGCACAAAGCGGCAATCCTTATTCTCTCCAGTTTTTCATCTCAGCCACATATTCATATTCTCATCAACGATCCAGATTAGATTATTATGGTGGTGCAGATTACCAATGTGGGCTGTGTTGTCTTTAAGCCCATTTATGTACATATTTATATTGTTTTACATTCTGAACTTTGTATTATTCAATTGTAATACAATTACTCAATTTTCATCAATTCAAACAATTTCTCAAGAATTGTAATAAACACAGAAAAGCCATATAATTTGTTTCTTAGAAAGAATCTTCCTTTCTAATATAATATTTAGTTGGTTTGTAGTGCTGTGTAGTTTTGATCTATACATTTAATGTAGGTTTAAGTAGCTGCACCCATTATTATTTATTGAGTTAATTTGATTTCAAAAATAGAATGTTGTAGCTTAACATGCAAAGGGGTGTTTTGGGAGGTGCATAAATTTTCCCTTAATTTTGTTTTAATTATTTGTTAGCACTTAAGGCTACGTTTGTTTGAAACGCTGAATGCTGATGGGTGAATGCTAAATTCTGATATAGAGTTCTGAATGCTGAATGATTGTTTAGTTGTTTGTTTTCATTTTAAACTTCTGAATTTCAGTTCCTAAAGCTTGGATTTGAAACAAATGAATATTTAAGTTTGGAAATATGAAAAGGGTGGATTTCAGACGTTCAATTTATTTGAAATTTCAAATAAATTCTGAATTTATTTGAATATTTACTAGGGCATATATGGAATAAATTATTATTCTGATTCAGAACTAAGATTAAGCAAAAGAAAAATGCTGAACGGTTTTTTCTGAATAAGCGATTTTATTCATAACATCTGCTGCAAACAAATGGTAATTACAGTTCCGCTTACCTAATCAGAACATCCAATCAGTGCTTCTGAACAAAAACAAACAAAGAAACTGTTTCTTTCGCCAAACTGTTTCTTTCAGTTAACTTTTAATGGTTGTGTGAAAGTTTTCAATAGATACATAATTCTCAGCCCTTTTTTGAGTTTTTGTTGGAAGAGTCTTTATAATTGTTACCAGAAGAAGAAATAGAAAGTTTAGATGTATTTGAAGAGAATATACCTTGTTCACTTACAATTTCTTGATCCATATTTTGATATATTTTAGTTGATTTCTATGAAGTTTTCCCATGCTTTGGATAACTGCAAAAATCTACTATTTTTGACTATATATTTTTTATTTGTCGAGTGAATACTGTCTAAATTTAACTAAATTTGCTGTGATCAAGTATGAGGGTATAAAGTTTATGATGCAAAACCCAACAATTAAAGCTTCTGATGAGTTTTAATGATACTTAGAAACTGTGTTTTTAGTCGGTTTGCCTGGCTGCGATCAAGTATGAGGGTATAATTATTCACTTATTGGGATCCTAGCTTGTACAACCATAATCTCTTAAACAAGGTGGTGGTGATTGTATAATTAAAGTACACACTCATTCTTAAGCAATTTTATGTTGTCCAGAGTCTAGACAAACGATATGCATTCCTTTTTTTTTTCTTCATTTTTTTCATGAATAAGTGAATTTAGCTAATGTTCACTGTATTTCTCAAGTTTCTATATTTGTTGTTGTGAGTATAAATTTGAGCCGTCTGACTATGGAACGTGGTTCAAGAATCAAATGTTTATTACTTGCTATACTGCTGATAAATTGATGCAGAATGATATACAAAAGTTTTATATATGATAAACAGAATCCTTTGTACTATAGTTGGTTAAAAACAATCGGCTCTCACTTTTGAGGCCATGTTTCAACTCTTGATATCGGAACATGTTATTTACCTCTTCCAATCAAGGTTTTAAATATCGGATTTCGGTCATGTTTCGTCTCGGAATTTTTACACAAGTTATCTCGTATCGTGGAAGATCTCGGACGAGATGAGTACATATCGGGTGTACATCTCGGATTGACATCTCGGGTCTTATAATGCATCTCGGGAATATCTCGGATGTACTTATGTATCTGAAATTGATATGTTAAAAATTTATTTAACGGTTATAACTTTCTTAGTAAAAATAAAAATGGTAACATACTTGATTTCCATGAAAAAAAATATTTTTAGAAGAGTAGTAGCTTGATTAGCTTAATTGATTTGGTAATGATTGAATAATATCGTTTTATTTGAACATAATAAAGAAGTGAAACCTTTCGCTATGACCCATTAAGATAAAAAGTAAAGAATATGTTCAAGAAATTGGTAAATTATATTGGAATGAGTAGTTTCTTTTGAATCAATATGAAAATAAAAAATATTATGCAAAATAAGAAAAATGAATAATTTCGGGCGAGATCTCGGATTGAGATTTTTATCCATATTTTGGGTGAGATTTGAATATCTTGAACGAGATGAGTGTTGAGGGAGATATGAAGGAGATTTGATGTCTCGTCTCGTTTAAGTGTAAAAAGGAGATCTCGGGCGATATATAGAAGAATTAAAACCATGCTTCCAATTTTTTAGTTGCTGGTCCCAAGCCTAGTAAACAAAGGGGATGTGGTAAGCTTTTTGTATATTGTTGCATCCTTATGAATATTGACATTAACTAGCCGGCTCCATTTATTGTGATTAATGGTACACACGCATTGTCTAAGAAACAAGGCATGTTTGTAAAGTTTTAGCAGGATTCACATGCATTACCATGCACAATGTCATCACCCTTTCTATTGCTAGAGATGTACAATTATTATTGGTGCATTATTTACTTTACTTTTATTTTATGTTAATTGTATTAAAATTTAGTTTTCTTTAGTTAATGACCATTAGCTGACGTGACAAGTGGTATGACGCTCTTGACTGGGGTTTTAAAAGGTCATGGGTTCAAACCTCCAAGATATCAAAATGAGTGCTTTGCTTAAAGAAATTACCACTCTTATTTTCCCAAAAAAAAGAAATCTTTAGCCTCTTTTTCTTCGGTAATTCATAGTTTCCTTATGCTCAGACGTGAAATCCTTTTGTGTCATGGGATCACCAGATGCATAATAATTGGAGTCATTAAGCTACCAAACAGGGGAACTACTATTAATAAAGGACTTCTACACAAACTTATTGCATTGCATTTTTTAGGTGTCCATATTGCTAAACTCAAATTATTGGCATTAGATATCTCAAACTAGTAATGAGGAGAAAATGTCTGTAAATTGTTCTTTGCTTTTGGTTATTTGTGATGTTAATGACATTTCATTTTGTTTTCAGCTTATCGAAATATGTCCTGGATGATGTTTTTGGAGGTGACAGAGACATACAAACAACATACTGCATGAAGGTATTAAATAATTTTCTTTCTCAGTTATGATTTATTCCACATGCTATTTTAAGAAACTTGGTCTATTTCTAAAAAGTAGTGGTATTTTCCTATCGCGTTTACTATAAAACCGTAAAACAAAGTTTTCAGTCTTGTATTTTGAGTTTTCTATGAAAGATTCTTTCTGGTCTATGATAGAGAATACAATAGTTAGGTGCATTTGAAGAGCATATAACACATGCTTTAAGCGATATGGATAAATAAGTATTCTGAAGCACACAAAATTTTGTGGTATATATCTAACATATTTGGTATCACGTCTCTGACAGCTCAATTCAACACGTGTTTCATCTTGTATGACCATACAAGATATATTAGAGTATACCAATCAAAAATTAGATAATGCATCATAATTTATATCTTACATTACTTGAGTATATTTTTCACATTGGATAATCATTGATGAAGTCTTTTTGTCACAATCATCAAATACTATCCTTATAAACAAATTCGAATTGTTAATAGTCATATAACAAAAAGTTATATTTTTCTCCAAAAATATTTCACATGTAAATAATAATAGTATTTTACACGCAAACAAATAGGATACAAATATTTGCATCAATTATGTTTTTCCATCAATTGTTAGCATAAAAAATTGCAATTGTCCACATAATTTATCCTAAGTTATACACTATAATGTACTAAGTTAATTGTATTATTAAATGTAATACTATTTATAAAGGGGAGGGATCTCTATCCTGACTTTTTTGGCATCCCTGATTTATGCCCAATTCATTATTTTATAGCTACAGAAGTCGGGATTCAACAATTTTGTGCAGGCGTGATCTATGTATCATCAACATCATCTCTGCAAAAAAAACACATCTTATTTCAATATCTCTAGTGCACCAAACATTAATACTTCAAAATCATTGGCTATAATAAATATTTTAATACATTGTATATTACACAACAAATTTAGATGGTCTAAATGGATAAGATAATTTTTTGTAGAGATGATGATACATAGATCATGACTGCAAAAAATATATTAAATTTTGACAATCTAGATATCATGAAATGAGTCAGGCACGAATCAGAGATGATAAAAGATAGGATGCGGATCCCTCCTCATTTATGAATGTGTAAATAGTTAAAATGGGAATAGCTAACAAGTGCTACATTCGAATGTGCATTATATTTTTTTTGTACTGTATTAAAATGAGAAACATGCGTTATTCAATATCCTATTACCTATTATTTTTCCTTTTTTCTCTGTATACCTTTTAATTGCATAGTACATTGTACATATATAGTACTAGCCTGATTTAATTGAAACCACATCTATTTAGCAACGTTTGTTGATCTTAATTTTTTCTCAAAATTCGAGTTAGCGCAATATAATATATAGCAGATACAATATATACTATGGTAGAATCAATAGCAAGTAATTAACACCGTGTCAATTGAAAAGCATAGACATTCTATTTATTAAAATTTGTTTTTTGACATTAGAGGACCATGTGTGAAGCTTCAACATCAAAATCTTACATTATATTGGACATTTTTTGTTGTTTGTTCTGATAAAGATTGTAGCATAGGGCAAACTTGGCAAGTTCAGGGAGTTAGAATATCTGTAGAATATGTGGTATTGTATTTACATAGCCTTGCAGTGTAATATTGTATCTGGGCCTAGCCCATATATCAGCCCGCTAGTAATGGTTCCTGCACTTATAAAAGCAGTGATACAACTCTTGTAATATCATTCAAGTATTAATAAAATTCTCTATTTTACAATCTTCATCTTTTCTATCTTGGTATCAGAGCATCAGAAAGTCTGTCCAACGACAGCATAGATCCAGGTCATTACTGGAATCTCATCAAAGACTGACTTCATCATCACAGAGCCATCCAGGATGAGGTGTCAGAACAAGTTCATCACTCACCATCCCCGGTTGCTCTCAGTTCTTCGTCATCTCATCATTTGAGAATAACTCACCCTATTCTGATCAGTACAGCAGTGCCACGCCAAGATTCCAGTTCAAGAAATCAAGATTGTTGGCTGCACCATAAAGCTCTCTCTCGATCAGAAGCCTGATTGAAACATTATCATCATGGCAGGAGACGATGATACAGCTTCGTCTGCAACAAGTGGAATTAAAAGTCAGAATGAATCAAGATCAAGAAATCAAGATACTCACACTTCTCAAGCAAAGGTCAGTGATATCATAAAACCAAAGAGTAATCTGGTTTCTACTGCTCTTGATGAAAATAACTACATATTATGGAAATATCAAGTAGAAACAAGCATCAGAGGATATGGGTTAGAAGATTTTCTGTATGGCACCACAACTGTACCAGCAAGAATGGTTACAGATAGCTCAGGTGAAAGAACTGTCAATAAAGAATTTGTCAACCATCAGAAGCAAGACAGTTTATTAGCTGCCTGGTTGCTTTCATCCATCAGTTCAGGTTTACTATCTCAAATCGTTGGTTGTAAAACATCATTTGAGATATGGTCTACAATTCAATAAATCTTCAATACTCAGTCTGCAGCAAGAATTCTTTATTACAAAAGACAACTGCAGAACCTCAGAAAGGAAAACTTGTCAATGAGAGAGTATTTCACAAAAATAAAGTCATATTATGATATACTTGATGCTGCTGGACATACTGTATCAGAATCTGAGTAGATTCTAACCATTTTAAATGGCTTAGATATTGAATACGAGTCAGTGGTGGCAATCATCTCTTCGCATCAAACACTACCTAGCATACAAAATGTCTACTCCATACTACTGTCTCATGAGGGAAGAATTGAGCAGAGAAAAGAAAGTAATCCAGAACTCTCACTCAATTATGCCTCAAGTTCAAGAAACAAAAATCAAGGAAGAAAGCAAGAAAATCAAACTTCCAGACAAGACAACAATCAAAGAAACAATACAACTCAAAGAGGCAGAGGAAGAGGTGGAAGATGGAACAATAATAGAACAAAATGTCAAATTTGTGAAAGACCAGGACATACAGCCAGACAATGCTACTTTAGACTCAATACTGAGTACTATCCAAATCAACAAAATCAAGAAAATCAAAGAAATCAACACTCCAGTGCAAATGTTGCTCAGATAGATCAGAGACAAGGCAGTCAGTCAGAAAAGACAAGGTCTCAAGTCTTAAATGCAGAAAGACATACCAGATCAGATGAGATAACAGAAGAAGACTGGTATCCAGACTCAGGTGCCACGAATCATCTTACAAGCAACCTGCAGAATCTCAATCTTGGCAATAAAGAATATACAGGTACACACTCTATACATATGGGAAATGGTGAAGCTCTAAAAATCACACATGTTGGAACCAAAAGTATTCAAGGTAAAAGACTTCTTCATCTCAATAACTTGCTGAGAGTCCCACATATTAAAAAGAATCTTCTAAGTGTATCTCAATTTGCCAATGACAACAATGTGTATTTTGAGTTTCACCCCAAATTCTGTTTAGTCAAAGATCTACTAAATCAGAATGTATTATTACAGGGTAAATTGGACCGAGGATTATACAAGTTCAATTTTGGAAACTCAGGAAAAAGCAAAAGTAGACATATATGGTGTAATAACACTGAGTCTTATGTTACAAATGATCAAGAAACATTTACTTTGTGGCATTACAAGTTAGGACATCCCAATGTAAACACTGTAAAACAAATTCTTATGAATAATAATATTTCCTGTGATGTATCTCTGCCATATGTATGTACATACTGTCAATTAGGCAAAAGCCACAAGTTACCTTTTGCAGATTCTACTACTGTTATTAACAAACCACTACTGTTAGTAGCAACAGACTTATGGGGGCCTGCTCCAATAAATTCAGACTATGGATTCAGGTATTATATATCATTTGTTGATTGTTATTCTAGATATACATGGATATATTTTCTAAAATCCAAAGCAGATGCCAAACAGACTGTAATAGAGTTCATAACTCTAGCAGAAAAACAATTGAGTCATGAGGTTAAAATTATACAAACAGATGGTGGTGGTGAATATAAACCACTGAAAGAATATTTTCAGAAAAAGGGTATTGTTCATCGAACAACATGTCCTTACACATCTGAGCAGAATGGAATAGTTGAGAGGAAACATAGACATATAGTGGAAACAGGGTTAACCCTACTAGCACAGGCATCAATGCCTATGAAATTCTGGCCAGAAGCCTTCAACACTGCTGTGTACTTGATTAATAGACTACCTACCAAGGTTCTTAAGCATCTAAGTCCTATTGAATACCTGTTTGGGGTTAAACCAGACTATAAAAGTCTAAAGACATTTGGGTGCTTATGCTTTCCATGTCTTAGACCATACAATAATCATAAATTAAATCTGAGATCTACCCCATGTACATTTATAGGGTATGGAAACAACCAAAAAGGATATAGATGCTTAAGCAATGATGGTAGAGTCTATGTTTCTAGACATATTGTATTAAATGAGAAAATTTTTCCTTTTGCAGACATAAACATCAAGACAACCAAAAAGATTCATACTAAAGAAAACTTCTCAATGCCATCCATACCTATTATACCTGAGTGGGATCAGACCAGTGGAAGTGTGCAGAGGACCCAACGGCCACAACACACTCTATCCAATGATGACACTGGATCAGGTCATGACTCCAGCAAATCCTCTAGCTCCTTCAAAGACACCAGTCAAATCAATGAGAGCAATCCAAATCAAGGAGATACTTCTCAGTCCACATCACATCAACCCGAAGACAGTAGTGATATTCAAAACATAACACCTGCAAGGACAGAACATCATATGATCACAAGGTCAAAGAGTGACATTTTCAAACCTAAAGTATACAGTGCTCAGCTAGATGCGAGAGAACCAAAAGACTACACTGAAGCTGTCAGTAACAACAACTGGAAACAGGCCATGAATAATGAATACAATGCTCTTATCAGAAACAAGACTTGGAGTCTTGTTCCAATGCCCATGGACAAGAATATAGTTGGCTGCAAGTGGACCTACAAGATCAAAAGGAACACAGATGGAAGCATCTCAAAATACAAAGCAAGACTAGTGGCCAAAGGTTTTAATCAACAATATGGGTTCGACTACAATGAAACATTTTCTCCAGTTGTCAAGCCAACTACCATAAGACTCATACTGACAATTGCACTTCACAAAAAATGGGTGATTAAGCAACTTGATGTGAATAATGCTTTTCTTAATGGGGATCTAAATGAGGAAGTATTCATGGAACAACCAGAAGGATACAAGAAGAGTACAAATGATAACATGGTATGCAAACTACATAAGGCAATATATGGTCTGAAGCAGGCACCACGAGTATGGAATGAGAAACTCAAGTCCACACTGATGGGCTTAGGGTTTACACCAACAAAATCAGACAACTCCCTATATATGTAGTATAACCAGGAGAAGATCACCTACATTCTTGTATACGTGGATGACATTATTATTACAGGAAATGATATTCAAGCTATGAATCAAACTACTAAGCATCTTGATCAAGCTTTTTCAATCAAAGATCTTGGGAATCTACATCATTTTCTAGGTATTGAAGTCATTCAAACATCCAAGTCAGAGATGGTCCTATGCCAGAAAAGATACATACTAGACTTATTAAAAAGAGCAAACATGGATCAAGCCAAACCCTTACCTACCCCTATGATAAGTAACCTCAAACTGTCTAAAGAATCAGGAGAACCCATTACCAATGAAAGAAAATATAGAAGCATAGTAGGAGCACTTCAGTATATTACTATAACTAGACCAGATCTAAGCTATAGCGTAAACAAGGCATGTCAATTCATGCATAGACCTCTCAGCAATCACTGGAAGGCTGTAAAACGTATATTACGTTACCTGAAAGGGACAATAGATAAAGGTCTACACTTCAACAATGCAAAGGATTTAAACATACAAGCTTACTGTGATGCTGACTGGGCCTCAGATCCGGATGACAGGAGATCAACTACAGGCTTCTGTATATTTCTAGGAAGCAATCTGATCTCGTGGTGCTCAAAGAAGCAAGCTGCCACCTCTCGCTCTAGCACGGAGGCGGAATACAGATCTATTGCAACCACAGCTGCAGAAATCATCTGGATTGAGTCGCTTCTCAGCGAAATTAGAATCAATCTCACGAATACACCAATGATCTGGTGTGATAATTTGAGTTCTGTGTTTCTCTCTGCAAATCCAGTGCTACACTCACGAACGAAGCACTTTGAAATCGATCTATACTTCGTTCGTGAGAAGGTAATGGAAGGTAAACTTAAAGTCAACCATGTTCCAGCTCAATTTTAGAGAGCGGATATTCTTACTAAGCCCCTCTCTGCAAAATATTTCACTCAACTGAAGCGAGATCTCAAAATTAGAGATGGGGGCGCTGAGAGGAAGGAGGAAAAGAAAACCCTAGATCGTATTGACGGGGAGAGTTAGAATATCTGTAGAATATGTGGTATTGTATTTACATAGCCTTGCAGTGTAATATTATATCTGGGCCTAGCCCATATATCAGCCCACTAGTAATGGTTCCTGCACTTATAAAAGCAGTGATACAACTCTTGTAATATCATTCAAGTATTAATAAAATTCTCTATTTTACAATCTTCATCTTTTCTATCTCAGGGTACTCTTATGAAGTTTTGGTCTTTGATCGGATTGCCGGTTAAAGCACTTTTGAGTATGGTTAGCAATTTGCATAGCTGTTCTTGTTGGAACATAATTCTTGGCTATGTTCTTCCAGTCTCCTGCATGAATTTTTAAGCCTATCAAGAACAACCTAAGCACAAATGAGAAATATTTTTATGCATTAGAATGAACATGATAAAATAAAATTTTCATATGCCCTTAGCATTAATCAAACTAAAATAGTTTGATCAAGATGTGTCCTTTTTCATATGTATAGGTTTTTGTGATTACAACTGGTCTTGGACTGATATTTGGCTGTAAATATACCATCAACAAATACCAAACCTGTGTTCCTCTTCGGTCTGTAGCATCCATGAATTACACATATAACTCCATTGACATCTCAAACCATTATTTGCTAGTGTCTGGGCGATCAGTTTTAATATATTCATGAATGTCAATGCTGAAGTTCCATACTTGATGCTACAATCCGTATAGATTGATGTTTAACAAGTGTTTCATGCAATATGGCCAAACTTGATATTTTGAAGTGCACAAATTAAACGGTGCAAGATTTTCAAAACGAGTTTAAAATTGTAAATTGTAGATTCAAAATATCCATTTTTAAAGGTTTGTACACACTTTGAAATTGATTTTGATGTTTGAACTTCTTTATTTAAGCCTAAAACTCAATTTTCTCTTGTTTTTTATTTTTATTTTTATTTTGGTTAGAAAACATTAGAATTGAGATTGTGGATTTGAATATTTCAACATAGATTAAATGATTTTTCACAATTTTGAAGTTTGAATCAGATTGTCAATCATTTTTATCAAGGGGGTGATTCGATTTGAAACAGAATTTTAGGCATAAGATTGCAAGTTTTTTGATAACAATGAAATGGTGTATCAATATATTAAGTATTGCGCATCTACAATGACTTATGTACAACATATGTTTCATGTTATATGTCCATGCAAGATACATTAGGGCGTAGTGATTAACAATTTGTTTAAGAGTGGATAATATTCTAAAAATGTGACAAAAAGGCTTCACCAATATTTGTTCACAAATATCTGTAAATAAGTAATGCGCATGCTATAAATGATAATTGCATTTTGATAAATTGCATTGTAACGATCTGCCATTTCTACCCGAATGTTGACACTAATACATCCACGGTATTCATATGCCGAGCACGCATGTGTCGGAAAGATGAATTGTTAGGACAAAAGAAAAGGAACAAGAAAGAAGAGAACACAGTATTAGAATCTCACATGCAGAACGATAATATATAATATCTCAAAAGGTCTTTACCAAAAAGAAAACATTTATATACTTACATCAATCAGAGAAAGCTAACACCACCAACCTAGATAGTTATAACATCATGTCCTCACAAATGCTGATATATATAAATCAAGTAATGCAACGGAAATAAAGTATGTTAGGAAATCATCCAGTTCCTCTCCAAGAGCTCAAATGAACCACAGCTAAATCTGGAAACATACTCGAGCTGATCCGGGCATTAAGAAAATAACACTCAGATCAGTCTAGTAAACCAGCGTGAGAAACTCAAATCATATAGATTTGTTATATCTTAAAACCCTTCAAAATAAGGGTATCTCGTAAGAACACGCCGCCAATAAATACAGACGGGTTTTTACCATACGATAAACAAACCATTTCTATTATAAAATCCAGTGATAATACAAGAATATCTAAGGTGTGAAATATAAATGATCACATAGCTGCGATTCAAGTGAGTGTACATCACAACAATCAGTGCCGGCCCAAAGAATACGTTGCCCAAGCCACATTTGAACTTTGTTGCCCTTTGCTACATAAATTTCAATGTTTTTTTAAATATTAAATATAAGATAATATAAAAAACTATAACATACAAAATGTTCACTTTGCATTCAAAAGGTACAACATGAAGTAGGTTACAATAGTCAATTCAAAAAAGCATAAACTAAACATCAACTTTTCATACAAAATAAGGATCAACTTTCTTCACATAGTTAAAAGAAAAATGCTTATTCTTGCATTTTTAAAGAAAATTCTTCGATCGAATTGTCATAATTAAGTTTCTCTAAACACTCACTTTCAATTGAGATCATTACTATAGTCCGTTCAATCGTTCTTGTGACATGATAGTTGGAATATAGTTTTTAATCAATTTCAATTTAGAAAAACTTTTCTCCGCTAAAGCAACTATAACCGGAATAGTTAACAAAATCTGATAAGCAACCCATGCACATTAGAAACCACTAACTTCTGCATATGATCTTATAAAGTCAAGAATGTCAATCGATTTAGTTATTTTCTTAGGAACATGCTTTGCAAAGCTTCTAAAACATGAAATAATTTTTTTTCGGATATCACATTGTTCATTGTATTTCAAGCAACTTTCTAAACGAATGTAATGTTTGACATTTGTTCTTCATGACTTAAATCCGATTTGCAATTAAGAATAACCAAAAAATATTTTGTTTCTAAGATCTTGATTATTATTTTGGCTTTGATCTCATTTGATAATAGAAGTATTATCTCATTTTGATTCTTACAACTAAGATAATGATGTTGAATTTCTTTATCTACCACACGTCGAAGATGATCTTTCATACTTGGATCAAATTTTGTAAGAAACTCAATAAGTTGGCATCTGTTTCTTATCGTCTTCTTCTTTTGTTATTTTATCTACTATATAATAACATGTTTTAAGTAAATTGTGTTACCACAAATTTTATTTTCCATTTAATCTCAAAAATTATAAATATATTGTTTAAGGTTTAAGAAAATTGGTTAAAATCGAGCTATTTCAATCACAAAGCCATTTAAAATAAAACTATTTCCTAAATAAATCGCCTAATAACAACTTATCAAGTCAACATATAAATCAACGAATCAACTAATAAACCAAGTTACTCAACTAATAAATCAGTTTAATCAACTAACCAACTAATAACATAACATATCAATTTGTCAATTTTAATCAACTATTAAGTGATAGAACAAGTTAATCATCTTGCCAAATCACCTTGTAGAGTCGCAGGCGCAGCAGCAGGCGTTGGGAGAGATCGAGCAGGAGGGATCCACAATGGCAATCGCAGTCGCACTGTCGCTATAAGCTTAGTTCCTAACGCTTTCAACTCAAGAAGCATGAACTTTGAATTGAGAAGTGAGAACACGGGGAGGGTTTTGGTTTGGAACTGGAGGCTGGCTTGTGCATGGGCTTTGGAGGCAGAAGTGAAAACAAGAATATAAAACAAACTTTTTTGGCCCTAGCCTAGGGGTTGCCCCAGCCCATGGGCTTGGTGGGCTTCCCCTAACCCGGTTTTGACAACAATAATATGTATACAAACACAACCGCTAAGACACGTTCGCTATTTGTGTAGGATTTCCACGTATATCTCCTTGGATCAAAGCCGACTCCGATCTACTGCACAAGGATCAGAGATATTCTTCCGAAGCATCGTATATCTCTAGATAAAATATAATATAGGAAAAACATAGATGGTCCATGTCCGAACACATGACACCGGGTCACATCACTCCCGCATGCATATCCGTAGTAACACTAGAATGGAGTGCCTGCATCTTTAAGTTAACTAAACCCCATAGGCTATGCCCCCCATCTTTGGTTTCTATCATTACCGATGGTGAAGTCACGTTCAACATCTTAGCACAAGAGCCACAACTCGAACATACCTCGACACACGAGTCCCCAACCTAAACAGATCTCGAAACCACACATTGATTTCCATATCTCAACAGATTTCGAAATCACATATGGATTCCTCAACAGATCCCGAAATCACACATGGATTCTCATACCTCAACAGGTCTCGGAATTACACATGGATTCCCACATCATGAATAGACCACGAACAACTACATGTGTTCGAGCATCCCAAACAGATCTCGAATCTCCACATAGATTCTAGCTTCACGAACCAATCACGAACCTCTTCCAAAGCATAGAACACAAATATGGTTTTGGAGCGTTTACGGTTTCAAGTCATCTCATATAAGTACACTCCCCTGCTTGCTGGATGCTCCAAAACCAATTGATCGATTTTTTGGGAATCTCAACCCTGGTTCTGTGGGAAATAAATAGACAATACATAAGATCGGAGATCACCTCCTAACCGTTTAAGCGGACAGATTTTCTTATCATTTGTCCTAAAAGAGCAAAACGAGTTTATACGTACAGTATAGTATCACCGAAGATAACTGTACCATATAATTTCCGTGTTTCTTCTAGATATTTCTAGAGTATATTTGACCAAGATTTGATAGTCGATTATTTAACTATCAAACAAACAATCCAATATAATGAGAATAATCGCATACGGGAAACTAAGTCCCGTATACTATCCATAAGTAAGTAACACACAAAGCACGATCAGATAAACAAGCACGATCAAGCCATATAAACGACTTCTAATCCCATTTTTAATCAATCTTCTTTTATTAATTAAAAACCCCTTTTGTTAGTAAAACTCATTTTTACTCAATAAACTCTTTTATAAATGAAACTCTGTTTATTAATTAAACATTGTTATTTAATTAAAACATCCCTATTCATTTCAACACATTTCGATACTTTCAAATGAATTTATATATTTATCTCAGCCGCTAAGTATATTCACAAATCAATTTAAAAGGACTTAAGACAAATGTTACTCGAACACTGTGACTACAAACCCAAAACCATTTCACTTATGATTATCTTTGAAACATTATTTTCAAATATCTATTTACATTTATAGTTAAAGATGAATGTTATCAACACATAGCCACAACAAACCCAAAACCAATTCATACTTGTTATTCTCTTTAAAATTCCATTATTAAAGATTTAAGTATTTTTCAACTCATTTAACAATATTTTATCACTTTAAGATATTACCTAAGGGTTTAAAAACAAATGTTACTAAAACATTGTTTATGACAAACCCCAAAACCATTCCACTATTCCATTATCTTTAAAACCAATTTTAAAGATCCAATCACTTTTCAAAAGTATAGTTAAATGAGTTAAAACAAATGTTGCACAAGTATCGTTACTGCAAACCCAAAACCACTTTTATACTTGCCATTTAATTTGAAACATTCCTTTTAAAACTCTAAGTACTTCTCCACTTATTAAATAAGGTTATATACTTTTTAATCAATTTATAAAACAATCCATTATAACGTAAGTGTTATAATCTAAAAACTACTTTATCTCCTTTTACAAATATCAAACTTCCTTTTTAAAACTTCTAAATATACTAAAATACCTTTAAAAAGACACACACACATACTAATTTATTTGTAAAAACCAAGATATTTAATAAAATATTATAAACCATTTGTAAAATATTATAATATAAAAGCATTTTATTTCTTAAGTAAAATCGTTAATAATTTCTGAAACTATATATATAAATATATATATATATATATATATTAAAAATACACTTTTAAAATACTTATACATATTTTAAACCATTTATTTAAAATCCATTTTAAAAACTTGTTTTATAATTTAAAACCATTACTTTATAAATCCATAAATGATTTTTAGAAATATACTTAAACCTTGTTATTTTTCGATAATAAGTACGCTAACAGTACTTATTAAAAACACGAAGAAGCCCTAAGATGTCTTCCAAAATTAGATTTAAAATCGCAAATCACAGCAATTTCAAAGTGCATCCATCACGACTGTTTTGCTTCTACCATTTCCAATTTCCCACAAATGTCCAAACCAATCCATTTATGTCACACACACCAAAACATGTGTAAAACAACCCAATACACACACACACACACACATATATTTTCCCAATTTACCATAATTTATCCAATTTAACATACGTCAAATATCAGAGATTTCAAAGCACGTTTATAACGAATATATCGCTTCAAACATTTATAACACACTATCAATTTTCACAAAGCAACATCAAACATGTAAACAAGTAGTCTGAGCCACGATACATGTTATAGATGATCAAAAGAGATATTATACTCAATAATACCGTTATCACCTGTTTTACAAAACAAGGCGGGTTCCAAAAGTAATAACTTGCATTGTTCGTCATACAGTTTATATTTTGAATACAACAACAATAATATACAAAATAATATTCAATCAACTGGTGAGTAAAACTCACCCAAGCTCCAGACGCTTACGCGTTTTCGAATAGTCCAAAATCGAACGTCGACTAAAATTCTCACAAACTTTGATGTAACACCCCTAATTTTAAATAACATTATCTAGGAGATTTAATTAGACAAATTAAATAGAATAATGTAAAGATTAGACTGATAAGGGGATTGAGATTTGAAAACTAAATAGAGGTTGTGCTTAACTAAATAAAAATTTAAAAGAATAGGTTTATGGAAATGGTTTTATAAGCTAACTAATAAGAGAAGAAGGCAAGGGTATTATGTGGAATAGCGTCCACCATAACCCTTAACCAACCCTTATTCCCATTTTTCATCTCATACATTCACAAAGTAAAAATATAAGAAAAGAGGAGCTCAAGCCGGCCATAACCTAAGGGAAAAAGAGGAGAAAAAATCAATTAAAAGCTAAGGAATCAAGCAAGGAGAATTAAGCAAGATCAAATCTCAAGTTCCTTATCCAAAGCAATGTGAATAATAATCAAAACCATCGCATTTTCGTTTTTAAAGAGCATTTGATTTCGGGTTTTAAGTTTAAAACATTTATGATGATTTTAATGATGATATGTTTGGATTACATGATATGTTTGATTCAAACAAGTATGTTTGATAAATGTTTTATTCGATTTTAAGGCTAAAATTGTATATATTGGGTTTCGAATGTCATGAGGATTTACTATGTTATGTAAAACATTATTTTGGAGATGGGTTTAAATTTTCATAGTTATCCAAGCTATGGATAATTTATTGTGAATTTTGAAGGAAGAAATAAATAATTGGGTTTAAAATTTATTTCGGCTGTTATATAAAGGATTTTGGATCTGAAATTTATAAATGTTAGATAACATTTTAAAAGTGAATGTTGATGATTTTTGGGGATTTTTCCTAAGTAATTTACTATGGAAATTAAATTAATTTAGTTGGAGGACTTGAATGTCTTAATTCTTTTGCTAAAGGGAAGGGCTTCTTTGCTAATTATTTTTAATTAATTCTGGATGAATTCGGCAGTCTTTTAGAAAAGATTTCTGTGAAGGTTATGACAACCAATTATATTTTTACAAATAGGCAAGTTAGATGAAAAACATTTACTTAAAAAGGCAACAAAACAGTTTTGTAAAGATTTATTGTTTTGCTACTTCCAGTAGCAACCTTTCGATCCCATACCTCCACCCCCAACCAAGTCGAAACCAATACACATGGTATCAATGCTTTGATACGCAGTGGATTGGAGAAAGACGGAAGGTATAGAGTCGAAACAATGCTTTCGAAAGGGGCGGGGACATTTTAAATAGCTTTCGAAGGACTTTGTTTGCTTTCAAAAGAGATGCCACTTGCCTTGATTTCAAAGAGATGCTTTCGAAAGGGGTTAAATATAGCTTTCGAAGAGGCTGCTGCCTTCTTGTTTTGAAAGGATAGCTTTCGAATGAGTAGCCACGTTTTATGTTTTAAAATGGAGCTTTCGAAAGGGTAGTTTGAACCTAGTCGAAACCATGCTGTCGTCTTCATGCCTTTCGAATCGGTTGAAGTTTTCAATAAGTTCGAAAGGTAAGCTTTTGTTTTATAAATACAACAAGCCACTTCCCAATGCTTTCGAAAGGGCTCCAGTAGTCATTTAAACTAAAGGTTTCGAAGGCAATGGCTTCGAAAGGTGTTCGAAGCTACCCTTCCAATTATTTTACTTAAAAGATTAAAGCTTTCGAAAGGATGGTTCCGAAGCCATCTGTTCCCCAAACTCTTTTATTTGAAGGTTAATGGTTTCGAAAGAGGTACTTTCAAATGGTTTCGAAGCTATGCTTCTAAGTTGGAAAGATATGCTTTAATACTTTCTAAAGGAATGTTTTGATGGTTTCGAAAGGAAGGTTTTGATGCTTTTGAAAGAGATATTTTAAAGTGTTTAGAAAGACATTTGTTTAAGTGTTTTGAAAAGAAGATTTGATTGCTTTCGAAAGATATATTCTAATGGTTTTGAAAGTAAAGGTCTAAGGTTTCGTAAGCCTTAGTTATCAAAACAAAGAACCCAATCTCATTTTTAAAGGAAAACCCATGACAATATAAAAGACCTTTGAAATGGTTTTTAATTTTAGAGTTTTGAAAAAGCTTTCCTTGATAAAAATAACGGATTAAAGGCATTAACCATGTTTCATGTGGAAATGATTTCAAGGATATTAAACCATAAATGTTGGTATTGTTATGTTATTGTATGTGCTTCTTCTATAAACATATTCACTGTATAATGGACCCATAACTGTAGTTTGAGGAGTAAGGGCAAAATAACCAACTAGGTTGACCCAGTAGTGAATATAAATTGAGTTAACTCTTGAATGAATAGAGTTGCATCCAAGAGGTCAGGTAGACCACAACATAGGATGCCCAAAGACTCAAGAAGTTGTTAGTTTAGACGGGTTCATGGTAAACCCATGAAAACTATGTTTGGAGAGAGTTATTGACAGAGGCTAATAGGTTTGTAGTGATCTCATGAAAACTATATCCGGATAAAGTTATTGACAGAGATCAATAGGTTCATAGTCAACCCATGAAAACTATGATATGAAAGAAGTTATTGGAGATACCAATAGGTTCAAGGAGAACCCATGAAATAATTGGATGAAGTTATTGGTGGAGCTAATAGGTTCTTAGTGATCCTATGAAAACTATGAAACCAGAAAGATAGTCCATAAGCTTTGAACATGTTATTAGTCAGCCCATGAAAACTTAATAGCGACCCTAGAAATTATAATTGGGACAGATAGTTAAATGAATGAGGATGAGGAATCCAAGATGTTTTGCTGCTCTGTATATCATCATGATATTTTAAATTACAATGTTTTTAACCATTCTGGATGCAGAAGCACAGTATATGGTTATTATAAATTTTTGGGTAACATACTAGTGAAGAGAAAACCCATTCCGCTAAGCGGCGCGGTCTCATTATATATCTAAATGATTCGAGATGGTATGTTATTATTCATACCAGGCTTTATGTTCGACTCGAAATTTATGTTTTTCCCTTAAACTCTCGGGTGCTCAATTGATTCCGAGTAGATTGAGAGTTGAGGTTTTTAGGTTCTCCTTTAGACGAATAAACTTCTGGAGACGTGCGGGAGGCAAGCTAGCTAATAGGAGTTCTTGTCTATTTAATTCCGCTGTGTTTTGATGTAAAGACAAAGTTGTTTAATTGCCTATGTTTAGACTCTGATCATTCAAGGGGGAATCTTCATATGTCGCTTTTGGCGTAGTTTGTAATAATTGTATTTTCTGTGAATGTGGTTCTCGAATTTAGGATTATGTAATGAATTTGAAATATGATTGGAATGGAATGAGAAATTTGTTTAATGGTTTTAAATTTTTTTCATATCCATGTGTTTCTGTTATATCAATGTATACCGTATTTGATCATCGAGAATTAATAACTATGGATGACTACAACATCTGTAGCCGTTAGTTTTAGGCCTCCAAGTGGGGGATGTTACAAGTTGGTATCAAATCATAGGTTTATGAAAATTTAAAATAAATTTCAAACTGAAAAGATTTTTCAAAACTCAATCCAATGAATCAGAATATAAGATCGGGGTTTGGGTTAACACTATAGTAACATAATTTGTATTTGATATATATATATATATACACACACGTATTCCCCTCTCTTAGACCGTTCTTCTGTATCTTACTAAGGCTCGTATGCAGATTTACGAGAAAGGAAGATATGGAGGCAGGAAATAGAAATCTCGGTGGAGGAAGCACCACAACAAATTGAAATGCTCGGTCCAACAGGAGAAACCAGGGTCGACAGGCGAATGCTATCCAAATGCAAATGCCAACGTAGGTGCTGGAAAGCCGCCAGTAGATATGGGGATGATGTATCAGTTCTTTGTCAATCTGGTGCAAGCAGAAGCTGCCGCAGGAGTAGCTGGGGCAATACTGGGAATGTTGGAGGAGTTAATCCCGTGGCCCAGTTGGCAACAACTATGCCAAGCTGACCAGTGTTATACCAGTCTTGGTGGGAAGCCGTTTATGGGAACGTAAGATGCTATAGAAGTTGAGAATTGGTTGTTACATTGTGAAAGGATCTTCGATGACTTGGAATTAAACGATGAGCAGAAAAGGAGGCTTGCTTCTAGACAGTTGCGGGGAGCAGCGCTTCATTGGTGAAATAGTGTCACTACCGGAGTTCCCGAGGAAGAGTTGACTTGGGTGGAATTTCAGAGTAGATTCGAGGAGAGGTTTTTGTCTGAAATTGCCAAGTCAACATTGTTGAGGAAGTTCATGGACTTAGTGCAAGGCGAGATGTCAGTGATTGAGTATGCCACGAAGTTTGATGAGTTATCCAGATATGGACGTGCTAACATTGACACCATCATCAAGTGGAATGAGAAGTTTATTCGGGGATTGAGACCCGAGATTGCTAGGGCGACCCTGCCACACCTTCGTGGTCCTTGTAATGTTGTTGTGGTAATGGAAATCCAACATGAGGAGATGCTTGCTACTTATGGGAAGGAGAAACAGGTTGAAACTCAGAGTTCTCTTGGCAAGAAGATGAAGTTCTTCAAGAAGAAGGGAATCCAGAAGGGAGAAGCTGTCAAGAAGGCAAAGACTAATCTAGTTTGCTTTAAGTGCGATAAAATGGCCATTATGCTTATGAATGCCAAACTGGCAAGGGGAAGAAAGCCGCAGACAAGAAGGGTGTAAAGTGTTTTAACTGCGATCAGGTTGGACAATATAAGAATCAGTGTCCAGAACCAGTCAGGGTGGACAGGGGAAAAGTCTTTGCTGTTGGACCGTCATCTGCTAGGCCAACTGCTGCTGAGAAAGGAATGACTGTGATGGAAGGTACAATTTTGATTCGAAGTACACCAGTTAGTGTACTATTGATACCGATGCACCGCATTCATTAATATCTCAGTGTTTGGTTGATATGTTATGTTTAGAATCCACATACCTTGTTACTTCCTTAAGGGTTGCGAATTCGATAAGAGGGTATGCAACTCTGGGAATGAAATGTGACCAGTTAAAACTTGATTTGTTAGGTCATAAATTTGCACAATCTGTATGTTTTTGATTTCATAGATTTCGAAATCATTTAGGGTATGGATTGGTTGAGTAGATATGAGGCTAGGATATTTTGTCAGGATAGAGAAATATTGTTGAGACACCCTGATAGTCATAACCGAATTATATTCTCGGTGGAGGACTCTGATCGGAGTGCTTGTACTCTGTTGAGTGCTATGGAAGTAGAACAAGAGTTAAGTCAGGTTCGAATAGCAAGATAATTTGCAGATGTTTTTGAGCCGGTTACAACATTACCACCGAAACGAGCTGTTGAGTTTTGGATAGATCTTGTGCCAGGGGCTGAACCTGTAGGTAGACTACCTAGCAGGATGACACCGACCGAGATGAAAGAATTGAAGGTGCAGCTAGTAGATCTAGAAGGGAGAAATTTTATTAGACCAAGAAGTTCGCCTTAGAGTGCGACCATGGTGTTCGTGAAGAAACCAGATGGGTCGTTAAGGCTGTGCATTGACTATCGTAAGTTGAACGAGAAGACGATTAAGAATAAGTATTCTTTGCTGAGAATCAACGATTTATTTGATCAGTTGTGTGGAGCTAGAGTATTTTTCTAATTGGATTTGGCGACGGGGTTCCATCAGTTAAGACTGGCAGAGGCCAGTATTCCGTTGACATCATTTCGGACTAGGTATGGTTCGTACGAATGGTTAATACCATTCGGGTTAACAAATGCACCAGCTTTCTTCGTGGATTTGAGGAACCAAGTTTTCCGAGAGTACTTGGATAGGTTCGTATTGGTACTTATAGACGGCATTTTAGTATACTCCAGAGATGAAAGAGAGCATGAAGATCATCTTAGAGTAGTGCTTGAGACGCTGATGCAGCATCAACTGAAAGCGAAGTTTTCCAAGTGTCATTTCTGGAAGAAAGTGGTTAAGTTTTTTGGTCACGTGGTTTCAGAGAAGGATTTGTTAGTCGATCCATATAAGACCGAAGCTGTTAATAACTGGAATAGACTAGAGATGGTGACTGAGATTAGAAGTTTTCTTGGACTTGCTGGCTATTACCGTAGATTCATTAAGGATTTGTCGCGGATAGCAGCGCCTTTGACTAAGTTAACCAGGAAGGACGTGAAGTTCATTTGGTCTAACAAATGTGAGGAAGCATTCCTTAAGTTAAAGCATTTGTTAACCAACGCGCCTGTGTTAGTGGTTCCAGACGGAAACCAAGGGCTGGTGGTGTATACCGATGCATGCGGAACCAGATTAGGAGCTGTGTTGATGCAGAAGGGTAAAGTCATTGCCTACGCTTCAAGACAACTTAGACCGCATGAAGTGAGATATCCTACTCATGATTTAGAGTTGGCAGCGGTGATCTTCGCATTGAAGATATGAAGACACTATCTCGTAGGGGAAAGATTTGAGCTGTACACAGATGATAAGTCCTTAAGATATTTATTTTCTCAGAAGGAGTTGAATATGAGACAACGATGGTTGGAGTTTTTAGCAGCTTATGATTTTGGTAGAGAGTATACCCCTAGGAAAGGAAATAAATTTGGGGATGCTCTAAGAAAAAACATCAGAATGTGGTGTTAGCTATGTTGGCAGAATGGAAAGATTTAGAAACTTTAACTACTTGTAGTGTACAGTTAAGATCGACTGCTAGTTCTAGTCAGAGCACCGCCATATTGTCCTATTTGGAAGTTCGACCAGTGCTGATCGAAAGGATTGCTTCTAAGTAGAAAGAGGATCCATTATTAGCCGAAAAAATTAAAAGGCTTGAGGTTGGGTCGGAGATCGATGATCTAAAGGATTTTAATCTTGACCAGAGGAGATGGTTAAGAAAGAAGGAACGATTGTGTGTTTCAAATATTGAGGACTTAAGGAAAGAAGTTCTTAGGGAATGTCATCGATCTAAATTTACGATTCATCCCAAAGGAACCAAGATGTATCAGGATATAAAGAGGAGCTTCTACCGGGAAGGTATGGAGAAGGATGTCGGTTTGTGGGTTAGGCAGCGTGCGAACTGTCAACAAGTGAAAGCCGAACATCAGAAGCCGAGTGGGTTGCTTCAACCTTTGGAGATACCAGTTTGGAAATGAAATTCAATATTCATGGATTTTATAGATGGGTTGCCAATGTCGAATAAAAGAATGAAAGTATATGCGTCATAGTGGACAGGTTGACCAAGAGTGTCCATTTCATTCCAGTTAAGTCAACCAGATCGGCACCTGTTTTAGCTAAGTTGTTTATGAAGAACATAGTTGCACTGCATGGAATTCCTAGTAGTATAGTCAGTGACATATATGCTTTGTTTACTAGTGAATTCTGGAAGAGTCTATAGAATGTGTTAAGTACCAAGCTCAAGATGAGTACTGTGTATCATCCTTAGACGGATGGGCAGACAAAGAGAGTCAATAAGGTACTCGAGGATTTGTTAAGAGTTTGTGTGTTGGACTTTGGTGGATCTTGGGAAGATCAAATCTCAAGTTCCTTATCCAAAGCAAGGTGAATAATAACCAAAATCATCTCATTTTCGTTTTTAAAGAGCATTTGATTTCGGTTTTTAAGTTTAAAACCTTTATGATGATTTTAATGATGATATGCTTGGATTACATGATATGTTTGATTCAAACAAGTATGTTTGATAAATGTTTTATTCGATTTTAAGGCTAAAATTGTATATAATGGGTTTCGAATGCCATGAGGATTTAGTATGTTATGTAAAACATTATTTTGGAGATGAGTTTACAACAACTAAGTTATTATTCTCAAACAAGTTGGGGTTGGCTAGAGGTGGAACCCAAAACTAAATGACAAAGTCAATTTAAAAGTCATAACAATAACAATAACAATAATAATAATAAAACAAAGTCAAACAAGTAAATCAATACTAATAATAACTAAGTAATATATATATATAAAGAAAAAAAGGATAATAATAATACTAATCTTTATTAATAGTTGGAATAAAAACACAATCTTTTGGTTCGACCGTGAACTTCCCAAAATACCCTTTACTCATATATAATTTAATTATTATCTACTATTCCACGTACAAATATCTAAAAAGAATCGGTAAAATCCCAATAAAATGCAGATGTTATTTCTATTATTTTAGCATATTATTTATAGGCTAGACTGGAACTATTCAAACTAAGTTAAAACAGTTAAATTTCTTTACAAATTCAAACTCTCTCTACGCTTAAAAATAAAAATAGGATCTAAAAATAAATATCATTTAAACAAATAAACATCATTTACAAATTCGTTGTTTATTAATTAATAATATAAAATTCAAACTAACAAAAAATTAAATGTTGCAACTTAGAAATAAAAATTTAAAATACCCATGATTTCAGCGTAAAAACATGGCTATATATTTTTGCATATCATTTTCTCTTAATTGTGTTAATCATATATATATAAATTGTAGAAGAACAATTCACGCGCGAAGCACATGCTATCGTCACGCGCAAAGCGCGTGACGTAACACTCGTAGTAATAATGACACTAATAGTAATATTGGTCGAAGACCAAACCCTACGTCTTAGGCTCCTGTTCCATAGTTCTATAATCTAAAACTTATGAAACTCATAGGTCATGGTTCTGGTACGTGGATCGCTAACTTCCACGCGCTTCTGTCCGTCACCAGCTCTTCGGATGTATTCCAATCCTTCAAGTCCCCTTTTTCTACTTCCTCCCATGTCAACCTTGGTCGACCTCTACCTCTCTTTGAGCATTCGACGCGGCCTATAATTCCAACGTGCACAGGTGCCTTAGGTGGCCTCTGTTGGAGATGTCCAAACTATCTTAAGCGATGTTGGATTAGCTTCTCTTCAATTGGTGCTACTCCAAGTTTATTATGTATATCATCATTTCTAATTCGGTATCTTCTTGTATGACCGCAACTCCATCGCAGCATACGCATATCTGCTACGCTTATCTTCTGGACGTGTTGGCTTTTAGTAGGCCAACATTCTGCACCATACAACATCGTAGGCCCGATTACCGTTCCGTAGAACTTTGCATATCATCACGATATTTTAAATTGCATGTTTTTAACCATTGTGGATGTAGGAGCACGGTATATGGTTATTATAAATTTTTGGGTAAGATACTAGTGAAGGGAAAACCCGTTCCGCTAAATGGCTTGGTCTCACTAGATATCTAAATGGTTCGAGATGGTAAATTATTATTATTCATACCAGGCTTTATGTCTGACTGTTTATGTTTTCCCCCTAAACTCTCGGGTGCTCAATTGATTTTGAGTAGATTGAGAGTTGATGTTTTCAAGTTCTTCTTTAGACGAATAAGCTTTTGAAGGCATGCATGAGGCAAGCTAGCTAATAGAAGTTCTTGTCTATTTGATTTCGCTGTGTTTTGATGTAAAGACAAAGTTGTAATTGCCTATATATATACTCTGATCATCCAAGGGGGCATCTTCTTATGTCGCTTTTAGCGTAGTTTCTAATAATTATATTTTCTTTGAACGTGGTTCTCAAATTTGGGATTATGTAATGAATTTGAAATATGATTGAAATGAAATGAGAAATTTGTTTAATGGTTTTAATTTTTTTTCATATCCATGTGTTTCTGTTATATCAATGTATCTAACATTACCGCATTTGGTCACCGAAAATTAATAACTACGGATAACTGCAACATCCGTAGCCGTTAGTTTTGGATCTCCAAGTGTGGGATCTTACATTGGAACTCAACGAATCCAGCTTCAATGCCTAGATATCATCGATACGAGCGAACGTCGAAAACACCTCAATCGGACCTCGTATGAACAAGATACGATCTTTATAAATTTTAGAATTATAAAATATTAACTAATTATTTACTTAATCTAATTACCCCACTAAGCAATCATCTTCCCCAAATTGAATTATCCCGCCCATGCTCATGCCTGTACACGGACTAAGGATCCATCCCCGAACTACACTTTTCTCTCCTATTTTCTCCATCATCCTCAACGAATCGGCGAATGACAAATTCCAACGAATTCCACTTCACTCTCTTTGCGACGCACCCCTCTACTCGAAGCCCGAGCCTCCCATGTGATTTGCGACAGTTGCCACCACTACAGGACAAAAGTCGTGACCTTCCAAATGCAGCCGTACCTCTCTACACTACCACCATCGACTTATCTTTGCACCTCGAGTCCAACGTCGCACTCCGTTTCCAACATCGACGCCGCTAGCCCTGACATGTCAGCTTCGGCTGTGAACTATCCAGCAACCTCAACTATCACCGCACCCGAATCCACCCACACCATAACAAATCCCCCACCTCTACGAAGCCAATGGATCTGGATCCGTCGAATTCCGTTGAGCGAAGCTCAGGAACAATTCAAAATGTGTGGCGGCTAGTGTATTTTCTTGTTCATAGACCAACGGAAAAAGAATGAAGGAAATAAAGTGAGTGGGAAGAGAAGTTAACGGTTATTTATAGTAAAATAAATAATAATTTTTTAAATTAAACGCTACACGTTCGAGCACGCACGATCACATAGTATGTTCGATCGTCACGAAACTCGTCGGCGTACGACAATTCAACATTCCGGATACATTGGCACTAGTTTCGTCAAAACTCGAGACTGGGTCCCGGAATGATAATTTCACACGTTAATTAAAACGAATAATTATTAAAACTAATTTAATCCCTTAAATTATAAATTAAAATCTGCAATAACCATTTACTATTTAATCTGAATTTAAATAAACTTTTGAAATCATTGTTATTCGAATTAAATCCAAGATTCAATTATTTAAATAATTCCAATATTTAATTTTAAACTGTTCAATAAATCCGGGTCGTTACATTCTCCCCCCTTAAAAGAATTTCGCTCTCGAAATTCCAACACAAGCAACAAAGCAACAATCACACATCAATACCTAACTGTATTGCAAGCCAAGAAACAATCGCCTAACAATACCACTAACTGTATTGCAAGCCAAGAAACAATCACCTAACAATACCACACGGTACTGCAATCACTAGCAACCAAAACTCATGGTTCATCCAGGTTCAGAAACCTTCTCATCGCACCAGGATGACAACCACCAACCTACTAACTGTACCTCACGCTCAATAGCCTCAGGTATTACTCAGTCGATCACTCATGCTACCTCAAGCAATTCGAAGAACCATTTTCCAAACTCCCCACAAGCCAACATACATAACATATAAATTTTTTAAAGTCCGTACGATGTACATATATCATCCATATGCAATATCAAATTTGATCACTAGTTCGATCAAATTCCACTTCGAACTAGTATAGATAACTTGAACTCTCTAGTGTGGACTCCGATCCAGTTCCTTAACTAGAAACCTCCGTTCTCTTTACATAGCCATATGCTATGATATAAACTTCAGGGTCATATCAAAAATCAGTATCAAGTGTTCGCCGTCGAGAATCGAGTGAAAAATCCTAACTCGATACGGTGTAAATCACCTCGAAATTCATGTATTCGAATCCTAAATCAAGAACCGCCAAGCGAATAAAACGGTCTATGTACAACTTACGTACTTTATTCAATTGGTTTCTTAACCACATCAATTTCTTTCCATTTTAATCCACATTCAATTATCATTTAGTATTTCTCATTTAATACTAAATCACTTATGAACCATTTCATAAAATTTTATTTCAAGTTATTAAACATTATATAACATAAGTTCATACTCGTATAATACTCCACTACATCCTCAGAGTTTATACGAAAATATCCAATTTATTTTACTTAACATGGATGTTCAATCAATTTAAAACTTGTTTAAATTCTACCATCTTTAAAGTTCAAGTGTTATATAAACTTATCTTTATATTTTCACCAAACACTTATCTTCAAATTCTTATAACAAATTTCGAAGTTTTCGACCGTCCAAAATCGTTGAAAATTCCATTCATTTTAACAAATGAAAACTACTGATCAACAGATCAAACAAGATGCATAACCAAACTTACCTTAATGCATAAGATACATGAATCCATAATATAACTTAACAGAAAACTTGGGAACTAAACACTCGATATTTATTTCAAAATATATACTTGTAACTTTTGTATACCTAGTTCAATATGTTATTTATTCTCTGTTTCAAATTGAGACCTCTGAGCCATCTGAACAAAATACTTCAGACGTCTGTCATCATATTTAGCCGTCTATTATAAATTTGAGACATCTGACTCTATTGATTTTTTCAACTGTTTTTACTCTCTATAGAACATCAGACGTATGTATTTTTTTTAGACGTCTGAAACCCTATTGAAATTAAAAACCTCTAAATCAAAAATAACCGCCCCCCTCTTCTAACACGGCTATTCACTTCTTCAATTCCCAAATTCAAATCAAAATCCCTAGCTCTCTCTCAACAATGGCGCCTAAATCCAAATCAAAAGGGAAAAAGGGAGAATCTTCTCAACCATCTTCTCATGTTCTTCCTACCGATGAACAAATCGAAGCATGGCTTTATCACGAACCCAGGAGTATGGCTCGCTACAAATATCTCTCATCTCCGTCTTCTTTTCACGGCATATTCCACGACCTTGATCACTTTCCTACGTATAGAATCAAACTGTTTACTGATAGGTCTAACATCACCAGTCTCATTGACTATAAAGACAATCAAGTCAATATTTGTAGGCTTAGTGTTCTATTATTTCTAGCCAATGTCAATAATCCCCAAACTAGGCTACATAGAGAAAAAGGAACGCTATGGACAAGCATATTTGGAAATATTCTGAAAATAACTCCGGATGACATTGCACGAATTTTGAAATGTACCAACGACGGGATAGAATTAGAAGATTTTAAGTTAGAAGGTGATGATCTTAAACAAATAGAATATCATCTTTTCGAACCCGGACAGTCTAAAGATAGGTCGAATCATCTTCGTCCACGACCTAGATTGTTACTACGAATGCTAATTAAAACAATTTTTCCCCGACAAGGAAGCCACGAAATAATTTACGATCATGTAGATAAAGCGCTTCAAGCAATCTTTGGAGATCAAAAGATTAATTGGGCTCAATATTTTTATGATGAGTTTCGTACTTATCATGATTCTAAAAAGAGATCACTTATCTATGCTCCTTACATTACCCGGATACTCGCTGATTTGTCTATTCAAAGTCCGGCTATTGAGTTTGAAAAGATTAAAGTGTCCAATACTCAATTTTTTAGCCTTATGGGATTACCGGAATCCCCTCCGGTATATCTAACCTACCCTGATTATAAAGCACAACAACTAGCACTCCAAAAACAAAAAGGAAAAACTAAAATGGATACCTCTGGTCCCGATGGAGAAGAACCAAATATTGGAGATGAGGGAGATAATGGAGATGAAGCAGAAGATGAGGATGACGAAGCCACAGAGCAAACTTTTATCCAAAGTTCAATTCAAGAAAACTCCGATATTGAACAAATTTCTGGAAATTTAAGAAGCTATACCAAAAGTGAGAAGCTCAAATCCGATATCATCATTTCTAAAAATCAAAAGAAGCTTTCTCATCGAATTGCCCAAGGCTTTTCATCCATAAACTCTAGATTCGATAATCTCGATGCCAAAGTAGAAGAAAATGCAAGAGAGATGAAGAATGTTAAGACTATTCTTCGACGTATGTGGAAGAACTCTTATGGATCTTCTCCTCCTCCCTCTCCAACTTGGGGAGATTGCTAAAGAAGATCATCTTTCTTTGGTTTGTTTTGGTCTAAATTCCCTTCTATCTTAAATGTCTGTATGGTTAAAATCTTTCAACACTTCTGTACTATGTTAAAAACATATACTGTGTACTTTGTTCTTTTTAATTTACTATGTTATTTTGTTGTGCAAACTTCTGGTCTTATGTACATATGTACATATGATCATTATGTAATATGTTCTCTTTGTTAATTATATGCATGTACCACTAGTATGTACTAAGTTAATATGTACTACTGTTATACACAAAATTCAAAACAAATTTACAAATTTTTATCACTATTAAAAAATGATTCAAAAACATTACTGAACATATATGTGTATCACTGTTCTTTATGTTGTACACCCCCTACATATTTCTTTTTGTTAATGAGAAAGGGGGAGAAATATTAATCATTCTGCTATATAAACTGGTCATGTTGACGGGGGAGCAAAAGGTATGGTTTATACTAACCGTTGAATTATATAGTTGTCATCATCAAAAAGGTGGAGAATGTTGGAACCTGCCTTCTTCGATTTTAATGCGACAACTATATATTTTAAACTATATACTATGATGTCAAATATTCTTGCAGGAGTTTACAAAGAGAAGCAATTAATATATCATCAACAAACAAAGCTCAAGCTCTCAAGTATATTGCTTATTATTTTCGGATTAGATATTATTGTACAATCTCAGATATGATGATAAAAACACACACACACAAATATACTTTTGAAAATCATGTTTCAAAAATGAAAAATATCTTTAACTATTTAAAGATATAAAAGTATTTTCAAAAATTATAAATATCTCAAGTTCAGAATTACTAAAATAAGAAAGAGGAACAAATCAGTACAAGTTCAGACGACTGAACTTTTATCTAGCCGTCTGTCATCAATGACAGACATCTGAGGATAAAGTACAACCATCTGAACTCTCTGAAGAAATACTTTCTATTTCCCTATGAAACAGACGTCTGCATAATTTAAGACAGAATGAAAGTGTATATGGATCGATAATATAGTTAAACTAGTCTAGCAAGTGCGGAATTATAAATAATAGTAAATATAAGTAATAAAAATGACACCAGGGATTTTTATACTGGTTCGAACTTTCCATTCTACGTCCAGTCTCAGACTTCTTCTGGAATTTCTCTAACAACCCTCACTTAACCCGGAGGAACAGATTTTACACCGCCTGAGCAACCGAACAGGACTTTTCCGCCTAAGCAACCGAATAGGACTTCAGATACAATTTATAAATTATTTCTTGACTTGTGTGTTCTTGAGTAACACGAATATAGTCAATATAGTACACCCTTCCTATAATCTTCTTGATACGATGATTTGAATGTTCAATTGTAGGAAGTAGAATTTGAAAATCACTTGAGATTATAACAATATAAAGCAAGAATAGATAGAAAGAATTGGTGAATCAAATAGTGAATTTTCATCTCTATTTATAGTATTGAATAGTTTTAATTCAATAGTTGCAACCATTAGAAAGAGTGTAACTCTTGGTGAAGAAGACTAATCTTCAGAATTTGATATTTCATGAAGCGATGCTTCAGGTTTTCAAGTTCAGATGTCCGAGGAAAAATATTCAGATGGCTGAATAAGTTTAAAATATCAAAAAGTCAAGAAGAACAAAATTCAGTGATTTCAGACGTCTGTCACTTAATTCAAACGTCTGTAGATGATGACGGACGTCTGTCTTAAACTATGCAGACGTCTGTTTCATAGGGAAATAGAAAGTATTTCTTTAGAGAGTTCAGATGGCTGTACTTTATCCTCAGACGTCTGTCATTGATGACAGACGGCTAGATAAAAGTTCAGTCGTCTGAACTTGTACTGATTTGTTTCTCTTTCTTATTTTAGTAATTCTAAACTTGAGATATTTATAATTTTTGAAAATACTTTTATATCTTTAAATAGTTAAAGATATTTTTCATTTTTGAAACATGATTTTCAAAAGTATATTTATGTGTGTGTGTTTTTATCATCATATCCGAGATTGTACAATAATATCTAATCCGAAAATAATAAGCAATATACTTGAGAGCTTGAGCTTTGTTTGTTGATGATATATTAATTGCTTCTCTTTGTAGACTCCTGCAAGAATATTTGACATCATAGTATATAGTTTAAAATATATAGTTGTCGCATTAAAATCGAAGAAGGCAGGTTCCAACATTCTCCCCTTTTTGATGATGACAACTATATAATTCAACGGTTAGTATAAACCATACCTTTTGCTCCCCCGTCAACATGACCAGTTTATATAGCAGAATGATTAATATTTCTCCCCCTTTGTCATTAACAGAAAGAAATATGTAGGGGGTGTACAACATAAAGAACAGTGACACACATATATGTTCAGTAATGTTTTTGAATCATTTTTTAACAGTGACAAAAATTTGGAAATTTGTTTTGAATTTTGTGTATAACAGTAGTACATATTAACTTAGTACATACCAGTGGTACATGCATATAATTAACAAAGAGAACATATTGCATAATGATCATATGTACATATGTATATAAGACCAGAAGTTTGCACAACAAAATAACATAGTAGATTAAAAAGAACAAAGTACACAGTATATGTTTTTAACATAGTACGGAAGTGTTGAAAGATTTTAACCATACAGACATTTAAGATAGAAGGGAATTTAGACCAAAACAAACCAAAGAAAGATGATCTTCTTTAGCAATCTCCCCAAGTTGGAGAGGGAGGAGGAGAAGATCCATAAGAGTTCTTCCACATACGTCGAAGAATAGTCTTAACATTCTTCATCTCTCTTGCATTTTCTTCTACTTTGGCATCGAGATTATCGAATCTAGAGTTTATGGATGAAAAGCCTTGGGCAATTCGATGAGAAAGCTTCTTTTGATTTTTAGAAATGATGATATCGGATTTGAGCTTCTCACTTTTGGTATAGCTTCTTAAATTTCCAGAAATTTGTTCAATATCGGAGTTTTCTTGAATTGAACTTTGGATAAAAGTTTGCTCTGTGGCTTCGTCATCCTCATCTTCTGCTTCATCTCCATTATCTCCCTCATCTCCAATATTTGGTTCTTCTCCATCGGGACCAGAGGTATCCATTTTAGTTTTTCCTTTTGGAGTGCTAGTTGTTGTGATTTATAATCAGGGTGGGTTAGATATACCGGAGGAGATTCCGGTAATCCCATAAGGCTAAAAAATGAGTATTGGACACTTTAATCTTTTCAAACTCAATAGCCGAACTTTAAATAGACAAATCAGCGAGTATCCGGGTAATGTAAGGAGCATAGATAAGTGATCTCTTTTTAGAATCATGATAAGTACGAAACTCATCATAAAAATATTGAGCCCAATTAATCTTTTGATCTCCAAAGATTGCTTGAAGCGCTTTATTTTCATGATCATAAATTATTTCGTGGCTTCCTTGCCGGGGAAAAATTGTTTTAATTAGCATTCGTAGTAACAATCTAGGTCGTGGACGAAGATGATTCGACCTATCTTTAGACTGTCCGGGTTCGAAAAGATGATATTCTATTTGTTTAAGATCATCACCTTCTAACTTAAAATCTTCTAATTCTATCCCGTCGTTGGTACATTTCAAAATTCGTGCAATGTCATCCGGAGTTATTTTCAGAATATTTCCAAATACGCTTGTCCATAGCGTTCCTTTTTCTCTATGTAGCCTAGTTTGGGGATTATTGACATTGGCTAGAAATAATAGAACACTAAGCCTACAAATATTGACTTGATTGTCTTTATAGTCAATGAGACTGGTGATGTTAGACCTATCAGTAAACAGTTTGATTCTATACGTAGGAAAGTGATCAAGGTCGTGGAATATGCCGTGAAAAGAAGATGGAGATGAGAGATATTTGTAGCGAGCCATACTCCTGGGTTCGTGATAAAGCCATGCTTCGATTTGTTCATCGGTAGGAAGAACATGAGAAGATGGTTGAGAAGATTCTCCCTTTTTCCCTTTTGATTTGGATTTAGGCGCCATTGTTGAGAGAGAGCTAGGGTTTTTGATTTGAATTTGGGAATTGAAGAAGTGAATAGCCGTGTTAGAAGAGGGGGGCAGTTATTTTTGATTTAGAGGTTTTTAATTTCAATTGGGTTTCAGACGTCTAAAAAAAATACATACGTCTGATGTCCTGTAGAGAGTAAAAACAGTTGAAAAAATAAATAGAGTCAGACGTCTCAAATTTATAATAGACGGCTAAATATGATGACAGACGTATGAAGTATTTTGTTCAGATGGCTCAGAGGTCTCAATTTGAAACAAAGAATAAATAACATATTGAACTAAATTCAAACGTCTGAATATTTTATTTTAGACGTCTATTTTTGAGGACAGACGTCTGTGTCATAATGTTTAGACGGCTCAATAAGAACCCGAGAATTATAGACTTTATGAACTCAAATTAGATGGCTAAATTTTTGTTGCAGACGTCTATATTCGAGTACAGACGTCTGTGACATAATTTTCAGACGGCTCATCCAGGACCAGAGAATTTGAAACTTTTTGTACTAAAGTCAGACGTCTGAAATATTGTCTCCAAACGTCTGTGTGTCTAAAGTGTATATTAAAAATAGGTATACAGACGTCTGTTAAAAACTATCAGACGTCTGTTAGGCTGGTTTATTGTATTTCAACCTTTTTAAGTTATGTTTTATGATTCAATATGTAAGAATAACCATATATATATAATTTTTAAAGTACATACATATAAAAACAAAATGAACA